>CM072919.1:14090407-15392907 GCA_037013685.1 Acridotheres tristis
TCTGCCAATTTAAACAACAGACATCAAAAATGCAAACTCTCAAAATTGGCAGTGTTCAAATTCTACTCTGAGTAATGCCTATGGTCCACTGAACTCATGCATAGATCACAGCTACAAATCATAGACACAAACAGATTATTTTGAAAATATAGACATCACGGAGGATAGAGTCAGTGTGTAAGTCTCAGTGATGGTACCAAGTAAAAGATGTCAATCCTATTCAAGCTGAAGTACATAAATTTATCCAGCATGATGAGCCAAAATAAATAAGGCAGCACTTCTACAGAAATGCTTATTAGTTAGTCATTAGTTATTAGTTCAGTCAATAGATTATCTTTGTTTACTTCAGTCATTACTTATTAAAAAGGGTCTGAAAAACCAGGCAGTGCTCCCTCAAAGTTCCTAAGTTGTAGTTATTTGGCATGCTCCAAGCTGCTTGTTGAATCGAAGACCAGTCTCCTCTGTTACAGAAGAAACTCCTTTGGCACCTACACCCCCTTCCCCTAATAAAATCAATAATTTCTAGTTCATAGGTATAGTTATACATGATTCAATGCATCAGCTTCTTGTTGAAGAAAACAACTGATGAAACATGACTTCAGTCATGTTGGCTGAAAATCCTATTTTTCCTCACTAATTTTGTTACATATTATAAAGATACAAATTTCATTCTCACACACTTCCTGAGACACTTAATGCCAAGATCAAATTGTGCATACAATATCCATATATTACGCACATTATATACATAATATACATATTATACACATAACATACAAATATCCACAAAACCAATGTTAATTTATATGTTATATATAAAAATCCCTATGGAGTGAACACATCAAATAGACAAAAGCAGCAGCACCTGAAGCAGACAAAAACCTTCCAATACACAGCCACAGCTTTGGATACTACTACGAAACACCCTGAGAAGAAAACAACCGCAGTTTTGTCAAATAGCTACCTCATTGGCCTGTACAAAAATTACTCTAAAGCAAATCATTCTTTCATTAACAGTACTGGAACTTGCATCATCACTAAGTGAGCACAACCCCATTGTAACAGGATCCTATTAGGTAGGAAATGTTCACAATTTCCACTTGTAGGTTTTTCTTTCCCCCACATCCTACAGAGAAGCAGCATCTCCCCTTTATGCTACAACAAGCAACAAATTAACATAAAAAACTGAATTTATTTCAGCTGCACTGAACTTTGGTTTTCCTTGAGGATGTGGGTTTCTTTTTCAGACTAACAAAATACAAGGGTATCTAAAAGGTTTTTGTTTCTTTTAAACCCAGAAGTTCTTCAACTTTTCTTGTTTTTATATACCAAAAGTTACTTCGTTGGGTTTTTTTTTGTTTCGTTGTTTCTAGCTCAGAAATTACTTCTAAACTTTTTTATTTTTAGAATTCTCCAGCTATATCTTCCCTCACTTAAAAGTCATATAAAATTCTGCATCCTCTTTCCTCCTCATTATCAATCGCCTATGGCCAGCTCAGTCACATCAGTTCCTTCTGAACTGCAACATCCACTGCATTACACTGAATTCAGAATAAACCATCACCATGTTCAAGTGCTCTAGACAGCAGCTAGCACAGAAGACAAAAATTTCAGGTTAACATGATACATAAACTGTCAAGACTGTCAAGCATCTCATTTTAGCATCCCCAACTCCTGACTAATATATTTGTGTTTCCATTTTTCTCTCTCTCCTACCAACAGTTCTTTGTTTTCATTTTTATAGCAGTTGCTGAGTAAATGCTACAGGTTTCCAGAGTGAGATAATTTCAGTTAGACATTTTGCAAGTCCTCATTGTTACAGAGTTCTGGCAAAACTAGGTGAATTTAATCTAAAGGGGAATGACGGAAGTTTGTATTACATACAAAGCCAAACATTAAGTGATTTTGATTTCATCTTAGTATTCAGAGCCAAGATCTAGAAATAAAACAAGTCATCCTGAGACATATCAGAAACGGAAATTTGCAGATATATATAGCTCCGGCCATATCACTTCTATACTATATTTTTCTTCTCATACCATTTATGTTTTGATTTAGCACTCAATTTACCACAGTAGCAACATGTACTGATAAAGTCAGAGCCACAGTCTCACAGAAAAGCTGTCTCATGAAATTATACTGACAACTGCTCTATCTCCAGCCCCTCCTTCAGGATGAGTTCTACATGAGTATGTTGTAGGTTTCACCAATTCTGTTTGGTCCTGTGTCCTGGACAGACTTTGGACCCTCAAGACAATAGCCTTGTTCTCTGCACTGTCTCTGACCTCTTTTCATTTTGCTCCAGATAGGACTACTAGGAACACTCTGAACCTGACTAAACGCCCTGCTGCCTCTGCAGCTGCCAGTGTCTGGCTCTGTTACTCTATCCTGTATTTAGTTTCTATCTTTTTTTTGTTTTTCCCTAGTTTTACTAATCTATACTTAGCTTCTAGACACCACCAACTCTTGCTATTTTCAGAAACTTGACAAAAAATGGATTTAAGAAATCATTTTGCTTGCAGAAACATTTTGCAGTAAGTTCCAGAAAACAAACCTACTTTTGGTCCACAAAATCCTACAGTGCCCTAAAAATAAAGACCTTCAGTCATTTTCCAAGAATGACAAATTTCCATGCATCTTGGCTGTGATACTCCATGCTTTCTTTCTTCTCTTGGATGAAGACATCAGCTTCAGAAACTCCTGGATATCTGCTAACATCTTCATGCAAATGTCATTGCCTTTCTCACATTATCCTTACACAATAACCAAATAAAAATTAAGTTTCTAATGATCTGTTCTGTACCTCCCTAAAAAGAAATTCAGATAAGCAATCCTGGAATTTTTTGACAAGGTTACAGTAACTACCACTATCTTACACAGAACTTAAATTTTCCCTACCATTGAAGAATATTTTGAAAAAAGAACCTCAGAGTCTGTTGAAAAGTAAGGTTCACCTGTTTGAATATTAATATCTAGAGATCTTTATGGCCTAGGTTACCTAAGACAACTACATGGTACTAGCAGACTTGAGTCACAGCTTCATGTCACAGGCAGGAAACCTTAAGCAATCTAAAAATGGGCATTAGTGCTGATGTTCAGGCACCTGGATCCCAAACTGATCAGAAATGTTTAGCATCTATCTGACTGCTAGATGATAAAAGAAAAAACAGAAAAGGAGTATCAGAAACATTCTATTTCACTTATCCCATTGTAAAAAGTCACCAACGGTAAAAACAAAAAATAAAAAGGAGAACAAAAAAATAGGTCTGTAATTTAAAGACGGTGGTCTGAAAATTGGATTGCTATTCTGGTTTCTCAGGTTTGTAGCGGGTGAGAACTTCCCCATATGGCAGAAAAATCAGAAGCTAAGCATAAAATCAAACACTTCAATCTGGCAAAAAACTACCAGTGACACTACATTAAAAAGATAAATCCTAATGCCAATAATTATTTTATAGCAGATTTTAGGAGTTTCAGAAGCATAATAATTGCCTCTAAGGACAATGGTACTTTAAATCAGCCCTTAAAAAGGAAGAGAGAAGGAAGGAGAAGTGATTTAAAGCAGCCAAATTCCATTACATTTCCTCCTGTGCGCTGCCTAGAGGCTATGAGAAGTTAGCAATCACACTGATTCGGTCCCACTTATGAAAAAGATGCAGGATGGCAATGATGATGATTCTGGCAAAGAATTACTATTTTTCTCCCAGCACACGGAGAAACATATGCTGGATACCAGTAGGTGATTTCTGTTCAAAAGGAAACTTTTGTATGAAGCTCTCCTAAACCACAGAGAAGATACTGACTGAAATAGCAAATCCCCAGTGGCTATGCAGTTCTGCAGCACTACTGTGGTGAAGCCTGCTTCCTCAAGGAAGAAATGAAAGCTCTTGAAATATTTTTGGCAGTTCAAGAGAGGTCTATGTACTTATCTCAAGTGCTTATAACTCTCCTTCATACAGAGAGGGTAAACTAATTCTGCACTTCGTATATTCTAAGTGTTCTGTTTCTGTCAATGATCCACCTCCCTCAATTCCTCAAGAATTATGCTTATAGTTCTAATTCTGCTTTTCCCCAAGGTTATTTCTCAACATTTTTCTGATATGCTAACCTTAAGAAATACTTAAATTCTCAGCCTTAGTGTGTGAACTTAGCCCTGTCTTTTACTTCAGAAGTTTCTAGGCATGTTCAGTGGCAAAAGTCTTGACAGCTCCACTGACCTCTCATCCTGTAAATTGTGGACATGTCAGTGGGACAAAGTACGACTGGTTTTATCTGTCTACTACCTTAGTATCTCCTTAGTATTGTTCTTCCTCTGATATATGACCATTAGGCAGCTGGGATTTACAAAAAGAAGAAACAGAAGCTAGAACATATTCACCGTGAGAGAAAGATGAATAGAATTCACTCTGTCTACACTTCCTAAAAGCATCTGATAATTTGGGGCACTTTCGATCCATGTCAAATTCTGGCTGTAAGCCAGAAACACAGGACCAAGCCAGCAAGCTTGGACAGTGGCCATAAACAAAACTGAACGTCAGCAGTCCAGGCAACTACCAAACAAAACTGTTCATTTGGAGGTCTTTTATGAACAAATAGGCAAAATTTCTACAGCATGATTGTACTGGCAGCGTTTCTTCAGCAGAGACTAAAATAAAAGAAAGGATAAGGATATCAATGCTGCACAGACTAACTCTGGCCCTGAGTCTATTGACAAGAAAGTTAAAATCTTGCAATAATGCGGAGGAAGTGTACAAGATTTATAAATATATAAACCAAATTACTGTGAAGGGCTCCCCTACCATGCTCTAATACAATCTTAGTTTTATATAGATGTCATGAGCCTCTAATCAGTAGATAATTACTTACATGGACAGATAAGGTAGATGTTTGGTGATGCGTTACAGAGTATGAGTGCATTCTTCTGAATCAGTAAGAAAAATGAAAAATTTATCTCTACTGTTACACTTTATGGTATTGCTGCAATGGCCTGTCACAGAAGGCAATCACTTCTTTGCATCTATTTCAAAATAAAGAGCCTGCACAATCTGAGACATCAGGGGAAAAGGAACCCCCAAGAGTCTGGTAGTTCTCTCAGCAGATTATGCTTGATGACCTTGTGATCCAACAACTAAAATGTATGCAATGAAGCATCTTTAATCAAATAGCAAACTCCTGCAAAGCCTCTTTCTATATATCTATGTAACTGACAGTAAAAAAATAAAAGACATACAAACTGATTAAATTTTTCAATTACTATTTCAGTTGAGAGTTCTGAAAACATTCACTTCAAATCCAAACCTGCAGAAGACTCTGGCTATTGGTTTGTTGATCATACTAATTAGAGCAAGTCTTGGATTCTAGAAAGGAAGGATGGAAAAATAAAACATTCACATTAGGTAGAATAATTTACCAACCAATAAAGTAGCACTTTAGCTGTGTTTCATGTATTTAGTATTTATTTCCTTCTGAAATTATTGAGAACTAATTTTTTAATTACCACAATCTTCACTAAAAGCTGGCTTATCTTACTTTTAAAGCAGTCACAAAGGATAACATCTCTGATGTCTTTTGAAAAGGAAAAACAACAGAAGTGATTAGATACGAGGTGAACTTCTGTTATTTTTCTTCCTTTCAAGTAATTATGCTACAACAGATAAAACTATTTTCTGCTGTTTTAAGCCGGGAACTCTAGTGTCACAAGGCATTACAGCATCCCAATGGCTGTACCACGGCACTTCAGCCTGCTTCTGCCCTGTGTATCTCTCAAGAGTTCATGCTAACAGCTTTGGCTTATTCAGCCATAACCAGTCCTCTCGCACTGAGCTCCACCTGCTGACGAGTCTCTCAAGCGCTGCAGAGCTTGCACACCAAGTCTCAGTTCTGTCAACCAGCTCCAGGAAAATGCTGCAGTATGCAAAATAAATCTACATTAAACACTTCTACTGTAAGAACAGCATATCATTTCAAACACATACTCTTAAAAGTAATGGGTTAACACCTGCATGATTTTTTAAGGAAAAAGGCAAAGACATATTAAAGTGCAACAGAGATTTCACTATATGATTGCTAACCAAAATTAATTACTATTTTATATTAAGTAACTCTGTTGCCCGGTGTAAGCATTCCCTGAAGACTTCCTATTCTGTAACAATTTCCAAGGCAATACTGATGCTGTAAGTTTAAAGCTTTACCATGAAATGCAAATCATCATAATTGCATGCAATTACCTGAGTAAATGTTTAGCTGGCACTGCAACATTCAAAGCTTAATGTTTTTATTTCTAATCTGATGATCAGACATATAAAAGTTTTCTTGCTATTGCTTTCTTCATTTTAATTGCCATGGACTATCGCCATGCCTTGTTGATCATATTAACAACAAAAATTACTTTATGTACCTTAAGACAAATGACAGGCCATATATCAACTGACTAAACACTTAACTATGGAAAAGTTAGCTCAAGTAGCTTCCAGTTACTGCTTAAATTTTATACAGTGACATAATACATAACACTTTGGATACTACCACATTTTTGTCAAAATATATCCGTTTACAAGCAATAACCTTTTTTAGGTTATTATTTAGCTAACAGCTTCTTTTTAGTATCTCCATACTTTAAGAACAGAAGAAAATGCAAACTATTAATCTCCCATTAATACAATGAATAGCAGAAATGCATAACTCTAAGGGGCTCAAAACCAAGGTTTTAAACTTGTAGTGCTATCATCATTACAATTATCTCTGCCTTGCACGGCTAAGTCAGTAGAGAAGTATAACTGTTAGTAACAAAAAAATGTTTCATTTTTCCATATACAATGACAAAACTGTTAAATGCAATGTTCAGAAATAACAAAAAATACATTTTTGTTTCACTCCGTGCTATGATATCATTGAAAAAAGGAGAACAGTTTGGAAATTTCCATTTTTTTCCTAAAATGAGTACATACCTACCAATACACAGCAAAAATTTCCAAACATATATTGACTAGGGTGAACCACTAACAAAATATGAAACTTCCTGCAGTAAAGAGAGGCAAAAAAGAACAAGGAAACTAAGTTAAAACACTCACATAACATTACATTGTCTATAAAAACATATTTAACAGCATTTCAGAATTTCACTCCTGGTTAGTATTCTATTAGACAGTTACCTAATGTAAGAGAAGGGAAACAAAACAATTCGCAAACTATTCCACCATGAAATTGGCTCTATTTATAGATATAAATACTTAGGAGATATGAAACAAAATTGCTTTGCATACCCTCTTTCGAATTTTAAATTACAAAACAAAAAAAATACTTGTGACTTGAGGACACAAAAATTTGCTTCATATGGATGCCGACAACACAAGCTAACTATGATTTTCTAATTCTTAGGAAAAAAAATTGTAAAACAAGTGTTTACAATTAATTTCTGAAGAGGAATAAATAACCACATTCAAGTGTATCAGAGTAATATTTAGATGAACTGCTCTCAGAAAAAGTGGAGAAACCTTAATGAATTTATAGTTGAAGAAACAGTCATCCTCTTGAATGATATAAGGATGAGCAATCAGCAGCAAGAGTTTTTCACTTCTCACCTTTTACAGCACTATACTTTTAAGGAGTTTTACTAAACAAAAAAAAAAAATCCCATTTTAAAAATCACCAGGATGTTTATTTACAGACACAACCCATCAGAGTATTATTTTTTCAGCCTGAGATATAGTCAAGAGTGCCAGGTCAGGGCAATGCCAGACATGAGCAAAGACTGGGAGAAGGAGGAATACATCAAGAGCAGCCCTGCAGAGAATGACTCAGGGGTGCTGGTAGTCAAAAAACTGAACATGAGCTGACACTGTGCACTTGAAGCCCAGAGGGTCAACATGGGCTACAACATCCTGGGCTACACCCAAAGCACCATGAGCAGCAGGATGATGGAAGTGACTCGCTTCCATCAGTCAGGTGAGATCCCACCTTGAAAACTGCACCCAGGTCTGGCGTCTTCAACACAAGAAAGAGATGGGACAAACCCAGAGGAAAGCCACTAAACTCATCACAGGGCTGGAGCACCTCTCCTAAGACAACAGACTGAGAGCATTGTTCTTCAGCCTGGAGAAGGGAAGATCTCTAGGAAGATACCTCTGAAGCTCTTAAAGGAAGCTCATAAAAAAGATGGAGGCTGACTCTTCACACTGGCAGACAGTGACATGATAAGGGGAAACAGTCTTAGTCTAAAAGAGCAGAGGTTCCAGCAGCTGAGTAGAGTGATGCTCTGCCAGGAACACAGCTCTGGCACAAGCTGTGAGAAAGGAGACAGCCCCAGTATTGACAGTGACCACCCAACACCACCTTAATTCTCTCTGCTCCACTGCAAGGTGACAGCAGTGGTCCTTTCATGTGCAGAGACAAGAGGCCTGACTACTTCTGGCTCACTGGTGAGTGACCAGCTGGGGAAGAGCCTGCATGAGAGAAAAATGCCCCAGAGTCTGCACTACCTCTCAGCACTTCTACTGTGTGCTGCCAAAATGCAGAGCAGATAGCCCAGGTGTAAAGGCTTATCCAACATCACAGGAATCAATTTATTTAACCTCAAACCCCTTCTCAGAAAGCAAGGCCAATACCAATAACATCACGCACATTTAGGTCTCGTTTGTTTTCAAGTCCAAAAGCTGGTAGAACTCTTTACTGAAGTGCAAGAGCTCCTGCAGGTCCTAAGGGAAAAAACAGCATGAGGAGCAGGATGAACAGGATCCAGTGCAGACTGCAGTGGATCATGACCATTTCTTTCTGGAGCAACATGTGCTGATACCAAGGCAGCCTCAGTACCAATGCCCTGCTTGTAAATGCTGTATCCTGTACATGTAAATGCTGAACTTGACTTAGCTGTGGAAATAAAGTTGCCTGCTTTCACAGTTAACTTTACTTCCAGTCCCATTCAGTCTTCTGTACAAGACAAGGATTTCCACATCTGGCAACCACAAAATAAGTGTGCATGTCCGAGAGTAGCTTAGCCCTTCTGGCAAGCTTTGCCTTGAAGAAGCAAGGGAAGTGGCAATCCTGCACAATTTTTTCTTCAAATGAAACTTAGCAAATCACACTTCATGACAGGTCTTCTCTGCAAGGTAGCTTGAATGATCAGCATTTTCTTCATAAAAGATGAAGGCACTCTGAACTCTCAGATAACATAAGACAGATGGAACTACATAAACTAGAGCAAGTTACTTAAAATACAAAATTCACATCAAAAATGAATGCTAACATTATCCCTGGCATACAGATGCATCCCTGATTTATTTTCTCATGTTGCCTTAACAGTAAATTTTACTTACTGGTTTAAAAAAATAAAACAATAAAAATCCACACTATCCTCTATTTCAGCTTAGACAACATGACTTAGCGTGTTAAATATTTCTGCCTCCTTTTGTACCATTTCGCTGGTACTGTTTCACCTTCTCCCTGAGAAGCTGACCAGACTGCCTCTTATCATGTCCCTTTCTAATTGCTCTCATGGTTTTTCTCTGCAACCTTACTTTGGGTTAAAGTGGCAAGATTTTGTAAAGGGGTGCATCCTGCCATAGTGGAAGGTGTTGAAAGGGGTTGGAACTAGGGAATCTTGGAAGCACCTTCCAACCCAAACCAACTATGACTGTATGCTCCCCCTATCCCTGCCCTCCTGCACAGAGTGGCCACAGTGCCCTGAGCACAGAACCAGCCACCCTGTGCCATCTGCCCCGAGGCCCTGCAGACCCGTCAGTGCCTGCACCAGACGTGATGAGCCCTCACTCGTTGCAGGTGACACTGGAGGTGACAGAGGTGGAGTTGCTGTCTCTCTGTCCTGCTGGCCCTGTGTAGGCCTGTGCTCAGCACACAGGATTATTTTCTCCCACCCACTGAAACAGAGGCTTAGATACCAGAAAGCAGACTTCAGTAATTTTGAGCTGAAGGAGAAGAGTACCATTCTTACGACTAGACTCATAATCTCAACTAATCCTAGCAGACACTAATCACTATCACTACCACAGTATATGGTAATAAATAACTGACAAGATAGCCTGCCCCAAAATGATTCCAAGCTTCCTAATCTTTTGCAATCATTACCCTGATTCTTCTTTTCTCTTTCTTCATCTTTTTGTACTTTTTAAACTCCTTCCAGGTTACAACAAGCATACAAACTTTGTAAAATAATGTACCAGTGTAAACGACAACCACCACATAGTGCCTTGTAAATATTAAACAGCAGTGGAAGCAAGAGAATGCTGACAATCACGTATAATTGCAGATTGGGAATCAAACGGTTCCACAAATAGACGGAGGAAGAAAAAAGCTTTCCTCTCAGAAACAACCATTTAATTACCATTTCACAGAGATACTGCCCCATGGGCCAGAAAGAATGTCAGGCTAAACCTCAAAGATAAAAAGTCACAAATCTCTCCTACATGTCAAAACTAATCCATAAAGTCAAACACTACTGTTTGTCCCTTTAGTAAACAGGTACTGTTTGTTTGCTTTTTTATGTGGCCTAGAAACTCTGCACATAGCTGCATACAACTGAGAAAAGGAAGTCACAAAATATTAGCAAAGTAAGGTACTTATTTAAACTATATAAGGTCTCATCAGACAAAAAAAAAATCCTTTTAATTATTAAGAGCATGTAAACATTTCAAAGTAAGTTGCAAAGAAACCAACATTCGTTTCTCTTTAAGAAAAGAGAAATTACAGTACACAAAATTAATTTCTCAGTTACATATTATATATACACGTGCAGAAATTCCAAGAGCTTTTGCTTTTAATTTTCTATCTACAACTGTAAATTTATTTCTTCAACACAGCAAAGGAAATCACCAATAGCTCCTCAGTCACATTTACTAAATCCATGCAAGGGTTAAGACTACTTTATATACCAGTATAATGAAAATGTAAGCATCAAGTGCAGAGAAGACCAATCCAAGTCACTAGACACAGCTTGTTATGAGTTACTGCCACTTAAAAAGCAAAAATATCATGCAACTGAACTTCTTGTCCAAACAAGTCTCCAGAAATGCAAAGTGAAGTCCATTAACTTTAAATCATCTCAGTGAGTATCCTGATACTCTGATCCCGGGTCTGAAGTACAATGGCAGGGTTACACAATTCAGATTTAAAACTTACCATAGAAGTCACTGATCTGGCATCTTCTTCGTAATTCACTACAGGTGGTGGCTCCTTCCCATCATTCTCTTGAACCTTTTGTTCCAGTAGTTCTTTCTGGGCTGCAAATTTTGCCTCAGAACATCTTAATTGCTGGACTGTTTGCTTAAGTTCTTCAAGTGCTTGCTTTTGGCTCAGCAAAAGTACAATACTGCAAGGAAAAATAACAATTTAAAAATGTACATGATGTTTCAAAATACTTTATTTGCTTCATAAAAGCTGGGGGGCAAAAAGCATGACAATTACTCAACATAATCATTTATTCAAAAATGAAGCAATTTTCAAAGCAACAAGATAATGCAAGCAAACACTCATTCTCTCCTCTCTAGCACAAAAACACCCACTCTTTCTATCACAAAAATCATGTTCAATAAATATAGGTGGAACTCCTGTTTTCATCCACTTTTGACTGAATTTATAAACACTGGGCTTCCCACTCCCTTACAGAATAAGTAGATTTTACATAATGATTTCAAGTGATGAGAAATTCATTCCAATCAGTGTAGTGAATTTGCAGTAATAATTTGCAATATTAAACTCACCCCACATCCAGTATAAATTCATATAGCATCACATAACAGATACCTGTTTTTTCATCTGCACCATAAGTATTTCTAGACTGTGTTATAACTGTCTTATGAAGCTTAATAAATTTATCTTTATGAGGACCTAAAAGCAACTTTTCATTTTCTACTTATTTTTACAGTTCCTCTCTGAATACCACTCGTACTCATGAATACTCGAGACAATTGTGATTAAATCATATTGAAGGATAGGCATTTGGAGCATCTGCAGGTACCCAAATGACTCTATTACCCCAAAAAACTGCCAAAACCAAAGACTGACAGACGCTGCCTAAGAGACAGAATCACCCACACCATAATACAGACACCCTTAAAAGCACTCAACCAGAGCCCAATGACATGTGGTCTACAGGAGAGGCAGAGCTCTCACAGTTTAACAGATGAAGGAGGTAAATGGACCAGAACTATGAAGAATGAGGACAATATGAAGAAAAAATCACAGTATGGTGTTGCTCTGCATCTTCAGGACAATCCCTTGAAGACAAGCCCTCCTGCAAGCCCTACCTTTGAAGACAAAAGGAAAGACAAAAGTTTTTCATACAGGGATTCATCCTTCACAAACTGATGCTTAGCCAAATGGGTATTCAAATGTGTTTCAAAGTAACAGAGAAACCACCTGTCATAAAATCCTCTTTGGCAGGAAAAGATACAAATGATATCCATGGAGATGAGAGCATTATATCAAGTCACTAATGAACAAAACTCCACACCATCAGCAAAATGATTGTTCATTCAAAAAGGTTAAATGTGACGTATGCAGACACAATTCTCAAACCTGACACTGAGATTTGGCATGAGCAAATGAACAATTATCCTGAAGTTATCATGAAGATAATGTGTTTTCATATGGTCTCCTTTATGAGAGAAAAAGGATATCACTATGTGAAAATAATAGGCTTCAACTATCAGCAAGGCTTTGGTCAATACATATTGGCTGGAGCCACATCCCCAATGACAGACTGGTTTCAACCAGTCAGGACATAGTCGTAACAAGACATACCCTGCTAGTGAAAAATCACTCACAAACCAGTCTCTTTATGAACTGTGGCAAAATGGATTACAAACTGACTGGTTTCCCAAATCCAACTTTCAGTGCTTGCCACGCCAGCTTTGCATGGTATGAGGAATTAGAATCTATAAAATTATTTGCCTGTGGCAAGTTTGAGTACAAACTTTAAAGTCCTTGCTGCTAGTAATAGCTACTAGCAACTTCACAGAGAGAGATCTTGTGAAGGATTCCTGCAGATCAGGGCAACATAGGAAAAAGTGGTAAAAAGGTGAACTTTCAAATCAAAAACCCAAATATTCAATATGCTATCATGTTGGAAGGGCAGATGGTATGTTTGACATACATATATATGTATATATATATATATATATATATATATATAAAATACAATTAAAACATTTTCTGTGTTGAAGGTAATATCATTTGAAGATGGAAAGAGATATTAGTGCTGGAATAATGGTACCAAGACATTGTCATAAGGTATGACCTTATGCATTTAATAAATTGATTAAACCAAATACAACAGTTGGACAAGATATTCTGAGGACAGTCAATACATGCTGAAACACCCTGATCACTCTGCACTGCAGCCAAAAGGTGAAAAGGGAGTTTGTTAGAGACAGACATGATCAATGACAAATTAGAACAAGGATGGTTTTAGAGAAGGCTTCACTGTACAACTAGATAGCTAAGCTAGATTGCCTACCTTTCAGTAAGACAAACAGGTACTGGTGCAATTTGAACTGATCTCCTCAACATCACAAATATCTCTAAAGGTTCACTCAGAGAAGCCTTCACACAGTAAGAAACACAGCAATAGTCTAAACTATTTTCAGGGACCGATAACTGGTAACA
Organism: Acridotheres tristis; assembly: GCA_037013685.1. Classification (NCBI taxonomy): domain Eukaryota; kingdom Metazoa; phylum Chordata; class Aves; order Passeriformes; family Sturnidae; genus Acridotheres; species Acridotheres tristis. Next base: position 14,104,025 of record CM072919.1, read on the forward strand.
TACAGCAAAGAAGACAGGTTAAGAACCAAACATTGGAAAATTCACTGTGAGCAGATGTGAACTTCACCAAAGAAAGGACAAGAAATATCTAATCCAAACATTGGTATCCGATACATAAATAAAATTTTGGATGTGAATTAAATACTATACAATGTTTCAAGTGACAAGGTTCCATCAACAAAGAGCATCAAGACTTCTTCAGTGAATGAAAGATTATCTGAAGGACTTGCACTCCAACTCACTACCAGTACTGTAAACGAATATTCATGACCAAATGAGTAAGATTAAGATTGATTGCAACACAAATCAGAAAAATATCACTACAGACAAAAGGCTTCTTTACCTGTTGTGTTGGCATTAGTTTAGAAGAATACGTGAATATTTTTTCTAACCAAAGGTAGAAGAAAACACTAAAGATGTTGCCCAAGAATTATTCTCTATAATAATGTTTTATTGATGGTGCAGTAACATACTCACTAACCTCTCACTTTTGGTATTTACTATGCAGTACTACAGGGTATGAGATTTACATTCTTTACATTTACACTTTTGTAAAGGAAATGCAAGGAAGAATGAACTTGACCTGACAAGCTGCAAACAGATTACTCCATGGGAGTCTTGCACACACTCTGAAAGCCTTTCACAAGAACCACACCTACACAAAGAATTCTGTCAAAAAGATTGGCAACTGAACTCACTCATCTTCTTTGATCAAGATGAATTGAATTAATGAAAGGTCCAGCCCTTGAGCTATGCCGAACTATGACAATTATATCAAACTTATGGAGCTGCTCAGTTCTTCAATGAGTTGGGGTCTGCAGTGGGCAAGGTTTATTTTAGAGAGAAGAAATTAACTTACTGTTGTTTTTCACAGTAATTGCTAAACACAAAAGCAGAAAAATATTAGCGATGGTTATTTCTTAGTTGTGTTTTAGGAATTGCATTACAGACACTTTTCCCCCCTCATATTATTGTATTTTGAAATTTAATTTCAACTTACTCAGATTTCTTTTCACATGTCTTAGACGACTCTTCTATTTTTTTCTCTAGTTCCAAAACAAGTTCTTCTTTGCTCAAAAGGGTTTGCTGTGTCTGCATCAGTTCTTCTATTACTGTTTTTAACCTGTAAAACAGATTTCAGAAACCCAAGCTGTGAATAAACTGTACGTATCTGGAACGTCGTAATCTTTTTCCTGAAGATGTAAAAGAGCATTATGTTTTAGATTATGTTACTCAGCGCTCGGTGATAGTTTCTTTTCCTTTTTTCATGTGGCTAGACTTTTACATTGTTAATCTGAATTATTAGAGATTCTATACAAGCCTCTGTATACATACAAGGTTACAGAATGATCTGCCTACAGGTTCTCCTACCAAGAAAATATTTTTTCCAGAACATGTGATGAGTACCATGAATTAGTATCTTCCTAATATATTGCTAATTTATGAGATGCTTTAAGAAAGACAAAAGCCTTCCAAATCACAAAGCATGTGTTAAATAAATACACAGAATCAGTAGTTGGGTTGTATTTCTGTTGTAATAATGATTGTATCTTTCTTCAGAATTATCCTTTTCAGGTTACAATCTCTGGTAATGGTTAATACAAAGTAAAGATAAACTGTATAAAATCACTCAATACTAAAAGGGAAGGGGTATTAAACTTTAAAACCATTACTGACACTTCATAATTATCCTGGTAAATATTCCAGTAACAAAAAAAATCCGTGAGTCTACAACATCTGCATTCTGAACAATGCACATAAATGGCTTACATAATGACGACTTCTAAAATGAGACTCAATTAAGTCAGAACAATCTCTTATAAATAAAAATGCATGTACATCTTGCTTCCTTTTGTCTTTATCTACACATCTTTAACTACCTTACTTTATTTCCCCTGTATTTTCAAGCCCTATTTCAATAGAATTATTGAAGCAAAGAGTGGAACACAAGCAAAATATATGTAGTAATTACCACTGCAAAGACCTATGGCCCAAAACCATTCCAGGCCAGGGAGTGGCACACCCAACTCCCTAAATATCTAGGAGGCACATTCCACTTGTGCATGTATATCAAACTGAATTATTTGATTCTAAACACTGAATCAGTCCTCTCCTCCCAATGTATTTTATACAATGTTGTTTATATACGATCTGTACTCAGTCGTGTATTTTATTCTAGGAAACTAAAATTACTAGAATAAGTCATAGAGTGAATGATTAACATTTATTTTCCAAAAGACAAACCTTCTACGTGTATTTATTTTGAGGTAAGATAAATACTTAAAATATTTCCCTCAAAGTAACATCCTCACAGCTCCGCTTTTCATATACATTTTTATTAGATTTAGGCTGTCAAAATCTCTATGCTGAACTTCTCTATGTTTTCTTATACTGGGTCTCTAACTTATTACTAACTAACTTTTTTATTTCAATACCTTGCTAAAGAAAGTAATTTAAAAATATGAACGGGTTTTTTATCAGCTTTCTAAACAAAATTTTAATCTACACTGTATTTACTTAACAAATGATTTACAGGATTTTTTTTTCTAACGATCAAGCATCCATAGCCATGAAATTAAAACCAAACCGGTAAGACTTCATCACTAGTAGGAATGAGTATCTGCAAGCAGATACAACTACATCATTTCACCACTTCAAAAACATTAGATTTTATATTTTATATTGCAGCATCAGATTAAAATATTAAGTTGATGTAGTTCTTCCTGAAACTTCTGAGATACTTCAGGACATTTTTTTTTATCTTGGAGAAAAGAAAAAGAGCTACCATGTACACCAAAATCATTTGGCTCTTTGCACTCAACATCTATTCTTTGATTAAACAATAACTTTCATTCAAATTGGTTACAGCTGACAATTCTGCATCTGTAGCTTGACAAAGGAATTTTCTTGTGGTGTTGTATTTGCCTTCTGGATACGATTAGTTTACAAAAGGGTTTCTATGACTTAACAGTTATCACTATAAAACTTTAAAAATCACACAATACCCCTACCTGGAAAGCTTCCTTTCATATTTCTTTAGTTATAAGCTCTGTTCTGATACAACTATCAATTTTATTTAAATGCCTGATCTTCGAGAAGTTATATTTCAGAAGAACTGGATATTACTGTGCTCATTATTAACATTTAGCTTATACCATTTGCTCCTTTCAGCTTTTAATGTAAGTCTCTTCAAAGCGTAAACTTTTATTCTGCTACACTTTTCAGACTTTCTCAGTATTATTCAGTGACATCTATGAATATTTATCAGGAGACACCATAACTCATTCCTTAGAAAGATTAGCTAGTCAACACTGACTATTAACTACTTCCCTTTATCAAAGTTTTATTAATAAATGGAAGTGTACCTTAAAATGTAAAAACCAGTTTTCTCATCATGCTCCCTTTAAAACACACATTGTTAAAACTGTTAAACAGTTATGTATGGAAAGCTGTCATTTATTCATTGCATCCTCAATAAAACAGCTGATTCAACCAAACATTATTGACTAGAAATCCGTATGTCTTTGAATGCTTTAAATGTTTGAGAAATTAATCCACCATATGCATTTCTTTTATTTGGTAGATACTGAAGGTAGTTCTCCTCTGCAGAAAGGTAATGCAGCATTTTAAAGCTCCAAGACCACAATTTTAACACTGAAGATCAAAAGTCAAATTTCTATTGTTTCATCATATACAGAGCTGACTTTTCAAAAGTCATCAACTATGAATAAATGATGTAGTACACTTCTCTTACTTGAAAATTTCTAGTCATACACAGTTGACAGAAATACCTGTGGGGTTTTTTTTTAGGCTGCAGTGGCTTTAAGGCAAGACTGTAACTACATATCTAAAACAAAGTTAACAAGATCTATCAGTAAAGACAGTTACTGAGAACTGGAACAAAAAATGAAGGGCTCTCACCCACATTAAAAAGCAGAAGGACAAACAGGATAATAATAAACAGTTTTTACAGTCCCAGGGGACAGTAGAGCTTCATAAATAATCTGCATTGCCTAATATATTCATAATAATCCAAATAAAAGGACAGTTTGAAAAGTGACAAAGAATGCCGATCATATGGTATTATTTGTGGTAGGAGGAAGGCCCTGAAGAATAAAAAAGGATTATTCTGGACCTTACAACATTCTGTACCTGCCATTTCAACACATATGGAAATAGGCAACTATATAATGGGGAAAAAATAATCCAAAGCTTTATTTATGTAGAGAATGAGCATGGTTCTAAAGTTACCATCACCACTCAGAAATGAAATTTTGGATATATAGTACATGATTCCCTGAAAACACTGGCTTGAGGAGCTGCTCTGGTCAGAAAATCAAATTGAATGCTTCTCTAGGATTTGTTAAAACCAAAGCAGTGTATGAACACAGGAAACCTTGGAAGGCCTCTCTAAACTGTAATCTGTAATCTGGATTACCTGTGAAATGCTAGTCATTCATCCCAAAACCAATATAGTAACCTTGAAAACATTAAAATCAAGACAACTGGGTGGATAAAAGACGAGTAAGCTTTGTGAAAGGACAGACTAAACCTAAAAGAATTCTCTGAAAAAGAGATCATAAAGCAAAAATTGAACAAAAATTTACATTATCATAGGCAGAAAGGAATAAATTGTTCCTCTTCTCTTCCCAAACAAAAGCCTAAGAGCCATAAAATGAAAAAAAATAGCAGCAGGTTCACAAAATAGGAAGTTAATTGCTGGAATTCCCTGACCAAAATTCTATGGACAACAGATACTTTTATACACTGAACCTGACTGAAAAATATCACAGAAGAAAAGTACTTCCAAGGACATTACAAACTTCCTCCATTAAAGACATTCATCTCAAAATATTTCAGAAGTGAAAACCACGGGAGGCTGAGGAAATTGCATTATATCATCATCCTAGTTTTGCTCTCCTTGCAAGACTTTTCCCTGTTGTCTAACATGGGAATGAAGAAAGTTGAGTGTCCGTCTCTGGTCTGACCTAAAATGGTTTAATGTTTCTCTCAGAATCCTAAATCTACACCACAAAGTGAACACGTTAAAGACAACAACACTTAAAAGAGCTGCCTGATTCCAGAAATAATGACACCCCATAAAATTTCTCACTCAAATTTGCAAAACCATTTCAAGCGGACGAATGTAAGATTTGCAAAAGAACACAATGAAAATTGTACTGAAAATGTATACATGTACGTAAACATATAGACATGAACTTATAACACAATTATACATTTCATCAGAAATGTTTATTAGCAAAGCAACATTTCATCTCTTTTATTTGTATATGCTGCTGTCTTATTTCTAAACAGTTGTATACAAAAGGCAAGCCAAACAAGAATTTTTCTTTTTAACCTATGGAAGGCAGAATCTTTCAAAAATTTTAATGCTCTATTGAAAAGGGAGGCTCACTATCTATATATTTCTTGTGCTGAAGTACATTAAGATGTACAACATCAGCAGAGTTTAGGCAGGAATAATCTCAACATAGTAATGATGTAGAATGTATTAAAAAGAGAAACATGTTTAAAGGAATTAGGGGGAGCTTAATTATCATAGGATCCTCTCATAAGTAAAGGACTAAGGAGGCAGATACTGCATATTAAAAAAATCCAGTATTTATCAATGGAATAGATTTACAAAAAATATTCGAATTATACAGAAAAAAAAATAGAGGATGATTAAAAGCCTTAAAAAGGAATTAATAAAATCCAGAGTTTCTGCCATGTTGAAAAAACACAAGGATTAGAGTAACCTGCAGAAGACACTCCAATATGTTTACATTTGGAATACTTCACTCTGATTTTGTTTTTCAGAAAAACCTACAACAAATAACGATCACAGTTTGATTAAGCAAATGAAATTTAAAAAAAAAAAAAAGAAAACCAAATGTAAAATTTCTGAAAATATATCATTGATGTCTTATTTGCATCAGTTATACTTTCTAGGGTGAAAATACTTCAAATAAGTCAGACATGAACTGAAATACAGTAGACAAAGCAAAAACATCATCAAGCAATGAAATTCTGAATTTCCCGTTTTTAATGCATGATTAACAGTTGCAATCTCACAACTGACCATGCAAGACCATTTTATGTCAAAAGTTGAGGCTGATAAAATACCAACATAATAATCTCAGCAGTCTATTCATTCCCCATAACAAATGATTAAAGGTGAACTTGGTAAAAATAATGAAAATATTTAACTAGGCAATATATTAACAAAACACATAGAGAGGCAGTTCATCACCCTGGATAGCTAAAAGCTGGTGAAATGTTATACAACAGCTACATCTGTATTACTAGTTAATGTACTCTAAAGGTTACAATAATGAATAACTATCTCCTTTAGAAAACAAAAAGAAAATACTTAAAAAACAAAAGCAATTAATTTATTCATGAAAATTCTATACTCAGTGATTTAAATCACTGACCACATAACTCTACTCGGTGGTTTCATAAAAATATTTTGCCTAGGGTAGTAATGTGGAAGCACTTTTGGGAAAATTAACCAGCATGCTTCCAAGGAGGACTCATGGTAGATTTGGGGCATTTTATTAACTGGCACAGATAATAACATACATTAAAAATAATGGCAAGCTTCTGAGCAGACTAAGGAGAAGGATTTTGTGGAAAAAACAGTACAACCAGCATGGAAAAGAATTTGTAGCCTGAAAATACTACACTTAGAAATTGGACCTTAAAAATGGAGACACAGCCATGCAAGGATCTGAGTGAGCATAGATATAACATAGAATAGCATTTCCAAAGGATGAAAGATTTGTAAAGAGACTTACATGACTTGCAAACTTTCTGCTGTTAAATTATTCCACATGATCTCATTCGCTTGAAGGTTTTCATTTTCTTCTAGTAAAGACGTATCAAACTCTATTTCTTGTTCAACAACTTCTGATGACCTAATTTAGTAAATAATCGTTATAATTTCAAAATCAACATGTATCTTTGAGTAGATCAGAGAGCAAATCTGAGTTTTGACAAGTTTTGAAGTATTTGATGAACTAGGTTATAGTTAAAATTATATATGAAATAAAAAGACAGCAATTGGATACATATTATTTTTCTAGTGAAAAAAAACATAATTCTAAAATCTCATGAGATAATAAAATGCACTACAATTCTCTGAATCAAGTTCACAGCACAGTCAAGGTTCTCAGAGACTACCAATGTGAATGGGTGACTATTTACCTGTTTATTATCAAAAACTTGCATGTGATGACCACCAATTCACACGTAACAACAAAAAGATAACGCAGGAAGTCTTAGAGCTATTTCTTCATACATTAAATCAGAGCAATTGTTCCATAAATGGGAAATACACTTTTTAAGTAAGAACTTTCTTGCATTACCTGAATGCTCTGAAATCTCAACCTGCAATAACTGCAGAGTACAAAGATACCTACAGTTGATTTAAAACTAAAACAAGTTTAGCCCAGAATGCAAATTTCATCCAAATAAACAGTAAATTGGCTCATGATGAGTCTAGACTGTAATGTGTAGTCTGCTGCCACTACCAAAGTTATGGCTCTTCTCATGTAACTAGAAATTCGGTTTTCTAGAGCCAGCCAAACAGACTGTTCAGCCAGCTTTCTGTATGTGCAAAGCTGAAGGATGAAGTTTTACAAGTAACAATGTAAAAAGAACCAAACAGAAGCAAATTCCTCTAAACATTTAGGCAGCTGCAGTTTAATGCAGGGTTTCCTCAAGAAGAAACATGAGATCAAAATGCTTACCTGTGAGTGTCTATGAAGTCATTATACTCAGAGTTAGGGTCTATCTGTTCCACTGAGGTCTGGATCTCTTTATGAACATTCACAATCTCTTCTGTTACAAGGCTGGTGATCTCGCTATACTCATCCAAGATCCCTTTTCTAGAGAGAAAAAAAATTCTAGTGTATAACATGGCACTGAAGGCACAGATGGCATTGAAGAAGCTTCAAATTTTCAAATAGCTGTTTCTATAAACTCTTGTGGAAACTGGCTATAAAGAGAAAAATAAGACAATTTATCATTCAAGGAAACAATGAGGCCATTCCTCTACAGGCTTTGGCTGGCTAGAGTCTCTTAAGACCATGCTCCTTCTGCTGATTTCAGTGCACCAACACACGGCATAGCCAAACTAAAAACTGAAGACATTACAAGGAAAGGAATGTATAGAGCTCAGTGATGATGCTCTTCTTCACACAGGACTTCCCATGCTTGTTATAACCTACAGTGAAGATTTTCATGTTTCATGACAAAAGATATTCTGGCATAAGGCAAAATGATTTACAGAAATGTGTGCATTTCCTTTCAACTGGTTTTCCATATTAACTTTTTTTAATATGTATCATTTGTCATTCAGACAAAAATAGGCATAAATCACAAATAAGTATATATTTACAAGAGAGAAAATTAACCAAGAAGTTGCTGTGAGAAAGTACAAGCCACCCAACCTTGTCTTTACCTGCTTCCAAGAGTGGGAAAAACCAAATGAAAAGTGAGTGTCAGAGGAAGAGGTGGTACTGTGGCACTACTCTTAATACCAAACAGTGACACATACTCTGAACACCCTTCTGTTCTCCTTAACTTTTTCTTCCTAATGTACCTTCATAATTATCTCCTATTTAATTTATATCTGATAAATTTGCTAGCTTGCCAGGATCTGAAGCATGGCGGCCACTCATAAAACACTGACAAATTTTGGCTAGCCAAATATGCAGAGAAAGAAGTATAAATACATTTTTCCTGGAAAAGATCTCAAGTTATGTTTGCTCTACAAAAAAGTGGGGTGTGATAGGATTTTTTCAGTGTACCTGTTCTGAACAGAAAACAGACAAGAGATGGCATTAAATCTTGTATTTTCTGAGAATATCATGTGTCAAAAGGTTCCAGAAAATACTTCATGGAGTGTGATGAAAAGACAGCTAAACAGCAACTACAGCAATGCCATATCCAAGAGAAAGAGAATCTATATCAATTACAATGATTAAAAAAAAAAGGAAAAATAAACATTAGCAATATTAATCTATTTTTTTTCAAGATTAAAAAACTAATTCACCCACAAAATTAGGGGTATTGAGGAAGTATTGTTTCACAGAGGTTTTCACAATAAGCTCTACACCTGAAATCAACATCTCTGTATGTGCACCAAAGTTATTATAATAGAATAATTTTCCAATATATTCAGAACTCACAAAAATATCTATGTAGTGACAAAAGTATTTTTACAGGTTTTTACTCCAGGCAGAGCAAAGATGAGTGGTTTCAATAAGTTCTTGTTCCATCATATAATTCTTCAGTTAAGTACTCTTCTCATGATTCTAAAAAAATCACCTTAATAACAGCACACATATTTAACTAGCCTTTTGTTGCGATCTTACATACGAAATTAAAAGGATTGTACAGGGAGTACTACAAAGGTTTATTTCAATACCAGCACCTGAACCAAAAAAATGGAAATTATACTGCATAGGGAAGCTAATGATGCCTGCACGATGTAAAGTGTGGAATCCCCAACTCTCACTCTTCCTGTGCACTGAAATCAAGACGAACACTGAATTTGGAACAGGCAAGAAAATGAATTAAGAGTGTTTCACATCTAAATGAAGAACACTTACCAAAAAACGTAACTACCCCTTTTTTAAAGCTAAGACAAAGAGCCAGAAAGTAGGCCTAAAAGTCCTCAATATCTGTTCTCAAATATAATCAGATTCCACATACTCTACAATGATGTAAAAATGATCTTTTAGGAAAGAGGTATTAGTATTTTTAAGGGGAGACTCCTTAAAAGTGTGATCAAGTTTACATAATCCTGTTCATTCCCCCACCCATATCATTAACAATGCATCTGGCTTGGCCCTCCTTCACAATCACTTTCAAATCAGTTGGGCAGTTTAAACCAAATTTGTTCCTGGTGGAATTTCGTAATAGTGACTACCAGAGAGGCAATAAACTTGCTATAGTCTGTAAGCAGAAGGAAAAATCATGAGCTCAACTATAAACACTGCAGACAATCTGTAAGATTTTATAAGAAGACAGTATCTTGTTGGTAGGTTTAAGTAAGCACTCAGAACTACCATCGGCATCACTTGGATAGACTATTTTCAACTGTTATACCCTGAGATATAATTAATTAATCACAGTTCCTTATTTTCAACTATTCCTATAAATTAATTAGAATACTACACAGAGAAAATTGTACAAGTTAGAAATATATAACAATACATCTTACAGAGCTTTAATCATTTCTTCTTGCATCTTCTGTAGTGAATCAAGTAACAGAGGAAGTGTAGTATCATAATATTGGTGCTGATGTAACTGTGCTCCTTTCAGTGCCAACACATATTGGTTATGCAACATATGAAGTTTCATAGTGGCTTTTTCACACCGATCTTTGGCTTTCTCTGTCTCCTTTCCTGAGAGAAAACAAAACAAAAATGCACGTGGTGATTTAAAAGTACAGAGGCCTATAGATGACACACCTGGTAGATTTACAACAGGCTTGCCCCTTTTTCTGCAGAAAGGTACTTCTCTGAGGAAGTTAAAATTCAATCACTTTCAGATAATTAGTATGATCAGATGTCTAGGTTTTCTAATTAATAAACTATGTAAGAAAAAAGATTATTTTCTTGGAGCAGAAACATCAGAATTCCTTATTTAAAAGTATAATTCATTTGTCAATGTGGTTCATTAAAACCCCAAGTATAAAAATAACATACCTATCAAAAAGAAAGAAATCTCAGATGCACTGCTATTTCAAAGCTTTCTTTTTAGTTGCAAAATAATATTTTTAAAAGAGAAAGATATGTCCTACTACACTAGATTCACTAAAAGCATTTTTTGTATTCAAGCAATCCTATTGTTACACATAATCCTAATAAAGCAATGATGCAGTCAGTCTACGTATGAGCAGCTGAACCCTCACACTGTTACTCCTGCTCAAAATGGGCAGCTTCTCTTCTACACTTTAACATTTCCCTATCACAAGAATATATCACCCTGATCAGGAGGTTTGGCTCTACAGCCTCAGCTTTGCACCACTGAGACTGGGAAGTCCTCAAGTTCAAGCTGGCAGGACCAGTTGAGGGTTGAATTGCAGAGCTACAAGAGGTCACCTATTCCATTCTTTGCCACAATAACTGCACAGCTGTGTGGGGTATGTTATCGACCACAAATCCAAAAAGCAGGGCCATAACAGCTACTATGAAGAAAATCAACTCTATTTCAGCCATAACCAGAACAGACACACAAGCTTTTAATGACATCTTTGCTGTCTTCTTGATATTTACCAAGTACCTCATCACTTCTTCAGGAACTAAGATGATTTTAATCTCCCATCTGCAAATATCAAGTACAGAGTCACAACTACCTGCACAGATAAACTTATGCCACCTAAAGCAATCTCATTCAGACCACTGCATTTCTTACAAACTTAAAACAATTTATGTAAGGAAAAACATGTCTACTACCCATCACGAAGCAGTTGAGAAAAAAGAAAATGCAAGCATTCATAGCTAAGTGGCAAAACAGCTGCTTGAAAGCAGACCTTGAAGAGCTGTGTCATATAAGGAATACACAAGGGACTATGAACTCAAATAAATCAAAACAGAGCCACATTAAAGACACGTTAAAAAAATGTTCAGGGAAAACCAGAAACAAATCCTCTTTCATATACATTGGAGTCAGCAAGCTTGTCAGAAAAAGTAAACTACAGTCACCATATGAAAGGAACTGGTACAAGAAAAATTTTTTTTTTTCTTTCTGTGATCACTACTGCAGACCTTCAGAGATTTTCAGGATTAAATATTACTTTGTGAAAGAGTCAATGAATCTTTTCTCTGACGTGTCAGAAGAAGAGGTTGCTGAGAATAAATGGAATGAGAACAAATTATGAGGTCTGGATGGTGCTTAGCTTTGAAGCTTCAAAGGCACTTGGAAAAGTTTTAGCTGAAATATTATGATTAGTATGATTATTATGATTATTATGATTAGGAGGAAGCAGGCACTCAATGGAGAGTCCCAGGAATATCAGCTGGACTCTGATAGATGGGGTGATGAAAACAATGATGATGAAGATGCTGCCTGAAAGTAGCAAATAGGGAAACCAAATATGAACAACTGGAAAATATGTTGTCGTGATTTGACACTGGCCAAATGCCAGGCACCCATGAAAGCCACTTGCCCACCCTCCCCTGCCACAGATGGGCAGAGTGAGAAAAATTTAAGGTTTCAAGAGTTGAGATAAGAACCAGAAGAAAACACTACAAAGGCAAAACAGGCTCAACTTAGAAGTACAAAGTGAATTTATTACTAACTAAAGTATCTGGGGAGGATAACGAGAAGTAAAATAAGCCCTTAAAACACCTCTTCCCCCTCAGCCCCTTTGTCCTTCCCACTGACAGCTCAGGGAGACATGGCATGGGGGTTTTGCTCAGTTCATCACGGAGATTTTCTTCTCTGCTCCACAGAGCAGTCCTTCCCCTGTGAGGCCGTGGGTTCACTCCCACAGGAGACAGCTCTCCATGACCTTTCCCGGCGTGGGTCCACTCTCAGGAGCAGCAGCCACGCCACAGCTGCTGCAGCGTGAGCTCCCTGCACGGGCACACAGCCCTCACAAAACTGCTGTGCCGTGGCTCTCTCTTCCCACGGGCTGCAGTCCTCCAAGGACAGGCTGCTCCAGCCTGGAAGCAGGGCTCCTCTGTGCCTTGGCTCTGCCACTGGATCACAGCCTCCTCCAGGCATCCACCCGCTCCGGCAGGGGCACTTCCCCCACGGGCTGGGGTGGATCTCTGCATTCCCCGTGGATCCCATGGGCTGAGGGGCACAGCTGCTTCCCCATGGTCATCACCACGGCCTGCAGAGGAATCTTTGCTCCAGCGCCTGCAGCACCTCCTGGCCCTCCTTCTCCACTGACCCTGGTGTCTCCGTGTTGTTTCCCTCACATCTTCTCACCTCCTTCTCTTCTCTGGCTGGAATTAACACTGAGCCCCACTTTGTTTTGATTTTCTTCTTAAATATGTTATCACAGAGGCGTTACCAGCCTCCCTCATTGGCCCAGATTTGGCCAGCAGCATGTCCATCCTCAGAGCCATCAGGGATTGGCTCTGTGGGACACGGTGGAAGCTTCCAGCAGCTTCTCACAGAAGCCATCGCTGTGGAGCCCCCGTTAACAAAAATCAGGCCATGGAAAACCAGTACAGAAACCTGGAGAGGTACTGATTAAAACAATGGTAAATTATAGAGTGAATATTTAAAGAGATGCACAAGTGAGAAACTATTTTGGTTTAGTAATCCAAATGCATACAGAAATGAGATCTTGGGTCAGTACAGCAATACTGATGGAAAAGTAAACTCAGTGTTTAGCAGCTGCTGAACACAATGTTGTTTAGCAAAGGAGTAGATTGGGTTGTTAAGCCATTGATTAAATCCACTTAAAAGTATGCAATTTGTTGTATCAAAGAAGATATATTTAACATGCAAAAGGTTTAGAGAAGGGCATTAACCATCAGAAAGGCAGGAAACAAGATAAATACAGAAAGAATAACTACAGAGAAGCGTCTGAAGCACTAGGAGTCTGAGGAGTAACATGCAAGAAGAGACACAGTTAACAGACCCACACAACCTCATTCAAAGTAAAAACCATGTAAAGTAAAAACCATGGCATTATATGCAATGAGTAAAAACAAAGACCTTCTCCAAAGAGCACACAGCTAACCTACATATTCTTTTAGTAAAAGTTATCATAAGCAAAAAAACCCTTATGTGGTTTAATAGTGAATGGACGAGTGTGTGCAAAAAAAAAAAAAAAAAAAATCTTGAAGAGCTACTACTACTAAGAACTAGGACAGCAGCACTTCTGACTCAGGAACTCCCTAGGTAACAAATTACCATGAAGCTTAAGCAATTTTCTATCAGTTTGTACTCTCATATAACTCTCTAGACACTTGCTAACTCACGCCACTGTCAGCTACATTTCAAACATAGATTAAAAAAAATAATTTTAAAAGGATATTATGTCTTTCATTTAATTGAAAACAATCCAGCTGCTGACCTAATTTTGTACATGGAAGGTACAGATTTCTTACACTACAATTTATCTGAGTTACCCTGTAAAAGAAAGACAAAACACGTCTCCAGTGCTGTCACCAGAGAGTAATTTTTCATGTAGGTAAGAATGAAACAATCCACTTCAAAAATTTCTGTAGAACTGTTTTGGAGAGATAACATTCACAAGTCTATCTTAAACTTTAGCCAGACATAGCAGGTTTTGTCTTTGGTAAACCTCTAAACTTATGTTTCATGAGGAGACCAATTTTTTTTTTTTTTTATTTCCCTCCAAAAAATCCCCACACTATTTCTAAATTAAATGTAGACCATTTATAAGGGGAAAATAATCCAACACATCAGAATAACATCCCAGAAGTTAAATACCCCCAAACATGCATGTCTGACACTAGCACAACAACATAACAGGATGGAATAAAATTCCATTTTCACATTTGCCTTAGGGACTAAATTCCTCCTCAACTAATTTCAGAGTATCATATAGAAGTACCACACAGACTTGTTTCTAAACACAGTAGGGTACAGAGTCAACCTGGTCATCTTCAGGGTATAACATAAACACTAAAACGTCTTTCTGGAGAAGGAGAGGCATGTGGAACATAGGGAAATGCTGGAAGGTGAGTGAAGAGGGTTTGGAAGGTAAGGGAACAGGTCATGTACAGTCATGTATAGTTAAAGGATGAAAGCTGGATGAAAAACGAGAGGACAAAGCCGTTGGAATCCAAGGCTGAAATGTTTTGCTTGACAGTCCATTGTGAGACATACTGTCCAGGGAAGCCAGAAGAGTCAGGCAAGGGGGTAGCAGAGGCAAAAATGCCACATTTTTTCTTGGGTTATTCTGTGTTTGGCTATTGCTACTCAAGCATGCCCTAGATCAAATAACCTAAAATTATTTCCATATGTCATTGTTTAGGAGCTACAAGTTGTCTAATCATGTTTAAAATATATTCCGTATCCGTTTTCAGCTTATGAAATACCAGCACATGTGAAATCATCCCATGTGCCATCATGTACAGGATTGTGACCTGTGAACTGCAACAGACCACCTTCAACAGTTAAACTAAACTGAAGATTTACACTGAAATTATCAAATCTAGATAACTAGCAATTTAGTAATACTGTATCTCTTTCAGAAACTTCATTAACCTCCAAACCTTAAAAAAAACCACCAGTGACATGACTTTTGAAGCATTTGGACTCTCATACTGAGCCCAGCTTCACTTCCCTAAGGCAAGGCTAGGCTGCAATATTCCAGTTGGAAGGGACCTACAAGAATCATGAAGTTAAACTGCATGATCGATTCAGGGCCAGCAGAAAACTAAAGCATGTTTTGGAGGTCACCGTCCAAATGAGTGTTAAACACTGACAGGCTTGGGGAATCAATCACCTCTGGGAAGCCTTTTCCAGTGTTCAAACACGCTCTAAATGAATAAATGTTTCCCAATGTCAAGTCTGAACGTCTCCTGGCATGGCTGTGAGCCCTTCCCATGTATCTGTCACTGAATGCCAGGGAGGAGATCAGCACCTCCCTCTCCACTTCCCCTCCCCAGGAAGCTGCAGAGAGCACTGAGGTCACCCCTCTGCCTCCTTTTCTCCAACCTGGACAAGCCCAGAGTGCCCAGCTGCCCCTCACTGACAGCCCTTCCAGCAGCTCCACTGCTCTCCTCTGGCTGCAGCCCAGAGCCTTCACATCCTTCTACATTGTGAGGCCCAGAACTGCTCAGGTGGGGCCTCACCAACACTAAATGAAGACAATCTCCACTGCTGACTGTCTGCTTGCGCTGGGTTTGATGCATCCCAGGATGACACCTGTCACCCTGCTGACAGAGGTGGAGCCTGCTGTCCACCAGCACCCCACGTCCCTTTCTGCAGGGCTGCTCTCCATCCACTCCACTCCCAATTTAGACTTCTAAATATTCCTATCTACCAATCAATTTTTATGCAATCTGCCGCCACTGATAGAATAGCTTTGACTCTTAGTTCTGTCTCTGGAAGCATAACTCGGAAATTTAGTGGGTGACCAGCCTTATGATCACTCTGCAAATCAAGAGATGAAAACACAGTCGTCTCACTTAACATAGGTTTTACAAAAACAAAACCAGAAAGACAGACAGAAACAAGATAGGATCTTCACATTCAATCTCAAAGGTCTTTTCTCCTTTACGTCTTGCAAGATTGTTACATGAATGTGTTTCTTCAACAAATAAAATCACTTACTCCTTTATCCACTCAAGCAGTTTCTGAGAAGAGGATAAGAAGTTTCTCCCAATAAATACTTAACAAATTAATGACTGAAAATAATAAAGTTTTCTAATGGGAAAAAAAACCCAGAACTATTTGTGTGTATTTAGAATTCAAATTTACAGAATACCACATCTAAACTTCTGAGTTAAAAATTAGTTCACAGAAGCTATCAGCCTAATCTTAAGTAACATAGCATAAAAATAGCAAAAATGAGTGTTTTATCTTTTGAAATGCTGTCAGATATTGTCAGGGTGGGCTATTAAGCACCTCTAGCCAATTCTCTGTCCTGTGCCTGCTGGTCTGTGAGGAGAGCACATCCTGGGGCTGCATGTCTGTGCCAAGAGGAAACACTATGTCCAAGCTGGTCCCACACTCTACAAGAAGTGACCACAATCTCTTTGCACTCCCCGGGGTTTCCTGCTTGACAAGCTTTATTTTACACAGAAGAAACAACTCCACCCCTTCCAAGCAAAAGTATTGGTAGGAGATATGTGTTGAAACACACAGCAGAACATTAATTTAAGATCTATGCAGCCTGCCGATCTCTGTGAGTAAAACAGACCAGTTCAGCCAGTGTTACTTGTTTTGTCTCAACAATATGAGAGTTCCAGTCAAAACTAAGCTTAAAAAACATCCTGCTAGGAGTTTCCTTCATTGCAGCAACAACTACAGGCAAAACATGCCACCAGGAAATGCAGCTGTATAACAACAATTTTAAAGACATCTCAGAATGAATGCACCAGCCACCTAATAAGTATTTTCTGATCTCTTGGCAAGTACAAAGAACAGTAGGACAATAATTTGATCAAATGAAAGCTTTTTTAACAGCTCCCTTATTTATCACATACGTGAGCTTATGCTGCTGTGAAACTTCATTATCTACCACAGAAGTCACATCAATTCTGAAGTATTAAATCACAGGAGTTTCAGGGAAAACATTTTTCCAGCAGAAGCAATGTGGTATAATGTGGTAGGTGTACACTTAGTATTTCTAGGCTCCTCTAAATCACAATGTTGTCAGGGAACACAAGCCTAGAGAAATCTGGTGCAATATTTTTTGTGCTGCTGTAGCCACATAAAATGAAATTATGATATTAAATACTTAGAATCAATGTATTCTTCCCTTGCTATTTATTTCAGATCCACTATGTCACATAAAAGCACTGCAACTCAACTGCATTCAACCAGTAATTAACAGGAATAAGACTACAATAAACACCTGTAATTAATGTATTTACACAAAAACTGTAATTTTTTTCTAAAGAGTATATTGTTTTAAAATCCAGTATGAAACTCCCAAAGCTACTGCAAGTTGGAACAGAGCCAGTGTATTTCCTGATATACGAGCAACTGTTTCACACTTCAACATCTAACACCAAAATTAGCTACAAAATCAGATGCTAAATTTTATTAAAGTATTTAAACTTTTTAAAAAACCTTTAATGAACTGAGTAAATTATTGTTTCATGTAATCATTATTTCCTTATTTATATAGCAGTAAGTAATGCTTAATCAAAAAATTAAAGGATGAAAATATTTGAAACTCCCACAGACACACTTAATAGAGATTAACATACTTCATAGAGATGCACAAAAATAATTGTGCAAACAGCAAACTTAAGTGGAAGCAGTTACTGGTCCAACCAAGTGAGATTCACAATGTAATGAAATATCACACTTGATCCTTACCATTGTCCTACAGTCTCCATTTTGTATTCTCAATACATTATTCATTAAATTATATCATAAGATTTGTGACTTCTTTACTGAAACCATGCTTTTTACATGTGGCACAAATTTTGGCTTGATGTGTTTTTCAACAGCAGCAACATCAACATGCCACATTCTAACCACCTTGTTACTCAGCATCACTGATTAGCACAGCCCTGTAAACTCAGACTTGTATACACGCTGGGACTATTACTTTGGACTGCTGTTTAAAGATGTTTAGACTGCTTTTTTCTCAATACCACACATCCAGAACATTTCACAGGACTGTCCATTTCATTACAGAAAAATAATATGATAAGCTTTTGTCTTATATTTTGTTCCAAAGACTGCTGCATACCCTATGACTCCAATGCCCCAGTTCTGCAAAGGAACATGCTCTGCATTCCCAGTACACATACTTCGTGGAGTTTTTTTAACAAAGCCTTCTAATACAGAAGGGACTATTGTATCCAATCTATCCATAGGGTCCCAAAAACTGAAGCATGCCTCATTAAGAGGCACTGTACTAGCTCAGCTTGCTGACTTCATCCTCTCTCAGCCTGTTATCTCTTACTATACATTAAAAAATATAAGAATGAATGACTGGGAAAAAAATGGGCAGAAAACTAAAATGCAAATGACTAACATCAACCAGATTGCCTGACACCTAGAGCCTCCACGCCCAAGAAAAACCAGACTGCATTTGTGATTCCTATGGTAATCACTGCTCCAGAAAAAGGCAGCTATGCATACCTGACTTGGGTAAGGGTTAGAACAAACAAAATAAATCCGTCGTTTCTGACTGAGCCATCAGGCAGACACTGGTAGCCATAACAAGGCAGCACAGCCCAGCCCAAGGCAGAAGTGTCAGCCAAAGCTCAGCGGTGCTCCCTCTGCAGAACTGTTCCACTGCTTCCCTTCATGCACAAGCAGAAGCAGTGCTAGCAAAGGGCTCCCCAGAACAGTTTCTGGGACACAATCTCAGACATTTTCACCTTCCCCCAGATCTGGATAGCACAAAGTCTTCCATAATGAAGCTCCAGAAGCTCCAGCATTCCTTCAGAAACCAGCTCCCTTTTCCCCACTAAAAAACTATCCAAAAATTCCCACCACATGCTTTACCCATTGCCCACCAAACACTAACAAAACTGGTAACTAACCAGTATCATTATTCAGCCCTTAACACTTACTTATTCTTTCCAGTGGTCCTCCTAGTGTTTTCACCAAAAGATGCAAACACCTGTAACCCTGCACTAGAGTGTCATTGATTCAAAGTGACTGCCCACTTTGCTGGTGCAAAGTAGCACACACAGGAATTCAAGTTTACCTGAGAATACTTCCTGATTCCAGAAAATCATAACATCACCTTCCACTGTACAAACTTCACCAGCTTTTACTCGTATCAGTTAATATCTTCTACTGTATGTGTTTAGGCCAGAGCTTAATATCACTTTTAATAACTCAACCAGAAGACTGGGGAGCAATTCTCTTCACAAGGTGAAGAACCAGTTGTACCTCTTTCACTAGCAGCTCTAATAAACCTGCTCTCTCACCAGAAAGCAGCGTTGCTTTTCCAAGACAAAGCAGAGAAAGTCACAACATTTCAAAATCACTATTTTTGCAAAACAGAGATATTTCTGGGGTCCTCACATTGGTGCTGCACAAATTTACACATAATCCCAGGGTAAAGCTACAATTCTATGCCCTAAGTGGCAGTTGTCCCCTTTGGTTCCAGAGAGGCAAGGCCAGTCACTGTCTTACAGACTTGACTGCCAGAGGAATAGACTCTGTTTAAAACAACATTATACATATATGAACCTGTATAGGCTATTTTAACAAATTACTTGCAAGAGCTGGTGTAAAAAGATTTTCAGTTTTTTGTTTAACAAAACGGTTGTCAGCTTATTTTCAATACTTGGCTATGCCCTCCCACTGTTCCAGTAAGCAGTTTCTTCTCCTGTTTTAAATAATTCTTGAAATTCTGAAAAATTGAACCAGTTTGTACATAAACAAAAGTAATATATCCGAATAGCACATAATCTGAATTACCTTAGCTTACTGAATAAAGAATACCCTGGAAAAACGAAGCATTGTAGTTTCAAGACTTCCCTAACTTTTCATTTCACTAGTGAACCAGTTTGACAATTTAAAACTCAGAAATACCACGACTTAAAAAATTCAAGTGGATCAGCTGACCTGCAGTTGATAAACAACCACATCAGCTCATCAAATGCACAAGAATTTGTAAACAGGAACAGGGCCTGGGATGCAGCAGGAGGAAAGCAAATCTGCAGCTTCTGGGAGAAAAGCATTTTTATGGGCATCAGTGTTTGTAAAAATAGACTTACAGTAAGATTTTAGCAGAAATGAAATTAAGGATGAATTATAGTATGAAAAACATTACATACAAGCCTGAAAGAGAAGGCTAAAGAAAACCACAAGAGATAAAGTGTCTTAAAAACAATTTATGTTTGCTGTCTATCTGAAGAAATGTTAATTCAGTTAATCAAAACCACATCAAAACATCACAGCTGCTGACAGCTAAAACACTTCTTCATTCCAATGGGAAAGTTTGGTGCTTCATGAATAGAGAATGACCAGATTGGTAACAGGAAGAGAGGATAAAACAGGCTAAAAATAACATACTAAGATCTGAACATCCTATTATATTTTCCATGATACATACTACATATTCCAAAGTTAAGTAGTTACTTCAGAATAAACCAAGTCATCAAGTTACATACAGAAAACACAGAACTGGATGAAATTAATATCAAAGTATGCATTTTTATTTTTAAATGTTTATGAACTTCAGTAAAAGAAAAAGAACAGTAGAAGTTCAACAGTGCTAAGCATAACTACTTATCCCCTGCTGTTTTGTCCAAATTTTAGACAAATCTGGAAAGAAACAATCTCTCCTCACTGAGAGCTACTATAATTATACTATAACAGAACCAAGAACATTAACTGTCATTTAAGCACTCATACAAAACCTGAAGTTGGATCTTGGAATAACACTTAGACACTGCCATTCAGTCAATTTTCACTAAAGGAAGAAAAGAAAATCTTACAAGGACACATAAGAACAACTATTAGCAAGATATTTCAATACATAGTAGAACAAAAGTTCTCTTTTATCTCATCATTCAAGCACAATTCAACAGGAATCAAAATCCATTCCCTTAAAAAAAAAAATCTCAGTGTGCAAATTATCTCTGCTTTTAGATGAGGTTGACCAAGGTCACTGGCAAGAACTGATGCTGATGCCACTGTAGCAACAATAATAATTCACAGGAAAGTAGGCTGCAGCTACAACACAGGTGAGACCAGAGTCCATCTGAGCAATTTTAGATTTCAAAAATATCCACTGAAGGAATAATACAAGAACTTAGAACTATCACCATTTATATTTTATGAATTTTTAGAAGATTATACCAAGCATACATAGCGACAATCAGACCTGGCTTACTTAAGACACTAAATAAACTTTTACATTGTAATCAAGTAGCTCAAAATAAAAAAAAATTACCTTGCTCCATTGTAAGCATTTTAGTAGGTTTGAAAAGGACATTAATAAATACACAAAATCAAGTCAATCATACCTTTCGCCACAGCTTCTTTATATTTTTCTTTGGCAGAATTTACTTCTTTTATTAGTTGCCTGTAGCTAGATTTAAGTTTCTCTAGTTCTGTCTTTGTGACCTTTAAAAAAAAGAGAAATATAAAAAGCATTAAAAATACTTATTTTCAACACATTAGAAAAACATAGCATTAGTAAAACAGAATTAACAGAATTTATTATCCAAAAGATTGATGCTACATTTTCCACTGGCTTGAGAAAATCTTAGCATATTACATGGTGCAATTATGTAGTGCAAATTACATGTTGCAAATTACATGGTGCAAAATCAAAATCAATAAATGTGTGGAATTAAGTAAGAGGCCTAAGACGCAAATCCCCATTCACATCAATGTAATTAAAAATATATTTAGAAAATCCAGCTAATCATCAACAATATTCCATTTTAATTACAAGGCAAAAAAAATCATCAAAAAGATGCTTAACAAATCATACTGGCTTAAAATGTCCTATGCATAGGAGGGAATTTCTTTAGCACCTAAAAAAAAGCAGAATTTTTATACATTACACTTCATACAAATGCTAAGGAACAGCAACCTGGCATGAAATAATCCATCAATTGTAAAACTTAAACGCTTAAAAAGGAAAACCAAACCAACAACCAAAAAACCCAAACAAACACCCAACTATCAACCAAACTAGAAGCAACTAACCAAATAAAAACCTTTGCCATGAAACAGAGCACTGACATAACATTTTTGGTCACAAAATTAAAATAAAGTTTTCTCTTCTACCCCCAGCATTCATTCAGTGTGTGACAAAACTAGTGCACTGTTCAGAAGTAATCCCAAATCATGAACTTGCAAATGAAAGCCAGTAACAAACCAGCCATCACAATACCAGAAAAAGCTAGCTTTCTTTGTAAAGAAAAACAAATAAATCTGGAGGGAAAAAAAAATCCAGAAAAAAATACCTCAATTGGAAAATCATGGAAAAGAAATTATTAACTAATTTTAATGGACGTGCTCCTCGCAGTAAATGTGCAGAAAAAGAAGTTCATGCTATTCAAAAATTGCTCCTCTCACAGCCAGAAGAAGGCTGAAGTTCAGGAAAAAGGCTGAAGTTCACAGTTTTCCCTTTTTTTCATGGGGCAAGGCCCAGATAACACTACTTTCACCCCCCAGAATATCTGAAAATTTAATGAAATTCCTTAAAGATCCAACAAAGTGCTGTCTCCAGCTTGTATTTTTGGGCCAATTGTGCAAAATTTAATTTGAAGGCAGAGCCTTTTCTCCACATCGATCACATATACTCATCTTTCTACACTCGGTAAATTACACACAATTGCTGTTATTATACACCAATAGAGATGATACAGGAGAAATAACTTTATGACAAACTTGTGTTATAAAGACATCATGATAAATGGAGAAAAACATGCAATTAGGAAATGCTGATCACAATTAAAACCTAAATAACACAAACAGCTTCTCTTATAGAAAACTGAAAAATAAAACAGGGCACTAGCATAATGAAACCTTTATAATAATTGCAGTATGATTCTTAGATGGTGTTTTTTCCATAGATAAAACCAACACCAAGAGCATGTCTGTTCCCAAAAAACACTCTGAGTCTGTCCTTCCCCAGGTGAAACTAGCAC
Source organism: Acridotheres tristis (assembly GCA_037013685.1). Lineage (NCBI taxonomy): Eukaryota > Metazoa > Chordata > Aves > Passeriformes > Sturnidae > Acridotheres > Acridotheres tristis. Next base: position 14,127,286 of record CM072919.1, read on the forward strand.
AGGAACTAAGATAGTCAAGGATTATAAACTCAGTTTTTATTTCAAAAGGTCTTACCCACCTCATTAGCACAGTACTCTATAATTTTCCCCTCAAATTTCATGAAGAAAGAAAATTATTCAACATCTTAATGGAAACCGGAATAAATCTACAAGATACAAGCCCTATTACATTCATGCAAAAGCCATGTTATTTCACTGTCCTTAAGAATCTTCCCTGTAAGATTCCTCATTGTAGACATATCTAGAATAAGAAAGGACGGCATACATGTATTTCACCTAAACACATTTTATGCCACTTATCCTAAAAATAGGAGCTGCACAGACACTGATGCTCACAAACTTTGCATGCTGTCCTGGGATACAATCAGCATTTTAGCTCTGTGCATAACAAAAGCAGAAATAATACCACAGAACATGAGAAGTATTTTGAATTTCAAGGAATCATTCTGAAAACACTCCAGGTACACAAAACCTTGAACAATGTCAGCTAACAATAGGAGAATGCCATTCAAATACTTCTTTGCAAAATCAGGAAGAGGAAAAAAGGAAAACAAACCCAAAAAGCCTCAAACCAAACAACAATGCAAGCTTAATCAGCAGGATGCTAAATATTTTCATGGGTATGCAACCTATAATTAAATAAAGTCAATATGGTTTGTAATAATCGTTTGGTGAGTGCTCACTATACATTATGGTTTTTTTCTAAAAGTCTTATTTAAAAAGACATTTTTATTATAGGTTTTATTGGAGTTTGGCCTATTAACAGAAAACAAAACATTGCACAGTCTCCTTTCAAAGCATACCTGGGCTTCCAGTAGTCTTATTCCACTCAGCCTCTCCTTCTTAGCTTTTTTCTTCTCTTTCTGCAATTCTTTATAACTTCTATTATTTCTAACACACTCTACCAGCTTTTCCTCTTCTTCCATCCTGACTCTTTTGAGATCCACCATTTCATAACTAGCAGCAAGTGATTACTTGAAATTGAAATTTTATCAGATAATGATAGCCTACTGACCATGCATCAAAAAATACATCCCCATAGTCCCTGCTTGGGGAAGATGCCAAGATTCTAGCGTGTTATAGAAGCAATCTTATTAGAACCAATGTATTTAACTTAAAATAGTCTTAATTTAAATACAGAATAGCTCCAAGTTCTTCTCATAACTGGCCCAAGAATCTTGTACTCATCAATCTGTGACAGTGTTACTGCATTACTGAGATGTTACATTTTAATTATACTATTTCAGATTCCAAATTCTCTGCTGGAAGGAAGAAGAAACAGTGCTTTTCCTTCTCTCAGCTGACCTTTCAGACTATCGCTCTGATTTTTGACATCTGTAGCTAAATCTTCCCCAGAGCATCTGAATGAAACTGTGATTCCTGTCAGCTTTACTGACAAGGTACAGCACCTTGGACACAAGCAGAATAACAGATATGTCATGAAAAACACTCTGAAGAGTTTCACCTGCAGTCTCAGTGTTTGGTTTATACCTGCTTTATATTTTAGAATAGGGACTAGGACCCTGTCCCCACCCAAAAGAGTCTGGACTGCTAAGAGCACTCATTAAAGAAAGTTTACAGTGCCCTGATCCCATGAATGTCGAGAGTGGAATAAGAACAGGAAAAGAGGTGGAATAGAGAAGAGTCACACAAAAATTATCCTCCACTAGAAGAGCATTTCCAGTGTTATCTGTCCACGGAAATTCATATAGAATAAACTTTTCTATCTTTGCCTTGCCAGCTAGCAGGAAATAAAATCTCTGTAGAGAATTATTAAAATTTAAACTAAGCATTCTACACACCACCCACTAGACTTTTACCACAGCATAAATAAAAACAAAAAAATCCACCCTAAATATTATTAAACATAGAGAATTATAACCAACTTGTCAAGCACAGATGAATAGAATACCTTGTACATTTCTGCTTCAATTTGTTGATGAACACCTACAAAACTCTTCTTAACTTGCTGCTTATCTTTGATCATCATTGTAAGCCTGTGCAAGGGCCCAGAATTAAGATCCTCTGCATGTGTCTTCATTATTTTGCTCAGCTGTTCTGTTTGCTGTACCACGAGCAACCAAGACTATAAAAAAGTCAGAACAGAAAAGCACTTATTTATTTCAGCTCACAAACAAACAATAAGAACTGCAGGAAAAGATACATCATTGTTTTAAAAATTCAGTAAAAGAACTAATTTTAAGCTTACCCAAATGCATTTGAGATCCTCCTGTAACAGTAAAATCATGCCTCAATATTAATGATAAAATCATAAAAAGCACCAGAGACAAAAATACAGCATTGAATGCTCACCCTTCAGCACTCTCCTGGTATTTCTGAACACCAAAGAAAGCACTGCAGCCTTATTTTATTTTAAAATATACCCCAAATACCCCTGAGAACCATGCTCCTACATCCTTTGTTCTCTAGTTTCCCCCCACAGCTGCTCTGCCCAAGCTGACTTCCACCTTTGTCTGAATACCTGACAGCAATACCCATTTGAGGGGTGGTGGTTTAAGAGGACACCATTACATCAGCTGCCTCACACAGCAGGATCAGCCATACCACCAGAAGCAATGCACAAACAGACACAACACTGTCTGTGACATCTGTCACTGTAACCCAGCATCCTTCTGTACCATTGCTTTAATAGCTTCCTTGCACACTCTGTCAGTTTTCAGGACAGCTTAATGTGCTGTGTGTGGCTTGAATACAGATACACATCTACAGATATCACAAACACAAATGTGAAATTAAACTTCAATTCAAATAAAAGCCTTGGTTACCCTCAAGACTGCTGTCACACATTGGATTCCTTAAAGATAACTCCCTGACAATGAATGCTGTGCTATAGCTAAGATTTCAGAGTGGCTACATGCCACAGAATTATAAGGTTTTGAAGGCAGCTAGCATATGATATTGGCATTTATCTTACTCTTACTAAAACAAAAATCAGGCTGAGATAAAAACTTCAGAAAATTAATTTGTTTGTTAGGTTTGAAGCTTCTTTATATCCTGCATACAAACATATTTACCTAATACTTCCATCTCCACATGACAATGATAAAACAGAAACTGGAATCTAGAGAACAAACCGATATATTTGATTATTTTTAACACCTCCTCCAGCTTGTAAATACTCCACAGATTGGCACAGAGCAATCTAGACTGCTTAAAGAGTGGTGTCACAAAATGTCAAGGCCTAAAGCTTCCCTGCTATGGCTGGAGACCATTTCAAAAGTCATATTGCAAAGCTGCATAGGATAAAACACATTGAACACCTGTGTGAGAAGAGTGCACCTCTGTGGTTATAGCAGCGTTCATAAAAGTACTCTCAGAGGTGAAAATGTAGTCAGTCATCCATTTCCCAGAAGGCTGACTTATTACTGATGAGACAGCTATTGTTTTAATGCTGAAAAAATCACACCAAAAGCATTTTTCCACAGTACAGGTATTCTAAGGAAATGCTTAGTTTAAAATTCACCAAATGAGCTCAAATAAGCCAGAAACATAGCAATTACTTCCCCTTCTATTAAAAAAATTTGCATATTTCCCTGTTTCCCTGTTCCTCACATTGCTCTTTCCATCAGGAAAATATGAAAGTGATGTTTCCATAGGGAAATAGCAGTAAAGCAGGATTTCTGTGCTTTGTATGATTGTATTTTATTATTTAAAATTTCAAATTATGAGAAGGTAAAGCTTCAGTAATAGACATTTATATGAGACAAGAAAGCCGGGTGGGAACAGGAGAAAAGGTAAAACATTTCCTTCCACAAAAAATGACCACAATCCAACAAATGCAATAAAATACATTATTGTTTGGTTTATTTGGTTTAACACTATTTTTCAGACATATACACAAGAGCATCCTGAAAGCTCTTAAAAACACCTCTTTTCTAGCTTTAGCAGTTGCTGCTTCCATGCCTTCCAGGAAATTTGCTGCTTCCACATGACAAAAAAATACAGAAGGCAGATTTTCCCAAGCACCATTTCTCTCTAAGTGCTCACTCTTACTGTATACTTAGAGATCAAACAAAACAAACAACCACAACGACAAAACCAAACAAACAAAACCCATGAAAAATTAAATAGCTTGCTATTGGATTTTAATGCCACAAAATGTCAAACAATACCACAATACCAAATACAGATATTTTATATCTTAGACGATGTAAGAAACTAGACTCATGTCCAGTAATATTTGCATCATTCTTCGGTTCTGTAAAATGTCAGGAAGAGAGAAAAAAGTATCACAAAAGAGTAAAATAAATTAGAATGAGATTAGTAAATTAATCAATAATTCAGGCTCCTTAACTGCCAAAACCGGTAAAATAATGTGTCACTACACAGCTTCAAAATCCAAGGTGTCAGTGAATTTTTAAGGCAAGCCTATACAAAAAAGCTGCCAATTCATATGAATATTTTTGCTGTTATATAAGAAAGTAGAAATCAGAGATATGCCTTAGTGAAAAATTACACCTCTTTAAGAGAAAAAAAAGGGAATGAAAATTATGCTGATGGACAACTTGAGTGTCTCTGTTCAAGACAAGATTTCAAAATGTGGCATGTACACCTCTTTCCAAACCAAAAAAGAACTTAAGAATGACTTAAGTCAGATCTTCATATTTTTTTAATTTATCTGCTCACAAGAAGTGCTCATATTATTAACATGAACTGTTCCTAAACTGAGATACCTTTGTGAAAGTTAATGGTTGATTATACCTTATAATGCTAAATACTCTGGGCCAATTAAAAAAAAAAGGGCAGTATTTCAATATACAAGGCAAGAATTATTGTGGGGGAGGGAAGCAACAACAGAACATATTATATATAAACACTGCACATTGCTGAAGCAGGCCAGCTATAGCAGCACAGCTTTCAAGTCACACACAGCCACTTTAACCCTGTACACATCTATCCAGCTGCACAAGGAACAGTCCTGCTCCTAATGCTACACCACAGCCACTGTCCAAGCAGCCACTCTGTAAGTCCACAACATAAAAACTGCTGTGACTAAAATTCAACCTGACCCAGAAAGGGTGTTTTCCTGCAAAGAGAAAATGAGGATGAACACCAGAAACCGAATAAGCCATCAAAACAGAATAGTCTCCCCTTGTCAGTAGAGAATCCAGGTCCAGAGTAAAATTTTCAAGCAGGTGATAAAGCAAGTTTGCTGCATCATTACATTTACTTGTACTCGCCCTAAATCTGAAAACCAGTAACTTGGAGAAGAAACAACCTTACCTTTTTAAAAAGCCGGCACAGTTATTTGAAATAGAATACAAAATACAATTACGAGAAACATCCTGGATTAATGTTTTGTTCTTACAACATGTGCTGCAGTGTGAGTAACAGCTGGAATTCTAGGCTTTGCCTTGGTTTCCTGGGATTTTGCTATTTCTGTCACAAATTCTATATAACATAAACAATAGTTCCTACCTTAAAAGAAAAGCGCACTGTAGCATACTTGATTTTCAAAGCACTAAACAAAGTAGCAGGCTCAACCTACTAATGTAAAATACTGAATTTCAAAATTAGGATTGATTCTCATTTAGTTAATTTTTTTCAAAGCAAGATTAGAGCTCAACTTCTGCATATTTCACTAAGAAACGAAAAGAATCCACTTTAAACACTTTGGCAACATTAACTCTCAAGAAACTGAATGCACAGGAATCTAACTCAAACCAAAATAACAAAATAAACACAGAACCCATGGATATTCCAATTCAAAATACTTCAGTCTTACCTTGGACACATTGCTGATATAATCCAACTGACAAGCGCTCTCTTTATCTACTTGGTTACAAAGATTCTGTAGAGTGGATGCGTATTCTTTATCACTTTTTACTCTCATTACCATAAATTTCTTCACCGTTTCCAGCAGTCGTAGTTCCCAGTCTTGCAGTTTTAATAAAGCATCATGAGAATACTTCAGGTCACCTCCAAACCCCATTTTTTAAGGCACTATATACCACACAGGGGAAAATACAGGCTCTTCACCACATCTGAAAGGAGAACAAGACTGATGAGACAATTATCAAAAGAAAAACTTCTGGTGGGACTAAGAGCAACTATTGATGCCTAAAACCTGAAATAACCTAATCATAAGATTAACTACATACATTTACCTCCTCAGCATAAACTGAAAGGAGGCTCAGAGCACTGTTTGGAACACCAGACTCTGACTTTATTTCAGCCTTAGAACTTCTCTCCAACTTCCATTTCTGAAAAAACGTCCCTCTCTAACTTAAAGTATAGTATGAAAGAAAACATAACTGCATTGAAGACAAACGCAGAAGACCAATCTACATATTTAACCAAAAAAGTACAGCTAGCAGTATCTCCAGAGAAGCTGTCAACTGCACTTTTCTACTCCTGGTGACCTCAGACATTTTTTTCTCATGTTTACTGTCCTATGACCACAGAAAAATCCAAATAAAACACCAGCTCTCAGGCACTGCATCTACAGGAAATTCGTAACTACTTAGAAACTAGTTTGCTCCTAAACCCAATGTTAACAGGCCATTAAACCTGCAGATTCACCCTCCCAAAAACCAGAAAATACCCTAAAGCAGGTTTCGCATCCAACCATACACGGGTCCCCTGGGTCAGAGCTCTTTAGCTCGTACCGTTTTACCCTAGGACAGTCCAGACTTACTGTACAAAAGTAACATAAAGTATGATTGATAAACAAATAAGATATGCTGCCTTATGAAAAGCTGTAGCAGAACCAAAGGTCAAAGACACATTGCTAGAATTAACTCTGAAATACCTGCGTCTGATGCTGATAAACACACAGCTGCATTTTGGAAGAGCTGAAACCACACAAAGAAGTAATTCCTACACACTCTTGCACAAAGTTTTGTAACGAGGGCTGAGCCCTCTTTTCTGTGTACACACCAGCTACCTGTTCTTATACTCACCAGCTTCAACTAGGTAAGATAAACTTAGATAAACTGCAACCCTTATCTCTAGATTGCAGTGCAGCCACAGCCTATTCATTAATTCCTGCACTACAGCAAAGTCTTGGCTCTTTTTAACACAGAATACCTATTTCTTCACAGGCTTTGCACATTATCACTTAAATTAGCAGTGTTCTAGAAACATTAACAAATTTACCTTCCTAGAAGTCCATTGAGGGAAGTAGGACTAATATTCTTATTTTACATTAAGAACTGAGATACATAAACTAATGTCAACAGTGTGGCAGCTCATACTGGTATGTACAAGGCTAAAAGACAGACTTTTTAGAGTGCCTAGCATTTTTAGCATGTTAGGTATTCAGAAAAAATAAATATGTTATTGGCTTCAGTTACTGCACAAAACTTCTGAAGATTTTGCCAATCAGAACCTCAAGCAGCCTCTGAAATAAGCCTCATGTACTATGTGTTTATTCTCAGGAACACAAACCATGGTACATAACAAAACGAAGATCCAAAAAAGAAAACTAGAACAGTGCCACATTACTATGTATCTGCACAATACAGAAAAGTTAAGGCTGTATGAGTAACTTCAAACCTGTAAGTTTTCACAAGCTCTTTAATTTGAAGCTGTACATTTTAGCCAGAATTATTCCCGATGACTAGGAATTCAGTCATACACAGCAACAGTAAATAGTTTATGTTGGCTGTATTTACGAATTATGTCATTATTAATAGCATTAATGAAAATACCTCCGCAGTTAAAATTCAAGAATACTCTTGCAGAACCACAAACATTTCAGTAACACGAACGAAAGAAAAATATCTTAAAGCCCCTGTCTATGAACACGACTAAAGCTGCACTAGTGAATTTTCAAAGCGCTTTAGATCTAGATCACTTTTATGATTTTTCGTTTTTCTCCCTACCCCATTTTAGCACATCACCTAACTCTCCTAGCACAACAGCCATGAGAAAAGATAGTATCCTTGTTTTCTTACATCCAGATTTAAAAGATATAGGAACTGAACCTCACAATGAAGTTTGGCCTTATGTTATGAGTAAAGTAATGGCTTGCTCACTTTTACCACAGCCTCTGTTTCTTACTGAGAAGGCAGTATGGCAAGGGAAGGAGGAAATATTCTCAGCATGCGATATTTCAGTCTGCTTCTAGTGACTTACAAAGGAGCCATAAGATTACAAAAATCAATAGAACAAAAGACCCAAAATATCTCACTCCAGCCTGCTAAGTTGCAGTAACTAGATATTTCCAATTCCACCATTAGATGCCTCGATAAATAGGCAAAAATTGTACACACACACTGGACTCCGGTCTTTGTTTTAAATTATTCCTTGCACTGTGACAGAAGCAGCACATCAAAAATTTGCTTTGCAAAAGTGATAAAATTCTGATTTGCTATAACTAACAAGATACAGACTTGAAGATTCCCAAATGGGTAAGCCAGCTGCCATGTGACTCCAACGTAAATTAAGAAAAATGTTCAATCAAGACATCCAGCCAAATTCAAGTGCTTTATTGTGGAGGCAAAGAAGTAGTGAAGAAGTATTCAAGATCTAAGCCACTAAACTAAACTTAACTTTTGATAAGCCAAAAACCAATTCTGTTACTTAAAACCACTTCTGATTTTTTAAATGGTTTTTAATACCTTTTAAACAACTGAAAACATTGCAGATCACACACTTATTAATTTGAAGTCAGACCTGTAAGATTTACCAAACACATAAACACACAATCTGATTTTCAAATGCTCTTAAAAAACACAAGCACATTTTGAAAGGCCAGTATTCAAAAAGACAGTATCTGGCACCAGTACAGACAGGTATTTTTCCAAGTTAGGTATCTCCCTTGTTATTGGCCACAGATGAGATGACAGATGCCCTAATGGTCAGACCATTACAACAGAGTATTTCGGTCAGAAGAGACGGACTCCTGTGATCACCAGGCAGAGTGATGCATTTAGATCAGCCTTGTGTCTCCAACCGTAAGATGCCACCAGAAGATGTTTAAGAACAGAAAACTAGCTGGGCTGCTATTCATGGTATGATTCATGGTGCTATTCATGGTCCTCCTTGTACTTCTCCATGTTCACAGCTACTGGATTATGGAATACTAATATTCCCATATTTTCTGGCTTTACCATACAACATTAAAATACTCATACTGAAAGATAAAGATTCCCAGACATATTTTGCAAACACAGACTACTGGCAAAATTGAGAAATCAGCAAAACCAGAAAAATCTGAACCCAGAAAAAATATAATGGGGAACTTGTATGAGATAAGAGGAGTTTGAGACACAAACATACTTTCTTCTCTGATTTTCAAACGATGAAAATACTGGGTGAGAGCTATTCTGGGGAGAAAAAAAAAAGTCAAAAAAACATGGGAGAGTATTTTATCTTAACCGAAAAAACGGAGATGAAAATGTTTTAGAACAAGCCAGATGGAGAAGTGATAACAACAAACATGATATGCTAAATTCATACAGAAAAAAACCTTCAGGAATTACTTTACTCTTACTGTGAAGAGATTTCTTCTGCTTCTGCTAGATACCCATGAGGTTTATCTCTTTTTCCACATGTGAACAAAGAATGCATAACTTGACATGTCAGTGAAGTTTCAAACAGAATTCTAGCACATTTTGTAAAAGCAGTAAAATACCAGTACCACCAAATAAGATAAATGAATTTCAGCTTTTTAAATTATTATTTTGAAATATAAGATGGATATAGACATATAGACATAGAGATGGCAAAAAATATAACTGCACATGAAAGTTAGTAAAATAGTATTTGTTAAGCTTAGGATTAAAATATGTCTCATGGACAACTCCGAGAAATAAGGACTTACTTTCGTTATAGTGTTACATTCAAAACAATGAACTAACCATTCACAGGAAGTACACACTGAATGTACATTTAATAACCTAGTGTGAATGAGCAACCAGATCTCAAACTGGCCTAAATTTAAGTAGAGTTACCAAAGATAATTTAAAATTTCTCTCAACTACCAATACAGTGGTGCAGTCAGATTCCAAACAAATCAATGTTAAATTTTGTCAGCCTAACAGCAAAAAACTTCAATGGTAGTCACATAAGCCTTCAATACTCTAACACCCCTTCAGGAAATAAAGCCAGTGTTTCAGTTAGTCATGTTCCTGGATTCCAGCAGCAACTCTAAAGAAAGTAGTTTCCACAACCAATGAACATTTAATTTAAAGATGGCAATCTGTCTGTGACACATGAAAATGGCCATGCTCTATCAGACACTGACTGAAATCAAATAAGCAAGGAGGAACAGAGCATGTACAATGCAAAGCTCTCACAAGATTATCTCCTATGCATATAACAACTGGTGCCTTATGCTACATATTGCCATCAATTATATCCAAGGTTGTGACTGATAATCTTAAAGTAATGACGGATCTACATGCATTATTTGGCACTTGTGGTTTCACAGTACCCGTGACAAAGTTGGCAACTAAAAAAACACAAACCCAGAAAGTATACCTGGCCCCCAGTTAAATTCAGAATAGGAAAGCACATCACAGATCTGGATTCTCTCACTCTTCACATGCTGTCTCCAAATTTAGATTACTCCTAAATCTGTACAGGCTCCAAATCACAGAGAATACAGAATGTCTTATTTTGCAAACACTTTCTACAAACATTAAAATATGTCAAAATCAGAAAAGAAAAGGGATTTGGATTCGGGAGCCAAATCTTCAAAATCAAGGCTTTTGTACTGAACTAAAAGCATTTTTACAATAGATTATCAATTTATCAGACAGTCCTTCTCAATTTCTCAATGTGAGGCTTACAGTAGTTATATTCCATTAAAATAATGAAATAAATAATTCTTAGCACTCCATCCACACCTTAAACAAAAACTAGTCAAACAATTGTGTTAGTGTAGGAGCTACTGGAATGCACAAGACCATGAAACACAAAACATATGCATTACCTACCATTTGTTTTCACTAATCACATAAGATCATCTTTGTATGCATAGATATGATGTATACAACATAAACTAGTAAAACTAATCCTTCTGCAGAGCTTTAGCCAACAATAAATATCTGAAGTGGTAATACAAGTTAGCCCTAGATTATTTCAAAGCTGATTTGAAATACTGGTCCACACAAAGCAAAGCAGGCAACTAATTTTCAGGAAGGCTTTTCTGCAAAGCATAAATTAGCTCACATACCTTAAAAGTTTTCCTTCAGAAGTGTCCTTTAAGTACAATTCTCCTATGTCAGCAGCTACTTCCTCTGATTTTCACCTACTGAAATATATGTTTTCTTTCTTTTCTGGGGACTCTGTGAAAGAAAAACATACCAAACTTCTTTTACTATCTCAGCATTTTCAAATACGTTGCAAAACTCAGACTTAAGTAAATTGCCCTGCATTTTCAGATTATTACCAGAATCCAGCTGCTTTTTTTAATAAATAGAGACAGTTCAACTAAAAGAAAAGAACAGATTTCTCAAAGGACTGCTAGTAGCAGTATGCTACCACTTCATACACATAATTCTGAGTGAAGAAATAATTTTGCCTCTACACATGTAAGAGGTTTTTTTTTTAGTTCTTGGAATTTCTTATGACAAATATATTGTAGCTGAAAAATTAGACAATTTTATTTATTTCTGAACCTTGCCCTTGGTAAAATGAAAACAGAAACCCATTAACAAGAAAAATGAAAGCATGGAAGGTGAAAGTTTGTTATATGAAAGATCAAGTTAGTATTAGTATTTTCATAAAAGTGGAAGAAAACAAGTAACAACAAGAAAAAGGAACCACTCAAGACACATTTTTATCTGGCTCTAACTAGTCTAACACCTAGAAAATTAACAGGTCAGGAAGTTAGGATGACTAGCAAGACCAAAATTTCAAGTTGTAACTGTAGACTGCAATTTAGGTGAAGCAAACTGACACAGAACTGTTTTGAGGATTTATCTTAAGAAAAAAAACCCACTGGATTTTAAAAATGGTAAGGAACAAGCTTTGCACACAGCTTACAAGTGCAAGGCATACTGTATACATGTAGATTCATGATAAGGATGATGACAAGGATTCTCTCACAATCTCACATTACAATGTCCAACTTCAGATGAGACATTCCATAACAGTTTAGCAATGGCCTCATAGGAAGAAACGCATAAAGCAAAACTGAAAGAATGACACAGTGTGTAGGGGTGAAGAAAGCAAAACTATTTCCAAAATCTCCATTATTTCAAACAAAGCAGTGATCACAGAGACGTTTATAAAACCTTCAGAAGGGAAAGTCTTAATTCACATTCAAGGAAGCATTATTTAGTATTCCTTTCTGGCTACTCAGTGACTTTTGAGAAACAATGAACTGCCTAATATAAATACAAAACTATTCTCCATGACCAAAAATAGAAAAGACTAAGTGATGCTAGGATTCAGGCACTGCAAAGGAACAGCAGCTATGCAAGCCGATAGGAAAGGAGAAAAAAAATGCAAAAGGTTACAAGTGTTATAAAATTCATCACATTTCTGAAAAACAGACATAAAATCATGTGTTCCAAAGCTGCAAAGCCCAAGGGAAAGTCTCCACTAGCAAAAAAGTATAAGCAGGAGCAAAACATTAGAGAAAATTTGGCTCCAGTCTTTCTAACACATATACAAACCAGACTGTCACTGGACAGGAACACAAGTCCCAGTCCCCTTCAAATGGGACTTGTGAAAGTGGAACAAATATCAGCACAAGCCCCTGGGCACATTAAAGGTTCAAGCAGATGTTAAAAATTGCATGTGGTAAAATGAAGCCACATTTATCAAATTCCATTTATGAAATGAAAAAACAGATTGGAGCCACTTCAACACAAAAAAAGTTCTATCTTCTGTTCCCTGAACACATACAATGGACACACCTCTTTTTTTCTTTTTTTTTTTTTTAAGAGCTAGTCTATCACACATTTAAGAGTGCAGAATTTTGTTTGTTAGTATGAAAATTAAATGCAAACCAATTTTTTCTTAAGAACGCCAGTTACTATTGTAATAAAATGCACCTATATTCATTTTTTTCATCACACAGGTCATTAGTAGAACTTAAAGCTGGTAATGCAAGTCCAATATGAGTCTAATTGATAGGTATACACTAGCCAGTACATGGAAGCATAATAAAGGCTTTCCAACGAATTGCACAGGCATCTGTCAGAAGGCAATAAAATCTCACAGATTTTCCACTATTTCTGAGTTCAAACATAGCAGAATTTGATAGCCACAAACATCTTGCTACTTCAATCCAATAATCCACTAGCTAATGAAGGTATAAAAGACAAATTTATGGGAAGATAAAGACAGAACAGAAAACCTAGATGACCTGTTGTTTTTCTGAAATTACTACCACGACAGTTAAGGCCAATCCCCAAAACAGATCCTCTTCAGATTTAGGATATATATAAGGCATTTTCTAAAAATGGAAGTATATGAGAAGCAATTAAAAATATCAAATTAATAGTAAGAATTCACTAGAGTCAGACGCGATTGAGCCAAAGCATTTAAGTATCAGCCAGCAAATTTCCAAATTATTAATTCTGCAAAAACTTAGGTTTGAGGTGATCCAAACAAAGAATAATCAAGACTGGAAAATAGATCAAATTTTTTTCAGATGTGACAAGGCAATCAGAAGAAGCACAACACAGTCTGACTCTGATACTGCACAAGGTGGTTAAAACATGCCTAAGAATCTGTAGACTAGAATAATTCAAAAGAAAAACAAAAAAAAATGCAGCTTTTGCAGAGCAAAATCATGTTTCACAATTTGAAGAGTTCTGTGAAGGCATCAAGAATCCTGTGGGAAAAGTGTTGGAAGTGGGAAATTTCTGCTGATGTCTCTGATAGGAAGCTACTAAAGAACTGAAGACCTTGCAGGGTAAGACTTAAGAAACAAAGATTGACAGGGGAGACAGATCAGAAGCCTCACCATAATCTGTGCCAGGACTTGGGCTGCTCTTCAGAATGGTTACCTGCCTATATATCATCACAGAAGCATCTGTGCTTTACACAAAATTATTATAATTAATCAAAACCAATAGGTCATTACAAAACTTGCCAAACCTCAGAACACTGAGCAGTAAGCACAGAAAACAGCAGATGAAGTCACATGTCAATCAATGCAACATAATACACTGGTAGGAGTTATTGAATAACAGTACCAGAAAAAGTTGTAGAACACACGCCTTCAAAAACATTTGTTCAGGGCTTTCAAACAGTCAGGTTAGAAACCATCCGAAATATTAGACTATTTTTTAATGAAGGGAAGGGAAAACATAACATGGTCTTATGCTGCTGATGCATTAGTGGTATTCCTGTATGTTCAAGTTCTTCTATCTGATGAAAAACATAAAGCACCAAAAAAAGGTATAGGTAATATTGATCATAGCATGGAGCAGCTTACACACAGAGAAAAGAGAATTTTTATCTCACAAAACAGGTAAGAATGACAGGTGTAAGATCAAAGTACATCAAAAGAAAAAATCATTATAGCACAAAGTGATATGGTATGTCAGATGGCTGAAGTGTTTTCCAGAAGAACTTGAGAACATCAGTTGAAATTTTTAAAAACTTGTTCTCATGTCCTTCTTTGCCCAGTAAATAATTAAATGAGATCATTCAATGCCTAAAGATACTTCTGAGACCACGAAACAAAGAAGTACAAAATTATTCTAAAAATTCATTAAAAAACCAGATCTGTAGAACAGCAAGAGTTCTATCTCAAGACGTCTCCAAACTGTAAAAGTAGAACAGGAACTATTACTCTACATTTGTGTCAATAGCCCCTTCTTATCTGACAGTAGCAAGTACTGAGCTACATGGATTTTATTTGGTCATGTACAAACATCCTCAAATAGTGCACTCTCCTTCTCCCATCTCTGCACCTTTTTTCCTTAGCAGTTCCTCCTGCAGCTGTGATGTTATTAAAAATAAACACAAATAATAAGCAGTGGGCTCCATCAAAGAACAGGATTTGCACTTATCAGCAGTCAAAAAAAAAAAGCAGAACAGATAAAAGTCCAGACACAGCTCCCAGATTCTTCGTCTACAATCACAAGACACAATTCTAATTTTTTCAATCTCTCATTTTAAACCATTTTCTAAACCACTGCTATCTTCTAAACACCCTGCAATTGGTCTCCATCTCACATAAGAAGCCAGCAGCTGAAATAGTGGAGTACTGCAGGACCACTCTGACAAGAACAGAGAGATTAGTTCAAATTGCTTTCAAGCTCCTTACTCAAGTGCTTGCCCTCCTCCTAACAACTTGGAAATATATCCTTATTTGTTCATTATCAAAAAAATCCATGTTCTTTTTCCACAGAACTTCATCTTCCCCCACCACACATTCATTCTGTCCAGCCTACAGCCAGCCAGCGAGCTTTCACACTCACAGACCCCTGCCACGATCCAGATGACATCCCCTATTGGCCTAAAGACTATTCAGTAAATAGTCTCATTCTCCACCACACCTTCAGCTGTTTGCTGCTTCCCATGGCCTGGTAACTTGCTCAGCATGTTCTTTATCATCTCAGGCCTTCTGTGAAAGAATGGGCAAAAGGTAGAGCTGACATTTGGTAGTGAACCATGCAGTAAGCGCTTTTTAAGTGCAGTTACTCAACCAGTTTTGTTTCCACCCCGTAGAAGTTGCTACCTCACAGTCACAGCTGAACAGCAAGTCTCACCAGGCAGAAAAACAAGAAGGTCAAGGCAGATACAGGTTAGAAAGAAAAAAGCTAGTCTAGCTGACACAAGTCACATCCTGTCACTACTACTTCAAGACTCTTCTGTTGTTTTGTTAACTCCGAAAAAGTGACAAAATAAGCCACATACCCTTCTTTTGCTTTCCAATGTAAACACGCCTAGCTTCTCATTACCTTTCATGAGTTTACAAGAAAAAAAAAACAACTTTCCTTCCTCTATTTTTCCAAGAATTACACTTTCAGCTCCAGGACTCGAGGAAAGGCAAAGAAAAGTATGGCCTCAACAGAGAGTTCCTGACCAACAAATTTCCACTGAACTCTCAATTCCGCAGTGTTGCAACATGTATCTCCATACTAGATCTTAAAAGAAAAATAGATTAAGCAGGGTAAGGCTGCTAAAATCGACTATCACAGGGCAGGAACTATGCCTCTCCAGCCCTATTAAGCCAATGCTACCAGCTAAAGAGAAGGACTGTTCTAGAATTACAAAAAAATACATGATGTTAAAATGTCCAAAAATTGGCCACAAATTGAAAACAGAATAAAAAATACATCAGTGACTCACACTCACTTAAAGGGTGTGTTATACAATGCATTAAAGAAGCTTCTGAGGAAAAAGGAGCAGCTAAAAATAATTAACTATTGCATTTTCAAGAGATTTCTTGTCTTAGATGACTAGTGAAGGTAGAAACAATGTCTAGAAAAAGTCAACACTGAAATTAAAAAGTACCTGTAGTAGCCATCTTGACTAAATAATTATTCTAGGCACCGTTAACTTCTTTCTTTGCTGATTTCTTTTAAATATTTAGATTTCAATTAGATACCAAGTGCTTTAGTCTGAAGGTAGGAAACAGTGTTCCTTGTTTGATAAAATATCCCAAATCTCTGATAGTAGTGTTTCACATTTTGATATCCATCTGTCTTGAGAGGAATACATGGGAAGTCAGAATTAGCACACGCACAATATACACATGCAAACCCTCAGTACCAAGGCTGCCAAGGTAAGTATTTCTTCAGGGGAACAGGACTGAAGAATTCTCCTACTGAGCATCTCTCATCATCACAAAGCTACACCTAAGACTCCTCCTGAAGACTTCAGATCCCAAAATTCACCTGGGTGCTGCCATTGCACATTTCAACTTAGAAATCCAGAACACTACTAGAAGCTTCTCCCATTAGCACTGTCTTAGCTCTCAAGATTTAAGAACAGCCATAGAAAAAGATAAATCCACAGGATGTGAAATACTTTAAAAAGTCTAGATGCATTTAATTTCTTCCTATGGCCAAAACGTCTCACTTCAGACAAGACAATTAAGTAGCAAATCTGACATTAGTCTGTAATATATGACAATAGTGGTCTCCTCAGGAGAAAAATAATCTAGTTCCAAGTATTTCCTGCTCTTTGGAAAGAAACTGAAAGAGTAATCAGGATGTTTGTTCTTCTTTCCTCTTTCATTAAACTAATTACATCCTTCTGGTTCATTAAACCCTCTACTTAGTTAATTCACTGTTCATTCAGTCTTCTTGAGGTCACTTATTTCCTTGGCATCATTGTACTTAAGTTCTTAAGTACCTTAAGTTCTAGCTTTTATGTACTGCTTGGTGTGCAACTCTGAACTTCATTAAAGTGCAAGTAAGTTCTCTCCACATTTTAGTTAGACAAAACGATCCTTTTCCAGCCTGAGAACTAAGGACACCGTTGCAGTTTCAGGCTTTCAGGCTCAAAAAGTATAAACAACAGTGAATTGAGGTGAGCAATCTCGGAGGATGGGACTTTATAACCTGGAGCTGTAATTGGACAATTAACCCCAACACATAAATGGACCAATACTTATAGAAGTGTGAAAACTCATGACACACCGTCCATCTTGGGTGGAGCCACCGCGGGGCTCTTGTACTGCACAAGGTGAATCCTTTGAAGGCCTTTTAATAAATACCTACGTTATTCCTTTAACACTGTCTAGCCTCTGTTCTACGTGCCTCCCTAGGCATCAGTACCACATTTAACGTAGTTTGATTACACAGTATTTTGTACAGAAAATACTGGCCATGAGAACTACAAGTCTGTGAGAGAGTTCTGTCTCTTCCCAGCTGCTGATATTCCAGGCTGTTGCACTGCAGGAAATAGAACATATGGTGTGGTTCAGTGAAAGGTGTTGCCTCAAGCCTTTGTTTGCTGAACCGAATGACTGCTCCTCCCTATGCTCCATATCCGAGAAGATACCATAACTCTCTGTGTAAAATGGAATAGTTACTCTCACCAGAAATGCAGATGACTAAACTACGCATTTGTATCTTCTTACATGCTTTAAGTACATAACAAATTTTAATACATGCATTCTACACATATATACCAAAATATATGATGAAACCTACCTATTTTTTCTTAGTTCCAGATAGTTTTGTTTGGATATCATCAGCTATCCTAATTATAATGAACACTCCTTCTGACGGATATTACTCTCATTAGAAAAATGTATGAGTTTTAATTAATGGATGCTATTACAAACAGGTAAAACTGGTAGAGGTATAATCTTCCAAGTGTCTGGACAAGTGGTCCTAAAGTGCATGTGCATGCCTGGAATCTTCACATGGAAATTTATTTCCATAAATAAGATTCAGCTATCTGATCTTTATTGCAATAGACTATTATTTCATATCCAGTCTTTCCTTCTGCCTCTCAAAACTATTTTTTCCAGAAATTATACCAGGCAGCCAATATTTCATTTAAAAGGACAATATTCTTCATAACATAGCATCATTCAGAAACAAGTTAGAGATGACAATAATGTTTTACCGTAGACAAGGGTTATTTAACTCCCTCAGAATTCTTGCCTTACTATGCTCTGAGGCATCTGAAAGGAATTTGACTGCACCCCTAAACCTGAAATCCCAACTTAATCTCAGAAAAATTCTGTAGAGAGACACATGCCATGCTACTGTAATGGCCAAATGATGACAACCATCTGCTTAATCAGAGCTTTGGAAATGGCAGCTCCCCCTCCCTCTCAAAAACAGACTGACCAGACTCACACTGCTAATCCCTACATCCCCATTTAGGCTCCCCAAGCCTGGATGGGGTGACTTTGGTGATGAAATACTAGAGCACAAGAAATCACCACATCACAGCCCATTTGACTGATTTTTTTGCACAAAGTATGCCCTGCATGCAATCTGGAAACATGAAGCCTTGGGTCACAAAGCACACAGGGACAGGATACCTGCTGAAGACTGCTCTGCAAAGGGCACAAATCTGCTGCAATGAGTTTCCATATTGTGGCTGAAGCAGAGCCTGAGCTATAGGTTGGCTTCCTTTCAGAGGGTACACCTGGCTCCAGAGAAGCAGAGCTAGAAGGCATGCAGCACAGTAAACTAAGAGACCATGGAAGAACACAAGGACTGACTCAAACTGAGATTTTGAACTCAGTAAGAATGGCACACAATTACCTTCTCATACTATTTTTTTAAAAAATCTTTCAGATAAATCAGATTATCTGGATGCCAATTAAATTTATTAAAATAGTAGCTTCAAATTTACTTAGAGATTTTGCACTCCAATTTCAACATTCACCTAATCCAAAAGGCAGAACTGGGTATTATATAGCTTTCCTCTATCTTTGTTACAGACCCTTTAGAACTGTTTGCTTTTTCAGATGCACACTTCAACTACCAACAGTTTTTCTGTTCTAATTTAGCAAATTAGGCACTTCCTTTTATCTGAACTCCTGTTTATCTACCATATTATGGATGTTTCAGAAAAGTTGGGAAGAAACACAGCATTCACAGCACTGACATAAAATGTTTTCTATTTTTTAACCAGTAAAAAGCTGCTGCAAATTTGTGCAATTTTCCTTAACGTTGCAATCCTCACATTTTGCTGATTGTTTTAAAAATACCATTTCTACTATGCTTAAGCTGTCACGTTTTTGAACTTAGCCACTTTGCCTGACTTTACCCCTTATCTGTACTTCCTTAAACTCAGTAAGACTACAAATGCTGTGGGTTATTATTTTACACTCATGAACATTTCAAAGCAGAAGTCACAACTAGGAAGTCAGATGCTATCTGAAAGACACACAAAACATAGAAAGGAAGCTTTAGCATAATTCTAAAAAGCAGTATTTGAGCAGACACAATCGCAATACACTACAGTGATCAGGTAACAAATTTATACAATGTAACAGCAGATAAAACAAACTTTATGTACTAAAAAATCAGGATTTATCCTATGATGCTACTCCTACTTGTTTATAGTTTCACCAAAGTTGAATTTTGTGATTTACAAGTGTAGCAGCTAAAAACCTCCACCAGCTGAAACATTATTAATAGGTTGTCTGAGTATTAAAGCAACAAATATTCAAGAAAATAAGTCCTGTCTTATTATATAACCATTAAATCTATGTCCTTTCCAGCTCTCTATTAAGAGAGAAAACAGCTTATAACTGCCACTCTCAATTCAAACAGCAAACATTGCAAATGTGATGACAGACAATGTAAGCTACAATATGCTGTCAATGTATGGAATAAGATTTTCCAAATTTTCTAAAGCAAAAAGTTAGGCATAAACAGAACTAGCAAAAAGCAGCAAAGCTGACAAACCAAGTACAAAATTAAAAGACTCACAAAATAACGATGCAAACCCTCTTTGGAAAATGCACTGTGTGACTGTGTAATTACTTTCATAGTGCTTTTCTCCAGAAATGTCCAACTCATTTATTAGAGAGGATGGAGTGCTCTGAGTATGATTCAGCACTCTGTCAGAGGGACTCATCTACAGGACTCTTATCAGGCTCATTGCTATAACTGTGTGCCTCCCATTTACTAAACAGGCAATTTCAGGGAACAAATGGCTCATGATTGATGCACTTTAACACTGCTCTGAATTTAACTTCTGCTTCTGGCAAAGAGTGCTTACATAATATGCAACAATTCACAAACTTTTCACAGGTTGCCATCACGTACAAGATAACTGATTTTTCATTAGGTCTTAATTATGTAATTTAGTTTCATGCTTTAGCTTAATTTCTTAATGTCTCAGCTCATGTTGAATTAAATCACTTAGAGAATCACAGTATGAAAAAATAGTTGTGAGACTCTTTATATCAAGGAATGACAATTGCAAGACCTGTCTTCAGACTAAGATTTGAATGCCACGTAGAAATCTGTAAAATACCTGAGAACCATTTAGTACCTATTCATTAAGTATTTCCTTACTAATTCATACTAAGAGAGGCTTGCAAGTAGACTACAGTATTTTGCAGGCAATATTGTACAGCATACTAAAAGGACAGATTAACACGACTGTATACACGATTGTTCTACTTCCTGCTCAACAGCTGACAGTTTCATGTGTTTGTCTTATCAGAGAGCTACATTACAGAAAGCTCTCACAGTATGCAGTTGGTGCTTTTACTCCACATTTACCCTTTAAACAACCTCAATGAATTATTTGGTCCAAGCAGTAACTGTCCCCTCAGCAGAAAGTAAGAGCAGCCATATCAGAAGTCCTAACAAAATACCCTTTTTGCTCAAGGTGCAAGCAAGCCCGCATAACAAACAAGATTCTAAAGAGCCAACTAGTACTCTCCAAAGATCAGCGATTCTGTCAAACCCGTACATAGGGACAGAAATCAGCCACTGAACTAAAGTAAAGTTACAAGTATGAACAGTTATCTCTAAAAACTACTATGACACAAATCTGAGTATTGTAAGCAGGTTACTAAGAAACCCAGGTATGAAGAAGAAAGTCTGAAATTGTATGTGGTTAAAGCACCTGGCATTTTCTCTCAAGTGTAGAAAGCAGCAATACAAGGGAAGCTGGTTACTATAGAGCAAACAGCAATGTGAAATCCAAAGCATGATGTCACTAGGTACAGTTCTCTCACTTAGATTAAAAACAGCATTAAACCCTAAATTATTTGGAATTTACTTTTATTATCATCAGAGAAACACACAGGAATTAAAAAATTCCCTATTATTTCAGACTCCTTACACCAAACTGGATTCTGCATTTAAACTTGCAGGAGAAAAGAGAAAAGAATTAGAGTAATGGTCACAAATATGATGTCATGCTACAAACTGACAGCAATCAAAGCCTTCCATCCAATGAAGCTGGCCTACAAGGAAAAAATTACAATCTCAAACACAAAAATACAATTAGTTTTAGAAGGACTCTTGCTGGTTTTTAAGAATCCTCACCAAAACTTCCTATGTACTATATGAGACCATACACATAGCTCTTAAAATGAGACGTTACTATCTTATCTTCTCTCAAACCCTGGAAACAAAGCTACAAATTTCACTGATTCACTACTGCAAAGAAGTTCCCAAAATAAACCTTTTCAAAGAAATGCTACATTACCTGACACAAATGTTAAACAGCAGGAACTTTCTGCCTATTTTCTTGCACAGAATTTTAAATCCTTTAACTCTCTAGTAAAATGGTGAATACTCAACAATTCCAAAACTATCTCTACAGTAGAATAAAGCACTCCACTAAGTTTTTGAAATCCATTTTCACAAGGCAAATACATCAACAATATAATTAGGCCAGGACTAAGTGAGCAGTTTTATCTTAGAATAGGAGCATATATGCAGTTTACTTCCTACTGGAACGCATTTAGGCTTTCTTCTCTTCTCTTACTGCTTTGCTTCTCCTCCCCGCCAGCAAAAAGATCTCTTTTCCTTTTCCTAGACCTACTTCCCACACACTGCAGAAAAACCTCCTCCTTGTGAAGTGATGACCTCATGCTCCTAGCCCATCTCCTTGTATGGAGCAATTCCGGGCTTGCTGCCAGCTCTCTCCGCCTTCAGCCTGACATGGCAAGCATACCTTCCTTCACACCCCGCCGCTTCCCAGCTGAGAGAACACCGGGGACAGGCGGCAATGAGGAGGGCAGACCGGGCAGGGACACAGGTTTCCCCATGGACAAAGAACAGGCCACCAAATGCCTGACCCACTCTCGCATCCAGCTTAACTTCGTACCACCAAAGCACCTCTGCTCCCCACAGCAGGAAGAGTAACACTGAACATTTTAAGTATGGAAATGCATCCCATGTTACCTAACTGCGGTGCACCTCCTGTAGCCACTTGTCTCCCTTTCATGCTCTTAGTTTAATATCTCTAATCTAGTGAAGCAAATGTCACCTCTCCTCCTCTCTTAACAAAGGCCACCGCTCCTTTGCATCACTAAAGCTCTTTGATAACGAAATTGGCTCAACATCTTGTTCACACTAATATATTCTTTTATCTTTTTTTGCTCGTTAATCTTTAAGTTCTATCAAATAACTCCAGAGGAACTGAAAATTTCTATTCTCTATATTATTCATCACGTCCTCCAGCCTGTCTTGCTTTCAAGTGTCAGAATTATTTCTACATGAACATTTTACACACTAGCAATCCAAATTGACGAACTAGGAAGGACCCAGTTGTGACACAAAGTTACACAAGACACAAAGTTGTAGAAAATCAGGAAATGTGATAGATAACTTAGCTTTTGCTCAGCTAGTAAGTGACCTTGTACATAAGTGACTTGATCTTCTTCCTCAAAGAAGTATCTCCAAACCCCAACTTCAGTGGGGTTAACATTCCACACGTGTGTATCTTAAAGTTGTAACTGTACTGACAATTTCTGTCAACACATTACACGGAATTTGTAAAATGAGGGAACATACACTGGTCTCACCAACAATAATCATTACTCTAACTCAACCAATCCATCATTTGCAATTTGCTTTGACTATGATCACATGATGTATGAATGCATGAACCTCTGAGATTCTCAAAGACTAGCGCTTACATAAACTATAGAAGTAATCTCCTTGTTGGGTATTATTTAACAAGTCAAATTAACTGATTTTAATAAACCTATTTTAAGACCCAATCAATTTTTTTGGTCAAGAAGTTTCATCCACCACAACTGCTTTTTTTCACACTACAACTTCTTGAAGGAATCTGCAGTACAATAGATCAGAGCACCAAAGCTACTTTTAGCAGGTCTGTTTCAAAGCAGGAAAAATTTATTTCACCTACAGTGAAGCAGTGGTACCCTTCTGCAAAGAAAAAAAAAAAAACGACCTGGCTTGTTTTAAAGGTCTTACAAAACCCCTGGTGCTCACACAGGATGTGTCACTCCATGTGTATGCGAAGGCCATGGGCTCAAGTGAAGTCCAATCAGAAACATACTCCAAAATGAAAAGGGATGTTTAATGCCCTTCTGTGTAACCCATTCTCGAACACTAAACGTGAGTATTCAGTAGCCGTGCAGATACCAAAATCTCAAATACACAAAGCATTAAGGCGCACACAGAAAGCGCCAGGGCAGCGGCACCAACAAGGCCCAACGCAGGCTCCAACACTAGTGCAGAATTTCAGGGAGCCACCGTGCTGTACGCAACTGTCAGGCGGCACCGAGGAGCAAGGGAACTCAAAAGCCCAAACCGACTCCCTCGGGCTGTTGCATTTATTGGGAAGCAGGGATGGTCACACACCGCAACTCCCGGCCCCGCCGGAGCACGGGAAGGGAGCAGACACGCCCGGCACCGCCGGACCGGGGCCGGGCCCGCCCTCCGCCTGCCCCCGCCCGGACCTCGGCGGCGGCGGCGGCGGTGCGGGGAGGGGGCGGGATCCGCGCCCGCCGCGCTGCCCCGGCCCCGCCGGGGCGGAGCCGCCGCCGGGCGAGCGGCGCCTTTGACACCTCCCCGCGGAACGCCACCGGGACGCGACCGGATGCGGCCGCCGCCGCCGCCGCCTCCCCGGCGGAGCGAACCGCGAGCGGCGCCGGTGCCCGCCCCGCCCCATCCGCAGGTAGAGCCGGCGCGGGGCCCGCCCGCGCCCCCGTGCCGGCCGGGGGTCCCGGCGCTCCCGGTGTTCCCGGCGCTCCCGGGCCGGGGCGGGGCGGGCGCGGCGCCGGCGGGGCGAGGGCGGCGCGCGCGGACCGTCCCTACCTGACAAGCCGAGCCCCCTCCGCCGCCGCGCGCGTCACGGGCCCCGCCCGCGCCGCGTGACCCTGCGCCGGCCAATGCGCGCGGCGCCGCCCGCCGCCCCGCCGGCCAATGGCGGTGCGGTCCGCCTCCCGCTGACGCGCGCGCGGGGGCGGGGGCCCGCGCCCGCCAGCGCCTCCCGCGCGCCTCCATCGCCCGGCAACGGTGCCCGGCCCTCCCGCGTGCCCGCGCCGCCACACCCCGGGACACACCCAGGATACCTCTGGGGACACCCCCGGGACATCTCTGGGGACAACCCCGGGATATCTCTGGGACACTTCTGGGGACATCTCTGGGACTTCTCTGGGACTTCTCTGGGGACACCCCTGGGACATCTCTGGGACTTCTCTGGGGATACCCCCGGGATATCTCTGGGACACCTCTGGGGATACCCCCGGGATATCTCTGGGGACACCTCTGGGACATCTCTGGGGACACCCCAGGACAACTCTGGGGGACACCCCTGGGACATCTCTGGGACTTCTCTGGGGACACCCCCGGGATATCTCTGGGACACTTCTGGGAACACCCCAGGACACATCTGGGGACACCCCCAGGACACCTCTCGGACATCTCTGGGGACACCCCCAGAACTCCCCGGAACACCTCTGGGGACACCCCGGGACATCCCTGGGGACACTGCCGGGACACTCCCTCATCCCCGCGGGTCGCTGCTGCCCGCGCCTCCGGCAGGGAGGGAAGTGTGTGAGGCTCAGCGGTGAGGGATGCTGAGAGAGAAATTCCCGGGCGGAATTACCGCGGCTGCCCGGACAGGTGGATAAGGCGCCCCTGTGGTTTCGATGCTTCGGCAGCTCAGCGCCAGAGAGAGGCACCGAGAAGCGGAAAAAGAAAGGGGGTGGAAAAGGGAATTGGATGTGAGAGGAGAAAAAAAAAAAAAGTGGGGAAATATAAGTGGCAAAAATTGAAAAGGGGGAAGGGGTAAGAAAGGAAAAAGTAGAAAAGGGGGAAGAAAAAGAAAACAAAAGGGAAAAGGGAGGGGGGAATGGAAGAAAAAAGGCAAAAGGAAGAGAAAAAGTGTCAGGAAAAAAGAAAGGAAAAAAGTGGTAGGAAAAACTAGGGAATAAAAGAAAAAAAGGGAGAAGAAAAACGAAGGGCAAAAAAAGAAGGGAAAGAAGAAGGAGTGTAACAAAAACGAAGAAAAAAAAAGAGGGAGGAAAAAATCCAAGGTAAAAAATCCAAAGCTATTATTGTGACACTAGCTTGATAGGTTTCAGGAAAACCCATGAATATTAAAGCTTTTTATATTGTCTTTTATAATAGATGATGCTCAAAGCAAATGAAAAAAAATCAATTTCATCTATTTCACAGATACTGAAGAGCAGCCTCTTCACAGTTTAGATTAGACTTACAGATAAGTATCTTTTTTTTTTTTTTTTTTCTGAGAGGCTGGTAAAGATTAGTATTTAGGAAGGCCCTAAAAACAGAGATGTGCACAGCAGTCATATTCATGGCTTCTTTTTAGACCAAAGTGTTTAAAGAGCACTAATGAAAACTTTGCTGTGTGCAGTTTCCTACCTCTGTTTAAGCCATTCACACCTTTTATTCCAAACAGCTTACAGAAATAAATTCCTTTATTTACCTGTTTATTAAATAAGAAAAAATTACATTCCTTTGTACCTCATCTCTATGCACCTTGATGCAAATTGAGACATATATGCAGTTGTAAAAAAATTTGCATAGTACTGAAGGAATAAAAAAGCTATTTAGTTGCTGTAGAAAATGGGGATTTAAGATGTATTTTACATTTGTAGATTTCCAACTGTGTTAGATCTGGGATAAAAATCTTATATGCTCATACTGAATTTGCTGTAAGAAGTCATCAGACTGTTTTATGACAAATGCTGTTGCAAACAACCTGAGCCAGTCTTGGTTCAGAAACATTCGAACACAGACTATTTTACTGGGCAGGTATCTTGTTAGTCTTGTGCTTATGGTAGATGTTGCATGATTTTTGTCTACAGTTCATTTTAGCTAGCCTTGAGACCCTTCAGCTTTGTGACAAATGGCAGGCAATGGTATGAGGGTAGAAAAACCTTTCCTCATTAGTTTTCTGATTAGAAAATTTTTAACTTTATCGAAGAACCTACTTGATTTTTGAGGAAAGAAGGATGCTATGTGCTTTTTTATGTAACAGGATTGGCTTTTTTTTCCTGAAGCTTTCATGTATTTGTTCAATAAAGATGAAAAAGAGATGTTCCTATACTACAGTCACTGCAGTGTAGTGTAGACATATGCAAAATATTTTGAAAATCAAATTGTTAATTTTATATAGAAAGTGAATTTATTTATTGAATACAAAAAGCTTTAAAAGTTTATCAGCACTTGGAATTAAAATCCAAATTAGCAAATGTATTTGTAAAGGGATCCTCCTCCTAGTCTTCCTGTTCTGCACACATTCCTTCTCTCTGTGTAGTACATACTTCTTTGCCCTTTTCCTCCCAAGCCTGGCCCAGGGCTCACTGCCTAAGTACAAAATTGAAGAAACTGCTTCCTGCAAGTGTCCAGAAGAGATGAAAAAGATGAGGGAAATGGATGTGTTCTTGCCTCAGTATATTCTGTCCATCTCTGGATGTACCTTCTTCCAGCCTCTCCTCTTTGCTCCTGTAGCAGGATGCTCTGCCTAAATGGGAGTAAAACAGCTCAAACTTGACCCTGTTTGCAAAAATTATCAGTAGTAGATGGTGAAGGGGTCTCATGCTGTGTTTGGTGTTGAAGAATCAGCCTGATTCATCAGTCCCAAAGTGAAACATTCTGAGGATGTGAAGAACAACGTTTCCTGATGGGATCTGGCACTGAGGATGTGAGGATGAGGTGAGGATGTGGCCCATGAAATTGCTGTTAGAGGCACCAGCAAGTCATAGTGCTGATAATTCATCTCAGGCTGCTGAGGTAATGCTGCAGGCCCAAAGACATCTGACTGTGAATCACCTTTTACCACAAAAGCCCAGTCTCTCTTTTTAACTGCAGGGAATTCTAACACACTACTTCTCAGACTGAGAGTGGAGATGCCACGCTTGAATGGGGATGCCCCTCATCTCAAGGCATCCCCAAAGGCTCCTCAGGGCTGAGCAAAAGAGATTTGCCCTCAGTTGTCAGCATGGGTAACACCAATCTCCTTAGTAATAGTTTTGCTGGCTTTAATATCATTCCTTCAGTATTGCTGAAGGAATTATTATTCAATAAATCATGCACTATACTATTAATTATAACTACCTTTATTGTGTAGTAACAAATTCTGGTTAAAATCCCTCTGTCTAAGCATTTTAATCATCAATTAAAATAAATAATTCCTTTACATTGGCTTGCTATCCATAACTCGGCAGGACAAAGCTGTGCTAAGGTTCAATTGCACCTATAAAAATCTTCAGATGTAAACTCTTGACTGAATCTGGGACTGGGTTTGGATCCAGCCACACCTAGGCTCCTCTCTGAGGAGAACATTAGAAAGTTAGAACCTTTCTGAACGTCAGGATGCAGCAGGAGGGTTTCCCTTGTTGAAAGTTTCCATTCTGCCCTCAGCAGCCCCTGTAGTTAACTCTTACACATTATACCTTTATGCTAGATCAGAGGTCAGCAGATCAACACCAGCATCACTACTTAAAACCTGCTGCTTTGGACAACGGTGGCATTGAAGCATTATTTCAGACCACATTGCAAAACTGCCTCCCAAGAAATTTGGCAAGAACCTGGACACATGCCAGGTTGCATGGTGCAATTCCTCAACAGCTACCAGGCAGAGTACTTCATGGCCTGACCACCTGAAACAACAGCAGCTGTCTGGTAAAGATACCTGAAGAAATTGCTTCAGTATCCTGGGTCATTCTTAATCTCTCACATAACTCATTTCCTGTAAGCTCACACTTTAATTTCATATGGCTTTCCAACTACTAGAGAATTTCCAGTCTATCATAATCTATTCACCCACCATTGTGACCCTAGAAATTCCAGGGATTTGCTTCTTAAATAGTAAAACTCTTGTGCTACTCAGGTAAGCTAGAGGTTTCAAGAATTTTTGTTCTTCTGTTTGCTGCAAGTCCTATGGTACACTGCAAGTCTACAATTCAGTCAGTATATTTTCGTAATTTTTAACACTTCTGCCTTTAGCTAGTTTCTTTCTTTGTGACTCATTGCCTAAAATTTCTGGATGTCACATGCAAGTTATCTGTTGTTCTATACTGCTGATACTGATGTTGAAAAACCTCAGAGTTATTGGGAGACATACTGTAGCATTATATTACTTCAAGAATAATGACTCTATGCTAAATTACATGCCTGGAAGGGAAATAAAAATGTAGGAAATAGAGAGATTCCTCATTAGTTCCTCATTATCACTCCGTCATAGTGGTGAAGTAAAATGGGAGTCATTGCAAAGCTCAACATTAAAAAAAGCTCCTGGATATACTAAAGAATTCTATTATATACAAGGCTGCAATACAGAAATATTAATATAGATATATACTCAGAAGTAAAGATTGTAAAAAGATGTCTGTGAAAGATAAAAAAATAAATTTTAAACCCAACAAAAGCATTAGCTCAGGCTTTTAACCTGCAGTGTGTTTCCTTGATCCCCAACAAAGGCATATTAATTCCTTCCTGTTTAGTTTCACTGCAGTATTTTGATGAGTTAGGCATGAATGAGTGTCCTTTTCTAAACTATTGAACATCTTTGAAAAAAGTTGCAATTTACCATTTTACTTATTCTTTTCTTATTTTCTGTCACTATTATTGTAAGGAAATGACAGCAAACCTTTAAATAACTATACAAAATGTGTATTAAAGCACCAGAGCTTTTGTGTCACAAAGAGAATAATGTTGCTACCACTCTTACAAAAATTACTGTGGTCCTTCTATTGCATATCCAGATAATAACATCGTAAAACTGAGCATGTTAAAGCAATGAAGCAAAGAGCATGTGAATACAGAGCTAAGCAAACAGCTGAACTCTTTTTACCTCTGCCGTAGGAATTCCACTTATGCAAAGCACTCTCTGCCTCAGTATTTCTATCTATAAATGACAACATCAATACTTTCCTTGCAGGATGTTAGAAGGTGTAGACTGTTTATATTTACAAAGCATTTTCAAATTTTTTTAAGGAAAAGGAGAAAAAAATGCAAATAATCGTAAGCAGGGTAAGGATATTATAATTATTCTACCACTGATTATAGAAATCTAATTTTCATATTCTTTTTAGAGATTTTCATTATTGCTATTTTTCTCCTCTCTACCCTTCTTTTTCTCCCACCCCCATTTTGTACTTCATATTTTGAATTTCAATATCTGTTGCTATGACAACACCACGATCTGACAGTACTGCCTTCAGACCCTTTTCAAATCTATGCTGTGCTATTTAAAACTACACATTTTGTGCTTAAGGGGCCTGGAGCTTTCCTTAGAATAACCTGTCAGGATTTTCCCAGCTCTAAGCTATGGTGCTGATACACCTTCCTAAATCCTAGTATTTGCCAAGGCTTTTCCATCCC
This sequence comes from Acridotheres tristis, assembly GCA_037013685.1. Taxonomy (NCBI): domain Eukaryota; kingdom Metazoa; phylum Chordata; class Aves; order Passeriformes; family Sturnidae; genus Acridotheres; species Acridotheres tristis. The sequence goes on from CM072919.1 coordinate 14,157,435, forward strand.
AATTCACATTAATTTGACTATTTGCTTCTCTACGGTAGCTAAATAAATGATAGTAGAATTAACAGAAATAAGTGTACTTGTACATTTCCATAAATATTTGCATATATGCACATGGATGTGTATATACATATGCAAATAAGCAGGGTCAATGTGCACATACACAGTTTTTCATCTGTATAAACTGTAATCTGCCACAAAACTTCTTAGAGAATTAAAAGGAATCAGGAAGTTCGGTTTGATTGTACAATGAATTGAAACTCAGAAGACACAAGGAAAGACTCCCAGTGGTGTGAGGGAATTCAAAGTCATGGTTTTATACTTAAAAGCAGCTACTGATCCTTGCTAATGCCTGAGTACAGAGAACAAGTGTGCAATGGAGTATCCACGCCTAATCCAACGCTAAAGACACACATTCAAATTTCTGATTTTACATTTAAATTTCTGATTTTACATTCAAACACCTTATTTCCTAAAAATAGCTGATAAATTTACTGCTGTTGCCATTAATTAGAATCATAAGCTGCAGCCTATGGTCACAGATACACTGCTCCAGTACTGGAACAGACACACAGAGAAGTCTAAACAAGAGTTTTAAATAACATCCTGCATCAACTTGTAATAAGGGAGGAGACCTATAAATAAGTTGCTGAGCATTTAGATTAATTAAAAAATAATTACAGAGTTTACACAATGTCATTACAGTGGTCCTACATTCCTAATATTACAAGCCCAAGTTTTATTCTATGCATCAGATGGCATTACAGACTGACAAACTGATTTAATTTTCTTACCTCTAGCTCTGTGGAGCATCATTGCTAATGTTATTATGCTCCTGACTAATTAAAACAAAAACAAACAACCAAACCAACAAGACAAGAGTTCATTATTACTCATAAGCTAAAGGAATAATAATTTCTCAGCTAAATGTCTCTCCTTGAAAATGAGAGGATTTGTATCTTGCTGCTTACTTATCCAGACGGGAAAACAGTCTGAATGTTTAACATTCAGATGATACAGAAACCACCTTAAAAGATTTCAATGGTGTAAAAGCAAATTCATTTTCCAGCTGAAAGAAAGCAGGCCAGCTGTATGTGGATGTACCTAGGTAAAAGCCCACTGAGCTTTCTGTTGGTTTTATTTCAGACTGCAGTTCATGATTTTAAATCTTTGGATACAATACTTGAAGTCAGCATTGATTCCTCTGCCACTCTTCCACCTTAGAGGTATTTCCCTCCTCAGTTTTAAGCATTTTCCTCGCTTCTGCTCACAGAAGTGTTAATGCAACTGTTCTGCAAAAGAGATAAAGGAGATGACCTGGCTTTTAATGATTACTCTTACTGATATTTTAAAATGTGTATAATTTCATTGTGTAAGTCTTGTTACGATTTTTCAAACAAAGTGTGTTCCCTATCTGCTGAACACCAAGAAGGTGCTGGGCCAGCACAACTCAGCTACACAGTGAGGAGTCAGGGAAGGAGGATGAGTGTGGCAATTCCTCAGGCTACTATTGCCACTAAGGAATGCCTTTCCTGAAGCAACAGGGTTGAATTACCTCTTTGGTGGCATGCTGACCCCTCCAAATCTGGGATAAGAATTTTTTTCTGCTCTGAGAAGACAAAAGTGTAATGCACGTAAAGTAATAATACTTTATATGCTTAAATAAATCGTGGCTGCCATTGTGAATAGATTTGTATAAAACAGTTTTTAGTATTAAAAAAAAACACCTTGAGAACAAATTCCAACTTAAAGTATTCCTGCATCTCACACACAATGTATATTCCTCCTCCCATGCTGCAATGTGCTACTACCCTAGGTTGTGCTGACAGCTTTTGGTAGGATTACATTGTGAAGAAAACTGATAAAACTAAATAAAATCCTGCAAGCAAACAACAAAACCACCTTTAAAACAGAACTTGTTAAGCCATGGTCTAGAAGCTCAGCCGTTGCCTTGAGACAGCAGAACAGGTTTATGATTTAATCATTCTGGATAGGTTATGTTTATATCTACTACAGTAAAGGAGTCTTTCTAAAATGTAAGCAGGAGCAGGAGATAAACTTCATTAACCTGAAAATGCCCAAGAAGGCAGACATGAAACAGAGCGGAGCTTGTAAGATTACATTTTTCTTAAGTGTTGTTCCTTTAAGGCAAAGCTCTTTTAGGGTGAAGGGTTTATATAAATTTGTCTCCACAGCACCATGGCTGGTTAAGTGACTTGACATCTTTATAGGAAGATGATGGAAATATTTCCCAGAGCCAATGTACTAAGAGATGCAGCTCTTCCCCTAAACCTCTCCCTAGATGTGACCAAGATGTGCATGGAATTTATTTGTGAAATTGGATTGCTCTACTGTTATTTTTACCTTTCTCTGGTGCAAAGGTAGTTTCAATATGAATACTTGTTAAAATATTTTTCTCACTGCCTCATTTTCATACTTGCGAGGGGTTTTTTTGTGGGTGGGGTATAAGTTGCTCCATATTTTATAATTTTGGTTTTTCTACCTAGGTAGACCTCAAGGGTAAAGCCAAAATATTATTGTAGTCCTGATGTCAGGAATATGTTATTAAAATCCTATGTAGTTTTGTAATCGAACTGTCTGGTCAAGCAATAATTTTTCAGTACCTGGAGGGACACCATGTCATTGCAAACTATGGAGCTGAAGAATTTAGGAAGAGACAACAGTAGAGCTCCCAAGGCAAAAAATGTCAATTTTGCCATTATTTACTTTGAAGCTTTTATGGATAGACACAGAGATTTCTTTAGAAGTTCTCCAAAGTGGAATTTTTGCTTATCAGAAGCTGCTTTAGATTCCTGGAGCTCAGTACCCTGGAATACTTTATGCATCATTACTCTTTTTGAAGCAGAGTTTAATTTCACAATTAAAATTGTCTTTTAAGTATTGCAAAGCACAGCAATAATAACTGTGTACAAAGAGCTATCTGTGTTTTTGACACTCAGAGTCCATCCCAAACTGCTTCTAACTATGTAAGAGCTCATACATCTTGCCTGGGAAGACCAGCTAGTAAGGTCTGTGAATAAGTATACATACATTAACAAATAGATTCTTGCAGAAAGCGAATTGGGGAAAAATAATTAAATCAAAAATATTTTAAAATAAGAGAAAGAGAGAGAGGCAGAATGGAGATCAACAGTTTTCTCAGATTTTATGCAAACTCGACTGCTATCTGCTACCGGTAACATTATGGCCAGCTGACTAGATCCCAGCCGTGGAAATGAAGCTGGTGCTTGCTAGTATAGCTAATATTTTGTGCCACTAGACATGTAATGAGTATTTAGTAGATTATATCACATTTATACAGTTTAGTAGCCCCTGGCAGGCCTACACCATGTTTTAAGGATGGGTGAGTATGCACACAGTTTTCTGTGGACCTTTGGCAAGTGAATCACCCTGAACCAGCAGTAGGATTTGCAAACAAGGGTTTTATGCAACAGCACCTGTTATTCCACACAGCAGGAAGCCTTTCCTGGGAAGTGCTGATACCCTGCACATTGAAGCCAGCATGTATCAGCACTGATGGAGTGGGAGCACATCCAAAGGCCAGCACTGTGAATTCCACAGCTTGCAGCAATATGCAACACATGAAAAATAGGCAGCTATCCACCTTCCAGCTTTGAACACCTGCAGGTGAAGCTGTAACAAACCGATTACTAGGTTTTTGCTTTTTTTTGCCCTTGTCTAATCAGCTGCAGTAAATCAGTTGTGCCCTCCAGAATCTATAGCAGGATAAGACAAGCTCTGACTTGATTCTGTTTCATTATTTAAATTTAAAAAGTCAACAAAATACATTTTAAATGAAACAATTATCAAAATAGTATGCTTTGTTTCGTAGATGATGGCATAATCTCTACATTATTGACATGGTATATAATTATGAAGCATGTGTGTGTCTTGTAAAACATGGGATTTTCCCTGCTCAGTAGGTATTCTAGGTTTTGTTTATACCATTTTTTGTTGAAACTGCAATAAAATTGTTGATGAAAGTGCACAGAATATAATGTCTGTAGCTTATCTGCATTCCTTACTCTCAATATCAAATTACAGAAATTTCTTGGCTAGTTTATATATCTGATTTGTGCTTAGTTAAAAAACAATCTTTTTCAACTGTAGTAAATTCTGTTTTGATCTGATTTATTATAATTTTAGATGATGAGAGAAGTACATTTAAAGACACCTCTTGTTTCATCTGGGTGTCTTCTTGTATAATTCATAAATGCAACAACTTGTCTGACTTTGAACAGAGTGTCTGTAGCAAGATTGGTTTTGCTGCATTAATCCAAGATTTCCAATGGCACCTTTTCAATGGATTACTCAAATAAATACCTCTAACTGTCAATGTCTCACATTATTTTTCTCTGTTCAAGCAAGACATGTCAGAGTTGTTACCTTGAACTTTCTGTGCTGTAAAAAGGATAGGTGTGAATCCCACAGATGTTTGTCACCATGTGACAGTGCCTTGTTTCCAGTCACCTATGTCTAAACATTTGAGCTGTGAGTGCAGAAAAGCAGCCAACTGAAAATGTAATCACAACTGGGTGCCAGAGCACAGCAGAGGACCAGGGATGTCCCCAAGCCCAAGGAGACAAGGGGAACCCATCCCTCTCAGGACAGGAACCTCACAGCAATCAATCTCAGCATTCCAGGAAGGGAGCAGGAGGCAGGCTCAGTGCAGACAGGCTGAAGGTAAGAACAACCCCAAGTCAGGGCATCTCACAAATGTATGAGGATAGGGCAGGTCCGAGATCAAGCCAGCAAAAGACCCCACAGATCAGCATATGGGTGGGTGGCTGGAGAGCAGCACTCCTTAAATGCCAGCCCTGTGCCCATGGGAGAAGGTGGCAGTCTGTCACATGGGTGAGGGTCTCATGTGAGACTGAGCAGAGTTGCAGAGGTCTACTAGTGCCCCACCAGAAGATGGCCAAGAAGGGATTTTGGGGTGACATGACTACCCTCTTGGTGGCCTTCTGCTTGACTTGCTCCAGTTTGTCAATGTTTGTTTCACGGTATGTCCAAAACTGGATGCAGGATTACTCTAGATGTGGTCTAGTGAAAGCTGCATGAGGCATGATAATCACTTCCCTTAACCTGTGGTCATGTTGTTACGGGCTGGGATACTGTAGGTCTTCTTTGCTACAGGGCACAGATCCGAATCACTCAAATTGCTTCACACAGGAACTTCATCTCCCTTCCAGCAGAGCTGCTTTCCAGTTTCTTTGTTGCTGCATCCATAACATCCTACTCTAGGTACAAAAGTATTGTAGAAGAAGATGTTCAAACACTCAGAAGGATCACAACATACTCAGTGAATAAATGAGCAAGTGCAAAGGTAAAAAGTAGTTAAAAATATAAAGGTTAAAAATAAAAAGGTTAAGATAAATTAGAGTTAGTCACTTTGTTATGCAGACCTTGTATTGTGTTTGCCAATTAGTAAGTGTTCTGAGAACCACAAACTTAGTATTTTATAAAATCAAAGAATCATGGAATGACAGAATGGTTTGCTTTCGAAAAGACCTTTAAAGGTCACACAGTGCAACACCCTGAAGTGAGCAGCAACATCAAAAAAATCAAGTTGCTCAGATTAACATCCAGCCTGAACTTCAGTAATTCCAGGAATGGGTAATCTATAGCTTCTCTAAGGAACTTGTTCCAGTGTTCACCACCATCACTACAAAAAAATTCTTCCTTATCTAGTCTGAATCTACCCTCTTACAGTTTAAATCATTACGCACTGTGCTATTAGTACAGGCTCTGTTAAAATCTGCCTCTCCATTCTTCTTAAAGAGTACTTATTTAAGGACTAGAAGGCCACATAAAGGTCTCCCCCAGAGCCTTCTCCTCTCCAGGCTGAACAATTCCAATTCTGATAATTTTTGTGCTTCCTCTGGGCTCTCTCCAGCAGCTCCATGTCCTTCCTGTGCTGGGGCCCCAGGGCTGGAGGCAGCTCTGCAGGTGGGCTCTCACCAGAGTGGGGCAGAGGGGCAGAATCCCCTCCCTGCCCTGCTGCCCACGGGGCTCTGGATGCAGCCCAGGACACTCTTGGCTGTCTGGGCTGGGAGTGCCCATGGCTGGCTCATGTCCAGCTCTCACCCCCAGCACCCCCAAGCCCTTCTGGGCAGGGCTGCTCTCCATCTGTTCATCCCCAGCCTGGGCTGGCACCAGGGCTTGCCCTGACCCAGGTGCAGCACCAGCACCTGGCCTTGTTAAACCTCAGGAGATTCCCAGGGGCCACTTCTCGAGCTTGTCCAGGTCCCTCTGGATGGCATCCTGTCCTTCAGGAGTGTCAACTGCACCACTCAGCTTGGTGTCATCTGAAAACTTACTGAGGCTGCACTCAATCCCATTTTCATGCAATTGATGAAGGCATTAGAAAGTATTGGTCCCAGCACTGGCTCCTTGTCTTGGTATATATTTGATATGTACTTGATGAATACCTGATGTACCAACTGTAACGACCTTACTTATACATAGGTCTTCATACGCAATCCAATAAAATACATCTGAGTTCAATAAGTCCTTCTCTTCCCTTCAATTCTGGTTTTTATGAAACACAGAAGTAACTTTCTGACTTTGACTTTAAGCAGTAAAGGCTGTATCTTTTCTGCTTTTCAAAAGCAAAGCAGTATTTAAAAATTCTTCTCACATTCATCTTCAAGTGCCATATGAATAGTCCAGTTTCAAATCTGTATGTGGCCAGCTGTCACAGTTTAGCACTACAGAGAATCTGGTATAACTTTGATGAATCAGATCCACCCTTAAATGTAAATTCACTTGATAGCTTTGACAAATAGCTATAATTTAGAAATAAATTACTTCTTCCTTTCATTACGTGGCAAAAATAAGCTTCTGAAAATAATGAATGTCGAGTCTCACCAGTGGGCAAGCTGAAAAGTTTATTCAGTGACACAGTTCGCCTTTGTCCACTCAAGCCAGGGCTGCCCTGCTAGCTCCAAGGTGAGCCTGTGCCAAGAGTGGCCTTTTCCCGGGATCCTGGGAACCCGAGATAAAAGTACAGCTCCAAGCTCTTGCTGTGATGATACCGGTGAGAGGGAAAGAAAAGAGCGCAGGAGAGTCCTTTTGTAATTCCAGGACAGGGTTTATTGGAGAGGGATAGGGAACCAGCCAGGGTCAGGGAGGAGGAACCACAAAATGCAGGGAACACACACGTGCAGCAACTTAAATAGGGGCCCTCCCCATGGGAGGGCACAATACAGCGACCAATCGCTACAGCTTAGGGTGTGACATAAGGCGGGACTAAGTTTACACACAGCCAATAGAGGGAAACATAGGCGGAGACTATAATGCAACATCGAATCATGTGCCAAGAAGGGGATGACTGATACAGAACATGCTGGAAAGATAGGAGGGGCCAAGGGGGATTGACAACCATGTGAGTTGGGGCTAGGGTGACGAGCAGGGAAGAATCTGGAATATTGGAGGGGTTCGGGGATGGTGGACACAGGTAGAGGCGGGAAGGGGAGAGTCCAAAACATCAAACTGGGGGTGCAACACAGGGATGAGCCATTGTAGAACTAAGTATAAACCAATTAACACAATATAAAACCACGCACCGCGACAATTCAGTTTTGTGAAAGCCTGGAGCATTTCTTCAGAAGGTCTGCAAGGTTTGTGGCATATTTGCGTGGGGTTTATGGTAACTTTGTTATACTATTTCTGGAAGAAACTTATAGACAGCTGAAATTGAAAATTATTATCTGATGAAGTGGATTAATAAAAAAACAGGCTCATAAGTGTTTCTCCTAACTGTAACTTGGCAAATTGAGAGTGAGTATAGCTTTGATGGGCAACAAGGTTGTGAAACTGTAAAGCGGTCACCAACTTAGGCAACTATCAAATTCCAATTGTTCAACACCAAAATTGCTTCCTTTTATTTAATTGGTAGTCATTCTTCTAATTTTCCCATAAAATCACCTGCAATTTTAATGAGAAAAACAAAGGTGTAATTTAGCTTAGAATCTACCTCTTATTTCAGAAGGATAAATGTCCCAGATTCCACCTGTGTATTAAATTTTTAAACTTTCTTCTCAGGCTCCTGGGTGATAGCTATGAATTCTGACATAAATCTCTTATTAAGACTGCATAAATCATGCAATGCTTTTTAAAATATTTTAAAGACTGGAATGACAACTAATAAAATCTCCAAAATTTATAGAGCACTGAAAGGAACAATGTTATAAGAACAAGCAGTCTTCTCTTCCTGACTTTCAGTAATAGCAACGCAGTCCAGATCTGTGTGTAAACTCATTTCTGATAAGCCACAATAGTTACTTTCAGAGCTATTAGATCCAAAACCTATTAAACTCTTTGCGTATTTTCTGGCATATTTTTGTCTATTGTTTAACATTGCCTAGAATTATTCTTGGGTGTGATTTGGGGGTCAGAATTCATTATGCCCCCCCACCTCTGACAGGTGCTTGCTTGCAGCTCCTCTCTTGAAGACCTGTGCAGAGACTTGACTAGAAGAGCTGCTCCAGTGCCGTTGGCCTCCATTATCGCAGATAGTTTCCTGGTACCTTTAATTTACTGATGCTTCTCAGCATACTTGGCAGGACCTGCAGTTTTCCTCAGTGCTGTTTCAGGGTGCTCTCACATCTACAGGACAAGAGAAAAGATTTTTTTCTAAAATGGATACCTCTTTGTGCATGTGTAAGTGACCTAAAAATTACCCCTTGTCAGAATGATGTCTTCAGAGTGGCATAAAATTATTTCCCAGCTACTGAATCCCTAAATACATCCCAGTCTGCAAGTCCCATAAGACTTGCCTACATTGCCCTCTGTCATTATTTCCTGACACTGCAGCAAGGGAAGAACATGAGAGCGTGTTGACATCACTCAGATAGCAGAAATCCTCCTGACCAGTGCTGGCTCATACTGATACATTAAATATTATGTAAAATATTAGTTATGCACCAACTATGTGATGCCCAGGGTCTCTGATGTGTTACAGGCTCTCTACCAAGGACAGGCAATACTGATTGTGATCACAGAGTTGATTGTAAACTGTTTTGCTTGGACAAAATTGTTTACTCTCTATCCCTCTTTTATTAATGAGGCCTCTGGGTCACAGTCCCAATGGGCAGCTCCAACAGCAGAACATAAATGGTCTTTTTTCATGGCCACACATTAGGATTGTTGAGGGTGAGAATATCTGCTAAGGGCACATTTAAACTTTCTTTGTGCAAACAGATTAACCAGGGCCACCTTAACAGAGTTTAACTCAAGAAGTTTTAGGGTGTTACACTTGGGGAATGAAGTCTGAAGTTATGAATTATTTAGTCCTTCGTTGTGTATGTCTCATTTTAAACAAGAGCTGTTTACCTACACGTGGCAGTAATGATTCAGGGAAAGGAGAGGAGAGGAGAGGAGAGGAGAGGAGAGGAGAGGAGAGGAGAGGAGAGGAGAGGAGAGGAGAGGAGAGGAGAGGAGAGGAGAGGAGAGGAGAGGAGAGGAGAGGAGAGGAGAGGAGAGGAGAGGAGAGGAGAGGAGAGGAGAGGAGAGGAGAGGAGAGGAGAGGAGAGGAGAGGATTTACACCCATTTATTCAGAATTTTAAACACTGTCTGCTTTAAACAAGCACTCCAAATTGTAATCTGGTTAGTGTGAGTTTATATAATGGATCTCTTGAAAGAGTGTCACAAATCCTTTAGTGACAGTAAGGCAAAATTATTGTGCTATATTGTAAAAAGTTTACCCTTGAACTGTATCTTACTTTAAATGTTGCACTACAGCATATGGCCATAAGTATATTAGAGATTAAATGTCCATTTTAGAAGCTCTGATACCATTCCATTTCACACTAATTTTATCCCTTTTATTTCTAAAGATGGGAAGAATCTATCTTGTTTCTCACATAGATAAGTCTGGTAAAGAATATTACATTCTGATTAAATTCTGCTATGGAAGGATAATATTTTAAGTGAAATTGGAAAGGTAAGGAATAGCAAAGAATTACTAAATGTCAATTATATAAGAGTAATTTTCTGCTGTAATTTATTTTTCATTTGGCTGTGCATATTGATGGCATAACATATCCCGAGCTGTGTTGTTGTGTTCTGCTGATACAAATTTTCTACCCACTGACATATCAACACACTATCATTCTATGGAATCTTTTTTCTGCTTAATTTTCAACTGTATTGAATTTTTTTTAACCTTTTGCTTTGCTTTTTCCAAGCTTGATATTTCTACTGAATTCCTACTGAGTTTTTCTTGCTTACCTTCTAATTGTGATGTTGTTGGTTCATCACCTTACTATAACTAACAGTCTTTTATGGTAGCTAGAGGATTTTCAGATTTCATGTCACTCATGGGCTTCCTAGACTCTTTTTTTTTTTTTTTTTAAAGAAAAGTACTTTTTAACCATAGTTAACAGAACATATCCTGGTTTTGCAGATATGTGCTTGCAAAATTTGGATTTCTCTGATTGATATATTCATGACAGTGTACCTCATGTTACACTTCAGAAATCAAATTATAATTTATTTTCCTTGGGTCCCACCTGTGATCTGACAAATTTAGACAGCTGCTGTTGTTATCTCCATGGAGGGATGCATGCTAATCCCACTGGAATAAATGTATAATCTGTGCACTGTTTCCCAGAACCGTCATATGAATGAGACAGGTATCTTATTACGTCTTTTAAGCATTAGAAATATCAGGAGGAAAATTTGCTGTGGAGCTTATTATATTAGATCTGCTTCACCAGTGTACAGAGCTTAATCTTGTAACTGCTGTACAAGAATCTCCCATGCAGGCATTCTGACCAAGCAGTTTTTACCTATCCTCAGCCTGGAAACACAAGGGTACAGCCCCCCCGAAGTGCCCCTGTCTGTTTGTTTTGACCTGCCACTCAGATTTTCTGGAGTGACAGTAAATGCCAGCTGTTGTGCCTGTTTTGTGCTTGTTCTGCCTCTTAAGGCCAGCCAGGCTGCCTTGTCAGCTTGGTGAGCAATGCAGACTCCACAGGCAGAGACTGACTCTGCTCATTGTGGCTGTTTGCTGCTAAACAGGGCTGGGATACCAGCTCATCCAGACCTATAAATTTGGGGTGTATTTGAATATTCCTAGTATAAATATACTTGCAAGAGTTACTTTTGATTAAAAAAGTAACAAAGCGGGAGTTAAAAACTGGATCAGTGCTTGGTAAATTGACTGATTCTGAAACGTGAATTCTTGGGTTTCAAGGGAACACACTCAGCAAAACAAGGATCTCTTATTATTTATAAAATCATTAAGGTGGATGTGAAAGAAAGTTGGGAATTCTTCATCATTGGGATTTAGGTGAGCAATTTAATTTCTAATACTCCAGTCTTTTGTCTTGAAGTCTGTCCTGCATCTCATCACAACAATATTTTTGTTTGTGAAATGGGCTCGATGATGAAATTACCGACAGTAATGTGAGATGTAGGTGCAAAAGAGATATTGACAGGATATCTTTTTATATGTTCCATTCACTGTTTTCCAGATACCAGAATATACAGAACTATTACGGTAAGTACAGCTGATATTTTTAATGAAGCTTGTGATCTAAAACCTGCAGCCATTTGCATGGCATTACAATACATATTAGTGTTTCCCCTCAGATCTCTTGCACCTCTTTTTTCCCTTTGTCCAAAGTGAAAATTCAGATCTGAATAGTTGTTACAGAATTAGGTTTAAAAGGATTTTGACTTTCATTACACTTAAGTGACCAAGACAGATTTCAGAAGTACTCAGGGATGCTGAAACTCCTCTGTTTTGCCTGGCAACTTCTTGAAGCTTCTTAACAAACCTCTGCCAGTGGCTGAATTTTCCGCCTACCTCTCTAAAGCATTCAAATTTACCTGGGGCAGAGGATTGCTAAAATACAGTGGAAATCTAAAATCCATTGTCAGGGCAATAAAGATAAAGTATGAGAACTTCCCACTCTGTTATGGTAATTGGTGCCTGGGGCACAAGATGACATTGTCACACGGTCTTCTTAGACACATCTGTTTGTACTTGGCTGGGATGATGAGTTCAGACAATTTATCCTTTGGTTCCACAGAGAATCTTTCTTCTCTCAAGCTTTACGATTATGGCTGGTCTTATACCTGTCTCATTCTAGCCTTGTTTCTGGAAAGATGCCCAGTGATTCAGGTAAAGTTAATACACTGTCCTATATTAGGAATACTGCTTGATATATTTCAAAAATGGAACATTTATCCAGCAAGCTGTGACAGACTTACTTAACTTCACCATTATCTGTATTTCCATGACATAAAATCTCACAATTTTAACCTCTATAATTTTTTTCATCACAGGTTACAGTCATATTTGAAGTTACACTAGATTCCTATCAATGTGGGAAAAATATAAAAATGGAAAAGCACTAAATCCAGCAATCACTGGATGCCAACCACAGAAGTGCTCATTATATGTACTAAGTAACTATTCATATGCATGAATTTGAAGTAATTTTTAAATGGGATCAATTGAATCTCCTTTCTATACTGTCACGCTAAATTTTTTCTAACCTTTAAACTCATATGAAAATAGAAAGGAAGCCTGAAAGACTTAAATTCATAAATTAAAACATACCTTATCCATATCAGTCTTGATTTAATTTATAGTTTGTCAATTCTCCTTCATTGTAAAACTAAGTTGTGTACAAAAATACAAGACTACTACAAAGGTACTTTTATCTAAAAAAATGTATTTTAAACATTTTTGCCCTTCCTTTCTCTTTCATATGTATGAAAAATTATTGCGTATTAAGATTGTTTAGTACTGTCTGGGAAAAGTGACATCTCAGGTTTACATTTTTGTGAAAAAGCAAATAAACAAACAAAAAACAACACAAACGTATTCTGAGAAGGAATTCTAAAAATTTAGGAGAAATGTATTTTAAATTATTTACCTGTCTCTGCTTCTTTTGTAGAGATCTTGAGAATAGCTCTTTCTCTTTCTAAAAAAATTTAAAAATTATAACAAAAATAATATTTATTTCTAAAAACCCAATGTTTCATATTTCTAAGGATCATCAATCTATGTTTTATTAATAGTTTTCTGTGAAGCAAGAATATGGACTACTGGGACACTATGAAACATTCAGGGTTTCCTGATTGACTTACTAAGGAAAGATGCTGCAATCAAGGCAATGAAAAAGTCAATCAGAGCACTACCAACAGAATTAGAAAGGTGACTTTCTGAAGGCAAAAGCAAACTGTCAGTGTGAATTTTTAATCTAGTTTTTATGCTTACAGATACTGAGAGCAGCCCTTTTTTAGTTTGACTTTGGGTATTTAAATTTTAAAAGATGCGTATGTAGTTAGGGATAACTTAATCTCAGATGGGATTAATGTCTTCCAGATAATTCAGCCAGCAAATCTTGGGTTTCATTCATTTAACAGGTATTGGATTGGTACAATTAACTTCCCTTCAGATTCTTTTAACAGCATGCATTTTACTTGACAATGTTTCATTAAAATTCAGCTGTCTCTGATAGGATCCTACACTTTTAAAAGAAGGTATTAAGCTGCCTTGAGAGAAGCAGGAGAAATACTACCCCAAATCTATTGGATCAGCTGTTACATTAGACAAGCCTGTGGCTGCTGTCATGTCTTAGTGAAAGGAGTTAAGGGAGATAGAGATCTTCTAAACTTTCTACATATTAAACATATAAACTATTCTGGAAAAAATTACCATGTGTTTATAGCCAAAAGCTCAACTCTTGGAATTCAACCTCTATTTTCCTATCTCCTGGCATGCACTATAAGCCTGCTTTAATTAACTGATTACGTGTCTCCTGCTCCCCACCTGAATTCCTGCTTCCTGTGGTGCACAATACATAGATAATGCTCCGTGAATGTGGAACTGTTCATAATTCTGTTTCTTTGTTATTGTTAAGTGTATGGTCCCATGTCACATTTTAAAGTTCTGCTCTGAAGGCAGAATTCTTAATTTCCTCTTGGGCTTTTCCATGGCACTCATCACTACAGTCTGAGTGCTTTACAAATCTCAATTAATTTATCTTCACAGCACTTCTGTGCTCTGAAGAGGAATTATTATTCGAATTTGACAGAGAGAGAACTGAGATAGGATAAATTAGAAAATATCCACTATTTTTGACAGTCAATTTGAGATGCTTATGAGCTGATTTTTCAGATGGTTTAGATGCAGGATATGTTTCGGTTTAGACATGGTGCTGGATACATTCTATGCATGTTGCCTGTGTTGCAGGTATAGATACCTAATGTTTTCAGACCACAGGAAGGGCTTGGAGTTGCAAGAAAGGGGAATACAGGGGTAGTAACCACTTGCCAGAAGTTCTACTTAGGTGATGTAGATGTGAGAGATCCATGACAGATGAGGGATCCATTTAGTGAGGACACCATTCAATTTCCCTGAATTTTCAGACCATCCTTTCTTTTCACTAGGTTTCTGCTACATCCACTGCTGCATATCTTCTAACTTCTGCAAAATTAATGGAAGGATTATACAGCATCCTACTCTGTATAATTCTGATTTGTCCCTAGAGTAAGATTATTCAGAGAGCACTGGATGGGGAACAAATCTTGTGTAAAATAAATTTCCAAATTACAATGCAAAGACACAAGAGGGATTTATTAAGTTTGTGTAGGAAACATCAATAATGCTTTAAGCTATGTTTTTGCATGTGATCTCCCATGTTTGTTTTTTTTTTAATGCCCAAGCAACAAAACAAGGCTGTGGACTGTGTGTGACCATACAGATACTCACCTGGATCCTACTGGGGCTTTATGCAGCTCCAAGCTAGCTGCAGCATAATGTCTTCAAACACTGAGTGACAGTAAAGATGATTTGTGAAGGATTTGCTGATTAGCTAGGAACTCTGAGGTTTGGGAATTCATAATTTAAAACTAATTTCTAAAGAAGACTGTGTCACTGTGAGTTCATGCCCCTTTTGCAAATTTGGTCCTTTCTAGTCCTTCCCGTCCAGTTTATGACAGATCCAGTTCTGTTCCTTTATTCCCAGTTTGAGTCCTTTCTTCCTCTAGATGCCCCGTTCTTCCCATTTATCACAGTTCCTATTAGCTTAGTTTGCTCTCCTCTGGAGTCCCTAATCAAGCCTCAGGCTCCACAGCCAGGCCTCAGAAAAAATGGCTTTCAAAATACACTCTGGCACAGATTTGTCATAGCTCTGTGCCCTAAGTGATGCCTGTGTGCTCACAAATCTGTATTTTGTACTTCTGTTTAACACATTGCATTTCAAAATTCTATGCTGTTTCAGCTTAAATCTTACTCCTCCTATTGAAAATAAGATGCAAAAAATATAGATCCATAAGGTTATTAACCAAAAAATAGTATCTGTCTGTGTCATTAATTCTTTGTGTGTCCTGGATAAATAATGAAAATTTGCTGTCACTTTTTGTCCCACAGAAAAACAAAGGCAGCAGAATTTCCATTCTTTAATCCACATTTTTTCCTTATCCATGTCTAGCCGGGACAAGTTTAAGATTATTACTGAGTTTAATTCCACTCTTTTCACAGGGTCAGAGGTTGAAGTTCTTCTGCCCTGTGGCAGTGCTATTGAAATAGGATCCTGATCTCAGTTAGGGCCTTTGAACTCTATTACAGTTCCAGCAAAAATAGCAAAGGGGCAGGACTTATTACATAATACATAAAACATACATGGTGCTGTGTGAAAGATTAGTTCTTAACAAATCTGGCTTTCTATCCCACACAGGGAAAAGATGAAATTATTTGTCTCAAAGCCAGTTTGATAAGACAGTCATGATACAAGTGGATTTTAAGAATTTATAGCATTTATTCTAGAAGGAGAATATTGTCTTTATTTGAGAAGGAGTACATATCTGATATTGCCTCTGACTATGTCATGGTGTTATCTATGGCAGCAGACATATGAAAAAATAGGACTGCTGAAGAACATAAAAATTAAAAGCTTGTTCAAAGAAGGTAAATTGCTTAGGGGGAAAGAAGAAAAGAGAAGAAGGTACAGAGGAAAAATTAATCTCTTGGAATAATGTAAATAAGACTTAGGGATAAAAGAAGGACATAGTAATTAAGACAAGTCTGTGCATATATACATATGCATTCTGTGACTGTGTCTTGCAGGCATTCGTTAGTGATAGATATTATTACTGAGTTCTTAAATAAAATTCACTGAGAAATCCCACAGCCACCACTGTAGTAACAATTCATTACAGTTGCAAAATGTGAATGATTTTGCGTAGCAATAGGGGACATAATCACTGCAGCACAAAGGTAAAACACTATAAATCATTTGGAAGAGGAGAGGACAGGAAGACATGTCAGAGAATTAATGCATATAGTTAAAAGAGGAACCCAGGAATGTTTCATTTTCAGTGACATTTTTGATTTTATTTTGCTGGAGGATGGGGAAATTATTACACCAACCCACACATAGTAAGAATCAATGGGAGATACTTCTTAGTAACCCCCCAGGCTGCAGCAATCCTGTCTTATCATCCTTGGTTGTGTGGAGGTATTTTATTTTCCAACATAAGCAGTTAAACTCAATAATCCTATTACTGTAACAAAATAGGATGTAGGGATCCTCCAAAGGAAAAAAAAAATAAAACAAAACTAAATTAAATACATTTTGAGACATTAAAAAGACCTTTAAAAATCTGCTTTATTTGATGCTTGGATTTGCACATAGATATTTGTTATTAAATAAGTGAATCATAAAATGAGTTGTAGTTGCTCTAGCATGAAGGACATTTGATGGGATCTTGTCATGGTTCTGCTCAAGAAAAGGATCAGGCAATTGCAATTAGGAGAGTCTGTGAGGGAATTCTGTATCTGCATCCTGCACAGAGAGTGTGATCTCTCATCTCATTAAAAGCTTGGTAGAGACTGTGGCATGGCTGAGAGCAAATTGATTAAAGTTCATTCTGGATAGTAATACTAAGATGACAGCAGGGAAGGCACTCAGAGGGTATGGAAAAGATGTGAGCCCTTTTGCTCAGCATATGCATCCTTCAGCTGCCACTTTATCTGACTTCTGAGTTAGAAGGCACCTGACTAGATTTCCTACAGCCTTTACATCATTGTGTAGCTGCATGGATCTGGGTGGTATTTTACTTATTTTATTTCCAGATCAGGGCATGATATTACATTGAACTCTTGAAGAATTAAACTGCTTATTTCTAGAGCACAGAATCATACTATGAACACTTCCTGCAAGGTTTGTATGCTCAGCCTCTGCTGGTTCCAGATAGTGTGCTGATTTAGTCTGGTAATACAGAGCACTGAGGCTTTGGTGGAACAGGGTCTGACATCTATGAAACAAGAAGTAGGGAGATTGGAAGGCACTCTTGCCATGCAACCTGTAGACCATTCAGCTATAGAATGGGAATAATGCTATTCACTGTGGCACTTCTCATTCTAAATGGAAGGCTCTATGCATTCTCTGGGTTGGATTTTCTTTATAAACACATTTTCTGTGTTGGATTTTCTTTATAAACACAAGGCTGATCATAAATTTTTTTTCTATGGAGCTACTTGATTATATCATACAGTGAGTTCTCCTGTATCATTCATCTGAACAAGATCTGGTTTGACTGAGCATTCAACAGAATCCCATGGTCAGATACTATGGCACTCTACAACGTATTGATAAAATATCAGACTGTGTTCCCACTCAGTGGTGATGAGACTAAGATAGGGGAAACAATGTGCAAATATCCTGAAACATAGTTTAAAAAAAGCCAGTGCATTTGATGGTGCATTTAATAATTGGTGCTTTTAGTTTTGGAGCTAATATACTCAAATCCTTCCTTATGCAAATACTAGTATACTAGGAATCAAAGTGAACAGTATTAAGGAATAAATTGGCCTGGAAGTGTATCTTTTTTCCTCTGTGAGTTTCCATTGAAATCAGTTCCTTGGTAAGCCTCCCTGCTTAGCTTCAGGAATGCCAGAACCTGTATGAAAAAAAATTTGAAAACAGATATAAGTCTCAAGGAACTGCAGAGATGCTCTCTTAGCAACATTCATTAATAATTTGTTCTTCTCCACATTCCAGTATTTGAGCCAGAAGGAAAATCTGTTTTGTTAGATTTTTTAAAAAATATCTGATTTCTAAATGTTAATGTCAACTGCCATTTAAATTGTCATTAAAAATATAGATTTAAAATATCCATCAAACTATTAGAAATAGTAGAATTCCCATGAAATAAAACCTATACAGTTTCATTTCAAGTAATGAAAACTAAGAGGAAAGAAGGAAATTTCAGTGCACCAGTAAAGTAGAAAGAGCTGAATGCTGAGTTTGTGTCTTTTCTCTCCAATAGCTGAAGCAGGTCCCTCAATCCATCCTGAAAGCACACCAAAAAGGGGCATCAGTTTGCACAGCAGTCCCTGGATTCTGCTTTGGAAGCTTCTGGATTTTCCAGAGATCCACAATCACTGCAGAAAACCCACGAATTTCAGGGCAACCTGATGGTTCCTATTGCTGCTGGGTGGTGGTGAGGTGAAGGTTGGGAGCTCATGACCCTGACTTCAAGAGGAAAGATCCTGCCCCGCCTTAGGATTTCAGCCACAGCTCAGGCTCCACCCTGAAAGCAGAAGGGGAGCCAAAAGGAGCCTGATGTGCTTGCAGGTGAAGTGTTTGGCCCCAGACAGTACAGGACGACCAAGAAGAAGTGATTGTAATGGGCAGCTTTGACTGAGATACTGAATGCCAAGGCCAGTCAGAAAGGAAGAAGGAAATTAAATAAGGAAGATACTATTCCTTCGATTTGGTCAGCAAACATTTAAAGCAAAATGGAACCTCCTTCAGTCCATGGGCTGTGGTGGGATAGAGCTATGAGTGCTGAGGGCACTGATGTTTCTGCAATGCCACTCTCAATGATCTTTGCTCCATCAGAGCGACTGGGAGAAGAGGATCTGGGGATCCCAGTGGGCACCAAGTGTTGAATACACGCCAGCAATGCCTTGCAGCAAAGAAGTCTAATGGTACCCTGCACTGTGGACACCTTTGGAGTATTGTCAGAAGGGAGATGATCCTCTCTACTCAGCACTGGGGAATCCACACCTGGAGTGTTGTGTCCAGTGCTGGCTCCCCAGTACATGACAGGCATGGACACACTGGGAGAGTCCTATGAAGGGTCACTAGTATGCTGCACTGGAGCATCTCTTCTGGGAGGAAAGACTGAGAAAGCTGGGACTGTTCATGCTGGGCAGGAGAAGGTTGAGGGAATCTCATCTGCAGGGAGGGAGCAAAGAGGAGAGAGCCAGGTTCCCACCAGGGGTGCCCAGTGACAGGAGCAGAGGCAAAGGGCTCAGAGTGTGAGGGTGACTGAGCACTGGCACAGGTTGCTGAGGTGGAGTCTCAAATCCATCTGGATATGGTCCTGGGTAATCAACTCTAGGTGGCCCTGCTTGAGCTGGGGGAGTTGGATCAGGTGACCTCCGAAGATCCCTCCCAAATTCAGACATTTTATGATATGATGAGGAATAAATTACATTGTATTTTCTGTTTACTTTTTATAACTCATAATTATTTTATAATCCATTAAGGTACATAATGTACCTTAATAGCTTTTCCTTATGTTGACAAGACACATTTTTCATATCTA
This sequence comes from Acridotheres tristis, assembly GCA_037013685.1. Classification (NCBI taxonomy): domain Eukaryota; kingdom Metazoa; phylum Chordata; class Aves; order Passeriformes; family Sturnidae; genus Acridotheres; species Acridotheres tristis. The sequence goes on from CM072919.1 coordinate 14,177,035, forward strand.
TTTCTTGGAGTAGAGACTAGTGCATGATACTGGATACTACAAAAAATATATCTGATATAGAATGCTTTTCCCTCATCTTGGATAAAGCTCAAGACTTTCTTCTTTAGAAAACTTTTTCAGTTCTAAATGTGAACATTACTGGCAGACAGTTTTAGGGTAAAAAAAAATGTTAAGTCAGCAGTCACATCTTGTGCTAGGTGGATGGAACTGGTTAAACCAGACAATATGAAATGGTTCACTAGATGTGAGGGGAAATTGCTGTGATATGGCTATAAAGCTCAGGAAAGGAGCACTTTTGTAGGAATACGCAGAGGGAATGCTAGGACATTTCAGTACAGGGGAAAAAGGGTTGCAGATTGATGTATGTCTCTTCGAATTTACTGAAGATGTCTGAAGTGACTGATGGGCTAATATTGACTGATTGAAACTGGCTACATTTCACATTTACTGCAAACAGTGGCATTTCTAACGCAATACAGCCTATCTGGCAGTTTTCCATCCTTCAGGGAAAAAAAATCTTCTGAATGAAGAAGGAATACTTTGTTCTATTATGTAACATTCTCAAATTGATTTTCTTTTCCCTTTAAGATGCTGTGTTTTGGCCATCTGGCAGCCTTGCACTTACTTTGGATCTGTTATTGAAGAAAGCAAGATAGACTGTTGAAGGGACTAATACGATTTAGTGCATTATTGAATCTCAAAGACATTCATACTCAAATTTTTCACTCTTCTGACAAGCTTTGTTGAAAAATAAAAAAAGATGGAAGTTATTGCACGTGAATTTATCAATGTTCGTTTACTGTGAGTGGAACTTCCAAAATTTCACAGATGAGAAACTAAGCCTCTTAGTCTCTTTTAAAAAGATTATTTCACACTAAAACCAGATTGCTGAAACTATGCTAAAGAATTTTTAATCACCTCTGTTTTTTCTGTGACTACTTATCTAAAGATAGAAATAAGCACTAGCTCCTACTTTGAGAAGGATCTATGCATAGTATGTTCCTAAATTTATAATCACACATCTGTTAATGAAACACGTTGGAATGATTCATGTATGAGATGAAAAGATTTTGTCACAATCTATTTAGAAAATACTGATTGTCCAGAAAGAAATAGGATGTGGTCTTTATGTCCACATATGCTTAAAATTATTTACAACCTGGAAGCAAAATTATTTTGAATGCATGTGGATTATTTTCTAACAGGTAAAGCACAGAGCAGCATCTCTTATATATCATATAAGTGCCACATATCACTAAAGTGCTTGGTGAGCAGCTCATGGCAAACAATATATAACATATAGGGTGGTAAAAACACATGAATTACCAATCTGAATGACATGTAATTCATGGAGTTTTTCTACTATAACATCTTTGGAAACTTTGAAAATCCTAAATAAATTCTTGAACAAGATTCAAGATGAGGGGAGAGCATTCTATATGATTCATTATTTGGTAACGTGACAAGTTTTTTGTGATGAAGTATGAGTTTGGAACTGGATGACTGCTTGTTATATCCGATTATCTGTGCATGAAAACAGAACTCAGTCTCACAAGGTACACGTGACACCTCACAAATGCATTTTTGAATCTTAGTAGTTTCCATACTAAGCCACTTAAGCTCAAAATTGTAACCTTCCAAATGTCAGGTGACCTGCAGTCTAATACAAGAGAAATATAAGGATAATAATGGTGTCATTTGCTGACACCAGCATGCACTGGATATCTAACACTGATTTCTGTGCATTCTCCTCATAAAGCTCAGCTTTTTCAGTGCTGAGAAGCTCACTGCCACCACCACATCACTGTGGATCCATGACACAAACCTTGCAGGGCTGGTGGGTGCTTGATCCAACTATTTGCACACCAAACATAGTCACAACCTAAAAAGTGATGCAAACTTTAAGCACAACAAAAAAGAACAGCAAAAACTGCTGGAATTGCCTATACATTAAGTTTGTGCTAGAGTTTGATGGTGAAATATGTTCTATGTGTTTGATAGGTAGATGCCTGCCTGGCTGTCTCAGAAAGAAGAGACACACAATGCTGTCAAAGACCAGGGTATTTCCAGGAGGATTTCAGGGAGAATGCTCCTAATGAAGGAAGAGTAGGATGTATCTCCAGGTTTTGTGTGCAATTCTTACTCACTGATATCTATGATAGTAGGTTTATGAGTGTAATGAATTAAAAGTCTATCAGTGAATTGCAATTACACTAATTGTATTGCATTTTAAATTTAAGAATAACTTGAATTACCCTTTCTTATAGGGCTGCTAACTTGAAAGTTAGTAAAGGTTAGAATCACTCTCCAGTTGGAACTGGATAAATAGATAAATAGAGAAAATCTCTTACATAAATGGCGCTTGAACTCCACAGTTTATGCTGTCCATCTTTCTGAATAGTTATCCACTCAGGCATCTTGCTCACCCAGAGCCTGTGAATTATTCTCCAAGCTGCTTTTAGACTGGTTTAACATTTAATAAAAGCTATGATATGTGAACATTTAAAGCATTTCCTTATTCAGTCACACTCAAATGACAACACCTTTCTTATTAATTATTATAGCAGTATGAAAGCAGGCTGGAAACACTGGGATTTCTATCTGGTTTAGTCAAAGAGATAGAATTGGGAAAATAAGTATTTGTAAAAGAAAATGGTTGGGCTTTAGAAAGCCATTTCAAATGGACATCCTCTGCACACAGATGTTTTTCTCACATCTGTTAAATCACTTGGATGGATTCCCTCCTTACCAAGTTTGGCTTAATGAGAGGAGCTAGCAACAAAAGCATTGCTATGCCCTTTGTAGCTGCTTGGAAGACAATGACCTCACCTACCCCCTCATATAACTTAATAAAAACAAAGAATGGCTTAATTTCAGGCCAATTAGCATACTGTATTCAAATGAAGGAATGCGGAAGCTACCTGCAAGTTTAAGGACAGAACAGCCAGCGAGTCTATTCACAATCTTACATCTTTACAAAAGAGTTTGCAAGCAGTTGCATGTTCCTTCTCTTTCTAAAAACATTTGAATCCAGGTGTATCTCTATTTCTACTTATAAACAGCAAAAATAGACAGGAGCAATGTTCATTTGAGCATTTTCAAGATATAACTTCTTGTTCAATAGTGTTAAAAAGAGCTGAGATATGAAGCTGCTTGTAACCAGCTGGGAAATGTTTTCTAATTCCATGAAAGTTTCCATGGATTACTCTAAAGAAATATAAAAACGAATTTCCACTGGCCTAGGAAACTTGAAGTCTCTAGCTTCTTCAAGGCTTGCTCTAGCATAGGCCTAAGGCGAGGAAAACTTCCCTAAAATGCAAAGTTATTAACTGTTATAAATCATTGTGCCTAGGTGTTCTACATTCCTCAAGACCTTTGAGAGAGCTATGGCAAACCTTATTGCAGTGCTTCAAAACATTCTTTTCCCAGCTGTCTAACTGATCTTGTTCTGAAGATTGTGCCCAGTAGCTCAGTTGGAAAAGAGAAGAAAGTTTTTGAGCTTGAGCTGCTCTTTAAGCCAAAACTTTAATGTAAAATGTGGCTGACAAAGGTGAGCTGTATTATAGTCCTGATGTGAGCACAACTGACTGTGAAATCTGTTGACTTTGCCGTATATAAGTGACTTCTACAAGAATTTTAGTGAGAAGCAGCTGCAAGCTGGTAGAATCATAGATGGCCACAGCTGTTTGATCACGTATTTCAGAGTTCCTGGTCTCTCTTCTGTCTCAGGAATGCTCAATTTATCACACATAAGAGAAATATCTTTATAGTGCATTTCCCACAATCAAAGAAGCTCTTTAATATTTATAGTAAAATCAACTGGTACATTGGCTGATCATTTCAACTGAGGGACCAATAAGTTTAGTGACTAAGCTGCTCTTTTGTCTAAAGTAGAGATGAAATATAACACAGATATAACAAGAAGAATTACTTTTCAGTAATTTTTTTTATTCTAGGAAAATATGCTTATCAGAAAAATATCAGTTTTCTACTTTTTGACATGTACTCCAAGTTATAAGAAGAGTCTTTAATTGCTTGTTCTAATCCAAGGATTCAATCCCTTCAATTCATTAAAGAAATGTCAGAGCAGGGACACAGAGAGCAGTACTTATAGATACTCCTTTTGAACTGATGAAGAGCAAATGAAGATGCTGAGCTGTTTTCACAAGAGATTTATGAGCAGAACTTCTCTAATACCAAGCCACAAAAATGAGAACACAGGCATAACAAGCAGCATGGATTTGCCTCTTTATGCTAAATTTATTCACTTCTTGGACCCAAGACAGAGGGATCAGGCAATTCCTAAAAAGGACTGAGAAAAGTTAGCTGGAAGGGATTAAGCAATATTTTCTGGCTACCTCTTCATTTTGTCTCAGAATAGAGAGAAAGCTAAAGACAAAGGACAGTGGTTACCTGAGATTGCTTATATTTACTGTGCAATTGTTATTTGAAGAATGAAATGAAGGGAAGGAACCAGATACATTTTTTTACTTCGATTAATTAATTTTGGAATCATATACATAGAAATGTAAAGACTTCTCAGAGAATATGTTCTTCTGTCAAATTATACATTGAACTTCTCATGGGTAACATGGTCTTCCTATGCATCATGTATCCCCAGAAAGGTTACACTGGCAACACACTAGGACTTCAAGAAAAAAAATTTAGAAATCTACCATACCAGAAGTTTGTGCAATATCTGTCACTTCCTGTGGCTACTGAGTCCTTGAAAACCACGGAAACTCTAAAAGGGACATCATTCATGAATGCAATGGTCCTTGAATTCATCACTTTCATCAGAGTGATGAATTCAAGGAAAATTCAAAAGCAGAGTGGCTTTTTCTTCTAGTCTATCCTTTTAATCTGCCCACTAATCTTATCCTTTGTAAACTTGCATGGTTTGGGAGATGTGCATCATTCATAAATATTTAGCTAGTTTGAATGCATTAATTTCCAGATGTGGTTATTCTACCTTTGAAATTATCTTGCTGCCTCCAGTACTATTTGGTCAAATTATTAACCATACCTTCTTGTCTTTAACCTTTGACGAGTCCAGCTGTTCAGTCTCAATAGCACAGGCAAACAAACTTCCTTTCAAGTCATGCAAAGATTCTACCATGTACCAATTTATTAATTTACTCCTCCTACTTTTTTTCCCCCCCAGTTGCAGCTGAATCAGCCTGAAGTTGGAAGGAAAGTTCTTACTACCCCCCTGGAGAAAAGTGTTACAGCATAGGTCTAGGACAATTGGTCTCTTGGTAAATAACTTTCTTCTTTCTCTCTGATAAAACCGAGGAAACACTTTAAAATATTCAGCAGAGTTTAATGAGTTTGGCAAAATAAACCCCGTACTATTCTGCAGTGAGTGTTCACTTTCAAAAAATGTTACTATATGTTTATACTCTTGATTATGTCTACCACTATAGAAGATGAGATCTTGAGCTAGTGGACCTTCAGTCTGACTGAGGAGACGTCTGGTGTCACTTTTATATCTACATAGAAAATGAAAAGGATTAATCATGAAAAACACACACACGAAAAAGAGAGAACTCCACAAAAGTGACTTAAGTCTTCCATATTTTGCAGCCTCTTTGAAAATTTGTTGCACAAGAAGCTGATGCAAGAATAAATTCATGTGCAAATGAACTGAAGGCAATTTTTTTTCCTTCAAAGATATTCTAGGAATTAATCAGCACTGCAGAAAACTAAGTGCAAGGTAAAATCCTGGTTTATTACTCAGTGGTAGATTAAAAATGTGTATCTTAGTATAAGCTGTCTGTTTTCATGCTGCTCATTCCTTTGTCTCCCTACGGTGTGAAGCCATCTGTTGTGTTAACAGAACTACCTGGGAAAGGAGGACAGCATGTACAGACACTAATTTAAATGCTGAAATTTCTGTTTTGCCAAGTTTTTTTTGTCAGATTAGTCCCCGTCTTTTATCCACAGGATGTCCCTACAAGCAGTTGTGCTGGCTGTAGAAGCAGGGGATGTAGGAGGATTTTATCATGCAGAAGCAGGGCTGAGTCAATGTGCTGGCTCTGACTGGGGCAGAGTTAAGATACGAGGAACAGTTAAAGCAAAAGTAGAATCACACCAGTGCTGAGGGCAGACCTTTATTTTTAAGAAGAAGGCATTTCAGCAAAATAGTGCAGCCTGTGGAATTTCAAGCATACCTCAGGCTCTGATGGTGAAATTGAGTTTATAGAATCTACTGGCCTTTTTTTTCTTTCCTCATCACAGACATCATTCAGGATAATAAAATGATTAATTTTTCAGGACACCAGCAGTCTTTTCTCACAATACCTTCAATTTAAAAGCTTTGCTCATAGGTCTGCTGTGATATGATACATCAGTGCTGGCAAAAGTATAAAAATGATGCCATCTGTTGTTGGATTAGATACAGATATCAATTCCTTCAACTGGGAAACCAAGCTGAATTTTTCACAGCAGAAGCAAGCAGGGCATCCTGAACATTCACAACCTGGATTGGCAATCATTGTGATCCAATAAGTACGCAGGTACCATTCAGCAGCTTAAAAGATCTCATAAACACAAGTCGGACAAATAATTTTCACCCTTTAAGAAATTCCAATAGCAAAATTAAATGCGAGTTTGCATCTGGCAACTGAAAATCAACCTGAAGGCTTTAAGATCAGTGAGAATAATGGCAATAATACATGTGAACAAACTAGTTCACAATATTCTATTCCTGCATGTCAAGTTATAATTTAGTTTTGCATTTCTCTTTCCTGAAAATTCTTTAAAGAAGCCAATTCCTGTAGCAGTCATGGAGAAAGCACAAACACCATGAAGTAAGATCAATTTTTAAAGTATTTTAAAAAAATATCTGTGAGCCCAAAAAGACAAGGTTTAAACTCAATGACAACAACCCATTTCTTTTGTACCATGCCATTTCAAAATTATTGTGAGAGGCAATTATGAATTACATGTAAAAATATTATTATAATAATCACTGTTATATTGACTGTGATGTTTATTTTGCATTACATTCAAATAATTTCAACTCTTTTCACCCAAGAAAGTAGACAACAGCCTGAAGTATTGCCAGCTCTTCTAATTAGGACAAAGAGTGTTGATGCCCTCTCTGCAACTCCATTTATTTTATTCAAAAGTAGCCTGGCATTTTTTCTTTCCTGTATTAACTCGTATTTTCCTGAACAATGGAACAACAGTGTAAGAATGTTTATTCCATGATCACTATCTCATGCTATGTCAGCTGTGTCTATGTACAATCTCATTCTCTTGACAAGTTTTTTAGGGGTATATTCTGGTTTTCATATAAGTCTTCAGCTTTACCTGAGGATGTCAGGTTTAATACCACGAACATTCCATGCATTTGGCTTCTTCCTCCCAGCCCCTCTTAACAACATGGGCATCTCTCCACTCACCTGGGGCATGAAAAACCCAAAACTGAAAAGCCCATGGCTCTGGGGCTGCAGGCAGAGATGGGCACCCCAGTGCAGCCCAAGCTCAGCATGTCCCTGAAGGCTTCTACTGGTTTAGCCACTGGAAAACAGGTTACAGAGCATTGTTCACCAGGAGGAGAAGAGTGTGCTCCATACAGAGGCTGCTGAACTGTGAATTAGTGTAAGGAATAACTGCATTTTGTGTTTAGAGCCTGTAGTGTGATCACCATACCCTGAGAGTCATACTTGATTGATTTTTTCACTTTTAGCAGCAGAGAGAAAATTACTGAAAGAGGTATAATAGTGGGATAGAGAAAATACGCTACAAAAAAAACCCCATAAACCTTAAATTAAACTATGCAAATAACTTTGAACTGACTCTTGGATGCTTTTGCTTACATTTGTCTCTCACTTAAATGAATTTGAGTATAAGCAGCATTTCATAAAATGGCAATAACTTATAACAGTGACTGGAAAATTTGGAGAAAACATTTTGAAATTAGCCTTTGCATTTAAAAGTTTTAAAGGAGAAACAAATGTTTGTCTGTTGGATGTGAAGTCATCAATCCAAGTGCTTGTTCAGAGTCAGGCAATTGATGTTTGATGTCTTTGTAGCCTCCAGCCAAGATTAGAATCTTCCAGTTCTGTGGAATATGCTGTGATGGGTTTCCCACTGTTGAGGCTTTCCAGCTATATATTAAAACTCTCCACTTGAGAGCTCTTGCAACCTGAAAGCTTTTATTTCAGTTAGCATTTTATTTTTATGATTTTTTTTATGTTAATCAGCTTTATCAGAAAAGGCTGCAAAAGGGCTGTAAAAGGGTTAATTACAACAGAGTAACTAATTGACTGTCCAACTCGTGACTGGTGAACCACATCTGGCCCACAGGCTGCTCATATCCAGCCTGATGTCAAGGGCACCTAAGTGGCTCAGAAACTTGAGAAAATGCTGCAGCTGGGGCTGCTATGACAGAGGTGATGATGCTCAGGTGTCTTTCTGTCCTTCAGGAAAAACAGCAGCTGCACAATGAGAATGATCAGGGCTCCAACCTTCAAGTGCATTCTCCAGGAGATTGTATTCAGGGTGAATGCTCAGAGTGGCTGCATCTTCACATCCCACATATCTTCCCTGGAACAAAGAAAGTTGGGATTCGGTAGTTTTTCCCTAATAATTTGATTTTGACTATATACAGGCATCCCTGAAAACCCTAACCTTACATTTTTATTTATAGGCTTAAGATAAATATTCTAGTCAGTGTCTGTCATTTGCTTCTAAATTCTGTCTGCTGCATTTTTTTAAATTTATGTAGAGAAAAGGAAGGTCTCCTTATCTGGAGCTGAAAAGATAGTCTTGCCTGTCACAGGATGTAATGTCGAAATACAAGGAGAATGGTCTGATTTCAATCAAATGGCATTTTAATTATTTAGTCTGTTTAATCTATTATTGAAAAACTCTCATAATGCAGGTCTAGAAAAGCTTCCTATACTGAACTGCTTTTTTTTCTGGCATTGTGTCAGAGGTTTCCAATATTCTTAATTAATCATGGCTAGATTATCTCACTATAATATTAACAATATATGAAGCTTCAATATTTCATTTCATCGTAGTAAAAATGCCCTACTAGAGCCAATGAGTTGTTCAAAATGGATTAAGGTACAAAACCCAAATAATTAAACCCTGATTTATTTTTCAAAGCAGAGATAATTTTCAGATTTATTCAGCACATTCCACAATTAGAATATTAGTATGTAAAATCTAATTTAAAGCTTTATCCTCCCAAACACACTTCTCAGGGAAAAAAAAACAACAAACCAGTATTTATGGATTGTGATTACTTAAATTCTTTGAGGATTTGGAGGTCTGTAACTCTGACAAGGTTATTAAAAAGGAAGGTGATTGTTTAAATTCCAGCAAGCATATATTCTCATTCAGTCAAGGTCACTTATCAATCAAATGAATGTCATTTCATAAACACCCCTGAACAACTGTGTTCTATTATCTAAATGGGAAGGAGAGGTGTTAATGGGTGTCTAAGGGATGAAATCAATTTAGCTTGGAGGCACTCAGCTGTTAGAACAGTTGTGAACATGTCTGGCTGCTAATATATGCTGATTAGTATTAATACCACACAATGACTGAAATGCAACTGGCATGACATTTCTAAACCTATGAATGGTGATTACAACTCTCTTTTTTTATCCTCTTATTTGAGTAGTCGCTTCTGGCTGTGTGGACTATCAGGTTTGCAATAGGCACAGCACTGAGTTTGAAGATTTGTACCCACAGGCACTTTCTCATCTGGTTATATGGTTGGAAGAGGAAAATAAAGAGCATTTGACCTGTTATTTACTGGCAGCAGAGGACCCTGCATGGCTCACTGAGAAAGTTAAGAAGGACCTGCAGGTTTCTCGTAGAGATACATGCTCACAACATATCCTTAATGAGTTGACACTGACAAATGGAAGTAGAATTTTCAATTACTGAATAACAGAATATACTAAATAAACTTGTTTTCTCTTTGTGGTTTTTTCCCCTGAACATTATGTCAATACTGTGGAAAAGTTTAGTGCCAGAAGGGAAATAACATTGATTTGATTAAAGTTACCAAAAAACCCATGATAAAACAAAAGTTTTGTTGTCTTTGCAAAAGAGTAACTCGTTTACTGTGCCATTTGAGTAAAAGAATACAGAGGGATCAGGAGAAATCAGGGATGTCCAGACTCTCTGCACCATCCTTGTATAACTCAAATACTCCAGTGAAGGCAGCTTTGCAACTTGGGCTGCCTGTCTCAGAAAAGGACTCACTTCCATAAAACCTACTCAGAAGAGATGATTAAACCTGTGCCCAGAAAACTCCCCATTTTGATTTAAGAATCAATTTCTGAGGGAATAGGCAACAAAAAAAATCAGAACTTGGGGGAAGAGAGGAAGGAAAATATAAAGGAGTTATCAACACCAGCAAAGCTCTTTATTAAAACAAAAAAAACCCAACAAACAAACCAGGGGGTAAAATTGGAAGCAGAAGACAGAATTTCAAGATCCTACGAAGAAAACAGATGTCTTTGTCCCAGCTTGATAATGCAAGCGTTTTAAGTCTGGATCATAGAGTAACAAATTGTTGAAGAACATTACAAATAGTTCCATTTTTTATACATACATTCCTTATACAAGAAAATAACAAAGCATACCTAATTTGTGTGCAAGAGGAAACCACTTCCAAAATCCAAATCTGCATAAAACTGTTTTTAAGCTTTGTATTAAACTAAACTGTGCCATATAGCTTAATTTAAAATTGACTAATTATTAATATTAGATTTTATTCTAAAAAAAAAAAAAGGACAAATCGAAACAATTCAAATTTGCAGTATCTGTTATATTGTCTTGAATATTGTGTCAGCCAAGGTCAAGCTAGAAAACATGTTGTGATGCCTCAAAAATGTAATTGTTGAGCATCAGTTCCAACCTTGTTCCCCCATCAGAGAGGAATGAAAGAAAGTAATATTTCTGTGATGCTGGAATGCCACTAGGGAACATTTAAGGCAATATGATCCATCATATCACCTTGGATGAAATACACCTTTTCTCCTGTCTACTTGTCATACCGGAAGACTAGACAATTTGGAGAGAAAAAATTACATGGGACATAAAAAGAAAGAAACCACTTTCACCATATCTGTATAAGAAAACAAGATTTCTGTTAATTGCTAGGAATCAGTCCTTAAACTGTATAGAATACAGAAATAATTTGAGTTGTGTTCTCACGGAAAAAATCTTCCTTTCCATATTTTTAACATTTTTTTTTCTCAGCTTAAAGTAGTTTGCAAATGCATTCGTCCCATTCCAAAGAAAGTAAAATTCTTTGCATCTCAGACTTGTTTTGATCCATCCAGCAATTTTGTATATATATACAGAATGTTACACTGACAGTCTTGTTACTGATTCAAAACCATGGGCTAACCAAGACTACAACATACGGATTTAATTTCTATATAACTATAGCTACTATCTATTTTTGCTTAATGTAATCCAGATGACATAAATATTGCAAATTAATTTAAACACTATACTAAAGTTAAGATCCAGATTTAAGGCAATAATGTAAGTAATTCAGTTCTAATTCTTACACCAAAAAAGTAATTATTTCTTTACTGTCGAGGTTTTTACAGTAAAACTGTAAGTAGATCTTGTGAAAGAAATAGAAAACAGAACACAAAAGGAGATTTTAACCCCCAACAAAAAAAAAAGTTTCAAAAATTTTTTAAAAAGATGATTCAATGCATAAATAACAGCCTTATAGTCTTGTGCCAGTATTGTGTTAATAACCTAATTAAGGCATTATAAGATTCACAAATTAACATTTCCAAAGATAATTAATTAAATTATAAGAAAGGATAGAAATAAAACCCACTTGGTCTAGAATTAATGTACTTTCAAAATAGAATTTTGGATCATGCAGAAGATCAAGGTTATACTATTATTGATGTTCTAAATAATTGAAGAAATATGGATTGTGCTCTCGTATTTCTTTTGAGACAACATGAAGATTTGAAAGTCATTTTTCACAATTTGATTCAGGAGTAGAACTGGACAACTCTTTGTTTGAAGCACTTCAGCTGTGTCCTAACTCACTCATGCTTCGTAAAACAGATAATATTGATCAGAGCAGCATTCCCGAGTTACAAAAAAACCCAAAAAAAACCCAAAAACCAACCAAGCAACCAACCAAAAAAAAAAAAAAGTATATTTCATGTTGCTGATCTTATGAAAATTAGAAGAAGAAATTAACAAGAAATTTAATGAACTTACAGGACTCGGGGTTTTTACCTTCTTATTTTGAAAACATTATCTCGTTTGTTTGTTGTTTTTTCTCTATTCCTATTTTCAAAGCCATAACTGCTAATCAATAATGCAATTTAACCTAGTCAGTAATGTTACATTTTTCTATGTTTTTAAAATAATGCAGATGTCTAAAAATTTTTACAAAAAAGTTCTTAAAAGTCTGATTTTGTTGTTTGAAGCAAACAGAAATGTTAAATCCTTTAACCAGAATAAACGTATGCTCTTTAAGAAGGACTTGCAATGATGCATTCTTAAAATATATAATTGTTTATCCTTTTTGTAATATTTAAAACAATATGTATTTTTAAGAATACAAAATAATGGTGATGTGTTGAAGAACGGAGATGGATGACAGAGAATTATTGGGGCAAGTGGGTACCTTTTAGGAAGGCAGGGACTTGAGAGAAGGAAAACTTTAATTGCTCATTTTAGAGCCCTCTTTATCTTCTCCAAAGAGACCACTATGAACATAGGGCAGTTCCTGTTCCTCTTAAGAAAACCTGAGGGGCACAGAGCCATACCTGGGAGCACTTTTTGAGTGGAAAAACTGTCCTTGGGAGAAACATCTTCATCCTGCAGCAACCGTATTTCATGTTGCACCAAAGTTTTGCCTTTAAAATTTTCAGTAGCTGTTCTGTCAAAGAGGTTCAGGATGGAGAGAGCTTAACCTGCCCTGTGTCATTCATGGCTTGTGTCTTACATGGGAGCATGTGCCATCTCAACTGCACCAAATGCCCTGGTTCATGAAATAGCAGTGCCCAAATCCAGGCCTTTGTGCTGCCATTAACCTGCACCACTGTTCTCGTTCAGTGCCCTCTCATGGGAACCACAGAGATTTGTTCTTGCAGTAAATGAAGATCAGGGAACCACGTGCTTTTCCTCTAAGTGTCCACAGCAGTGACAGGAGTGGACGCCCTCCTGACTCCATCGATGCTTCCCCTCTGTAGTTCTACTGAACCGAGTTTTCTTGCATTTCTGTAGCCCATGGTCCATATCTTATCCTATCCTGTGCCACATAAGAAATATTTATTTGAATTCATGTGTGCTAGCCTGTTTTTTCAATAAAATTGCTGTCAAACAAACAGCCCCACCTGAAATGGAGGTGTGTATGATATTAATGATGTAGGCTGAGAAAAAAAAAAAAAAAAAACCAACAAAACAACCTAGGAAACATTTTCTGTGCAAAATTGGTTCTCCAAAATTAAATGATGGGACTATGCACTTAGTTCAGTAGAAGGTTTTAAAAGAAAGGTTTATTCAAAAGAAAAGCTATCTCACTTGTCCTACAAAAATAACTAATTTTTTTACTACTGTTTAGCATTGTCTCTGCCCCTGATGTTGACTGGAGTCTTACTAACCTAATTTCTGCAATATCTGTTGAGAGGTTAATGCAATGAAACAGGAGCAAATGAAATCTTAATAGTTAAAGAGGTCAGATCAGTTTTCATTTCCGAGATTCTTCTTTCACTTTCTTGACAGAATGATACTGCACAGCAGAGTTTTCCCACAAAGGTCTTACATATAGTACCTCTGATGCCTGTTGATTTTTGCCTTTTTTTCTTTTATATATTCTCTGCATTCTTTACACATATATACACACAGGAATACAGCTCTGCAGCCTATTACTGCATTCATAGCTAGTTTTCCCAGTACTTCTCTCTGCCCTGATTGGCAGAAAGACCAAACATATTCCAAAGCCCCTATCCTATCTTGATTCTCCTTAGAAACCAAAGTTGAAAACCAGCTCTTCAAGAATCATTTTCATCGACCAGATCAGTTTCCATCTGAGGGGGAAGGACTTAGAAGGGACTTGGACTGGAGGGGGAAGTGGATCATCACTTGAGATCCTAATTGGTGATTTTTGTCCAATATTCTAATTTGCTAAACTTATAAAAACTGTTTTCACCCCGTGTGGGTGGGTTTTTGTGGACATTTTCCATATCTGCCCCTGGAGGCCTCAAATAAAGACCAGCCTTATATTACCTCCTATAGCAATATTATCTCAAAAGAATGTAGTTTTATTTCTAAGTTCTTAAAGGCATCACCTCTACTCCAAACATCAAAATATCAGTTATGTGCAGCTTGTCACTGAAAGAGAGGGATGTCCACAAAAATGAACACAATGAAGAAACAAAAACCACAGAAATGAACATAGTGGCATGCTAGTTGGATTTACTAACATTCAGCATAACATGTAAGATTCTAACGGGATACCTGCAGTGTCTCAAGAGAAACATCTTTTGTATCCCTATAACCTCAGAAAAGAGTTGTTATAGGATCAAGAGACAATTTAGGATATACTGTATAGAAGAGGTAATATATAAATGTGCTTTTCACCTATGCCTTAGCACTTCTTATTAGTGCCAAGCAAGGTTATAATTTCATAGACAAGTTACTGACATTCTTATTTTTGTATTTTTTTCAGCATTTTGTTTTGAAAGGTTAGCTTTCCATGTCTTACAAGGAATTATCAGAGCAAAATAATTTTGTAAATCAATCCTTTTTCTTGCCTTTGTGTTTGTCCAAGTACAAATGCAGCAGAAGGCTGGCAATGACCCATCTGATCCACAACACTGCACAACTCTCTAAGATCTGCTGGATACAGACATCTGGATGCAACAACTTTTATTGTGACTAAAAGTCATCCCATGAAAGAGATGAACGTTGTCTCCATTTTGGCCATAAGCAGAATACCACTGATACAATTTTGTCCAAGTAGCTTATGCTGAGGAACAGAATTTTGCTACATTTTCCAAGTGTGCAGGAGAAAAGACAATTTTAACCTGCCATAGGTCTTAAGCTGGAATCTCCTAAGGCTTCCAAGTCTGCAAGTAGATAAAAACCAGCCTGTTGTGCTGTGCCCTACAGCAATGCTGGAACTGTGTCTAATTAACCTCCTGATAAACCTGAAATGTCAGCAAGGAATAGCACTAGACTTCAATTGCTTTTTCACTTAGTTAAAATGCTATGGGTAGTACTAGTTTTTCTAGAATTCATGCCAATTGCTCTAAAATTTACTAGACAGTAATGAACAGTTACATTTAGAAACAGATAGTATTAGGGAGTATAATTTTAAAATTACAAAATGCATTTAAAAACCAATATTATGCCAGGAGGGAATTTGAATTTTTTCTATATTGTCAATCTAATGGGTTGGGCAGAACCTAATAAATGAAATTACTTTTCTGCTCTTCAATTTTAAGAGTGAGGTTTATTTGTAATACTTGCTTTTTCATAGTGTTGAGCTTTCCCCTCCTATACACGCCTGTACATGCCTGGAAAATTTTTAATTTATATGAATGTGGTAAAGGAAAAAGATCATGTGTGATAATTTTAATCTGAATGTTCTATTTATTTGATATAATTTTTGATCCTCAAAGTCAGATCTGGATCTTATGCAAAAACATTATTTAACATTTTTTCAGGTAGTTTAGTAAAACCAGATGAGAGGCAGAAGTAAAGGTTAGAAATTAAAATACCCTCTATGAATATCTGCCTGGCTAGGCATATATTAGCTGTCACATATTGATCTTGCATGTGTGCATCAGAAAATAGAGAATATAAATTTCCATTTTTTAATTACTCGTGGTCAAATTTACATTCCCATACTCAAGAAAATTGATTTTTTTATTAAAATCAGATTTTTTTACTCGAATCCAAGAACTCAATGAACAGGGAGGCATATATATAGTTTCCATGTTTGTCTTTTATTATTGATGAATTATCTTGCTCATATTCAAACAAATTTGTTTTGGGAAGCTCAAGTTTAACGCAAACTCACCCTCTCAGCAAAGGTTCCTATAGGGAATAAAAAGGTTGGTTACTTCTCCTGCCACCCCTCCACTAATCTCAAAAACCCCCAATTCCCAGTTGTATTTTATCAGCATTTTCCTCCATCTTAAAGTGCTCCAGCATTCCCATTATCTTCTGTAATTTTCCCAAACCAGCTACAGCAGAAATGAATGGTCCAGTGGTTGAGGTTATGCATGAGGAGGAAGTGCTTGCATCTAAACAACCTATGGAATGATGCATGACTTTTTGGGAAATGTGCATAACTCTTCAGAGTCTTCCAGAATGTGGAGAGAACCCACAGCTACCTTCAAGCCTCGCTGTAATGGATAAGGACACAGATTTAGTTTGAGAGAAATCTCTACTGCCTATGAAAGCAGAAGATTAGGGCTTTGCTTCCCAACTATTCCACTGTATCTATTGCCAGTGGTGAAAAATATCAGAGTTGGCTCTGAACAGTGCCAGTTTGGTCTGGCTTACCAATAAAAGACCAGGAAAATACTGTTTCTGAGATATCTGCCTAATTCTGGTTCCAGGAGGCTTCTGTGGTTTGGGACTAGACTGACAGTGCTCTCAGAAAATGTGGGCATGTTTATCACATTCCCCAGGTTTGGTGCACTGACACTGATGTAAGTCTGATTGTTATCAAACTTCAGTTGGGCTGCAATATGCAAGTATCACTAAGAGAAAAAGTGGTAGGAAAGAGTTTGTTACAAATCCATTATCTCCTCAAAGCAGAGCACTGTGGTTTAACATGTGTTCAAAACCTCACTAAAATTAGCAATTCCTTGCTAAGTTTTACAGAATTTGGTTCATTTCACAGGTTTATTTGCACGCATTCTTACCTCCTCACTCCTTGAAAAAAATTTTAAAATTTAATTTAAAAAAGTTTTTGAAATCTGCATTACTTTTCAGTCCTAAACTCTGACATTCACTGAGTTTTCCACTAGAAAATCCTGCAGTATAATTGCATCAAGCATGAGTAACACAAAAGCGGGAGCAAGCCGCTCAGAACATCTAGTCTATTCTGCAATGTAATAGCAAGAAGTGATGGTGCCTGAGAACTTCTGGAGTCACCAGGGGAATACCTGGTGGTATCTGGCATCCATGGCAGTTTGTGGTAATACACCATGTGTCTTCAATAGCACGCCTTTGAATTAAACACTGAAGACAATTACAACAGCTGCAGTAAGTAACCCTTCACATTTCTGACAGGGTACCAAAATACTAGGAAAATATAACTTGGTGAGATGAGTACACAAGTAGGAAGCATACAGTGCCAGTGTTTGCCCAGAGGTTTTTTGGGTTCTTTTCAGTTAACTTTCTGGAAACTTGTGTGGTCCTCTCTGCAAGACAAATGCAAGTGGGCTGTATATTAGCTGAGGGCACAAAATAATGTGAAAATACATCTGCTGTGTTTGGTTTGGGATTTTGAAACAACTCTGTCTTAGCCTCTATGGCAAAGAGATCCTGACTATGCATTCCTCAGTTCTAGAAGACAATATACTGTCTGCAGGCTTTTCTACTGTCAAGCCACACTGCACCAGTATGTATAACATATATCTATTGCCTATGTTTTCATGGGTTACCCTCTGTCACCTAAAATATTCTCTCTCTCACTTCATGGATAAGATCAATGCAATGAGGCCCCAGCCCTTTTTAGTACCTTGAAGTACACCCCTACAAGTCTGGTGATTGCTGGAGATGCAAATCATGTTGATCACAACAAGTTGAAGAGATTTTTGCTCTAAATTTAATCTTTTCATTTTCATCTCTGGTATTTTTTCTTGCCTTATGTACACTACCAAATTCTAAAGAAATTGACAACATATGAGAATAGTACTGGCTCTTTTGTGATTGTTTTCAAATAATTTGCAAATATTTCAAGATATATATAAGTAGGAGCTATCACTCACAGATCACTTTCAGTACTCAAAAAATTATGGGTACCTGCCTTTTTTCTTTCCTCTCTCAGAGAATTAATTCCTGAGATAACAAGTTAAACTGAAACAACTTTTTAAAGTGGTGGTGAGATTTTGAGAATGCAGCTCTTACGCATTTTACATTTTATCAGCAGATGGAAATCTGTTCTGCCTCCCGTGTTCTGCCCCCCGACCATGCAAATAAGTAGGGGGAAAAACACAGACACAATTCTTTTTATGGGACATATTTCTCTGACCGGCTGAGTTAGAATTACAATTCCCAGTGAGATAAATGGGTCCTGTATTTAAAATGTCTAAGTTACTACCTTTTTGACAACAACTTTCTTAAAACTGTCAGAGTGGTGGAGCTCCCTTTTGTTTTGTTGTGTGTTTATGCTCTGCCTTTGAAATTTAAACTCTTACATCTACAGGAGGCATTTGCCTTCACCCTTCAAAAATTTCCACATTAAAAGTAATTTTGAAACAACCCCAACTCACCTCCTGAGTCATAACCAGAAGGAGTGAGAAAGAGAACTGGTGGTTAGGTCTGACCTAAGAGCACAGAAATGATCCTCCTTCCACTGCAGATAAGCAGTGTGCAGTCATGCCTTGCTGCCTTCAGCTGCTTCCCACTGGGGCTGCATTTAAAAGTAGCTTGTGTGCAAAGCTAGCTTCTCTGAAGAACAGACTGACAAAACAGGTTGCTAAAAATAGGAAGAGAGAGTGAAAAACAAGAAAACAAAGCTCTAACATCTGCTTTAACTTCTGGGATCATTTATTAAACACATAAATCCCAGAGTATGAATATAATAGGAGTTCTCCAGTGTGATGAAGGTGTGCTGAGAGGGATGGGAACCCCTGGTGACTACAGAAAACACAGCCACTAGTCCTTTGGTGAAACAAGAGTACAGATAGATCTGCCTCATAGTTTCAGCAGAGCTTCTGATTTTAAGGGATCCCCTTGCACCTCCAGTCATTCCCCATATACTTTGGCTCTTATCTTGCTCTTGGGAGAAGAGACACAATCTGGCTTAAGATCTATTTTATTGCTTGCATAGAGGAGAGTGCTTCAGCAGATATAAGGGAAGCCAGCCAACATGCTCAGGAACTGTTGTGCCAGCCAGACTGCTAACCATGGGGACTGCTAGCTTTTAAATATTTGTGTGTGTTCAATTTTCTCTTTTCACCTGAAAGAAAGTCAACTCAAAAAGGCAGTGAATCTGTCTTACAAAAAAACAACAAAAACCAAACAACAACAAAAACACAAACAAAAAACCAGAAAAAACCCACATCAACAAAAAACCCCAAAAACCCACCACTCACTACCAAACAGTAACTGTAACTTTACTCATCACAGTTTTCTTATTCCATATGTAACATAATGAAGGGAATCTAACACAGCTGTGGAACGAAACACTTTGCAAGACCTTGCCTATTTACAGTAGGTCATCTCCTTGGTTGTACACAAAGGCTGTAACATGTTAGCTGTCAGGTGGTTTTGCAGGAGGATCGTGGTTTTCTGCAGTTTTTTTTAATTGTGTATGCTTATGCGACCTTCTTGGGACACATCTGCATTTTAAATACTGTATAACAGATAAGGTTTGAACATAACAGTCCAAAACATTTTTTATTAAGTAACATTCACAGCTCAGTTCCTGAAAATCATTCCCCTGTCACTTCACTTTAAAATGCTGAGCTGTTTACTTCTCCATATCCGTCTTTACTCTCACACTGTGTGAGTAAACAAACTCTGTGTTTGCTTCTCACACCATGCCCTGTCTCTGCTCTGAGTGGTTCAAAGTAATTGATTTGCATAATGGCAGTTTTATTATTTCCTTGGCTAAAAGGAAAATGTGCATCTCGATTAACTGATCAACTGATCACTCCCTGCTCTGACTGACTCCGAGCACAATGTTAAAGCCTTTTGTTTATTGGTATAGTCATGCATTCTCTGTTCCATTGGTATAGTCATGCATTCTCTGTTCCAGCTTTCTAGAAGTTAAGTTTATTTTCATTTGCATGAAAATAAAGTAATGGTTGAAAAGTTGAAAAATTAAAGAGTTTTGATGAGAAAACTGAGAGAAAAGTATTAAGATTGAAAGCAACTGCTCTTATTACACATTTCATCTTGCCTTTTTATCTAATTGCCTTCCTTCCAAATTCTGGTTTTATGAAGGAGTACAGGTTTTCTCTGCAGAGCTTTTTAGTTTACCACAGTTCTTTGTGGAAGAAGAATCTCAGACTTTGTTCAAAATAATAATTCTCTCTAATAAACTGTCACTTACTTTTCTTCAGATTTGATACCGCCATTTCCGTCTTATTAACACTAGTATATATTAGCTTTTTTTTTTTCCAAAATGGCACACTTAGGTCAATATCAGAATCAAGCCCTAAATACATAGAATTAAGATTACTTCATGTATTATAAGAGTTAGTACAGTGATTTAAGACAGAAAACTGAGAAGTTGTAGGGGAAAATTATTAGAATAAGCAAGGGAAAAGTCCTGTAGATAATGCTGACAGAATAACCAATGATTGTAAGATGCTCAAAAGTATATCTGGGTTATAAACTAGAGGACTGTTTCTGACTGCTGAAAGTATTCTGAAATAGTTTTTCAATAGGAATAGCAAGGGTTTGTGCTTACTTATAAAAGTGATGGTATAACGTTCTTGTCTAAAATAGCTGAGGATTGAATATGATGAAATTATCTGAACGCTGGGTGTCTAAAACCCAAACCCAAAAGAACTGCTGACAGAATAAAGGGACTACTGAAAGACTTATCCAGATTTGCTAGATCTTTGTAACTATTTTCTTTCTTTCTGACTGAAAGTATCCAAGGAAAAAAGCTAGCAGACATTTGTTAAGCAGAGAAGACCAAACTAAGTTTCTATGTCTCTTCAGACATGCAGAAAGAGAAGTCTATCTCAACAAAATTAATTTAACTATGCACTATAGAGAATTCATGGAAACAGAAAGAAAATACAGCCTCATTTGCAGTAGAGAAAATGGAATTTCATGTTTTTCATGTTAGGCAAATGCATAGAAATGAATGTACCGATATAAAGACATGATATGAAAAAAAGTGTAATTCATGTATTTAGTAATGATTTAGAGGATGACATTAATTGGACAATGATTAACTTTGCCAATGAGAAAAGGACAACAGCAAATCCAAAGTGTTCAATGTGCACATAGTCTTATTTTCACATCTTGTTCTGATGTATGTGCTAGATAAAGGTTAAATACTAGCCACCTTGTTATGATTATTATTTTTCCTGTAATCTGTATTTTTTCTCTACAGAAAAATCAATATAAACTATGCCAGAGAAAAGGCTGTGCAGGACAAATTTCAGGAGTGTGATTTCTGATTCAATAATCTGGGATAAAAATATTTTAAAGTTATTTTCTACACTTGTGACTTAATATAATTTAAATAATTCAAATCCTAGTACATTCCACTACCTCAAACCCATGATACTTCTCTACTTCTCTTTTTTATCCTATTTAAATGTAGAGGGAGAAAAAAAAATAAAAGTTATGGACATGTATCAAAGCAGCTCTAGACAAAAACTATGGTATAAACAAAGACTAAAGTAGAGAATGGAAACTTGTTTTTACTTTGCTGTTATTGCTGAATAATTTTCCATTCTGGGTTTAAAAAATGGGGAAGACAACTAGTTTCCTTCCTTTCTCCTTGGGACAGCTGCATGCAGGAATAACTTCAAAACAAAGTTTGGAAGACATTTAACTGAAAATCAAAGCAAATCACAGTGAGAGAAAATATTCTGGTTTAGTTATATAAAGTATACATATTTGACAGGTCTCTCTGCCTACTGCTTTAAAGTTTAGTTTTAAAATGGAAAATGGAGCCAATAAATGTATTTGAACAATATTTTTTAAATCTACACAGACAATCTTCCTGTGAGCCTACATTTGGAAGAAGAATGAAAATAAATTTTATGGAAACAATTGTGTCAATTCTGAAACTGACTGAAAATTAAATGCACTAGAATTATTTCACACTACTGAAATAGAGGCTAGAGCCTCCTACTTTGATGAAGGTACAACTGTCTTGTCATATCCAAGAGCAGAAAAGAGTCCCTGCTCAGAAAGCGCCTGTTTTTCCTCTCCATATAACTCTACACACATAGCCTAATTCAGCCTAACTGAACCCAGCTTTGTAAAATCATTGCAATATTTAAAAAGTAGTGTATTCAAGGCGATTCTTGCTAGACCTCATCACAGCTTAATGAGAAATTCTGGGCTTTCTTCACATACCTGAATTCAAGTAAGTTTCTCAAATGGCCCTTTAATTGAATTTGCACTGTCTTGCTTTAAGAACTGTTGCTGGAATATGCTGTGAAAACAGAACAAACTTCAAATCAAAACACTATCAGAAAAAGCAAAAGCTCTTTTGTTTTCAACAATTACTGTTTCAATGGAAACTTAGGTACAGAATGGTACTTAAGCGACCCAAGTATAAGATGAAAACTACTAGATAGAAAAAAAAAAATTTTTTCACCTCTTCAAGAGAACACTCCTTAGAGGATAGGATGACAGCAGAATGTAAGTAGCTTATTACTTGATGCTTCAGTCTAATGCAAAGGAGCACTGATGCTGACAAGTCAGCACACAGAAACAAGTGCCAAACAGCTTACAGTAGCCCAGCAGTCTCTCCACTTGGAGCTATTAACCAGTATAATTATTTATGTGGAGAAACAGAGGTCGGTATATAACCTACTGTTTACTAAATGCAGGGTAGAGTGAATAGAAACAGACAGGATTTTTCATTTCTGGAAAGGAAACAAAAACAGGATTAAGTACAGAATTTGGAGTAAACTGAAGAAAATTAAATGAAGAAAAGCTGGTAGTGTCTACTGTCAACTGAATGACAGAAAGAGGGACCCCTTAATGAAGGAAGCGGGTTTGTGCAATGTATTTGGATTATAATTTGTGGCATAACACGGATATTTTAGAAATATTTCTTAAAGTACTAACAAGTTTAGGCAGAGGGAATGCTCATATAAGTTACTATGTCAATTGCTTTGCTGAAGGCATTAAAGACAGGTGGAATACATATTAACTGTACGATACGTTAGCCATCAATGAGAATTTGTTAACAAACACTTTGCAATCTTTGCAAAATGCACATACTGCCCTCACACACAATGTTGCAGAAGGTATCACGACGCTGATGTGCATTTTGGGGCACAGTTTCACTGTGGTGTAGCAGCAGCACCTGTTGCTGCTGGCAGATCTTGCTGAGCCCCACCACCTCTGCTATTGTGGAGCTGCACTTCCACTTCAGGACAGCAGCATGCAGGTGACCTCTGAAAGAAATGACAAGGCACAATATTTAGGTTATATCTTCCATGTTTAATCTTAGTAAGTCATTCTTGTATTGCTTCAGCCATTTGATACCCATGGAGTTCTGCACACTCAGGGGAGAGTTATTTTAAGACTGTATTGCACTGGTTATATAACAGTACTTACTGCACCTTTCCCTATTAACATCTTCCATATTAAGTGAAGTGGAAAATGGCATTACAGTTGCTGGAATACAAGTATTGAGATGGTGTTCTGTCAGAGGAGTAATGACTGTGTGAACAGCAGAAGTCCCTTTTGTATTCATATCAAATGCTATCCTTCCCTTTCTGGAAGGAGGAAAAAGAAGAAAATTCTTTCTCCCTACAGATCAATAGTGGTATGGCTTTCTTTTTGAAAATTTGAGGTTGCTGGGTTACAGGTTCTAGTCCTCTAAGGTAACAGCTATAACAATAAATTTCCATTCAAGGAATTGAATCAGATAAGAAATGTATCTTGATCCTGCAATTCAAATTGCCCAAACTCTTCTACTGATACCTGTTTTTTACCATATCATCACTTAAATATGGTCTTACTCAATATGCAAACTTACTCAGATTTGTATTACAACCTCCAGTATGGTTATCATCAGAGAATAAAACTCAATATTATTATAGCCTGGAACTTGCACTTTTTATGTTCTTTCACATTTTTCCAACAGCAAACGCCTCATCCAGATGCCTCATACAATGCAATATGGCTTTAATCTTGAGCTCACCATATCTGAAGTAGTTGTTATCATTGAATTTAAAGTAAGTATAGAATCTGTATTTATGTGTAAGTTTACAAGTACATATTGTTGTCACTCTAAGCAGCATTTGTTCAAGATGAATCTGTTAGATTTCAGGCAACAAACTCCTGGAAAATAAATACATTTTAAAATTAATTGCTAACAACATCTTTATTCAGTTCAGCGGGGTCAGGATTCAATGCCAGACACAAGTATATGATCTTTCTTATAGCTCAAAGCTGACCATTTAAACTTCTGGTTCTTCCTAAGTATTCTTATGCAGACTTTAACAAAGGTGTCTGAGAGTTTCAAATTATATAAAGGCTTTTTCCTTTTAAACATGAAAGTCTCTTGTTTTGTGGGTGGTAACACCTATCAGATATATGCAGAAATGAAGAACTGAAGCTAAAAATTAGTGGTTGCCTCTAGGGGGAACGATCATAATTGAATTTTATATATTCCTTATATAAAAAATGCTGTGCCAGCAAGCAAACCCCAGGTTTGAATCTTCTAAAAAGACAACTAAGCTTAAAGCAACTATTATTCTAATGATTTGAAACACTTTAAAACTAAAGAAGTAGAAGTAAAAAATTAAAAGTACTGCACTAGTTTAGGCTGGCAGAGAGTTATTTTTCCTCTCAGTAGCTAGTGTGGGCTTGTGTTTTCAGTTTGTGCTGGAAAGTGTTGATAACACAGGGATATTTTTGTTCCTGCTGGGCAGGGCTTGCACTTTTCTGCTCTTCACCCCACCAGTGAGATGGTTGGGGGTGCACAAGGAGTGGGGAGGGGATACAGCTGGGACAGGTGACCCCAGATGACCAAAGGGAAATTCCAGGCCATTTCACTTCATGCTCTGCATGTGAAGCTGGGGGAGTGGAAGGAAGGTGAGAATGTTCAGAGTGGTTGTGTTTGTCTTCTCGAGTTACTGCTGTCATGCAGCCCTGCTCTCTTGGGCATGGCTGAACACCTGCCCAGCCACAGGAAGGGGTGAATGAATTCCTTGTTTTGCTCTGCGTGTGTGTAATAGCTTTTGCTCTCCCTATCAGACTGTCTGTATCTCAACCCATGTCTTGTCTAACTCTTACTCTTCCAACTCTCTCTTCCCATTTCACTTCACTGCTGGCTAGGGTTAAACCACAACAGTCCTAATGTAATCTAGAAATTCTCTTGAAAGATACTTTATGCAATACCAAAGCCTATTATTCTTTAGAGAGAAATTAACATTCATTTAAGCCAGATGTGTTGATAAAGCATTTTTTCACAGTGAATGTGCTTTTAAATAAAGCATGGAAACAAAATTTCAGTGAATATGCGCTTAAAATGAAAGCACAGAGATTACATGTGGAAAATTACGTGCAAATCAAGGGCCACTGCCACTGCAAATAAGGAAACAATACAGGTCTCCTTAAGTCCTATTTTTAAATAACAGCAGAAATACTTGTCATTAAATTGTGTGAATGTTTGACTTTCATAGCTTGGCTGGAGGAAATATCAGTATAACTCGCAGAACACTGCCTGCCAAAGGTAGAAAATACATTTTTATTCAGTACCTAGCACTTCTGACACTATGGGGCACAAATATGCCCTTGACCTTAAGCACTGGCTGCAAAGGGTACAGTATTCCCTGCAGGTGCCATGGGATATTACACCCACAACTTTCAGAGGGAATTTCAAAGATTTTCTTGTAATCTTGTAATATTTTGATGACTTATGTCTGAATTTCTCAGCACAATGGAAGGATTCTACAAAATACAACTGTTGGGTCAACTAGTGTACTATACATGCATCATATGTCTGCAGCAGCATGACTACATCAGTGCATTGCTTTGATAATAGATATTTGAAATGCAGACAGAGAAACTGCAAATCTCAGTCTAGGAAATGTATGAATTCCTGATTTGTATTTGGAACAGTCTTGGAGAAAATCGCTGAGAAGAATGGTATTGTGGACAGATGGATATCCTTTTAAAAAAAAAAGCTGTTTTAATTTGAGGTAATCACAACAGTAATATTCCTTAAGGATATAAAAAAACAGTTAAATACAGAATTGCTCCTAGTCCCAAGACTGATAGCCTTGAGAGGCAGGACAGTATGATAGAAGAATGCAAAGGAAGAGGCCAAGAAGCAAACAAATCTGTTCAAAATAATTTCACTGTAAGAAAAGCCCTGTACTTCTGTGTCGGAGAAGGGAGACGCAGACACCAGGTGGTCATCAGCAAAATCTCGTTTATTAGCAATATTGATCTTGGCTAAATACAATACTTAATTAGCTCATGCATAGTGCAAAATCTTAGCTCATTATTGGTAGTTAGCTATTTGCGTCACTGCTTGCTTTGGCTAATTATGCTTGTAACTTTTATAGTTTAATGTCTGATTTTGTTCCTCTCCTACCCTCTGTTTGTCACGTCCCCACAGTCTTTCCCTTTGTCTATTGACACTTTGTCCTTGCCACTATCCTTGTTCTACTTTTCCTGTAGCATCAGCAAGTTGGTCTCGCTGTGGCCTTTCTCACGCAGCCAGTCCTGCACTAAACTCTCCACACTTCTGTCAAAAAAAGTTTGTCCAAAAGGTTGATAGTGTATTGATGATTATGAGCTGGATTTTTGCAGGTATCTTCTTTATCTTCAGTTGCTTAGCACAACATTACATCTGTCCATGATACTTTATAATTCCTTTATGTATGAACTACTAATAGTGCAAGCACTATTCAGCGGGATTAAAAATTCTTTCTGGCAGACTTTAAAATGGTGTCAGATGTGCAAGGACACTGAATAAGGTACACAGACTTCTCTGAAAAAACTTTGGCCCAGGATTTTGATATTTTTTTTAATAGCTCAGTAGAAGCCAAATGTCTATAAAGCTCTGATGAGAACTAGTAAATAAACTATGTCAAGTTGTTCAGTTGAAATCGCTTCCCTGACTAAATGTTTGAGTCTCATCTGACATACGTGTATTTCTGATGGCTGTATCAAACTTATGTATGGAGAGGAAACCAAGTCCCAGACTGTGTTTTGGATTTAGTAATATTTCCAAACTGATAAATGAAAATCAAAAAGCAGCTTTTTGGACCTTCTTTCCTTGCATAGCAGGAGGCAAACCTTGCCGGGTAGGCCTGCAGAAGCACATTTTGCCTAGGAACCCTCTGCAAATGCAAAGTTTGAGTCACATTTAGCACTCCTTTTTGGTCATCCAGTATCCTCTGTGATGTCCTCCTGGAGCCACTGTGGCCCCACCAGTAAAAAATAGGAGGAATAGAGGCAAGCAGACCCAAGCATCACAGATGGTCCACATCAGCAAGGAAGAAATCACTGTAAACAGCACAGTAATGATATCTCAGAAAGGGGGGTGGGGGGACGAAATGCTCTGCTGTATGCACTGCAATAGACCTACCAAGCACCTATGGTCAATGGGATTTGGAGTGGGATTCAACTTTTGGGTTCTTGCTCTCCTTCCACCTTTTGTTTGTTTTCTACAGAGAGATTAAGCTTTTTGAAAACTGTACTACAAGGAAAAGGCTCAATGTGGTAGAAGGGTGCTGGGTTGGGGTTTTTTCTGTTCTGTAGTTCGGTACTTTAATTGCCTGTGAGTTACTGAATGTAGCAGAAAATAATTTGGTGTTAACTCCTGTCCTATAGTGTTCATTTCTACCATCTATGAAGCTATAAATAAAATGAGATCATCCTATTCACTTATGTTCAGCTGGTACGTTCACTAATGATATCCCTATCCCACTAATGAGTCCCTTCAAAATGTTTTACAAAATACTCAGGTAATAGACTACAAATAATAAATACACGTTATGCAAAGAACAATTGCCTCTTTTGAAAGCACTGTGACATCAGCAAGATGACAGAAGTAGCTGATATATAACTATATAAATAGAATGAAAATGATTTGATGAAAATCTTGAAGCGGTTCCACCTGTACAACAAAGTGGTTTTGAATATTTAAAGTTGTATTTCATTTAAGCACAAACTAGGATAAGCCAAGTTTTTAGAAAACACAGAGGAAATGCAGATAGACTGTAGCTAAAGGTTTCATACAGGACTATCTCCTTGCCTTGTTCACTGCCATGGCAAGGTATTCATCTCATTTAGGCTCATATTGAGATGAAAAACTTTTATTGCCCTCCTGACGTGCCATGGACTTTCAGGACTCTCCAAATCTGTACAGAAAGTCTGAGTTTCAATCTACCCTCTGTCACCTTTCTTTACCTGGCCTTGCCCTGTAATCTGTCCTTATCTTCTGTGCCAGCCCATGCTGCAGAGACCCACAGGGAGAGCATGATCTTTTCCCTTCAGACACAGAGCAACCTCAGGCAGAGCAAAGAGGCACCTTCTTCTTTGTGGCTCAGCCACCCCACTGAAGATGCCCAGCTGTCAAGATACAGAAGACTCTGAATGAATCAGTAGCTGCACAGATTACTTAAAAAGAAGAGCTTACAACCAGAGCCAAAAGCTGTGAGGACTGCAAAACAGTAAGTACTCTGCTATAACTTTCTTGATTTGCAAATTGTCCGTCTGTTCTGAAGGATATGAGTACTAAAAGACACTGAAGAAATACTAATTAAATAATCATATAGTCATATGATACCTTTTGCTCTGTAAAGGCTTTTATTATCTCACTCACAGCATCCCTCTGAAGAAGTGATCCAACTGAGAGACGGGCTGGTCAGCTGGGTGAAGAACTGGCTGAAAGACAAGACTCAGGTGTCATAGCAAATGGGGCAACATTTGGCTGAAGATCAGTCACCAGCAGTGCTCCTTAGGGCTTGGTACTAGGGACAGCACTATTCCATACATTTATCAATTATCGGAATGTCGAGGCTGGATGCACCACAAGCACATTTGCTGGGAAATGCTATTTACTCTCTTGAAGGACAAAACGCTTTGCAGAAGTACCTAGATAGACTGAACATTGCCTAATCATCCCTGGTGTGTAATGTAACAGGTGTCAGTTTCTGCATCTGGGAAAGAGTAGCACCAGGCACAAGCCTGAAGTGGGAGAGCATTGGCCGAGCAGCAGCTCTGCAGAAAGGGGTCTGGGGGTGCTGGTGGACAGCAGGCTCCAGCTCAGTCAGCAGGAGGGGAAACCCCATCCTGAGATGCATCAGACACAGCACAGCCCAACAGCCAATAGAGGGGATTGCACAGTGTAATTTTCTGGCCCCAAAATTTAGGAAGGATGTGAAGGTTCTTGGATTCACTCAGAGGGGGAAACAGAGCTGGTGTAAAGGCTGTAAGGCCTGTCCAGTGAGAAGCAGCTGAGGAGACTGGGTTTGTCCAGTTTGGAGAAAATGAGACTGAGGGGTGAACTCACTGCTCTCTGTGGCTTCTTAAAGAGGGGCAGTGGAGAGGGAAACGCTGATCTCTTCTTCCTAGGATCCAGAGACAAAGCCCAGAAATGGCTCAAAGCTGCTCTAGGAGAGGTTCAGACTTGACATCAGGATGCAATTCTTTACTGAGAGAGTGGTCAGACCCTGGAACGGGCTTTTTAGAGAAACCGTCAATGCCCCAATGCCAGTGATGCCTAAACAGGTATTTGCACAATGCCCTTCATAACACAACTTCTGATGAGCCCTGAGGTGGTCAGAAAATTAGATTGGATGTATATGTCTTCCAACGGAAATACACTATTCTATTTTGTTCTGTTCCATTCTGTTCTAGTCTAGTCTATTCTAAATGGGCATTTATGACAGTTTCATGCATTATTTCCACAAACTGTACAGACCAGCCTCTAACTTCTAACGGATAAACAAAAGGATTCCCCACCAAGCAGTTTATTATTGCATTGGATGTTCATGCCCAGGCACTGTGCAGTCAGTTTTGCCCATGATAGTGACTGGTAAATAACGTCCTTGTCTTTAATCTCATCTCTTGAGTTTTGACATCTTATTTTTTCTCCTGTTGAGTTGAGGAGAGAAGTGAGAGAGCAGCTGGGTGGTCATCTGGCAGCCAGCTGAAGTAAAACCCCACAATTACTGTCTCCAAGTCCAGACTAGAGCTAATTTTTCCAACAGTTTTACTCTTATGAATAAGTTGCCTTCAACTTTAGCTTGATCTTTGGCAAACTGCGGAGCAAGTAACATGATAATGGCAACACACTAATTGCAGTTCCAGTCAGTGTGAACTGCAAGGACAGATGATACATTTGTTCACAAAAGCTATTTTCAGAGCTTGTGAGTAATGTATTGCTTGTGAATCAAAAGCTGGGAAATACTGATAGAACACACACAAAAAAAAAAATCCAGTAATGACTTTAAAATGCTGTCAAATCAAATACAGTGCAGATGAGGAAGGAGGATGGGTTTATAATTTTCCATCTACATACTAATTAAGACTTGATTTTTTTATAGTCTGAAGCCTTTCATGCTGAGAGATCACAAGTTGTGTGTCAAAAAGAAATATAAAATTGTCTGAAGTCTCAAAATAAATCTCTTCAAACTGGAAGCTGTTCTCTTTTCATCTCCAAATTATTTCACACACATTGCATCATGAAGTCTTCAGAACATTTAATCCTAATGAAGTTGAATCATCTCAGACATTTTAAGATGCTCCAGCATTTTAGGATTTCTCTCAGAGACTCTGTTATTCAGGGAAGCACGACAGTCCTGAACACTTCACCTCTCTTCCCCCACATGAGGTTCTGTGAGTATTAAGATGTGGAACTAAATTAATTCCCAGCCCCCATTACAAGGGCAATGAGGTAAGTAAGTAGATCGTGGGAAATGACTGGCATCATTTTGCATCCTATTTCTTACTCTGACACAGCTTTCCTATGTGACTATAGGCTGTCTTATCCTGTCTGTGCCTCATATTCCCCTTCTGTGCATGTAGATAACAGGAGTTTTTCTCTCTTCATGGTAACGTGAATCTGAGTTCATTAATCTTTAGAAGTCACCTTGTCCTGCAAGAGTCACACTAGCTGTGTATAGCACACTTAGAAAACTCACAAAGGGCTCACATAATTCTTTTTTCTTCTTCCCTACACTTTTGAAGGCATTGCTGTTTCAGCGTAGGCTAAGATTTCCAAATGGGCAGGACAGCAGAAAAGCCCCCTGTCCTTCCCTTACTTGTGGCTGTAAGTGCCAGTGCCAACATTAAAGCTTTTCCTTAAGCAAAGATGTTGGAGAACTATGGACTACAAGAGAAGGGGAGGCTTATCTTTTCAATTAACTCCCAAAAGATAAGTATCTTTTGAGGATGCCTTTTCCAGTTCATCTATTTGTTACAAAAAGTGCCCTATTGATGTGTATGAAAATTCTTTAAATAGGAAAAGTGGTTTATCTTATGAACAGGCAAGTCAAATGATGAGCAAACAATACATCTTATTTGTGAAGAAACATTAAAATACTTTCATTTACAGGAAATCCAAGTCTCATGGCTTACTGCATTCTGTAGTTGTGTACCTGTAAGTGCACCAGCTCAAATGGGAAAGAGCAAAATGAATTTATGGTATTTCACTGTTCTCTTGCATTTTCAGATCAAAGCTTTAATCTGCAGCCTCTGATTTTAATTATATTAAAAAAACTTTAAAGAAAAGGCCTGGAGTTTTTTAAACTTGAAATGCTATTCCTCTTAGAGAAAAGTGCTTTGAATGTGAAATGCACATGCCTTAAGGAAGAAACACAGGATTACCTTGTGCATGACCTATTCCTACACCTGAGAACTTGAAGAGTTTCAGGTAGGACTAATTGACTTTTCGCCAGTAGAGGAACCCATGGGAGTAGAACTTCACTAATAACCATGTTTCAACTTGTACTGCACTGTGTAGCTCACCTTAGTACTGACAAGCCTAAATCAGTAAGTATCTATACACTCAGAAGACAATGCAGAAAAACAGTAAAATGACACAAGCCAAGCTCACATTTCTTTTGATCTTTTGAACCATAACTCTAGGTTACGGTTCTCTTCTTTTTGAAATCACAGCTTCACCAAGCTGCTCCTACCACTCGCTCCATCATTTGCAGCTCATTCAACATAATTACACCTCATGCAACTGATACAACTTGATTTCATACAGATCATTTTCAACATCTACTGCTAGCACCTGCACAGAAATTGTCATGATATATCTAAGGCATCTTAGATGTTAAAATAACATGTTTTCTTTTCAAAGACTTGTCAGTGCACAAAACATTCTGGAAGAGCACTACAGGGCAGTTTTAACTATATGTTAATTATACTGAAAGTGACTTAGCTAATTTTAAACACTTATTTCATGACCAAAGCATTTACGTGAGTGAAGAACTTAATTCTGAAGATTTACCAGGAAACATAATCATAACCAACTCAAATTTACATTGAAGTACAAAGTGGAGAATAAGACACAGGAAAATCTACAGGGGATACAGACTCTTAATTAACAAATATTAGGTACTACTGTCCAAATAACTGCAACTTAGAGAGTGCTTCTCAAGCAGTACAGGGATATTGTATGTGACAAGCAATTTGTGCAATTACTTCTAAATAATCCCACTTTGCAACAAGGCAGTGTGTATGTTTCTGAGAGGAAGATGAATAAACACTAAATTTGAGAAGTCATATCATTCTGCAAAATTAGATAGCATATACTCTAGTTCTTGAAAAAAACTGGCATGAATTATTTTGTTACCAATTTCCTGTAACAGCATGACACTTCCTGCAACCACCACAGCCATGTCATGCTGTTTTTTGCTTGTATTGCAAAATTGAACCATCTCTCTCTGAATTCTCTGAATGATATTTGCCCACAGGCCGGACAGTTTCCTGCAACAGACACATGTAGAAGAGGAATATAGTGTGCTTTATGGATTGCAACAAGAGTATTAAATGCACATTTAGAAGAAAGCAGACACTGCCTAGCAGGGTTCAGACGGGCAAAAGACTATATGTTCATTTATATGGACAGTGGAAGAACAGATTTACTTCTTTCCTTAGGTACTTTGATGGTCTTGGTTTGTATGCCCAAGACACACTTTCAAAACCTGAGTTAGACTCATGGCTAAATGTTTTTCTCAAGTGATCAAGATCTACAATGGGCAATTTCAAGTATCTTCTAAAGAACTTTTCAAGGTGTCTGCAACACCCTGAGAAGTTAAAGCAAAAATCACAATTTCTATATAACATTTTCAGACAGTTGTTTTGTGGTTTTTTTCCTTATGAAGGAATTTATATCAACAAGCTAAACATTTCCTCTTTTAATACTTGGAGAAAAGCTGTTCAAATGCTCACTTATTTCTATCTCACTGTTTCTTTAGTTTATATGAAACCTCAAAATATTTTTTTTCTCCCCAACTTCTCGCTTGTATATCTAAACATGAGTACACAAATTGTACAGTACGTCTCTGACAGAGAAGTTGAGCCTAAACAGCAAAAAGGGAGTTTTACGGCGTGTTGATGCACAAGTAGGAGAGAGGCCTGTGGCCCTGTTCAATTCCTTGAAAGTGGCATTGCAGGCTTTCTCCCAGCCTGGGATCCCATTTACCCAGCACAGACAGCCAACAGCTAATGCCAACTGGCTGCAACACAGGCTCTTTTCACACCAGGCCCCCACATGCCAGATGTTGTTAGACAAATGCATCCGGAAAGTGAATCAGCAGCCAATTCTGCAAGTCCTGCATGAAACACAGGAGGCAGGGGCTGTCCACAGCTGTCTCTGCTGGTCCCTACACACTCGAGGAACTTTTGTGGCAAGGTCCTTCATTTAAACTTCTAGTGCAGGAGAATTGTTGCAGTATATAATTCAGGACTTGACCTTACAACCCAAGTCCCACAGAGCTATAGGAACTTGTACATGGATAAAAACATCTATCCAACATTCAACAACCTGAGCACAGTATTGCAAAAGTAACTGGGACAGTTCCGTGCTAAGGCAGAACCTTGATGTCTTCAAACAATCTCCACCTCTCTTTGCAAACACACTGGTAGGAAAGGTTAAAAGACGCACATGAAATATACAAAGCCTGCTTTACACACTTCTTGTCAACTAGTTATGTTCTCTACCATCCCTCAGCCACGGGACATGATGGAATCCAAAGAGTAACGCAATCTTTTTTTCTAGTTAGGCTAGCTGATCTCATAATACATATAACATGCATTCCCCTGCCATACTGATGGGGAAGGTATGTGCATTCCATTCAGTATAGGTCAACTTTTTAGCACTATGTCCCCTCTTACTAACACGTGCAAAATGCAGAAACTATCCTAACAGTAGCATTAATGCAACCTGCCAAGGTGTCTCTCATCTTCCTATTTATATATGCCTATTAGATATTTCTTTACTTTTAGGGATATGCATTTTGCAGGAGTACTAGAGTTTAACAGAATTCCCCTTACTGGAGCAAGGTAATGAAACCTTGAGAGGTTACTGAGAGATACAGTTTCTCTGAAATGTTGGTGCTATAGTTGCTACTTCCAGATCGAGGGCAAGTTTGCCTATGGCCTTTGACAGCAGTAGTTAACACGAATTCTGGCAAAGACTCCAATTTCTCTTCAAACACAAAGACTGAAAGGAGATGGCACTGCTTAAAAATGTTGCTACAAAGACCACCTTTTCAAAAATATTTCATAAATATAATAATTTTTATTATATTTAACACATAAAATACATCTGCCAAGGTTTTAAGTTTATACTGTCAGCCTAATAGACAGACTCCAACTACACAGAATACTGTGGCAGTGTGAGTAATTTATTTTCAGCCATTCTGTGGTTGCTTGAAGCAAGCATTTGTGGACAGGACAGAGAGATGAAGAATAGATTGGACATGAAAAGAAGATATCATTACATGAATGATGTTATTAATTTATAAATTTATCATAAAGACGTCTTACAAATTTTGTTTGTAAGTGATTATTCAAACATCCATCTTCATGGAAGTTAGCATGGACTATTTACTTGCTATCTTGGGTGTTATCAATACAGAATTCTCTAATTTGTCCCACTTATTTTCTATTAAAAAAAAAACAACCAGAGAATCTTATATTGAGAGGTGCTGTTTTCAGAAGGTTTTGGCATCTACTTCTATACTTAGACATCCTATACCTAGACAGATTGTATTCTCTGTCTGTGCCGGCTGACAATCTAATTTTCCTACAATGTAATTTTCCTGCTCCTCTTCCTTAGACATATATGGCAGAAACACCAATGACGTGCTTGGTTTGCTTGTTTGTTCTTAAAGGTACCTGTATGAACAGTGCTTGGTAGCCATCCCCTGAAACACTTCACAGTTTTTAAAAATTCCTCCCATCTTTTCTAATGCTTTTAAATTACTTTAGTGACCTCTAAATTACTGCTCCAGTGCCCAAACACCCTCTGGGTGAAAAACATTTTTCTTGTGTCCATTGTAAATTTACCCTGGCACAACTTCAGGCCATTCTCTCAGGTCCTGCCACTGGTCACCTAGGAGGAGAGATCAGTGTCTGCCCCTCCTCCTCCACTTGTGAGGATGTTGAAAGCCCCAGTGAGGTCTCCTCCCAGTCTCCTCCAAGATAAACAGAGCAAGTGACTTCAGCTGCTTCTCCTATGCCTTCCCCTCTAGACCATCATCTTCATGACCTTCCTTTGGACACTCTCTAATAGCTTTATAACCTTTGCACATTGCAACACCCAAAGCTGCCCCCAGCACTCGAGGCGAGGCTGTCCCAGCCCAGAGCAGAGCAGGACAATCCCCTCCCTTTCCCAGCTGGTGATGCTGGGCCTGATGTCCCCCAGGGTTGGCCCTCCTGGCTGCCAGGGCACTGCTGACTCAAATCCAACTTGCCAGGGACCAGGATCGCCAGGTCTCTCTCTACAGTGCTGCTCTCCAGCCCCTCATTCTCCAGTCTATCTGTACATCCAGCGTTGTCCCATTCCAGGTGCAGAATCTAGTATTTATGCTTGTTGAACTCCATCGAGCTGGTGATTGCCCATCTTTCCAATTTTTTGAGGTCTCTCTGCATGGCCACACCACCTTTGAGAGAGTCAACAGCTCCTCCCCATTTTGTATCATCTGCAAACTTAGTGTACCTTCAAATCCTTTGTCCAAGTCATTTATGAAGATGTTGAAGAATATAGCGGTTAAAATGGAGCTCTGTCGAACCTCACTAGTTACCATTCTTCTGATCTTGCAAGACTCAAACCCCAGCTTGAGAATCACAATTCTACTTTGGAAGTGACTATCATAAATAGTAAAAGGGTACCATACCACCAGAAATTAATTTCTCAAGTCTGTTAGCAGCCAGGAGCATTGTAGTTATTATGTTCACTTTCCAATTGTATTGACCTTGGGAGTATTGTGCAATCTTTTACCAAAGCAACAAAAAGAGGTTCTTACAGTCATGTAACCCTTTTAAATTAATTATTTGGAATGGTGAAAAAAGCACACGTGCATAATACAGACAGGATTTCCATCAATACATTGAAAATAAGACTAGCCCAAGATTTCTGTTTAGGATTACTTCTATTTTGATTTGTGCTTTGGTTTTTCGTTTATTTATTTACACATGATTTTTCACATAATGTTCCAGTAAAGAACAAATTTGCTACAAGGCAACTGTAAATTACTGTGAATTACTGAGAGATATCTAGAGAGAATAATTAGTAAGCTATCTCCTTTTTCTCCTAAGGTTGCAGCCCTTTTGTAGCTGCATAAAATTTTAACTTTAATATGGTGGTTCATAGCTAACCCTGAAATACCTGGATACAAAATTCAATATATGCTCAAACACAAAAACTGTGAAATGGAAACACTATAGTGCTGATATTTTTATCTTCATCACTTTATGGAAGGACAAATCTTAATTGACAATTTATTAAAAAAGGAAAAACATAAGAAATTAGGGATTTCCTAGGTAAGGATTTCTGGAGGCTTGAATGCAAGTGTTGTAATGCCTGAAAATAGATTATTACTACACACTCACTGGAGAATCTTTATGCTGAGAGAGAAGGAAAAAATATGGCAGGTCAGAAGACTGTGAAACATGTGCCCTCTTTTCTCCTACCCTTCCTTTAATTATTGACAGCCTGTCACTTAGGTGCCATGGTATGATGAATAATAAAAGAGGATCCAAGCTGCATTTCTCTCCAGGATTTATTCTTCCAAATCAAATACTGCCATCTTCAGGCAGACCATATTTCACGTTTACAAGTTCAACGGTTTATTAGCTACTGAGGGGGTCATCGCCTCAAACATACAAAAACCTGGTTATTTTGAAGATCTTTCAGATTGATACCTTATATGAGATAATGAAGGGGATCTCCACATTTTGCCTTCTACATGTGGGAGTAAGGTTGGCACTACCTAAACACACCTAGATGCTATTTTGGGCAAAATATTACTGAAGCCATTCAACTATCTCCCTTGGTGTAATGAGAGATAGACAGTTAAGATTACAGCTGTACAAGAGACCCTGACTGCTAAGCACTTCCAAGTGTGCATGCTGTGCATTGTCAACACACAGGCAGGTCATTGTGGAAGCAGAGTGTAAACTAATGCAATTCAATGGGCTGAAATTATGTGTCATATTTATGCTTTTTTTTCCTTCCAGCAAAGTAGAACTTTAAGGTGACATTGGAGCCTCAGATGATTATATCTGCAGAACAAATAAGAAAAGGCAAAACAGCCATGCAAACAGATAATTCACAGTATAAACTACCCAAATATTCACCAGAGTAGTGACAATCACCTTCCTTTCCCTCTTGAAGTGCCCTGAAATTGAAATTCAGTCATGAGAATCACAGCCTCCATTCAACCATGAGGATCACATGAAGAATTAGACAATACAGTGGTTGCAATGAAGACTATAACTTACAAGATATCAGTAAGTAGCCAAGCCTTTCATTTAAACACTACTGATTTTGGCTGAGGTAGAGTTAATTTTCTTCACAGTGGCTGGTATGGGGCTGTGTTTTGAATTTGTGCTGAACACAGAGTTGATAAAACAAAGATGTTTTCGTTATTGCTGAGCAGGCATTGCACAGTCAGGGCCCTTTCTGCTTTTCACGCTGCCATGCTGGCAAAGAGGCTTGTGGTGAGTGGGTGGGAGGGGACACAGCCAGGACAGGTGACCCCAAAATGACCAAAGGGATATTCCAGACCATGTGACATCAGGCTCAGTGTATGAAGTGTGGGGAAGAAGGAGGAAGGGGGAATGTTTGGACTGACGATGTTTGTCCTCCCAAGTCACTGTTAGTGTGATGGGGCCCTGCTCTGCTGGAAATGGCTGGACACCTGCTCAACCATGGGAAGCAGGGAATTCATTCCTTGTGTTGCTTTGCTTGTGTGCGAGGGTTTTGCTTTCCCTATTAAACTGTCTGCATGTCAACTCATGAGTTTTGACCCTTCTGATTCCCTCCCTGATACTGTTGGTGGGGCAGTGAAAGTGTCTCCATGGGGCTGGGCTGCTGGTGGGGTTAAACCACGACAAACACTGGGACATATTTTTTTAAATTTCCTACTAGAGTACAGAATCAAGTAGTTTTATTTAATTTTTTTCATAATAGGAACTGCTGTTGTTCTTATGGTTCTGGCAGGATATGGTATTTGATATATATAAATACTGTATTTAGTGCAAACACAACAGAACACCAGCCAAAAACAACAGCAAAAAAAATCAAGAACGGCCAGATCCTGACTGCCATTTTCAATTAAGTATGCAAGTCAGTTAAAATTAGACAGACTTTTAATATTCCTTAATATTCTACAAAGGAAAAGGATATTAAACCAGAATTTGATTAGACTCAAATTCTAGATTATGTCCTTACAGATTTCATGAAGTTTCACTTTTTGCTTGTGCTGTGTCTGAAACTGGCATCTTAATAGGTGTGAGCTCTTTGATTTCAGAGAACATCTTACCTCATCTCTATGCTGGAAAATTCTTCTGTATTTTCATATGCAGCCTTGGTGTTGGGGAACTTATCCTTTAAAGTATTCCTCCCACCGTCCAAAGAATCAGTTTTTCCAGAAGAACAGTATCTTTAGAAATTTTATGATACAATTCATCAAACATATAATGACTTCTGAAATCTTGCCAACTTTTCCACTGAATCCTCAAAAATACAAATCTCCCACACTGCACAGATGAAGAGTCTGTATGTTTACAGGATAAGGGCCATAAGGCATTAGTCTGCTCAAATTGTTTTATCTCTGGGTTTACTGTAAGAGGCAGTCTGTTTAACTATTTTCCAAATGTACACTTGAAAGCAGAGGCTGAAGGAAGATAACTGCTCTCTCCTTTTTTTATCTTTCCTCCCTTCCCTTTTTCCTCACTCCTATGCCTGTAGTTCCTTATCAGTGCTCATCCAGTGCAGCACAGTTGACACTCTCTCTCTTTGTTGTTGCCAGCAGCTACATATTCTTCTCTGTGGCAAAATCAGCCAGAAGGAAGGGTACTTTCTCCATCTCCAGTACTCTGCCTGAGCAAAAGCAAGAATAATCCAAGGAGTGGGTTAACCTCATCTAGTATTTTAGCTGAAGAGATTTATTCTCCACCAGCAATACCTTACTGTTCCATAGTGGTGCACTTTTGAGATTGATAAAAATTGTAGATCTTCAGGCATTGAGAACTGTGCAACATCTGTTCACACCCCTGTAGACCACGGGCACTGTCATGGTGCAACCCCAGCCCACAGCTGAAACCCACACAACCCCTCACTCACTGCTTCCTGAGGGATGGGGGAGAGAATCAGATGGGTAATGATGAGAAAACTCCTGGATACAGGTAAAAGCGGTTTAATAGGTAAATGTGCAAGCAAAGCAAAAAAAGGAGCTCATTCCCTTCCATGGGCAGGCAGGTGTTCAGTCATTCCCAAGAACACAGGGCTTCATCACATAATAGTGACTTGGAGGAAAAACGCCATCACTCTGAATGCCACTCTATCTCCCTTCATCCTCCTCCCACTTCACTGCTGAATGTGATGCCACATGATCTGTGGTATCCTGTCCCTGCTGAGTCCCTTCCCAATTTCTTGTTCACTGGTAGGATGGAGAGAGAAGCAGAAAAAGCCCTTGGATCCCTGTAAGCCCTTCTCAGCAATAAACAAAATATCCATGAACTGTTTCAGTCACCAATCAAAACATAGCCCCCTACAAACTACTGTGAAGAAATTTAGTATATTCCATGTAAACCCAGCACAATAGTGAAACAACTAGGATTTTACAAAATAACTTTTTATCTTTTCCTAAAATCAAGATGGAAATTCTGCTATTTCCTTCCATCTATTTCATAATGGCATTCCTAACACGGCATTTCAAAGCTACTGATATTAAGCAAGCAATGCTATGCAAAGGGAATAAACATACCAAATCACACAGTGACTTCCTAAGTTAATGAACCTAATTCTACTTTAAACTTACCTAAGTTAAATAACTACTATCTCTCAACACTGGCAATATGGACAAAGATTATAGACCCAGTTTTCTAAAGGTCAGTCCTGAAATACAGATAAACATGCACTTAAGGGGCATCAGGACTAGATACAACATGGTAACTTAAAAAATGTATTGTTCCCTTGCAGTTCAAACTTAATTACCATACTTATCTTCGGTCACCAGTCTTTGTGGCCTATTTAAATATGCACAGAGATAAGAATGAAAAATGTCATAATCTATTGCAATGCTGTGTCTGTAATAAACCCTTACTATCATAAATTGAGGGGATTTTACTGCTTAATTTCGAGACTAAGCTGTAGTAGCTTTCAGGCGTCTCACATTACTGGTTTTATGACTTCTAGCTCCATGAAATACAAGTAGTGCTAATGAAGAAATGAACTGTTAGTTACATATGCATTCTGACATTATGTAGTGAAGATTTCACAGGTGATATTTGATAATGTAATATTTTATTCTGCTTTTTTTTTACTCTTCAACAGGTGGTTACTGTGCTTGTCTTCCACGAAGCAACAGTGACACTCAGTGTTAAAACCCTTGCATAGACCAGAAGCACCCTTCTGCTTCCTTTCTCATAATTTCTCACCATTCATTTAAATTACAATAGGAATTTAAAATCTGTTTACCTCTTGCAGACTATTAGAAAAAGAACAGTTTGCCATCTTGAAAAATGAGTTAAACTCTGCCTCTATGTTTGTATCTAAAAAGTTATGCCTAGATTATTAAAAAAAAACAAAAACCAAAGCTTCATTATGGTACTTACATCATTCTCTTTTTGAATGAGATCTTGATTAGACTGAATTGCATAGTTCAGAAATTGAAGTGGGTGGTGTTTTGGGAGAAGTATATTTCAAATTCAGATGGAAGACTGAAAACAACAGAAAGAATTTCTCCTTCTGCCTACAGATATTGCAAATCCTTGGGAACATTGAATATCTATTTGATTAAAACAGCTAAACATAAATATGTAGATTTACGTAATAAAGACATTTGAAAACAACTGGGATGCGGTAAAGTTTATCTCTGGTCACAGCTGGTGAAGCCCTGTCCTGGTGCCCTGACTCCCATGGTACTTGACAGCATAATTACCTTGGAACTTGCCTACTACTGTGATAAAAAGTTTATACATGCAGCAATTTCAGAAATATTGTAACTTCTGATACACATTGTGTCTGCTAATGGTGGCTTTACAGCTTTACAAAGTAATTCTGGGATACCAGTGGCATAAAAATCTCCTTTTATAACCAGGTGACACATCAGGTGCAGGAGAGAAACACTGTGGATATCGTCTGCCTGGACTTCAGCAAAGCCTTTGACACCATCTCCCCAGAAAAGCTGGGAGCCCACGGCTTGAACAGGTGCACTCCTGGCTGGGTTAAAAACTGTTTGGATGGCTGGGCCCAGAGAATGGTGGTGAATGGTGCTGGATCCAGCTGGCCTCTGGTCACGGGTGGTGTCCCCCGGGGTCAGTGTTGGGCCCAGTTCTGTCTGATATCTGAATTGATGACCTGGATGAGGAGATTGAGTCTAACATTAGCAAATTCACAGACAACACCATTTTGGGTGTGTTGGTCAGCTACAAGGCAGGAAATCTCTGCAGAGTGATCTGGAAAGCGGGATTGATGGGTGGAGGCCAATGGTCTGAGGTTGAACAAGACCACAAAAAAGCCCTGTGTTACTACAGGCTGAGGCAGGGTAGTTGCCTGGTGGAAAAGACCTGGGGGTGCTGGCAGATGCAAATGAAGATGAGGCAGCTGTGCCCAGGTGGCCGGACAGGCCAAGGGCACCTGGCCTGTGCCAGCAATAGTGGGCCAGCAGGAGCAGGGTGGTGACCATCTGCCCCTGTGCTGGGCACTGCTGAGGCCACACCTCCAATGCTGTGCCCAGCTCTGGGCCCCTCACTCAATTCAGGAAGGCCATGGAGGGGCTGGAGTGTGTCCAGAGAAGGGAAAAAAGCTGGGAAAGGATCTGGAGCACAAGTCTGATGAGAAGCAGGTGAAGAATATGGGTGCACTTAGCTTGGAAAAAAGGAGGCTCAAGGGGTACCTTATTACTCCCTGCAACTCCCTGACTCGAGGCAGTAGCCAGGTGGGGTGTCTTCTCCCAGGAAACCAGTTATAGGACTAGAGGACAAAGTCTTAAGCTGCTTCAGGGGAGATTTAGCTTGAACATTAGGAAAATTTCCTTCACAGAAAGGATGATTAGACCTTGGAATGAGCTGTCCAGGGAGACGGTGGAGTCACTATTCCTGTAGGTGTATTTTCAAGGAAAAGCTGGATGTGGCACTTAGTGCCATGGTCTGCTTGATATTTTTTGGTAAAAGGTTGGATTTGATGATTTCAGAGGTCTTTTCCAAACTAATGGATTCTGTGATTATGTAATCTACTTGAAGGG
Organism: Acridotheres tristis; assembly: GCA_037013685.1. Lineage (NCBI taxonomy): Eukaryota > Metazoa > Chordata > Aves > Passeriformes > Sturnidae > Acridotheres > Acridotheres tristis. The sequence goes on from CM072919.1 coordinate 14,219,847, forward strand.
AAAACAATCACACCAAATATACTTACACCAAGCACAATTGTTGTTTAACCTTAACTGGCAACTAAGAGGAACACAGCTGCTCAGTCCCTCTCACTCGCCTACCCTAGTGGGACAGGGAAAGAACTGGAAGTGTGAAACAAACTCATGGACTAAGGTAACTAACAGCAGTTTAATAAGTTAGAAATAGTAATAATGAATTGCAAGGAAATGAGAAAAATGAAAACAAAACAAGGAGAAAAGAAATAAAACTCAAGAAAAACAAGTAACTAAAATGAAAAAAAGAACAGCTGGGGTTATACCATGTCAGTTGTTTTGGCACCCAGTGTAGTGCATGAAGGGTTGGAATAACGGCAGATTTGATTTGAATGTGCTACATTGAATTTGTAGGTGTTACTGCTGTTTAGCTATTAATTGGCAGGCTACTGTGCTTGCCATGGGGGTCGCTTTCCTCTCTGTCTGCTGGAACCCAGCGCTTGTTAGCAGCTGCTCTGATTTTGCTGCTGGCTACACTGCTGGTCACCTCAGCGTGTTGTGCCTGGGAACACTGGTGACAGCCATGGCAAAGTGCCTGGGCTGGAGGGTGCTCAGGGCAATCTGTGCTCCTGTGCTGCTGTACGGGATAGGCTGGAACTCCAATGGGAACTTGAGTCCAAGAGACTCTGACCTGTGGAGGAGTCCACTGTGGAGTACAAAACCACCGGCAGCCCATGGAAGATCCCATGCTGGAGCAAGTGGATGTCCAAAGGCACATGTGACCCCATCAGAACCTTATTCTGGAGCAGGCTCCTGGCATGGCCTCTGGACCCATGGAAGGGCTCCACTCTGGAGCAGTTCTTGAAGTATTGCAGTCTTTGTGGGAAGGACACGCATTGAAGAAGCTGAAGGCAGCCAGTGTTTATTCTGAGTTCCGATTGGTTTGAAGATTTGACTTGGACTTTCATCTTCTTTTAATGTTGTTTTTGTTTTTCCTTATTGAAATAAAATTCTGCAGTCTGTGGGAGGAGAGAGTGTGTGAGCCATCACTGGCAGGCAACTGTGACAGCCACAAACCAATGGCTAAGGCACAAAGACAGAATTTATGTCCATTACCTTGCTAACTGGAGCAGCCCCGAAGCAACACCTGGGCGACACAAGTGCAGACCAGGCACTGTTAAACTCAGTCTATGTAAGAAGATTACTGGCCTGCTGTTCACACAGTCTCATCAAGAGTTACTTCCAGCCGAATTCTGCTTTCAACCCATTCTTCCAATAGAGCAGAAAAGGCCTTGCCAATTTTTTTGCAAAAATTTGCGGTGGTTTATATTGATGAAGCTCATTGAGTTATAAATCCAAACAAAACATTCTATTGCTCTGGTTTTATCCAAAGGTATATTTAGTACTTTTCTCATAGGAAACATTTTTACAGAGCTGCTGAAGACTAATAATAGAGGGAGCAAACAAAAATAATAGCAGCATGGATATTTTAATTCTAACATAACTCATCCCTGGGCAAAAGGCCAAAACATGTGCTACACAATATAAAATACTGTGTATTTCTTCTTCTGCTCTTTGCTATTTAATATAAGTACTGAGCTGTATATACTCTAGCTATAACTTGCCTTCTCCATCCCCAAACACCTTTTATTAAAGACAAAGTTGCACATACATTTAAACTACGTATCTAAGCCTATAAAGCTAAGTCAACTGTTTAGAACTGAATGCTGAAACAAATTGCTTTTGCTAGGCCCTAAGCAGAGTCTTAACTAAAACAGTGCAGCCTCCAGCAAGGATTTGCACACGAGGGCACCTGCATTGAGGTTCAACACACTGCACTCAGAGGTGAGTGTCTGCAGGAGGGCAGAGGGGGTCAGAAGCCCCATATCAGCGCTGTTTCTGGATGTACCATGAATTAAAACAGCATAAAATAAGTATTTTCTGGAAAGTGTTGGTGGGAAGATGATGCTTACAGAGGAAAACTTGGAAGACTCCTCTTGGTGGTCTCTAAGCTTATGTTGCTTTGCCACTGCAAAACCTCGGGCACTGCCCTGTATATAACATGAGACCAATGGGCAAGGGTCTTCACACATTTGCCTACGAAGTCTAGCACAAAAAAAAATTATTTCAGTTACTCAAAAATATGTATTTTATACATCTTATGTGTATATACATGTAAGGCAATGAGCTAAGGGAGGGGGTCTAGCAGAAGCTGCAAAGATGATGACGGGGTCGGGAGCACCCTTCTTGTAAGGAAAGACTGCAGGAGATGGGCTCGTTTAGTTTAGAGAAGAATAAAAGGGTTTCTCAGTAATGTGTATAAATAAATGTCAAAGCCAGTGCCAGCAGGATGGTGTTAGTCTCTTTTCAGTGTCGCCTAATAACACGACAAGCGGCAGTGTCCATAAACTAGAACACACCACCTCAAGAAGAACGCCGCATTCAGGGTGGCAGAGCACCACAACAGGTAGGGCGAGGCGTCTCCCTCTCTGAGGACACTCCAAACCCACCTGAACGCGTTCCCGCGGTACCTACTCCAGGTGACCCTATCTTAGCAGGAGGGTTGGCCGACATGATTTCAGAGGTGCCTTCCAACCCCTAACGCTTCTGTGCTAACGCATACACGCATCTATTACAAGCGTACGTGCCGTATGCGCTCTATAGACCCGCGTTCACACAGTGAGCTCACTGCTGTGACACCCACCCGCGGCGGAGCCTCTCCGGCCCAGCGCGGCCGCAGGCGGCAGCAGCGCCGGCTCCCGGAGCGCCGCCCCCGCTCCCCGGGGGAGGTCAGGCCGGCGGTAGCGGAAGCTTCTCCCTCCCTCCCTCCCTCCCTCCCTCCCGGCGTCCCGGAACCAGCTCCGCGGCCACCGCCTCCTACTCCGGCCCGCCGGCAGCATGTCAGCTCCTGGCGCCGCCTCCCGCAGGTAACACCCGCCCTTCCGCTGCCGCCGCTTCCCCTCCTATATGGGCCACCTGCTCTCGAAGGAGGCAAGGAGCCTAAGTCGGGACCGTCGCCGCCCACGGGGGAAGGTGCCGCCGCCGCGCAGCCGGAGCTGCTTCCTGCGCGGGCCCTGCATGCTCTGCTTCATCGTGCACGGTGCCAGCCCGCCCGCCCCGGAGCAACCGCTGCCCGCCGGGGAACCGCTGCTGTTGCCGTTGCCGCCGCCGCCGCCGCCCTACGTGTCGCTGACCGCCGCAGAGCAGCGCGTCGCCCGCCGCCTCCTGCGCCTGGCGCCCGCCGCCTGGGAACCTCCCGGCCGCTGCCAGCGCCTCTTCCTCTCCGGCCTGCTGCCGTCGCCGGTGCGGGGCCTCCTGGGGCCGCCCGGTGAGGTCTCCTCCGAGATGATGTGCAAGCGCAAGGGGGCCGGGCTGCCCGCCTGCCCGCCCTGCAAGCAGCCGCGCTGCGCCGCCGCCGAGCCCGAGCCCGGTGCCTGCCAGTGCCCGGCGGAGCCGCAGCTGCTCGCCCTGCCCGGCGCCGCGGGGGAGAGCGGCGGGGCCACCGGCGGGCAGAGCAGCGGGGGACAGCCCGCCTCGCCGCCGCCTCCCGAGCCCCAGGCCGAGACGGAGCAGGCCCGCCAGGAGGAGACGGAGCGGGGCGGCGAGGCGGGCTGCGAGGAGCCGCTGGAGTACCCCGGTGACAGCTGCCGGGAGCTGCCGCCGCCTCCCACCCCTGACATCAATCAGCTGCCACCTTCCATCCTCCTCAAGGTAGGTCGGAATGGGGGGGATGGACGGGCGGGCCCGCTCCCTGAGGATTTGGGAAAGGGCTGTGCCAGCCCCTGGGGCGGCGGTGTCTCCGGGCGGGCTCGGTGCGGGGGATAGCCGGAGGAGGCCGGGCGCTGAGGGGCTTTGGGGAGATAGGGTTCTGGGGACGTCGTTTGCTTTTTGTGTCCCGTTCCCCGACCCCATTCGGTTGTCGTTGGAAATGGCGTTATGAGCCGTTACCTAGAGGTGCAGACCCACAAATCAGCTCCAGAGGCTGTTTCGTAAATGTTTTGACTGTACTCGTTAACTTTGTAAGGTGCCCTTCACAAGTCGACTTTTCCTTGCATCACTGGTGTAGTACTCGCCAAGGGGGCCTGTCACTGTATTTAGTGCTTCCGTGGGTGTTGGAGCTACGTAAAGTTTTCAGTGTTGATTATTAAACGGTTCCTGTTGCTTTGTGGATCAATTTTTGCATTAGTAGTTCGACAGTGCTTGCAGCCTTCTTGAATTACATGCTTTCGTAACCTCTTACGCTGTATATCCAAGGAGCAGTCTCACCTCTCCTGTCCCTTTTGCTCTCTTTCTGTTTCTTTAATACTGCTCTCCATTGGAACTGCTTTCCATTTTTAAGCTACTCTCTTGACCACTGTGCTGACTTCCTTCAGCTAAACATTAGCTAAAAAGTTGGAACTGATCTGGTGATGTTTTCCAAAGTCTGATGTGAGCATGCCTTGTAATTTTGAGGAATAAATTTTCAGGATTGCAGGAGTTTCTCAAATGTCAGATGGCAGACCTTAAAGCAGGACATAATAATGGAGGAGTGAGAGACATGACTCGGTGTTCATACTTTGCTAGTTGTACATCCAGTGTAGGAAGTACTTCCTTTGCTCTTTTGTTGTCAAACAGTAACAATCTACTTATCTATCTGTCTTGAACATAACACGAATTCTGTGGGAGGTTTAGTTGATTTGAGGGGTTTTTGTTGTTCGTTGTTTTTGTTTGTTTTTTTGTTTTTTTAAATACTCATAAGTGAGTTAGTAATGGTATGCCATGTTTCATAGATGCAGTATGCAAATTAATTCTAGGCAAATAGGAGCACTTGAGCTATCATCTGAATTAATCTCATTTGTTAATCTCTCTGATTGCAAAATTGAAACTTTGTCTTGTAGTTCTAGAAGGGAATCCATTTGTTTGCCACTGTTATTGGAAGATAACTTTTTTTTGGATATTTGGTTTTAGGATTTGAAACTGGACTAATTTGATTAGTGTAGCTGAAATACTTTTTAATCAATGGTGTGAGTACTTTTCCATGGTTACTTTTAGTACTTTGTTTCACTTTTTCAAAAAAACCTATGTATAACTGCCATAACTTTAATGTCATGTCCATCTTACCTGTGGACTAGTTTAAATGTTATTTAATATCTGTTTTATATAGACCCAGTATTTCATTCTTACCTGTGCTTTCAAGACTGTGGAGATTTTGTGTATATTTTTATGAACAAGGCGTTTTGTTTTAACTCCAGCTGGCAATTAGGTACCAGGTAGCCACTCACACACACATCCACAGACTGATTGGATGGAGAATTCAGGGGAAAAAAGTCTATCTTGTGGGCTGTGATAAGAACAGTTTAATAAATGAAGAAAAATAAAGTATGCTAACAATATTTGTATAAAAAAGAAGAGCAAGAGAGATTGAGGTGATGCACAATACATTTCTTTTGTACCAGCTACAAAGCACTGTACCAGCAGCTGAGAAGAATTCTATCCTAGCTGAAATCAGGACAGACATCTACCTTCCTCAGTGATTTTGTCTCTACAGTTGCCCTCTACAATGTCTTTGAAAAAATAGGCCATTATTTCCAGCCCCATGGTAGGAGCTAACCTACTCACCCCTAAATTTGCTGTTCAGTCCATAGTTGTACTAACCAGTTTGGTTTGTGGTTTTGGGTTTTTTGATATTATGTCTATATCTGTTGGATAGTTTGTTTTCTTAAAAGAGCCGAGCAGTTATTACTTGCTATAAAGTTGTTTATTGTTAAGGCATGTCAGTTTCAAAAGGCAGAAAGTCCAAAGCGTTAAAGTCCATGCTAAAAGCTTTTGGCAGAGAGTCCCAATTAGAAATAAAATCCCGATTCGAATTAGCTCCTGGTGCAAAGCCCCAAGAAGGCCGAAGTTGCAGCCTAGTACAGAATCCTGAGCAGAGACAGACACTGTGGCCTGGTACAGAGTCTCGAGAGGCAGATGCTCTCTGGTTTTCTCTTCTTCTGTTCTACTTTTTCTTCCTCTTCTTCATGTGGTAGTAGTGATGATGATGATGGTAGAGGAAGAGAGAGCAAGAGAGAGAGCTCTCACTCCAAAACAGATTCTTATTTACAAGTTATCCAATAAGCTAAAACCACGAATCTGAAGCATCTCTTCTAAACATATTAGAATTCTAGTTTCTTAGTAGAAAATTTGCATATAATCTATGTATATGGCCTGTCTGTTCTATCTGAAAAATGTAAGCAATATGCTTACTATATTTTTATTATGTCTAAAACTATGTTTTGGAGCCTTCATGGAGACTTGTTTTTAAGACTTATTTTCTACACTGGTAGAAAACTACTAGGACTATGTTTTTCAGCTCTTACTGAAACTTGTTGATCTCTCTCTGAGGAACTCAGAGAGGCCTCTGTTTCAGACTCCAATATATATATATATATACAAGACATGTATATCTGTCTCGTAAGTGTTCAATTGTTTTTTGGTTGCTTCCAAAATACACTACTCTGTTATGGAACTTTTAACTTCAGATGTCTAACCAGGCATCCTGTCAACTGGATTTATATTTCCCTTCTTATGAGGGATTTTGATACAGACAGAATATCCTAAATATGATCCTTTCTCCAAAGGTGTTGTTTTGTTATGAGAGGATATGTTTGGGAAGATAAATATATCCAAAATCTTTACTGAGATTTTTACAGTAGATGACACAAACCTTAATACAAGGACAAGAGATTCCATCCTGGGAAGCATCAGGAGATAGAGCCTGATGTTTTTGGTTGTTTTTCGTGATTCCCACGTCTGACCTTCTGATGCAGTGGTGCTAGTGCAGGAGTGGATGCCGCCAGTGTCTGTAAGCAGCCTCAATCCAAGGCCAAGGAAATATGTCAGGAACTCCTTTAGTAAGAGCTTGTCTGCTTAGGTGCTCTTTACGCTGTTTGCAGCCTCTAAGCCGAGGGTTTGGGATGGGTGGAAGGGTTTGTCGACTGAAGTTGGCCTGCAGATCATTAGATGGGCCCTGCTGGATTTGGAGGTTCATGATGCAGTGTGCCAGTTAATCCCATTTCCCTGGCTGGTGAAAGGTATCCTGGTCAATATGAAGCACCAAAAGGATGGTGCTTCCACAGTCAGGGTTTTGCCTTTTGCTTTTCATTTCGATGCTGAAACATATATGAAAACAATGTTCTGTAGTGGGCAAAAATCTTTAGTCTTGGTAGAGGAGGGTGATTACCTTTGACTAAAGGGTAATTTTAAAGCCATTCTCTTTAAAACTCAAGGGGAATCAAGGAATTATAGATCAGTCAGCTGTAGATAGCTCAACTGTGTCCTAGATATGCGTGAATGAAAAAAAAAGGGACCTGATTCTAACCGTGCATTACAGAAAATTACAAAATCTTCTGCTGCATATGACTAAGTTCTGAAAACTTTGAGCTGTATGTGACAAGTCTGTGCCTGTTGAAGTGATACTTATTCCTGGAAAATAAAATAAAAAAAATAAATCTTCCTGTTGTACCTGTTACTTCTTTGCAGTGCTGCTGTTTAATCAAAAAAGGCGTAAAATGCTCTGTGGACTGAGCCATGAATTTACGAGAGAATGCCAATTCGAACACTTCAGATTTCCTTTTGAGGTGTATTAACAGGAGTTCTGCCTGTGAAACACAGAAAGGAAGTTCTCTCCTGTGCTTGGTGCTTTTAAAGCCTCTGCTAGAGTACTGCATTAGGCTGTGGATGCTGGGATCTCCTTAGAAAATCCACACACGAATGTGAGAGGCATCAGGGGAGAGCCAGAGGTCGTGGAAAACATGGCCTATTACAGTAGTTGGAAAATTCTGGACTAACTGAATGACAGTTGTTCAGAAAGAAGATTGAGATGCAGTCTTTTGAGAAAATTGATAGAAGGTTCAACTGTCTTCCTGTCCCTTGTTGAATAGGAGGCAAAAAAAAGCTTAATTTGGGTGAGATACTTAAATGTTAATACACTGTATAATTTTCCGGGTCTTGGCAACAGTGGTTTCCCCTCTCTTAGATTATGTGACAAGTTGGGTTTTCTATGCATTGATTCTTTTTTTAGCATCAGGGGGAATGCCTTTATCAGGAATATTTGGGGTGTGCTTGAACTTGCTTCAAAACAAAAGCATCTAGAATAGATTATGTCTTCATTTTGAGATCCTCTTTCTCAGTTTGCTGGTCTTATTTTTATAAAGCATGAACATGTGCCTGTAGCACAGACCCTGTCAGTTTTGTCTTGGGGCTAATGCACTATAAAGAGGAGATTAGAGGAGAGTTTGGCTTATGAGAGTAAAAACATTGTGAGCTCGTGCAAGTAAAGCGACTGTGCTTATTGGTCAGGACTCTTCCCTTCCATTAGGAGGACAGTAATTTCTTACAGACAAATCTAATGTTGTGTTTTGCCTTGCAGCTAAGGCAATCTGTGAGTAAGTGACTGGTAAGGGCAGTGTCTGCCTCCCTTTGTAACTTCTGGCTGTGTGTTTCTGCCACTGGCTTTGTGCTCTGTAGAGTGATCCTGCAATTGCAGGGTGAGTAAATTCATCTGGCTAATCTGACACCGATCTAATGTTGCAAAACTTTCCTTAGGATCAGCTGCCTGACAAGAATTTCTCTTGTACAGTCACTAAATCCAGTGCTAAAATTCAAGTGACTGGAAGTAGGGGACTGGGAAATGGTTGCTATGAATGGCAGCTTGCCAAGAAACTCCTGTCTATGATGTGAAATTGCACTGTCACTTTTCCTGGCTGGCACATTTTTCTTAATCACAAGAACAGTTTTAACTTGATTTCCTTCATGGGTGTACTGTATGTGAGTTCAATGCTCACATTTCTTTCATAAACTCAGAATCATATGTATTTCTCTCGTTCTTTCCAAGTTGTGGGGCAAAGTGAAGAAATCTCTTGAAAACAAAGCAGATATTTATTCTTCCTTCCTCTTTTCTTACATATAATTCTTGAGTTTTCTGAAACAGAATGAAGCAGCCTTTAATAAACATAAATCCACTGGTAGCTTAATTGCTTTATGCCTGCAATTACCAAATACTGTGTTTTGCTGTTCACAGTAAAATGTCATGCACTAAGCATGTTCTTTTCATCAAATGGTACTTGAGAAATATTTTTCTTAATGGAATTTTGGTTAGTTTCTGAAAAAATTGATGAAACAAATGAGCAGTTTTCCAAGAATGAATGTCTTGAGTTACTTAGGCACCATGAAATGTTTGAGTGTACATTTTATTATTCTTTTTTTGTTAATTCCATAAGCTTTTTGGTTACCTAGCTGATGCAGTGTAATGAAAACAATTTTGTAGGTACCTGTTCTTGAATACAAAAGTTTCTTATTGATAGAGGAGAGCTTCATTCGCGGAAATTATGTGATTTCTTTCAAATGAAAATGATGGACAGAAATATATTCACCTTTTACAGTCTTTTCTGCTGTGGGGCCTATATTTTGTTCATGTCCATAGAGGTATACTATGTTCTTAAAGATAGCAGTATCTTTTTAAAGAATACTATTAGCAATCAACTGAACTCTCTTGTGTCCTTTCCTGAGGCAAAAGAAGCTTCTTTAATATGTGCAATCAATAATTAAATAAGTTAGAACTCCTTGATTATGCTTTTTAATTTTTTTAAATTAAGATTTTCTTTTGATAAGTTAAAATTATTTCTTGAATTATGCTGATGTTTATATTTGATTTTGGTGATGTGGATTACTTTGAAGAAAACTTGATGCTGAGGATATTGTGTTAGCAACCACATAAACTATTTTCTGCTACCAGACTTTCTTTCATAGTAACTTTAATGAGTGTGGTTGACTTTTCACTATTTCTTTTGATTAAAGTGGACTTGTCTTCTTCACTTGATTCACTTTGAGGAACTTGATTTAAGGCCAAAATTACCAAATATTTAAAGACACGCTAAATAAATTTAGTACATGGATTTCTGATTTTCTTTAAAGCATTAAAGATCAGTTTTAAAAAAAGGTATTTATAGAATGCTTTGTGGCGATTTTTGTTTTGCTTTGTTTTTTTTTTCTCCTCTGTTCCTGCTGAAATACTAACATTTTGCACAAATGTTCAAAATAGTCTTTAAACACATAGGCTGAACTATCTAGCATACATTTAATATAGAAACAGTGAGGAAATGTTAAGGGTATAATATTTGAGGCCCATTATGCAAGGACTGGGTGGTAAAGGAGAGAATTGCACAGAATAACTTTATCTCTAATTTTTCCGGTTTCACTAATATTAGTTAGCATTTGCTTTCTCCCTTTCTTATCCATTGTCTTACAAGTACTCTAAATTGAAGAAAACGCCAAAACTTAGTCAGGCACTATTTTTTGGTGGTCTGAATTGTGCTGTGCAAGGACTTGGTTTAGCTGGTTTAAATCAATTGGACATCACCTGATTTGGAATGGTGGATTGACTCACGTGGGGTACTGTAGAATTATCTGTTTTGTTGCTTAAAGGTAAAACAGTGTGGCTTTTCTCTTGTATGGGATTTTGTATAGGTGAATCTATCAACATAAAATTAGGCTGTTAGAATTGAATGAAGCAGGTTGAATGTGATTTGACTGAAAACTTCCTATACCTGTTAGTTGACTTTTGCTGTTTGTGGGAACTGCATTTTTGTGTTTTCTTTTGATGTAGGATCACTTCGGCTGGAAGACATCTCTAGGATTGTTAAATCCAACCATTAACCTGGTACTGCCAAGTCCACCGATATTCCATGCCTCTAAGTGCCACATCTACTTTTGAATGCCTTCAGGGATGGTGGACTCCACCACTACCTTGGGCAGCCTGTTCCAGTGCTGGATAACACTTTCAGTGAAAAAATTTTTCCTGATTTCTAAACTGAACCTCCCCAGCCTCATCTTGTGACCATTTCTTGTTGTCCTGTCAGTTTTTGCCTGGCAGAAGACCCTGAACTCCCCTGGCTACACCCTCCTTACAGGCAGTTATAGAGAGCTCAGGTTCCCCCTGAGCCTCCTTTTGTCAAGGCTGAAAACCCTCAGCTGCTCCCCATCAGACTTGTGCTCCAGACCCTTTCCTGTCTCCTCTGGACATACACACTAGCACCTCAGGGTTTTTCTTGTAGTGAGGGACTCAAAGCTGACCACAGTGTTGAGGTGTGGCTTCACCAGTGCCCAGCACAGGGGAATGATCATGGCCCTGCTGCTGCCACACTGTTTCTGGAGTACACCCATGCAAGCCATGAGCAGTTTCTCCAGGAGAATGCTGTGTCAAAGCAAACTGTGTCAAAGACTTTACTAAATTCCAGGTAGACAAAATTCACAGCCTTTCTCTTACTCCACCATGCATTTTGCCTAGTCATGGGAGTGTTGCTGTTAATTAAGGATTAGCTGTTGGAACAGCCATAATAAAACACACAGCAACATGGTCTCCTCTCAAGATAAGAAAAATTCACTTTATTGTAGACTACCTTCCTTAAGTACACTCCCTTGCTAACCCCAGAACAGAATATAGCTCATTCGTCAGAGCAAGCAACACCTCTTGCATAGATGTTTTCATAATAAACAACAGATTTCTCAAAATCCACACGCTGTAAACAGTAGAAGGTGCCTTTGTTCCTGGGAAAACCTCTGCTCCCAGGCCAGCCCTTGGGAAAGCCCCGTGTTCTCACACAGCTTTCCCACAGGATACTTGTGCCTCCCCATGAGAGGAGACCAGGTTGGTCAAGCAGGACCTGCCTTTCACAAACCCATGCTGGCTGGGCCTGACTCCTGGTTGTCCTGTGTGTGCCACGTAACAGCACTTGAGATGATCTGCTCCTTACCCTTGTCCAGGACCAAGGTCTGACTGGCAGGCCTGTAGTTCCCTGAATCCTCCTTCGAGCCTTTCATGTAGATGAACATCACATCTGGCAGCATTCAGTCAACTGGAGATGCTCCTGTTAGCAGCCAGGACTGCTTGTAAATAATGGAAAGTGACTTGGTGAGCACTTCGGCCAGCTCCGTTAGGGCCCATGTATGTAGACTTGTGTGGGTCTTAAGTGGTGTAGCTGGTAACTGACCATTCCCCCTTAGATTATGGGGAGGATTTTATTCTGCTTCCTGTTCAGTGGGCTGGGTACCTGGAGAGCAACCAGTCTTGCTGTTAAAGACTGAGGCAAGGAAGGTGTTACTGGTCTTTAATGAGTCTCTATGACTAGTTTTACTTCAAAACAAGAGCTTGTGTTAAAGAATTTACTGTGCCTGGAAGGTATGGTAAGACCATCATTGAGAAAGATCAGGTATCCTTAAATGGGATGTAGCCTTTAGGCTTGGAGAGTCTCTTGCAGCCATTGAAGGGAAAGAGAAACCTACTAATCTTAACAATGGCAGGAAAGGGTGAAGCAGGAGGAACTGACATCTGCATTAGGAATTTGAGCTGAGAGACTGTGAGATGAGAGAGAGGGAGCTTCTTTTCCAGAACTCTGCTTCCTCTATTGCTGCCTTTTGCCAACAGGGAAAATAATGTAAAATGATTCTAGAAAAAGCTATTCAACTTTTTTTTTTTTTCCCTTTACAGTGCTAAAGGATATTTTGGTGTTTGGAAGAGGAATTAGACAGAGTTGAGGAAGAAATTGAATGGTGGATATGAAAGTGTACATATTTGAATACAATTTTCAGGAATTAAATGTGCTAACTAGTAGAACCATTGCCATCCAAGTTATCAGTCATAAGCAGGAGTTAAATGAACAGGCTTGTGGGTATGAATAGTTTTAGCTTTCAGCTGTGTTTATACATCCTTGGGAATTAGAAAATTTAAGTCAGGACCCTTAAGCTGCCACAATATCAGTGTATATCTAGAGACTAATGCTGAATTAAAGGGTGGTGAAGTCATCAAAGTGAGTCAAAGCATTTTATGCACTAGTGTAGTATTTTAATCAGTAGCTCAGCTAATCCCTTAATGTAAGGGTGATGTGCCACCACCTGGAATGTGTGTAGTCCTTGCTACTAAATTCCATTTAGTGTAATTCAATATATAATCTTTTAACAATTGCAATTTCTAAAGAGAAGCTCTTGTTTTACATGGCATTATTCAGCATTCTTTTATAGCTGGAATTTTCAGAGCTGCTACAGCTAATAAAACTGGCAAGGCCTTGTTTTTGAACACATAGTGGTTGTGTAAGTTACATGGCTAGTCCTGTGCATGCTGGGACTTCTGCAATGGCTTGGCCTCTCTTCTCGGCCTGGTGGCCTCACTTACTGTTTTCTAAGAAGTTGATTTGCCACCCCTGTACTCCATAATTGTCTCTGCTTCTAGACTTAAGTACAGCATGGACTAAAACATGACTACAAATGCTTTTGGACATTTTGCAGAGCATTTTCTATGCAGCAGTACTGTTTGTGTCAAGTACTTAATCAAGTACTTGTTTCTTTATTGGTTTGTTGTTGCTACAGCTGCTTCATGCAGGAGGAACAGGTTAGCAGTGAGGGCTTTCAGGTTTTGGTGGGATGGTAGTGTGGTGGGTTGATCCTGCCTGGACACCAGGTTCCCCTCCAAAGCCCTGACACTCCCCTCCTTGACTGATGAGAGAAAAAATGAGGAAAGAGTCATGAATTAAGGACAGGGAGAGATCACTCAGTGGTTATTGTCATGGGCAAAACAGACTGATCTTGGGGAAATTGGTTGAATTTATTACCAATCAAATCAGAGTAGGATAATGAGAAGTAAAATCTACATCTTTCCTAACCCTTGTATCCTTCCTTGGCCTAACTGCATTCACATTTATCTACCTCCTTCCCCTAGCCATTCAGGAGGACCAGAATAGGGGTTACAGTAAATTCATCATACCTTGTTTCTGCTGCTCCTTCTTCATCACATCTTCTCACTCCATCTCTGGTAGCAACTTGCTTTTCCTTGATGACTTTTTTTTCTCCTTCTTACGTTATCCCAGAGGTGCTACTGCTATCACCGACTGTCTTAGCCTTGGCTAGTGTGGGTCAATCTGGGGTGCTAGCTGACACTAACTCTGTAGGACATGAGGAAAGATGCTAGCACCTTCTCAGAGAAGCTGCTTTTGTAGCTGTGCCAAGCCAGGATAAACAAAATAAAATACAAAAATTATTTGTGCTTTCATTTTAACAGTGGCAGCTGTGTTAGCAACAGTCTTTACTGTATCATGTTTGCTGTGTTCTTCAGAACTGCAAGCTTTTGTTTCTCAAAGGTGGTATTTCCACAAATAAACGTATTTATTTCCCACTTGAGTAAAGATTAGTTGAAGTATTTTGTAATGCCAACCTTGATATCCTTTGTTAATATTAATTGGAATCAGTCAAATATCTGTCTAAACATAATGTGGATCATGTTACTTTGTTCTCTTCCAAGGTTTTTATAACTGTTAAGAGATTCAGTCTTCTGTTTCATGCCAGTAGCAGGACTTTAAGTTTCCTGATAGTCTTACTAACTTAGAATTGCTGAGCATCATCAGACTGTCCCTTTTTCTAATGTTATAATTACACTTTTGGAGGAAATGCCAGATGCCAGATTACCACTTACTGTTCAGTACTTTCTTTCTGCTTGACCGAGGGTGATGGTATTTTTTGAGCCCTGATTGCAGCCACCTCCCTCTGCACGTGGGTTCACCAGTACGGAGAGGAACTGTAGGGAGGAAAGGAGGCAGTGATTGTTTTGTTTGCACTTCTGTCTGCTGTGTTTAACTGGCTGCCTATTGAGAAGCAGACTGACTCTGGTAATGGACAGGCAAAGGCCTGCGGGGAAATGGGGTTCACACACAATCCTTCAACACTGAGGAGTCTTGTGTAAGAGATTGCAAGTTTCTCATAGCTAGAAAAAGAGGAGAATGATAAATCTTGCAAGTATGTACAGAGTATCATGAATTTGACCCACTCCTCTCTTCTTAGAACTCTGCTTCATCAAGGGGTCTTGTGGGCATATACATATTTAAAACTGCTGGGGTTAGCCATCCCCTAGAATAAGGGGTACAGTTATGGTTGTTATTCTTGACAGTTCATTGTCTTAACTGTTCCAAAGACCGCCAGTGACCTAAGTTCTGTAAGTTACCATTATAGTTCAATGCTTCATTACTCTTTTTTTTTTTTTTTTCCTGTAGCCCCTCTCCAGCATTTTTATATTTTCTTGAGAAAACTGGCAATAGTACTTTTATTTAGTACTTGTCCTCAGATCAGTGGGAGGACGTTTTCATGTTTTGCAATCTGTACTGCTGTGTAGGTATAATCCCACTACTGCCTTTTCTCATTATAGGATCACATGTAGATTTAAGTTCATTTGTGCTGTCAGGGTACCTTCATGTGAACTCTTGACAGACCCCCTTTTTATATTTATTAATAATCAACAGTAGTTTTAAGAAAGGGGTGAATGTAACACATGCTGTAGCAATTTATGATCTTGCTATAAAGTTAGTTTATTCTTTTTTGCTTGCTACTATAGTGCTCAAAACCTTGGAGTATAAAAGGCTAATTTTTTTTGCTTCAGTTCTCTTCTGTGACACTGATTTACTCTGCTGATCTATTTTACCAAGCCGTGCCCTCTTTGCACAAGACTAGATGTTTTAATACCATTATGACTCTTCTTACCAGTTCAGTTAAAAAAGAAAAAGAAAGGTATCCCATCCATTTCAGGATGGGAATGGATGCACTTTTTAAATGGCTTGCAAATAACACTGAGCTAATTAATAATTCATTAGTTGTGCCATCTCAGAAGCACTTTTAAAGCTTAGTCTACAAAATTAGTACTTAAGATATATTCTATTGTTGGTTATGCTAATATGACTTACTAATATTGTCAAGTTTTTGTAGGATGTAGGGATTTTTGTTATTGTCCCTGACTAATGAAGTGGGGGGCAAGTAATCTGTGTGTTATAATGTATGCTAATACTTTTCTGTGTTTTCTGTACTTTTTTACAAGACGAATTGGTAATAAAATATTTCTGTCTCTAAAATATGATTATACCTGACAGGTTTTTTTTTGCTTTCTTTGCAGATATTTTCCAACTTGTCTCTGAATGAACGTTGCCTTTCAGTGTCATTAGTCTGTAAATATTGGCGTGACCTCTGTTTAGATTTCCAGTTTTGGAAGCAACTGGATCTCAGTAGTCGTCAGCAGGTATGAAAATATCATTGTGGAATAATTATTTTCACGACTCAGAATTTTTTCTTGTAACTTGTACTTTTGACCGGGGTAGACAAAAGAAACATAAAATGGTGATACCTGTAGTTTCACGGATTTTTCTGCTATTAGCTGGAAATATCTGGAACTTTAGATTGGTTCCTTTAAATTTAGTATATTTTGTCTGAGATCAGTTGTTGAACAGTGTGAGCACAAGTGCTGTTTGAAGCGGGTGGTAGGTTACCTGTCTCAACTCCATGGTCTGGAACTATAGGACCTCTTACTAATTCAAAGAGAAACATGAGCATTTATGAGGATGCTGTAGTTGGAAGAATGGTCACATATGTGGTGCTTGCTCTGTTTGTTTTAACAAATTTATTTTCTTTATTTTATTCTTCAGCTGGTATGGCTCCTACTCATCAGAAAAGAGACTGTTTGTTTTGCGTTTTTTTAGGCTGATCCTCGAATGAAATATTTGTGGGTTTAATTTAGTGAGATCCCTAGGAGCCTAGCCTTAAATTGTACAGGGTAGCTTCCCTCCTTGGAAAGCTTTAGGAATGTCAGCATTGTTTGGCCACTGCCCTTGGGTTTCTTGTCGAGTAGTGACATGCAGGGGTTTATAAACAGTATCTTGAGAGTATATTGAGAGTTTCATGAAAATAGAGGGTACAGAGAGATAACAACTGGATGGTTGCATTTGTAGAAGGATTTTTTTTCTTTACACTTTGTCGTTGTTGTAGTTTGGGCCAGACAGCAGCCAAGGCACAGGCAGTCCCTTCCTCACTCTTCCACCAGTAGGGTTGGGGAGAGAATGGGAAGAATAAAAGCTACAAAACTTATGAGTTTAAAGATAGTTCAATAGTGAAAGCAAAAGTTGCACGCACCTACACAAAACAAGCAAGAGAAAGAATTGATTCACTGCTTCCTATAGGCTGGCAGCTGCTCAGGCATCTCCAGCAGAGCAGGGCCCCATCACACAAAACAATGACTTGAGAAAATAAACCTAACCACTGGAAATGTCCCCCCCCTTCCTCCTTCTTCCCCTTGCTTTATACACTGAGTCTGATGCCACATACTCTGGAATATCTCTTTAGTCAGCTGGGGGTTACCTGTCCTGGCAGTGTTGTCTCCCAGCCTGTTTGCCAGTGTGACCAGGTGAAAAGCAGAAAAAGCCTTGGCACTGTGCAATCCCTGTTCGGCAATAAGAAAGCCAGCACAAATCCAAAACACAGTCACTAGTCACTGTGAAGAAAATTACTTCTACCCCAGGCAAAACCAGCCCAGTTCTTTTCCATCTTAGCCTCTGCCTGATGAAAGAGCAAGACAACAGATCTGACTCACTACAAATGAAAACCGTATTGAATGCAGCAAAGACTGTTCCTCAGCTGTGTAAGACAAAAATCAAGAGGGATTCGTGTTGCTCTCTTGCCCTCTTTGGTTAAAGCTCATCTATGCCAAGTGATGGATAAGTATTTCTCAATAGTTCTTTGTAGGATTGTCTTCTTTTAACATTATTGTCATTTTGGCTACCTACAATGTGTATAGATGCAAAATGGATGGAATATTTTTTTACAAAGGGGTTAATGAAACTCTCTGAGCCACACTGACACCACCTGCTTGGGACTGAAGCCCCTCTGTGGCAGTGGCCCCAAGGAGTGATGGATGCCCTGCTCAGCTCCCTGTGCACCCCAGTCAGACCGTTTTTCCTTGCTTCAGGCTTCCCACAGCAGAGTCTCAGATCTCTGGATCCTTAAAATAATATAATCATTGTGCAACAGCAGAATAACACCTCAGGGTGGAGGAGGAGTGACCCCAACAAAAGGACGCCTGTGCTCTAATACCCTCACAGTCTTTGCATGGGAACTCTTGGCTCCTGCTGTATTTCCAAGTGTCCCTCTCAGCCAAGTACCTGGCTGTGCCACAGGTCTCTGCGCCCTTTGTTGTGCAAAGGGTCAGCACCAGTTCACGGCCTTTGTCTCTGGCTGTGCCATGGGGAGCTCAGCCTGAGCTCCACTGCAGCTGCACCCTGAGCGATGTGCACTGAGTGTATTCCTCAGCAGTCCTCCCTTTGATTAAATCGACCATACCTGCTAATATATTACAACGAATAAAGTTTTAAGACATTGAAACACTGCCCTTCCGTACAGTATTACTACAAGTAGCAAACATAATAGAATGAAGGTTAACACATTTGCCGTAGGGCAGAAATTATCAATATGAAATCGCATACATTTCAGTAAACAAAGTAGTAATGTTTGTTGGCTACAAGTTACATAGTTCTGTTATTACTTAGTATTCTACCTTCTGTTGATTAAGTGATTCCTGCAATTCTTATGCTAATTATTCCACATACTCAGTCCTTCTGGTAGGTTTCTTGAGTTGGTGGTCTGTGGTGTTTGCCATCTCCCCTTGCCAGAATCGCTTTTTGCTGAGTTGGAGTTGATTCAACACAGTTGCTGAGCTGGCTTTGTTAGTTTCTTCCTTGTCTAAGAAGTTCTGCTAAATGTCATTGTGGCCTGTGAATTCTGCATTCTTTTCTACACTGTCAGTAGAACAGCTTTGTTAACCTCCCCTAGGAACTGAGCTCATTGAAGCACATCAAGCCCTAAACCTTAATAAGGCAATTCTACCAACAAGTAATTTATCTTTCTAATACCTGGACATCAGAGATATTCTATTCATGGCTAAGAAGAGAAGCAGGTCTTTGGTTACCCTCCTAACTCTGGAGCTGTCTGATACTTGAGAACTTCTGTCAAGTTGCGCAGCCATTTGGGATTCTTTTATGTAGTGATGTAAATTCCTGCAGGTGCCCATATTTTCTGTACTTGTCTAGCTGTTGTTGCTCCCCGTGTGAGCTTTATCATGAAACTGTCTGGCTACAGTCTATGTAGTCTGTCAGAACTGGCTTTCCCTCAATTACCAATATTGCATCAAAACCATCAGCCTCCCCCCCCCAAAAAAAACCCAACCCCAATTACAGTAAAATATTCAGCCATAGGTACTATTTGTAAAGGAGGTAGTTTCACTTTTGCTATAGCTCGTGGAAATGCATCCTAGAAACAGCGATTTTTGTCCTAATGACATTAAAGATCTTTATGGAAAAAGTTATATATATTTGTTTTTTCTTTGCAGGTCACTGATGAGCTGTTGGAAAAAATAGCATCAAGAAGCCAGAATATTACTGAGATCAATATTTCTGATTGTCGCAATGTATCTGATACAGGAGTATGCATATTAGCAATTAAATGTCCTGGGCTCCTAAGGTATACTGCCTACAGGTGTAAACAGCTTTCTGACACCTCTATTATTGCAGTTGCCTCTCAGTGTCCTCTTCTACAGAAAGTGCATGTGGGCAATCAAGACAGACTCACTGATGAAGGCCTGAAGCAGGTAACCATCCATTCCACAAATTCCTTCTGTAAACTTACCATAGTGCAGTTTAGTAAGTAAAAGAAGATACCCTTTCTTAGGATTTAAGTAAAATCACACAAAAAATCTTCTATTTTAAATTTTGGTGTATGGAGACTTTTTTTTGGTGATGTAAATGCTATTTTCTAGAGACTACGTATACTTTTTTTTCCTTTTTAATACCCAGGGATTGCATGTTTGCTTTTGTAGTTAAATCTGCAGTTTGACATCCTGTGCTTCACTTCTGTTGGATTCAATTTTCCTGAGCTTGGTTGCTTTTCAAAACCTGTGTTTAAGTAACTTGTTTTTTCTTCATGGATGCTGAAGGTGACTAAGAACTTTTCTAGATGTGCGGGAAGGTTTCATCAACTCAGAGTGTGTTAAAGGAGCATAATTAGGGTAAATCAAATAAGCTATTAGCATAAAGGCATTCATTGTTAGCTACCTGTACCCATAGTAAACAACTTAGTTCTTATGTGCTGCTCTGAGCTCCATTTTGTTGACTGTAGTTAGCAACTTCATTTTGTTATGTACGTAATTAAAATCTTTCTTGTTTGCATGTAGTGTTTCAAAGTCTGAAAAGAAAGATAATTTTTAATGGGGGGTAGAGAAGCAGAAAAAAAATCTTTTCTCCCAGCTCTTCATTTTAGTCGAATTCTGTTGTTTTTTTCTCTTTGTTTTTATTAATTGTTTTTTTCCCCCTTTTGATTTCATTAATTGCAGCTCGGTTCAAAATGCAGGGAATTGAAAGACATACATTTTGGACAGTGTTACAAGATCTCAGATGAAGGAATGATCATTATAGCTAAAGGCTGTCTGAAGCTGCAAAGAATATATATGCAAGAAAACAAATTAGTAAGTACATATTGTGATTTTTTTCTTCCCTATGCATTTTGATTGTCAAAGCTTTCTCTTGCTCTTTATCTTTTATAAATTTTCTTTAAAATTGCTGCTTTTTTGAGTGAGTTGCTTAAAAATGTATCTGGCTGTGAAAAGTGCAGTTCTACTGAGATGGCTCAGAGGGTGATGCAGAATACAAGTTAAGCTAAATGTATTAACTTCTCGTTTTTAACACGGTATTTCAAGAGTAATTGTTTTGGAGATACGTGGTTTGTATAGGAAAATACTTAGTTCATATGGAATACTTATTTTATTTACACAAGTGCAGTAAAAAGTGCAAAAAGCTAAAAGATTTTTGGAGCTCAGATTCTTGATTACAAGTGATACACTCTGATAATATTTTCTTGAAATACGCCACTTTCTCATCAGGATAGAGTAGTGTGCGTGTGCTAGTAGAAGGAAGTTGTTGAGGAGTAATAGAATAATCTTGTGTCCTAATTCGAGCAGTCTCTGAAGTGATGGTTTCTAATGTAGAAAGAGAGTGGCTTGTAAATGGTATAGCAGAACACTGACCTGGGATTTTTTTATTTTTATAATTTGTTTCTTGCAAAAAAGTAGTAAAACTTGCTTGCAGTTGAATTTTTAACTGTCAGCTAACATCCTGGTTATTACCTTTGTTTCAAAAGTGCTGAACTGGAACGAATAAATTGTGTTTGTAAGAAAACAGCATACCATGTATTCAAGTATCATTTGATATTTGGCTTCAAATAGACAGAGATGCTAATGCTTGAGATTTTTTTTTCGGTATAAACCATTCTCAAATCAACAAAGTAAGGAAAAGGCAGCCAGTTACCAGTTTTGATCAGAATTGTAGAAGGTTGAAAAATAGGAGATAGAGACTTAAACTGAGATTTCTGTATAGTTTAAATGCAGAAAGAGGGCACATCCATCCTCCTGTATTGAAACACAATCTTGAATACTGACAAAATTAGTCCTTCTAATACTTACCTTAATACATAAAAAGCTTTAAATACGTAAAAGAAAAATAAATTATCTGAGAAGTCTGGAAGGAAAAACATCTTTCTTCCTTCTCTGGAAAGAGAAAGGTGGGTTAATTAAAATTATTTATCTTTGAAAGGAAGAAGAAAACCTTTAAAATTTGCATAATTGTATGTGAAAAATGGCTTAATTTTAATTAAGAATGCAGTGTGTTTAAATACTGCATAAGTACTTGATCAATGGAGAATATGGAGGCAAGGTTTTAACTTAGCTTTCCTGGTAGATGTATCTTAGAGTTCTTGTCACTTAAGTTTTTATTCTCTTTATAGTATGAAATGTAACCTAAGAAGTTATTAGCACTTAAGACTTTGTGGTTTTAATATCTGAAATGTCATCAAAATTCCTGGTTGAAATGGAACATAGGAAGTATCTTAATTCTTTGTAAGAAAATCGTGAAATGTGCTCTTAACTTGAACACTGCTTGATTGCCTTCATTGTTGAAAACATAACACTGATTTTTAATTGCAAATAAGATAAAAATATTTGCTGTCAAATGAATAGCAAATTTCTCTGAATTTTCTCCCTCCTGGTAATTTGTCTAATGACTTATCAAAACTGAATTTTTGCCTAGCTTTTCATGAATATACTTTATTTTATTAGTATCTAATTGTACTTAAATTCCTGCTCATCCTTAATTTTTCAGGGGCAAGAAAAAGTCTTAGGGCGGACATGGTATAGCTCTGCAAAATTAAAATTCAGCTCCATAAATCTTCACATGTGCGCATGAAATAAATTTTGAAGCTGTTATGAAATCTAGGGTATTGAATCCTTAGAATAAAATAACACCTGAACAATGCCAGTAGATGACAAAGCTGAAGAAGCTGCTGTGCTTTCCCCTTTCTCAAGGCAAGAGACTTTCGAGTCTTTCCAGCAGTGATGAACCAAGACAACACTTAAGTTCTCATGCAGTTGTAAAATAGAAACTTTCGCAGTCCAAAATAAATTAAAAATACAGGGATTTTTTAGCCGTGGAATTGCCTTAAAAGGGGATAATAGTTGCAAATGGTTCATCAAATTCTTCTGTGGGTTGCTTTTCTCCCTTCTGAAAAATCTCCTTAGTATTTGGTGTGGCATATATTACTTCCCACTCCTCTGGTGAAGGACTTGATCTGGGGAACACACGTGTTTGCGTGTGTTTTCAAAATGAACGTGTATTCATTCTCTGAAATCAAAATATTCTGTGGTAAGAAAAGTGTACGTGATGTACAAGAGCTTGGTCTGCATATTTGAAGTTTGTACATTGTCAGTATGCTGTAAAGAGGATTCCTATCCTCCCCATTTAAGCAACTGCTGTAGCATCCATGTAAATAATATAGTCTTGTGTAGTCTTGTGTTTTGTATTTTCTTGTTTATTCCTTTCTCCGAGATGCTCAGAATCATGTATGTGACTCTTACAGGTAATTTCTGTTAATTTCAAAATGTGTAATGCATTACTGATAGTACATGATGGTTGAGTTTTCGTATGGGCTTGCCTCACACTAATGGATTTTACACTTCAAAAATACATCTAGGCAGAGGCAACCATCAACTAAATAATGCCCTTGTGAGTGTTACTTTGCAGTGAAATGTGTGTGGATCAGGCAACACAGTTCAGCTGCTGCATCTGTTGCTAAGTAACTCTGTTACCAGACTGCTGAGCAGAAACAGAGAAAGGAGAATTTATGTTCTGATTGTTGAATATGCTAGACATTTCACAGAAAAATAGACCCTTTCCTGTCTTTGAAGTGCTGATTATGTCATGGTAATAAGCAAAAGCTGCAATTAATAAATGGGACAAAGGACATAGGAGGAAAAAATTAATGTTGCATGGCTAACTCAACAACAGAAGGTTGTTGTTATTTGCATAACTGTTTAGGATTTGTGTCTCTTCAAAACATGTTTATTTCTCTCTATCCTTCGAGTGAAAGAGCAATTATATGCTGAGCTTCTTTTCTGAAGCATACTGGTCAAATTTGGAACCTAGTAAAAAAATAAAAACAAAAAAAAAAACTTGGCAGGATTTAATAAGTGTGCCACTGTGTTGTCTCTCCTAATCTGCCCCCAAGCAACTTGATTCAATTGAATAATCTCACAGAATTTCAGTGTAAATGGAAAAAAGAGGTGATAGCTCTGTCCAGACAAAACTAGAAAATTTCTTAATTTCTTTGCTGAATTTAGTTGGACTTCTTATTTTGTGGTGACTGGTGTGGTATGCTATAGCTTCTGTGTTTGCATCATGTAAGTGTTCAATGTGAATGAAGCTGGGGAAGATGGAGAAAATAATTTCATTGTTATCTTTGTACCAATTGCTTTTTTTAATCTTTCCACCTCTCACACAGAATACATAGCTTAAGTGCAAAGTCAGAGAACTGCTCCATATTAAAATGTAGTACTCTCATTGAGACATAGAGTGGGGGGTACTTAAACTGAATTGCTTTTATTGCATCCTTGCATAGAAGGGTGGAGTCCTAAAAGGTTTTAAAGGTTTTGTGAGATGCAGAACTCAGTGACTACGGTGCACCCAAACGGAAGGGTTATCTCCAGAAGCGTTTGCACAAGCTGTCTGTTTTCCTTATATCGAATAGAGTAGATCTATATTTGGGAGCTGGCTGTAGAGCTAGAGAAAACCCTTCTCCACTTAACTAATTTGATTTAGCAAACTATTTTCTTTTTAATTGCTTTTCCTTAACTGAGTAACTTAATGGCTAAAATTATAATACAGTAATTGCTGAAATTTAACAGGTGGTAAGTAGAAGTTTGTTCCTTCCTATTCCACCCAGTGTCTGTGTTTTTTTATGGTGAACTAGATATGGATAATGAGAACTTCTAAAGATAAAGTGAGGTGGAGTTTTAGATAGTGTAAGAGAAGGACAACATTCCTACCTTTATACTTGGTTCATTTTCTTTTCTCTTCTACAAGCTCATTTAGGAGTGGATGGGCTTCTATAGTAGTTCCTATGGCAGTACTTCTTCCTTTCCAATAAAATGATGTTGTGAAGTGGATCCTTAAAGGCAAATAATTTATTTTATGGTTCCCAAATATATTCATTAAGACAGTTAGAATATAACTTGACCATGTTTCTCTTTCTTTATTAGACTCTTGATCCTTCAGTTTTAAGATAACCAAGTTTTGGCCCAGTTGGCAATATGCTTGGTATGTGGTAACACTTTCTGAGTATGTATTTTACAGGAGGCTATTTAATGGCTTTTTAAGATGAGTATTCTGTAAGTGTTCTGCTTACCTTTGCAGTTGCAGCAGATAAGAGTTGAAATTCAAGTTAACTGTGATGCTATGTTTGATAGAAACTACAATGCTTAAAATATGTAAATAATATAGTTTCAGTAAAAAATAATTACAAGAAACAGTTTTGTCACACAATTAAACAGTTAACATATGCTTTTAAAGAATTGACTGGAATCAATTTAATATAAAATGCTTAGGAAACAGTAAACTTAAGTCTTGTATTTTCTGGATAATCAGCATTGTGTAAGCTGATAAATTTATTTTTGTCTTTTAATTACATTCTCCTCCCTATTTCTGTTTTTACTTTGGGAAGCATTTCCCTTCCTGCTTCGTACTTGTCGTCTACATAACACTTACTTCAGTATTGTACCTTGTGTCACAAACAGTGACAGGAGAGAGTATTGTGCTTTGAGTTTAGCCCAGGCAAATTGTTTCAGGAAGAAAGTATTGTAAGGCATATAAACTGCACAGAATGTATGGAAATAACTTGCTTTCTTTTAATGGTCGCAAGTAAATTAAATAAATTGTATTTGAAAAATAGTCCAAATGAATGTAATTTCATTGGCCTTTTTCCATCCCCCACAATATATTCCATAAGCTATTTCACTTTTTACATACAGTTGCTTAAAACTGTTCTTCTACTTGAAGAAACTTCAGAAAAAAGGATTGTTTTCCCATATTTCTTTAGGCATACTTTCCCAAAATACTTTTGAATCACTTTATTTCATTATTTGAGGCTTTGAAAAGAACTGTAATTGTTCCAGACTTCCCCCTTCAGTTACTATTTTTACCATTAAACACCCATGTTCAGAAGGACCCTATTGCTGGTTTTGTTTGCAGACACAGGCACCTCCTCCTCCTTCAGGAGTGGCCTAGGTTTTGCCACAGCAGAATCTCAGGCATTGGATTTATAAAAATGGCAGGTTTAATGGAGATACAGCATCAAGTCAGCGAAGGTTAGGTGCCTTTAAAGAGAGACCCAATACAAAGAAAACCCCAGGCAATTATACTCTTAAGACTTATGCCATCAAATGGTGATTTTTGATTTGTGGTCTTCTAGCACTTTCCTGGTTTCTTTCTCTGTGTTCACCCCACACACAGGCAGGACCTTGATTTCTTGCCTTTTTGAGTTACAGCTTCTGCTGACAATTGTAGCCTCCTTATTTTTTGTTTGTTTTTTTTTCTGGTGCACCTGCTCACTGGCAGAGCATGGAAAGCTAAAAAACCACTAGTCTTAATATAATAAGCATTGCCTAGCAACACCTGAAATGTCACTATGTTATCAATATTCTTTCCATACTAAAGCTAGAACACAGCACTGTACCAGTTCCTAGGAAGATGACAAAGCACATTAATTATTCAGTCTGAAAGCATATCTAGGTCTAAGTTCACAGCTTCTGGCTTAAGGCTTCAGCAAATCCAGGTCCTGATGCTAAGCAAGCAGCACACTAAATCACACAGCTTTGTAACTTCATGTAGCTAGTCCTACTTGGGACTTGTTTATGCTGAATAACTATCAACTCTCGACTAATGGCTTGTTAAAAGTGTACATACATATTTAGGAAGATTGTGGAATCGTGGAATGGTTTGGGTTGGAGGAGACCTTAAAGAGGTCTGGTCCCAACCCCATTACCAGTAGGCCAGGTGGCTCAAAGGCCCATGCAACCTGTCACCTTCCAGGGATGGGGCAGTCCACAACATCTCTGGATAACCTGTTCAGTGCCTCACCACTCCCACAGCAAAGAACTCTGTACATACTGAGATGAATTTCTCTCTTGTGTACACTGTATATCATAGCTTTAGATAATGATGTTTCATCTTCTGTCAAGTACTAAATTAAAGATTTCTAAAGCAGAAACTTTGTGCAGATGGCATGCTGGTAGTATGCACTAGTAATGATAAAGCCCCTCTTGTATTTTGGTTTTTCAAACACTTTACATATGTACCAGAATTACCTAATATACCATAAAAGTCAGGTTCAGGAAAAAATGCGGTTAACAGCTATACTGATACTAAGATGAGGTGTGAGAAGTCATACTTTTGTAAGAAACTACATGAGACATCTGTCTGGTAGTAAAAATATTAATAAAAAGTTTGCCTTTAGACAAGCTCCTCTGAAACATTTACTTTATTAACTTTTTAACAACATAAAATGATTCAGTCAATTGCTTAGAAACCTAACGTACAGAACCTTTTTTCTCTTATTTTTTTGTTTCTTTTTGTCTTTTTTTGGTCTTTTTTTGTATAGATCTGTTGCATTTTGATCTGGGCAGTTTCTGTAATACTGTTTCTGAAGTGAAACATTCATGCGAAGTTTGATGTTAATAGAAGAGAAAAAGGCAAAGCTTATGTACATGTGCATAAATCGGCATAAATCAGCTGTATGTGTCTGCTGTAAAGGCATTAGAACCACAGTGCAGGAGTCAGACTAACTTTCAGTATAATTTTCTGTAAGTGCCAATAAACACAGTGCGATGTTGTCACCCTTAGGTGGCGGCATTGACTTTGTAGTGGTGACGAGCTCCTGTGCTGTGAGGAATTGCCAATGCCTGGCAGATAATTTCTGAATATCGTGCTGGTTCCACAGACCCTGTGTTCCCTTCAGCTGCCAGGAGTGCTGTCAGAGTAATTCTTAAGTGTCTCAATAAGGTCAGCTGTATGGTTTCACCACTTTCTGCTTCTTATCTATTTTTTCTTTTTAGACAGGTACTGTACTTTAGTGTTCTGACTTTACTTTACACGTACACTGTGTGTGTCTACAGATTTAAAAGCAACCAACAGCTGGAGTTGCAATCTGTAATGCTGCATTAATTATACTTTTTGACTCTTGTCAGATTAAATATGGTTGATTAATAGCTGTACCTATGCTACTATTTAAAAAACTTCCAGTTTTGATATTGATAGAAAATTAGGTGTTATACTACTTACAGCATTTTTTGGCCTGTAATTTGTTACCATTTATAATAAACATTCTGTGCATAAAAATGTATATTACATATACTGTAGATTAATACAACAACAAAAGTGAATGGTGGAATGAAAGAGCGGAAAAGTGGCTGATACAGAACTTTTTTCTACTTTTTGGTCAGCATTTTAAGGTGATTATTTATTTGATACTCTCAGCTGATGTATTTTGCATATCATTGGAGTAAAGGTTAAGTGCATTTATTTCTACATTCAAGTGACATCTTTTTATGCCTGTGCATTAATGGCTGGCATGTTAGTGTTGTACATCAAACCTAGGAAGAGCTGTAATAAATAATGCTCTCAGTGTTGAAGATTGTGGTAGTGATAGCCCAAATGGATGGAGGTAATGCAAAAATCCTAAATGCAACATACAAGCAAATTTCAGCGAGTTGTGAATTTTAAATTTTGAGTTAGAATGTAAGCACTTTGGCTTCTTTGTTTCTTTTGTGTGTTTTTTGGCTCCCCTTGTTGTTGAATAAGTTATTTGAGCTTTTAATTAAAAACTTGATGACCAGGAATTGGTAGCTGGATATGGAGCCTTTAAAATTGTTTAAATTACCTATATTTGGTTGTCCTTTGGGATCGCTGGTATTGCAGTACTTTAGTCACAAACCAAATTCCATACTAGAGTGAAAAATCCTTCCACTAATATATATGCTGCTTGATATTAAAGTTACCTAAATGGAGCTGAAAATTCTGTAGTTTGTTGTTTTCTTGTTGGAGTTTTTGTTTGTTTAGTTGTTTTAATCTGATGGTATCTTGTGTCAGAGAGAGCGCTGGAAAACACCAGATGAATCACTTGTAGGTTCCTTGTCTGTTAAGTTGGTATCTTGACTCATGTTGTACTTTGTAAGAATCTTCAGCCGTTCACTAGGGATAGCAATAAATCAAAACTTGATAGAATTTCTCCCAGTGAGCTGTGATGCTTACTGAAAGAGATCATAAATATGATGCTGTGAAGCAAATCCCTTAAAACTGTCAGTATGATTATTTTAAAATAGTGGTAATTTGCATCAATCAAAGGGAATTCAAATATGTTTTTATTTGTATACAACAGAGACAAGATTATGTAAAAGTAATGAATGGCAGGCAGGCATCTTTGTTTATATCATTTCTTTCCAGCAAATTCCAGCTGAACTTTTTTATCTTTATCATGCTAGAAGAATGAACTTGTCGAATTTCTGTAGTTGTGGGAAAACACTTTTGTTTCCTAAACTACTGCATTGTAACTTACGTAGGTTACAGTTTTCAATATGAGAGATTAGATACATTAGGGTACAAGATCTACAAATGTATTCCCTATTCGCATCTTTCTATAGTGACCGGTACCTGGGAGCACGTACGTAAATACCTGCTCTCTGTGGTGCTCTTCCAGGTGTTCTCCAAAATGCTACATTGTTGGTAGACAATGTTACAGACTAAATGGAATAGGCACTGGGACCAAACTGCTGAAACCATCCTAAATACTATCTTTTTGAGTCAAGGTTAAATTCTTACAAGTTTTAAACTGCAACATCAGTCCCCCCGCCGGGTAAAGTTGTGCGTTTGTATTTGGATTTACACTTAAATTGCAAATCTATCATCCACGCACACTTTATGCACTTTCATCCTAAATTACATTGTTATTTACTTTAGAATTTGCTGCAGCCTTTCCACTGCCATTGTTTTTTCAATCCGGAATGATAATGTTTAAAAAACGGAGTTTGTCTGAACTTTAGGCATGGGTACTGTTGTAATTATTGTGGCTAATTTTGAACATTATATTCTGCTTTTCAGAGCTATGTGTAGCTTTGCCCCAGTACTTTTAAGAGTTTTTAGCTTAGTGTTTCCTTTTCATTGTTTTGTAGTTTGTTTCGGTTTTTGAAAAATTAATATTTTTTTAGTAATAACGGTTAAAAGTTCTGTTGTAACTGAGGCTTTCCCTAAAAATCGTCTTGCTGTGGTGATCCTCAGACACCAGCTTGTGGTTTTCTTTGGTCTTGTTCTATTGCATCCAAGTGTGGTTTGCATAGGGTTTTTTTGTTTGCTTGTTTGTTTTTTTTGTGTATGTCTCTCTGGGAATTGTACATTATTCTGAGATTATGCAATTAAATTATAATTTTCTAAAACCGCAAAATTATTTTTAATTTTGTATCTGTGTTTTCTCACTGCTACCCTACTGATTCTCCTCCCCATCTCACTGTCAGTAGTGAGCTGCTGCCTGGGGTTAAACCATGGCAATGGTGAAGATTGTGCCAGTGTTCCCTGTCCTACCACCTTAGTAAAATTAGAAAATATCCTTAAAGCATACTTCTATCTGAAACATCAAAATGTAAAAAAAAAAATCTAGATTACAAAATCACGAAAAAGATCAAATATTATTGGAAAGTACTTATTTTAAATTTTTTTCGTCTTAAACGTAGAGAAAACCAAACAAAAAAACTTTCAAGGGTAAGGTTTTCATAAAATATTTTTATTTTTCCTCACTCTCAAAAGAAAAAAAAAAATACTGGATTTGGTAAATGGGTCAATGGGCCAGCTTCATTGTGGGTGAGTGTGCATTGCCACTGGAAGTTTTCCAGGAGTCTTCTTGGGACTGCTTCCAAGGGCTGCATTTTTGCAGTGATGATCCCACACAGGGCTGCTGCTGGAGGCATGGCTGTGCCTGGCTCTCCCTCATTCCCACACGTGCCCTGTGCCCAGAGGATTTGTTTGGATGCCCGGTGTGCCTGGGCATGTTTACCCTGTGATGCTGTCCGTGGTTTTGTGCCAGAGGTACAGCTGTAGAGTTCACTGCTGTCAGGCTTTGCAGAAAGGTGTAGGTGTGACCAAAGAGGTGTTTGCTTTGCATAAAATGTCAGCTTTGCAACTTATCTTCATCTGCACAATTCTCTTTTATTGTATTTTCCAGTCTCTCTGTGTTTGGAGACGTTAGAGTTTTTGAAAGATGCTTTTATAAAAGCAGTTTTATATTTTTCTTTGAACTGGTCTTGATGTTTTTAAGTGCTTTTTTTGATTTGCTGTTTAAAATATGCAAAAATGAAAGTTGTTGGTCGCACTGAAGTTATTGGATTGTTATGGTGGGAGGGGGAGTGTTTGCTGTTAATCTTGTGCAGCTTCTTGAAAACACGGGGAATTACTCAGCTATGTAGAAAATACCTATATTGTGTACCGTGAGTGAGAGATTTGTGATTGTATTCTTGAAATTGGATGATTTCAGCTACTACATAAGGCTGTTTAAATATATTTGTCATTTCAGAAAAGTGGGAATTTCTATAATGAAATAGTAGTTGATAATTTCTGTGGTTTTAGGCATTTCTGAAAATACCTTATAATGGTGCCTAACTTGAAAAATTTATACTTTATACATTTCAGAAGAGCTCTATCTTGTACTGTTTTTCTTTGTTTTTAGTATGTCACTTGGATCTCAGAATACCTTAGAAAATTTATTCTTCCTGTAGAGCTCATTCTTGAGCTAATGTCCTGGGTTTTTTTTTAAATGTCTCTTAGCACTGTACAGTCTGCAGAACAGTGTACTATTCCTGTTGCTCATAGACTGCAATTTCTCCAGGTTTTGAAATATTTGCAACAAAGTTTCCGGAAGTTTTTGAGTGCTTTTAATGAGATAGAAATGGTGTGGGTGTTTGCTGTATGTACATCTTGCAGATGTTCTGTGGTTTTTTTGCTTTTCTTTTTTAGTCTCACTTGGGAAAGGTGTTGCAAATAAACTATTATGGCAGGATTGCTACAGCTGACCTTTTGTTTTTTCAATTGTGATACTAGTCCTCTGTGAAATGATGTGAAACTGCGGTGCCTGTAGAGATAAGTGGTTGATGTTATTTTTTTTTTTGCTGAGAGAAAAGCTATACGGACAGTGAATTTTAAACTTGAATGGCACTACTTTCTTACTAGTTCTATTATACAAATGGAAAATTGGGAGACAATCATCCTTTGGAGGAAGTAATTTTTTGTAAGGCAACAAAATTCTTGTGATTATATCTGGTAGGACTGTCATGTCCTGTGAAAGCCACTACTTGTCTCATCTATGCTTCATTCTGTGGTGGGTGAAGTTTTTTGGAAGTTCCAAACTTCTCTGAAGGTATTCCAGCCATTTCAGATACTGATATTTCAGTGGCAGTGATCTAGTTGTCGTTTTCATGCAGGTGTCAATTGGGCTGCATTACAGCATAAACTCAGGTGGATTGTTGTTTTCCTCACCTATAAGGCACACTGTCCTGGGATTGAAAAGTGTTATAGAAACAGGGGATCATGGATTTTCGTGGTGAGATACTGCTGGTTTAGTTCATTGTCTTGTGCTTTTGCATGGCAATAGTGATTCTTGGACTGTAGAAAGAGATATATCTGTAAACCGATACCCTCCCAAAATAAAAAGTGGGTGAGGTAGTGGAAGAAGCTGCCATGCTTAGTTCTTTATTTTTATTGCTAACTTTGGCTTAGCTAGTAATTTCCTCTGATCTTGTGAAGATGACAATAGTGCAGTTTTTACATTAAAGTAGGCACAAGTAGAATATTTCAACAAATATTTTAAGCTCCTCCTCACAAAGTACAAGTAAGGAAAATCTCAAGTGTATTTTAATTAAGAAGTATATCCAGATGCCTATTTTGACTATTTTTGTAAATGTTAAGCTGTTTACTTAGAAATGCATAGAAATGTGATTTTCATGTGACACTAGTTCAATCACTTGTAATGTGTAGGTATTTTTGTGACTGCAGAACAATGTCTACTTGCCATTTAGCAATAAATAGATTTTAAGTTTGAAGATGGACACGGTGATAGAAGATGATTAAAGATACTGAATGTACATTGAAAACAGTTGAAAACTTGGTGGTTTTTGTGGTATAAGCACTTTTGATCTGAAGAGTATCTTTCTGCAGTTAGTTTGCAATTAGATGCTACTAACTGCAGAAATTTTGTAGTGAAGTATGTATATAAATGCTCCACCATTTTTAACATGATGTTTGAAGAAAAAGGACTTAAGTATTTCATTCGATAATATTATTTGGCTTATATTTTCAAAGAATATTTGCAAGTAAAATGTAGAATTTTTGTCCAGTAGTTAAAAAAAAAAAAAAAAAGAAAAAAATTAATACATTCTTCTTGAATTAAACATGCTTCGTGTCTTTCTGTGTCTGGACTTTTTAGGAAGTGCTGCTTAGAAAGAAGACAAACTTCAATGCATAATAAAAGACAACAGGCAGATCAAATATTTAGATACCTAAACAAGATTTAGGCTTATGAATGTGTGCTTCAATAAATTATGCTTTTAATCTGGTAATTCTGTTAAAGATGTCATTCTTTATGTATCAAATCTGCCATGCGTGAATTAGTGTGCTAAGGCTGAGTTTACTAGGACCGGCAACTTCTGCAATAGTTAGTCTGAATCACAGGAGACTACACCCCTCTTTCATCTATTTAATTCTCCAGGTGTATTTATTCTTGACAGGTTTGGCCATCTTAAAAGTAGTGTTCAATTAGTTTTAATTTTTCAGGTAACATTGCAAATTATTTTCTTTGCTTAATATAGTGGGTGGAATTATTACAGTTTTTACTGGTTAACCTGTTTGTAATTGTATTCAGACCATGTATGGTTATGATTTTCTTGATTTTTTTTTTTCTGACTTCTTTTCTTGTCTTGCAGAAAAGATAGGCTCCTGAATGTAAGGAGTAACTACTAATGTTGTATGCCACAAAATCAACATTTCTGTAAAAGCAGCTGTTGATTCTGAAGATTAATATTACTGAAGAACTACCAATTAATTTGCTATTGTTATCACTGCAGTTTGTAGTACCTGCAAAAATGTAGCATTACAATTTCCTTTTTCCTCACATTTTCAGTTGCATATAGCTTTCCCTTGCTTTTTACTTTAGGGAGAAATCTTCCTTCTAGCTAGGGAGTGGAATGTTTATTTTAGAGAAGTTCTCACTTTTCACCAAAAAGTATGAATATCTCCTTATGAATCCTTAAAATCCAGGGTTTTTTCTGCACCAGTTAACCGGGGAAACCGCAGCAGTATGACAGATGTGCTTTAGCTGTTTTATTATCCTTTGAAAAATACAACTTGGCAATGTTCAGTTCCAGGTTTGAAGAGAAGCATTATTATTTTCTGCATATACATGTCATCTATGCTAAAGATAATTCATTTTGAGATGGATTACTTAGATGTATGTAGAGCAGTGTGATGTGACTTGGCACGGGGTGGACATTTTCTGTTCAGGATATGAAAAGGTTTGGTAGGGCTACCTGGTACTTCTTTCCCTACCTGCTATGGTCTGCTCTAGGTGTAAGATGAAAAAAAAAGCAGGCGATGGTGATATTTTGTTGTTTTGTCTTGGTTTACTTTTACTCATCTATGCTTTGTTCCTTGGTGGTGTTATGAGAGGAACATGGGAAAATAAGGAAAGTGTGTAGCTCTTGACTCTCTTTGGTCTTGTCTGAGAGGCTTTCCATTCTTGTAATAAAAATCACTTGAAGGCACTGATATTTCTTTTGGCAGCTTTAACCAATATGTCTAGGTTTTGTCTTGGAAAAATAAAAATAAATTTCCTTGGTGATGGGTTTTGGGTGGAGTTTGCTTGTTTGCTTTTGAGGTTTGGGGGTTTATGATCATTTGGAGAATATGGCTTGGGGATTAAAGAAAGTGAGAATTCTGGAGAAGCCCTACTGCTGAAATCTGCAAGATGATTAAACAAACTTGCTTTCCCAGACGACCTATGTTCTCTGATACTGAAAAGAGACTTTATAACAGGTGCTGTAAGCTTCACTCCTACTTTTTTCCAAGGTTCTCCCCTAAAGTTGAAGCTTGGCCTGATCAAAGAATAGATTAATTCAAAGTGATGCTGCTCTCCAAATTCAGCCTGCTCTCCAAATACAGCCCATTCTGGCTTTTTACTGCTGGAAGAGAGGGGGGATTGGCAGCCAGATTTTCTCCAACTCATGTTTGTTTGCTTCCACCTGCCCCCCGTCCCCCCAGTTTCTGGGACATGTTTAAGTCAATGGTGTTACTAGTATTATTTCTGAGAGTGAATGTAAGTCATTTTTATCATAGAGGATTGCTAATTTGTACTCCACGTGATCTTGCCTTTAAAATGAAAGTAATAGATGGCTGTGGAATAAGAGGAATAGATTATGAACATCAGACTAACTTGGGATAATTAATTCTTGAACATGTTCCCTGGTATATAGGTTCCTCAAAATAAAAGAAGGCGGGGAAAATCACATCTTAAGACATTGAGTCTGGGGATAGGAATTATGAAAAATGGTTTTGGATTAATCTTTAGCAGTGAAAAGGTTACAGATTGTGCTGTACAGCACAATGTGAAAAACGATTTCACTGCTGAGCTGAAGTGCTTTTGCCATAGGTAGACTTTGGCCATATAGATTGCAGGTCTAAATTCTCACCGATATTTTCTGTGCTACCATTTTATAAGCATTTACCAATGGATTTCAGTGATAGAAAAATTTCTTTAAAAAAGACAAATGTGTTTAGCAGAGTAAAGACTAAGAAATGACTAGTAGACAGGTGATCCCTGAGTGGTGGTGCATAATTTATAAATTTGTGAACTTATCGCTGAACTGACATGTATTTCAGTGTCTTGATGAAATCCACTCTATTTTATTAACACTGTGATTTTTGTCAGTTAAACCAAAAGTCTTTATCAGTCAGTTTTGAAACTATTTCTGTGTGAAATTATGAGCCTTAATCAGTACTTTGACTATATAGAGGTGAATTACACAGATGGAGAAGTTTTAAATTACTCACTATCCCATAGCTGCTCCTTCTACAGCTTTTGAATTACTGTTGTGATTAAAAGTATTTTGTTATGCCATATGCATTTTGCTGGTTTTTTTCCCTCCTAAACACTAGCTTAATATTAAGTAAATAATTTAAATACCAATTTATAAAATATTTGGATTTATAGTTCGTTGGGGTAAATTATATGTATCTGTGTAAGGTGAAGACCTCTTCTACGTCAATTATTTTTGAAAGGCGCAACACACCATATTATTTGTGAGTTGTACAACTCAAATGCACAACTCATTGCCAATGTGTGAGGAGTTCTGATGGATGGAGGCTGACAATTCAACCTTAATATTCTATTCCTTTTATTAAGAATGCGTTTTTTATGACCACTGTGGACTGCTTTGGGCGATAGTGTGGTGTGAGGGCAGGAAAGGTGCAATTTTCCTCTACTTAATTATTGTATATTTCAGGGGAACCGTTTATTTGTTGCCGTAATCAAAGCTGGTCTTGTGGAATGGTTTCAGAGTATATTGTCATTTTGAACACTGTCCCTGCTCTTCAGTCAAGCAAAAAAACCAGAATTCCAAAGCTTCAGATAAATCAAAAATTGAGACTGTTCTGTTAGTTGAGAATTTTGGTTTGAACAATAGCAGCATTAAATTCTGAATTTACTTAAAAATAAAAAGAAAAACTATTACATTAAAGCTGTTATATTTTTGATTCCTCATAAAACTATATTTTTATATAGCCATGTTTATTCTTTATAATTTCTCCTCTGAAATCGAAATGATCTTGCAAAGGTTTTATCCTTGTTATTGAGTCTAATCTAGTTGTTATACAAATAGCATGTCATTTAGTAGCTAACTCATTTTTTTCTATATAGTGCAAGTGGTATTGAAAATGTTTACTGAAAGTTATTATTTGTCTCACAAAGATTTTAGGCTTTTTTTTCTTTTTATTCTCTCTTGAAAACTGTTTGAAGGAGGCAAAGGGCTTCTGTCTTTGCAGACCATAATTCCTTTTCAAATTCAGGTAGTAGATTACAATTATGATGCAACCCCATAATTTTCACCTTGTTGTTATTCAGTGTTGTTGCAATCCTTTTAAGATGACTGAAGTGATGTTTTTTTCCCCTCGAGCGTTCCTTCTGTTGAGCACTTTTGTCTTTGCCTTACATACTTTCAGAGCTTATTTTCAGTTTTCACTTGCTGACACCGAGTTTGTTCAAGGTCAGTTTGTTTAGCTTTATCTGTCTGATACCATTAACACTGGCGTCCTCACCCAGTAAAAAATAAACAAGGTTTCAAAAAGATTGTTGTTTTGCATCAGAATGGGTGTTAAGTCTTCCATCAACAGGGAAGAGAAATAACCAGCAGCAATCCCTCAGGTAGGGAATATCACCCCAAGCTGGTAGTAAGATCTGCAGCACAAACCAGTTATTCAGTAGGATATGACCTGCAGAGTCAGTCGTACCTTCCTGCAGGTATATGGGGGGTGTTGGGTTGTGGTTTTTTTCCTTTCCCCTTCTTACCTTCCCATGCAGAGAGATGTGTCACTGCTCCTTGCAGCCGGTCATCTTTTCCATTAAAGTTATAATTTCAATCAACTTTTAATCTGTTTCTGGAAAGTGTCTAGGTCTAAATATCTGCTGTCTTTCTAATTATTACTTTAATTGTCTTTCGAGATTGCTAAACTTAAGTTTTATTCTTTTTTTTCCTTTGCCCGAGATTTGTTTTTTTAATTCTAGAACAGTTGAAGTATTTTTATTTAGGTTGTATTTAAAGCTTCATATAGGCTGCCATATGCAAAGATATCTCGTTTGAATCACGTGCATTTTGTTTTATTCTGTTCAGATAAGCCAAGAAATATTTAAGATACTTTTTGTCTTCTTTTCCTCAGGTATTTTGATGTTTTTTTCATCCTTATGATTTTCTTCTAAATTCTGAAGCTTTGTATTTCAAATCAGAGTGAGATCTGTTCCAGTTTAATTCTCAAGATTTTGTATACTTGTTGTCCCTGTATTGTTTTGTTTTGAAGATCTATTTTTTTTACCTATTATATTCATCTAGTAACCCACTTGTAGGTTAAATAGAAACCCATTTGGAACAAAGATAATGCAGGGACAGATACTGACATATAAGACTAAATTGTCAGATAAAATGTGATTGTTTTATTTTAAAAAGCTGATTTTTTCTCAAGAAACCATAGTTATATTAAAAACTATTAAAATCATTATTTGTCTTAAGGTAGCCAGCTTCTTTAAATGCAGTGAAGTGTTCCTTAAAGAGAAATTGTAGTGCCTTGATGTTCCCAATTAGTGCCTTGCACAAATTCTGACAAATCCATCTGTTGTCATGACTTCCTGTAACTATTATAGTTTTTGTGTGATCTTGCAAGGATGGACTTGAGTAAATCTTTCTGATGCTAATGTAGTGACCTGGAGTTTCTTGACAGAAAATAGCTGAAAATGAGAGAGCCCATTTTCTATGTATTCTTTCTCTTCATTTCAGGATTATTCTAGGATGCATGTGGGAATGTCAGCAAGTTACAATGCTCTATTGCTGTGCATAATTGTCTTGCCATGAGAAGTTCAGCAAGCCTCAAAAGAGGCCAGCTAGCTTCTAGAGTTTGAATGTTACTTTTCAGAGGCAATAATGGAAAAAATTAGTTGAATTTTTAACAGAACTTACTTTAAAATTAAGTGACTAATCAGGGTACTGATTTCTGAATTGTGTATTGATTAGATCTACACCTCTTTAGAATATCTGATTTCAGTTTTGGAAGTTAAGAAGTTTACATAATTGAGTTCCTATACTCACACTCAGGTCTTCAAAAAGTTATTTCAAAATGTTTTTAATATGCTTCAAATACTTTTAATATGCTCAGTTCCTATTAATTTTGAAGAATGATCATGCAACACTCTCTAGGAGTCAGGAACCTCTTATTTATGTGTAGCCTTTAATATTAGGCTCTGACTCATGTCAGGCAAGTCTGTACTTATAGAGGAGTAGAAAAGTGGTTGTGTCCTTTGTGATTGATAGGAGTTTAGATCCTTTAACTGGACTTTCAGACCCAAAAAGATTGTATGTCTTTCAAATATATACTACACTGAAATTTGAAAAACCATAGCACATGTAATTACAAAGCTAAACAAAAATTTGTATTATTGTGTAGTATGTAACTACTACATAGTGTATACTTTTTCTTTTGTATATACCCCAAGTAACATGATCTGATTTAAAGTCCTCCGCTACTTTTCTCTACCTGCTGTCAAAACACCCAGTTGCAGGGAAAAAGTGGATATAAAGAATTTGCTCTTTTAACTCTCAAACGTTTTTTGTCAGTAAAACAAAAATTATGCCTTGCTCCTCTCACCTCTGCCCATCCAGTGGTATGAATCAGCTGGCCTTACATGACTTTCTCCAACATCAGTTGCAAAGCTTTAATAATATTTGGGGGGAACATGTGCCTCTCAGTTTAACTAGAGGACATTTGCTGTCTTTTCTTTCACGGGAAAGAGGATTTAAACAAACTTTCCATACCATGTGTTGGTTGTATATTTCGTAGTAACCACCAAGAAGTTCTCTGCATTTAGGGAGACGATGAAGCCGAGATGAAAAGATATAAATTCATGAAGGCTCAGCCTCACAGCTGGTGTATAATCCTTTCTGTTGTCACGGGTGCCCTGGCCCCAGCACCCAGCGGAACAAAGGGAGCTGAATTGGAAATGGTGGGAGCTGGGAGCCTCTCGCTGGCAGCACATCCCATGGCCATAGGCCTTGTCAGGGCGCAGTGTGATACCCTTTATTCCGGGTGACAGATGTGAGGTCGGTTCAGCGAGGGGGAAGTCATTACTAGTGTGAGGGCAGTGTCAGATCAAAAGTAAGCAGCGATCAAACAAGGTGGAGAGCTGTGGAGAACAGGCTTTCTGCCTGGCCTCCGCACCTGCCAGATCACAGGGGGAGCCAGCCTTGTGTGTCAGGTTGTGCTGATTCCCTTTGATCTGTGGTGAATGAGCCAGGATGGAAACTGAAGGGGAGAGGGAAGAGTTTTATTTCCCATTTCTTCAGGGCAATTGAAGGTGCTTTGCTATGTAATGCTGACATGGACGTCACAGCTGAAAAAATCTCCAATAGACCCCTGTCAGAAGTAAAATGTTCAGGGCTTGGGATTTCTGTTTCTAACTTGGTCTCACTGATGAGTTCTTCAATGCTGTTTCATTTTGATGACTGAGAATAAAATCTGAAATTTATATTAGATTATATTAATATTCTAATATTAATTAGTATATATTATAATATTATTAAGATTAAAATGGTTGGAATATTTCTATTATATTTCTTTAAACAGAGAAATGTAGCCACATATGCTACAAGTAGATACAGTTTTTTTTCCTGTGGCAGCTTTTACTGTAACTCATAATATAAAGATTAATTAGCTATAAAGTATATAAGAGATTACTTGTAAACATTAAAGTAAATAAGGGATTACCTGTAAACTTTTTCAAGTGTGATGATAAGCCATACGTGGTGTTCCACAACGAGTGTTCCACTTCTGAAATACTTACCATATATATGCGCATCTGTGAAACTTAAGTAATGTTGTAACCGTGATGTTTTTTCATACTGTGCTGTGACATAGCTCTATAAATTGGTGTATTTTATTATGCACAATTCCTTGTATTTAAGATAATTTCCTCATGTCCACACCTTTTTATTCTGCTAAGTATATTTTACAATTCATTTTATGGATGACTTTCCTTATACAGCGATGTAGTAATAAAAAATTTTATTAGGCGGCATACTTGTCACATTTCAATTATAAATTTATTCTTCTGCACTCAAAATAAGGAGTATATCCATGCATCTTTTAGAGTATATACTAAAAAAATGAGTAATAGTAGTCAAATCAACTATTAGAAATTGGTTTGTAGTTTAACAATTGCATTGTTCTTTTTTCTAACTAAGATCTAAATTTCCTTTGTATTTTAAAGAAGATTCCCAACTCTTCCCTCCCTTCCTCTCTTCTCTCCTTCTTCTTCTTCTCTTTCCCTTTTCTTTTCCCTATAGAATTATAGAATGGTTTCTGTGGGAAGAGAGTTTATGAGTCACCTGGTTCAAATTCCCAGCCATGGACAGGGAGACACCTTCCCCCAGACCAGGTTGCTCCAAGCCCCTGCAACCTGGCCTACCAGGGCTGGGGCAGCCACAGCTTCTCTGGGCAACCTGTGCCAGGGCGTCACCACCCTCACAGTAAAGAATTTCTTCCTAATATCTGATCAAAACCTACTCTTTTTTGGTTTGTCTTCTTTTGAAGCTGTTCCCTCTTGTCCCGTCATTCCATGCTCTTGTAAATAGTCTCTCTGCATCTTTCTGGTGGGCTACCCTTCGGGTAGAAGTCACCCCAAAGCTCTTTGTTTTCCAGGATGAGCAATCCCCATTCTCTCAAGTCTTCCCTGGTAGCAGAGGTGCTGCATCCCTCTGATCATCCCTACTCTGGACTGACTCCAAGACGTTCATGTCCTTCCTGTGCTGGTACCTCAGAGCTGGATGCAGCAGTACAGGTGGAGTGTAGCAAGAGCAGAATATAGGGTATTTTTGTCGCAATGAGTATGTTTTGTGTTTTTTGTTAAATCTGAAATTGCTACTCTATGTGTATTTCCAGGTATTTCAGGGAGTAAAAAGGTGCATAATCTTCCTTGATAACTTAAAATAATTTTTTTAAAAAGAAACCTAATTAAAATATACTCCAGCAGTTTTATTATCAGCTCAAGAAGTTTTGCATAGTTCAGTATTGAATAAGCAAAATTGAAATGTCCTGTGCAGCTCTGTAATATTTGTACTGTTACTATGGAAAAAAATCAACCTGGTGTTCTGAGCTCGTTCTCTGCTTTTATGGCAGGCTTTTTCTTCTTGATCTCAGCTTTCATGCAGCTTCTCA
The DNA here is from genome assembly GCA_037013685.1 of Acridotheres tristis. Taxonomy (NCBI): domain Eukaryota; kingdom Metazoa; phylum Chordata; class Aves; order Passeriformes; family Sturnidae; genus Acridotheres; species Acridotheres tristis. Next base: position 14,261,069 of record CM072919.1, read on the forward strand.
AGCTTTACACTTGCATTAATTGATCTTAGAGTCTCCCGTTTCAAGTGACCATGTGGTTTAAAATCAAAATAATGCTCACAAAATAATTGCAATGAGTAACTAGTATTCAAATATCTTTTAGAGAAAAATCATATTTAGCTCGGTTTTTTCTTTTCATCTCTGAGATGAAGAAAAATAACTACAAATCTACACAAAAAAATCAGAATACATTTTTGTATTCAGAGAGAAAGTCATATATGGTTCTCATTCTGCTGCAGTCTAGATAAATGGGAATGAATTTGTTAAGCCTTTGCTACTTCTTTCTTTTGTTGTTTCTGTTGTTTTTATTAAGTAAAATGGCACTTTTAACATTTCTGTGAGAAGTAAAGTATAATAAAGTTTCAGCTGCAGCACCATCTGAGTCCTCCTAGTAATCACTTTGACCTAAAAATTTAAAACCCTATTACATTTTGCCTATGGTTTTTGTTCTCTAACAGATTTATCATTTAAAATGTAGCTTCAGGTGATATGTTTATCTTCTGAAAGCTTAACATTCCAATTGGCAAAAAGTAAAACCCTAGTCAAAATAAAAATGTCTTCCTACATTAGTTTTATACCCTGTCTGGATTTGCAACCATCTGAATAAAAGTAGTGCAAGACCTGTGTGTAGGAGATGGACTATTTATTTTTTATTTATTTTTTTTACGTTAATTTTTTTCTTTGCATCTACTACAGCTACTTGGTAGATTTTTTAGCTCCAGCTGACCTAAAACCAAACAACAACAATTGCAAAGAGGCACCAAAAATGGCCCAGATTTTATAAACAAAACAGCTAATGTTGAACTAGCTTTGTTTACTGTGCAGTTTTTTTCCCACTACAAAGCTAAATAACTCTTTGCAATGTTAAAATAAGACACGTTTTAGTAAGAACACTAAAATCCTCTGGGCATCTCTGGGAAGTTAGCATTAGAGAAGTTTGTGTATATGAAAAGCTCAGAAAAATATGATTAATGTATACATACAAACATCCCACAGGTGGATGCCAAGATGATGGTGACAGTCTCTTTCCAATGGTGCCCAGTGGTAGGATGAGGAGCAGTGGCTCTGAATTAAACAACAAGAATTTCCACCTCAAGGTGTGGAAGGATTTCTTTACACTGAGGGTGGCAGAGCTGTCAAGGGAGAGCGTGGAGTCTCCCCTTCTGGAGACATTCCAATCCCACCTGGACACATTCCTTTGTCACCTGCTTCAGGTGGCTCTGCCATGGCAGGGGTGTTGGACTGGATGATTTCCAGGTGCCCCTTCCAACCCTGACAGTTCTGTGATAAAGGGTAGATGGATATTTTTAATAAATGCAGGCTACTCAAAGCATTAGACTCAGAAAGAATAAGAAAGTCATTCATTCATCCTTTTTAGCAATTTATTATTGCTGAAATGATCCAAATGAAATGTTTCTCTTCACTGAAAATAAACAATGAACAGAGAGACTTCCATGATCATCCATCGATGGCTACTTGTGGAATATGTGGTAGTATTTGTTATAATTGTTAAGGCTTGTGTTTACTAGAAAGCCTTGTAGGAAGGCACAGCTGGAGGCTGGATGGTTGGAGGTTGTTTGGGGGATGAGAAGCAGCTTTGAGGAGGAACACGTGGACAGCAGATGAAGGGGAAGCTGATTGATTGGGTGGAAGGAGCATGGACAGCAGATGAAGGGGAAGCTGATTGATTGGGTGGAAGGAGCATGGACAGCAGATGAAGGGGAAGCTGATTGATTGGGTGGAAGGAGCATGGACAGCAGATGAAGGGGAAGCTGACTGGGTGGAAGGAGCATGGACAGCAGATGAAGGGGAAGCTGATTGGGTGGAAGGAGCATGGACAGCAGATGAAGGGGAAGCTGATTAGGTGGAAGGATGTGGCTGGAGATAAGCAGTCACTGGGTGCCTTTCTGTTAAGTTTTATGTCTGGTGGAAGTTAGAAGTATAAAAAGGAAGTGACTTCTACAGTAAGGCCATTTCCTTTGCATACATAAGGATCTGTGTCTCTTTGTTCCCCATTGCTACAGTTCCTTATATTTATAGTGTTGTAATTGGAGAGAGAAGTATCAAATTAAATGTATTTTAGCTGATGCACCTTTGGGGAAGAGGAAATCGGTGAAGTTCTGAGTCAGAGCCATCTAATGGTCATAATTAATATTAATGCATTCAAGATTTTTTTGAAGACACTGGTTGTGTCTTAATCTGGTATAAGACTTGTTATATAACTTTACTTTATGAAAGCATTGTGGTAGGGGATAAAGAATTCAAAATGGTCATTTTTCTACTCTAGGTCACTACATAGCACAAAACTTGCCATGTCATTTGAATGTTTTGTGGTATGTATGGAGTCATCCATTAGTAGTATAAGAATATATTGTTTTACTTACTAAATGAGTTCAGAATTAGTTTTCATACTGACAGATTTTTAATTTTATAGTCTTTTGAAAAGAATATGGAGTGCTTCCCTTGTAGCCCTTGTAGGTTCATTCTACAGTATCTTTAACTCTTTTGAGCTATCTAATAAATGTATCACAGTTTGAGAGAGTAATTGGAGGCATTAATTTGAGCTGATTCATTACTTTTAATGTCTTGAGAGATGTTCTGCTGTGCCCACCGGGTTTGCTTTTATTCATAAGGCTTCTTCTTACATGTAAAATTATAAATGTTTCCAATTTCAGTTTTCAAAAACCAGAGCATGCCCTGTGCCCAGCTATTGCTTAGCTAATTCTGAAAGTACAACTTTATGTATGCTGGGTGCTTTAGGTACTTATTTCAATAAAATTTCTGTAACAGTGATACAATTCATTCCATGAACAAGATAGATTTGTGTCACAGAACATTGTGACACTGTTTGGTAAAGCTCAGTTCCAGAATGAATAATAACAGGTTGTCATGTGTTTTGGAGTATTTGAGGACATAATTTAACAAAGGCTCCTGTCGTATCCTACTGATTTTAGTGTTTTGTGTGTTGGGGCTTTCTGGAGGATGTTTTGGTTTTGTTTGTTTTGGTATGGTTTTTGTTTGGTTTTGTTTGAGCATTTGTGTGTGTGTTTTTTTGTTTTGGCTGGTTGGATTTTTTTCTCTCCATAAAACCACTGAGCTGGCACAATGTGCTTTCTTTATTTTTGCTGACATATATTTGTACAAAGTCTGGTCCTGTAAGGGAGGGCAGAGCTTATTAATAAATATTACAAGCTATTGTTAAATATTCCATGAACTTTTAAATGTGGCAAAAATAATGTTGGAATTTGGCACAACAGAAATACTGCAGATAAAAAGATGAAGATCCTTTTGGTCTGCAAGCATACCCTTTTGATGTGTCAGCTGTTTATGTACTGACTCATGTCAGCATGCCTCTGTTTTGCATGAATTACATAGGGTGTGTAACTGATGGTGTCTGTTACAGTGAGATGAATGTATCTGTATATTTCCCTTGGTAACAGCATTAGCACTATGTGAATCGTGTACACATTTTCAAGGATTCGGTCAAAATTACTCTTCTAACACAGTTTCAGTAAATTTAGAAGGGCTATTAAACTCTGTGTTTTGTTAACAGTGAGTACACCAGTGAATGTATTTCCAGCATAAAGATGGCATTTGAAAATGCAAAAAAGAGCTGCAAACTGACTTCAGAAACTGCACTGCAGTATATCTTAATAACCCGGCTTGTACATTCTCTACTTCAGTGAGAAAAACAGCTCCACATTTTTGAGTACACTTTCACAGTTGGAGGAGCATCTGTTTGCAAGTTGGTGTCATTCAGGCAGTAAGATCAGACCCTTGAGGTGTACCAAAGTGTTGACTACCACATCAGTTTATCTGTTTGCCAGAGTGCAGGGAATGAACGGAGGGGAGGGGTGGGAAAAAGGAAAGCTTGGACATTTTCCAGGGCCCCAGTGTCTGTGTATGAGGGGTTATTATTACAGGCTGGGAGGCTGACTTTTATTGGGCAGGCTTTTCCAGTGGACTTAGAGCCCCCTCCATCTCTTCCCAGGTGGTTAGCTGGCTTTCCTAGCCAGAATTGCTTGACATTCTCAGACATGGCTAAATGGGACTTTGGCCCCGGGGTTCACATGCTGCCAGCTGGAAGAAAGTAACAAATGAGAGCAGATGACAAAACAGATGTGCATCGTAACTGAGGGGAAGAAGAAAAGGAAAAACAAAAGGTAGGAATAGGAAAAAGAGAGAAGGGAAATCATAGAGGAGGATGGGATGGGAAATGAAATGGTGGCAAATACTGAGCTCTAGGAAGTTCTTATTTGTATGGAAGGAACTCTTTGTTGCTACATGAAATGCAGTAGCATTTGTTTCTCAGTATTTTATTTTACAGTGGTAGTGTGCTTTGTAATGATAAAATGGCTATCGGGATGGTGAATTTGAGGGGCATTTAATGGTGTTCTGTGCCAAGGCCATGTGGTTGTTGATTCTCTTGTAACAATTTTGCTGGGTGGCTTATAGTTTACCTTTTTGAAAATTTTCTTCAAATACTTGTTTTGACCTGCTTTGTACTTATATGAGCTATATCTTTGAGGTGGCAAAATACTCATAATTTAGAGACCCTCTTAACTTTGATAATTGATACTAATAAACATCATAAAAAATATTTATGAAGAAAGAGAAGGGAAATTAAAATGGAGAGCAGTACGTCTGAAAATGAATTGAAAGAAATCCTTCACTTGATGTGCTATCATTCCAAATTATTTGTTTTTATTTCATGTTTAAGTCATTGTTTACTGTTCTGTAGGGAAAGAATGCTTCTGTTTTTTTAGATTGGATTGTTTTTCACACAAAAAAAACCCTTCTTGTGGTTAATGATGCTGTTACCTTAAATTCTTTTTGGTCTGCCTGGATTTTGTAATATATTAAGTTCTAATCCTAAAAAATCAAGTCAGAAAGTTGCCATATAGTGCAAATTTGAGTATTGATGTCATCTAATTAACTTGGATTCTTAAGATGCTATAAATTAGTTTAACTATTAAGTATCAGAAACGTCTCAGATTTTTTTAAATTTAATTTTTTTAAATGCAAGAGCATTTTAAGTCTCTGATTGTGTTTGGGCATGGTAAATACCAGATTACAAGTGCTGTCTGCACTGACTACTTTGAACATGCTGTGTTTTGTCCTTTTTATATTTAAGACTATGCATTCATATTGACTGCAATATGAAGTAGGTTTACTGCATGAAACTATAATAAATGTGGAAGAATTTAAAGTACAAGTATTTGTCTGAACTTCTAAAATGGTAAAAGGCAGTAGGTACTAAATTAAAAAGTGCCATGCATTATGCTTTCACTTGTCATACGTCGCAAATACAGTCTGCACATAGTTTGATGCTACTGAGACCTATCATTCATGTCTGAATTTGTAGCTCAACTAGAAATCTTTAATGATTTAATTAAACAGAAAATAGCTAATGTAGATAAGTACTGTGGCTTGTTCTCATCCACTGCTTTTCTGTACCAGGCTTGATGACCACTCATCTGCTGGTTAGTCTTGCACTGCTAAAACATAACTAAAAGTTTTTAGGGATTGATTGAGAAGGTCAAAACATCAAGAGCAATATGAAGATGGATGGAAATGAGGAAAAAACAATATTTTAAAATTTATTTTGAGTGTGAGTTATAGTAATATAAGGGATAGAAAAAATCCTGCTGCACCTAGTACTGTTTCAAAAAAAAAAAAAAATCGTGATTGTGGGTGGGAGATGTGTGAGATTTGGTAGATGAATTTTTAAAAGGTGATTTGCACATCATTAGACTCAGTGAAATCTAATACTTTGTTTTCCTCAACCATCTAACTTGCTTTTACTCTTTAATTAATAAATTAAGGAGTAATTAGTTAAGAAATTTTACAGTAAAATATAGTGATAGACCATTAGTTGTGCAGCTCTCCAGTTAATTCCAGTGTACCAAGTTCTGCTGCCTCACAAATGACTAGTTTATCACCTTATGAATATGTTTAATTACAAATGAGTACTGGTCACTTTCGTACTGTCAGAAAACCTTTTGTATAAGTTCACAGTGAAAGTATGACCAAAACATGTTTATTTCTCAGCTATAATTTGTCAGACGAGGGTTGGAACAGGTTCCTATATGACAGTCTTGTATAATTTACTGTACATTCCTTTTCATATTACTGGGTTATCATGGTGCTATCATGTTGTCAAGATATCTGAATGAACTGTTCATCAAAAATGAAGAAAACCTAAGAAATCATATGATTTGGTGGTCATTCCTCTCTTTCTAGTGCTGTTTTTGTGACAGACAACTCTTTTACTTAAGCATGTTAGTGAGATCTCACTTGACATATTTATTGTTCACTTGCGATGATTTGGTCCTTATCCCTGGAGTTTTACTCTCATTGTTATTCTAGAACTTTAATATTAAACATGAATGTAATAGAAATGTATAATCATATTGATTAACTGTTAAGGTTTTTTTTTTTCTTGTCCATTTCCCTGGGACATACATTAGCCCTCTGTGTGCATGCCACATCTTTTTGTTCTTTTGTAACTGTAATCTACGCTTAAACCATTATGGATGTATCAAACAAGGTTCCAGCTTTTCTTTCACAATTCTGGTAAGTCTAATGAACGTACTTCAAGTAAGAAATGTTTGCTTTGTGTTGTTAAGTCACACCATAAATATCTACAAAGTAAAGAACAAGTAAATTAAATCCTTTGAAAGAGATGTGTGTTACTATCTTTTTTGTATTTACTAGCTCAGAAATATTAGTTTGAAGTTAAAGGCAAAAAATATTAACAGGAATATTAAAAAATATTAAAAACACTAAAAAATTGTTGAAAAAATGGAGAGAGAGATGTCCTGTGCCCACTTTTCCTGTTTGCTTTCTGTGTTTTGAACTTCTTTTTGAGATTGTATTTAGCCATATGAAAAATCATTATTTTTATTAAACCTCTTTCATGTAGCCTATTAGGATCAAGCTTTCATTAGAGGAATGATGATCTTAATTTTCATCTTTAATTAGAATTTTTTTTTTTACTTATCATTCAAGAAAATATTATCCTATTTTTGTGTATGTGTGCAGAGACTCTAAAGGCTATGTTAAATTTATTATAATCCTTGTTTTTTAAATTTAAAGAAGTTATTTTACAATTAATAAATTTTATTTGAATATACCTACACAAAACGTATTCTACTTTGTGTTCAGTTTTTCCTTTTCATATTTTTTTAGTTTTTATTTTACTTATTTGTTTTATTGACATTAATGTTACTGCATTTACTGAGCTTCTCCATGAGCAAAAAGAACTTGCAGATTATGAGAGTCCTATTTAAAAGTATGATCATTGTGGAAAAACTTGACTTTTTTTTTTTTTTTTTCTATTTTCAATTGCAATGCTGGACATTGATATTAGTGAAAGGCTTCTTTTTGCTTATTCTACTTACTGCTGCCTTTTTTGAAGCTGGTAACATGGAAATTACAATGTCATAATCAATGTGTTTTTAATACTAGTGAGCTCTGACTGGCATTCAAAATCTGTCCAGCCTGGTGTTTGTTCTACTTTTTGGTTTGTATAAAAAGTCACTAAGGTCATACCATTATACTAACTGTCTTAAAAAAAATAAAAGTGCAATTAGCAATCTAGCTACAATACTTGCAGTAAAATCTAAAAAAACAGGTACAAATACCCTACTTCTTCCTAATATTTTCTATATGTATAAATTTTCCTACTGAATTTAAGATTCTTTTGTTTTATAAGACATATAAATGTGCCAGTGATTTCGCTAACACAAAATCATTGTTGTATGCAGTCAGATGTATAATTAAATGTAGAAATTAAAGTAAATCCGTTAAACAGAATTTATTTAACACTTGCAGGCACAGATTAAGTTAATTTCTAAGTTTATACAGTGTTTTTTGAAGACGAGAAGAGCTCCTCTGCATAGACCATTTTGAATGCATTTTTGAGCCTCCATCACCTGTGGGTTCAATGCAGGCATGTGCACAAGGGGCTGTGGGCATCACCTCATTGTAGGCTTTGTACGTGTTGCAAATCCTGAGAAACAGGGAGTTTGTAGATGAATTCAAGGACTTGAGACTTACTTTCTAATAAATTATTGTGAAGAAAAATCATCGGGATAAGTGCAAGTCATTTGGTAGTGCATGTGTAGAGTTTAATAACTGAAAACAAGATTGTAATGAGCATCTATGTTTCCTTCTAAATTGAAGACGTAGTGTACCACACTCTTTCTCAGTGAACTATCTCTTACTCACTGTAAGTTGCATGTGTAACAGAGAAGATATTTTTAAATTAGTAGGAAAAGTATATTTTGTATAATAGAGAAAAACCTTTGATTCAGAAGTGCAGCTAATTAGTCAGTGTTACTACTGTTCAGTTAATATTTAATGGTGTTTTCCTTTTAAAATTGTTCCCAATTTTTTTTAACAGTAATAGAAGAGCTTAATAAATTTGATTTTGTTCCTGACATTTGTTTCTGATTAGCCATATGGTTATTCTTTGAAACTGAACTTTAATATATAATAAATGAAGTCCTTTAAAAGAAAAGTAATAGTTGTTAACCTATTATCATAATGCTGTGACTCTGTGAAACAGTGTCATCGTTGTATTCTGGAATTTTGGACGTGGTTTTCTACTAACGGTCAGCATACATTGTTGCCACAAAGTTTTCCTGTGTAAAGTTTGTTTTTTAGTAATGTATTTATTTATATAGTAGTATTTATGAAGCATTAAAAATTAACATATATAATGTCAGGTACCAATGAAAAGAATATCAGAATATCTTCTGTCTCCTAACTTAGAAAAATAATCTTGAGGAGTAATAGGCAAACAGTTCGAGGCTTTGAAGCTTGATAGCGTTGTATTAGAAGTCAGCTGTTTGAGCTAAAGTATAGAATATAAAATTTTTATAGCTGTAAAATGTTTAATATTCTCTTTAATAAGCAACGTAATTCTTGAGAAGAATGGTTAAGTGTCTTAATGAGAGAAATGGCGTCATAATATTTTGTGTAGTTTTGTATATATTATATTAGTAATGGAAGATTATTTACACCATTTCTCTTTCTTGTATATGTCATACAAAATTGTTTTTTCCTGTGATAGGGTAGACCATCCTGCTGCTGTGGATATTCAAGTAGCTTTCTTTTAGGTCTTCCTTTCTTTTTTGTTCTGTAGTGTGGGTAGTATTTTCCTTTAGGTTCACTATTTTGTGAAGGCTATTTAAAATGTGTTTTCTTTCGTTTAGATGTAGGTAAAATTAATGCTGCAAGTCAGGCTGTATAAAATAAAATACATCCTTACGTGATTATTTCATAGCCTGTTTTTGAATGTTGGATGTTTTGTTTAAGCAAGTCCTTTTTGAAAATTTTGTTCAGGACCAGTGTTACACTGCAAGAGAGTAGCTTCATTTGCTCTGTTTATATCTCAAGTAAGACAAAGCATATTTCCGCCTTGCTGTTCACTGTTTTTATCTCAGTATATGGATAATAATAAATCTGGAGAAGAAGAAAAAAGTGCATAAAAGAAAGCACCTCATCACAAGAAAAAGGCTCGATTTTGAAGAGGGACTAATCAAATGACACTGATGAAAAGAGGTCTTTGAATCTTCATTATCTGATGTAGGTGGCTGAGCTCTTGAATTTTGTACTTATGAGTCACATTTTTCAATGCAATTTGTCAAACTAGAATGTGATTAATCTATCTGTCATTCTGAATTGATATCAGGGAACTTGTCAGTGTGTACATAATGATGTATGACTTTGTCAGCTTTTGATAGTAATATTATATTTACAACTAACAAAATTTAAGCATGCATCATGTTGACCTTGAAATGAGCTTTTTCTGTTCTCTTGATTTGTGAATACACGTGGCTCTTGATAAAAAGAAAATAAGCACTTTGCTGGAAAAATAGAGCTCATTTTGTGCTTGTTAATTAAGAATGCTTGTTGTTGCACACCAGCTCATATGCTAAGAGCTTGAAATTAATTTTTCTTACATTTTCTTGCTGTCTTTGTGTATGTATCATTTGAAAGACATGAAAGTATCTTAAAGCATCATTTAAATTTTCAAATGCTACCTAACATATCAAAATAGTATTTTGCAATTTATATTAGGCAGTCATGTGCCTGAGACAAGTTTGATATTGAACAGAAGTGGTCAATAAATATATTTGACTTGAAAGTTGAAGTGATTTTTTATTTTTACATTGCCAGTGAAACCTGGCTAAAATCCTGTAGAATGTCAAGGCAGAGGAAGGGTCTGTTCTTTCTGTGTGATAAGCTTTTTTAGATATTTTAACTCTGAATTTTTGAAAATTAAACAAGCTATTCTTGAAGTACTGTGTAAATCACTTAACTCCTTTGTGCATTGATTTCCCCATGGACACAACATTAGGTAAGAGCTACCTCATAAACTGTTTGAAGAGCAGGAGTATTCTCAGTCTCCTTTGAAACTGAGACTTATTCCTTATGGAAAATATTGTGTGAATTGTCCATTTTAGCTTTGAAAATGCATTCATTTAGCTGTGAGTGGGAATATGTATTAAACTATACACGAAAATGTTTGTCAGTAAGGGTAAGGGAAAAGAACCTGCTCATACAAGTAATTGAATTGTTTGTCATAGAGTTATATAGGTTAGGGTGGATTTCCAGAAGATATCTAGTCCAGCCTCCTGGTCAAGGCAGGTTTTTCAGGTCATTTTCCATTGAGTTTTGAGAATTGCAAGGATGGAGATTCCACATCCACTCCAGGCATCCTGCTCCAGTGTCTGGCTACTATCTTGCTGTTGTGCTTTTGCTAGCCCAGCTTGTTACTCATTCCAGTGAGACAGATACTTGGAATATCCATTCATCTGTTGTGTAGCAGTATTTTGTCTCATTGGTGGAGATTGATAAATTACAGTGGGACAGTAGTGCTTGATAAATTGTGTTCCAAAAATGGAAATAATTTTGAAAATGAAAAGCTTGGTTTTTCTTTCTTCCAGGCTTTATGTGTAAGGGATAAGAACTTTGATTAAATAATTATTAGCAAGAATAAGAAAGTAGATGAAGAATTTTGTATGCTTTCAAACATTAATCTTTACTTATATATAACTAATTATATTAATAAATATTTAAAGAAATTATTAGGGATAAATAGAATGGAAAAAGGTACTTGGAGGTTGTAAAAGTATGATTGTCAATTCGTGTCCTGTGGTGCATTTTAGTGACAGAATTGTGTCTGAATAGTTCATCTGGCAGTTTGTGGGAGGACTGTTTAAATTGAAGACAAATGGATATGAAATTTCTTGTGTCATTTTAACGCTAGTAAGCAGAGGATATTGATGTTTTCAATTGATAACTAAGATGGGAGAATGTAAACATTTTATAGAATGCTCAGTGATACTGCCCTATACGGGAGAATTTGTTTGCTAAAAAAATATGATTATAAAGAGAATTAAACAACTAAATAGATGAGGAACTCTGAAAGCTCTTCCTTCACGACTGTAGTTGACTAAATTGTTTTCAGTAAATGAAGCTTTTTATGCGGGCAGTAGCTGGTTTCTTATACATAAATTTATTACGTTGCTAATTTACTGTATGACTTTATGGTGGGAGGAATGGCACATTTGACAGAGGAAATTGTTGATTCTTTGTGCTGTCTTTGTATATATGAAGGTGCCAGACAAGGAAGAATAATCTTTTGTAGTAATGGCAAATACAAGAAACAGACAGCAAAAACCCCCACAAAGCCCTGAAAGTGCTTATGTAACAAGTATAATTTGCAATGAAGTGAGAGGTATTATCCTTTAACAAAGAAGCCTTTTAGGAAAGTCTTCAGAAGTCTCTGAGATGTGGGCAGTGGTAGTTTATCTTTGGACAGATCATGCTATTAATGAAAATAACAGTATTATTAGACAGCCCCTCCTACTCTCTCCCTTCCTGTCCACTCCCTCCCACCTGCCTCAGTTATTTTACTGACTGAACCATTCTTTTCTTCCAAGGTTTTCATTTGAAATATAGGAATGAGTGGAGGTAACTTAAGCAAACCAGCTGAACATTAGAAAGGATGGGTGCGGGAAAATTTGTGGTATTTGGCTGGCAGTCTGCTTTGTAAAGACATTGACATGGGAAAAAATGGTAGGGTACTCAGGTGGTTTTAAATATATAATTTTAAAATATGAAAAAATAGAAGCCTTAATTGCAGCTTGCTGGAATTCAAGAATTAGAATGTATTTGATTATTTTACTATATTTTTAAGTATCTGACAAAGGAAAAGTCAAAGGCAAATTATGTGAGTAGGTGCTTCTGGTAGAGTTTGAGGAAATTTTAAGCTCAATTTTCTGGATGGGGAGTGTTTGTGATTATAAAATTGTATTGGAAGGCAATTATTTTAATGCTGGTGGGATAGATATAGGAATTCTTAATCTACTGTAATGGTTGATACTCTGATCTTAAAGGAAATTATTACATTGTTCATTACTCTTCTATTTAGTATGTAGATAAAACTCTCGTTTTGTGAGTAACTCTCAGTAGCTTTGGTCAACTGATATTTATTTGAAATTGTTCCCCTGATGCACTTTGACAGGTTGTTGAAAAATTTTTTTATCAAGTTCAGCTTGTTCTGATTAGGCCAAAGTCTTCAAAGTGTGTCTCTAAATATACTATTCTATGTAAGAAAAACATAAATAATTGAAAAAAATCTTTCAAGGAATTAAAGAAAAAAAAAAAAAAAAAAGCTCCTTCCAGGAACTGAAGTCCACTAATTTTGAAAATCCTCTTTATAATGCATTTACTTTTTTTTTTTTTTTAAAGGACAATAGCTTGTCTTCAGCTTATTGGCCAGAATGCTTTGAATTATAATGCCTAGCTCTTAGATAATTCTCTGCATTTCTAAAGTATTTTATAAATATGTAGTAGTTAATCCTCTTGAAGTGTATCAGTATTAAACAATGAAAAGCTTCATGAAACCCAGACATTTTCTGATGTCTCAGATTCTCAGGCTCACAAGTATTAAATCTTCTTTTGTCTTCTTATTCTTCCAGCACTTTGGTGGAGTATATCTGTAATTAATGTGATCTTTTTAATAATATTATAGACGCATTTCTATTCTAGGGATTCATTTACCTCTGCTTATGTCTTTTACAACCAGGGGATTGCATTCATGATTCCCATTCTTGTAAGCATTGAGCTAACTGTAACTGCAACAGAATCGGGGTAGGGACTTGGAATAGTGCCTACCAAAACATTGGTTGTATGATTGATATTTGTTCTTGTAAGTCGTCTGCAGGAAGTTCACTAATACATTTATGTTCTAGTACTAAAATTCTGGTAGCCTTAAACTCATGGTTACCAAGCAAGAGTGAAGGCTGACAGCTTGTGGTTCAAATGGTTACCTGCTGTTTTCAGTAAGATTTGGAGGGTGAAAAGTGCTACGTTAAATAAACTTTCACAGTGAAAAAATCACAGAATTAAGAAATATTTCCTAAAGCGCATTTCTAATTATGTTTCTAAAATTTTCTGTGTCAATATATCTCTTTTGTTATTCTGCTGAAAATAAAATTTCGGTAATTTCTTTGTGTATTGCAGATAATTACCGTGTGTGTCTTCTGCTCTATGGTAGAAGCTGTCACGGTGAAATTTGCATTAAGCTGCACAAATGTTTGTAATTAAACATGCTGGATATAGCAAGGAGGTATTTAAAGCAGAGATGAAAGTGTAAAACTTACCAGGGTACCACAGTAAACACATGGAGCAGATAGGAAAAAATTATTTAACAAGCTTTGCTTTTTAAAATATCATGTACATTTAAGTTTTTATGACCTGTGCTTCAAAAAATGACAATGTAATTATATATAATATTGAGAAAGAAAACTTTAGTTATGTGTCAGTGATTATTTGGCAGCATGAATAAAGAATCCTTTTACATTTCACTTTATCATACTCTTGGAAAGATCTGGCAGGCATGGCTATGAAGACCTTTACAATAGTGTAGGGAAGTTGTGCACCTGATAAAAGAAGCTGTTATTCTTGTGTGAGATCAGAGTGGTAGGTGATACTGATTATTTTACTGGTCTTCAACATACTTACTCTATGTAGAGTTGGCAATAACAAGGTAGGATTCTTTACACCATTGCAGTAATGCTTAAAATGATGGCATATGTTGAATGTGTGATGTGTTATAATCAAATCCTTTCTTTAGTGGCAAAGTTGACTGGTCAAAAATTAGGGAAACCTGATTTAACACTGTGCATGTAACGTTTCTTAACCTTATTGACTATGACAAAGGATTTAAATGAAAAGGTAGTATTTGCCATTTTTTATTTTGGAGCTTCTTTTTATTAATTAATTTTCATTTTACAGATGTTGCTTGTATTAGTGGGAATTTAGACAATATTTTCTTTTCTCTTAGTTTTCAAATTATGACCAATGGTAGTGTTTTATACTATTTACTCCCAATTTCTATGCTTTTCTGAAGGGAGAACGTTTTTCTCTCCTGTTCACTCATTGTTGCTAATGCTTCACAAATAGTAACAGACTAATTTACTGTTGAACTAAGGAGGAAGTGGGGAGAGGGTTGTCTCAAGGATCCAGCAGTCAGGGTCACTAGGTTTGGAGCAATCAGGAGAAAATTTTCAGCTTCACTTTTCTAGCAATTTGGAAAAGAAAGGATGCAAAGTCTGCTGCTGAAGGATGGAGATAAAGATTTTGCATTTTCCAACATAGTTCTGTCTTAGTGGTGTTTTTTTCTCTTCGTGATTTTAATGATTTAGTATTCTAAAGGGAGGATAATGAAAAACAGAAAAAGGTAAATGTGTCCCAGCTTATTAATATTCAGGAAAAGTCTTTTTTTCAGATGTTCTTCAATAAAATAAGGAAATGTTGCCATCATAAAAGCGCCAAGAGCCAGCAATTGTATATTGTTAATACACTGGGATTCTGTGGTTCATAAATAGGTCCAGGAAGGAATCAAGAATTTAATTCAATTTTTATTTCATATTCATGCCACGAGCATTTTGTGGATCAAAAGTTTTGCAAAGAGGTGATAGTTGCTGTTGTAGAGAAAAAGAACTGTTTTATTTCTGTGTCAGTTTAGGGTGAAATAGTTTAAATCTTGGTTCACTGTTGTATCAGGTTTTGGCTGAATGTTTACTAGATGTTTTAAAGTAGTAATATGATCTAACTTAATACCAGAATGACAAATTATGTTATTTTGTGACAAAAATATATGGGTCCAGGGTTTTTAAAGAAAATAATAGTCTAAGACAATGGATTGAATGTCCTTATCTTCTTGTCTTCACTTAAGATTAGCACCGCATCAAACAACAGACTATCAGATAAATAATTGAGATTAATCCTATTTGCTATGTAAAAATCTCAAAATTTTGAAGTACTTGTTTGTCTCAGAGAATTTAGAAACAAATTATTTGGTGTGTGTTACTCTATAATCTTCCTGTTCTATTTCTTGAGGAAAAAAGCCCTTAATTTTCTAGAGGCAAAAATACATGTCCCAGAAGTGAGGTGTCACTATTTCAGTTATTTTTTCCACTTTTAACATTAAGTTCTATAAGCAGACCTATACTAAGAAAGAAGTGTTTCCTCTTTAGAAATGTCATAGAGGGAGTCAACTTCAGAGAATGCATACGTGGATACCTTAATTACAGTTCTTGAATCTTGTTCTCCCCAGCTGTTTCTGGCAGTGAGGCTCCACATCAGCTTAAATGTGTTTGATGCTTGTGGTTCCAAAGCAATGCCTTAGATACAAAATTGCTCTTAAATTCACACGCAGAAGAATGTGAGGGAATGACAGTCCAGGATAAAAACTCAGATTTTGATAGAGTCTTCCAGAAATGCAGGTTATTTCTTTGTGAAGAGCTGTAGCTGAAGATGTGATGATGATGATGGTAAGTTGATGATTATACTTGATGAGATAAAAATGTGTGACAAGTATTACTGAACTGTGTGCTTTGAGTTACCTATGGCAACAGGAATAATGTTCGTTATTAGTACACTTACAGATATTTGCTGTAATGATTCAAAAGTATGTATTTTTCATATTAGAGCTTCATTTTGCCATAGATCTAACTCTTCAAACCCTCTTGTCATCTGTCAAGATTTGAGCAAACAAATTTTGACACAAATCAGAAAACTGTGACAGTTGAGTGACAAGCTGTCAAAGGTTCCAGATCAGTTGTACCATTTATTGCCTTAACCTCTGCTAAGCAGATAAATACGAGGAAAGCCCCTGAAATTAATATCACAAATACTGCAGAAGTTTAAAGAATAAAAGAGTAATAGATATGGAGGATCTAAATTTTTATTTCAGGACTAGAAGAAAACATTGCAGCGATGCTTTTTGTAAGAATCATCAAAGCCAAATAACATTTCATGTCTTAGGAATGCCAAATATTTTGAGATTGTAGTAGAAACATGACTTAAATTTTAATGTTTAAAGAAAAACATGGAAACTGAAATGTTGGTAGGAGTTTTCATATGGAATCACAGAATGGTTGAGATTGGAAGGGACCTCTGGAAAAAAACTCGTCCAACCCGCTTCCTAAAGCAGGTTTACCTAGAACAGATTGCACAGGATCTCCTCCGGGTGAGCTTTCAATATCTCTAGAGATGGGAATTCCACCATCTCGCTGGGCATCCTGTTTCAATGCTTTGCCATCCTCAAATAGTATTTCCTCCTATTCATAAAGAGCTTGCTGTGTTTCAGTTTGTGCCTGTTGCCCCTTGATCTTGTCCAGAGCACAAGTGAATAGTCTGGCCTCCTCTTGATTCCTGCTGTTAAGATATCCTGTCCTTCAGTCCCATCACTGTCTTTTGTAGCCTCTGCTGGACCTTCTCCAGTATCTCCTTGTCTTTCTTTAACTGGAGAGCCCAGAACTGGACAGAGATGTTCCTCACCAGGGCTGAGTAGAGGTGCCTGATCCCCTCCCTTATCCTGCTGGAAGTTCTCTTCCTAAAGCACCCCAGTGTCCCTTCTTGGCCCCAAGGGCACTCATGGTCAGCTTATTGTCCACTAGGATCCCCAAATCCTTCTCCTCAGAACTGCTTTCCAGCAGGTCGACCCCTCACCTATACTCGTGCCTGGGTTTTTTTCTCCCTTGTTACAGGACCTTGCACTTGCTTTAGCTGAGCTTTGCTGGTTTTCTCTCTGCCCAACTCTGCAGCCAGGTTTCACTGACCAGCAGCACAGCTCTCTGGGGTATGACACTCCTCCCAGTTTATATCATCAGCAGACTTGTTGGGGGGTGTACTCAGTCCTTTCATCCATGTTATTGATGCCTGGACCTGTTATTGATGCCCGGGGAACGTTAGGTCCAGGTCTTCAAGGTCACTGTTTTCATTTCACCAGATACTGGACTGAGCTTTGCATTTATGGCTGAACAACGTTGATAACAAACCAATATTTTGCTGCTGTTGAAGTGCTTGTGCAAGGTCAACACTTTATGTCCAACTCTGTCCCTCCCAGAGATCTGTAAGCTGAGTGTGGATTAGCAGTTGGGAAAGGACAGAGTTGGGACAAAATTGACCAAAAGGATTTTTCCATACCATATCCTCAGCAATAAAGATGGGGGTAACAGGGAGATTGCAGGGAGATTTGTAGTTACAGAGTTTGTCTTACCAAGCAACTTCTACACATACTGTGGCTCTCAAATATTTCTGGGTATTGCCTGACAATGAGAGTTACTGAAAGAACTCCTCTTTTTTCTTTACTTTCATGATGATCTTTTGATCGTTTTTCAGCTGTCTTTATCTTGATCCACAAGCTTTTCCACCTTATTTTCTCTCTCTGTCCTATTGAGGAGGAGGAAATAGAGATTGGCTGTGTGGACATCTGATAGCAGCCAAAGTCAGTGCACTCCATCTTTGTAAAATTTCAAAATGTGCAATTGCCAAATAGAATGCTTACAGGATGCACTACACCGAGGTTGGATTTAACTGCAGAAAATATTCAGTAGATTTTTGAGGAGCAGAAGGTAGCCTTTGCTTGAGAAATGGTCTACCATGTTAGGTCAATGTAGGCCAGGTCTCCTCTTTTCTTATGTTGGTACTCAATCAACTGGTATTTCTTTGCACCACGTCCCCAAGCACCCTTTGCCACCAGCCTACCTACAAATGTAGCTGTAGCCTTTTATTTTCACTATGACTTCAGATTGCATACCTGTAGGAACCCACATGTTCAGAATAGCACCTACTGTTCTGCTTTTTAGCGTAGTCCTGTCTTCCTCATTCTGTAATTAAGGTAACTAAGGATTGCATGAAAAATAAAAAGACTAATTCCGTGGCAGAAACAAATATGTTTAATTCTCAGAAAACCAGTTCATTATTGGTGAACTTCTGAAAGTCATTTTTCTGTTAAGTTTGAAGCCTACAAATATTTCTCTTAAAAAGAAGAAATATAATTTTTACCTATTTCGTAATTCAAATTTTCCCCCTTCTGAAGAATAGAATTGTTAGATTTTGAGTTATCCCACGAAAAAAGATTAAATGCCTTCAGTTAAATTTAGAACCTCAGACTAATGAATTAAATCTTTTCTCAGTGCTTAATTTTTCTAGTTTTCTTTGGAGATGAAGTTGAGCTTAAATATCTGATATTATTTATTATTTCTACACCATTTTGAAAAATATCTTCACATATTACTGTACAGTGTATATCTCCCCCAGTTTTCTTTGTTCTGCTCTATTTTTTAAGGAGGAGCAGCTGCTCAACATTCAGTAGTTCAGTCAATAGAACTGCAAACTTAAGATTTTGTTCTGTAGAGAAGAAATTAAACAGTGTGATAAAAATATAAAGCTTGAAAATAGTTCTAAATTATTGAAATTTGGATATCAACAAGAAAAATGTCTTCATCCTCGGGTCCCTATAAAATAAAGACTCAGTGGCTACAATTTTTATTTGTCTTGAATAAGTTGCACATTTGGATTTGGAGAAAAATGGTTTTCTCTGGCATAACTGTCTTTTTTTTTTTTGATAGAATTCAAGCAGTCTGAATTTAGAAATCTAGGAGTTTTGGTTTGCATATTTGTAATTTGCTGTGTTTGGGATAAGATGACGTAACAATCATAAATTATCTTCATGTCTTGCAAATATTTTTTGCAAGACATTTTTTCTTTATGATGTTCTCCAGAAAATCGCAAGTATAATTTCTTCATTGTATATTTAAACCTGATGTGAACAAAAATTTAATTTGTCGATTCCAAATCTCAGGATTGTTAGAAGAATAAGGATACAGCTTGAGTTCTTGACAGTGTACTTGACTCAATGTGCTTATTTCCGATTATCCACGCATCAAAGGTGTTCATTGAGGTCTTAAAAAATGTCTATGAATGTTGATATTTTACAGTAACCTTCCACCCCTAATTTTACCTTAGTTATGTTTTGCTAGTCTTTCTCTTTTGTTTTGGGTCATGTGATTGAATTTTCTGGGCTAAAAGCAGTAGGGTGCTTTATATGCCTGGAGTCTCTCTGTCTGCTGGTTGTGGTTCCATTTAGCTGACTGACTTCCAGATTGTGTCTGTCTGTATTTAGGTACACTGACAGCAAGAGATGAAACGGACTGCATTTCTTTGTCATTGTCTAATACAAAAAGTGAGAAAACAACAAAGCGCCTACACCCCCTGCCACCCCAGTACCTTCTGTTTATATTCAGAATACATTGTTTTGTTTATTTAATGTTTCCAGTAATGGATATTATTAGATATAAGTATTGTTTTTTTAGACTTCATTCGTCTTTTATTAAACTTGAGGGTACTAGAAAATATTGACCATGACCATTGACCAATTCCTGACCGTGAGTTTGAAAGCATTTCCCTTTCTTGGATAGCTTGGATGGCATCTGTGTTACAGCTGTATGTATTTTCTCTCTTAGAGAAACAAGGAAGTAAATGACTAGTGCAGTGTCTTTAGGTGCTCCAAAAATGTCTCAACATACCTGTGGTGCAGTATGAAGTAAGTCCAAGCTGACATTTGGTTGTGCCAAAAAAAAGAAAGGCATTAAAAATATGTATTGTTCTGTAAGGTGACAAATTTGTAGCTTTTTTCCCCCCCTGCTGCTGACATTTTAGAACTGCATCAAAGTCTTAATCTGTATCAATGGCTAATAAATAGGTAATGTCTGGTTTTTGTTGTATCTTAGACTCTTAATACAACAAAAATGAATCTTGTAAGTAACATTTTTTATTTGAAAGCTTTGGTAGTATTAACAAGAGTGGATATAGATTTTTAATCAGAAGCTTTATTTTTTAAGGAAGATTTGGGATTTAAAATTCTTACTGCATGGTTTATCTTCTCATATGTTTCTGTAAGTGACTTTTTTTTCCTTCTAAATTTGAAGTTAAAATATTTCATTTACTAAAAGTAAGAGTTCAGAGATATTGCGGTCATGGTATTGTAATAATCTTTCGGAAACAAATTTAAAGAAGAACATTATGAATGAGTACGTTTACTTATTCATTTGGAGTTCTGAAGTATGAATGTAACCTTTTTTTTCTGGTTTAGACTTCATATTTACAGGAGAAACACTTGACTTCACATGAGTATAAAGCTGTTTCAAGAGTTTAAATTTGTATCCATCTGCATTTGAAGGGGAAGTCATCTTTAACCTTGATAGCCAGCAGTTTTGTGTAAGCATAGAAAGTTGTAGTTTAGGAGCATGAATTGCACCTGTCTACTACTTGTATGTGACTTCAGGGCAGGGGAGGAAAATCTATTTTTAAATTAGAAATGGAGTTTTATAAATCTAAATTTCATGTCATAAATACATCATATTCATAGTGAATTTAAAATAGCAAACCTTGTTGAATGCTAGTGCTATTTTAAAAAGAGTTTTCATGAACAACAAAAGCGAGGGAACAGTGAAAATAAGGGCAGAAAAAAAATGAAAGGCGCTTAAAGGAGATGCACTCAGAATCATGTATTTATTTATGTTTATTACGTGTTTATTTTAGATTTTAGAAACATTTTAAATTTATTATATATTTATTTTATGTTTGTCGATGTGAAATCCATGACAATCTGGTGTAGATTGCTGTTTCTAAACCTTTCTAAACTACCTAAAGTAGTACCGGGTGAATATTTCCAGTAGTCTGTTAATTGAACTCTTGTTATAAAATTTTGTAAAGAAAGGATTTTAGTTTTATGTATGCTGGCTTTCATTGAAACTCTTTTTGTTGCAGTAAAAAATACAAGAGGAACAACTGGTGTTTTTTTAAAATTTCAACATTAGTTGGGTTTTTTATGTGGTGCATTTTATTTTAATCACTTGAGGTTAAATTGTGTTCTTTACACGAAGGAAATTATATTTTAAAGTGGAATCCAGAAGAAAATAGTTTTCATGTTCTAGGAAAATTGTTATAGTTACTGGCTGCATGGAACGTACTAAAGAAGATAGGAGAGCAGCAAAGTAAAACAAAACAACTTATTGAAAAGAAGAAGAAAATGTACAGTAAAGAAAAATTAAACCCACATAGTAGTCAGTGAAACATACTTAAGAAAGAAGAGGAAACACACCCTTAAAAAGATGTAAAAATGTGCAAAATGTTAGCAAGCAAGGCTAAACAAGTCAATGAGATAATCAGTGGAGACAAGAATGCATCTGTTACAAGATGAAGTTTCAGTCAGATGAAGGAATCAGTATCATAAAACAAAAGCAACATTAGGTATTTTACATGTTGTTTTTTTTCTGGTTTAATGTTTCTATGCATGATGCAGGGAATTATAGGATTGTAAGCCATATAAATGCATTGGACAAAGTAGCTGAAAAAAGAGAGGGCAGAATTTGTGGACACTTGAGTAAGATCCGTTAGGAAAAAGTGTTTAAATATAGAATTATTTTTGAAACATAGAAAAAAATGTTTTCATTGGTGAAGTCCATTTTGAATTCCAAATTTATTTTTTTTACAGCCATTAAAAGGTGCTCAGGAGACTAAGCATTGGTGGGATAAGAGATAATATTTCTGAATGACCAAAAGCTACCTTAAAGCATAGTAAGCTAGTGGTAGTGGATTGTAAGTTAAGTTTAAAATGCGAAGTCACAGAAACACATTTATATTACTTTCAAATCATGTTGTTTTAGAAGGCAATAATGATTTCATTCATTTTCCTACTATCATCCATGCTAAGTGTAGTATAGAGGCCTTAATAGTTGGAATTTACTTAATTGAAGAGACCAGAAAATTCTTTTTGCTTTGTATGCAGCTAAGGTTGTTGTTTATTGTCATATTGATCTAAAGAGAAGAGCATTGCATTACTGTTCTGTAAATAAGAAAGTAATTTTTATGCTTTTGTATTGTAATAGTTATTATAGCTAATCATGTGTGGAATAACTTTGTTATCAGTGATACTGCTCTTCAATATGCTATTTATATTTAAGGAGTTTTATTTGATTATTTTTAATGTTTCTTTCCTTTTACATTTAGATATAATTTCAAGTCATACTGGAAAACTGTTTAGTCAACTTTATTAAATTTTAGTAAATAAAATTATTCAGTGTATTTTTATATAGTAGTTGAACAATGAAGTAAGTTTGACTGGAGTCTTTACTTAGAAACTGTGACTAAAAATATTTGTCACTGTTTAATGCCTTCAACTTCTATGTGTCAGATTTTTAGCCTTAATTTTTCAAATGTCTCTTCCATTTTAGCTTTTTTTAAACAAAATGTGGCAATGTGTACATATGATAATATAAACGAAGATATTTTATTTAAATTATAGCCAGGAGTGGATTAGTAGATTTTTTTATTATGGAATGGTTAAAAATACAGGTGTTTTATTTTCACAAATATATACTAACTTCAAATATACACTGAGATTATTAAGAATATTGGGGGTTAGTGTGTTTTCATAATTAGTGAGCTTCTCACATTATTAGTATTTCTACTAACATCCTTATTTTTTTTTACTTTAGGAAAATACATGGCAATAAGTGTAGCAACAGCAGTTCAGGAACTTCTATTGTGAGAAAATCATAGAATCATGGAATGGCTGGAGTTAGAAGGGACCTTTCAATGTGGTCTAAATCAAGCTCCCTGCAACCTGACTTTGAATGTTTCCACGGATGGGGCATCTCTCAGTGTTCCAGTATTCTACCTGACCCACTGGAAAAATTCCATCCTTACAGCTAGTCTCAGTCTACCCTCTCACAGTTTAAAACCATTATGCCTTGTGCTACTGGGCCCTGGTAAAAATCCATTCTCATCTTTCTCATAAACCTCCTGTAAGTATTGAAACAATGCAGGTGGAGAGGCAGAAAGAAACACTACACCATAAAAGAACCCTCAAAAACCATCCCCCTCCATCCCCACCCAGAATAAACCAAGCAAAAAGTATTATTTCTTTCTGAATTTTTGTATTTTTTACATGGGAGAAGTTTTCGAAAGAGGAATAGGTGCAAAAGTTAGTGCAAAATACCAACACTTATTTTGTTCTAAAAACCATTTTTGTTTCCCAGAAGCAATTTAGCACTTGAGAAGAGTCTCTAAATTAGGTTTATCTGAATCCAGCAGCTCTTCATGTACCTGTGATGTGCTCTTGTGTTGCCCAGGAAAATTACATACTAGTGAATATTTTGGAAGAAAATGCTGGTTTATTATATAAACTCTTACAGCTCATTTTAAGAACAAGAGGAATAAATTGTTCCCTTTTTTTCAGAAGAAAAGCCTGTTGTTATTCCTAGTTCCTTGCTGTTGTTAATGATGAGGGAAAAGTAGTTCAGTTTTTCCCTGGGGCTGTATCATCTTCTTAGGTAGATTTTGCAAGTAGGAAGACGGGTCTGTGTTCTTTCACCTTGTACCCGCAGCAGTTAAAGGAGATAAGATTTATTTGTTTACTACAGCACGTCTTCCAGATTTGGAAGATTCTTCTGTTTTTCGACAAAGGCATTTATTTGGGTATGTATTGAAATCTAGTGTCAAGAGCAGAAATTACCACTTATATTGATGAATCCCAGTAATCTCAGAACGTTATTTTCAGTTTTCCAAACAATCTGGGTACACAGTTTAGCAGGCAGAGCACAATATGGTCTTGTTTAAATAATTTCAGTGAAAACTGAAAGTTGTAAACATAGAGGGACTCAGTGACTTAAGCTTCTACAAAGCAACACAACTAGGACAAAATGCACAAAAGTAAGTGACTTTGTCTTCAAAAATGTTGAGTAAACCTGCAGTGCAGTACTTACAGGAAATGTATTTCCATTCAGTTACTTTAGCATAACTATATTATTATTACCATAGAAATTTTAGGTGAAATGTTTGATTTCTGGTTTTGCCTGTGCTTTACCTAGTATCTGTGTGTTGGCATTTGTAGCACCATTCTGCATAGAAAGCAGAATTATGATCCCAATGGAAACAGTGGGATCCTTTGACGGGCTTGCTTTGGAAAATTAATGCAGATTTAAACTTCTCTGAAAATGTGTATATTCAGTGACTAATGTGCATACATACATATATATATATATGTAGTTTACACTGTAGTGTATGTATTATATTATTATAAGATAATGTTATGTGGTAGCACAAAAGAATTTCTCAACCTGAGGTTTTGTGTATAGGTTTATATAAAGCTTTTCAATGGTGTAGATAGTTTCATCTAACACATGTATTCAGAAGTGCTAAAGGAGAAAGAAATGAGGTGAATTGAAGGACCAGTGAAATACCTTTACTATTTTAGGAGACATTTTTATACTGGGTTTGATCATAGTTTTATGGGCAGCTCAGCTTTCTTGTGTAATTTAGCTTCTGAAGTTACTGTTTTAACCTTTAGAGGAGCCTAATTGAAGTATGTGAAACTATAGTTAAAAACATTAATGTATAGGATGCTGTGATTTGAATTGAAAAGTATATAAGGCTAAAGCAATGCTGGTAAAAACAAAGGAATGGAATTGAATAGATTTGCAGTCTTTCATGACATTGCTTTGGAACAGGTATGTAATCTGAAGCTCTTAAATCTGTGTTTGTGTAATGGAATAATGCTGTATTTTTATAAAAACCATCGGGTTTGGCTAGTGACTATCAAAGCTATGTAATATGGTTTTAGCAGTATGAGCCTATAATTATGAATTCTATGAAATACGCTTGTATATTACCACCCAAAGTCTGTGTCAGGGCATGGGTTTGAACCTAAACTTCCTGCACCCCAAGGTGATGAGAAACAGTAATGTAGAAGTAGTCACTATGGGGAAGTCTATACCTAGTTGCCATCTTCAGATACTTTATATAATAATCTTTATCTTGCTCCTACCTAAAATCTCAACAGTTTTCTGGATTCTTTTTAGAATTTGGTTTTTTAAAAATGTGTTCATTTCTCGGTGCAATGTGTGCCTGTGGTGAGATGCTGGCACTCTGTCAGAGGGGTGGCACCTCTGTTAAAGTGGTTTGAAAAGCATTAAACTACTGTGCAGCAGAATGTGAGAAGGGAGTGAGAACAAAATGTGAGAAACAGCACTGCAGACTGTGAGATCAGTGAAGGAGGAGGGCACGGGATGCTCGACATGCTGCAGCAGAGATTCCCTTGCACACAGTGTTGAAGACCACTGTGGAGCTCATTTCCACATGACACTCTGTGGAGATGCCCAGCAGGATGCTGCAGCCATGGAGAGCACATGCCAGATCAAGCTCCTCAAACTGTGGCCTGTGGAGTGTAGCCCACAGGTTTCCCAGCAGGAACTGTGGCCATGGAGCATCTTTTCCTGAAGAACCTCATTTGGTGGAATGGAGCCACGTTGGAGAAGTTCATCAAGGATTGTTTCCAGTAGGAGGGATCCCACACTGGGTGGAGAAGAGTGTGAGGATGGAGTAGTAGCATCGGGAGCTGTTATGGACTAACCTCAACTCCCATTCCCCATTCATCTGCTTCCCTCAGAGGGGGGAAGAGATGGAAGAGTTGAGTCTGTTTGTCTTGTGACAGTAATTGTGAGTGGTCTTCTACTTCTCTGTGTAGCATTCCCCCTGTCTTGCTGAGGAGAGGATTGGGAGAGTGGCTGGATACATGTCTGACAGCCAGCCAGAGCCTGTGCAGCACCATTGTACTGGCCTGGAGCAGTGCCTGTAGAAGGTACACACCAGTAATTCCTATGCCTGAACCTCTTCAAATTTCAGTTCCTGTTGGAGGCTGCCCTCTTTTGGGCACATTGTTTAATAAACAAAACTGATCCGCAGAGAAATTTTCTGGAAATACTCTCAACTTTGCCTTTGTGAATTTTTGAGGAGAGCTTCTTTTAGATCCTTTGGATCTGTGGTATTCAGGAACCTGGCTGTCAATGAGAAAGCTTCCTGATCCTGTGCAGAAGATTTACTGTCCCATGTAGAGATACATTGCTGCCTGTGTACTCTACCTGAAGTAAGCTCAGCATGGCCTGATTATCTGTGATCCCATATGAATTAAGATGTCCTGTTTTTGGAGACTGAAAGTAATACAGACATTTTTATCATGCCTGTGAGCCAAAAGAGTAAATGCTCTGAATATTTTCTGGCTCCTTTCAGAGCCCTGCTGTTTATCATTGCATCATGCATTCTGTCTGAACTCACTTTGAGGGAAGCACAGGTCAGGCACACCTGAGTGGGTTAGCAGGACAGACTGATCACATATGTCGAGAAGATATGTGTTGGTTACAGCTTTATGATTAATTTTTTCGCTTTATTTTACATCCATTGAATGAACCACGAATCACCAGCACTGGGTCCTTTTCAGAATCGGTAGGATTTTCTGTCTGTTCATGGTGCTGAATACTTGTGGGCTAGATTTGAAGTGATTTTCCTGTTACTTAGAATTATATTCTCTGCTAATGCTCTGTCATGGCACACTATAAGGAGAAAGATTACCAATACTTTTTGTTAGAATGCAATACTTCATTCTTGCATGTTATTGATCCATAAACACTTTAAGTCTATTGTGAAATCACTGTTGAAAGACTGAGGAACAAATTAAGAAACTGCACTTAGAGAAGCCATCATTATAATGACAGGCAATTTAGTTTGAGGTAACTGGAGCAGCGAAGAATACAATCCATCATATCAGCAAGTATCTTTACAAATTTTATTAGTCTGACAAATGTTACATAGACCATCAAGGTCATTTCGTAGTGAAGATGGGATATTGTTTTCATATTCTAACAGTAGAAAGAGTGGTTTGCATAAACTGCATGTCAGGTTCCTGAGGATTCTTGCAGTGCAGTGAGACAAAATTTGCAGTGAGCTGAAAAATGAGATGTTTTCCTATTTGTGTAGGGCACATTTTCAGGCTAACAGTTCTAACTTTTCAGAAATAGCCCTTTTAGTGACAGTCCCCTTCAAGTATTAAGTTGTCCTTTTTCTGCTAAATTTCTTTACCCCACTAAAGCACATTCCATGGGCCTTGGGTTAAGTGTGTTTGCACAGGGTACCTACTAGATCTGTTTCTTACAAGAAAATTACCACCAAAGTTCATAACAGTTGATAGAAAATCCCTTAGATAAGATCTCATTAAATAAAAAACTTCAGTTAAAAACAAAAGAATTTTATTAATATAGATGCAATTCTGATTTTCCTAACATAAATTTTTCAATGTATATAAGGCTATGGAAGGTTTTTTCATTCAAAAAGCAGTTTTTTTCTTATTGCATTACCTTGGAAACCAGGACCCAATAAGCTTTTAATATTGTATATATTATTATACCAAATTTTGTATTTTCCTACCTATCCATTTTTATTTTTTAAAAGATTAGCATGTATGTCATATGTATATAGTCACTCTGCTGGATGAGAGTCCCAGCCTGGTGGGTGCAGTTGATTTTGTAGGGGTCTTGTGTGATTTGGTTTTGGTTTGTTTGTTGAGTTTACTTCTGCTTTTATGTTTGAGACTGATCTACTTTCTCACTGAATTTCTAATTGTGTTCTAGAGGAATATTTGATAGTTTAAGTCATTAAGAAGAGTGAAGTAAAGTCATTAAGAAAAGTAAAAACCATTAAGTGCATTTGCTGCAGCCATGACTACAATCATGTTTTTCTCGTTAAACCTTGAGGTTCCTGAAGTATATGAAACTCAGCTAATTATTCTAACTAGTGTAAGGAATATATGGAATCATATGAAAGGGAGACCCATTGTGTCAGAAAGTCTCGTGACTTCCTTCCGTACCTAATCTCGTGATTTAGAGCTGCTTATATCTGTTTTGATCCAGTAAATAGATTTCTTATACTTTTAATACTAGGAAGTTGAATTGCTGTGAAATTTGAAACGTTATATGAATTTCAAATCTTTGTTACAAGTCTTTCCACTGAAGAGTTGTAGTTATAATTATGCTTAAGTAATAGTTTTTTCTTATGTTGCCTCCTAGTGTATCTCAGGTGAGAGATCAGATCTTTGATAAGCACTGTGCTCTCACTTGCTTCAATTCCATGATTTTGGTGCCCCTTTTCTATGTTTGTCTGGTGCAAAGATGAGTGAACAGAATCGCAAAGAGCTTTTACAGATTTTTACTGAGTGCATTGTGGAATTGTGTGCCTTCTCTCTTCTAGAAGACTTTACCTGATACATTATAGGGCAATTATTGTCATCTGTGTTGATTATACTCCCAAGGTCACCAGTAAAGTTCATTGTGTTCTGCTTTTTGGGGATTGAACATCCTTCTTGATAAAACTCTGTAAAACCTGCTTCAAAACTATTATACAGAATCTGTTTGTAACTGTTCAGCTCAACTAACACCCAGCTGAGCTGTTCTCCTTTCAGTCTAGTTCTTTGCTATTTCTGCCCTTAAATTCCTGTGTTGATTTCAACTTTCCTCAGTTTAATATTTTTTTTTGGTATTTAATGAAAAGCGTTAGTCACATAAATAGTTGATGCTGTATCTTCTTCATCCATGAAAAGCCCTCCAAAAAGTTGTAGGAATTACAGATACTAAGTAGACCATGGTCTACTTTAGATAAATGTCTGCTTCAGGTTTTTCATTTGCTTCTGCATCCTTTTTCTTTCCTTAAAATGTATTCTGGTAGTTGCTGGAATAATTTATACTAAGGAGGTCAGGAGAAGAGGGATGGAATTAATGAGATCCAAACACTGACTCTGCAAGTCTCGTTTCAAGGTAATGAGACAAAGACAGCTAAGGATCTAACTATCCAAGGATAAGCAAGGTAGGAGGTGAATATTGTCTAGCTGGTCATTCTGTTTGTTTCTGAAGAAAGAGGCTGCCAAGGAGAGCCTAAAAAAGCCTGAGGCCTTATTTATATTCTACTCATTCTGTAGAAGTTATGAGGATGGGAGAGTGAGTTGGGAATGGAGAAGGACAAGAAACAAAAATACATTTCTAACACCTTTCCAGATATTACATTAGGAATAGAAATAACGTGATTTTTCTTCTGTTTGTACTCACATGTAAGGAGAACTTAATTCTTGCAGTCTCTGTCTCTCTCTCCTGTCCCCCAGCAAAAAGAAAATAAAAAATTGCTGATGCAGTACAACTGGAAGTCATTTAACAGTGTACTTGGGCACTATTAACAATAATTTGAGAGCCAACGTAATTAATTGCTTTGCCAGAAGCTGGAAATGCTGAAGACACATTGATTATGCAGAACATTGGATATTGTATACTTTGCTGTTTCCACAAAATTGCAGCTGATATGTGAAGGAATTCATCAGAAGGTTTAGGAGGCAGGCAATGGTTTGTGTTTCTCAAAAATGACTCATCTTCCCTTACTGATTTATGGAGCTTGTTTTACAGCTTTGGCATAAAAAAAAATTCTTTCCTGCTTGTAATTATCATATTTTACCATCATATAAGGGTGAAGTGAAGGGTGTTACATTGGGAAAAAATAGAATGATAAAGAAATAAAAATTATTTCTTTTTTTATAATCTTGTCAGCAACCTTGACTCAAAAAATTTACTTAATATGTCTGGTGTTCACATGTCTATTCACAATTGGGTTTATTTGTTTAAAGGTGGAGTTGTTTTAGGGTGGTCTTGGGTTGTTTTTTTTTAAACTTTTGAATTTCTTAAACCAAAATGAGAGTTTGTGATAATATTATGTACTAATTTTGTCTGGGTTAGAGTGACATTCACTGCATCTGGCTAGGGGCTGCGTTTGATTTTGTGCTGCAGACAGTGTTGATAGCACAAGGATATTTTTGTTATATCTGGGCAGAACCAAGTCCTTTTCTGCTTCTCGCCCCACTAGTGAGAAGGTTGGGGGTACACAAGGAATGTGGTGGAGGAAAGAAACAGCTGGGACGGGTGACACCAACTGACCAAAGGGAAATTTCCTGCCATATGGCATCATGCCCAGCAAAAAAACTCAGATAGATTAGGTAGTTGGCCAGACTGCCAGTGTTTGGGGACTTGCTGGTTTAGTTGTGAGCGACTGGTTTGGGTTTCTTTGCAAAACTTGTTTTCCTTAGTTTTGATTTTACCTTTTTTTTTCTTTTTTAAAATCTAAACTTCCTTTACTTAGCTCGAAAGTTTCTCACTTAAACCATTCTTATTCTGTCCTCTGTCCCATAGTGTAAACGATTCAGTGAATGGCTGTGTGATGTTTGGCTGCCTACTGTGATTTTAAACCAAGACACAGTGACATACTGAAGCAAAGTTGTTTCATAATTTTTCTTCTTTTTACCCACTTGCTTGCTGCTTACTTTTTGGGTTGATTTGGTTTTGTTTCCTTTCCTTTTCCATGGTGACCTAGAGATTTGCAGCAGTTGTGATCTTTGCTTTCTGAATGTGCTGAGCTCTGGGAAGAGCAAGCAAATGTTAATTTTTCTTTTCTTAAATCTAAATTGCTGAGCTTCAGCACCCTCTTGTGCTGGTCCTGCTGTTGTCACACAGGAGGTATGGTTTCACACAAGCCTAGCAGCCATGGGTTTTGCACTGGAGTTAATCAGGATTGTAACCTGTTTCCATTCATAACTTACACAGCAGTCCCACTTAGGTTTCTCATTAGCAAAGTGCTGTTCTGAAATGCACTGATAGATTGATGTAATCTGAACAGGTATGCCTTTGGACACCATGTGAGGATAAAAAAGTTGTGTCTAACTCATGTTCACATTCATATCATTATCGCCCAGTTGCTTCTAATATAATTTATAATGTCTCAGCCATGATTTCCTGGGCCTCTTTCAGGTTACGCCTTGATATAATGGCAGAGAACAATGTGCTGCAATTCTAGGTTCTGTATCTGTGTGCACATGTTGAAGCTGTAGATTCTCCGTTGTTTTTTTCTGTGTCAGGGAGGGTCTTTGGCCTTGGAATTATAAAATTGTTTCATCCAGATGACAAAAAAGCGAATGGATATCTTTAATATGTTCAAGTACCTCCCTGACAGTACTTAATTTGTTCTTATTGCTGTGTATTCTCAGTTTAGTTTTGCTGTCTGCATCTAGGCAGCGACTTCAGACTTAACTCTAATAGATCAGAACTAGCATTGTAAATTATGCCAACTAGGTATTCTAATGTTTGTATGTTTTTCTTGCCAAATAACACCAAGAACTTCATTGGATGCCCATTCAGAAACGAAAAAATCAAGATTACTCTAAATATTATGAGATCAAATAAAACATAACAAAAATATTCCTCTACTTCTGTGTTCTGACAATCTACTTGCTATAAGGTCTGTTAAAAAAAAAGGCAACTCTTAGAAATGTTTGTTATGAATCACTGGAGAAGATCATCTGTAACCAGCTATAAACACTTTTTCTTTAATGCCTTCTGGAAGTAATTGATTTTTCTTGCTATTGTGGTTAGGACAAAGCAAAAAATGTACTTTTTTTGTTTAGTTTGGAAGTTTTTGTTGTTTTTTAATGCAAGAATTAAAAAAAATTATAACGTAATTTCCATCTTAATGGTTTAAATTTTTGTCACTAGATGTAATAGTGTATCATTTGCAGTTAAAGAAAGAAAGGTGTACAAGAACTGTGCAGAACTTCCACTTAGTTTCCTCTTTTCTGGGCTAGAGATGTTTATTTGCTAAAAATCTATAAATTAAATTTCCACTGAAGTATAAGCAAGGATGTGCATATGTATCTATGCAATATCTTTTTTTTTTTAACCAAAGTGTATTTTGGATCTGAGTCTTTGTGTACGTGCATAGTAAAGTTCTATTTTACCAGCTTTATGGTTTTTCTTTCTTTATTGTTGCTGTGTTTGGACGTTGCTCCTGCCAGTTACTGCTGATTTCAAACTGTGATTGTAATGAAGTAGTCAATCATGGTAGTGAATGCGGAAGATTACCATTTTAATGAATAATTTTCTGCAACTTTTCATTGTTGACTGATCCCATTCATGTAATAATTCTCACAGGATGTAACGTGTTTACTTCCTACCATAAAATTTCTGTAGAAGTCTGTACCAATTGGTACATGTAGGGACAAGACTCTAAAGCTGCTGTGAAGAGAATCTTGGTATCCAGCCTGTTCCAATAATGCTGTGCTGAGTAGCTTAAATGTCAACTGGCTGTGCACATTGGCCGTGTCCACTGGCTGCAGTGCTGACTAGATCAGAAAGCATGGAAGCAATTGTATTTCTTACAAGTGTAAACCAGAGAACTATTAAATCACATCCTGTTCCTATCCGTCTTTTCATCATATCTGATGCATTTCAGGTTTTTAACTAATTCATGCCTTAAAGATGTTTCTGTGTAAGATTGATAGAATATGTTGGTATCCTGCTTGATCAGACTAATTACAGAGGTTTATTTTAAATAAAATTTCTGGTAATGCATACAGTTCACTAAGTGGAAAAATTGTGAAGAAAAAACCTCTTCGTATTGTTTCTTATTATCAAGTATTTCTGTTTAGCCTGACCTCTGTTTTGTGAAGATCATATATAAATAAAACCAAAACTATTTATAGTTCTGTCCAATATTTCTCTTTTTCACTGTTTGTACACTGAGTACACTTCTCAAGGGCGTCTGAAACTGTGATTCTTTTGAAAGGTGTTTAAAAAAAAAATCTCCTCCAGTTAGGATTTGAACTCCAACTTTATCTGTTTTGTATGCTAGAATGGTATGGAATATTACATACATATTTTTCATTAATGAAACTTGAAGACTTCTAGTACTTGCAAGAGGATGAATAAACATGAGTGGTTAATACCTAATAGCTTGTCTGTTAGCCAATAATAAAGGTATAATACCATGTCCATTAATCTATATTGTAAGAAACCCTTTTTTCCTGCCCTTTTTTCTTTTTAGAAGGACTTTTCATAGGGAGTATGTAATTTTGTTTTAGCAGCTTACAATATGAAAAGGTAAACTGCAGGGCTGGTTAAATTTTCTAAATTCTCTGTCCTCCCTAAGAGACAGATTGAAATTATTTCAGCCAGTAGCAATATTTGTATCTGAAATTTGGATGACATTCTATGTTCTATTATCTCATTTGTTTTAAAAATAATGGTTCATATTAAATAATGTGTGCTACCCAGGAAGACTAATATGTAAAGTTATTTGAGCAAGATATAAGTATTTTAAAAAGCTCTTGTGGTATCCTAGTAAATGGTAATGCCCATTAAATGATTTGGATTTTTTGTGAGCTTAGCTATAAATAGCTGGTTTTTGGATATTATTTCGATGTTATTATTTGCATATTAATGTAGTATATTTCAGTAAAATACCTTCTCCCTTTTCTCTTTATGGAGCAAAATTATTGAAATATAAGAAACTTTAAGATATTATTTTCTTAGACTTATGCAGTTGTAGTCTTAGTTCTTCTGTCTTCATGTTAACCTGTATTTGTTACAGTATGCAGGGAATTATCTTGTTTTATTTTTTCTCCTGTTTCATTTGTGGTATAACAGATCTGTTGGTGATTAAAAGGCTTTGTAATCCTGTGGTTCAGTTTGTAGAGCATAAGCAACGTAAGACTTTTTCCTTCCCCCTGCCTTAACGTGTATTTATCTTATAAATTCTAGCAAATGGTGACCATATGATTCGACTAGAGTCCATGTAATCAGAACTGAACGGTTGCCTCTACTAAATTTGTATTGGTGCACTGGGCAGGCAAAATTTTGTATCTGTGGCCTATAGTGGAATGTTTGGGGAAATCTTGTTCTTCTATGCTTGTGAAAGAGAAGGAGATGAATTTGTTAATTGTGGAATGCCAAAGGATAGAGATATTTAGAGGCTGGATTCTAAGAAAGCTTTTTAGTATTTGTGCCAGCTCTCACTTTTTGCAGTAGCAATCTAGATAGTTGCTGGTGGCAGACTTAGGTAGATATTGCAGCTGATTATATCAGCTTCATGATGCCATACTGTATTTCCATTGTCTATGGCTGGTATGAAACCTGAAAAATAAAGCACGGTTAGTTGCTTGAAAAACAAATGCAATTGTGAAGATATCTTCATTGTGGATTATGATATAGAATGTACTGTGTACACACCACCTTAGATGAAATGTGTGTATATATTTCTCTGTATTTTTAACTGCTACAAAGGTTTCCTCACTCATTACAATTACACAATATCCATGAAATTTGGAAGAAGAGATTTGAATAATATTGTGTAACTCTCTAGTTCTACTAAATGTTGCAAGTGTCTTAACTTTGTAAGAGAAAATGCTCACATTGTTTTAAAATAGCCAACCTGATGGCCTTCTGTGTTGGAGTGACTACACCATTGGGCAGGGGAGAGGTTACAGATGTCATTTATCTGGATTTCTGTAAAGCCTGTGACAGAGTTCTCCTACAACATCCTTCTCTGTAAATTGGTGAGAGATGGATTTGATGAATAGGCTGTTAGATGGATAAGGAATTGGTTGGATGTCTCATCCAGAAGGTAGTGATAAATGGCTCAAAGTCCTAATGGTCATCTGTGACAAGAGGTGTCCCCCAGGGGATTGGGTACGGGGACCAGTGTTACTTAATTTCTTCATCAGTGACCCGGGTGAAGGGATTGAGTGCACCCTCAGCAAATCTGCAGATGACAGCAAGCTGAGTGGTGCAGTTGACACTCCTGAAGGACAGGATGCCATCCAGAGGGACCTGGACAAGCTCGAGAAGTGGCCCCTGGGAATCTCCTGAGGTTTTACAAGGCCAGGTGCTGGTGCTGCCCCTGGGTCAGGGCAAGCCCTGGTGCCAGCCCAGGCTGGGGATGAACAGATGGAGAGCAGCCCTGCCCAGAAGGGCTTGGGGGTGCTGGGGGTGAGAGCTGGACATGAGCCAGCCATGGGCACTCCCAGCCCAGACAGCCAAGAGTGTCCTGGGCTGCATCCAGAGCCCCGTGGGCAGCAGGGCAGGGAGGGGATTCTGCCCCTCTGCCCCACTCTGGTGAGAGCCCACCTGCAGAGCTGCCTCCAGCCCTGGGGCCCCAGCACAGGAAGGACATGGAGCTGCTGGAGAGAGCCCAGAGGAGGGACACCAAGGTGATCAGAGGGAGAGAACACTTCTCATAGGAGGAAAGGCTCAGAGAACTGGGATTGTTCTGCCTGGAGAAGAGAAGGCTTTAGGGTGACCTAATTGGGTCCTTCCAGTACTGAACAGAACTCACAATAAAGATGGAGAGAGACTCTTCACAAAAGCAGTGGACTTAAACTTGAGAGTAGGTTTAGATCAGATATTGGGAAGAAATTCTTTACTGGGAGGGTGGTGAGTCACTGGCAGCAGCTGGCCAGGGAAGTTGTGGATGCTCCATCCCTGGAAGTGTTGAAGCTCAGGTTGCTTGTGACCCTTTGCAGCCTGGTCTAGGGCAGGGTGTCCCTGCTCATGGCAGGAGAGTTGTAAGTAATCTGAAAGGTCCCTTGCAACCCAAACCATTTTATGATAAGGTTACTTTCTCAGTCATATTTACTAATGCCTAAAGTAAACATTTGATGCCAAGGGATCAAACCTGCTTTTACTCTTAAAATTTATGGTGTTTTTTTAGACCTAAATACCAGGTATTTGCTGTGTCTGTGTGTGTTAGCCTCAGGTAACAGTGGCTCTGTTAGCACTATCATATGCATATTAATGTTATGTAGATGTCACAAACTTACATTATTGAATTAATTGCTTACTTAGGGATATGATTATGTTGGGTAAATGAAGGGATCTGGTTATAGATACATCACTCTTATGTTAGTGCTTTGGCTTGCTTCAGTTTTTTTATCTTTGTTTCACTGAGGAAGCTTTTTTAGACCTAGTGAAAAATATGAAAAAGTGTTTATCCCTGTAGCATACCATACCACAGTGGTGCATATAGTAACTTTGAATAAAGAGAAGGTTACAGTACTTCATACTGTTCTGCTTCTTTGGAATGAGCAAAAGCTTTAATGTGTAAGAATCTTTCAGAAACAATTGGTTCTGAGTTGGTATTGTATGATAGCAGTGAGAGCGTTTTCTAACTTGGTATTTAAGTTTTTCACATGAAAAAAAAAACAGTGTGAGAATCATAAAGTAGTTTTGCCTATGAGAGGGATTTGACAACAAAACAAACTTATGCTGTGGTGGTGATGGTGTTATTAATGAAAGGAACATAGATTTTTCAGATTCTTGACCAGGGAAATTAAATGGTTTATTTAAGTATCTAGGAGGCCTTCAGAAGGCAATCAGAGTAATGAGACAGATGAAATATGTTTTTATTTGTGAAAAGGACAGTATTCTTGGAATAAACCAAAAGGATGTAGACATAATAGTATTTAATAGTTTTCATGACCAAGACCTCCACTATTTGTGAACATTAGTCATGCTCTTGTGAGGCCATTTTAGAAGGGAAACAGTATGAGCATAAAACACTTGTTGCATGAATGTGTACTGTAAAATAAACTCCCAGCCCCTTTAAAAGCCTTGAAGTTGTGGTAAACAGATCTATTTTCCAGAGTAAATTAATTCAATGGTAATGTAAAAGATCAAATTGCACAGAGGAAGTGAAAATACAAGTTAATTTCTTATAAAAATATTTTAGCTGGTAATGAGATTATTCTGTTAGGGTGAACAGTAAAGCTGTTGAATAAACTGGGGTTTTGTGGGTTTTTTTACTCATGATACAGAATAGTAAATATGCTTCTATAGCTCGGGGGCATTAAAAGTGAAGATAATGCAAAGTAATATTTTGTCCCAGAGAAGATGAATATTTTATTCATACATGTACACAAGGAGGAAATACTAAGCTCCTAGACCACTGAACCTATTTTGTGATTACATGGAAATTTTTATTTCCTTTGTATTGAGAATGATACTAAATTAAAATGCTTATTATGTATTTCTTAGCATGTGGACACATTAGACTTTTTGATTGAGTTTTGTGAATAGCAAAGGGGAATATTATTTTTAATTTTCAGAAATTATAATACATTCTTCTGCTTAAAAAATATGCTGCGAAACATTCAGTTTTCCTATAACCATTTGTGAATATACAATGTTCCTGATGTGTGACTCTTGTTACAAAATTTATAGTGCACTACTCTCTTTTTAATTTTTTTTTTTAATTTTAGTTTTCCTGACATTTTGTAGTTTATCAGGTTATGTATACTGTATCAGGTTATGTGTGAAAGATGTTTAGTTTTGGATGCAGTGTTTTCCAAGTCCAGAGTAAACACATTTTGATAGTAAATTTTCTCGTTTGGTAGGAGGGCTGTATTTTATAAGATGAAGAATTGTTTTTACAATTTTATTTGCATTTTTCAACAAATAAATTAGAGTGTGCTGATAGACTCATTTAATACAAATGCATGTAAACTGTACTTAATAAAATTATGAGATAATGGGAATCAGAGATAGTTTATATTGAGAATTTAGATTTGTTTTTCTAACCCAGATATTTAAACCAGTTTGAAGAAGTTGTCTACAGTTATTTAGTAATCCAAACTAAATATGTTCCCAGGGAGTTGTTTAGTTTAGTACTAAATAATTTGTGGGATAAAAGAGACCAAAAAAGAACAACAAGTCATCTTTTGATGACTCGTGTCATTGGTAACAAAAAGAAAATAAGATTAAAAAGTGATACTCTGTGCCGCAGAAACGGAGGGAATACTTTTTGTGGCCTTTAACAGAGATGCTTAGAGTTCTGTATCTAAAAATCATGTTGAAGTAATTAGGAAAGATTTGTATAGGCTTTCACTGTTATCAAGATAAAACAGGAACACTGTCTCTATAGGCAGTTGTTCAATACTCTTAAAAACCAGGGAGAAACTTCATAAATCCACATGCATACTAGAAGAGTACCTTATAAAATTATGATTCCCCTGAGTATTGAATTGAGTATACTGCAAAATTTCGAGGTTGTTTTCATCCTCTAAGGTATTTTAACTTAGTTTATGGTACCATAATGTAGGTATGATCATGCCAGCAGGTCAGATCAGGCCTGCTGGTAAACGTAACATAAAATGCTCCTTTCAACTCTTCAGTCCTTACACTCCAGTCTATCTTTTCCTCTTGTGTGTGATTAGGTTAGTCCTACTAACTCCTGGAGTGAGCATAAGGATGAGGGCAAGAATAGGAATTCAATCCTGTCACTCTTCTCCTCCCCTCAAATGTGAGGCTGGGTAGTGAATTGTTTCAAAATGCCTTAGAGTGAGTATATATTCTCATGAGGTCTGAGGTAGCAGGGGTGCATAGGATGTCTAAAACTTAAGCTGATCTTAAAATACTTACAAAGAATTTTTGGTTTTAACTTTTTTTGTAGAAAGTCACTTATGCTGATAGATTAATTCATCCCTTTTGGTTAATAATGGAACATATTTTGCAGACATTAGTAAGCAGCAATATTTTATTTTATGAAAGACTGTACATTTCTTTTGTAAAAGATATTTTTTCTAATAGAAAGAAACGACTCAAAGTTATAAACTGAGATTGTGAAAAGATTGAATATCTAACTGAATCTTTAAAAATATATGTTAAAAAATGGGGACCATTTCCTTTTCAGTTAGTTTCCTTCAAAAGATGAAGGAATAGAAATACTTATGTTTCTCTTTTGAGTGCTCATAGAAATTGGTACCACTACTGGAAGTTAAAGCTGCAAGTTGTTGAATTTCTGTTTTGATGAAGCAAATGGTTGCATATACTGAAGGTGAAGAAATATATTCTGGCAGTTAGTTAAGATGAGCCTTGCCTTCTGCTGTTCACTAATGAAATTTGGGTGTCCTAAGAACTTGAGTGTGATGACAGATTATCAGTGCCTTATTTTTGTCAGTGTTCTGTAATTGGAATATGGAGTCGTGAATTAAATGTATTTTTGCCAATAATAATTACTTTGTCACAACTCTTATAACAAATATAATTTAAGTTGATGCTTGTGGAAAGCAGGCAGAGTATCAGTCCTGTTGAATAGGAAAAGACCTTTCCAGTTTAAGTTTTAAATAAATCTTTGAAACATAAATTTAATTTTCCACCATTTCTGCCTTTTGTTTTCTGAGAGAGGTATGGGAAAATAACTCTTTATTTGTATGTAGCAGTCTTTATTTATGTGTGTTAGTAAGAGAGGTTTGTGCTGAAGTACCATTAATTTACAATGGGTTGGGTTTGTATTATGGTCAATCTAATAATGTATTCCTAAGAAATTGCATTATTCAAATATTGTTAGAAACAGATGCTAATGAGTTCCCTGCTTGTTTGGTGGAACATTAGGTCGAAATCTGTAGGTAAATACTTTGAGTATTGCAGCCTCCTGTGGAAAGTAATTTAAAAATGAAATTGAATTTGTACTTGAATTTAAATGTGGTTAAATTATAGCAGACTTTACTTGTAATTTCGTACTCACAGACCTAAGAAGGTATGTATAATGTTAAATTATTTTAACTGTGTGAAATATAATAGTACTTTACTGTTATATTTTGATCTTTCTTTTGACCCTTCTTTTGACCCCTTTTGACCTTTAAATTAGTTTTAAAAGTGTTAGTCAAAAAACAGTCAAGGTCATCTTTCCCTTCATGGGAAAGAGGCATCATCTGATAATTTTTAGTACAGAGATAGTAAGGCAAATTTTAAGTGAAGTAGGAAGTACCTATGTCAGCACATACGTATAGTAAAGCATCTTCTCTCAAAACTACTTCATTACTGTGATTTGTGATTTTTTTGGCTTTTTTAAGATGTTCATGTAATGATATTTAATTTCTTTCCTGCTGATAGAACAGTGGCAGCCTGACTGCCTTGATTTACACTATACAGATATTTTTGTATATCAGCAATCCTTTTGCTTTATGTTTCTTTTTCTGTATGTATTGCATACTTATGAATTTTGTGGAATTTGCCTGCGGTCTAAATTAGTCCCTGGTAAATGCTTTTGCTCTGTGTGATTTGCCTGCATCTTTTGAACTTACTGCATTTCAGAAGTCGTGGTAAAAAGGAGTTAAACTAAAAGTATACAAGAGTTTTGCCTAAGTGCACATCATGGTAGGTTATGGCACACAAGGATTTCAGAAGAGACAGACCAGGGAAATGCATATTGAATATGTGATACCTTAAATGCAGAATTGGAGGGTGTAGCCACGTGCTTCATGCGTGGGGCAGGTTTTGGAGTGAGTGACATGTGGGCCTCAGTCTGCAGCAGATAATAAATAATGCATAGGTAAGGCAAGAAAGTTCTAGGACCTGAATTGGCAGATGAGCTTTTTGCAAACTTAACCTCTTTTCAAACATAAAACTGAATTTTAATAAGCCCTCCCTGACTCTTTAATTCTTCCTTTGGTGCCCAAATAAAGTTTGCTTAAGCTGGTGTCTGACCAAGATGGAGAAAAAAATTATGGAATAAGGAATTGGGAGAAAAAGGGATTCTTCTACCATTAGTATTGCCTTGTGTAGTGAATACTTAGCTTCATGACAGCAAATTTTTAATGTAGCAGAGTTTATTCTTCTGAGTAATATTTTACATATTTTTGCAACTTTTATTTATGTATATTACATGGAAAATGTGCATGCCCTACTATACTGTTACTAAGATCTGCTTACTGACAGTGCAGTGGACCTGTTTCAATTAAAGAACATGGTATTCATTCTGCGCTAATTGCTTTTTATATTCCTATCTCTTTTTTCAGTTATTTCTGTTTGAGCTTCTGTAGGTGTTCATTAATTATGAAGCTTTTAAGTTGAAATTTGAGTGGCTTTTATTGTTGTACCTCAGTCTTTCTTTTTGAATTATCATCTCTGCTTTTTCCTTTTTGCACTTTCATTTATTGAATAGAATGTAAAATAAACTCATACTTACAAAATCTAATTCGGAGTAGGCAAAATATTGAATTTCTGTAAAACAATGCAGAACGGGAATTTGTATATAATAGGCTTCAATACATAGAAAGAAAATGATTAAATCATATCTCACTTATCATAGATCTTTTTGATAGGAGCAAAATCTGTGCCATTAGTTCCAGACCAGCGTATTTCCCATTCACAATGCTTTAGTGCATAACTTATAAATCTGTCCTCATCATCCTATATTACTTTTTCAAAGCAAGACTAACATGAAGCAAGACAGGATGAATGAAAGTCAATGAAGGTCGACTAGACAATCCAATTACTAGAGATTCTTGGAAGAACAGGAATGTGATCTATTATAGAATTGTGTGTGAATTTCTGTCTTCGTTGACAAGGGTCACTTCAGTAGAACTGCAGTATGTTTTTTATGGTAATCTAGTTTTAGATTATGCTAGTCTGATCTGTTTGTACAATACATCAGAATGTCAGTTGTTTAAAAATTTGTTAGTTCACAGAAGCCACATTTATAATAGACATTTTATGTACCTGTTCTATCTCCTGAGTAGTGGAGATTTAACATACAGCTGCACATTACATAACAAAGAGGCAGTGTTAAGGTGCATAATCATTGCATACATATCACTGCTAATTTTCCCATGCTTTTTTTTTCACCACTCAGTTTTCTTTCATTCTGCAGGATAGACGACCTCTTGCAATTATAAAACACTTCATACACTAAAAGAGGTTTCTATTTCTGGTGCCTACTTCTGATAGAAATAGTGACCCAGGCTGCATGTTGGAGCTAAACACAAAAATTTAAGTCTGTATAGATACCGTCAGTGCTGGACACTGCCGATGATGAATAAGAAGAAAGCCTAGTTAGGCAGAAGAATAGGTATGTCCAGTCTTAGAAGCATCCTTGTACTTCAGCTTCATTGCTTCTGTATCACAGAAGGAGTTAGGTTGGAAAAACTTCTGGGATCACTAAGTCCAAACTTAGACCAAACATTTTGTCAATGAGCACTGAGTGCCATGTCCATTCTTCCCCTGAACACCTTCAGGGATGGGAACTCCACCACCTCCCTGGGCAGCCCATCCCAATGTCTGATCACCCTTTCAGATATGGCTGAACTTTACCTACTTTTTTTTCTCCTTGATACAAATACGTCTAATGAAAGAAACAAAAACACCACCACTAAAAAGAAAACAATAACAAAAACACTAAAAGTACCCAACCAAAAAACCCCTAAACTGTATACAAACTTTGTATCATTATGGTTTTGACCCATATATAAATAAGGACCGATAGGATTTAGTTGTTTGTTATTCTAACTGAAGACTAGGTGATTTTACTTGACTATCATTTTACATATAAGTTTTAAATAAATTGCAAGTTACTACGTGTTCTTGTTTTCCCCAGCCTCTGTAAAAAAGAAGAACAAAAAAATGTAATATAAATTTTACCTTTTAAGCTTTTAGCAGATGTTTAGATTATAGGTATTTTGATCTGGTATTTCCATGCACAGTCTCTTATATTCATCTTAGGAGAAGCAATTCCAGTGAAATTGCAAGTCATGTGTATGTAAATATAGAAATACATATACATATAGTCCTTCCCAGCTAATACAATCATTGGACAGTGGAGTCATATTAAAAGTATTTAACCAAACAGAATATCAATTCATTACAGGCTGTCAGAATGGGAAGCATGTTAATACAAAATCAATTGTTATAAATGACATAGGGTCTGAAAAAGAAGTAATGAATTCCTAGATACTGGTATAACAAAGAACGCTGAGAGGAAGATACAGTGTTGATTGAGACAATTTTTACAGTGTTTCCCAATAAAAGTTGAAGTCATCTTCTGCAGGTAGTCGGATCTTGTTGTCTGACAGCAAAAGATAGAAACACTGCTTTTTTATTTATAAGTTAAGATTTAAGAACAAATTGTTACTTGCAGTAGCAAAAAATATGTCTAAATTACCACAGTAATTGTAAAGCATGATCAGGTTATGCCACACTCCTTTTGACTGGAAAATCATGAGGCTTGCTTGACATACAGAAATAATGAACAATCTTTTTCTGATTAAAAAGATGCTGTGTATCTAAGAAACACTGAAAAGGTTCACTGCTAATCTGTAAACTATTTAATGTAAATGATCATTTAATGTAAACTATTAAATGTAAACTATTTAATGTTAAAATCTAGTGTTATTAATTTTTATTAAAACTATTTTTTCCACGGGCTTTGTTTAGATTACAGAAAATACTATAGTATGGAAAGAAGATATTTTAAGAGATAGTAATTTT
The DNA here is from genome assembly GCA_037013685.1 of Acridotheres tristis. Taxonomy (NCBI): domain Eukaryota; kingdom Metazoa; phylum Chordata; class Aves; order Passeriformes; family Sturnidae; genus Acridotheres; species Acridotheres tristis. The sequence goes on from CM072919.1 coordinate 14,304,412, forward strand.
ATTATTTGCATTCAAAATATTATTTTTCAGTCTTCATGCAGCTAAGTGTTATCTGTAAGTAAGAAATTAGTTTTACATTGAAGTTGTAAGCTCTGTAATGAATTTGTGATATTAGGCATGTATGCTATTGATTTTTCATTGTTACATTTTCTTGATAGGTAGGGCAAACCTCTCTGCAACAGAGAATTGCACTTCAGTTTTCTGTAGGGAGGGTAGACTGAGATTGTAATAGAGTCCTTCTCTAAGATCAACAGCTGAATCAAAGGTTTTAATTTATTTTCTGTAAGAGATAAACTCTTTTTTTTTTTCCCCTAGCCCTGGTTTGGTGCTGGTAGCGTCACAAATACTTCAAATTTCTAAGCCTTTGACTTGTGATAGTATTTGTCACAGGTTTTTGGTATCTCAGAAAGAGTAATTGTTGGTATGACTGTCTTAGCTGAGAGGAGTGTGCAAAAATGAAATGTAAGGCTGTGTCAGATCAAATCAGAGAAAAAATTCCTTACTACAGTGGTTTGCTTTTGTTCAAGCAGGCAGACCTGACACATGTGTCTCTACTACCCAATTTGTGATTGATTCTGTCCAGCTGACCCTTTTTCCTTTCCTTCTGGCCTGTTTTCAGTTTAATCAGGTTCTACATATACAGTACTAAAAGGCTTGCCTTTTACTTTTATTTGGCAGATGTGCAGCAACAAAAACCTCTGCTCGCCGAGAAATCGTTGCTTTGAGAAAACTGCACTAGGTCTATAAAAATTTTCAGTAACCCCAAAGCAAAACAGCTTTTATGAGGTAGTGGGCCTATAGGCCCAGCTTGTCTCTTCAAAAGTTATCTTTTCAAAAGTTGTTCTGCCAGAGTCCTCATCCAGGTCAGCTGCCAAGGTGCATGAATGTGACACATTGGGCAAGTTGGAGCCCAGGGCGTCAGTGATCCACAGCACAGCCAGAATAGTGTTCCTGAATGAATTCACCTGGTTCTCAGCTGTCCACTAGATATTTCAAAACTTGTTTTGCTTTTCGGTTCTGTGGTAACAGGAAGACATCCATAGAAATTCTCACCATTCAGGAGCTAGGATTCCAGACACAGTGAGATGTTCCTGGGCAGTGTAACTGGAAAATAGGCTTTGTCCCACAGTCAGTATATGTTTTTTCTTTACTGCCATTTGCACTGGCAATATATAGTTCTCAGAGAAAAAAACCAACTTACTAAAACAAACCTTACTTGTTTAAAGGAAATTGTGTAGGGATCATAAGTGTACCTATCTCAATACAGCATTCTTCACAAAGTTCCTTTTACAAAGCAATGCATTTATATCATAGATTGTGCTTTATAGTTATTAAATTTTACTAGACAAACTTAATTATAGCTGAAAAATAGTTGTATAAATAAATAAATCTCAGTAATAAACTGGATAATGTGTCCATTTGGCTGATAACTGACAGTGTTGTATTTCCATGAGATTAGCTGGTCTTCTGTGAGATGTAATATTACTTTTAAGTTGAGCTCTTCAATTGCTGTGTTTTAGTTAAGAGAAATACAAGACAAGACATATAAATTTAAGATAGAACACCACTGAAATCTTCTTCAGAGTCAGTAATGGGTATAGCATGAGTCTACAGGTTGACAATAACAAATTGGTTAGTATTTTAATTTTTGTATATAATTTATGAAAATAGTGGATACAATTGTCTCTTGAGTTATTTTTACATAAATAGGGTGACAATAAGATCTGAATTTATGGCCATCATCTCTTGCCTTGTGTTTCTTTTTTCTCTGCCTTCTGCCAAAAATATTTTTTCTTCCTGATTTTCATGTATCTATGTCCATGCATATCTGTGCAAACTGTGCATACCCAATGTTTTCTCCCAAACTCTTGAAATAAATAGTAGTAGTGGTAATAATAATACTAAAGGTCTAAATAAATTTCTTGCCAATGTTAGTAGAAATTTCTTAAGCTGTGTGAAGTATGTGCTTATATCACCTATTCAACTACCTGTTTATGATTTCTGTAGGTGACAGATCAGTCGGTGAAAGCTTTTGCTGAACATTGCCCTGAGTTGCAGTATGTTGGTTTCATGGGCTGCTCTGTTACTTCAAAAGGAGTCATTCACCTTACCAATGTAAGTATCATAACTAATCTCTGGTAGTCATTAGTGTATTGGACTATAGCCATGTCATAGGTGTCAGCCAGGATAAGGTTACGTGTATGATTTACAGCACTGGCATGCACAGAAACATGATTAAGTGAGTGAACTTTGCATTATTTAGTTTTTACTGTATAAAACCCTGTAACTAAAATACGTATTTTGTGGGATTATACATTTTCTCACAAACAAGAGTGATGTTAAGATTAAAACTCTTTAAAATGCATAATTACAGCTGATTTCATCACAAACGAAACAAAATGCCATTTTAAAATTCAAAATTCTAATTCCAAGAGATTTAGACAGACCTCTGGTTGCAACAGTGTACCCCCTGTGTATGTACATTTTGACTATATTTATCTTCTAATTTTATATAGATAGCGTGACATCAACATTTTATTTTCTTTCCTTTTTCTTTTGCATAAGAGGATGTGTGGGAAAACTAACTTGAGTGAATCTGCAGAAAGTAATTAAAGTGTTCAATAAAATGGATGACTTGGATGAGGTGAACAAACACCATCTAATTAAAATTTGCAACTGAAAGTAAATCCAAGGGTCATGCAAACATGAAAATGGTTAAAGAGATCTTGAGGTAGGAAGTAGAGAGCATATTTAATGAAAATGGAGTGTGCCTGATGAAAGCAAAGGTTTTTTTGATGCAGCTCTGAAGCTCTCCTATTGTTATACAGAAGCATTCAGCATACCTGTAAATTACTTTCATCGTTTTAGAGCTGCTTAGCTGAAGCTACAGAAGAATTGAAAACATCTTGGAACACATGCACAAAGAAATAAGCCAGGGAAGTCAATCTATATGGTAAAGTCATAGGACCCCAAAGGATGCTGTTTCGAAAGAGCTGTGTATTGATGTGATGAGTAAAAGGTGTGCATATCTGTTGGAGAAAGAAATGATACAATAATTTTCATATCCTATGAAAATTACCTATGTATAACTATAGGTTATGTTTGTATACAATACATAAATATAGGAGGTACACAATTGAAAACTTTGACATAAACAAAGTAGTCCAGGGCTTTGTGGTAAATTTCCACAATGATTGCTTTTCAGCTACATATTTTGGTTGCTGCATTATTCTGACCTACATTTATTGAGTGTTTAATAGATGTTAGATGTCTTATTGTTCAACAAAATGACTTTATAATCACATATTAGATTGAAGAAGAGTCGAGATCTTGACTGTTTATTAATATGTTTCTGATTTTCACATGTTTAATAATAATAAATTATTAGAAATCCTGGTTTACATTGGAACAACCCTGTTGAACATGTTCAGAAAATATCTGAGAGGCTGCTTAGACTCTTAGTATGTAATTACTTTATAAGCAATTGGTGCACGTTGGGACTTGAGATTTAGGTGTTTCAGTTTCCTTCCCTCAAGCTATATCTATACAATTTCTGCAGGGTGAGAATACTGCAAAGACAGGGATGTGATAACACTGAAAGGTAGGGATTGCTTAACCCAGAGAAAGCCCAGGGAAGACTTTACTGCAGCCTTTAAATATTTAGAGGGGATTTATAAGGAAAATAGGGACAGGCATTTTAGAAAGATCTGTAGCAAGTAATACCATTATCTGCTGCATTTGTCTTTCCCAGGATTCATCTGTTAATGGTATAATTTTTTTGTTCTAACCATCATGCTCTTCTGTGGTTGGATTTGTGTTGAGTACTTAACTGGTGCCTTGTGTTTAGTAGTAATTCCAGTCTGGTGTTCCTGGAGAATGTGGAATCTGCTCTTTGCTCTCCATGGCCTGTGAGTGTGTCCCTCCAGGCTGTGCAGAGCTAGTTGCCTTCTGTCCTGCTTCCTGTGTGCAAACTGGAGATAACAGCAGTGGCCTCGGTTGTGAAATTGCTTTAGGGCTGACGGATGTATGAAAATTGAGTGGTTTATTATTACTGTATTTTCCCCTAGTAATGTTAGCTCTCTTTAAAAATAGTGGCACTTGAAAAATTCTAAATTACAGTGCTGCTGCATCACAGAGCTTTTTTAATAGCTAATTATGGGGTATGGAATAGAAAGTGTTGTATACTTAAGGAAAAGAAGAAACATTCTGGGTTTATTTTCACTATTTTCCTACTGAACAGAATGACAGTAAAAAAAATTTGCTTTTTGAGCAAGACCATGTCATCACACTGGTGCCTTTTTTCCTTGAAGTTAATATAAACTGAAAAAAAATACAAATAAAACAAATAATGATTATTGGCTAAGATGATAGGCACTTCATGTACATACACAGGAAGAAAGGGAATAAAGGAGTGTGTTTACATGCCATTCACAGTTAGACTTATAGTTGAAACCAGTTGTTTGTTCCGATGACCTAAATGTTTCATTTTCCTTTAGAGTTTTAATGTGTGAAACATTGTCACAAAAGAAGTAAATGACCTCCTCCGTGACATGGGAGTATTTAGTCCAACTCTTATCAACGTTGTTTCTGTGGAGGAAAGAACCTGTATAGTGCTGTAGTTTGTCTTCTGTTTTCACCACATCTCCATGTACTGTTTTCTTGTTTTATCTTTCTTTATAACTATTTTATTGTTTAATTAGCTTTCTATGTTTGATTTTTTCCTTGTTTGCATTCTTTCTCCCCTCCGCACATCTTTGTCTCTCAAGAGTTTATCCCTGTTATTTTTTTTTTTTTTTACTTTGCCTCTCCTGTAAGCATAAATATCAACACGAATGTGAAAAAGTGCCTGTACACATAAGGTGATTGTGTTGAGGACAGAACAACCAGAAGGGTAATCTTTTTTCATTAACTAGACGGGAATAAGAAACTTTGTATTCTTTCTAGTGAGGAAGTGATTTCTTAATGTTACATCTTTGACCTCAAGGGCAGTGAAATTTTCCTCCCCTGTTATGGTAACTCCTTCTCTGCAGTTTAATTGTTGCACTTCTAATAGAATTTTAACAGCTGGCATCCGCAAGTTTTGACATCTAGATATAATTTTATTACCAAGCCACTTCCTTGGCTTCTTCCTTTGGTTTCTGATATATATATATGCAAGGGGAATTGCATTGTAGCAGTATAAAGCTGTGCTTCTACACGTCTACAGAAGCTGTGTTTCTGACAGACTGTCTGGTAAAGTTTGTTACTGACGTCTAATTAGGTATGAATCCTTGTACAGAACGTCGACAGAAAAAAAATTCTAACTTAGAAAATAATTCTGCTAATCATCAATGCGTGAAGACAGTTCATCTAAGAGGTACTTTTGGAAAAATGTGATCTTCACTTTTTCTTCATCTCATAATAGTTACTCATGACCAATCCAGCTTAGTGATACCTGTGTCTGAGTTGGTGGTCAGTATGAAGTCAATCGATATTCAAATTTATGGAGCAAATTCTTAGGGCTCATTCCGTGTAGACATCATCAGCATGACAGATACATAATGATAATCTACATGACAGGACTGATTTTGCAAGAGCCTTTCTGAACTGAGGTAATGTATGGTTTCTTTCTAGTAAATTACTTGATTTGACACAAAGTGTTCTGCTTTATGCTCTTTTTATGGTAGTATTTCGGCATACCTTCTGATCTTAAAATTATTAAGCTTTCTGACTAAGGGCATGCTTGCTGTTCTTTGACTAGGTACAGAGAAAACAGTATTTTAATCAATTCTGTGTAATGAACTGGATTTCCTAAGATGGAATATGATTTCTTTCAATCTGTTTGCCTTTAGTAATATGTCCTTTTAAATATTAGTCTTCCAATCGCAGGAAAAAGGCACTAAGTGCGGGGTTTTGAGTACAGTGATTGTGGCACAATATTCATGAGTGTTGGCTTGAAATTTTAATTGATATAGTCCTGTCTAAGTGAACATTTTGGCATCTTGCCAAACTGAATCGGATGTTTTTGTTCAATTAACTGTGTCCCTCTTAGGAGATGATTGTTGCTATTTGCAAGAATTTGACGATTGTACCCAACTGTCGTTTCTTTCAATGAAGTAAAAAACACATTGCAGAGAAGACTGCATGGTTGAAAGGGTTGATTCTATGAAACTTCCCTTCTACCCCCCCCAAAAAAATTCATCAGAAGTACTTGACAGTAAATAACATGAAGATATAAACTGTGAATCAGCAAAAATGTAATTCTACAGCAACTTTTAGAGTTTATAAACTGGAAATGACTTTCGTAGCAGAGATACCATATGTGCAGATATGTGTGTGCAGGTCCCTCCTCTAGAGGTGATTAAATCTTTGTGCTTACAATTTCGTTTTTGATTGTGTTTGTTACTTAAACAATGGGATCATAATGTTTCATAGTACCTAAGAACTGAAATTAAAACTTATTAACATGCAAAACATTTAATCAGTTTATGGTAAAATAGACTCTTTTGTAACTATTCAATCATTTTCCAGTTCTTTAGACCATGTTTGATTACTGTTCTAGGATCACAGTATATCTCAATTGTGTAGTTCAGTTATGACAGCTCTTCAGTAAAAATTAATGCATGTGACTTTAAAAAAATAGTTCATAGGTTCTATTGACATTACAATAAAAAGAATGTGGTTTACAGTTTTTTTCATGTTGTTTTTCATTTCCTGCAATCATACATTTGCTTTGGGAGACTTAAGTCAGAGAGCAGTTTATTCCCTAAAGGCATGTATACACAGAGAGTGTCAAGAAAATTAAGCTTAATTAGCAAAAGATGTGAGTTTAAAGCTCATTAAGTCCTTATAAGCACTTTCCTTCAGAAATAATTTGGCTTTCATACTGAAGAGGATTAATCTTACATGAATTGTTTAGTGGTGGACTTGGCAGTTTTAGGTTTCAGTTGGACTCAGGCTTAAAGTTATTTTCCAGCCTAAATGATTCTATGGCTCTGTTCTCTTCTATGCTTTTTAGGGCAGTGTATCTCTACAGGAATTGTGGAAGCATGCAATGGGAAAAAATTGTGTACTGATTATATTAGCACTTTAAGTACAATAACATCTAAATATTCACAGGAGTTGATACACCCACGCTTAAATTACCTTTGATCCCAATGGTAATAGTGATTTTCTATTCCAAGTTTCAGTAGTCAAGATAGAAATCTTATTAATTGCATGTTATTCAGGCACCCAAACAGTATGATAATCTCTGAATCTTCGAATATATCAGTTGGCATAAAATTTCATTTAAACCAACCAAACAAAATAATTTAAAAGCCCCAAAGATTTTAGCATATTTTAAAATATTTGAGCTCCAAAAGTACTGGGTAATAATCAGTAATATCAGCCAGAATGTGTTTATAGGTATCGCACAAAATTAGTTTGTGTTGCTGCTTTTTAAAAATTTTCTTACTTTCTCTTCATATTTTAAGCCCTCTGCCTACTTATTTGTATGGTGTTTTGTCACATTAAGTATTCCTTTTTCCATTAAAATGTTTTGACTGACTGATGTAGCTGAGTTCAAAGTTTAAATTCTGCTCAAGCATGCTTATTTGCAAGGCTATAAAATTAAGAGTTCAAGAAAAGCTTCTGCAGAAGAATACCCTGAAATTACCCAGTAAAATGGTGTTGCTGCATGAACAAAAATAGTTTTGGTTTAAAAAAACACAAAAAGAAAAACATTACGCATCCTAGTTCTGTAAGACTGAGTATTTAATTCACAGAACATCCTCTTTTTGTTGAAAAAATACTGTTTAAAGGTACATTGTTTTACTCTCAAATTTTATGAATGCACTGTAGAGTTTAGCATCTCTTTTTAAATAGTCTATTTTGGAGAAGTTTGACTTTTCTTTTTAATATCATACTACTTTTAGCTGTGAGGGTTAGTGTTAGGATGTAAGACCTACGTATTTTTCTTTTCCACTGTTTTCCTAGTAGTGATTTTATCATTGCAGCATTTTCCCCCTGAAATTACTTCTCAGATAAGATATAAAACAGGAGATTTGTTATTAAGGTATATCTCTTTTTTTAAATGAAAAATTATTACATACACATTTATTACAATTCTCTCACCAGTAATGAGATGTTGATACCTCTGAATTAAGTAGGCAGAGATGTATTCTTTTCACTGTCATATTCAGATTGTCTCAAAAGGGAGTGTGCATTCAGTTCTGCATATCCTGAAAGCCACTGACACTACTGTAATGACAATTTTGAGGTTGTAGAGACCAAATTATACTTGAGTATGTATCAATCTGAAGCAGTCTCTTCAAACTTCTAAGACACAAAGGTTTTCTTCATTGAGTATGTTGTGCCTGAGAAAAAGAATTAACATACCAAGTAGGTCAGGTGTTTAAAATTAAGGAATGTGACAGTAAAAAAGGCAAGTGATGGTTGAGTTACTGTATATTGAATATAATAATAGACTATTACTAGTATGAAAGAAAGAAGCAATGAGGGAATGATCAGTCTCCTGTGATGATAAAGGACAATCTACCTTGAAAACCCTATTAATTTGGTGGGCAGGAATACTAGGAATTCAGTTTAGGTTTTGACTCCACCCATGCAATGCCAAAGTTTTTTTTCCTGGGAAACCACAAATGCTTTCTGCTACATTCATCATTGCATCATTGAGGTAAATAATATACTCTTCTTCCCTCTTACCTCATTTGAAGCCACGTTTTTAGGCACTTTTTAAAGGAGGGCTGACATCGCTCCATGGATTGATACTTTAGTGTAAATTCTTGGGTTTAAGTCCATAAGTAATAATAATGGCAAAAGAATCACCAGTATTGTCATCTGCTTGTAAGAAGAATGTTATTGAAAAAGAAAGCTTGGGCCTTTCTTAAGTGGGAAGATTTTCTATTTGTCTTTTAAGTCTTCTTAGATATTTAATGTCATAGAACATACACATTGTTGATTTGTCCAGCAGGTGTGTTTTTGTCTGTCACAGGCATAGGCTACATTATTGCCTTCATGGTTTAATGGCTGAAATATCTAATAGGAATAGCTATATGAAGGTGAGGAAATTTACAGTTGCTGTAAATTCCCCTTTTTCTAATTTATGCAGGAAAGAAAGGAGAGATTGGTTATGAGCTTTTTTTGGGTACACAGAAGATAAAGCTTTTAAACTTCATACTAGAGTATGTATGAAATGAGAATAGACAGAGCTTGTAAAAGATGTCTGTTTTACCAACTCAGTATCAACTGCTATATTCTCTATGCCTTAATAGGCAAAGAAATTTATCAGAATTTCAGTGGGAATACAGCAAGTGCCTGTACAGCGATACCTGTGGTAGTATCATAAAAGAGAAATTTATTGTCCTAGATTCTGTAGACATACTCTGCAGGTGTTCCTCAGAGGTCAGGATTCTTGATTTTATGCTTGTATTGAAGAATTTTTGGGAACGGTATGTAGTTTATCTTCAGCTTTTGTTTGGAAACTGTTAAAAACTTAAAGAACAAAATTCCAGTTTCTGTAGAAGGCTACCTACATTTGAAGTCCTCTTCCTTTTCTTCTTCTCACCCCATGCTGACACCTCTCCCCCAGATTCCTTTCCGTAAATACATTGACTTGATAATTAACTACTGAAGTGGACCAATTATGTGATCTCAGTTGTATGCCTTTACCTAATCAAATCCTTAGTGACTTAAATCACTGATGAGGATCATTTTTTCTCTCTTACAGGGAAAGTAAATTTAATTAAAGTGTCAATATTGCCTAATGCAATTATTTTTCCAGAATATAACAGAGATTATTTCAGACAGCTTAAAAAGTAAACAGTACTTGGAGGTTATTATGACTAAACTGATACTGGAGAAGTCTGTAAGCTTTTTTTTTGCATTGATAACTCATAAAAAGGGTTTGTTTTTGAAGGACACTTCTTGTAAAAGGGTTTGTTTTTGAAGGGCGTGAGAATGATTAACACTAGTAATAAGTCAGTTCAGTCAGTGCATAACTCATAATTATATTGTTCTGTGACTCCAGGTTTTGTTGTTCAGAATACCTAATCTGTTATTGATAACTGTGCAGGTGAGAATACAGTATAAATATTGTATTTTCCAGGGAGTTTGTATTATTTGTTTACTTTGAAAGCCTTATACTCTGGAGTCGTTAATTGCATTCATTTGCTGTCTCACTTCCTTCCATGCCTTATTTTTCTTATGTTAATGATATTTTACCCTAGTATCCTATACTCCATATATTTAAGAGGAGAAGGAAGGCCCTTATTGTAAGTTGTATTGGCCCTTGAGTGAGAGTGTCTGGATTTTATGTAGTAACTGTATGCCTGAATCACAACTTTGCCCAAGCTGAATTCTATGAATATCTTTGGTATGTTTGCTTTTTGTAAAAGATACAGTAATCTTATCTTTCATGACTAGCTTGCACATAATGGGAAACTTCAAAGAAAATTAACAGTTTTGTTCAACAGTTATGTATTTGAATGAATTTCAGATTATTTCTTTCTCTCCTGTTTGCCTCAATAGCTAAGAAATCTTTCGAGCTTGGATCTACGTCATATCACAGAACTGGACAATGAAACCGTGATGGAAATAGTAAAGAGATGCAAAAACCTTAATTCTCTCAATCTCTGTCTGAACTGGATCATTAATGACAGGTAACTTCATTAGAGCATCCAAAAGCAGTGTAATGTAAATTTAACTAGTTGCATTAGATGAGAATAATTCCTCATGGCTTGGGGGTTGGAGATTGATTAAACAGTGTTTGCTGAGTGCTTGTTCTTGCTTGTTTTGAGTAAATCATCCAGACACCTATTTTGTGGAGTGTTTCCCTGTATCTGCAATGGAGAAAAGTTTAGTTATGGCTGGATGGCAGCACTAATTTGTTTCATGCAGCTTTCAGGAGCGTGTGCTCTGTACAAAGTGTGATTGAAATGTTCAATTGCAATTGAACTGACTCCTTCAGTAGGTGTCTAGAATATAGATAAATTTATTTGCACGCAAGTGATGAAACATGCGTTTGGCTGCATAAGTAAAAATAAACTGCCTGTGAATTAAATAGTTGAATTCCTGTACTTTTAGAAAGCAACAAGGTTGTTTGGTTGGTTTTGGGTTGTTGTTGTTTTTTTGTTTGTTTTTTTTCCTATCCTAATATATTCCAGTCTTTTGATCAACTAATCTGTTTCAACATTAAGTATATGGAGAAAGGTTATGTATATTTATGTCATAGATCAGCTGAAAAATAAAATAACTGAGAATTTTAAAAGTGAACATTTTCTTTTAAAACGAAAAAATTGAGCAAAGTCAGTGCCTGAGGGTACATAGGAAAGAATATTTTTAATTACTTCTACCAGACTTTTTCATTATAACTGGTGTTTTAAATAAAAAGAAGGAGACACTTTAAACAGAGAGGGGTTCTAAAATAGTTTAATCTAAACCAAAATAATGTGTTCTAGTAATTGTACTTCTTTCCCATAATTACTTTTTGGTTTTTTAGTAAGGCATGCTTTCAAGGTTTTCAAAAGTCATTAAGGGTGTACTGATGTGTAGATGAGCTCAGACTTTGGTGAAAATGTAGTGTTATAAAAGTAATAAAATTGCAGCGTTCAATAGGAAATACCAGTAACTTTTGCCATAACACTTTTTAGCCCTTATGACAGTTTTTTGGATTTGTTGTTTAGGTCAGACCTTTGATGCAACTTCATTGATTTCAAAAGCATTTAGTTGCCTCAGATTTTTCTGTCTACAGGGCCTTATTTTCACATGTGGAATCAGGTAACTGGAAAATTCTAGGAGAAGCTAGAAAAGATAAGAATAAAAATGCAAATTAAAAAAACAGGCAGTTTTCAGGTTTTACTTGAAGTGCTCAGTAACATATATCCATCTACTCGAATGTTTTGATACGGCAGTCTGCTAAGTTTGATCTGAACTGCTGTCAAACTGTTCTTGAAAATCCTTTATTAGAATTACTATAGTAATAAGTATATATTTTAAGTCCACGCATATTGCTGTATTATTTTACTGTATTATATTATTGTAAAACTTCACACTGAATATGACTTATGAGAATTGTGAATCCTACAAAAAGAAGTCTTTTCCAGCATTGAAAGATAATCTGCTTGTGTATGCAACTTTTAGTTGTTTATTTTTGTTTCTTAAGGTCTTCCATTTCATGTTTTTTTTTCTAATCATACTTGTTAGTACTTACTATACAATTAAAGTTTGGCAATTTGAATTATTTTCCAGTTTAAAAAAAAAAAAGATAATTTAGAAAATAATTAATGCCCGTAAATCTTATTCATAAGCAGTTATTTGGCAATTCAGATATTTGTCTTATTTTAGAAGTGTCATGAAACTCCAAACAGTAGTCTGAATTGAATAAAGTTGTTTGCTCTACACTTCCTAAAAGCAATTGAGAATAATGTAAAATTATATAAAAGGAACATGATACAACTGCAGGACTTTAGTTGAAATAAACACCAGCTTAGCACAGTATTTTGAGTGTACTCGCTCTGAGAGTACAAGTGAGCCTTTGGAAGCTCACAGGACTGTTCAGGTGTTTGGGTTAAAATGCAAATTAGTTTAAGCTAAGTAAACTAGTTTATTAACTATTTAAGCTTAACCTTTTTTTTGTTATTATTTTATGCCACTGTGTGGCTCCTAGTCAGAGACAATGTCAGAGGAGATTCTGTGCCTTTCCAGTGCATCTGGAAAGTCCAATGTTTTCCCTGATTCCTGGTCTTAAAATAAAGATTAGTTCCACCTTTCCCCCATTTCCCGCCCCATTATCAAGCAGGTTTACTTGTGAGATCCAGCTACACAGGATTTGTATTCCAGATCTTTTCAAACTTAATAGGATAGTGTTTTGCTCACTTCAGAGTTCTGAGTGCTGGGACTTCTTTAAAGCCTTGGAAAACTGTTTTGCTCCATTTCTTTGTGCATAATATTGAGTGTGAAAGAAAACTAGGAAGTTTTACATACAACTTACAAGAGCTAAGTAGCTCTTAAAGGCAGTTGATTATTGCTTGGCAGAAATAAGTCGCTGGTTTTAAAACTTCCTTTTCAGTTTCATGATTGTTTCTAGAAATCCATTAAAATTCTTTCCATAAGTGTAACTCTAGAACACTTACAGTCCTTTCTTACTTGTGACATGGTGTTAGAGTTAATCCTGTGATCATTACATTTCTTCTTAAGTAACTGAAATTTTCAGAGAGTAAGAGCTTTGCTTGGCAGGCGCTTGCTGAGATTTTTGCTGCTGTGATTCTTCTGCATATGCAGGAATTGATGAAGACTGTTATTTCTGTGTTTTGATTAGAGCTCTTTTTTATTTTGGACATATGCATCTAAAAAAGTGTATGTGAGGCAATAAAAAAATTATTTACTTTTACCTAAGGTAAAAAATATGTTCAGTCGAGGTACTCTTGACATTATTTTAAAATTAAGGATAAAGAGGTCTTCGGATGACTTGTAAAAAAGTTTCTAGAAATTGTGAGTTAAGCAAGATCATAAAACACCTTTTGAAGGAATCTAATAATTTCTTATCTAAGTATTACAGTTCACTCAAAAGTTTCATATACTCTTTTTCAGATTGGTTAAGTTTGTTGTAGAAATGATTCTACTTCTTTCAAATATGAACAAAACTACACTTGCAAATTCTTTTCGTATGCATCATGAGTAGATTACATCAAGTCTTTGCAATTGGAAAGGATTGAGTTCTTTGTACATGGTGAGGTGAATAATATACTGTGAAGCTTGCTTTCAGTAACCTTATCACCTTGAAGTTGTTTTTATGGTCACTCTCCTTGTTCTTCTGAATTTCAATTGATGAAGTAAAAATAGAACATCTAGAAATAAGTCTTATGGAGGATTCAGAAAAGATGTACTGGCCAAGTTTTCAGGGGTGTGTGAGCTTTTTAATGGTTTGAGGAACATCTGCTATTTTATTATATCCATAATGATCAGGAAGAAAACAGCAGAAAGGCTTAACTTTTTTGGTGAATCCCGTCACTGTGGACTGAGAGTTGCAATTCACTTCAACATCTGTGTTACACAATTCACCTAGGGACAGACATTTAAAAGCTATGAAGTGACTGTGAAATCTTAAGACTACTTCTGCTTGCTTCAGTTGTCTTCTTACTAAAATATTTCCTTATATTTGTGTAATATTGTATAAAAGTTTTTTGCTAGCCCCTACTGTATCTATGTTTCTTCTTAGAAAGAAAGGAATAATGCAGATAAAGAACTTTGTTTACAGGTGCAGTGTGACTTTTTTGTGCAATGGCACTGCCAGTAACCCAAGATAAGATTCCACCTGCAATACAAAATTATTGATTGATTTTGCAGTCAAAGGACAGTATTTTTCCAACCGTTTATGAACTTCGGTTCTCCCTCTGTAGGTGGTACCACATGTTCTTGTAATAATATCTCAAAAGAACTGTATTTTTTCACGTAATTTATTACATACCTTGTAGATGACTTTGATAGCAGGTGCTAGGATTTGCAGAGCGTCTGGACATAATTGACAGCAAGTTATGGTTGTGACTTGAAGGGTGATATACAATATCTCCATGGCACAGTAAAACAGTGAGAATTTTGCTTACTGACCTTGTGTTGATATCACTTACTATCACTAGACTTCTGATTAGTGATGCAGGAAAAAGAGGGGTATTTTTTGTGCTCCTCCTTGAGCTGTTAGCACAGATGGAAAACCTGGATGTAGTCTCATTATTCCATTTCTCACAAAACTGCTCTTTCTTCTTTTGTGCTTCCATGAAAATCCACTATGGATAAAACAGAGTAGGCAGTGTAATGTCTACCCATGCTGTAATGATTAAGATTTGTTGGTGAGGATTGTAGTTGGAGTCCAAGACAGTGGAACTTGAAAATATGGACATTTCACAAGGAGAGTAGTCAGGAAGTCAATATACAAAAGAAATTCAGTTGGAACATGGTAATAGACCATAAGCCTGAAAATCAAACTATTTGTTTGGCGTCAGAGTCAGGAGAAAGGAGAATTCACCTTCAGAGAGTCTCAATCTAATTATTTGATTGGGTCATTAATGCACTGCCAATTTCTCAGGCCTGGGTATCATAGTTATTTGTCACAGAGCATAGTGGGGTTTCCATGTTGTTACTTAGTAAATTGTTAATGTGTTCTTCCCTATATTAGACAAGTGTTCAAAATTTTATGTTGACTGCCTAGCGTGAGTTCATGTAAACCCATGTAATCAGCAATGGGAGCATCTGATAGACCTGGACACATTGTGGGTAGAGGATGCAGTGCTGAAGATTATCTCAGTGGGAGATTAGCTCACTGTGTTTAGTCCCTGAGCTGCTGGTGTATGGGGATGCCCCAAAGTTTCATAAGCAGACGTGAGCATCACAACAGTAGATCAGTTCTTACAGTGTATTTTTAATAAAATGCAAGATTAGTGAACATTAGAATTATTTTCTGGGAAATAAGGAAAAAGGTTTTCTCCTTCTGAAATTAAAAGTCTCTGCATATTTGATGCGGAAATTATTTTAATGAAATTGCTTCTAAATAAAAAATTCAAGGCTTTCATCTTGCCTATGTTTTTTCTAATCAATAATGTCCATTTTAACTGTGATGACTGCAATGCTAATATAGCATCTTAATATTCATCACCTTAGATGGGACTGAAGTTGCAATGTACTTCAAGAACATTGGTACTTTTTCCTGTAATTTTGTATAATCTGGACTTGTGGATATAGTAAAGTCTTCTAGAAAATAACAGTACTTTAATACAATATTTGTCATTAATCATTCTAGATGAGTACTAACATTTCTTAATTCTTATTTAATTTCACCTATTCCGAGTTATCTGAAAGATGATCTCCTTTGACTACTCTGCATATATATTAGATGTTTAGTCAGCTACATTAAAAACTTGAACTCAGTAAAAACTGAAATAATGTAACATAAATCAATTTTACTTTTAAAGTTACTTACTCTTTTGAATGTCATACTTTTAAATTAAATTTATAAGAAAATTTACTTCACCCTTCAGATGTTTTGTGAAATTATTTGAGACTGTCAAGTTTTTTTTTAAATTCAAAACAAAGCATAGAAGTTGGACAAAGAATACCCCTAAGCAAGGCAATTTTCTTTATCAACTTCAAATTCTGTGTCTTGTATTTTTTTAAATGATTATGAAAAAAAGAAAGAAAAAAACTAACCTTTGTGATTACTCCAGAGTAGTGGGATAAAGTGAAATGAGACACCCACATAGGAGCAGGGGAAGAGCATGAGAAGAAAGGAGCAACAGAGGAAAGTATTGTGAACTGACTGCAACCCACTACCCTCTCTGGGAGAAGAGAGAAAGGAGTTGGGACTAAACTTCACCCAGCAAAAAATGGCCACTGAAGTATTTTAAAATTTGTTCTTATTTCTCATTATCCTGCTCTGTGTACTTGGCAACTAGATCAGTTTCTCCAAACCAAGTCTGTTTTGCATAGGTGGCAGGTGATCTCCTAATCTTTACCTTGACCTACAGGACTTTTTCATCTTATTTTCTTCCACAGTCGTGCTGAAGTGGCTGTGTGCCCAGCAGGCAGGCATTTAAGGTATCCTTACCACCCCATCCCACACTTCCATACTCTCCTGCACAAACTGCTCCAGTGTATGTCCTACCATGGCTTGCAATTCTTCAAGGACTTCTCCAGTGTGGGCTTTTTCTTCATAAAGAATAGGTTGCTCCAAGCATGGATCCCCCACAGCTCAGTTTCTGTGATTCTGTGAACAGCGAGGTGGCACTTATGCTGCATGTTTCCTTTAGTAGACTTAGGAGTTGTCACTTACAACTTAATTCAGTGAAGTGATATCTTACATAATTTAGTTTTTGCTCTTGCTGTGCAGTACTTTGTGAGAGTGGCCCCTTTCATGCCCAAGAGTACAGGATGAACTTCCTCCAGAATCAAGCAGGGGCTGTATATTTGTGTCATTCTGGGTATCTTTGTTTTAAATGTTTCATACTCATAGTTGTGGTGGAAGAAGAATGTGGGGTATGATTCCACACATATCTCAGCGGTTACCCCAGGAAGCACTAATCTTACAGTGTTAGCCATCCTTTCAGCTTCTATTAATGTACCCCGAATCCACATTATGAAGGCTTCTGGAAACTGTTTATTCAGCATTGTTATCAAAGAAATGAATTTTTACAAGCATTTGATTGGAACAGATCACTCTTGTACTCTCTGCAGAGTTTACCCAATGATAAAAATCAGAATGCATTTCATATAATTAAGTGTAACTTTCCATTTATTGTGGCTTTAGCCTGCTTAATTCTGCTTATCTCTATAACTGAGATAAAACTGG
This sequence comes from Acridotheres tristis, assembly GCA_037013685.1. Lineage (NCBI taxonomy): Eukaryota > Metazoa > Chordata > Aves > Passeriformes > Sturnidae > Acridotheres > Acridotheres tristis. The sequence continues at coordinate 14,321,729 of CM072919.1, forward strand.
TATTAAAATTAATCATTTTTAGGGACCACTTTTTGGTCGAAATGGATGCTATCAGAGAGAGTAAAACTTTCAAGCTCTTGTCATGATTGCCATGCTTTTATCTGTCTTAACATACTTGAAAAATGGGGAAAATAGTCCACTGTTGTCATACTGCTGAAATGTATGATAAATGATGGTCTGTAAATAGTGAAAATATGAGGAGGGTGATTAAGTCTGACAATTCTCATGTAAAAAACTTGAGATGATAAATATCTCCTGTGATTAGTTAATAATTTAGTGCAAGGGACTAGCATCAGCCTAAACAATTTTATGAGTTGTGGCATAAAAAAAATTTCTGCAAGATAGGTATGCAGTTGTTAAACCAAAGGAGAAATTTCTTAAACTTAGTTGCTAATAATTAAAAATGGCAGACTTGACACAAAATGTGGCTTGATGATTTTCTGTATGACATTCCTTATAGAAATTAAGAAAGTGCAATGCTCCCTGAAGGCATGAAAATGACAGTGTGTTATAAATCTGATTCCTCAGTGCATCATGAAAACTGAAAGGCTTTGTGTATATATATCATTTCTGTACAGATAAAATACTTCCAGTGTTGTAATTTAAAGCAGTACAGAAAATTTTAAAAAGTCCAACCTGCCAAGGCTCAGAAAAGAAGTTGTAGTCTTTATTGCAATTACTGTTGTATTCTAAGGTTGCAACCTATAATTCACCATGCAGTCAGAATAGACACAGTACTTGAAAAGATGAGAGAAAAAGGAATGGGTGTCCCAATGATTTACTGCACTGACTTTATTGTTTAGAGCCTGTCAGTATATCCAGTACAAATACCATTTGAAAGGAATGTTCTAAATTCACTTTAGGCTGTTTCCTGCTGCTTGGGTTCTAAGCTTAAAATGAAAAGAAAATGCAATTATTTCGTGTTTTTTTCTCTTAGTATATGTGTGCATGAGCATAAACTCATCTTAAGGGGGGATCATGCAATCATATAAACTGGAAATGTATCAGATACTGCATTATCTTCAATCCTGATCAGGTTCCTCAGTGATCCCTGCTTTTCTTTTGTTAAAAACAAAGGAGGCCGATATATTCTGAATTTTCTGTAATGGTTAATGTAGGGGTATTTTGTGTTTAGAATTCAAGATTAAGAAATAGGTACCAACTTGTAAAGGATAAAGGAATTTAATGTACCTTTTGAGAAGTTGTAGTCAGCTTGAAGAGGAAGATAGTGATGAAGTGGAAGTTGAGCTGACAGAATGAATAACTTGGTAGTTCTGAAAGTGCAGTAATAATTTAATGAGGAAAATAAGCAGGAACTTAAAGTGGTGATCATGGTGATGCCTACAGGGTATAGTCAGGGAAAAACGAGTGAGCAACACAAAGAATAAAAGTTTTAAAAGACTAAAACTATGTCTCTCTGCTTGAAATCTTACAGACTTCTGTTCATACCTTGTGATTGTGATTTGCTGTTTTTCAGAACCATGGTGAAGTGGTCTGAGACTTCCTTCAGTCCATGCATCTAGTTTTTAGTCTCATGAACTAGAGAAGAAACTGGCAGATACTCACCTCCACGTGTCTGAAGGGAGCTAGGACTTAGCCAGCTTGTCCAGCTAACTTTCAGAGGGGCAGTGTTCACAGGCCTCACAGTTCTATACAGACAGAAAAGACAGGAAAAATCTTGCCCAGTCATTAAATGTAGCCTGAATCTTTCACTGTCAAAAGCATTTATATCTCATTTATAACTTCTGTGAAATCACTTCCGTGATTTCTCTCGTTCTGGTACACTGGGAGTGATATGTGGATTTCTTGGCTTCCCAGTATAAGAAAGACATGGATGTACTTGAGTATGGATAGAGTCTTGCAAAGGACCTCAAATAAGATGAAGAGACTTGAGCAGCTATCCTGTGAGGGCAGGCTGAGAGAACTGGGGCTGTTCAGCCTGGAGAACAGAAGGTTCAATGTGCATAAACACATGAAACAAGGGGGCAAGGAGAACAGAGACAGTCTCTTTCCAGTGACAGGTGGTGGACAAACAGGGAAACACAGGAGGTTCTCTCTGAACATCAGAAAACATTTCTTCACTGTGATGGTGACTGACCACTGGCACAGGTTGCTCAGGGAAGCTGTGGAGTCTTTCTCCTTATCAACAAGGATTCTAGGTGCCTACAAGGCCTCTTCCAAACATACCCATTTTGAGACTCTCATACTAACCTTTTCTGTTAGTTTGTGTTTTGGTAGTTAAGACAGATGGAGATAGATGAAGTGAGGTTCACCATAGCAGCCATCTTCCTTGCTTGCTTCTGACATTTCAGAGTTTGTCATGACATGTTTGGACAGATCATTATCTCCTTACTCTGGAAAATGTATTGGTCAAGGAAGTCCTAAGGAGATACATTGATATCAGCATCATTACTGATGTTACTGTTTATAGTGAAGAATGGAAGAAATTTTTGTCTTGCCCTCGTTCTTTCCAAGCCTTTCTAGTACCAATTACCTCCTCCTACTGTTTTATTTCTTGCCTTAATTTTTCCTACCTTTCAGACTTTATCTGATAAAGTCTAATTAATCTAGTCTGTGGCATTTAGCAGATAGTTGTGAGTCTGTGGTAGTCAGAGAGTTAAGAGCAATTCCAAATACTGTGCATTGAAACAAATTTGCCAAGTTCCAGTCACTCCATACTGAGGTTTGCAGTCTGCTCCCTTGCAGCACAGTATCAAAAACTTTATTTCCAAAGACAGTGGTTGTTTTCTGTATTCGTCATGCCCCCGTCCTTGCCAACACCTCCTCATGAACGTGAGAGAGCAAACAGGACTTTCTGTCTTGTTTCCAAAGGAAAAGTTTTATTCCAATTAAAATAAAACTAGTTTACCTGTACTTAGTGCTTTGTATTTTTTCTCAATTCCTTTTGCGGTCGAGGTTTTTTGTTGAGGTGAAGCAGGTAAAGAAGCAGGAAGAGCCTTGCAAAGGTTTCACAGAGATGTTTATTTCAGCTACGCCTGAGCACAGTGCCGGAGTTCAGAGGTAAAGGCGTTGGTTTGAGATTTGGGTTAGGTACCTGGGGGCTTTTCAAGGGTGTGGTTAGGGCATAGGGGCCAACAGGGAACCAGGGTGGGAGTGACCAAAAGGCTGACAGACAGAGAGAGGGCAGGAGGAACAGAACAAGGGTTGTCTTGACCTGATAGAACAGGGTAACTGAGAGGCTTCTCCTGTCTTTCTAACTGGGAGTGCCTTTCAAGGTCTCCAGGATTACCTTAGAACATTTTTGTAGGTGGTTATTGCCTTTGAAATGATAATTTTTTTCTCATTAAAATCTCCTCCGTGCTTAACTGCTTAGTTTCACACAGGGAAAGAGCCACCTTTGCTTTCTTGGGTCTGCTTAGTTCTATACAGTAGTACTTCTCTTTCCATTGAGAAAAGAGATCCTGTTACCTCTTGACATGCTGTAGCTAGCCAGATTTACCAACACCTGCCAGCTTGTCATTAGTAGAGGTGTTTTAATGAAGTATCTAGATCTCTAGTAAATGTAAAGTACTCCTAAACAAAAGAACTGTCTGGAGGCAAAACACTGCCAGTAATGTTTTCCTGGCTTCTTACTTAATTTTCCTACAGAGATAGTGTGGAGGCAAGCTGCAATGAAATATTAACCTACCTGAAAATCTTTTTAAAGTCTGTGAATAGTAAAATAACAAGATTGGTCTTCTTTTCACTTTTAGAAAAATAGTCTTCACAAATACAAATGACAGGTCATTAATGATTAATATTTTGATTTCATTCTAGAAAAATTAACTAATGTACTTTAAATGAACATTTTAAAGAAGTCAGCAGAATAATAAGCCATACATGATACATCTGGTTTCACACAAAAAAAATTTGTGTTAAAGTACACCTTACACTTGTTATTTGAGATTGTTGTAGTTACAGTTTCAGAATGATTTTATTTATATTTTGCTACTTTTCTTTCAAAAAGAATGTATCTTGAAATTTATGCTTTTACCTTTTTATTTCATTTTTTTGTATGCAAATGTACACATACATATATAATCTGGATGGATGATAACAGATTTTTGCATATAAGTAGGTCTGCTAAAGGGGTTGAATGAATGAATGCTTCCTATTTGGGAAGTCTTAAGATTTAAGGAAGACTTAGGGAAATCTTAAGAGTTACACCTAGGCAAATTTCTGAGTCTGATTTACTATAATTTATTGCTTGAGGAGTAACATATCACTAATACATTTTTTGCTGGAGCCACAGTGCTTTTCAGTCAGACTTTACCAAGAGTTAGTGATGCTAAACCCGTTGTTTCAAAACCTGAGACTGGATGCAGCGTCATAAAGCCTGGTTGCCAGAAAGAGTCATCAGCTGCTTGTGGATCCTGCCCAGTGCAGAATAGAACAGAACCCAAAGGCTAATTTTTGTTCTCCATCTACTGTTGAACCATGGGAATTAACTTATAAAACTGAATTTCAAATTCACAGATGTGTATAGTAGATTATCTATGAATTGTTCTGCCCTCCTCTGATTCTTTCCAGATACATACTGCTATTTGCTTAACTTTATTAGGAGTTATGTAGTTCTGCCGATTCATGTTTCTAAGCTCCTTGAAAGTCCTTTTCAATGCTACTGAAGTTGCACAATTTATTTCAATCTCTAAAATCAAGCATGAGCTGATATAAAAGGGAAAAAAAAATCAGCCATACTGGATTGGAAGAGTAAATTAGGGAGATACATTTGATTTGCACAGCACTAACAGGAGACAAAAGGCCTTTTATAGTCATTAATTAATTCTATGCTTGGTATATAAAATACATTCATTCCAACATTTTTCAGCGTGTTTATAAATCATACATTAATCGACTTAGAGTCTAACAAACTTAATATTTTATAGTTCTGATTACTGTCACTGAGAAGATACCCACTTTTGAAATATTTATGTCCATATCGAATTGATTCAGGTGAATTTTACTTCTGAAGTCTAAATACCTATCTATTACATAAGTTGCTTTTCTGTGATGCTCGGGAGCTTTTTATCAACAACACATAACAATTTGTTGTTAGGCTGAAAAGTATATAAAATATTCCTAAGAAAGGTCTGTCATACGGCATTCAAATATTTATTCAGTCTTTTCAGACACTGAAAATACTTGCCTACTGTGAATAAATTACTTAAAGCAGAAGGTCTTACCTTGTATAGCTCTATTTTCTTCCCAGCTATGTATTTCTTTTGGCTGCCAGTTTTCAGCAGTTTCTTTTTTACATGTCTGTATGTAATGGTTTTAATTTCTTTTAAAGTGTTCCTTTAAATTTTGGCATATGTAGGTTGTATTGAGAGAATGCCTTTCCTCGCATATGTGATATATATTTCATGCATGTATAAAATACATATCCATTTGCTACACTTACTTAAAGGAAGTGTTTCTTTAGTCTGTATTGCAAACTGTAGTCCCATTTCTACTTTCAGACATAACAGTTATTAGCCAGCTGAATTTAGCTCAGAAAATTTGTGCCATTCTGTAGCATTTCAGCAGGGCAAAAATTAAAAGTGCATGCTCGAGCTTGCATCCGTTAATTGTCTTCTGGCCTGGGAGACTGTGTCAGGAATTTTAAATGATAGTAGATTCTCCTGGGGCAACTGAAGAAAAAGGAAAATACATTCTGTGTAACTAAGTTGTGCTCAGTGGTCTCTATTTGGACTGCTTTCCTGCCTGTCTCTGGTCTCTTGCTGATGATAGTAGCAACAGATCTGCCAATAATTATTGTAGCTTGGAGCTGACTGTAATGGATGCTCTTGATTTCAATAATAGCTAGAGTATCTCAGAAAGTTCAGGCTGTATTCAACCCTCAATTCAGCATAAAACCACAAAAATCTGTTCTATTTTAAAACTGTATAAACTTCCAAGAAAAATAATGTTGGTTTAGGTTTGTTTTGGTTTTGCATTTAGCATTCAGAATTCAAAATAAGAGAATTGAAATAAAAGTAAAAATTAGGTTTTCTAGTAATATCTTGCTCATGTATCTCCTTACCTGTGATGCTAAACAATTGTTCTAAACATGTGGTCTAAGCAAAAAGATAAAAGTCTCTACTATGAGGAGTTTCTTGTGTAATTCTCTTCTAAAAGATGTTTTGTTTATTGTCGTTCCTATAGATTGCTATAATGGAATGCTGTAATTAACATTCTTCTTTGCTGTCCCTAACAGATTTGATTTTCTAATTAAAACATAGTCATGTTTTGAAAAAATCTTACCACAGAATTGAGGGCTATTAAGAATGTGCTTAAACACTTTAGATCAAATTGTGAAATACGCATTTCAAAAGAATTTTTAGTAGCACATAAACTTTTATTTTTGCTTGTAACATAGCTTTGACTAATTGTTAAAATGATGAATGAATCCCGGTAGTCAATACTGTCAAATATTTGCTGAATGAAGTTTGCAGAGATGTTTCCTGATGAGTCCTGGTCTAAATGGTGATATATTCATATATCTAGTAATTTGAATATCTATGAGTTTTATGAAATAAATAAGATGAAGCAATGTGAAAACCACAGTTTTTGTAAAAAGGAGGACAAAATTAGAGTTTGAATTTTCACTGTTGTAGCCATTTTGTACTAGCATACCAATCAGAAAACACTGAAATTGGAATTTAATTTTTATTTTTTTAAACAGCTGTGGATAGATTGGTCTCTTCAAGTACTGCTCCAAGCACTCAAGACAATGGACATACTGTACTGTAACATACATCAAGATAAAACATGAACTTTTTAGAAGTTAAAGGAATGTGTAGTGTTTAAGTTGGTTTTATTTTTCCTTTTCCATAAATTTTTTTTCTAGAATTTTGTGTTATAAACATCTGTAATTAAATGATAAAAACCTTATTGAAGCATTTTTTTTATTGACTGCCAAAATGGAAACTGTTAGGAGAGAAGTAAGAATAGCTGGCAGGGTTTTATTCTTCTCTAGATCTTGCCCTAATTTCTGGTCCTTTCATTTACAGTCTTATTAACACATTAATACAGTTTTGGTGATTAGACATTTCCAACACATATTTTTGCAGTCTCCAGGTCCTAAAACAAAGGCTCAAAAATGAGTTTACAGATAGAATTTGTCACTGGATCTTCAGCTTTATTTCATCAAATTATTTATCTCACTTCCCTTTCAAGCTTCATCTTACATCATTATTTTGATCATTCAAAGGGTCAAAAAAGTATTGCAGAGCAAAGTAAAGCTTCTCTTTCTGAGACTGCAAATTATGCTACTTGTCAGGAGGGAAGGCATTAGAAACCCTTCTTCATATCCTGCTTATTGCCTGTCACAATTTGTCTTTCTCAGCAAGTGCTGTGAGAACAGTGGTGCTAAATAGAAGCTTGCTATTAATTGTCTTATAGCAAGTCATATGGTCATTTAAGATTCATATATGTTGTTCAATTGCACGGTAAAAGGCTACAGGAAAAAGAAATAATTTTTAGGTAATTTGGCTGTGCATCAGCTCTCAGCTTACAGTATTTAAAAATTTACTGGTGGTATAGTTTACATAGGTAACCCAGCTATGTTCAAGCTAAAAAACAGCATTTGTTAGTGGTATGTTTGTAAATGTCTGGAAACAAAAGTTGCACAAAATCCCTCCACTTTTGGAAAACAAATGCTTAAAACAAGTACATACATAGTAAGGTGATGTTTTACATTTTTCTCTATAAAGGTTTCATCATTCAATGGAATGCTTAATTTTTTCCTGAAATTTCAAAATATTTTTTACATTGAAATATTGAATACTGGATAGCATCTGTATATATAAAGGTATATATATTCATGCTTGTTATGCAGAGTTTGTTCTGGAACATGGAAGTGAATTTTTTTACAGAATCTTCCATAAAGGATGTACGTTTCAACACAGAATTTTTACTGATAAATATACAGTGTCCAAAGTTAGTCATATATTAAGATCAAACCCTATTCTAGTAATATGAGATGAAACTTAATGATATATTATAAAGTCTATATTATGAACTTAGTCATAAAAAACTGATACAGTTTTCCCAGCTAGTTGTAACATTGCATACATTATATTGGACATTAATTTCAATGTTTTTCAACATTTCTGGTAGCTGTGCATTTCTTTCTATCTTGTGAAGAAATCCCTTACTAAAACAAGATACTCTGCAATTTCCCATTAACAATCACAGTCATTTTGGATAATAGCACAGGACAAAGAGTTTTGTGGTTTTGTTACCTCGTCTTTGAAGGTGGCAGTAAATACCTTCAGAGAAGAGGAAGAGGGAATGAAAAACAAGGAGACAGCTCTAATACTGAATTGTCTGGTGTAAAATTCAAATGTTACAAATTGTGGAGTATTTTTGATATGCGCAGGTGGTTCAGAATATCTGTATAAAAGTATCTGCTTACTACTACTTACAATACAGGGGCTCTAAATGAGCCAAAATATAAATGAAAATGTGAACTATCTTAAAAAATATTATAGTAATGGTGAAGGACACAAATGTTCATTTAAGACAGTATGTGGAAGATCAGAGGATTTAAAATATTTCTAATATTTCATTTCTGTAGTTGTCACTTTTCATTTTTTGAAGTATGTAATTTAAAAAAGATTTTTCACTCCAGCTTTTACTCATCTATGCAAGTGTAAAATATTGTTCTGCTGTAACATCAGCATGAAAAGGTGATTAACAGTGTGATACTTCTGCTTTCGCGTATTATGTGTGAGAAATTATAGAGGTGACGATTTGTCTAATTGCTCTACTGTAGTTACAATTATAGAGAAAAGGTCAATCTAGTCATTGTCAATTAAACTGCAAAAGAAAACACGTTTTGTAGCCCTGAAGAACCATTATATCAATTTTATGCTGTTCATTGGTGTATTACACAAGTGCTAGGATATATAAATCTTATCTTTCATGGAATTACAGTGGACTTGCTCTATTACAGGCACTTGGCGCTGCTGAGTAGAGATAACATTAAGTACTCTCTGTTAATTGTGCGCTCTTTCATTGTCTCATGTTTCTCAAGATTTGTGTGCAGTAAAACCTGGCTGTTTTAATGAACAGAAATGGATATGCCAGAGTGCAATTTGACCCTTCTACTTTCACATAGTTATGAGACGATGAGTGACAGAGAAAGATCTTTAGCTGAAAAAGCTGCAATAATGTTGGCATCGTCTTTAACTAATGTAGTAATGTTGAAATACTTGTGCTGAATTTGGTGGTGTTGTACATATACAAAATAGTGCAGTGATATCTTAACTGTGACACTCTTTTTTCTGCTTTATTTTCTTTACCTGCTCTTTCTCCTTCTTCTTTCTCTTGGTCCCATCAGGATACACACATAAAACAGAGGTCAGTTATAAGAATAATTCCATTTAAGTAGAGTCCTGACAGCTCTATTAAGTGTGGTTAAGTTTCTGTAGGTTGTCCTGAAGATATGCTTTGCACTAAGAATTTTTTTTTATTAAAAAAAATGCTTCAAGAACTGTCGGAGTATGGTAAAATTTTATGTGCAAATTTTGTTCTTATACAAGTACTCAACAAAACAAGGGGTTTTTTTTGTTAGTACTCATACCTGGAAATACTAAGAGAAAACTTGAGTCTTCCATTACACCTCTAAAAAAAAGATTCTCACTGTGTCAGACCATACTATATTGCCACCACCTAATAGAGCTGTGTATGTCAAATTGGAACATTGAATCAATATTAATTTTTAAAAAAGAAATTTAGAAATTGACTTAACCCCTCAATTACGCCTTTAACATTGTTATTTTGTTAACATATGATAGGAACAGAGGAAATGTGAACATAGGAAATGTACTGTTGAAAGATTAATTGCTTTTGGGGTACATTCTCTATCAATGTCCTAGAGGTACTCAAAAAAATATTCATAGCAGTGAGGGTATCTAAAATACCTAGAAAACAGCAAATACCAAGACGCCATATTTAAAAAGGGGGTGTAGAAAAGTAAGAGACGGAGGCAAAGACAGCTTGTGGCTGGTCCCAGAATAACAATCAGCTAATTTTTTTTATCCACGTGTGTAGATTTGCATAATTCAAAAGAGCACTGACTGCAAGTCCTAACAGGCTTGTCCTAGGGTGACATTTAGGGGTGTCCTCCCTAAATTTACCCTAAAGTGCAGCTCTTCATGTATACTTCAACAACCTGACCTTGGTGTATTTGATTAAAGCAGGCTTTGAACTTATTTCAGCATCCCATATTTTGTTTTATTTTTAAATAACATTTTTGCCGAGCAATGCAGGTTTTTTTTTTTTTGTTCACTTTCTTTCTAGGGTCATGGGGAAATCTTGAACACACAAATCAGTGGTAGGCAGACCATGATCATCTCTGTTTCTAAACTCTGTATACCTCCAGATACCATCTTTTATTGGTTGTGTTTGTCTTTCTTCTGATTAAAATCAAACAAAACAAAACAACCCAACAAACTGGTGAGGTCTAATAGAGCTGGTATTAGTAAGAGCTATGCCTTACGATTGCAGGTATTGTGCATGTGAAGGAGTGGAGTGAAGATCTCATCATCTCATCTCATCTCTGTATTGTTCAAAGCAAAGAATAAATTACCATAGTTTGTGGGGATGGTATGTGGGACTAGATTCTATGTCTAGATATTTATGTTTATATTAATTTACTTTGCAAGCGAAGCTGCAGTTATTTATCCTATTTGTCCTATATCTGTGTTGTCATCTGATTACAGAGTCAAACATTCAGACAGATAAACCATGTGCATTGAGCAGAAAGCTCTGGAAAAACAGGGTAGATAGAATTGTGCCTGGGCTTGGAATTACTGTGACCTTTGCACTTCTCTGTTTTGTGGAAAACAAGGGACAAGATGGAAGATATTGAACTGATTGTCGTTTCATAACCCTTGATAGGTCAGAGTACGTAGGATATTTGCTGTTTGGAGGCTGCGATTGACCTTTTAAAATAATTTTCCATATATGTTGTATGTTTCTGAGTTCAGCAAAGAAGTAGAACCTGGATACCTGCCATGCTTGTCTTGTGCTCTTGATATGCAGAGCAGGATACTGGACTTTGAAGGAGGAGCTGATGGATTGAGACACTGAAATTCACAGTCTGAAACAGTGTTGTGCATGATATCGAGTAGTTCAAGTTTGACCCACACATTTTGCTAAATATTCTTTGTTAAATAACATATGTTCTAATGTTATGAAAAAAACTGTTGAATTTTTAAGTTTTAATTAGTTTCACACTAGATGGCAAGTACATGAAGATGTTTTTATTTTTAGCATAATCCTCTGTTGCAAGCAGAATTCGTTTTATGCTTAAGGAAAAAAATATGAAGCATTATGTATTTGTTTGCATAATAAATTGGTTAAAAGAAAGAAAATTCAGAAATGCTGAGATATTTTGGAAAACTCTATGGCCATGTAAATCAAGTATCAGAATTGAGTGCTATTATAGGCATTACTGTTAATGTCTTGGTTTTTTAATCTCTCAATGATCCCATTTATTCCTTTACAAAATAATAATAATAAACTATTTTTTTAGAGGACTACTAATTAAAATGTCTCAAATATTTACTACAAAACACAAATAAGGTGAAGAGAAACTGTTCATTGTGTAAATTGAGAGTTGTATTTAAGCTATTTTTCAGTGTCTCATAATTGAATGTCTTTAAATTTAAGCATCTGCTTAAAAACATCAGTCTTGCAGTGTTTGTAACTCTGTAGGATTCTTTTAGTATAATGGGAAAAGACTAAATGGAGTAGAGTCTAGTATAATTTATTTATAAAGACAATATTTTATAGATTTGAGATTTACTGTATTCATTTTTTATATTTGCTGTGCTTACCAGGAAAAAGAATAAGGATCTGTTAAATACTTGGAGAAAGAGGTCAGAATATGTCACTTGCTGCTGTAGCACTGGGAACTCTCTAATACTTAACAGAAGTTGAGATTTGTAGCTGTAATATTCTGCTGCAAGGGACATATAGCTTGATTTCTTGGGAAGTTTCTTCTTCCTGGGTAGTCTTGTCACATTCATTTCTTTCTCAGGCAGCAAAAGAGGAGCTAAGAAATATTTATTTATTCATAAGAAGACTAGTCTAGCTCAGATTTATAAATCCAATTTTTATAACCCTCAGAATGAAGTTAACGTCATCTTTCTTTTGCTTTAAAATCTTACTCTTACTTTTTCCATGAATTTTGGTTTCTTAATTTGAACCTAGACTGGTATCATATATTGAAAGAGATAGGGGAGAGATCAACAATCATTTGCTATTTGTATGTATATCTTCTAGGTGTATATAAAATTACAGCTGTTGAAATCTTTGGGTGATACAAGGAAAGAGGTAGTAAATAACACTGAAGATAGACTGTTGATGCCAAGCAATCTAGATTATTTTAGTGAACTGAGATCATGCTGAGAAAAATGCATTTCAATATAGCCATATACAAAATTGTATATTTAGTAACATAGAAAGCAGAATATACCTGCACAATGGGAAAAGAGTTACACCTTTGAGAATAATGATTCTCAAACAAATTTAGGGATTTTGAAGAGTAAAATGAACTCATACTACCTAAGCATGGCAAACCAGCATTTGTTGAAAAGGCTTGGGGTAGCAAAACTTATTTAATCTCTGCTTACACCCTTAAAAATGATAATATCCCAGTGTGACAAACAGCACTGATGTTAGTACTTTTAAAGTAAAGGAATATGGTCTTACAACAACAACAAAAAAAAAAAATCGAAGACAATTGACCTGCAAAAAAAGTGTAGAAGAATTTTAAGATAACAGCTGGTGACATTTTAAAATCTGTGAATAAGAATGAAATAACTTGCATTTGAAAATAGGCATTTACATTTGAAATGAAAAACATTTTAAATAGTATGTCTTGGAATGAATTAAAGAGTTCTCTGGTTGCTTCCCCCAATTGCCAAATTGTAAATGATGTGTTGAACAATTTGAGAAACCACTGGCTTGCTACAATTTCGTAAGAATGAGGTCATTCAGCCTGGACTTCAGGGGTGTCTCTAATCCACTCCCCTGCTCCCAGCAGGATCAACTGTGAGCCCAGACCAGGACAGTTACGTATCAAAGACTCCAAGGATCAGGTCTGCACAGCCTCTCTGTGCCCCTGCTTGGCAGTCCTCATGGGGCAAAAGTCTGAAGCAGACATCCAATCTGAAACTCTTATTTCAAATTGCACTTTTTTTTTTCCTCATTTTTAGCATGCATCACTGTTGGAACCTGACTTTGTCTTGATGACCTTGCAGGTACAGGAAAGCTGCTTTAGGAAACCTGCTTTATGTGCCCCCAAACCACTTCTCCAGACTCAAAATGCCCCTCTGCCTCTCAGCAGAGTCTGTGCTCCAGCCTAGACCATCGTGCAGGGATGCATTTATTCCCCGAATGCACCAGTCACGTGCGTTTTGCTGCTTTCCAAGATACCAAGTCCTTTTCTGCAGAACTTTCCCCACCCAGCTGTTTCACAGCCTGTCCTTACCCTTGCAGACAAGCACAGATGAAGATCTCAGAATTGTTTGGGTTGGAAAAGGCTTTTAAAGGACTTCTAGTCCAACCTCCATGCCATGAGCAGAGATATTCAACCAGGCCAGATTGCTCAGAGTTCTGTCCAATCTGATCTTGAATGTTTCCAGGGATGGGGCATCTGCCAATTCTCCAGGAAACCTGTGCCAGTGCTTCACCACCCCCACTGTAAAAAAATTCTTTCTTATCTTTAAATTAACCCTCTCTTACTTTAAAACCATTACCCCTTGTTTTATCATAAGAAGCCCTGCTGAAAACTTTGTCCATGTCTCTCTTGTAAGCACCCTTTAAGTGTTGAAAGGTCACAGAAAGGTCTCCCTGGAGCCTTTTCTTCTTGACACCACTTATCATTGATGCCCACTGGGTCTCTGGGCCATTGACTGTTGCTCTTTGGATGCGACTGTCCAGCCAATTTCTCATGCACCAAACAGTCCATCCATCAAATTCATTTGTCTCTGGTTTGGAGAGAAGGATGTTATGGGAGACCATGTAAAATACTTAATAAATCAACTGACCATGACTGATAAATTATGTGACTGCATTAGATGGCTATTAAATTTCAAATTTATTTAGTGCAGTTATTTCATTGTTATGAACCGTGCTGCTGCTTGAAAATCCTGAGAAACAGAAATTGTTTTGGAGGTTCTTTGTGTCACAAGCTTTAGAATTGCTTGCCATTTATCTCAGGATTTCAGTAGCTGCTTGACTTTAGCACTGCTAACCTGTCTATACTGAAATTAATAGCAGCTAATTCAGAAAGTAGTAGTAGCGTCTTCTGGGAGGAGAAGAATATCCACAGACTGACTGTTGATACTGTGCAACAGTGCTCAAGAGTTTGTTAATACAGACTTGTTCAGATGTGTAGAATAGCTAATTTCATTTTACTGCTATTTTCCGTAGTTACTATATGCATATTCTGAGCACTTATGGAAGTGTTTAATAAATATATTACTGTACAAAACTGTTTTCTTTTTTTTGTATTAGTAAATCCAGATCAGTTTTTACCCATTTTGGGGCGCTTTTTTTTTTTTTTGTTTGTGAATTTTAAATGTATCATTGTCCTGGTTTAGGGCAAATTTGAGGGAAAACCTCCGGAAGGAGCCCCCAGAAAGCAAACCCCCACGACTCCTCCCCCCACCACTGGGTTCAGGAAGAATTTTCTCAGAGTGGAGTTTTATTTAACAAGTGAAACACTCCCCAGCACAAGAAAATGAACATCAGATGACAAAAACTCTTTCACCGTTCTGACAGGATGACAAACTCAGAAAGTCTCCCCTGTGAGTGGTGGCCCAGTTATCAGTCTCCAGCACTGGGGGTGGCTGCTGCAGGTCACAGAATGCAGACTGCCGGTGTTTCTTGGTGTTTCCCAGGTCCCCGTCCGGAACAGGTTCAGATGGTATCCAGGAAAGGGAGAGGGAAAAAAAAAACAGTCCAGGGAAAGAATTGGACTGCCTAGCTAAACTAACTAACTAATAAGCAAAAGCAAGGGCAAAGCAAAAAGTAGGAGTGAAAGCAAGCGAGCAAGCGAAGCCTAGCCTCTCCTAAACACAGACCGTGGGGGAGGTGAGCCGGCTGATAACGAGACAAAACAAACCTTCACCTTCAGAGTCAGTCCTGAAAGCACAGGACATAATACCCAGCGCAAACAGAACACACGACTGGAGATAAAAGCACCATAACGTCACCCTAGGACAATCATGGTGCTCTAAAATAGACTCCTACAACTTCCTGGGATGCTCATATGCCAGACAAAATTCAGGCAAGAATACCTGTAAATTACTTTATCTGTCTTCATATACCAGCTTCTTTTTTTGTGTAAGTGAATCAATGACTGTAGTGGGTATTACATAACCAATACTACCCTTTAAAGAAAGTATCCTATAATGTATGCTTCAGGCAGTGATTAGCCTCATAAATTCTGGTTCACAGTACTTCTGTCTAATTATTGTTAAAGCCTTAGGATATTAGTAGGGCATTAAACAGGCCTTCTTTACATATTGTGTATCACTTCTGTAATTTCTCAGGAAAAAAAGGTATTTAGATATAATTAACCTAAAGACCTTTTAAGAGATTACAAGTTGAGCTAGGCAAAATGGCATAAGCCCTTCATGTTATATTAAAGAGCTGCCTTGAATAGCTTGTACTGTCCCATGGCTTTAACAGCTTAAATGTGAGATTCTTCATTTTCACTGGGTATAATCATGATTCTGTTTCATGTTTTATGCAAGCAATGTCTTACACAACCTCTTCATTTGAGCCTTGTGTTTAACTTATTAAAATTTAAGTTTTTCTTATGGGAAATGAGAAATTCAGGAAGAAAGTGAAGTAGCCTAAGTTATTTGTGAAAGCAAATTTGAAAAGGAAATATTCAACATGAAACTGGCAAGGTGTAAGTACTTATAGTAGGATTTACAGATATGTATATTTTCCTAAATATAAACTACCTAATGCTTATTGGAATACTTTGAAGGCATTAGAAAAACACTAGAACTGATGTGAAACAAAATTAAACTTACTTCTTCAAGTAACACTTAGAAACACTTATTTTCAGTTTGCAACATTTGATATGACTATTCAGATAAGATGGATACAGCAGCAGTTTTTTTTTCTTTTTGCAAGATTAGGCTGATAGTAATAGATCAGTATCTTATTTGTGTTTTGGGAAAAGATGGAACTTAAGCATTTAATTTTAATAGACCTCACCTTTCTTTTTAAAAAATAAGGGATTATGAAGACTATTGATGGTTATGCTTGCCGATGTAATTTACAGAATTTATTAAAACGTCTAATGTTCTTTATTCTCTGGTCATCGATATTTATTGATTGTTACAGATAAAGAAATACTTTTGCATTCTTTCTCTAACTGACAATTACTGATAAAAAAGTTTCCTTAAAAAGCTTCCCGGACCAGTTATGTATCTTTCACCCTTACTACAGAATCAGGGAATGGGTTAAGGCAGAAAGGGACCGCTGGATCCAGTCTGGCCTCCATGCCTAAGCAGGGTTATCCTAGAGCATGTTGTTCAGGATTGTTCAGACAGCCTTGGAGTATCTCTGGTGAGGGAGACTCCACAACATCTCTGGACAATCTGCAGTTCTCAGTCACTCACATAGTAAAGTTCTTATGTTCAGGTGGAACTTGCCTTCCTGACTATCAGTTTCTGCCCTTTGCCTCTTGTGCTATTGCTTGGTACTATGGAGTGAAGCCTGGTCCATGCTCTGACCCTTCCCTGCAGACACAAACAGACATGGATGAGGTCCCTTCTCAGTTTTCTTGATGCTGACCTCCCTCAGCCTTTTCTCATGAGAAAAGTGAAGCCTCTGCTGGACCTGCTCCATGAGCACCTTGTCTATTGTCCTGAGGAGCCCAGAACTGGACACAGCACTCCAGATGACTACTAGGACTGAGTAGAGGTTCAGGATCCCCTCCCCTGACCTACTGGCAGTGCTGTTCCTAATGCACCCAGGATGGCTTCTTGGGCAAGGGCATAGCTGGCTCATGGAGTCCCTGTTGTCCACTCCCAAGTCCTCCTCAGAGCTGCATTCCAGCAGGTTAGTGTGCCTGTCCTAGTGCCTGGGGTTATTCTTCCTCAAGTGCAGGACCCTGCATTTGCCTTTGTTGAATTTCATATGATTTCTCTCTGGCCATCTCTCCAATCTGTTGAGGTTCTTCTGAAGGGCTGCACAGCTCTCGGGGGTGTCAGCCACTCCTCCCAGCTTTGTGTCATCAGCAAATGGGCTGAGGTGTGCACTCTCTCCCTTCATCCAAGTTAAACTATACCACGTCCAGTACTGAATCCTGCAAGACACCACTAATGGCAGGCCTCCAGTGAGACCCTGTGCCACTGATCGTGACCTTTGAGCATTGCTGTTCAGCCAGTTGTCAGTCCACCTCACTGTCCACTTGTCCAGCCTGCACTTCCTGAGTTTCCTTATGAGAATATCATGGGACACAGTGCCGAAAGCCCTGATGAAGTCCAAGTAGACAACATCCACCACTCTCCACTCATCCAGATAGTACCAAAAAGAACTAATGCTGTCTTTGGAACTCTGGAGTAGGAGTTGATATTGTAATGGCAAGTGTGATGTCTTCTTTGTTTATATTTTTATAGTACTTACTTTCTGTTTATGTATTCTTTGTTCTATATTTAGAAATTAATATATATAGAAATTGTTTAGGGCTACATTTACCTGAGCTTGGTTTGGATCTTTCAGTAAATTGTAGTTAGTATTTAAATGTAATTAGAGTTGCATAATAATTAAAAAAAAAAAAAAAAGATAACAACCGGGCTCCAAAACAAAATGTAATACATGATACATGTATGTAGAGAACTATGCAACATAACTTTCTGTGAATATGCTGTATTCTCTGATGCAGGTGTGTGTGTTGTAATACCCAAATGCAGTATCAGATTAATAGAATGAGATTGTTAAAACATGTAGGAAGGAACTAGATATTCAGTGAGTTGCTGTTCCGTAGTTGATATCTGTCATTCCATGGCAATCACTTGGTGCTTTAATCATTGAAATCTATTAGCTGATCATGTACAAACTGGTACAGAAGAGAAAATGTTCATTGTTCCAGTGCTCATGGAGTACTTGGCAATCTTGTTT
This sequence comes from Acridotheres tristis, assembly GCA_037013685.1. Classification (NCBI taxonomy): domain Eukaryota; kingdom Metazoa; phylum Chordata; class Aves; order Passeriformes; family Sturnidae; genus Acridotheres; species Acridotheres tristis. Next base: position 14,339,873 of record CM072919.1, read on the forward strand.
TGCTTTGGGTGGCTAAGGGCTGGTGACATGGTCATATGCCCCTCAACTAGCTTATTATTACTGTACTAACAGCAGTCATCTGTTCATACCCTCTGCATAGTCAAAATGAAAAAAAGTCTTTTGAGCACAAAAGCTGAGGAGAGATTTATCCTGAGCCCCAGTAGTGAAGGTGATGGATCAGGTCTGAGTAGAAAGAGAACCTGGTAGTTCTTTGACAGAGAAGACAAGAAGTTCCCCCCTGCTATGCATTATGGCCTCTGGGAGTGGCCACACAGAACTGGGCCAGCCAGGGAATATGTGGCATAAATACAGAGAAATGGGAACCATGGAGCTGCCTCGAAACAAATAACTTTTAATGTAAAAATAGCAAACATAGAAACCGCATGGTACCAGGGACAACTTCCAAAGATCCTGAAACGCAGAAAAAACAGAGGTATATAGATGAGTTAGAGGGTACAGGATCCGATCAATAACGAGGATAAGGAACAGAACCATATATGTAGCTGGCAATTAGCCAATCAAATATGGAAATTAAGAATAGCACGTTATTTGTAACAAACTGGTTAACATATTAGTTCCTATTAGACAACTCTTCTTTCTATTCTCTCACCTTGATGTAAAGGATGTCATTTCTCCTAGCTAGGTGTCTCCCAGCGTTTAAAGCTGAAGCTCTCTGCATCTGCAGGTGAAGCCAGCTCCCTGTCCACCCCAATTTCCACATCTACTAAAAATAGTGCTACAACGTATTGCTAAGAGGAACCTTTGGTCTACCACAGAAAGTAAGCCAAAGTTTCATTGTGTTTAGGGGTTTTAGTGCCAGGAGAATAAATTGGTCCTGTTACTATAAATTCACTTTCCAAACAACCTTTAGCAAGACACTCCTGTACTGCTCATTATTATTACTGTCTGAAGATGTTGCATGTGCGACATTTATACTTTCATTAGGTGACACCACGGATAATCATTGTAGGGAGTGTGAAAAAGTAAGAACAGTGGGGGTCACTTGTTTAATGAAAAGGTGATGAGCCAAGAGCTTTATGGTTGCTGGGAGATTGTCATAATAGGGACATATATTCAGTTAGAGATTCTAATACTGCTCTGCTTGATAGAAGCTTAAGCTCCCTCATCTGAAGTAACAGTCTTTTTTTTTCCTGCTTTCTTGTGACTGCAAGTCAGAAAATTGTTTTAAAAAAAGTAATGAATAATCCTGTGCTTTATTTGGTTGCTAAAATCTTGTCTCATTTGGATATATTCAAGTGATTAATTTGCACATATGCTGAAATACTTTGTTGAATTGACTCTTAAATTGGTAGAGTGGAAGAAGGAGTTGTAGTCTCTTTTTTTTTCTGCAGTATTTAATCTTTGAAAAAATGGGTTTAGATGAAAATACTATTGTGAGGAGTATGTAAAAATCAACTTCTATTTCATCGCTGAACTGATTTAAGAAGGAGGATCTCTGATGTTAATTTAATGAATTTTGGAGGTGCAGTTAAGCCATGCTGATGCTGGTATGTTTTCTTCACCAGCTGCTTCTTGGAACTGTGACACTACCAGAGTGTGGGGGCCTTGGGGGGCAGCTGGGGCACTGCTGGACTGGACTTTGGCCAGCAGCACCGTGGTGACCTCCAGGCTTCCCAGGAGGGGAACATGTTACTGCTGAGGTGTATCTGCTCATGTGAGCTGGACCTGTAATGAGACCTGATGAAATGCAGCAACTTACTTGGAAACACAAGTTTTACTGTTACTTCTCGATATAACAAAGCCAAAGAATTTCTAAGTTGCTGTATGGAAAGCAGTGGCCCAGAAATACATTACATATAAATAATTTCAGAGAACCCACCAAATAAGAAAAAAATAATATTCTACCTTGATCTTAGTGTTCCTTGAAGGAACAAAAAGCATCAATTTTTTGTTTAATATTGCTCTTTTTTTGCAGAGTATTGTGTACTGATGTAGTCTGTCTACATGTGTTTCATTTAGCCATCATGTCTCATTTTTAATTCCTTAAAACGCAGCAAACTAAAATGAAACTACTGATGTATAGCTTTTCTTTGGTTTGGGTTTTGTTTTTTCAAATTTCAAAAAAGCAATAACTGCAATTAGCATGCAGTTAATTACCTATTAATTGTAGAGGTAAAAGGAGTCAACAGATTGTAACAAATAGTCATTTTAAGAAATACTTGCCCAGTGTTTTGTGGACCAAGGTTGTCTCCTGATGGTCTTTAAATAGACTTGCAAAAAAGATATGGAGTATTTGGAAGTTTAAAACACAACTTGCTTATAATTCTGGAAATGAATACAGATTTAGCTTATTAAAAACCTCTTAAAACTCTTCTGCTGCTCTAATAAAGTGGGAGGGAAAACTCCCAGAAAAGAGAGGGAAGGAAGCATTGATTGCAAAGTAGTTACACAGTGTAGCTTCTAACTGCCCATGAAGTTGCGATACAGCGTATAGGAAAGGTACAATTGTCAAGAAATACACAAATAAATATTTGTGATTATTAACATTCTAGATATTCTATTATCATACTGTGAGATGGAGGTGTTAAATCTGCTGTATAAGGATCATACAGCCACAACACAATTTGATTCTAGGCTAGATCAATGTTTCTTTTGTAAAAGTCTTCCTGAGAACCTACCCAGTGACATTAAAAGAAAATAACAAGTTTTCTAACTACAACCACTTAGAACTTTGTTAAGACTATTTTTGACTACAAGCTGGAAAATACTTGTAGAAGAGTCTGATACTAAAGCATTTAGAGATTTCAAGTAGGTTTCTAAGGCCCTCCGGGACATTTCATAGATATAGTAGATACTTAAAGAATTTCAAGCACATAGTTTCTTCCCTCTCATTGCTTCTTATACAATGTTATTTTACCTTAGTTTAGAATAACACCCCTTTGCCTTTCCAAGAAATTTTTAGTAAAATAACATTCATCTTATTTTATATTCAGACAGGGAAAGGGGACATGCCAAAGGAGAAGAGTCTGTCTAGATGCATTTTGAACTTCCATCTGTGCTCACAGTGCTGAGTTGCTGACTTTTTGGCTCAGATTAACTTGTACAATTAAGGATGAAAAGTTAATGCTGCAAAAGATTCGCCCACACACACATTTTTGTCTGTGAGAAAGTATTTGCAGGGGAAAAGTCTGTGCACAAAAAACCGGACACCTGCTAGATGGATAATTAGATATATTTGGCCTGAAACCTGTGCACATTCAATGAGTGTTTCAACATTTCAGTCCCTCACAGCTACCACCAAAACCTGTAAAGACCTAAAGGAGCTGCCAGCAGTTACTTCCCTTGTACCCAGAGAAACCTGATCTTTTTATTCAGTCATTTTAAAATGATAAGCAAAGATAGGGCAGTGCTGCCAAGTGCATGTGCTGTGGTCTGATCTGCTTTCTGGATCTGCCAGCTGCAGACCAGCTGTGCTGGCCTGAGTGGTGCCAGAACTGCAGGCAACCCTGCAGACAGGCTTTGTGTAGACAGGCAGCAGCAGAGGGAGCTCAGATCAATGAAATCTGTTCTTCTCTGACCTCTTTTGAAGGAGTAAGGGAGGGAAGCTGGGCCCTGGCGACGGCCTGGCTTGGCATCCGTGTGACGAACCAGAAATTATACATGATTTCAGTGAGTACTGGATGAATCTGGTCCGAGGTTTTTCTAGAAAGCCAGACAAAGTGACTCTATCCAGTGCTAGTGTCCTGGTGTTCTAGTTGGAATGGTGCTAGGAGCACTGCTACACCTAATATTGTATCCTGTTCTATGTCTGTATCTCTGCTTCTGTCTTTATGATTTCCATGGAAAAAGTTGTGGTTTAGCTTTCCTTGCTTTATGATTAGATAGGGTTTGCTAAAATCCGGTTTCAAGGTTCTGTGTTTGAAAATAGAGAATTTTCTGCATATCAACTCCTAAGCTGAATTTTCGCCTCTCTTTGCTGCCAACACTACATTACCAACAGAGGACAATAGGAAAGGAGGGGATGAGAGACAGAGAAGACCTGTAGGCCCAGCTGCATAATTAAGTTGTAAATCCCTTGAGGTACAGGCATAAGAAGCAGAAGGATAGGAACAAAACAGGTTATTTACTGATGTTACCAGATAAAGGATATTCATCTGCTGCCTCCAGAAGGCGTTATAACAGTCTAATAATTGCCTTACATTAGTCCCTCTCCCAATTTTTTTACTCTAATATTAATGCACTTAGCCTAGATTAAGTAGATTTTTTATTCTGTCTTTTCTTCATGCTTTTTATGATTGGAATTCATATGTCTTGGTAAGTTCTTTGTCTGTCATTCCTATGCTGCTCCCACAGTGGAGATCAACACCAGCAGAGGTCAAAATCAGACCCATCAGTGCAACTTTAAAAATGGGTCAGGAACAGCTAGAAGTGTTTTGCAGAGTTATCATATGGTTCGCCATTTTTATATGAGGTTTGCCTGAATGATGTCTTTCCAGGAATATGTACAACATACACACATACACAAAAAAAAATTACACTCTGAAATGCCTCCCCATATTCGCAAGTTTTTTGGAAGCAAGAGAGAGATTTCTTTGTCAGCATATAGTGTATTGCACCAAATATTTTTGCACTCACTTGGGAAATTGTGTGGTGTCTATACCTTCCCAAAGCTATGGTTTTGACTCATGTTGCCCTTGTATTAGCTGCAGGCTATGAGCTTTCCTGTCATCCTTTCTGCATTTTTAATTGACCGTAGGCATTTCATGTTATGATAGCTTTTCTTATGCTTGTCCTTTCTCTCTTGCCTCACAACACAGTAAGCAGCGTTTTCTGCTTGCTTTCTTTAAATTAGGTGCATGCAGATGGCCTGTAAAGTTCTGTGCTGTTTTGCTAACCTCAGAAGCTCCTGCTCTTTGGATATTTCATGGCTGGTTAGTGTTTTGAGATGAAGAGATTTTGTTGAGTAGTAATTTAAATAAGTTTCTATAGTTTGATCAACATTCACATACTCAGATCTGGGGTTTTTTTGTATAATTTTCCAGCTTCTTACTGCATTTTGACACTTACTGCACTTTTTCACACCAAGAATTCTTCCCTTGTCTGATGTTCTCTTTATTTATCCTTCTCAATGACACTCTTTTTCAAACCACACTCTGTAACTTCTGCAATTAAAAAATAGTACAGCTCTCTCCTCTTTGCTTAATTTGTTTTTATTGTTCTTCTCAATCACCTGTATCACTGTAGATTTTCTATTTCTTGCTTTTTGGAAAAACTCATCTGAGTATCTTGATGTTGCAGATCTTCTAACCATTGATAGCTGTCCCAGTGGTGCTAACTTGGTCAGTTGCATAGTGAGTATGTGACATGATGAGGTTTCTGTTTAAGTTGCATTAGCATACTTGTGAATTTGACCAAACTCTTCCAGTAAACCTGAGCTGAGACATTTTGAAAAAAAAAAGTAAAATATGGTTAAAAATACTGATTTTTAGGGGCTAGTATAAATGAAACTTATATTAATCTACACAATGCTGACTGGTATTTTAGGATATATTTATGAATCTGTGTTATTCCATATGTTTGTGACTTCGACTAAGTTATGTGAAAAAATGATCATCTGTGTGCATTGGTGCCTGATTTTTTCACTCTCTTGCACTAAGCAAACTGTTTAAACAAGCATGACAGGCATTTCACTGCTTTTGAGAACTGTGGATCATTTCATAGATCTAATGCTATCTTAAAATTTCTCAACAAATATGATGAAGGCTGCCTGGTACCTTTGATCACTTGGAAAAGCTATGCATGGAAAAGCCAGTTCTGGGATCTTTGTTTTCCTTAAAGGATTTCTAAAAGACTTATGGTACCTGAGTTAACTTGAGTGAGTAATGTTCTTGCCAGAACAGTTGTGGCCTAAGCTTTGAGTAATGCTTGTTTTCATTGCAGTACCATAACTGAGACCCATTTTTTGATGTCTTGCTTTCAGAATGAATGAAGGCTGTGTGTTAATTGGAAACCCATTTAACTTCTTTATTTTCAGGTCTGAATGCCAGTTTCTCACTGTGAGGTAGCATTATTGCTGGTTTTGAAAAAAAAGAAAAAAATTGCTATTTTTTCAGTAATTCTGACTTTTTTAACCGAAGTCAGTCTCTATGCTTAAGTAATCTTGACCAACGAGAAAAATGGTAGAGCCTGAAATTCTGCAGGTTGACTAAATTGTTATAAAAGATTCTATTCCAGTAATCTTTTTGAGTATGTGCTAAATTACAACACAAGACAGACTGTACTGTCTTCTCTACTAGTAAAAAATGGACTACTCAAAAGAAATATTGGTCAAAATTGGGGAGTGTCATTAAAAGGAGTAGCAACTCAGTGGAGGCAGTCTTTCTTTTGGCATAGATGACTGAAAGCACTAGTTGGAATATGTGATTTCCTTCACCAAAGGAAATCAAATACTCTTGATTAAATTTTTCTTTCTGTTCTTTGACAAAGCCACACTTATTCCAAAATTTATCGGCTTCTGTGATGATATCCCAGTCTGGTTTTTTTCAGAAACTGGGTTATGCCCGAAGTTGCATATATTGGAAAAGGCTTGAATGTCTGTGGTTGACAGGCAGTTTTGTAATGCATGATAGGTTTTGCTACCAGCTCTTAAAATTCTTCCAGCTCATGTTTTTTCCAGTACCAGATGGCAACATCTCTGTGGCATTCCACTGAAAACTGATAAATTTCACATGGATTCTAGGGGATCAGTGCCTAAATGAATTCTAACTGGTTGCAAATCTGGTTCACAGTTAAGGTATTTGTCATACAGCAAACATCACATGTGATAGATGTCATGTAATGGAAAGTAAGTCCTGCCTTCATATCTCATTTTATCAGTAAGTGTATTCTTTCAAAATAGCTTTTAGTTTTATAATAAAGATTGATTATAGAATCAATCCAGGAAAACTGTTCAAATTAATTGCTCCCATCTTGTAAGTTATCAGAAAGGAAAATTTTTCTTTTAAATCGTATTAATTAAATGTGGATGCAGCAGTTATTATTGTGATAGCATTGCTCTGGCATTTTTTTGAGTATACATTTTGTGTAAATAATCTTGGTATGTTTTGTCCCTTAAATAATATATAATTCAGAAATTTTTTTTTCTGAATGTATGACTTCATATTCTGAAGCCTGTTGCTGGAGTCATCCTCAGCTGTGTACTGAAGTGTCTCCCTGTTGCTTCTTTTAACAAGAGCTCAACATCTCATTAAATTTTAAAAGTTCATTGGAATAAAATGGTGCTATGGAACTTACAACTTTCAGCTGTGCTTTTTAGACTTTCATGGCATTTGAAATTTTATGAGTGAGGTGTCAACTACCAGAAGATTTTTCTTTTTTTTTTTTTTGCTTCAGAGCAAGTTATGATAGGATGACAAACTAAAATCAGTGGAGTGTTAACCCTTGCAATTCTCCATTTATTTTCCAGTTTGTCTGGTTTTGTAATAAGGCAGTGACAAAGTTGGTTTGACTGTAAACATCCAGCATTTTTGAGCTATATATCAGCAAACCTCCTTGGAAATTTTCTCCTACGTGTTACCACAAAAAATGATTGAGAGAAACAACAGTTTTTGCAAAGGCATGTTTATTTTTATTTTTACTGTTTCAAGGTACTGCAAAACATTAGGTCCTGCTCACTTCACTGAAGCCTACATGAATTTAAAGGACTCTTTGGAAGTCCTCTAATCTGGACATTGCAGAACGATAAACTGAACTCCATGCATGCTTTACATACTTTTTCAGCATGGAAGGATTTTAAACAGATGCCGTGTTGGGCAAAATTGCTCTTCACTCCATAATCTGAGTTTGATTCTGTTATTACTTGATCATCGATAGTGGAATATGGATGCAAAGCAGAAAAGTTTGTTTATAACTGCAGTTTCCTATATATAATTTCTCATTGTGTCTTCTTTCTGTGTCTGATGCTGTGAAAAGCAACAAATGAGAAAAACAAAGCTTGTCGGATTAATTTAGAATGGTGGCTGAAGAAAATTGAGACCCATCTCAATGCATCATCTGTGCATCTTTGCCTCTTCTTCAGACATTCAAGAGAGGAGATTATCCCCTCACTGTACTCAGTGTTGCTGAGGCCTCACCTGGAGCACTGAGAGCAGTTCTGGGCCAATGTAGAAGGATGTGAAGGCTCTGGGCTGCAGCCAGAGGAGAGCAGTGGAGCTGCTGGAAGGGCTGTCAGTGAGGGGCAGCTGGGCACTCTGGGCTTGTCCAGGTTGGAGAAAAGGAGGCAGAGGGGTGACCTCACTGCTCTCTGCAGCTTCCTGGGGAGGGGAAGTGAAGAGGGAGGTGCTGATCTCTTCTCTCTGGGATGCCAGAGCATTAGTGAAGATGTGAAACAGGACCCTGTATTGGCCCATGGATTAGAATTTTAGTAGACTTTGTGCCGATTACCATCAATCCCTGGACATGGTGTTTCTGTCACTTTTCAGTCCATTCTACTGTCAGCTCATTCAGCCTGTGCTTCACCAACCTCTCTATGAGGATCTCACAGAAATCAGTGTTGAAAGCCTTAGAGAAGTCAAGGGTAGACAATATCTGCTACTTTCTCCTCATCTACCAAGCCAGTCATTTCATCATAGACAGTGATAAAGCATGAATTGCCCCTGATTAATCTATGCTAACTATTCTTGATGATCTTACTGTCCTTCCTATGTCTGCTGACCGTTTCCAGAATTAGCTGATGCATTGCCTTCTCATGGATCAAGATGTGAGGCTGACCAGCCTGCAGCTCCCAGGATCACCATTCCTGTCCGTCTATAAGATAGTGACATTTGCTTTTCTTTAGTTCTCAGACACTTCTCACAGTTGCTAAGATCATTCAGAAGTTACTGAGAGTGGCTTTGCAGTGCCATATGCTATCTCCCTGAGCACTCAAGTGCACCCTGTCAGCACACCTATTTACGTTTAATTTGTTTTAGTACTCTTAAGTAGCTTCCATCACAGGTATATCTTCTTTACTTCAGACTCTTCCCCTGGTCTCTCAGAGCTGGGATTCATCAAAGCCTCCTCATGGAAACTGGGAAGGCAGCATTCAGTACCTAAGCTTCTTTCATGTTCTGTGTTCCCTGCTTCAGTCAGCAGAGGGCCCAGATCTTTTCCACCCTTGCCTTTGATCTCTGTGTACTTAGAGAAATCCCTTCTGTTGTCTTTGACATCCTCAACTAGACTCAACTCCATTTGGCTTTCCTACCCTCATCTTAACCTCGTCCCTGGAATGATTGAACGATGCTTCTATATTCTTCCCACGTTACCTGTTCCTGTCTCCACTTTCTATATGCTTTTTTTTTATGTCTAAGTTTTGCAAGGAGATCCTATTCCCATTTCTCTTGTGGAAAAGATCTATGTTGAATGGCTGGTTTCCTCTGCTCCATAAAGAACATTAAACACTTATCAGATGATTTAAGCAAACATACTTTCCATTTCTTTGCAAGAGGAAAGAGTATTCCACTTCCAGGAAGAATACTGTGAGCCAGTACCTTTGTCTGCTGCATGAAGTGTTGAATTTCCAAGACGGATTTATTGAAATTTTGTATAAATGTCTGTGTGGATGAAACATCTTTGTTTAGTGTGGGACTCTTATTTTATGTTCTCAGGTATCTCCACTTATTTTTATAGATCATAGGAAGTTGTACGGGAGCTTGCTTGAAGTGTATAATGGTATCAGAAAACATATCTCTTCCTTTGAAGACTTTTCTGTTTTTCTCCATAGCTGGACAAAATCTTCAGCCTCCCAAGTCAATAATTTTCAGGAGAATGTAATCATTTTACAGAAAGTGAGCATGAAGGATAATACTGTCTTATTTTTGAGAGCCTGACTCTTATTCATATAGTGACAAATGGTTAAAAATTGGCTTTTTTTAACCCCTTCACAGGGATTTGTTTTCTCTAGAGACATATGTAGGAATTTAGCTTGGATGGTTTTGTCTAGTTATTATTTTATTGTTGTTTATGTGTTTCTCCATTCCATACAAACAGTTTAATGAATAAGATGATGTGGGCTTTTTTTCTTTTATTGTTTGGTTTTTTCTCCCCCAGGATATCAACCAATATAATAGTCCTCTGTAGATGGAACACTTTCTTGAATAAGCTACATCTGTGGGAAAGAAGTATTTATGGATTTTAAAAATTATTATATTTCTAAAGCTATATTGGCTAGATTTTCTGTTGTCAGCAAGTGGAATATTGTTTCCATTTCTTTGTCTTTTAAATACTGTTCAGAGAGTTATGTAGAGCGTAATTGGTACATGCAGAAAGATTTAGAATTTTATATTCTTTAGTGTGCCACACTTATGTGGAGTAGATGAGACTGGGAAAGACACTTTCCTTTGAGAATGATAGAGATTAGTGCCTGAATGATTACACCTCCTAAACCTTTTTTTTTCAGAATATTTTCGTACCAAGCCAGTTATTTAGCAAAGATGTTGTTATCAAATAATTTTTAGGACAGAAAAGACACTTTCAGTTGTTTTGTTAATACAGTTTTAACACAATCTAGATTTATATATGCTATTTTACTTACAAAATTCTAAAGGCATTTTGGGTCAAGAGGCATCACGCAATAATTCCTTGCCAGCTGAGTGCACTGAGGTTTACCACATAAAGATCTTATAGTTCTACTAACAAACCATAAACTTCTACATTGCCTCACAATTGCTTTCAGTAGATGATCTGCTTAAGGAAAATAATATATAGCAAATATGTGTAGGGAGCAAATGATGCTTCCTCTTTCATATTAGAGCATTTAGACTTCATAACAAAAGCCATTCCTTTACTCCATTGTCAGGAAGTATGGAAAAGTTTGGCAGGGTTTGAAAACAGAAAAAAACCCAAACACGGTTATTAATGACCAGAATCACTTGCCCATTCTAAGAAAATTTTCTTAGACACTTGAATGATTTGCACGCATGTGTGCAAGAGCATAAGTGGATTTGCATGTGTATATACAAAGTCCGTGATTCCCTACATAATATCATAGTACATGAGTTGCATGGGAACTTCTGTGCAAGTAAGTTCAGTATTTTTTAGGTACATCAGAGTGATACACTTTTCAAACGGACCCTTCAAGTGCAAAGAAATCGTAAGGAGTTCTAAGGCAAGTTTAGCTGAGCCCTGTGCTCTGAAGTACAGAGGGTGGAGTCTATGGTATTGAGTTTTTTGTGTTTTTCCTTTAGTTACATGTTGTCACACGTATGTCCCATTGCAGAGAGAATCAATATAACACTCTGGAAGGATTAAAGTTTCCAGAATAGAATGTCAATACACTAAAAGTGCATTTATGAAGTCAAAGACAACTGTAAGAAAATAATACAAGGTAGAAAGACTTAGTGGGGACCCACAGAACCCACAGTATTAAATATAACTTGATACTGTCACACAAACAGAAAGACTTGGATCTGTACGCTTGCCCTATTCCTATAAGTACCTTTCTCACATTGAACTGAGATGATATAGATAAGAAACTTTGATATTAATGAAGAAAAAACAAAATAATAAACTTTCACATACAAACCAAGGAAAATGCTTTTTTTTTTAGAGGAGGAGGCAATAGGTAAACATCTTCTATCAAGTCAGACCATACTGTGCTATATCACTAAATGGTTCATCAGGGCTTTTGCCTCTCTTTCTTTTTGAGTAGCAAATAATATTTTTTACTTGAGACTACCTGAAGTTTAGAGTTCTAGGTGTCATATGTATTTTTTAAAAAATTATAGTTTGGGCAAAGCACCCTGTATCAGCTAAGGAGTTAAGTGGTTCAAAATGAATAGAATGAATAGAACTAGGTGAAAGAATTAAAGTATGGAATGACAGAATGCACGAAATTAATATTTTATGTAGTTAATACTTTATAGGGAAGTCTTTGCAGAGGTAAAGCATAATGGAGTAATAGGTGTGGTTTAGATTCACAATGATAGCTTTAGTATTCTAGAAGTCTCTGGAGCACTGAATTTTCTAGTACTGAAATAGTACTGAAAAGTAAGTGCACCCAAAATATAATTTGTTCTCTTCTACATTTTCTACTAAGTTTAATGATGAAGATGATTATGATTTTTTTTTATTTACAGGAGATATAGTTGCCTCCATTTTCTGCGCTAGACATGAGTTCTTAGGTTTGTTTTTTTACCCCATACTGGAAATGAGATGTAAAAAGCAATAACCTTACTTGAATCTTACTTATTTAGCATCAATTTTCAAAGTTCCAGTAATGAGGTTCTCTGGTCTCCTGCAATGCATTGCCATGTCATATTCAAGGAGTTTAAACTCTCTTCAGTAAGTTTATTTCCTGATCAGCAAAACAAGCAAGCCTCAATGTAAATGCAGGAATTTAAAGTTAAGTACCTAATTCATAATTTTGTTGGAAAAGGATGAACTTAAACATTCTGCTTGCCTCATTTCACCCAATAAACTGTAGATCAATGAAGGGCCATATTTTTGTAAATCCACGGTGCTCAGTGTTCCTACTTTTACTTTCTTAAGTATTTGATCCATGCTTTTTCAATTAATGTCTATATTTCTTGATTGCTTTTTTTGCAATTTCAGCCATTTCTTAGCTAGTATCTTCTGATCTATTTTTAAGCTCTGTGTACTCTTCCCACAGCCTTTTTTTTCCTCATGAATGGCTGTGCCTGCATGAGCAGTGTTCAGCAACTTATCAGTGTTTTCAGACTTCATGAACTCAGTCTAAAACAAAGCAGATCCAGGCCCTCTAGTTTGTAATTCTGTTACAGTGGTGTACTGGCAATTCCTTAGTATTGCTTTTAGGAATTTCTTATCTTTTACAAAACCAGTGCATATATAAGAATAATTTGAAAGTATTTCTATCATACTTAAATATATGTTAAAAATTGCGGAGTTTTGAATCTAACAGCTTTATTTCGTTTTACAGCCATAAATTATTTTCTTGCTTAATTTTCATCAGTCAAACATTTAGTGATGTGTGTCCTTCAAGAACAGTGAAATTCAGTTATGAGAAATGATGATAAATGCTTAATTTTCATATATTTTCATATTTAATTTATGATAATTTTAAAATCATGAATCATATAGAACTTAATGCAATGAAATAACTCACTTGCTTTTCAGTAACAAGTGAAAAGTACTTTTAAAGTAAGCAGATTTTAAAAGCTGAAATGCCACAAAAAGTTTGAAGGACACAATAAATGGATAAGTAATTGTACACGTTCTAAGAGGTGGGATAAGCAAAAATTAGTACATTTGTAATTATGTCATGAAGTGCTGGCTCCTTTGTTACATTTAGTATTTGATACAGTGAGAATGATCAGTGGCCTTCACATTTGGCATTAATTTATAGAAATTATATTTACTATTCAATGCAGACTCTTCATGCAAAACCAAAAGATAGCTTTGATTGAAACAGTAGCTAATAGGCATGAGTGATTAAAGAAGTATACTCTATAATAGCAATACATCCTAAATATTTGTGTAACACTGGCTCAAATTTAGGGTCCCTGGTTTTGTATCACTATAAGGAAGTATGGGTTTTTTAGGGTATTTTGAGTCTTCATATAATAAGAATACATAACTTTTCTTAGGTAACCTCAGTGTATCTTGGCCAAGGCTGTTTATTGGGAAATACATAATATATTTTAAAAAATATATAATGAAGTCTGAATTTAAATTTATATCTGTGCAGTTTTGAAGTATCTGCAGACAGATTTTTTTTCTTTCGATGAACTGTTCTTGCCTTTAAAAAGGATTTTAAGTTACAGGTTTGGAATAATGTTTATTTTAAAAGTCCAACATGTTAGCGTAGATTTAAGGAAACTTTTGAATACTTTTTAGTCAAATCTACAAACAAATAAAGACTTCAGAATTTTTAATGCTCAAATATATGCATTTTAGATATAGTTCAGGTGATACAGTATTCTGAGAAAGAAATTGAGTAATAAGGTGATTTTATTCTAACTTAGTGCTATAATTTGTTGTGGAAGGCATAATACTACTACATTAGCTCAAATTTTCATGTTTTTATTTTCATTGATGTGTGTTAATTGCTTAAGAGAAGTAATTGAAATAATTTTAAAAGTCCTTTAGGATTAAATCAATAATGAAGGACATCATGACTTCTATTTTTCACTTTAGCCAGTTGAAAACTAAGCTATTTTTTGATTACGTGTTAGTGCCTTAAGCTTTTTGGGCTTTTTTTCTTCTGAAAACCACTGTTTGCACATAATGGTTTATATTTATAAATTCTCCAGTTCTTTCTAGTGCAAAACAAGTCAATCTGTAAGAAATGCTACTGAATTTCAGCAGTTTTTGCTGCTCAAATGGTTCTGTTGAAAATGGAAAAACTTCAGATTAGTGATTTTTTGAGGTTGCTTTTGTTGTCAAAGCTGGAAACATAATGCTAGTGTGTAAATTTCCACCTGACTGTATATGCACTATGAGAAAAAGCTCTGTACTGATAAACAATTGGATTAGAATAAGTTTAGAATTTTTAAACTTTTAGCTAAAGTTTCAGTTTTTTGTTTTCATTCTTAATGGAAAAATCATGTCAATCTTCGACATGTCCAATTTCTGTGTTTTCTCCCAAATTTGACCCTCTAATTGGCAGCACCTTTTGAAGAATTGGGACAGTATAATTTGTGTAATTAAACTTGTTGCTTGAGTCTTGATTCTGGCTTTCTTAATTTTGGAAGTTGCGCTTCATTTTAAAACGCAGTAAAACTGTGTCTGTGATTTTTGTTCTATCAGTATCAGATTCTTTGTGCCTCTTGTGCCTCTGTGACTCGTGCTTGTGATTTTGGGAGTGAGGGCAGAGGGCAGTATGCTGTGATAATGATATTGAGCCATCAATAAGATACCTTGTAATCAAAGCCATAGCTTCTCTGTGCCTAACAGAGCACTGAGTGCAGATCAGGGACTGATGTGAGAAGGAATGTAAAAAACTTTGAATGTTGTGAGCTTCATTTTCAGATTCAGAGGCTAATCTTAGGGGAGAAGGTGATAGGCTATAAATCAAGCAGTAAGGTACAAATCATGGCTAGCTGTATAAACATTTATTTTGCCAGCACAATAATTAAATGCCACTTGTACTTCACAGGACATGAAGATGCATCCAGGAAACCTAACAGTAATCACATAAACACGTATTCAAATACTAAATAAGGTGTGCCATGTTCTGTTCTCTTTTCCCTTTTCTGATAGATGTATGAGATTTAGTTACACCAATCTGATGTTTCATTTGAGCAGTGTTTACTCACTAGAAGTTCTGAGTAATGAAAACTAATGTTGCTTACTTGTAAAGAATGGATTTGGAGACTTTTGCATCTGCAAATGTGATACAGAACAATATTCCCACTGCCCTTTACTCAAGGAGTATCCTAAAAGCCTATGCAATTAAGCAAAGTCATAATGAAGAGTAAGTGAAGAGCAACTTCCAGTGTGTCCTTTTTTTTTTACTGTGAGTTCTGATTTCTTTTTCTATAATTGGATTAAATATGTTTGTTAAATATAAAATTGGAAGCATTATTAATTAGCTGAAAGCTGGATACTTAAAAGTTAAGAAGCCTATAATATCGTATATGAATTTTTGCCTTTATCTATTTGCATGTGCTTATACTTATTTCTAATGAATTAATTTTGTTTATGAAATTAATATTTTCTGAGTTCTGTACAATTCAGTGTTTATTTTAAACAGTGGATTAATGAAGCATACAGTTTTTCTTTCATAATGCATTTGCATGTGGCCCAAATTTAAACATATAAATTAACATGTAAGTGATCTAAATTTAATGAAACTAGACAATCTGCTTTTTCAGTCATAGCATTGAATAATTGTGGAATTCTTTCATCTTTGTCTTAGTGTCATGCCTTTTCTCAAGTAGAAGAAACGAAGAATTCAGTTGAGATGTTGTCATCAATAGATCGTATACATAAAATATTATAAAGTAGTACATAAATTTCTGATCTGGAGTTTTAAGCATTGAATCCTCTTTCCTATTTCTGATGTAGAGAATGTCCAGAATCCAGTCTGTCAGACAGAATACCTGTAGTTACTTTTCCAAGTTACTATTTCACTATGTAGTTACTATTTCAGAGACCTTTCCGGAAATGGAATTCTGAAGATCTGTGACTTTGAATGGAGATAAAGTATGGAGGGTTCATGTTGACAGATTTAAGTATCCCAAACTTGTAGAAACCACTCAGCTTCCTCAAATTTGCCTTAGTTCTCATTTTTCAAGTCTTACACTTGAGCACAATCAAATCTGAATGTTCTCTTCATCTGATTAACTGATTTTATTAAGGACAGCTTCAAACCTCATCCGAATTATATATGTTTGATGCTGTAAAAGTAATTTCTAGGTTTAGACTAAAATGAAGAATTTTGGTGAAAAACTGAATGTTTGGTAATTCCAAATAATTGGTAGGATATGCTCCCATTTTCAATTGAGCTGTAAGCAGACTCAATTGATTTCTAGTTTACCAGTGGCACATCTTAGGTCCATTTCTAGTTTCTATCTGATAAATGTAATTTCAAACCTTACAGGTTAGTCACATTGCTGTTCAGGACACTGTGTGGGATCTTTATTATCCCATTTCTCCAGGAAATAACCCAGAAATAACGCGGTGTGCACTTTGAGGCTGAGCTGAGAAGTTGTCAGTGTGGGTGTTACACTATATCCCTTTCAAATGCCAGGAATACATTTCTGAAAGAAAAAAGAAGGAAACTGTCAATCTTCTTTGGATCACACAAAACTGTGTACTTTCTAATGTTTATGTACCTTCTGTTTTCTTTCAATTTGTCCAGATATTATGTGGTTTTCATTTCCTTTCTGTACTGTAGGGGAAGTTAAAAGTTAATTTGTTTTCAAATTCAGTAATTATACCTCCACTTTCTGCTGGATGCATCTGCAGTTCAAGAGAAAATTAACTTTATGTAGTTCAAAAGTCACTTTGTAAATCAGAAAAGTTAACTAGGAACAATACTACATTTAACTGTATTGTCTGCATTTGCTACTAGAATCTAATACAGAAATTTATAGAGCTGGTATTATAGTGGTTTGCATTTTGTCGTAGAAATAAAATTTGTAATGTAAAAAAAGGTAATCTGCAGTACATTTATATGCTGAATAGCTCTGAATTTGCAGTCAGACTTCTAATCTACTTCAGAATAAATTTGAAGAACCTGTCTTCTAACAAAATTCTGCTGTATGAGTGCAGAAGTGATTCTCTAAGGTTGTGGAAACTGATCTGACTTTCATTTCTGGAATTCTTCCTGAGCATTTTCTGCACTGCTTCTGCTATCCCCTGAACTTGATAACTTAAAAGTGTAAGAGATAATTGAGAAAAACAGTCAGGTAATGAATATAGGCCTTTTACTGTGAATTTCAAATATGACTCACAATTGTCTTCAATAGTTCTGCAGTCATAGAATTCTTTACGTAAAGTGTCTGTCTTTCTACAGAGCTGCCTAGATCATAGAAAAGATACTGAATTTATCTAAAGAAACATAAATCATTACTATGCATAACTATTGAAATCATGGAGGGGAGGAATTCGAATGTTTAGGAACTCATCTTACAAGAAATAGTAATACTTCTTCATGAAATAAATACACATTTAACAAAAAGGTGCATGATCTGTACTCGCCAGAGCATTACTGAGCCTCAGTAAGTGGCTGAGACACAGAAGTCATACAGATACATTTATATTGTTGCATGCCTCAAGTATTTTTCAGTTGCATAGGAGATGTTGCTGGACTTTGTTGCTTCAAGCAAAACTATAATTGCCTTGCAATGCTTGCTGTGTAAATTCTTACAGTTGAATAATAATCCAGACAAATTAAGAATTCGTATTTATCAGGGGGTTTTTAACATACTGGAAAACACTGGTCATATTTAGAGAATTTTGCATCTCACAACTGCCTTCTAAAGTCCACCTTTCAGATCTCTCATTTTCACCATGAATTTCTTTTTTATTTCAGTGGATAAGCTTGTGACTGAAGCTTATTCACTGACTCGTGTTTTATAATAGATGAAGTAATAATAGGAAAGAGCTGTGATTAAAGTTCTATGAAGGTAAAGAGCTGTGAAGAAATTGTAACCTACCAAAATTGTTCTGACATATTTTGTTAATTGCGGTCAACCAAAATTAGCAGTGTTGGATCAGTGCAATGAATATTATGGGAGGAGGAGAGGAATTTAATCTGACAACATTATTTTTGGTCACACAAAGTGACTTTTTAAATAGGCTTTAAATATTATTTTATTTACTTACTTGTGACCAAAAAAATTACTGTAAATAGTTCTGTAGGCGATTTCTTTTTATTTTGAAAGTGAAGCTTGTTTCTCTAAAAGTGAGTGGTTTTATTTTTTTACGGTGTTTTGGAATCATGAATTTATAAATAGCATTTGCAGAGTTTAAACTCAAAGTTTAAAATATTGTGGAGTTCAAAAAAGATAGTTGGTTGCACTGTAATTAATAAAAAACCAAAAATACTCTCAGTGGTGGCAATCCATGTGTGTTATGAAAAAATGTGTTCCTGACATCTTCAATGAGGAATGAAGAAGAATCCTTTGTGTGAAATTTTTCTTTTCATAAAATCACTTTAGAAGTGTTAGTGATACCACTGCATTTTTCCTAACCATCTACCAAGTTTTTAATTTCTCAGGCTTTGTAGAAGATTTAAACTGTCACCAATGAGTATATAATTCATTTTTTTGCTTAAATATTTCTAGAGGTACTTTTAACTTGTTTATGCAGGGTACGTGTCTGCTAGTGAATAGTTACAGATTGGCTGTACAATACTGTAAATTGCTTACAAAGCCATGGAGTATATCTTGTATTTTACTCACCATTTCTGGTAGATGGGCTGCCTATATGATTATTTAAAAGTAATACCTGCATACTGAGTCTTTTGTGCATTCTACTTTATCTAATAATCTGTTCTTTGTTATTGAGCACAAATGGAAATGGAAATGCTAATTTTAGGAGTATTGTGTGTTGCCCAGTGATTCTGATTTCATGTTTATTTAAATTGCAGCAAACAATTCAACTGGGTTAGCTCATACAGCATTTCAATTACATCTAAAATAGCATGAAATATAAGAGGATGGTTTGTTTTTTCTATGCTACCTGCTCTTTTTCAGTGTGACTTTTCTATGTCCTGTAATGTTCAAAATTAAGACACCCTCAGAATTTAGGATTTGAAAGCTTTTTGAACAGTATTACAGTATGTTTGTCCTTTTCGGTTACAGGTATCTCTGTAAAGTCTCTTACCAATCAAAATGCAGCAAGGGTACCGCATTTGTAAAAAGCTGTAAAAATTATCCTGCAAGAAGTTAAAAGTTGTTAGATTTTCTCTTCAGTTGTTAAGGGGGGGTAGCATGTACTGTTATTTATTTAAGAGTATGTAGGAAAGCTAGTTGTGTTTGTGGCTTTTAGACAAGTTGCAAGATGCATTTTGTGTTAGAATTCAAAGGAACTACTTTTTTTGCCACTATTAGTGTTCTATTTACATCTCTTTTACTGTGTCAAAAGAACAACTGGCATGCTTTGTTACTTCGTTGCAGAACAGAGCAGCAGTTCTGAGAAACTGTTGCCTTTTGCACTTGAATTATTTAGGTCATATTTATTTAAAGTATAAATCAAAAATAACAGTGAAGTGATGAGTGGGAAAATTCAGTTGTTCATGTTTTCAGTTTTAGTCAAAGGTGGTTGTTAGCTGTCTATACTTATTTTTTCTTTTGATATACATTATTAAATATTATTAGGATCATTTACCTTGGAAAAGGCCTTCAGGATCATTGAATCCAACTGTGAAGTCCTTCACTAAACCATGTCCACAAGTGCCACATGTGTATGTCCTTGGATACCTCTGTGAATGGTGACTCCCTGTGCAGCCTATCCCATTGCCTGACCAACCTTTCCCTAATACCCGATCTGAACCTCGCCTGATGCAACTTGGGACCATTTCCTCTTGTCCTGCCACTTGTTCTCATGCTGTCTGGGAGCACAGCCTGACTCCCACCTGCCCACACCCTCCTGTCAGAGAGTTGTAGAGATGAAAAGGTCCCCTGTGGGCTCCTTTCCTCCAGCCCCAGCTGCCTCAGCTGCTCCTCCCCTGGCTTGTGCTCCAGAGCCTTCCCCAGCCCTGCTGCCCTTCTCTGGACACACTCCAGCCCCTCCATGGCCTTCCTGGATTGAGGGGCCCAGAGCTGGGCACAGGATGCAGGATGTGGCCTCAGCAGTGCCCAGCACAGGGCACAGGTCACCACCCTGCTCCTGCTGGCCACAGGACA
This sequence comes from Acridotheres tristis, assembly GCA_037013685.1. NCBI lineage: Eukaryota > Metazoa > Chordata > Aves > Passeriformes > Sturnidae > Acridotheres > Acridotheres tristis. The sequence continues at coordinate 14,360,146 of CM072919.1, forward strand.
CCCTTGTGCTTCTTGGCCACCTGGGCACACCGTGGCTCATGCTCAGCTGCTCTCTGCCAGCACCCCTCAGTCCTTTTGCACCAGGCAGATTTCTACACATTCATCCCAAGCCTGTAGTGCTGTGTGGGTTTCTAACCGTGTGCCACCCTTCTTATTCCTGTGAAATGCTGCAAGGTAACAGTTACTCTTCTGGGAAGAAAAAACCAATCACATTTTAAAAGACTCCGTTTGTCAATACACTTCAAGAACCGGAACGTAGCTTTTAATATAATTTGAATTTTCATGCTTTTTTTAAAGAAACGTTTTTTTCTTCAAATGTCAGTGAAATTTATTTTAGGTCATTAAATACGCTCTTAACGTCTGCTTTATTGTATTTTCTGCAAAATATTGAATCGTTCATCTTTATGCATAGAGGAAACACAGTTAAGGACTCCTAAAAGTATCTTCAATTTCAAGATAGTGCAAGAGATTCCCATCTTGTTTTCATTAAAAAGACAGCATATCTTAGCTGAGCCTCAGTATGACATACAGAAAGAGCATCTCTTCCAGAATAATTTGAAGTTTTGAAAAAAAGCTAGAGTAGGGAGGACAATATTTCATCATTGTATTCCTGTGGAGAAATTGTAGAATATAGAGACAATGTGCTATTAAAAATAGATAAATTTTTTTTATAATTATATTTACCAAGTCTGTCTGTTTAGTGTATTTTGATCACATATCAGTACAGATGAATGACAGAAGGCTTAGAAAGTGAGCAGAAGAAATAACGACCACATGCCATGTTTTAAGGAGTAGTAGTAATGAGTGACCAGAAATCAAGAAGGTTTTAATACCAGTACTTATTAAATTGATTGAAAATATATAAAAGGACACATAAAGGTATAATCCATTGTATATGCCTGCTATAATGATACTTAAAAATATAATCTTATTTCTCTGTTGAAAAAAGTCATAGCAAGTGGTGAGATTACAGGCCTAGTCACACTTATTAATTATGCTAAATTTTTATTTTTAATTAGAGTAGCTCTTTTGAGACTACATCTTTTACCATTAGACTTTTTTGAAACCTATGAGATAAAAAAGAAGAGTTCTTTCAGAATATTATTTACATGATTTTAATTAATGATTATAATCTCCATGGTCATTTTTGAAAAAGAGCACTTAATCCCTTAACCAGTTTTCATGATTTGCATTTTGCAAAAACATGTAAGCCCTGCAGGCTTATTATCTTTGATTTTTTTCCAAACCAAACTTATTTTTAGAGAACTGTATTTTGTTTCTACTCCAAGTCCCATTTCCTGTCATAACACCTGTTTCTCATGCAGAGTGAACTGATTGGTAGAAAAGTAAAGTTTGCTTCCTTTTGCCAAGACGGAACATAGCCCTTGGCAAGGTTACCTTTGAAAACAGTTTTTCATGCAGACACCGTATGTAGGCACTATTGCTGTTGCCAAGATCCTCTGACTAATGAAGGGTCGGCGCAATAGTGTATTCTTTCTCGTTGCTGGCGGCAGGTATATGTAGCATTTCTTCTGAGAAAAGGCACTCTAGTGTTTCAAACAGAAGCTAGAAGTTTAACCTTCCGAGAGGAAGGTCAGTGTTAGTTTTTATTGATAGCACAGAAGAAAGCGACTGTATCGGAATATGAAAGATAAACTCTGTGGCAAGCTGAAGCTCTTTAAAACACAGAGTTTTCAAATGTTTTTAAACAAAAATTAGTTCTAAAACTTTCGTGTTTGCAAAGTAACTTCTTTGAATCTCAAAGCAGGATTATGCTTAGTGTTCCATATTGATGATTTGGGGAACCGATTCCTAACTAGGAGGGATTAGCATATAGACCGAATTTAAAGGTCAGAACTTCAGGTGCTTACTTACAGATTATTTTTTTTTTTCTGTTCCCCACTTAATGGAAAAATGTGTAGCAAAAAAGATCAAATATTGCTCTTAGTATCAATTGTGTTCAGAAACCCGTTAAAATCCCATTTTTTTCAAACGTGTGGAGCAAATAATCTTTTCTGTGACAAAGAATAAATGCGCAGGTATCTTCAGCTCAGATTTTTAAATAAAAGCTTGTGGTAAAACTTACTTTGAATGGATGGCTATAATCTACTTAGAAGCCAAGAATTTCTAATATAAAATTTGAATTCAATATTGTGTCTCACAGCTATAGTAATAAAAAGTATATATTCTAGCAACAAGCGAGGAAATTAAAACAAGGTGAGCTAAGTTTCTTCAGGTAATTCAATATCTACTCTGTGGGTATCCTCAGATAGCTAATGAAAGGTTTTAACTCCTAGAAAGTTCTTGGAGAACTTCCTTTATATTGTCATTCTTAAGAAACTGGTGTAGTCCATCATATGTATCACTCATCATGAGGTAAGTAGTGAACTCAGCAGCAGCACTCACAATGATTAAAATTCCCTGCCCATTAAGAGCAACTGAACTCTTCTTTTATAACTATGTTTTCCCACACTTTTAACTAATTTCCAAAGAAAACTTCTATGTCTCGTGTTTCAGATTACACTGGACTTGTTGCAGGAGACTCCTTTCTCTGTTTTTGTGATAGCATTGTATGTCAGACACAAGATTTTTTGTTTGTTTTTGTTGTCCCAAGTATGAATGTCTGTACTTCATCTTGATAGAACTTATTTTTATTGTAATAACTTCTACCTTTTTTTAATAGCAAATACATTTTTAAGTTAAGCAAATCATCCCTGTCAGGTATCTTAGCCTTAAACAAAAACTATGTATAGATGCAAAGTGCGACCCTTACTAAGGAGCTGAAAGATGGATTCTAGCTTGTCATTTTTTCTTTCAAAGCAAGGAACATCTCCTTTCCTGGTTAAAAACTTTTTCTGATTAATAAAAACCTGTTTAAAACTGCTATGTAGTAGAATCATTGGCGGTTGTATTTAGTACTTCATTGAACCATATTAATTGGTTTGAAACTGTTTCTTCTTCATTAACTTCACATGTACATGCCACTGGGCTGGTTTGGGCTGGGCTAGAGTTAATTATTTTCACAGAAGTTGTTATGGGGCTATGATTTCTATAACATTCAATGATTAGAATTTGTGCTGAAGACAGTGTTGATATTACAGGGTTGGGAATTTTAGTTATTGCTGAGGAGTGTTTACGTAGAGGCAAAGCCATTTTTGCTTCTCATTTTTGCAGCATAAATCCAAAGCATAGCACCCTGATACTTACTGTGAAGAAAATTAACGCTATCACAGCCAAAACAAGCACACAAAGTATATCTGAAGTAATTGTAAAGCTTTCTTTGTGTGCTCGTAATGATCTTTCTGATGAAATTGTCCTGGCTTTTGACTAGCAGGATAAATAGCTCATCATTTCACGGGTTTTTTTTTTCAGATAGAATTTACTACATATTTTCAAAACCAGTGCATTTCCTTGCTTTTTCAGTGGTGCAGCAGACATGAAGTGCTTTCTTACAGTGAAACATATGTATCCTATTATATGTATAAAAATAAACTGTTGAATCTTGAGTTCAGTATATTGACTTTCAACTTTAATTGGATGTTTACTCTTGGGGCATAAAACCAAAAAGAGCAACACCACAGAAACAACACTGTTTTTTGAGCAAAGTTAATTAGTCTCTCTTGAGTTCACCTAAGTCGCTTCTGAGTAACTGTTTTGTATATTGGACCCATGTTTACAGTGTGACAACCAAGGTACCACACCTTATTGTGTAACATAGTGTATACCACATATTTTAATAATTCTCAGACTTTATTACTATAACCAGTTAAATCTCTACATTTAAGCAATGATGAGTTGATTCTGTAGTTCCAGTTATTGAATTAGCTATTTAATGCTGTCCCCAGATGTTTATGGTGATAGTTTTATATTTTCTGTAAGTTACTCCTACTGAGTACACTACAGAAGTTTTAATCAATCTGAAATGCCAATAACTACCTAAAAGAGATTTCCTCTCAACCATGCATAACAAAAGCGCAATCCTAACAGAGGAATAGCAGAATGATAAAATCTCTTGGAAACTGGATGTTTTGTTGCTCTGGTACTATGCAGAAATCTTTATGACTTTGTCTTTTCCCTAGAAACTTCAGGCATGAACATCTCAGGTTCAGACAGCAACTGCTTTTTCCAATGACTGAACAAGCTTTAGAGAAATTGGGACTACAACCACTGAAATCACTCAAGTAATAACTCAGCTGATGATAAATTGCTTATGTAAGATTAAGCCATGGCAAATCAGTGGGTTTTTTATTTACAAATCACTTCTGGATGCTCCTCTGAGCATTCAAAACTCCTAGTTTTTGCAGTTTCTTTACATTATACTGAAGATGTGTGCATGATCTCATAGTCTTTCAGCTATTCACCTGCTTCTCTAGTGATTGTATTCAATACTAACACAACTGAAAAACACAGACAGCAGAAAAAGAAAGTAATTGGTCAGTTCCTTGTCTTACACTTCAAAAATACAGAAATAACACTTATTTTATTTTGTAAACACTTAATTTTATTATTGTAAAATTTTAACTTATTTTCAACTTTTCTGAATGCTTGTTTTATATAAGACATTTGATAAGCAAGGCAGAAGCTTGCAATGGTAAGATAAATTCTGAATTTAGTGCAGAATCATGAAAAGTCCATGTCGCTGGTATCTGTGGGAATCACCTGTTCTACCCTTGTCTTCATAGGGTGACCTTGCAAGATTCTGTAGAATGATATGCCCCACTGCCACAGCTTTTCAGATAGTTTTTCATAGTTTAACATCATAGCTGGTCTTCTTCAGCCCACTGCAGTTGTACTTTGGGATTTAAAAAAGTGAAACTTATCCTAATGCACTCTGCACAACACCACTGATGTACCTTATTGTGTTGCTTCCTCAGAATCTATTGAGAACAGTCCAGTCATCAGTGTTTTCTTCCTGCAGCTATTTTTAACTTGAATTGATGAAAAAAAATCTGAGGGACAGGCTCAGGGCAAACTCAAATAGCTACAGTAGTCAATCAGAAGAGAGCAGCTGAGGCCTCTGGGCTGTGGGAACTTGGGATCTGCAGCTGCAGTTTATGAGCAGGCAAAAATAAGTGTGAAGTTAATGCCAATACTGGATATTGTGCACCAGATAGCTGCTTATCAGGGAGTGAAAAGAAGGATGAAAATAGTTTTTGGAGTAGTAACTATTGTGTGAGACCAGCTTTTTGGGACTGATCTGATCTAAAGAATTTTTCTAAAGGCAAATTCAGACCATGGGGTTAGGAGGATTAGGGAGCTCAGGTTAATACTCCTGTGGTGAGTTCCTTGCTAAAGAGGTCAAGTGGAATGAACAATGGGAGTCACTTAGTTGAGCTGTGCTCACTTGTGTCCCTGCCTTAACTGCAGTGAGGCGTTCTGCTGGTCTGTTAACACTGACAACCTGCATGAGAACCTTGCCTACCTGTCATTTTTAACCTGTGATGTGGAATAGCTCAAAAACAATCCTAGGTAATAATAATCTAGATGCTCATTCAAAATACTCTCGTACATAAAAGACATAAAAATATGTAAAAGAAAATAATATTGCCATTTGAATTTCTGTTGTAGAAAAAAAGAAATAACTACTTACAGTATTTTCTCTGCTATTTTATACTTTATTATATTACTTGCCTCTTATTTGCCTCACATTTTTTTGTTGAATCATCCTTCCTCTTCACCTTCCTTGACCTTTTGCAAGAGTAACATGAGTAGTTTAGAAAACCAGAAGCAGCACACCAAAGAAACACAAAACCACAATCATGGAGGTGCTTCTATATGTTCTGTGATTTTCCCAGAAAAGTGCTGTGGTTATGGAAGTGTTTTACAGATGTCAGATAATGGAGTTCAAACTACTGAAACCTCTCCAGAAGCAGCGTAATTTCCATATCCCGTGACATCTTCCAGATTATGGCAGTGGTCATTATCCAGAGGTTTTCAGAGCCACTTGTATGTAGATTGCCACAAACCCATAGAAAATGAGGCTTGAAGTTCCTCTCTAGTTGAAAGTATTCCATTGTACCTGGTTCTTTAAAAATACCTTCCTGTAGGTTTAATCTTATTTGTAGACAGTCTATTGCAGTGTCTTATTTTCTCACCAGTGGAAAGCTTATGTTAGCATTATCTGGGTATTTCTTGCTGCAACTGAAGACCACCTCACCACTGATGAGAAGCAAGATTTCTTTTTTGATTTCAAGAGATTTTAGTCCATCATCCAGGTCAGTCCTTTGTAATTGTTGTAATTGAGTTAACCATCTGCTCATTGGTGAACTTTAGTGAAGTCTGAAGTAAAAAAGGCATTTAATTCTGGTCTTTCAGAATCTTATGTTGACAGATTTCCTTAGCAGTAGAATGATATAGCAATCTTTCATCAAGTTTTCCTGTAACTACTGAGCATACTTTTTGCATAATTTGTACTGTTCTTTGCCCCTTGCCAGTTTTGTTTCAGTTTGTGCTTGGTCCTTTCTGATTTTATCCCTAAATTCTCAGTCCATTATGCTTACATATTTGATACAGTATCCATTTCTTTTAAATCACTGCTGAGGTTAAGAGCATGAAGAGTTTTGCTTTGTCTGCAAGAGCTTTTTCTTGCTATTCTTCCTCATTCCATTAAATTCTGTTTCACAAGAATTTTGTTTTCTTAATGACTGGAAAATAAGGCAAAAAGAGAAAGGGAGACTACTGAGTTAAAAACTTGGAATCTAGCAAATTCAGAGTGACTTTGATTTGAACTCTTATTTCAAGATCACTTTCGTTAGTAATTTCGACTTTATATTATCAGCTCTCTACTTAAAATGCATCTTAAAAAGCCTCAGTTTCAGTTGCCTGCTTTGTGTAAAATAGGTGCAGGCACGTTACATAGCCTTTGGGAATTGCCTGTTGTCTTTTCCGGTTGACTGAAGTATCAGGTCAGCTAATTCAAATCATGCTTCTCATAAAAAGCCTGATTCGTGGTGTTGTTCTTCAGCACGTTCTTCCCAAAGAAATGTGAAGTCCTGGCTCAGTCTTGATTCTGTACTTCAAATGGTTGCAGCTGAACAGTGCTCGTTACTTTTTTTGTGGTTTGTTCATTTGCTTTTTTATTTTTCCATAAAGTTAGGTTTTTTAGAAGTCAGAAAGTTTTATTCAAGACAAAACCAGCATTTATGTCCACAGTTACTACCATAACTTAGACCCTTTAAAACCCACTTGAGCTACAGCATAATACCATAACTTACTGCATAGAAAATCCTAATCACTGCTGTCTGTGCTGGGCACTGGTGATGCACCACCTCGAATTGTGTGCCCAGTTCTGGGCCACTCACCACAAGAAGACACCAAGGGGCTGGAACATGGCCAGAGAAGGGCAGCAGGGCTGGGGAAGGGGTCTGGAGCCCAAGTCTGATGAGGAGCAGCTGAGGGAGCTGGGGGTGTTCAGTCTGGAGGAAAGGTGGCTGAGGGGTGGCTTTATCATCTCTACAATTGCCTGAGAGGAAGGTGTAGCCAGGCGGGGGTCAGGCTCTTCTCCCAACTAATAAGTAACAGAAAAAGGGAAATGGTCTCAAGTTGAGGTAGAGGAGGCTTAGACTGGATATTGGGTAAAAATTCTTAATGGGAAAGTTTGGTTGGGCATTGAAACGGGCTGCACAGAGCAGTGTGCAGTCACCATCTGTGGAGGGATTTAAAAGGTGCACAGATGTGGCACTTGGGGCATGGATTTGTAGTGGACTTGGCAGTGTCGGGTTAGTGGTTGGCCTTGATCTTGAAGGATGTTTTCTGACCTAAGTGACTCTCAAAAATCAGAAACCAGTAGCCTGATTTGGTGTGATGGAGAACCTTAAATACCTAAGAATGTGGCGTTTTATTCAAGGTAGCATAAAGTTTTTTATGGGGCTGATCTCACTAATGGAATCTATATGAAATAATTATTAAATAACTGTGGAAGATGGCCTTAATTCTATGAAAATACAGCTAGAAAGCTCCTTTGATTCCAGCATTAGTAAACTGTCATCAATTTACGTTTCCAGAAGAGAGCCATTGTTCATCTTTAACATAGCATGTGTTAATGCATTTTATTTTACATGTAGAAGTAAATATAGTAATTACCTCCTAAATAATAAAAGAAGTGGTTTTTTCAGTTAAGAGATTGTAGATAATTGTTTTCTCCCTGCAGTTGATGAATAGCAAACGTTGTATGCATTTCTCAGCCTAGCATAGTGCACTCAGTGATTGTTTTAGTGGGGTTCTATGAAAATGGAAAAACTAAAATTCTCATACTAGATAATCTGTATTTAATTGCTTTGAGAAATAAAATGCTGTTGCATCTTAATTTTAAAATACCTATATAGAAGAATATCACACCTGAATCTTACAATAACACGTTTTGAAAAATGGGCTTATTTACAGGAGTTTTGTTTTCTTATACATCCAGATAGCAATCAGTTGTTCTTTAAGTGGAAACTGTTAGTTACTGGAAGGTTTCTTCCATTAGATAATACAGGATTGTAACAAGTGAGTGTCATTCTACTTGAATTTAGAAGCTCTTAATGTTATGAAAGGATATCCTCAGGATGTTTTACATATATCAAAGCGTGGAATTAAATTATAAATCAAATAAAACCATTATGTGCATCTTAGTCACACAGTAAAACTGATCTGTCCAACAAACCAGTCAATATGGCTCAACAATGGTACAGTAAGTGGTTTCTAACTAAGTTATACATGTGTTTCAAACAATAACTCACAGCATAATATTTTTCTGCACTGTTATATAAGATAATGCAAGTTCGATCTTGTTAAACTTTGTGAAATTAGGAATTAGAAGTTACAGAGACTGGATTGTAAAAATTCATTTAATGGAAGATTTCAGCTGTTTTATGGTTCAAAGACGCTGTGAAGAATTAAAAGTGCGTCTATACATTTAAACAGTTTATATTCTTGTGTATTTGTGTAAAAGCAGTAGTAGCTGATGGCCAGTGCTTCAACATGTTTCTGTTGCTGTTAATTAAGGATTAGCTGTTGGAACAGCCATAATAAAACACACAGCAACATGGTCTCCTCTCAAGATAGGAAAGGTTCACTTTATTGTAAGCATACCTTCCTTAAGTACACTCCCTCGTTAACCCCAGAACAGAATATTGCTCATTCGTCAGAGCAAGCAACACCTCTTGCACAGAAGTTTTCGTTATAAACAATAGATTTTTCAAAATACACACTCTGTAAACAGTAGCAGGTGCCTTTGTTCCTGGGAAAACCTCTGCTCCCAGGCCAGCCCTTGGGAAAGCCCGGTGTTCTCACAGAGCCTTCCCACAGGATACTTGTGCCTCCACATACTTCTACTAACCGGCTTTCTGAGGGAATTTATGTCTGTTACTGAGAGCATCCCTGCCAGAGAAATCAATTCCCAGGTAGACAGCTTAGCAGGATCACTGCTGGGGCAGGAGGGAATGTCACAGAGCTGTTCAGCAGGGATGCAGCCGGTGTGGACAAGGTTCGTGGTGCTGTGGGTGCAGAACAGGGCTCCGTCCTGTGCCAGCCCTGGTGCAGCACCCTGGGACCTTCCTGAGGTGCTTGTGGCCGGCATGGGGACAGTGTGCCATGGGTTGGTCGTCAGAGTGACACTGCACTGCCATGCTTGTGGTCAGGGTGCAAGAGAGAGGCTGTTGGGGGTGAACTGGTACACTTGTGGCAGGTCACATTTCCACACGCACTCAGCAAGGATAGTGAGTTTTACCTGGAGATGGAAATGTGTCATTACTCTTTTCTTTCCCATGTTTGCTTACCTTCAAAGCAGATATAGTCTTCATACTGTTGCTTTATGCTGCTTTTATCTTTATTATTAGCCTTAAAGAGCATGCAGAGGTCAGGAATTTGACCTAAGAAGCATAAAATTTGAATTATTAATTTGATAGATAGGATAAAATGTACAGAAACACGGCAGGGCACAGAATGACTCAACTTTAGTGTACTGGGTAATTCCAGTGTTGTCTAGTGTAACAATATATATGTGATTGTGTGGAGGCAAAATGTTTCAGCTAGGCTGTAAGAATTCACATTGAGCTTGTAATGAAGAGCATCAAGTTCAGTGAAGTTGATGGTGAGGAACAGAGCTGTCAAGGAGCCAAGGAGCTGTCAGCGTAGCCAGGGACAATCACCTCTAAGTGTACAAGCCTCCCATTTACCGGGGCTCCAAAGCCTTTTTGGCAGTCTTACTGCCCTCTCTGCCTCCACTTTATAATGAATTTCCCAATAGCTTCTGCCTGTGAGAAACCCACCCAAATCAGTGTCTTCCTTTTATCCCTCTTTAAAGCTTCAAGGGCTAAATCCTTTCCTTGAAGGGAATGCACACTGAAGCCCTTAATGGCTTGTTGTGTTTGTGCAACAGAACTAGCAACAAACAGACAATTAAAGAAAAAAAAAGCCTTTTAGAAATTAAAGTAAATAGGGGGATAGAGAGCAGAATGACTGTGTTTATTGTTATTGAGTACTGTAGCTACACAGTAATAAACTTAATATAGTTATGGAAGTTGTAATGTGGTATTAACTAAGTAGTTTAATTTATTTTGTTTTCAGAGACCCCTTCAGAGATACTGTTTTCATAATTTTAAACATTCATACAGTGCAGATAAAGAGAAAAATAAATATGAAAATAATGTATTTCCATAGTTATTAAATTTATCATGCTTGAGGTATCCCTGGAACTTCCCATACCGCCACATCTAAGAGCATCACACTGATACATAAGTAAAAAGAAAAATAGAGTAATACCATCTTCTCTGATTGAAGACAATGTTACCCCAAAGATTGTGCATGTTTTTCAGATATACATGAGTTACAGTTACATTTGATGTTGAATATGTTTCTGTAAAGCAGTGCTGACTTCTACTCTGGCTTCCCTGGGCTTGACTTTTAATCCCCTCACCAGAGTTAATGTTAAAAATAATACTGGTTAAAGGCCATCTCATAGTCTCTTCTATTAATTATACATTTGGTGTATCCACTTACCCTTTTAACATGTGAGCTGCAGAATGGTTACCTCTGTCTAAAATACTAGCCAGATAAGTCACTTCTGTCCCTCTACTAGCAACACAATGGTCAGTCTCTGTTGATGAAATATAAAATTAAAACCATTACTCAAGACAGAGCTGTAATAACACCATGTATCATTTGACATAAAGTGCCCAGACTTTGTAAAAGTGCAAAAGTAATATCCCTCCATCTTTGCTCTTCATTTAACAATTGTGTGCTTTCACAGGCTTTTCAAGAGAACATTTTAGACAGTGGAAGTGCCTGGAAATCAAATCTTTATTAAATATTTATGGGGGAGGACACCTAATGACTTCTAGGGGACCCCATAAAGAGATTCAGTATCCATAGAGTTCACTTATCATTGTTTGTTGTTGCTATGATGGTTGATATTAAATATTTAACCAGTGACAATTTGCTCAAAGCTGTACAAGGCTAAAAAATCCAACACATTATTCCAGCTTTTAAAACTTTGTATTGGTGAAACAAATGCAGAAAGTATGCTAAGTCACTATGAAGCATACCTGGAAAATAGACCTGAGGAGAGCACCTGTTCCCATTGCCCCTGCTTTCCCTCTGCCATCCTCACTTATGTGCCTTGCAGCAGCAGGAGCTGCTGCAGGAGGAAGATGCTTTCTGTTGGGGAAGCTGTAATCAAAGGCCACTGTTTTCATCCTCACTGTTACAATAACTGCAGGGACAACTGCTTGACATTTTTCACTTTCCCTGTGACATGGTGCTAGAGAAGATGGAAAGGGGCACTGTTACCATCTCCAGAAAGAGGATACCCAGGTACCCAAAGGCTTCACTGGTGTAAGACCAGTCACAACAAAAGAATTTGGGTCAAGAGTTTTTGGTTCACTGGGTGAAAACATAAGAAGTACAGGAAAGTCTGATGGGAACTGGAGGAAAGAGATATTAAAAAGGTATAGTACCCAAAGTTGCTGGTGAAAAATAGCGATGTTATTTTTCAGAGCTATTCAACATCCATGCTGAGTAGATCCTCATGATATCCTTAAAAGACAAAGACAAAAACTATAAGGAGGAGGCTTGTTGGGAAGGACAATACAATTTGACAGAAGGTGGTACATTGTAGCATGTGTAGTATTAGTATACCAAACAAGCAACTTGACATTTTACAGGTTCTGTGGATACAGACAGGGAGGATACAACACAGAATCTAAATGTCTGACCTTAAGTAATGAAGAAATTGTGCAGAATAAGGTAGTACCATCTCCCTTGAATAATACTGTGCAAACTCAGGCTTCTCTTTTGCAAGGCAGACTAGCATAGGAGAATGAAAAAGGGTACAGAAGGAAGTTTGAGAATCGTCAGCAGTTATCCACCAATAGAGGAAGTAATAACAAATAATAAGAAATTGGAACCACCATAAATAAAACTACAAGAGAAGGCATCACAAATTTGATCTCTGGAATCCCTAAGCTGAGATGTGTTCAAAATTTTAGTGAAAAAAAAAATGACTGAGCACGAAGAGGCCTGAAGGATTTTTTAGGATAGGGAAACAAGAGCCTGTGAGAGCACTTCATTTGAACATGCTAAATTGGATGCAGGCAAACACAGATAAGGAGGTGGATATGTGTGCATTAGTTCCTTTTGCAAGCAGTGTTCCTTCCAAGTTATGATGAACTTAAACCATTGTGTGTGATATACCTTCTATGTTAATTAGGAATTGATTATGTTTTACTAGTACAGTCCTGATCCATGACTCAGCTACCATGGTTGATGAATCTGTGCATGTTATTTAGTGTGTGTCTGTCAGTTGGCAAAAGAAAGACTTTAACTAAACCAGTAAAACATTTGAAGTTTTATTACAGTTACTTTGGTTTTGTCCATTAGCAGATTTCCAAATGCTATTTAAAAATAGAAAGCTTTAACTTTTTAGCATCAATGTATTCCTTTTTCAGTTATTTGACATCTTCTGATAATTTAATTTAATTAAAAGAATGTTTGCTTGTTCAAAAACAATTACACTGATTTTTAATATTCCTTTAGTATGTAAAGGAGAACAATATGCACAGATTTGAACTCTTGTGAATTTACACAAGGTATGGTTTTTGAGATGTTAAATGCATTTAAAAATGAATGTGCACTTCAGTAAAGTTTACAAAAGTACTTTCGGTCTCAGGCATAATTTTGCATAATAAGGAAAAGAAGGCAGAAAGCAGTTACTAAGTTTCTAAAGGTTAAATAATAAGAAATTAAAAATTTATAAAAATTATAGGATCATAAAAATGTAAACCTGGAAGGCGAATAAAATTTATTTAAAATTCATTCTCTGTTTGAGGCAGTTGAGTGTACTAGGACACCAATACAAAATTGTGTCTAACCTTTTATACCATGTTGCATAATAGGAAACCTGTTTTAGCACTCCACTGTTCTGACAGTAAGGTCCTCCCTCCCTCCCTCTCTCTTTCCTCACTCTCACTTTCATCCCGTTCCTCTGCTTTCGCCTTTCTATTTTCTTTCCCTTTCTCTCCCCTCTGCTCTTTTTTCCCCTTTTGCTACACCCTCAGCAGTACAGCAGTGAGTTTCCACACCAGGGTTGCAAGAAAGTGGAAGAAAGCTGAAGGAAATTCTGCTGGTTTTTTAGTATTTGCAGTATGAAATGCAAATAGCTTCTTAGAAATAAATTACCAGGAGAAGCAAAAACAGGTGAAAAACTACTCTTGTTTTTAAATTATTGTGTTTAAATAAAATAAAAAGTTGAGGCCAGAGCCGAGTTAGGATGAAAAAATTGAAAAAACAATTTGATTTTCCAACTCTGATAAGAACTGAGAGCTCTACTGAGGCAAAGTCATCATGCCCAAGATCATCAGCAGAACAGACAACATGGTACACTTTCTCATCAGATAACACTGGTTCAGGCGTATCAAAAATCAAATTAGCAAGCAGGAAGCCAGAATTCAAGCACAGTTGGTTGCATTTATACTTTTAGTTCCTGACCTGATGTTTATGTTCAGGTGCCAGCTATCAAAGCATGGCAATTTGTAACTAAATGCTAGAGAAGTCTATATTTATATGACACAGTGTAGTGCTCCAGGTAGGCAAGGGACATCCTGCACTGCTGCAGCCTGGCACAGTGGCTGCCATCCCGAGGAGCCCTGTCTGCATCTGCACAGCACTTCACTGCACTCTGCAGGGGGAACCCGGACTTTACTTTTTATTTTGGGAGTTAGGAAGAGGTGTCTATACATACCAAATATTAATGGAGCCCAGTATAAATTTTATTGCGTTCTTGTTGTTTACATTTTATCAGAAAATGATTAGGATAAAGCTCAAGTGCTTTTTTATTTACTGGGATTGTGTGGGTAGCTGCATTCAGATGAGCATTAGATTTGGTTACAGTCCACAAAACATCATTTTCTAATCTTTTTTAACATGCTTAATGTTTTGTAGTGATTTTTGTTAATGATTTATTTCACATGTTCATAGGCAATTTTAAATAGCTTTATTTCTAATGCAAAGGTCTGTATAATAACATTTTAAGTAAATCTGACAAAATTATTGGAGGTATGTGCTTGAATGTGATTGTATATCTGCATATCTCTTTAAATACATCTTAACATTTAAACAAAATCTCTTCTTCCCAGTGTGAAGAATACAATTGATAGAATTGTTCATCCAAAATTGAGGAACAAGTAATAAAAATTTGCACAATACATCAAGATTGTTTTCCCTGTACAGTCACTATGTATGAACTTAAAATTATTTAGATTTCTTAGGAAAGATGTTTTCTACAAATATGAAGGGGAAAAAACTGCCTTTAAGCAAAATTTGAACTAATTGACTGATTCTTGCATTGCTTTTTGCCATTAGAAAGAAGTACTGTAGTCTCTGGGGTGCTCATGGTGTAGGAAGGAAATACAGAAAAGAGAAAGTAGTTTTCTGAAGATATACGAAATATTAAATAGTTTATGTTTAACATTTTAATGATGAAAATCGCAAAATCAACTGTTTAATTGATCTTTGGTCCTTAGCAATTATGAGGACAGATGGAGTTTCTTGGAGAAAATCACTCCAAGAAATAGCAAGTTCATTCAGTACACTGTTGAGGCAAGTCAGATTTACTTCTTCATATAAAAGTTCTTCTTTGTTATTGATGCTTTATGTCCTACCATTTCATATTGGCACTGTGGAAGGTTATTGCCTTGTGTTCAGTTCCTGTTTTTCTGATTTGCCTCATTGGAAAGGCTATGGGGAGGCAATTATTGCTGTGTATTGCTGCCAATAAACGTTTTTGTTAATCATCAATTTAAACACTGAAATAGGTATGGAAGGGATACTTTATTGTTAATACTATGGGTATCTAGGATTGTTAGAGGTCAGGTAAATTGATGAAATTAATAGGTGTATGTGTGTTTTCTTTCTCTACTGTTGATGGGAGATTATGGATTCATTTGCAAATCATATCAGTGGAGGGACAGGGGATAACACAGAGAACTTTTGTCTCTCTAAATCTTGTTTTGGGGATTAATGAGAATGTGCTCAAGATCCCTGGAAAACTTCCTGTGCATTCCTCTGTCTCGTAATGCATACTTTTCAATATTAAGCATTTCATGACTAAATTAACAAACATGCACTGTGGTGGATCTTTAGTGGATTTCAGTATGATTTTATTGTGGTTTGAGCGAAATGAAGGCACAACGAAGTGTTAACTACAGAGATTGGGGTCTCTGCAAAAGGGAAGCTGGATGTGGAAGCAAGCACAAAGCAAATCAGGACTTAGTATTTATTCTTCAGGTATGTTTCTGCCATCGTTGATCAGTTCTGTCTAATTTACTTATGAAACCAGTGGTTGCTAAGCTGATAATTGGAACAGCCGTAATCTCTCACTAGTCTATAACACTGAACAAATACAAATTTTATTTCAAAATAGGGTTTGGGTGGTGGTTTTGCTGTTTGTTTTTTTTTTTTTATTATTATTTGCACTGTATTTCTAGACTTGTCAGCATTAAAAAAACTTCTTAACTTTCCTGTTCTAATTTGTTTGTTTGTTTGTTTGGAGTGCCAGAGGAGTCTTTGTGGTGCTGACTACAGCTCTCCTCTGCTTACTTTATCCTGGAGAAATCATGGGGTTTTGAAAAAGAAAAATGAAGCTTTATACATAGTTATGCAAAAAAAACCCCAAAAAACTTGCAATCTTTTTTTGCATGTTTAATCTTAATATTTTCTTTGTACTTGGTGTTTTGGAAGCCTGTATTTTTAAAGGAATCATCATAATTTGTTCTTTCATGTTTTAGTTTTCTTTATTCCCTTAAAATGAAATGTTTTAAAGTATTACTGACACAGGAACTAAATTTATGAATGAAAAATATTTTCAGGTAATAAGTCTAATAAGTTACTTCAATTAGCATTCAAGAATCAAACAGCTGTAGTATCCAGGTCTTTTAAAGTAGCTTTATTGTAAAAAAAACCCCAAAACAAACAAAAACCAACCAAACAAACAAAAAAAACACCCAAAAAACCATTCTGCCATGTGTATTTGCTTATAATGTCTGTCATTAAATAACTCAAAGAAAACTTCCAGCCCCCACCCAATGAAGTGGCCTTAGTACCAATGTCTGCTAAAAGAGAACTTTATCATTTAATGCCTAATCTAAAAAACATTATATTTTCATATTTTTTCAGTGAATCAGGTATAAGAGATACATCAAAAATATAGTAACATTATTAAAAGAGTTTTGCTGTTAACTGAAGGTGCTAATCTCATACATTTCTGTAGATTCAATTATAATTTATTTTCATTTAGATTTTTTCTGTCATATAATCATGTGTTTCTATGATTTCTACATATCTTGTCCGTCTTCCAAGATACATTTACAACCATGACAATATAAGAGAGGGTACTTGCAAGCAGTGGGTTTTTTTATCCTTTATGCATTCTTTTCTGTCGATACTTCAAAGATTTAATCATACCAATAAGCAAATTACTGGGCTTTCTACCTGTGAGCATAAATAACACTGATCATACTGTTTAGTTTTCATGGTCTTTCAGTGATTAAAAAATGAAATTTTTATATTATTTGCTTGATAATTAAATCATTGTTAACAAATCACTTAAAATTGAGAAAATTGGAGTGGATATATGGAATTATGCTTTCTATTTTTCAAGCAGTGTAGAAAGTTCAAGAAATTTAATCTTTTGTCATGAAATAGTTGTTTTCAGAGCAGCCACTATTTTATTCACCAAAAAGAAAGATTCAGGCTTTCATTTTCTACTGTATGTGTTTCATTGTTTTTTTCTTTACACTGATGAGCAGGTAATCACTTGGACTGCAAGAGCTGTTTCTATTGATTTTTTTACTTGATTCTTCTTTTATTGATATTGACGTATCTGGACATCTTTAAAAACATTTAAAATTTTGAGTAATCTTCTGATATGGGATAAAACCTTATACATAGTGAGAGAAAGTGATACAGAAAATTGCTAGTATATCTATTTTATTTCCTCAACTGATCTTTAGCTGTTTTTGTGGCCTTCCCCCCAGTAACTCACAGCAGTATTCAGTGGGGTAGTTTATGAATGCTGCTGCTATCCCAACAGCGTACAAAATATAGATCTGAAGTGCAGGATTGCAGGTTTTCTGCTATTGCACCAGATATTTGTAACAATGTGTTCCAAGGCGGAGGCCTAAATAACTTTTTACTTTCTGAGAAAGGAGAACTGAAATGTATTAAAACTTTTCATTTCGATGTTGTGTTGTACAAACACATGTGCCTGAAATTCCAGTGATGCTTTTAGCTTGTATAAATTCTTTGTCATTTACAAGCGTCTATATTCTGGTATCATTTCTTAGATTTTTGTAATTTAATCACACTTCAATATTACTTTCTTTTAATGTGTTCTGTAATGACTTAATAATCATTCATACCTGTTCTATAACTGACTAACAGCTAAAAAAATGTTATAACTGTAAATTATTTTCCTGATGATTAGTGCATAAGCCAGTATTAACTTATGTAATCTGTATTTACCAGTACAGTCTTTATGGCAAGATTGGCCCTTTGTAATATGTCCTCTGTCTGGGTCAGAAGGTGAGTGTGTTGAGCCTTGACCAGAAATGAGAATATGTCTCATTTACACCTGATTGCCCTTTCTCTTCATGCATTAAAGTTACAATTTTTAACAGCTAAGTAACCTGAACAGAACTGCTATTTTCCTTCAGAATTTTGTTTGCCAGTTTCCTTTGTAGCTATTTGATTTTACTGATGGTAAAGCTTATCGAGTTATAAATGAGAAAAGGCAACATTTCTCAGATCCCAGCAATTAGTGAAAGCACTTGCATGTTTGTTTATTTTAAATGTGACCATTTGTGGAATATGTCCTATTAGAAATTATTTTTGCTTTGGTTGGTGTAGACTATATTACAAAATATCTGTATATTTTAAGGGATTGAGTTTACATGCTGTTGAATTAGCTGCAGCAGCTTTCATAGATGCCTTAATTTAACAAATGCATTTGTAGTTAACTGCTCCCTTGACAATAAAGGGAAATGAATCACCAACCCCAGAATTAAAACCTGTCCAGATTAGCCAAATAGCTGATGCTTTCTAACTATGAGTTTCAGCAGCTCATACCCCTGTGTGCTGTGACAAAGAGGGGACTTGTATGACACAATTACTTCTGGGGAAAATACCCAGTTACACTGGAGCCATGCTGCAGGCAGTCATCTCCCAGAAATGCTGATTGGTCTAAGTGAGGGAATGCCTGTCTCAGTAACATAGTGGTCATCCAAATATGCCCAGAGTAATAGAGAGCCATTCAAATCAACCAAGATGTTATACTCAACATCTTTTTGGCATGTCACCTTCACCTGGAAAGGACTTCCATGCATGGTACGAGCAGCATTTCTTGAAATATCAGAGAAGCACCACTGATTTTGGTTAACTCAGTGAACGAAGGATTCCTGACTGGTTGGGATATTTTTCAGTAAGCATTTGCATGGTACGTTTGCCATGCTCATCTGGATGACATCTGCATAGAGAAAATTTTTGCTTTATGAGCTTTATCTCACTTTAAATGCTTTGTGGTGTGTCTTAAGTAGTAATGGTGTACAAAAAAATGTCCAATTTACCATCTAAAAGTAGAAAATAGTCATACCTTAACTCCAGTCAGCAACTAAGGACCATGCAGCTTGCACCCCCACCTTCTCCCACAGTGGGATGGGGAGGAGAATCAGAAAGAAGACAAAACCCGGGGATTGACATAAGAACAGTTTAATAATTGAAATAAAATAGCAACAGCACTTGTAGTAGTGTTCTACAGCACTACTGTTCCTGCTGTTCTATTATTCCTATTGTAATGAAAAGAGAGACAACAAAATGAGAGAAATAAAACCCAAAGGAAAGAAGTGAAGCACGATGCCACTGTTCACCACCCACTGACTGATGCCCAGCCTGTCCCCCAGCAGTGCTGGGCCCCAGTTCCCCCTCGTTTGTGTACTGGGCATGACATTCTGTACTATGAATATCCCTTTGGCTAGTTTGGGTCAGTTCTGATGGCCATGCTCCCAGCCAGCTCCTTATCCACCTCCACACTGACAGAACTTGAATTGTGGTAAACACAGTTCAGCAACAGCTAAAACATCACTGTACTATCAGCATGATTCTCATGCTAAACTGAAAACACAGCACTGCTCAGTGTCCTTTCATTCTACTTCACCCCAAGGGATCTGTTAAAGAACATCAGTAACCCCTCCTCCAGAGGCAGGTTTTAACATTAAATTGTTATCAAGGACGGTCTCGGAACATTTCAGCTTGTTAAACCACGTGAGGTTCTTGGCTGGCTTACTTGGCTTGTCTTTTAACCTCGTATTCAAAATTTCAATTTCTTTCAATTCCTTACCCTCAATATTTTAATATTATGCGTGTTACTTTTTTTCAAAGGAACAGATTTACAGTTGACACTTAAGCTTTTTAGGGAGCACAAGGAGCTTGGGTGCAAAGAGTTGAGATAGCTTTCAAATCCAAAGACTGACTTGGATTACAGGCCTTTAGAGGAGTTGGTAAAGAGTAAGGACCTGTAGATTGATTGATTCTCTGCTTCTCTGGCTGTGAATATGCTGTATTTTGCAGAAAGGATGTTGCGACTGGACTGTGACCATTTCGTTCTGATACTTTCTTATTCTTGCAATTATCTGTTAAGATGGTAATGTACTTTCCAGTGTCTGATATTTGGAAGCTTTTCTTTTATTATTTTTGGCTTGGATAATTGCCACTATAATTCGGATGTGTTCAAAATTTCTTCATAAGCAGTCTTACAAGTCTCCTGACAAGCTTTATTCTTCAGACTTTTAAGTCAAGGTAGTCAATAGACCTGAGGTTTTTGACTGCAGTGTTAATGATTTCTGTAGGCTGTCCAAGACTCATGAAAGAAGAAAATAGTTTCTCCTCCTCACATAGGATCTGAACATTTGATGGCTTTTGTCTGAGTTGTCGTTGATGGTTTTCCATATTCCTTTATGGGAAGAGCTACTTAATTGTACTTTAGGTTCCAGTTAATTAGAGTATAGACAAATAGTTCGCTCATCCCAATATGAAGCTGGATGAGCTATACTTGTTTTTGCTTTGGCAGAAGAAACTTCTTTATCATTCATCATGAATCTGAACCAGCAACAGAGTAAATCTATGAGACTCTGGAAGTCAAATTGTGAAGTTCTTTTTTTATATTTTTGTCAGGAAGACTTGTTAGCAGATGTCTTCCTCGTCTTCCCCACTTTTATGTCATAGAATCATAGAACTGAATAGCTTCTTCCAGAACTTGTTTAAGAAAGGGCAAACAGCTAGGGGATAAGGTGAGAAGAAAAGAACACAGGAGGCTCAGTAGTGTGCTGATCAGAAGGTGGAGAGAGCTGCTGGTTATTTGAATTTTTTTAACTCATTGGCATGGCCACATAGTTACAAAAGTAAAAGGATGGCATTCCACGCATTTATAGGCTGGGGACCCTTTAGCCTTGATGGAAGGATATGTTAATCCAGGATGCTTCCTTTTCTTGCATGGTTCTTAAACATACTGACATCTCTAGATGAAGGTCTAGAGTCCTTTATTTGCAATGTAGATTCTGATTGTGTTTGAAGGGTTTTTTTAATTGATTAATTCTAATGTCTTCAGTTGCCTTCAATTT
Source organism: Acridotheres tristis (assembly GCA_037013685.1). Classification (NCBI taxonomy): domain Eukaryota; kingdom Metazoa; phylum Chordata; class Aves; order Passeriformes; family Sturnidae; genus Acridotheres; species Acridotheres tristis. The sequence continues at coordinate 14,381,292 of CM072919.1, forward strand.
TGTCCCATATTCCTGAGTAGATGTTATTATTTTGTGTGCTACCAGTGATATGTGGTGCTCATACATGTAGTACCTGGGTATATATAGTACATGTCTTGGTACCTCGTGGGTTGCTGTACTCTGGGTTTATAGATGGATAACTTCTACTCTTACACTTTATGTCTTTGGCCGGAGGCATTATTGTCCTTTCTGGTAATGAAAAGTTAAAAATGTTTGGAATCAAATTTTAAAAAGCCACTTAAAAAAAAAAAGAAAATAGAAATGAAACTATGCATAGGACATGTGCCCCAAACCTTATGTCAAAGGATCTTTACATCAGAGTATGCAATACAAAATAAGAATTGCGTGAGTAAAAGTGAGAGTTGTGTTCATTCTTTCTGTTATGTTGAAAAAAAAATGTAGATGGTTAGGACCAAAACACTTCCCTAATAGATGGATGAAAGGAAAAATCTATTTCCTGCTCCAAGTCTGTGACAAAATGCTGCTGCAAATATTTTTGACAAGATGTCAGGAGTAATTTTTAGTTTTCTAGGAGTGTTCTGACTAAAGTAAAATGTCTTATTTGAGACACAAAGCTCAATATAGCTGTAAATCTTCAACAGCTCTGATAGAAAATATGTAAAAGTAAATATTTGTAGATGGATACCCCCACATTTTTCAAGTAATGCTTTTCCATGTATGCTGAATTGTTTGAAACTTATGATGTTTCTATGAACTTACCAGAAATACTGAAAGCAAGATGTTTTCAATACCAGCTTCAGGCAGAATGGATCTCCTTAGAATAATAGATTTCTCCAATTAAATTCTTATATATGGCTTCCTCTAATGAAAGCCAGTCCCATTCTCAAATACAGTTTGAGACAGTACTTATGTGAGGATTTATTAATTCTTCTTTCCACTGGAAAAGAGCATTCATGACTTCTGACAATAGCCATTGTATTTATTGTTAAGTATAAAGATGTTTTTGTGATATCAGAAGTTCCTAAAAAGTGGCTCAAGAGTGTTCCCCTATTTGGCAGTGTAAGCTGAATTGTCTTTAATTTTGTTTTTCTTGAACTACTGATATCAAGAGGTTTTCTGTTTAGTTCAGCTGGCAAACCACACTGTTAGAAATAGCCCTGTTTTTATGCATAAGGTAAAATATTTTATCTTAGTTATAAAAACCAGACAGCTGAAGCATCTGCCTTCAATACACTTAAAAGGAATTGCATTGATGTTTTTGTTGCAGGAAGAGCAAAGAGTATGTATTTTTCCTATATGAAATAAATGAACTGATGTTAAGAGGCTATGGTTTTTTTTTAAAAAAAAGCCATATGTAGAAGGCAAATCATATTTGCCGTATTTATTTCTGCAGTAAACTATTATTGGCTATGACATATGTCTAAATGTATGATACACAATATGATGAGGTTCATTTGGAGTCTTGAATTTTACTGACTTTTCCTGAGGATTTTAAAGGATGCCTATCCTTCCATGTAAGAGTTATCTGTATGGAGCAGGCAACCTCTAATTCATGGCTTGAAGCCCTTTGATCTGCTACAGACAGCAGCCTCTATCATTTATTTTTGAGCTTCCCACCTATTCGGGATAGCTGGACTGATTTTCTTCTGTGTCCTGCATTTCTGTTGGATGTTTTAGGATGCAGAATTTCAGCTGCTTTCCTGAATACTAAACACTGCTACAATTTTCTGAAACATGAGTGTCAGCTTGAGGAAGTGTTGAGACATCTTTCTGGAGGACTAGTAGGAAATCTTACTTTTGAACTGACTGATGGTAAAAACTTGCTCAGGGTGGTATTACGCAGCAGTTTTCTGCAATTTTTTAAGTTTCAAACTGAAATGTAAGGTCTGTCTGCCTTCTCCTTGCTTGTAGATACAAAAGGAAGGCAACTTCATCTAAAATTCTTCAGATAAATTTAGTTCTGCATTTCATTTGTGCATTTTCAGAGGGTTTTTTTGGCTCCTTGTCACATTTGACAAATTCTTCCATTTCACCGTGTAGCAACTTACGTTTTCAATAAAAAATCCAATGTTTATTGTCCATACATTGTCATACGTAGTTATCTGGCCTTTAATCGTAGAGATGCTTAGGAAGCTGTGTATCTGTTTGCAAATCTAGTCATGTATACAAACATAGATTTTAAAGTTAGTACTCAGCTCAAACTGCTTTCCATAAACATAAGCTGTTGCTGTATTAAGAACATCATTCAACATTTAAAAATCTTGGGTTTTTTTATTTTCAAGGTATGTGGCTTGCAACAATTTCTATATGAGAACTTGAAATCCATTTCCATTATTCTCTAAAAGTAGAATTTTTTCTCACTGGAATTACATATAGTGGGTTTGGAGTTGCTTTAAGGTATTACATTTTTTTTAAATTCAGATTTATGCTTAGTATAACAAGCTGGGAGAATCATGACCACCTATTTTTTGCCCTGTAGAAGGTCTTTAAAATAACCCTAAAATCTTTTATAAAGCCTCACAGTATGTTTGGGAAAAATGTGCATGGAAAACATAATACAGGGGAAAATCTACATTGACAATACTTTCATGCAATTGAATTTTTCCAGCAGTTGTAAGATCTAGCATAACCATATAGTTGTTGACTGGTAGATTCAGCACATAGCTTAAAAGACTCGGTTTTATCTTTGATTTTTAATAGTACTGTTTCCAAAGGCATTCTTTTAAACATTATTTTCTTCAAATTTTTTCCTATGTAAAACTTTATTTAGCTCATTTATTTTTATATTAGGAAATGCACTTTTCCCTGATGTCTTAATCTTTTGTTTCTTTTTTCTTTCGTCACTTGATTAATGTATTACACTTTTATTTACCTGGGTCTGCCACTTTGGAAGCTTTTGATGGATTATATCTCTCCTCCTATTTTCTTTTCTATGAAAGAGTAAAACAAATTATTTGTTTTCTCCTTTTTTTTTTTTTCCTTGCCAGTATTTGAGTGTGTGTTTGTAGGGATTACAAAGTATGGTAATAAATTATTAATTGCATTAATGTGATTGTCTTCACTGCTGAAGTGTTTAAGAATCCTTAGGAACAGCTTATTAAGAATCTTTATATGCCTTTGACTCTAACTTGAGTGCTTGTAAAGATTAGTGGCCACTTCTGTTCCTTGAACTTGTTGGATTGAGAGGCCTATGAAGAGTTATTTGAGTGGAGTTTTGCAGTTTGCTGAATAATTTTATGTGAGGCATAAACAAAATTTAGAACCGTGTTATATATAAACCAGGGGTATATTCATATTTGTTGTTCTTCTAATACACTATTTTGTTATGCTAAAAAGAAAAACATACTTTAAAGTTCTTGGATGTTTGCAAAGCATTGTTTTTTCCTCCATGATTTCAATACTTGGAGAATTTCTTGATAAAAACTTTAATTCTATACATGTTACCTATCCGCCTAGCTTTTCCTTTTGTTGATAGTTGTAGATATAAATTTTTATTCTATTACTCTTTCTAATAAATCTACTTGGTTAAAGAAGTTTTCTAAATTGTGCAAAAAATCAAAAACTCCCACTGTATAAGCATAACCTGAAAATTCTTTTACACTGTGTTTGACTAACATCACTATTTCCACCCTTAGTAACCTTCAAACTCTTGTCTTTTCACACGTTAATCAAAATTAGTCTCCATGAGCACAAATTAACCCTATTTTGAGTTTTAGTTGACATAATGGACCCTGGAGGGGAAGGAAGATGGCTAAGAAGGCAGAAAGAGAGTAAGCAGACTCCCATTCCAGCCCTTCAGTCAGTTGGAGCCCCTACCTGCCAACCCTTCCAAACCATCTTGGGCTACAGCCACCTTTGTAGGGATTTAATTGCCTTCCTTGTTGTCAGGGAATATGCTAGAGCACACAGTGATTATCTAAGACAGCTAGAGGAAATGGATGCAGACACTGAGTTCCATCTCAAGAGCTCTTCCTGTGCTGCAGCCCAAGGCTCCTTTTAAAACCCTGCCTCTTTGTTTTTATGTAAAAAGCACTCTAAATCCCAATCCAACTGAAGAAAAAGCCAAATTAGTTTTTCAGATGTTTTCACAAACAGTATCATCAGCATACATTTAGTATGGAGCCTATGGTGGTGTAACTGTGTAAATGGGTAAAATAAAAGTGGACCCTGTGGCCATTGGATTTTCAGTGAGATTTTGATACTTGTAACTGAAATAAGAATGTAAAAGCTAAGCTCTTAGCAATAGGACATGTTTTCATCTGCAGTCAGAAATCAGTTGTGAATATTTAGATTATATAATTGTTTTATAGTAGTTTAGGTTTATCCTAATTTCTCATCTTAAAATGATTCTAACTGCTCTTGGTTTTAAATTTGTGCTGCAATGTAATCAACAGACCTGTAAAGCCATTTGACAGATCCTTTTGGAGGAGAAAGGTGCTGTGTAAGTAGGCAGTACTATATTTAATAAGTATGTGCAAGATAGTGTGTGTCAAACCATCTTGAAATCTCTATGCCACAACTCAGTTGTCTTATTTTTGAAGTAAGAAGCCCAGAGGGTGGCAGTGAAAGCAAAGTTATCCAGCTTTGTCTAAGCATTTCTTCCAAAGACAAGCCATGCTGAAAAGTAAAGATATTTTAGAAATCACCAGGTTACCACTGGTAAAAAGAAACTAGCTAAGGAGAAAAGGGAATTTTTTTATGTGTTCAGTTGAGAGGCACAATAGAAGCACACAAGAAACCAAGATCTGATATTGCTGTGATCAGTGTTGTATTTTTTGCAGGTTCAGACAGTGTTTTCATAATTTCTTATACTATAAGAGAGTGGCTCAGAATAATTTGTTGGGAGTCAATGGTAATTATTATAGCTGATGCCAACTAATAGGCAAGAATTATGGGTGTTTCTTGATTCCCACACTAGCAGAGTTCTTAAAAGACAGAAAATCAAAATTCTGGATTCAACTGAAGAGATATGTGTTTCAGTTACATCTGTCTCACTTGCAAGTGCTTAGCATGATCTCAGTTTCTTGTGTCATGCTAAAGACTGTGGATTATTGCATATTATATTACAATAGCAAAGATTTATGGATTATTTTAAGATGCCTTTTGTTTTACATCCATTTCACTGAAATGCTGTTCTTATAATTTATCAATTAGCAACTTTTGTTTATAACCAAAATAAAATTAATTCAAATGCACTTTATTAGAGGGGCTACCATATTTTAAACGCTCATTGTCAAGTAATTTATAATAGCTAATTATCTGAACTTGAAATCAAGGTGAGCTGCATATAGAAAATTTATGCCTCTAGTTGTAATATTCTATAGAATATCTGAGTCAGGAGATGAAAGGCATATATGTTTGAAATTGATTACTTCTGATGAATATTGAGGAATAGTCAAAAAATTTGTCAGCTTTTTATGTCACTTGCACCTCTTTGTGCAGTAGTCAGTGTGACTGCAACCATGTCTATCTCTGACATGAAACAAAATACTGTATTCACAGTTGTGGGAGTTCTTAAGAGAAAAATTGCTCTGTTTTATGGACTGGCTCACAAATGTCTAATTTATGTACACAAGGTGGCAGTACTTTGTTTGCGGGTGATAGTAAGGGGTAGAATTAGACCTTACAAAAATTTTTCCTCTATAAAATGCATCTGCACACATTATTTTACCGTTTTTATATTCTTATACCAAAAAAATGGGAAAACCTACATTATCATAAGTATGAATATATGCAGATACTGTATATAGGGTATGTTTCCATCTATGTTATCATTTAGAAATATTAATGCATTAAAATATTTTAAATACATTTCTGAAGTTAATATTTATACTTTGAAATATTTACACTACATACAATAAACTTTATCTGAAAAACTTAGAACTAAAGAAGATAATAAAGACAGCAAACTGTGATATAACAATATCATTTTAGTCTAAATGTCTGCTTATTATTTGCTCACTAGTCTACAGTTCAGAGGTTTTGGTGCTGCAGTGATCATAGCTGATTCTGTGATGTTATCAGAAATACTTAAATCTTAAAGAAAACATGTTAACCCTCTTCTAGAGGTCATTCAAATGAAATGTAAATACTCAATTCAAAAATCTTTTCTTTCTTGTACCTTGCAGAGACAGTGGGCTTGTAGCTGTAGTGTACACTGGAAAAGAATAATTTTTAGCCAAGATGTAACTGGGAGCCAAGAAAAACACAATAGGAGAAATTCATTAGGAAAGAGTCAGTCATATTTTGCATTATTTGCAATTTTGAAAGGTTCATAAAATCTTGGAGTTTGAGATTCAAATATGTAAGCAACATATTCGTAGGAAATAAATACTTCAAAAACTTCTTCACAAGGTGTAGGTAAAAAATTGGTGGTGGCTGAAATAAAAATTAAAGGCATGGATACAAATGTGTTCTCTGGTTTTGTATCTGTGATAGTCTCCATCTTGTATGGCCAGTCTGGCTCTTGCTAAGCTATGGAATTACTGGCTGGTGTTAATTGATTGATGTAATCACAGAAAAGGATGTCATGTTGGTTTTCTATGATCTGCTACTTCCACTTACTGCTCCACCTAGCATAGAAACATTATTTTACACTGATTTAGTCTCACTGCTATCCCAGACTTCATCACAGAGAAGGTAAAGTTTTTTCAGTAGATTAGGATGAGTGGGGATGAACTTAATTTGAAGATGCTCAGACCTTGTTTCATCGTGATGAACAGAATCATGTCTTGAGGAGCCTAGGGCACAGTGAATAATTCAACCAGAGCCACACAAACAAGTCAGACAGGAAACTGGAATCACATTAAAGCCAATAGAGAAGAATTCAAGGTGTATGATCTCTGCTTACTGATACTTCCCTTGGTCTTACTATGACAGAAATAAGATTAACTACTGTCAACATTTTCTATTTAAAAAAAAAAGCAGTAAAGATACCAAGCAGAGGTTTAGTCACATGAATAACTTTCCAGATAGCAGGAGGAAGTAGTAAGTGAACTCTTCTAAATCCAGGATTAAACCCAAAGTCGCTAAAATCAAAAAATGTATTAGGATTCCACTTATTAAGGAAGCATCGTAATTGAAAACTTCATGCAATTGTGTGACAGCTGGCTAGAATGGGAATATGAAGAGCTGTGTTCTGCTTTTTGGGGCACAATTTGGTACTTGTTTATTTTAGAGGAAACTTATACGTATGTTCTGGCAGTTAAATAATGTTAATTCATTCCATTCATCGTCTGAAGCAAAAGATTCAACCTGCCATATCACTACTTATATATTTCCTGCAATATGAATGTTAAATAAAACACATCTCCATAAGCAGATTAGGATGCTGGTACAGGAAAAATTTTAAAATTTCGTCAAAGCTTTGAAATGACCAGTAGTGGAGGTAATTATTCCTGTCAATGAACTACTTTGAAGGCCTAGTAATGTTTGAGGCCATTACCTAGAGAATATGTACGTGGAGTTACAGATTTCAAACTACTTGCCATGGCAAATAATTTTACATTTATGATTTGTGGAGAATTTTTTTTTTCCATGTGGGAAGTCGTTCTTTCTCAACCAGTCATCCTATGTACTTCTGCTGAAAGGACTATACAAAAAATTAAATTGGAGCAACAGGTAAAAACTTACTTTCAATCCAATAGAGTGCATTTCTTGCACTTTGTGAATCGCTTTGGCTAACTATTTATCTCCTAATGGAATTTCAATCTTGCAATTAGAAACCAAGTTTTCAGTCCTCCTGTGGATGTTGGGAACCAAAGACAAATAGAAACTCAAATTGACTGTGCCTATCTTAGGTACAGACCAGTTAGTAAGAATATAAAGAAGACTTTTATCTAGATGAAAATTTGAATTAAAATGTTACAGGACTGTGTCTAGCAATGAATTACAAACTCCTTTATGTGTTTTGCTAGTAATCCAGGAAATACTTGGAGCTTCCATGTGAAACTTGAAAACTAGTAATTTAATCAGACTTAAGAGAGTGAGAACATAATCTTTTTTAATCATTGTTGTCTGGACAGCCTGTGAATATCTTAGCATACAGTGGATGGTAAAAGAAAACAAGGTGTCCTTTAAATACAGGTTTCGTTACTAAAATTCTGAATGGGCTTCTACATATGTAATTAATTCTGTGAAATGTACGGGATTCATATGTAATCTACATATGTAGATTTTATTATTTTAATTCTAACAATATTTAAAATTTAATTACGTTAGTTCAAATGCATAACTTCTTGTGGTTTAGACAGTTACACTTTTGTGGATATAGCTGAATCAGTTTAAGAAATCATTTAATGCTGTTTGTGGTTGTCCTGTGGCAGAACGTAATAGTCACTGTCATAGCTGAGATGCCATGAAGGAATCACATGACTATTTCTGTTCTGTTTCTAGTGCAAAATTAGTTGAGACCTGGTGGGAAGACATCTAAACTTAGGCTGTCAAGTTTTAAGATATTCATGTCAATGAACTGAGCACGCAGCTAGGAGATGAGATTGTACCATTTGGTTTGTTACATGCTCCTGAAAAATTAGGAAGAAAAAAAGTATCAAATTCATACAATTTCAGTCAAAATCCTTCTACTTGTTCTTAAGTGGGGTTTTTTTCTGTTGTTTTGGGTGGCAGTTTATTACTTTTAAACATGTTGATAGTGTTTGGGGTAGCCAGTGAGACAACACTGACATGGAACTGCAGGCAGGTAATAATAAGTCATTTTCTTTTACAAAGCTAAAAGCTATGCTATAATACTACAACTGAATAATTCCTAGCCCTCTGAATTCCTAACGAAATCAGAACCATATCAACAAGACTCAGAGGGCCCTAAGACAGGAGAGAATGAAAAAAGTTTCTTCATTTATTTCTGAATGTGTTTATAATTGCTCAGATACAAAGTTTCCAGCTGTTGAAAACTGCCATGTTTTCTCACTTCAGTTTGAAAGGGTGCTATGTATCCTAATACTCCTTCTAATCAGATTATTTTCCAGTAACATTGCATGAAAATTTACCCTGTACTGTCAGAATTGAATAACATCAGGTAAAGTTTGTGCATTATTAGGTGGTATTAAAATGTGCATTTAGAGACTATTATTGGCAATCTATTAAGCTCATGATACATAGAAAAACGTAATGCTCTTCCAGCTTCGGATAAATATATTTGCTAGTGTATTCTCTGAGTTAAAAGAAGGCAATTTTGCTTCATACAAATCATATAGACAATCATCAAGCTTGTTTTCTGTTGTTTTCTCCAGGCAGTGTACCAATAACAGACGTGCTAGCCAGACAGCCATATGGAAAGAAATTAATTATCATTTCATGAAGAGTTTCTGAAATTTTCCTTTAAGTTAGTTGGGGTTTTTTGGTCTTGCATTTGTTTGTTTGCTTGTTTGCTTTTAAAGACATCGCTATCTCAGTGCATTCTTTCCAAGTTAAAGTGAAATTCTAAGAACCTTGACATTCTTCTCAAGGTTTAGACAGTATGTCATGGCAAATCAAGATTTTTATAACTTCAGCAGACATGGAGATTTTTTTCTATGCTAAAATTTGTATGCTGAAGTATTTACAGTAAGGCATTATGTATGAAGTATTCCAAATTTCTTATACAAGCTTTGCTATGATGCTGCCCTTTGGGTGAGACCTGAGAACTGCAGAACTCAGTTATTGCTCACATTCTGTAATCTCTCTTCTTTATAGCATTTGTAAAAAAATGCATTGAGCTTGATTTTTTCTTTCATCAGTTTTGCTAACTTCAGCAGAATTAAATGAATGTAACAGATCTACCAACTTGCTCTAATTCTTAAAGTATAAAGAGAATGGACCCCAAATCAATTCTAAAGATATATGAATTATGATGAGTACTGGATTTTATTTCTTTCCTCTTTGATTATCTTGGCTCTTCTTCTGCTCTATCATTGCTTTATATAAGCAGAAATTCACTACAAACTTGAATGTCCTTCAAGTACATCTGTCCTGTACGAGAGAAATATCAGATGTAATGATAGAACTATTCTGCAGAGAGCTGCCTGATTTCCTGTGAAAGACTTCACTTGTTCTCCTGTCTAATGGAAGAAATTGCCCATGTAAATCTCGTTCATCTTGTATATATTGTATATATATATATATATATAAATGGTATATATATATAAATTTAAGTAATAACTCTTAGCAATACTGGTGTACCCATTAATAGGTTTGAGACTATTTATCAAACTTCTATAGGGACTTGATGTTTTCACAGAACTGAGCCTTTGCAATATTTAAATCATCTGTTTACAACTTAGTAAAAAAATATGGAATATGTTTCCATTTTGGAAAGGAGAAGCCAAGGGAGAGGTTTTGCTGTTTTCTTAAAGTTAGCAGGAGAGACCCTTGATGAAATCCATTCTCAGTCCCCATGACCCATTGACCATTATCTGCAGTGTCATTTCAAGAGTAGACATCCTTTAACACTGTACATTAATGAGTAACTAGTAGAAGTTAGGGGTTCTTTTTTAATTAGGAAAAAAGTCTGAGATACGAAAGGGTTTGAAAGGGTAAATCTCAATAGATAACATCAGCTGCCTATTTGCAAAGCTCAGTGAAGCATATGTCAGCCCCTGTGGTATGAAAATAAAGCAGAGAATGTGGTGAAATATTCTCTCATATATGTGTACTCCTGGTTGAGATCAAGAAGTACAGAACAGTATAAACACAGTGTTTTATTTTCAAAATATCAAGTGAAGTTTTCTTAATTTTTATGAAACTGTTTTAAAGTTTATCCAAGCATTCAAAAAGCACACTTCAAGGAACGTTTATAGGAAGTTAGAGCATGGCAGTTGCCATTTCTTACTTTTGCTATTAAACTTAAAAGCTTTTTGTGGAGGGAAAAAAAATAAAGGCTATTTTTACTCTCTCTCTATACTAAGTCTTAATGGAGTAGCATAAGACTACTTACAAAAAAAAGAAAATCTATCAAAACTGAGGCCTGTGTTTCTCCAGGAAACACCTTGAGGCTTGAAGCATGTAAATGTGATCTCTAAAACCTGAGGAAGAATGAAATCCACTGCTGCTCAAAGCCCAGCTTCTCCATGCATGAAATGATGCAACTGAGCTGGTGTATTTTGGGTGTGTTTTCTATTGGGAAGGGGAATTATGGCAATACTTCAAGGTTTTCATCTTTGGACTGTCTCCTTCACAATTCTCTGAATTTGCTGCATATGTGGTGGACTGTCTTGGAACTTCATTCCATGTGCAGCATCATTAATAAATTATTTCAACTAAAGATTCAGCCATAACACACATTCAGAGTCTGGATGTCACCCCACCCTCTCTGTACACTGCTGTGGCAGTGGGATCTCAAGGATCTTGTTTGAATTCACAATGATTTGCTTATTTGCATAGAAATAGAACCTACAGTCTGCAAAAACCCCATCTTATCTGTAGCTACTGTGCAGTCATTATTTTCTAAATCTGCACATTTTTGCATTTAACAGATAACATTACAACAGTTTCCTTTACACTTGTCTTAGGAAAAGCCACTATGACATTCACTGTGTAAGGAAGTAATATCTATGTAAACAATTCTTCTACACCAGTACAATAATCATAAAATCTTAGAATGGCTTGGGTTGGAAGTGGCCTTAAAGATCATTTAATTCTAATGTCCCAGCCATGGACATAAATGCTATTCACTAGACCAGTTTTCTCAGAGCTCTGTCCAGTTTGGCCCTAAACACTTCTGGGAATGGAGTATCCACAGGTCCTCTGGCCAACCTCTTCAAGTGCCTCACCATTCTTATAGTAAAGAATTTCTTCCTAGTATCTAAACCTACTTTCTGTCTGTTTGAAGCCATGCCCCGTTGTCCTAACTCTCTCTGTATGCTCTTGTAAATAGTCCCTCTCCATCTTTCTTATGAGGTTCCTTCAAGTACTGGAAAGCTGCAGTTAGGTCACCCTAAAGCCTTCTCCAGGCAGAACAATCCCAGTTCTCTGTGCCTTTCCCCATAGCAGAGGAGCTCCATCCCTCTGATCACCTTGGTGTCCCTCCTCTGGGCTCTCTCCAGCAGCTCCATGTCCTTCCTGTGCTGGGGCCCCAGGGCTGGAGGCAGCTCTGCAGATGGGCTCTCACCAGAGTGGGGCAGAGGGGCAGAATCCCCTCCCTGCCCTGCTGCCCACGGGGCTCTGGATGCAGCCCAGGACACTCTTGGCTGTCTGGGCTGGGAGTGCCCATGGCTGGCTCATGTCCAGCTCTCACCCCCAGCACCCCCAAGCCCTTCTGGGCAGGGCTGCTCTCCATCTGTTCATCCCCAGCCTGGGCTGGCACCAGGGCTTGCCCTGACCCAGGTGCAGCACCAGCACCTGGCCTTGTTAAACCTCAGGAGATTCCCAGGGTCCACTTCTCGAGCTTGTCCAGGTCCCTCTGGATGGCATCCTGTCCTTCAGGAGTGTCAACTGCACCACTCAGCTTGGTGTCATCTGCAGATTTGCTAAAGGTGCACTCGATTCCTTCATCTGTACCATTAATGAAAATACTAAATAACTCTGATCCCAATATGGACCCCTGAAAGACATCACTTCTCACTCATGGCTGTTGGGACTCTGAACTATTAACCACTGTAGCAGAGAATTCAACGGTATCATATTAGGAATGCAAATATTTTGCTAGAATTTTAGTGGGAAAGCACCCCTGGAACAGTTCAGGAAGCTATTATTTATTTTTATAATACAAAACTGTGTTTGCTAAGGAATATGCATGGACTTGCTGGTTGTGAATACTTCCTTGGTTTTCCTTACGATAGTAGACAGGTTGCCACAACAGATGCAGGAAGCTGTATTTGAAGTGCTGTGTCAGATAGGTCTTTTCATTTAAGTCTGAATTCCAAAACATTTTAGAGTTCTTAAAAAAGTCAGAGATACCATTTAATTATTTTCGAGGCTTAAACATGATTATCTGTGGCAAATCAGATTTACGAGGGGTTCAGGGTACGATTATTTTTCCTAGTTGTTTATTTATGTTAAATCCGTTATGGTATCTGGCCTTTCCAAGCCAGAAAGGAACTGCAGGCCACCAGTAATACTACTGCATGTAAAAATCAGATAGTGGAATTAAACAATTTTCTAAATTTCTTCTTTCTTGATTTAATTGCTTGCTGGATTTATGTTCTGTTGGGGCAACTGGATGCATTTAATTTTAGATAAGACTACTAATAAATATTTGAAAGTAGATATTTATTGCTGAAAGACAGGGCATAATAGCTTAAGAAAAGAACTGATTCATTTATCTGTGTAGCTCTCTGAATGGAGCTTGCATGCACCTGACTAGCTCAGAGCACAAGCAGACACTGTGGGACTTGGCTGCCCTCACCTCGGTTATTTATAAGTTTCAGCATGAAAAAAAATCTTATCTGTTTTCCTGTGCTGTAAGTGGCAAAACTGTTTGGCAAACTTAATTTTAAATTACATTGATTTTTCAAAATAATACCTCCCTGCTAATCGCAACTTAATGACTGCTTTAAGATAATTGCTGTTAACTTGTATAAGTAGTGACACTTTGCATATTGTCTCCAGACAAAAAATGCTTTTCAAATTCTGCTTGTGCTTTTGATTACAAGTCTTATCCTATTTTGCTGTCTCTGTGGTTAATATTGTTTCTTTTAGATGCAGTTCTTGAATTGAAAAATAATTTTTAAAATTACTTAAAGATAAAAATGAATTTAAAATAGTTTAAAAACATATATTTAGAATGTGATTCAAAAATGGCAGTAACAACTGTATACAAGGGTAACTGAAAAACAAGTAAAAATCATTCTTCTTATTAGTATAAATTATTAGAAAATAAATACATTGGAAGAGATCTGTTGTTCATAATGCAAATAAAATGATCACTGAAAGAGAATCCTGAACCAAGAATATGTATCCATCAGGGTACTAAGTTCATCATTTATTGTTATGAGGTTTTACAAGCGTTTATAGATCTGCCAGTAAAATGTTAGTATTTTCACTATTTTAGCCTTTAAATTATTCTTTCCTTGTGCAGTAGGCCTCAGATTACATCAATTTCTTAAGACTATATGTGCTTCTGTGGTCAGAGGTTTGGTTTTGTTACAGGAGAGATTTGGTTATTATATTGTATTACTGCCTTCCATTGTAATATTTAAGTCATCAGAACCAATGGCTCTGAGTGTTGTTTCATGTGCAGCTAATTTTTTCTGCCTGAATGCTTGAAATGCTAATTTTTGAGGAGCACTATATATTTCTTCATGAGAGGTTTATGGTTTCCATGGCATATTTTAGTGTTCTTGTTCTTTCCAAGCTCCCTCTTGCTTCCCAGTAGTGCTGTTGGTTATGATTTCTTGGATAGCAAGGTGTTTACTTGACTGCTTAGACAAATACAGTCGAATACCAGAGAAGATTTGCAAGCAGTTTGATGTTCGTTTTGAACCTTACCAATGTGGGTTTTTTTAATGTATTGGGGGTTTTGTACCTCTTTGGTGGGTGAAGCTCACTCACCCCCTCAGACTGAAGGCTCATCACCAGTACATGGTGACTCCAATTAGCTCCACTCAGGGCTGACGAGTCTCAGACTGTAACAAGGTCTCCCAGGACCACTTATACTGCAAATACTGTGCTCATATTTTCTCATTAGTTCCTCTCAGTTGCCACAAATACAATTTTCCAATGCTTTAAGATTTAGATCAGAAATATAATAGCTGTGTTTATACACACACGCGCATATAAAATACATACACACACACACACATACACAGACATATATATATATATATAAATAGAATTATTTTGCATAACTTAAGGATCTATGTTATTTTTTCTTACAGGTAGGAGCTTGCAGTTTATTTCATTAACCTTAACCTTCCACTCAGGACAAGGAATGTAGGGATCAATTGGCTGAGAGGAGAAAAATTACAGGATTTCAGATGACTTTTTTTTTCTAGTTTGTTAGAGTTTTATTATTATTATTAAGCTCTTAAGTTTTGGGAAGTCATAACCCTTGACTCTGAGAAATCTTTGGACATATTTGTATGTGTGAAGTTGTCAAGAATATGGACCTAAATTTGAAATTTCTGGTAGACATATCCGTGTTTCAGTCATGCAATTTTGTGGCTTTTGAAGAGATAGGTTGGCAGAGATGCTTTATACCAGTTACTCTTTGTAAACCTAAGTAATTTTTCGTGTCTACAGACCAGGTGGGAAGAGTTGTATACACAAGTACGTGTTAGTGGATAAATTTCTGTAGTTTCTGTAACCCAGATGGAGAGTTTTCTCTTGATAGCCATTGTTAAAAGTTGAGCAACATTGTTTTCACCTTGAGATTTTTTAGTTTACGAAGTAGAAAGACATCTTAAGAAATTATAACCATAAGAGGCAATCTTAGGTTTATTAGCCTCAGAATGTCATGAATTTTGAGATGTTTTCAGTGTGGATATGTTCAACATCACAGTACTCAGTTATCTTACATTTCCAGTTATCTTACAGACTTCTGTGGTCTTGTAAGCCTATTTTGAATTAACAGTATGTGGGTACATTTTTAGTTATATTCTTGACTTCATAATACTGCTTGATTGGCTGGTTTATGTCAAACCAGTTTGTGCTTTTTGCCTTTTTCTTGCTCCTTATTGCACTATAAATTTCACAGTATGTGATATTAATTTCTTAGTTTTAGAATCAAATGCAATAAAACTGAATTGCCTAACAGTATGTCAGAGAACAGCATTCATAAAATATTGAGTGGGGAAAGCTTGGTGTAAGCATTTATTGGATAATATTTTCAGGTTTAATAAATAATCAGCGTCTTCCTAAAATTTTTCTTGTTCTCTGTTTTGATATTTTAATGTGCTACATAGTTCTAAACGATACTCATTTGCAAAGTAGGAAGTGAAAAGATTTCAAATTTGGCCAGCTCTGATCCAGGCATGTATATTAGCAAAGCTCCAACTACAGTTTTACTTCTTTATTCCTTGTCTCATTTTTTTCATAATTAGTTATTTTGAGTGTAAAAATCTCTTTTCTTTCTGGAAGACTGTTTATATTTTAATACATTTAGTACAACTGATAACAGCCTGAAATTTGTCACAGCTTTAAATAATAACAATTTTTCATTTATTTACCAGTATGATGCTGTTTGTTTGCCTTTTTTTTTTTTTTTGGTTTGCTTTTTTTTTTTTTTGGTTAGTCTTCTTTGTTGTCTAATTCAGCAACAATATAAATATAAATACTTTCAAAGATAGATATGACAATATTCTGACATCATTTTGATGGATTATTGCAACAGAATTAAGATGATCCTTGCTTTCTAGAAAAGGTTAATTTGATTTTTTTCTTTTAACCTTTTTCTTTGCTGTCATGTTTAACAAAGATTAAAAGGTAAAAGCAATAAATACACAACTACTCTTATTTTTCCTTATGTTGTAAAGAAGTTGTTACAAGCAATTATGTATTGTGTGACCGTCTATAGAGCAGAGGCAATGAGGCCATATAAAGTGTTTCTCCTGTCTCTGTAGGTTGATTTACATGAGGATGATCTATAGGAAGGGTAATAGAAATTAAAGCTGGAATTAGGTTGACTTATGCAAGGTATAGAAAGCACACAAGAGCACATTAATTCAATTCAGTATTTTAGCTACATGTAATTTTTTTCCTCCAAACAAAATGTGCCATTACCTCATTCTTTCAGATGTTAGATGATTTTCATATTTTCAAAAAGCAGAAAAAAATGAGGCAGTCAAAGGACCATTATTTTAACCTTTTTTCTTTTTACATTTTGGGTTTTTTTCTTCCCAGTTTAATGAATATAGCTGAAGACAGTGAAGGTTTTCTTTTCCTTATTGGAGAAAGTGAAGACTATTTCATTTAGACTTTAAGATGTCACTGAGAACAGGACTGGAGTCACTCAAGCCACTTTAATAAACTTTAACCCTTAGAGCTGGCACTACCTGGAAGGATTGAAGGATGCATTTATAGGGGCCACACAGTCAAGTGTTTGTGCATTTGTGCAGATAATACACGTGTGCAACTGAAGTTGTAGAGAATATTAGTTAGGCTTTTATGTCATCTTGACTGCCTTGTGGTGGTATTTTTAGACACTGATTGCTATACTTCAGTTTTGATAGATTAGTTGTCTCTCAGTGAGTAAAAATTAGCAAAAATAATTTTGAAACTTTTTACAGATTTCAAAATATTTTTTAGGTTCAGAAATTTTATCCAAGGGTACGAAGTGGTTCATAATATGATTGGTCTGCTAAATTATATATATGATAATAAAAGCTTATTTTAACTGCAGTGTCCATTGACTCCTCAATTATATCTTATTTGATGAAATGCCTAGTGAAAATGGTACTAATAAAATATATGATAATGGTTTTCCGTTTATTCATATTACCAATAATAGCAATAAGATTTCATTATTTGAAAGAATTTTTCTGGAATAAATAATAAAAATACTTTCTCATGATTTAGTTATCTTAATAAACTAGTTAACAAAGATGAGTATATTGTTCAAAACCATGTCTGACAGGAACAGAAGAAATTTTCCATGTATATGGAATATGTTTAGTGCTCTGAATTGTACCTTATTTAAGGAAAATGTGTAGTTCTGAGGTTACGTTATATTAAAAAACATAGTCCTGGTGTAAATATTTATTTATTTTCTTTTTGTGTTCATGACTTAAGGTAACCTTTACCTAATGATGAGAATTGCAAAAACTTCTAAATATCAGACTCTCTCAGTTTTCCAGGATTGAATATTTATAAGAGTGTTCAAGGAACTGTGATTAAAGTACTCTGCCGGACATGTGCTGTTTATTAGAAGTAGTGAATTTTCATTGTACATTTTAGAAGACAGAAGCAGGGAGACGACAAATAGGTATGAAGGGCTATTGTTCAGTTATTGTCTTATTGTAAGCTGTAAGAATTAGGTGGTTGCTTTTAAAAGCTAAAATTGCCAGCATGAACAGTTAGATTAGGAGATAATCTATGGGAAGTGGTAAGTGGAGGAAAAAGGTCCCTGAGGATTTAGGTGTATCTTTCAAAAGTATGACAAATTCAGCAATACTTATTTTCTTAAAAATTGGCAAGTAATTTAATTTTATGTACTGTTCAAGGGTTGATTTAAGTGTCAGAGTAAGCAATTGGGTAATTGACCTGAAAATTGAAGTTGAATATATTGGATTGGAAGAAATTCTTAAAATTCATCCAATAAAATGCATGTAGAAAATAGCACAATGCTAGCTGATCTAATGAACCACATTAATAGGATTGAAAATGTATTTTATGATTCTGTGATTTCTGAATTATAAACAATGCAGTTGGAAACAAAGCATTGTAATATAGGCTTGGTCACAAGTACATAATAAACTGCTGTTTAATTTCATTAATTAATTCATATTCATTTTCTTGCTTACACAAACAAATAGCAAGAGTATAATAAAAATCTCTGTGTTTCATAGTGTATTCATCATAGTCATGATAAGGCAAATGAATGAGCTGCTTTCTCATCTATACAGGCTTCTCCAGCAATGTGTTGGAACACCATGATCGTGTAACATTTCATGACCTGATCAATGCTGACTCATGCAGTATTCACTGAAGAAATACAAACAGGAATTTAAAATTACATTTTCGTATATTTTGTCCTCATTACAGTGCGTTTATAGTTCTTCCCTAGAAGAAAGCTGTCAAAGCTTAAAATTTGCAACAGAAAACTTTGCAAAGTAATATAGAAATGGAAATTCACATTTGTGTCGTTTTCCAAAGTGCTTGTCTGTATGCATTTCAAGCAACTCACATATTCAGAGACTTAGGGGAATACCCGTATAAAGACATTCAATTTAAAATAATATTTTTCTGTAGTGTAAACATGTTGCCATATTCATTTTCAGTGAAATGTATGGAGCCATTTGGAAAATTAAGAAACTGAGATACAGTATATTTTACCTGTGGAGTGTGCTCTTGATATTTAAAAGTGATTTACTGACTTCCAACAGTAACACATTTTACTGTGTTTTTCAGATGTGTGGAGGTGATTGCTAGAGAAGGACGGAACCTGAAAGAACTGTATTTAGTATCCTGTAAGATCACAGACTATGGTATGTAATATGCCTATATCTTTATTTTTTGTGAAGATTGAACTGGAGTTCACAGTGAATGTTATCAAAGTGTTGGAAATGTAGAGATCAAAATTTTCAAAACCTTCATCCATAAAAATAGGGAATTTATAAAAAGTGTTTGACTTTCTTAAAAATACCTGTGATTGGAAGTATAAAAGTCAGTGTATATATTTGCTGCAAAGTATCCTTATAGAATTAGCAATTACTGGGTAGACTGGGTAAGGTCCCCTCTGAAAAGTCCTGGAGACCAGAAGAACATTTGAGCAACAATCAAAAAGTATATATGTGTTTCTAGATGCTATAAAAGTATAACTAAGCAAGAATGTGGATTGATGTTGTAGGCCATAAAATTTGAATGAGGTTGATGATACTTCAAATATTCTGTTATGGTAAGAAGAGAGAGAAGCATCTTAGGAATTAAATTTCTTCTCTGATAGGCCACTTAGAAAGACAAATCTTTTATTTAGAATAGGAAAACTTCTAGTGCTTGTTTGGAAAGGCTGCTTTGTTCTTTCAAATAAGACACTGACCTTAAATAAGACACTTACTTTTGCCATAAGACCAGATTCTCAAATATCTGTCTCTTTCATGCCTAAATTTCAGTAGGATTTAAAAACTATATATTTGAGATGTTCATTCCAGGCTTGCTCATGTTTTGTTTCTCATTCACTATTTTTTTAAACTTGATAGTCCCTAGATTTAATAAAGAATTACTATGTCAAAGTGATAAATTACCATTCCAGTGGTTACAAACTCATTCTTCTCTTTATCTTTTCAAATTCTGCACTTCAGAGGGGTTTGTATTGTGCATTCAAGGGTATGTTGTTCTGCAGAGTTCTATTCACCTTATGTGAACAGTATTGGAACCATGCAGCTGTTGCAGCTGCAGAGCTTGGAGCCTGCCAGGGGAGAGGGAACACGGGCCGTCAGTGCCCTTTCTTCTGGCCTGCTGTTATTTGTACTTCATTGGGCAGAACTGATGTTGTCAGAGTTAAAAATGTTTTTTCTCAGCTCTTGTCCAAGATGAATTTCTGAATTTGTGCAATGTGGAAATTCAGGGAGGGCAATTGTCTGCAGAACACAAGGTGATAATAATGAAGGTGCTGCTTGTCACTGCTGGAGGTCAGGGTCTGGAGGCAGATTTAGCTCTCTGTGTGCTGTGAATCTCCAGGCTCTACTCTTGTCCCTTCTGATCTGACACCCCATGTGGAAAGAGTTATCATGGGCATAATGAAATCCATGTCTTGAGGATCAATAATTTCTCAAACTGATTCTACCCTTCATTCACTGCAGTTACTCAGAGGAAAACATGATTTTCCCCAAAGTAGGGAAACAACTGAAAAACTGATGCAAAGAAACCTAGGATAGAGAGAACTGTATTTATGAAAGAATAAAGAGGGAGAAAAGGAAGTGTCCGTAGCTACATAGAAGGCAGGAAGCATATTTCAGAGAATGAATGAGTAGAGAATAAATGTAGCATTTGGCTGATTAGCTCTATCCAATCTCAGCTTCCCTTCTGTACACTAAAGTCCATCTGTCACTATCATGTTGTAATCTGCAGTTACTTAGCATCATTGCACTCAGTTACTGGGACTTTGAGAATATTTTCTGTTGATAGTGTTGCTACAATGCATTACTATTTGCTTAAAAATTCAACTATTTTTGCTGTTAAGGATCCAGTAAAACAGCTGAGATTCTGATTTTTGATACTTTATTGACTAATTGATTAACATTATAATCTTCAGCATGTCTCTGCACGTCAACCTGACAAATAAATTCTGCTTTTGATATCTGAGCTGAACATGCTAAACAAATTGTAACAAAGTAGAATTCTAAGCATAATTTATGGTTTCTAAGGAAGTCAAGTTTTTGCCTTAGATTAAAAATGTGATAGCAAGGAATGTTAATTAGGTTAACAAGAGTGTTGCAGTGTTGAGCCAGGCATCACCCTTTTCTCATCTTTTTCCTAGCAATTCAGTTGAAGACTTTTTCGCATTTGCTTTTGTTGCTTTTGTAAGTTAAAAAATGAGCCCGTTACAGTGCTGCGAGTACTTTTCGTCGTTGAACCTCCTTTATCAAAGAATCTGTCTCTCTTCTCAAGGAGAGAAGAGCAGCCACTGTCCCTCAGAGGCTTTTCAAGCCCTCTCGTCCTCAGCAGAGGAAATCAGCTGAGAAGCACAGCTGAGTTCTCAGGGAACCTTTTAGGTGGTGTCCTGTGGTCTTACAAAGACTTAACAACTTCACATATGCATTTGTTCGGGCTCCACCAGGGAGTGTCTCAGGCTCTGTGAGGCTGTGACTGGGTGGGAGCACAGTCCTGTGCAACTGTGCTCTGCTTTTGATAATCCTGAGGGTGAAATCCTGAGAGTTGTCTTTGCTTTGGCAATTAAAATCTTGACGCTAGGTTTGTACAGATACAGGATTTTGAAAGCCTTTTTTGAAATTGTTCAGTGGTAGGTTTTTTATGCTACGAAAGTTAGCAGAATTTTGATGTCTGGGACAAGATCATAATGGCTTAGTAACTCAACTGGAAAAAAAAAAGAGTAATATTGCTAGTTTCTAGCAAAAATTTTAATCATTTGATACATTAATTTATCAATAATAACTTCAGTAAATAAATAATAATTACAGCAAAATCTGTTATTGTTGTCCAATTAACTCAATAAGGTATGTATGCGTGAGGTAATTTTGTGTCATCTAGAGAAGGCTATGAAGTGCAATCTTTGTCATTTTATTAATGTCCTTCTTTTGTTTTTTTAATTTCTGCATAGGATAGATAGTATACAAAGCTACCAGGTATGCATGTTTTTTATGTAATTAGTATTTTTAAAGTGCACTAAAATACCACATTTTATTTGGAAGCCTATAAGATTAAATAAAACCCCCTACACTCTAATTATGTCACCATAGGCTTCATTCCTTTCCCTGACATTTTTCTGACAAGAACAGTATCCTTTATAATATACAGATAGATAGGATTCGAACAAGAATTGAAGTATGTATACATACTGAGAGCTGTTAACTATTCTTTATTTCATGTTACATTACAAAATGAATAATTTTGTATTTTTGTATACAAAAAACATGTTTTGTTTACTTCTGAAAGAAATTTTTCCTAAGGGTATTATTATATCCTTATATAAGTCTAGCATAATTTTCTCAAGATGTATTTTTAATTCATGATGTCTTGTAACATGCTAGGATGTTGACAATTAGTTTAAAAGTTTTTTTACATCCAACACATTGTTAAATGCTAAATAATCAATATAATGCATCTAGACTGATAGGACAGACTGAATTAGTATAAATTTTGAGATAAACACCTGTTTCCCCAAGAGCAGAGACAGAGTGAAGTTAAAGCTAAACATTAGTTCCTTGTAGCGTTTCGCCCTTTTGTTAGGCAATCATGAATTAAGCATGGATTGTCAGTATTATCTTTGAATTTCCTGCCTTTTGTTGATTTGTGTCACAACTTTAACTTTACTTAAACATAGCAAGTTTTGTGTTTAAGCTTTTCCTAAGAAGTGGTAAGGAAGCGGGACTTTCTCAGCTGTGGGGAGACTGTGTGTCAAATGAATTAGGTTGATGTGAAGATGCAGAGCGGTGAGCTAGGGCAGCAAGCACACACAGAATTGTGTAACTGTCTCTTCAATTTTATGCTCTAGTTCTGGGTTTTATTGATATCCTTAGTGCTGGGAATTTGTTTTAAGTAAATTATTACTTATCAAGTTTTGTAATAGTGCAGGGTGCTATGCATTCTGAAACACAAAAGTGAGATTTTGTGCTCAAAGATAAAAAGATTCGATGAAACTAGCCTGTGAAACAGGAATAGATGTTTTAAGGGTCTGATCTTGCAATAATGTTAGTGCATATTTACTAAGAATTACTTTACAACCACATTCTTTGCAGTAGTGAAAGATGAAAGTCTAATGCTTTACTTTCACTTTAGAAAAGCAGTCAGAGCAGTGTTTCCTCTATAAGTCAGAAAATAATTTCAGGGAGAAAGAGCCCAAACACATCCCCCCAAAAAATAAACCCCTAAAGAAGTCACCTTTGAAAATGTTTGACAGGAAGTGTTCAAATCCAGCACTTTGTACAGCTGCGCCTTGCAAAATCACCAAAGAGCTTTCTGAAAAAACAAAATGCCCAAATGGTCATTACTAGGAGTGCGGTTAGCAGAGTGCAGGGAATAAATTTATCTCACAATGTTGCCTGTCAAGTAACCTGCAGAAGATGACAGTTGTCTTCATAGCTGTCTTGTAGAATTTCCATTACCTAGTAGTTCTGGATTTTGTGTAACTTTAAAAGTCTCTATTTCTAGCTGTAAAGTAATTGCACAAAGCTTTTCAGAAGAAATGCTTGGCACAAGGAGCTGAGATGAACTGTGGTCTTTTGCTGAAAACTGTAAGATTCTGAGTATTGAAAAAGAGCTCTCTAGATGTGTAACCTTTTTCTTTTCTAAAATGGGTGCTATTCCTTTTTCATATTGCCTGTTTTCAACATTTAATGATGCATTTAGTGTCTCTGGGGACACATGGGGTTTTTTTAAAGGTTTTTCTTCAGCTGAGAGTATTTGTGGAAGCAAAAAATGAATTTCAACAAACTATAATGGAATTATATACTTTTTATATGAAAATGTTATAGATAGGACATAGCTTTTACAAGTAGAAGTCTGGAGGAATAAGATAGCATTTATACTGAATCAAGTTCAATTATCACAAGAAAAAACATAACTGTAACTTGTGCTTATTTTTCATAACCGGATTATGGATTCTTGTCTCAGAAGTGAGATACTACTAACACTGTTAAAATAGTTTCCCAAGATACTTTTAAATTCTAATGTTTAAGTATTTAGGATACATATGCTTTCTATTTTAAAACAGAATATTTTAATTATCAAGGAATCAGGCTGTCCTACTGAGAGTTTCTTGCTTTTTCTCTATGATGACATGTGCTTGTCATGTAAATCATAAAGAATAAGCATACTGTGGGTATTTTTGCAAAAATGAACGTTTAATGTCTGCTTCTCACTTGGATTAGCAAATGTCTCTAAGGTTTGATCTCAGTAAAACTTTCTTAATACTAGCTTTTTAAAATCTATTTTTAAAACACCATGTCTTCTGTACAATATAACTCAGAAGGCAAATAAATTTTTGGGGGGATAAAAGCAGAATTTATGCATAGACAGAATAGAACAGGTGGTAAATAAATTTCTGAGTTTTAAACATTTCATCCTCAGCCTTTTCTGGTTTGCAATCCCTTCATCAATTTATATAATTTTAATAAATGCAACTTTC
The DNA here is from genome assembly GCA_037013685.1 of Acridotheres tristis. Lineage (NCBI taxonomy): Eukaryota > Metazoa > Chordata > Aves > Passeriformes > Sturnidae > Acridotheres > Acridotheres tristis. Next base: position 14,405,647 of record CM072919.1, read on the forward strand.
ATTTTATCTGTCAAAATAATTTTGAATTGTTGCTATATTGAATTCCAAGTTTCTCTTCTCTGAATAAATCTTTCCCCTATTAGGTTTTCCTATCTTGTGTGTGGTTGGTTCTTTCTCTTTTGCACTCTTAATGATGCAATGAGCACAAGCAGTGATCACACTGGCCTCTGTGTTTATGCTTGTATGTAAATGTACAGATAATCTTTAAGGACCAGGGCCTCTGTTACCTTTTTTAGTGACGTTGTGTATGTTATGCATATATATATATACATATATATGTATACATGTATGTTTGTGCTTGTATAAAATGGTGGCAATAGAGTACATAGTAGTATCTAATATATATATATATATATACACATATATATATTGCTTTCTTATGAACTTTTTCTCTTCCTTTATACAAAAACATTTTCTCTCTTGTTTTTGTTCTGTTAGTTATTCAGAAACCTGAATTCACTGAAGTAAGTCAGCTGGATTGTTGATGTTTAGTGCCAAATTCTGAGGTTCTTTGCTCGGTTTTAGTATTCATTTTCTGTGCATAGGTTGCATCTTTAGCTCCAGGAGACTGTAAGACTTAAATTACCTGAAGAGTAAGTAGGTGGCAAGCAATCTGTACCCTGTTGTATGTATTAATGATACTTACTTCCTTTCACAAAATCTAGCAACTAGTAAAGAGGTTTTGTTTGCTTTTGGCATTAAAATGCTCACTCTTTCTGAATTCCGAAGAAAATATTTCCATAGAAACCCTGGTAATTATGAGGATCAGTGAAAGCTTATTCTAGCAACAGAGGTGAGTTTCAGAGTTTTACGTAGTTTAACAAACCAACAATACCTATTACAGCTTACTGCCTCTTCCTCCATTATTATGGCATTACTGTTTATGTTGGAGTGTGCAGGGAGAAGCTGGAGTCTTTTCACATATTTCAAAACCTCTGAAAATTTCCCTTCCACTAGGAGGAAAAATTACGGGGTAGAGCTTTTGTAAGGACATTTTAAAACTTGTTTGGTTTCATATTTATTTATTTATTGGTGTCTTAGTTGGGGGTAGTTGCTCACATGGAATCTTGCAGGTATTAAGACTTAATTTTGTTTCCATAAGGGATCATGTTTGCATTGAAACCAAGAGACTTGTTAATGTGAGGAAAGATAGCTGTGTATTGATGTATTTTGGCAATGGAGCTCTAGCAGAGAATATGTTTTTGCAGTTCTGTTAGGAACTTTTAGAAATGTTCAGGGGTGAATAGAAAACTTCAGTCACCTGTCTGTGGAAATCATTAATAAGGAAAAGTCGAATTAAAAACTTTATCAAAAGTAATCCCTGAAGCAGAAAAGAGCTCTTGAACAATCTTGTCAGCACCATATATAATTCATAAGTATCAAAACCCCAAATTTTCTCTTTGTGTAAGTTTTATCTGTATTCCCAATGTCACAAAAATAGCATGCAGTTTTCTTTAGAAGTAGATTTGAGATACCACTGTGCGTCTTCAAGACCCATACAGTGAGATAAACTACTGCAATACCATATTTCTCAAATAACAGACAGTTGCAAATCCTTTGTCCTATGGTACATAATAAAGGATTTTCTATATAAGCAATGAGATGAGACAAAATTTCAAACTACCTTTTGAATAGTGGAAGGTGGGTTGTCCCCCTTAACCTGTACCCTTAAAAATAATGTAGTATAATAACCAGCTGGAGGAAGCTGGATGTAGATACACTTTTGAATTGTCAGGATGAACAGAGCAGAAGCCTATGATTTGTACACAGCTTGTTTCCAGTTGCTTATTCTGACTGTGGAAAACGGAGATATGGTGTACTTCAGGTTTGATTTGTCTTATAGAGAGATCCACAGGTGCTGTTATTTTAATTTAAGCTTTTCTGTGGGAAACATAGTGCTTTGTGTTGTTATTTCAATTCTTTGGTGTGAAATTTGGCAGCAATTTATCAGTCATAATAGAAAGTTTAATTTTGCGCTGTTTTATCACTAGAGAGAAGTGCTTAACTTAATCTTCAGGAAAAACGCATCTCATTTCTGAATTCCAAGGCACATATTTCTGATAGAGCAAAAATTGAAGTGGGCACAACCTCTGCATGTACTGCCAGAAATACATTTTCAGGTTCTTGTTTTATTTACTGTGTTAGAAGTCTTTAATATAATACCAAACTTCCATTTAACTCAAATCTGGCTTCTGTTCTCTTGTGTTAGTTGTATTTTCCTTTTTTTTGTGTGATCTAAAAGAGAAACATATAGCTTTATTCCTCCAGTGCACTCGTTAACCCCTGTATTAAAACCAATGTGCTGGGTGCCTCTCCCACAGAGCCACTACACAGCAGAAGTAATATATCTAAACACTTGTTTGTGGAGCTCTAGACTGATTCAAAGCACAAATAAATGACTACCTGTAAATTGTGCAATTATGATCATATTATGAACGCTAGGGTCATTGTTGTTTTATTGTTGTTTTTTTGTTTGGTTTTTTTCTTTTAATTTTATTATGATTTTGCCCCTCAGACTACCAGCAAAATGTATTGTCATTTTATACTTTCATTTCAAATGGTATCTATTATGTCACGCTGCAAGGAAGAATACCAATTCTAACAGAACATTTGATTTGCAGTCAGAGGTAGATTTACATACCAAAAACAATTGTGAAACTTTATTTAGCATGAATTTATTTCTAGCTTGAAGAGAATAATATATATGTTTAAAACCTTTAATATTTTCTGATAAACACCAATTACAGGTCACATTAACACACTGTTGCTATAATCCACTTTTAAATTTAGTTCATTGTACTTCTGAATATGTTTAAAATTTACCCCTAAACCACATTATTTGTTGAGTAGCTATTAAAAAATACATTAAAAACCCCATACATTTGATACATTTAAAATTATTCATATAAACCTAGTATTAGTCTCAGAGGGGACTGATGACTGATAGTTTGCAGTTGCAATTTACTTCTTCTAAATTCTAGGAGCCAGTTTTATGATCCCTCTTTTTACTGCACTGTAAAACATATTTTACAAATTACATTTTTAAAGTTAGTGTGTTTCTACAGTGTTGCTGAAATAAAAGTGATTGTTTTCTTCAGCTGGAGTCCAAAAGGGAGAAACTCATTCACAATCCTTAAACATAAAATCTGTTGCTTGAACTTAGCAAGTAATAAAATTGTTTCATCATAATTGCTCAAACTAAGGTAAATCTTTAAAAATTCATTTTTTTGGTGGAAGAATTACCTTTCCATATTCTGTTTCATATATTCAACATTGTTTTATTGTTGAATTCCAATAATACTCAAATTGCTCAAGAAAAATCTCATTTTAACCATAACCTATCTGCCTGCCTTAAAAATTCAAAAAAAGTGCTTTGTAGTACCAGTAGTATAGTTATTTTGAATGGCTAAATTAAAAAAAAAAAATATTGCAATGATTCCTGTAGTCGACTGTAGTAGGATTGTGGTAAGGGAATGAATACCTAGAAACAAGTTTTTTCTTTAAACGGATGTAAAAATATCAATTAAGATATTGATGTAGCTGATTAGAATAAAAAGGAAATTAAATTGCTAATACCACAGCAATATGATACATACTGGTTTAGAGCTTTATTTTTATAATTTAAAAAAATGAAATGTTTAATTTAAAAAGTTCAGTGCTTCAATATTTTTAACAATTGGAAGGAGAACATGAAAACAAATTCTAACTTTATTACATATCTGCCTTTTGACACACTACTGAGGTCTCACTATGCACATGTATTAATAACATAATTTAGAATTATGCTATTAATGTTATGTTATATGTAAGTATTGGGTTTGCCAAATACTTAAATATCAAGTAGTAGGGACTGGATCATTTTAAATTTGTATTAGTTTGAAACATGAATTACAACTCAACAGCAAAATACCTACTAAAAAAATTTAATAACGTGGATATTTATCAACTTGTCTAAGAACAGAGGATGCATCCAAAAAACATTTAAACTTATTTATTCAGATGTAATGAGTGGTACTTCCCCCTGCATTCCTGTAATTGCGATTCTAGGTTAGCTTTATTATAACAAAAGCATTTGCTTTTTACATCTGTAATGATTTATGTAAAGAAGTTCATGCTGTAAACTGGAAACTGTTCACAGCATAGAACAGAGTGTAGAAACTGTTCTGTTACCAGTGGAGGGAATATGATTCACTTCATAAATTATCAAATAATCATTGTGCTTTCAAAAATTATTAAATTGACATAAAATTTTTGTTTTGGTCAACTTCAAATATTTGAAGAGTTTTCTATAAAAACTTTGTCTCAAAGTAGCTTTTAAATTATATATTTTAGTTTCTCTTAAGTCAAGTGGAATCATTTTAGCTTTTGAAATGTCAAGTATCTTTCCAGAACACTCAGACAGCAAGATTGCTTTATTTGCAGTTCTCTTTGGCTTGGTGCCATTATCCCTTAATTTTAGCTGTGCATACTGCACCATATTTCTTCTAATTACAAGAAGCCTGATACAGAAGGGTAGGAAAGTAAGTCCAAAAATGTAATGCACAAGATTGTTAGCCCAAAGAGAAATGAAGAAATATGGTAAAAGAGAATTCTTGAACAGTGTAAGAAAACAATTCTAATTTATCTGAAATTCTAAATAATGTGCAGTTTGCGATATTTTGTTCATTTTTACGTATACTGTAATAGGTAAGTGAAATATATTTCATGATGTCAACCTGTTTAGATACTTCTAAAAAGAATACAAATATGGGAATGTTTAAATGGTATTATCTAGGCGTAATGGTCCAGTTTACAAACTTACAATACTTTTCAATAATCTGAAGACTTTAATATTTTTTTGGTGTGGGGAGTGTCCAGGTCAATATTTTGTTGGGATTTTTTAAAACTCTTTTTAATAGAATCTATGATATATATGATGCCACTCAATTATCTTTTGGGAACTCAGGAGCTCTAGGAGCATAGTACTTTTGCTATGTATGGATATTAGAATAAAGACGAAATGGAATAGAATTTTTTCATACTACTAAATTCTGAAAGCACTGAAATTGTAGGTTGCATTTTGTATAAATAATTTTAATTTGAAGATATAGTAAAAGCATCTCTCTCTGCTTCAAATATGAAATCAAGTATGTTCCTTGAAAAAATCTCTAGGTCTACATTGCTAATAATTGGCTAGTCAAACTTATGTATAAAAATGTGTGTTCTCTCAAATACCTAATTAATTCATGGACCTTGTTTTAGGAATATGTGAATTAGTGCACCTTAAACAGAAGTATTTTCTCAGTTTAATTGAAAAAAATTATTGTCCTGAAGTTTAGTGAGCAACCAGTAAACAAAAAATGTCAAGTATGAAATCATCATCATTTATTGTTTCTCAAAAGTCTCAGTCTTGCATTAGGGCATTAGCCATACTATTAATTTGGTATAATCAATGAATCATAGAAATTTTGATTGAGGGAGACCTGTGTTGGGTCACTCAGCCCAGCCAGGCACACAAGGTGGGGATGTCACCAGCCCTTGATCAGATCTACCCTGGCTCTCTGTGGCTCTGCTCTGCTTGGATATTTCTTAAAAATCTCTTTGGACAGAGGACCCACCATGTGTCTCTGGACATCTTATCAGTGCTTTATTTACAGTGCTAAAGATTTTTGGTTTTTCCCTCCAATGCCTAACCTAAATCTCACATGCTACACCGTGGTCATTGACCTTGTTACATCTTCTGGGGAATTGTGAGTCAGCTTTGACTCCATCCTTTTCATAACCACCAATATAACTCAGATCTTAGCATGGTATTGTATTTGTGGGAAGAAGAAAGGTATGTTGTTTTTGTATGTGAAACGAACCTGAAACTTTAAAAGAAAAGGGAGAACTAACAAGTGTTAACAAATAAGAATAACGTTCTATTTCTTGGTTAGTCAGCCAATGGCTCCTCCTATTAGGAGCTTTGTATGCTGAATATTTATCACACTGAATTTTTCTTTAGGCCACAGGCACTTGTTTCACCATTACATTTTAACTTATTATTTAGAGGAAAAAAACAAATGCCTTGTGAATTAATTATATTTGTTTTCTTTTTTCAGTTAACACTGAAATCTCATTAAAAGTCAGTGACAGTGTTACGTTGCCTACAGCTTTGTTTTAAACCAATATGAGGGATATTGGGGAAAAAAATAAAACCTCTTCTGGCTATTTGGATATTACTGCATTCTCATGTTGGTAAAACACAATTTCTTTAACTTTTCTTTTGTTTTGAAATGAGGCACGATGAAGAAAACATTAATATTTGAGCAGCAGTAAGTGCTCCAGTATCCTAATCTACCAGTTTTGCTGGTACCATCTATGTTATGAAAAATGAAATCAAGGAGACAATAGCATTTAACTGTGGCTGCCTGGTAAAAGAACATATAGCATAATTAACTATAATCAGTTGCTGGTCTAGTGCACCAAATCTGAAATTATATATATTGTACCTTTGCTATGCCCCTCTAACTTTTCATCTGAATCTCTGCTATTTTCCTTAAAGCATTGGTTTGTACTTTTTTTGCCAGTGAAGTTGGTAATGTAACCTTTACATTCAAGTTGAATGTAAACCTTATGGTTAGTCTATACTTGTCTCCTTTTCATTTCTTCCACCACCATAAAACTTTGTTATCTGACTTGGTATACCAGATTTTCTTGATTGATGTTAAAGAGGAACAGAAGTACTCTTAGCAATTGGAAGCTATTTTTGGACCCTTGGGGAGTTGTGGTCATAACTAATGATGTCCTAACGTGGCCCTGCTGTAGTTATATTTTAGAGCCTTGGACAGAGGAACACGGAACTGCTGACTGAAAACATAATATCATTTTAGGATTTTGGATAGGCCAGGCAGAATGATGACAGTATTAATAAAAAGGTATTCGAAGCTATGTTTTTCAGGAAAAATGAGCTCAGTAGCATATTCAGAATTTCTCTGCCTGTTCTTTGACTTGTACATTTTGTTTACATCAAATTCATCAGTCAGAATTACGGTGGTGGTTGTGTTTCATGTTGCCTTTGGTGACACTGGAGCCTACTTCTCTGAGGCCGTGCACTGTAATGACTCATGAAGGACCTTGTTCTTCCTGTTCCCACATGGTACTGTTTCTGTATATGCCAAGAAAATGGAAAACGTGTTGATATGGAATTTCAATGAAGAAGAAGATCTGCTTCATTTAGGGAATACTTTTGGCAGCTATGAAACAGTACCTACTTCAACAAAATCTTGAAGTATCCGTTTTTTACCTATAACTACCTGAAGTAATGCTTGTATATGCCACTGAAAGAAAACATAGCAGCCACTAATTTCACTTTGGCTGCCTAGATGATCTTTTTTGTTTCTCTTCTGTTGTTTAAGGGTGTATCAGTTCTTATTTTTCCTAGGTGTAGTTCAACAATTCTGTGTAAACAGAACTTGTTTTCTCTACCATACTGTGTCTTTGTCACATAATTAAAGGAGGAGGATTAAGAAACTATTCTGATAAAATGTAACTTGTAAGAAAAAAGAAGGAAAGAAGAAATCTATTTTGTCCTTTAATCAATAAATATACAAGTACACTTTAAAACTAATAGAAACTGCAAACTGAAAGAAATCTAATTCATTGAGATCACTATTCCCTCTGCAATCCGTGTTTTCTTATAAACTATGATTTATGACCAGTGAGATTTTGCACAGGTTTTGTAAAAGAGACTGAAGAGACATTGGCTTTATGTATATATATATTTGTGTATGTATACAGAATACCTTCTTGTGATCCTATGTAGAGGGCTTTGCCACCAGTCATGTGTTTGCACATATATTTGGTTGTCAAGGCTGCACATGCAGGTACAAACATGCACACAGAAAGAACACCTTGGATTATGTTTGTTTCTTATATAGTCAGAGTTGAAAAATTGCCTTTAGAGTACAGACATAGCACACATTTAAAAGGATGTTCTTTAAGGGAAAGGAAAAAGATTAGATAGCAGTTTAAGTAATTTTTTTACATATTTGACTTCTAATGCAGCTGAGCATTTCATAAGTCAGATGTTTTAGTGGTAAATTTCACATACATTCCTGTTATTTTTAAATAAAAATAAAAAGATCAACAATGTAGTCTTGCTAGTAGAATAAAGTATAATTAGATTGCTTTCTGCTAATGCATAATACCATTTAATTTGATTTTAGGAAGAGGGAGGTCTCTAATGGAAAGGAAATGGACTTTATAAATTAGGTGTACCCTCTTACATTTACCTCTGTTCATGCAATTGCAGATATCGTTGCTAGTGCCAAACAAAGAAATAACAATGCTTGAATTGTAAACAATATTGAGCACATATGTATGAAATGCACAGACACAAAACCTTTTTCAAATTTGCAAATTGCCTGAATCTCCTCACTGAGATATCTACCCAAAATGTAGTATTGTAATAAATAATTAAAAATTAAAGGTCAATCTGAAAGCTGAGGGGTCTAAAGATACAACCTAGCACACAAGAACCTAGTTCCCCAGTTCATGGAGATGTATTAATTATCATATTATGATCTTGTGGAAAGATTGTTTCAGATAAAATACAGAAACTGTGTAATACTTTTCTAGCATGTGTACACAAAGTTCTTCCTTTAGGTGGGTGAAATTACCTATCACCCATCTCTGCTCTGCCCCTCATGTAAGATGCTTATGATTTTCTCTAATCATCAGTTGCAACTTTGTGTATTGTCACTCATCTGATTACCAAAGATTCCAGTACTAGAGATTTTAAAGCACATTGCGGTTTGCAGATAAAAGGTCTGTAATCTTGAATCAGGATTTAACAAAGAAGCATTTGTGTAGTTCCTATGGGAAGTGGCTTAGAACTGCACACAGAAGTTAAGCTTATTACTGTACTTGATAATGGAGCTACTGACAGGTCTTTTGTTGAATGAAGAGTTGGTGCACATCAGATTGTGAAAGATGGAAAGCCTTGATTTATTTTTTTTTTTTTGGTTGGGTTTTTTATTTGTTTGGGGTTTTTTTGCTGACATAGACTTTAAATCTTGAAGATCTGATTATATCATGTAGGGAATAAAAACAGCTTTAGATATATGGGAATAAAAGCAAAGGAATTCAAAATAAAACCAGTCAGTCACAGCAATAACATACGATGTGCAGCTACAGTTTAGGAGAAGAATTGGCTTGGATTTTTTGCTGTCATTTGGAACCTTGATCAGTTTAGGAACTCAGAAAATGTTTTCTGTATTCTTTTTGAAGTTTTAATTGATTACGTAAAACATTTTCAGATTCTGCAATGCTGAATACAGAGTTTATAATACCTTTCAACTCTCTTGGTAGTCTCGAGGCAACTTGATCTGTTTTGGAGTCAGCAGCATTCACTGTTACTTTCCAGAATGCTTAGAGAAAAAAAGAAAAATTCAAGTATTAACTCTGGCTGTTGCAAATTTTGGATAGGTATTGCTGAAATAAGTCACTTTGTATGATGAACGCTACTGTAGATGCCTTCTTACCTGCACCTGGCCTCTTTTCACTTTCCTAATGTTTCCATAAGTGCAATATGGGTATTTTCAATCTCTTTTAAAGTTAATAGGCAAACCACTTTTTCTTAGACAGCCCAAGCAAGACAGTAGGCTCACCTTGTACTGGGTGATGGTGACCTTTGGGAACAAAGAAGAGGGATCCAGGGGTTTGATCATTCCCACAGTTGGACTGGCCCACGTGAAGTCAGGATATAGTTTCAGCAAGAGGAATGTGGACTGTGACATGGCTAGACGGGGAACTCTGAGCTCATGTGCTCAAAATAATTGCAGAATAGGGGATTGCTGAGATAGAAATTACTCATGGATTAAAACACTGATAATTTTATCTCAGGCAAGGAGAAATAGCAGGTATGGATTTTAGAGTGGAAGGACTATAACACTCTGAGCTGGGAGAGTGTCTTCAGAGGGGTTAGGGGTTGCCCAGGCCACTCTTTTGCTTGGGGAAAAGAATACACAAGAGGCATGTACCCCTATCCTGTTTGTTCCCTGTGCAGGAATGTTCATTCCCAACCCATTTTCTTTTCCTATTAGTAATGTTTTATGAAGGAATGCTTTTGGAAATACACTCTCTTGCCCCCAAATTTAAAAGTTTAAAAGATCCTTATCTCCATTATAATTAAATTCTTTCTTTTCCAGATGGAGACTGAATACTAGAAAATGGCATCAATTTGTGACAATCCATCATATATTCCAAAGCTTTTATTTTTGTTACGTGCTTTAGGTGACCAGTGTTTCTAGTCAGTTAGGAAAAAGGTCTCAGAGAGTCAGATCTATGTTAAGAAGCCCTAGAACCTCTTACAAATACTGCCAGGATGCAAATTGTCATGAAGTGGTAGGGTGTTGGAGTCAGAAATATACAGAAAGTCAGGCACTTTTCATTAATATTTTTCATTCTTCATGGCTATTGTAAAGCCCAGCATTTACATTCACATTGTTTTTAGCTATGTTTGCCCTTTAAATTTTCCCAGAATTGTGGCCTATCCTGCCTAATTTCTGTATCAATGATGTGGACAAGGGGATCAAATGCCCTCTAAGTCAGATTGTTGATCTGTGAGAGAGCAGGAAGGCTCTGCATAGGGATCTGGACAGGCTGGATCCATGGTCCAAGGGCAGCGGTCTGAGGTCCAACATGGTCAAGTGTCAGGACTTCTCTTGGGTCACAGCAGCCCCAGGCAGTGTTACAGGCTGGGAAAGAGTGGCTGGAGAGCTGCTCTGTGGAAGACCTGGAGGTGCTGGCAGACGCAGCTGAACATGAGGCAGCTGTGCCCGGTGGCCAAACAGGCCAAGGGCACCTGGCCTGTGTCAGCCATAGTGGGCCAGCAGGAGCAGGGTGGTGACCTGTGCCCTGTGCTGGGCACTGCTGAGGCCACATCCTGCATCCTGTGCCCAGCTCTGGGCCCCTCAATCCAGGAAGGCCATGGAGGGGCTGGAGTGTGTCCAGAGAAGGGCAGCAGGGCTGGGGAAGGCTCTGGAGCACGAGCCAGGGGAGGAGCAGCTGAGGCAGCTGGGGCTGCTCAGAATGGAGAGGGGAGGGGGGAATTACTGGTCTCTAAAGCAGAAAATGTTGCAACCAAATGAGGGTCAGGTTCTCCTCCCTGTTAACAAGAGACAGGACAACAAGAAACAGTGTCGGGTTGAGCCACAGGAGGCTGAGATTTCATTTTAGGAAGAATTTCTTCACCAGAAGTGTTGAAGGCTGCCCAGGATAGTATTTAAAAGACATGTGGAAGTGTCACACAGGTACATGGGTTAGTGGTGGACCTGACACTGATGGTTAATGTTTGGACTTTCCAACGTAAATGATTCTGTCATCTTAATAGGTAATTTCATGTGTCCAGATATGAAGAATTTCTAGTGTCTTTATATTCTGAGACTGGGAGCTTTAATAAAATATCCATTTCTATTTTCCGTTTACTGTGGCATTACAAATATCAGCTTTACCACACGTTCTTGCTTAGCAAGTACTTAGAAGAGTAAGAATTTCTGCTTCTCTTCATTGGTTTTGTTGTTGTCTCCACATTACAGGGTCTGTAGTTTGCCGTTGGTACCTGCATATTTGCAGGAAATTGTCTTAGCTTTTGTGGGTTTAATCCTTTTGTTCTTCAGATATGCCCTGTGCTCTTTTTTAATTTATTCTGAAGAAAAGCAAATCCCTATTCAAAAGAGACTGATTTATGATGGGAAAGAAACTTGAAAAACTAAGTTGTTCTTTCTAGCTCCAAGTACATGCCTAATTTAGCTTTCAGTTTGGTACTCACATTCATTTAATTACTCATACTTACCTTTTCCATGTGCCTGTTTTCCATCTTACGTCTCAGAGTAAGAACAAGCAAAATATTTCAGATGTGGTAATGACAACACAATGCATCTGAAATTGGGGTTTGCTTTTGTTTGCAAACAGCAGTAGAATAACAGGTGAGGAGTTCTAGCTTAAATATTTATATGTGAATTTAGTGACTACAAAATCAGTAATCTGATTAAAATTAGATGCAGTACTTATGGGTTCTGTACAAACTCTTGGGCACCCAACTTTTAAGCAGTTTTAAGAAATATTGTATGTGTCATACAGTATTTAAAAACTGTTTTCGTGGGCTTCTTCTGAGTATCATGGTTGTCAGTTTAAAAGTGGAATTAGCTAACAGACATTTTAAGACACTTCTGTCTATCCAAATAGCATTTGAGTACCAGGAGACCAATATTGATTGACAAAATATTTGTTGCTCTGTCTAGAAGCTTTGGCACCAATTCATTGTTCTTACTGAAGGAAACATAGGCTAAAATTACATAAAACTAAGGTGGGAAAAATAACTGCATTTGTGATAGGGTTACATAATATAGTTGGAGCTATTTTATATAATTATGAAATTATTGTTCTTATATAGTATAAGTAGTGTAGAGTGACATTTTAAAGGAGAAACAAAGATTAAAAATAAAAAAGGTATATAAAATTTATATGGCACAGAAAGCTCACAAATTGATCTGTTACTCTTAAAATAGAGAACGTGAAGCTCCTTTCTAATTTAATTCATGAACAAAGGAAAACTTGTTATAGGAAGATGTGAAATTTTAGGAAAAACTCTCCATTGAAAGGACCTTGAAAAACAATTCTCTGGATATCAAGGTCCAGGAGACATCTTTTCTGTCCTCTAGGCAGAGGTAAGCCTCAAACTGTCTGGTAGCAAATAAACAGGGAAAATTATGCACAAACTACATGTCTATTTTAGATTCCAAATTAGGCAAGCTGACCTGCAGAGTCACCACTTCAGAAAGAAAAATGGACACAGCCTAATGTAAGAGGCTTTGCAAATGCATTAGCCAGAGAGAAGTCACCAGGAAAGGACTGAAAAATAGGAGCAGCAGAGAGAGGGATTTATTTTTTCTGCTTTGTAGAAATTGGCTTCCTGAAGTTTTGGGTTTGGATATCATAGATGACTAGAATCATTTGAATCAATATCAAATCCTTCTCAGCCAGCAAAATAAGTAAGCATTAGGACATATGATAAAAAGAAGCAGATGCTTTTAATGAGAAAGACCATGGTATTTTTTACATGAAAAGCTGTTTTCATAGTTGCAGACATTGGCTTCACTTTGCAAGCGCAAAGCCAGTCATATGCTGCCTAAGTGTTTCTCTATTGTCTTGAAAACTGACACCTGATATGTCATGCAAATTTCTGCATTAATTATCCGTGCTATATGCCTCCTTTTTGCAACTCTTTGGCTTCTGCAAACTTGCAACAAAATCAATGATGAGTTATTGTGATATTTACAATTGAAAGGTAAGATTGCTTTAAGTGATGGGATTTGAAGAACCTGAAAATTCATCTTCTTCAGATCTTTATACCTTCTTCTATATTGCAGTGGTAGTACAGTTTTGAATTCCCTCTGCCTTGGAATAAAAATCCAAGCCTGCCTGCTATGATTTAATGGCTGTCTCTGTGAAGTAAAAAATTTTTCTGTTTCTAGTCTTTTATTCTTGTATTTTTTAATCAGGTTGTTGTTTCTGCCCACTATTGCTGCATGTTTGATTCCTGCTCAGCCTCTCTTCATGTGGGTAATGCCATTTCCTAGATTGCTCGTTTATTGCCTCTGGTAGGAAGGAGAAATTATGCATGTTTTGAGATGCAGAATAATTGTCTACTAATGGAGTTTATGAAATATAAAATTCAGTTTGCTGTCTCTGCTGAGAGTGATTTTTGTCTTTATATGCCAGAGTAGGTCAGAATTGTGTGATCAAGTCCTGTGGAGAAATAAGAGCAGAAACTGAGAGAAAAGTTTTGTAAAAGAAAGTGGTATCTAAAGAACGATGGAGGAGGGAAGGGAGGAAGAGGAGGTATAGGATACCTCAACAGGATATTACATGATTGAAAAAATTAAATTGTGCTGCAACAACTGGATTTGATGGATAGACCACTTGGGGAATAAGGAACTGTCTGGGTGGTTGCACTTAAAGGGTTGTGGTCAATGACTCAGTGTCCAGGTGGAGACCTGGTGGTCATCAGGAGTTGGTGTTGGGACTGGCCCCAAAACACTAAGTGTTTTGCTAAACACCTTTGTCAGTCACACAAATCTGCTGACAACAAGCTGTGTGGTGTGATGGACACACTGCAGGGAGGGGATGTCACCCAGAGGGACCTTGACAGGCCTGAGAGGAGCCTGTGTGCATCTCAGGAAGTCTCACAGGGCCAAGTGCAAGGTCCTGCACCTGGGTCGGGAAATTCCAAGTACAACATAAACACAGGCTGGGGATGAACAGATGGAGAGCAGCCCTGCCCAGAAGGGCTTGGGGGTGCTGGGGGTGAGAGCTGGACATGAGCCAGCCATGGGCACTCCCAGCCCAGACAGCCAAGAGTGTCCTGGGCTGCATCCAGAGCCCCGTGGGCAGCAGGGCAGGGAGGGGATTCTGCCCCTCTGCCCCACTCTGGTGAGAGCCCACCTGCAGAGCTGCCTCCAGCCCTGGGGTCCCCAAACTGAGAAGGATGGGGAGCAAGTCTAGAAGAAGCCATGAAGATGTTCAGTCTGAACCCCTCTCATGTGGAGACAGCCTGAGAGTGCTGGACTTATTCAGCCTTATAGCAGTCTTTCATTACCTTATGGGAGATTACAGGAGAGCAACAGAGGGAGTTCTGGAATGGCATTAGTGATGGAATAAGGAGTAATGCAGTTTTTAAACAGGAGTGGTTTTAAGATTACATATTAAGAAGAAATTCTATACTGAAAGAGTGGTGAGGCCCTGGCACAGGTTGGCCAGAGAAGTCATGGCTTCCTCATCCTTGAAAATGTTCAAGGCCAGGTGTGACGGGGCTTTGAGACATCTGGTCTAGTGGAAGGAGTTCCTGTCCATGGGAGCAAGTTGTGAATGATCTAATCTTTAGGGTCTCTTCCAACCCAAGGCATTCTGTTTTTCTCTGATTTACCTTCTCTGCTTCTGATTGTCTTTTCGTTCCTGTTACCTTCTAGGAAAAACACATTCCAAATTGACTTCTCTCACTCTTCATTTTATTCTGGATCTTTCTGGCAGAAAGAAAGAGGATAAAAGTTTGGTGTTTTGGGTTATTTATATATCTTGTAACTTACATAATGTCCTCTGGTGTTACTAGTACTTTGCATGAACTATTCAGGGAGCTTTAAATGCTTTATGTTCTCTGTGTGTGGAACAAGACTGGTTATGCATACTTAGAGATGCAGGATAATTGTCTACTCGAGCAGTTAATGAAGTATAAAGTACAATTACTAAATTCATACTCTTAATTATTTTGCTATTGCTTTCCTGGGTAGGCAAACCAGAAGAATTGTAGAGCTATCCTGCACCTTCTGGATCAATACTTTATCATGGACCATGTGCAAAGAAACAGTTTGACCTTCTTTGTATGTAAAGGAACTGCTTAATATTATCTCTTAGTTGTAGCACATAATGAGTCATCTGTAGGTTGGAATCTTAGTGGTTTTTAAAGGAATGCTTCTGGTTTATGTTTCTGTTTTACATGAAGACTGGAAGAGAGTATACAAAAAAGATACAGTTAATCGAGTATGAAGCCATTTTCAAACTGTTTCATTTCAATTGACGAAAAGAATTTTTTTACACATTGTTCTATCATTGCTGGTCTTTTTTGTTTTTCTGCAATCAGCTTTCACAGCATACGCTAGGGTGAAGCTTAAACAAAGCTTTAAAATGGAATTGTGACTTAACTGGTCAGCAGTGTTTCAATTTCATCACTTTAATATCTCATATCCAGGGAATAAAGTTGTATTAAACAGAAAAATGGGATGATGATTTTATCAAATAAGCAGTCTAGTAATTGTGATGAGATATTTCAATGAACAGAATGGTTTTCCAGACATGCAGTAATTCTTCAGCAGATTTCTACCTTATGATTTAGAGAAGTAGGAAAGTGTTTGTTGAACTAGCAAGGAAAAAGACCAATTTCTAGTATTGCAGGAAATATTTTTTCTTACAAATAAATGATCTATACTGAGGTAGCAATTTGTCTGGCATTGAAGAAAACAAGCTGTTTTCAGGATTTTTTTCAGTTTAAAAAAGTATTAAAGCTAAGTGTCTTCATGCAGTTTTCACAAACTAGCATTAACAGTCCTACTTTTGTTTGCTGCAGACAAAGTTCAGGGGAGCACCCTGTTCAGAAAAATAGTGGAGTAGTAGCTGCTATGCAAAGAGATAGCTTTAAATGCAATTTAACTACTATCTGAAATTAATGTTTGCATTTGCTACATGCAAGAATATTACTAGTTCAGTGTGGTGCTTATTTATTGGTAGTGTTTGTTAATAGCCCTAAAGTAAGTACACTTGAAAAAGCTGTGTTCAAAGTTCCAGATGATTTTTCTCTTCATGACTTTCTTTCTCACATTATAGATGTTGTTATAGTAAAACGCAGCCCAAACACTGGGCAGGTAATAGAAGCATTTGCATCTTGGGTCAGAAAACAAAGAAATGTGGTGTGTTGACTAGACAGTTATTGACATGTATGTTTTCAAATAATGATGCAATCTGAGGTGCAAGGAAATGGAGTTAATAAGCAAAGATAGAAACACAGACACCTGTGCTTAGATGTCTTGAACTCACTAGAAGACACATTTGTTTTGTATTATTTTTTATTTCATTTAATACTGTTTTTGCTGTGTATCAGGTTGGGTTTTATTTATAGTGGAGGATAATTTCAACAGGTGATAGTTTTCAATGCAGATCTTACCAAATATTCTCTATAAATTTACTCTGTTCATATATAGGTATTTTATTGTGGCAGTCATAACTGGAGTACAGCTTTGCAAAGATGTCAAGGTAACATCATCCCTTACAAATAGTGTCTAACAATATAGTTAGAATAAAAATGTGTATGGACTAGGTAATCCTGTCCTTTCCTACCCATGCACACTGCATGCAGTCACCCCTTGCTTTCTGCAGCATCCTAAAATCTTATCTTACAGCTACGTCCTTGCATATTTTGACCTAGTGTGCATGCATTCATACATACCTCTACCTATGCATCCTTATGCAAGCTAAAATTCTCCTTTTTGTCTTTATCGTCTTTAAGCAAGGCAACCAACCCATCCCACTGATCATTTCCTTTTATTCTGATTGTGTCCTATGAAGATCATCTATTTAAGTTGCTATATTCCTCTATTTGAGAGAGAGTTTTTATTTTCTCCTGTAGGATATATTGGAAAATATCGAAATCATTGTTGTGAATACTACTTATATTGGTTTCTTGCTGTGGGGAAAGGTTAGGAGAATATACTAAAAGAACTAGGAAGCAATAAAAATACTTAAATAACCAGCTTATGAGCAAACAAGTACAATGCACAAGTTAACTGTACACAGCTAGCTGCTTGGCACCAGAAGTTATTGTAAAAGCATATCTAGAGGTTCTGTAGGGAGCATCCTGTCTATTCTGATTCTAGTAGGTTTTGCATGTAGTAGATTTGCATTTTGGTATGCATTCGACAAGCTTTACCCGTAACTTTATATGTCCTGCTAATATTGCTGTCAGTGGTACAGGTTTTAATTATACAAGCTGTCTATACTTATCCTCAATACAGTTCATTTTGCTGGGGTTTTCTTTTATGGAAATTGGAGTGATATGCACATACAGTGTAGGTTTTTCAATAATACCTTAGAAGCTGTAGAAATAACTTTTCATTTTAACCTTGCTATCAGTCTGCTTTTTTGAAGGAAAGAAATGATGTATAATACATCATTGTTTATAGACAGTTGATTGTCTATAAACCTGAAAAAGTTGATGGTATGCCAATAAAAGATTACACATTTAAGAGTGCTGTTTACCACATCAGAGTGTTATTGGTAATGTGAAAAGGAAAAAAGCTCCAGAGACCAAACAGTGATGTTTGCTAGCACAGTCTGAAACTTATCAAGGAATGAATGACATGACTTCAGAGCAGTCAGACTGCTCTCCAAGGTAACCCAAGAACAGCTACACAGTCTGTACCTCTTGTATTGGATTTTTAGTTTTCTCTTGAGACAGCTGGCAATGTGCCATTACAGCCTGATGCCAAAAGCAAATGGCTCATCATCCCTAAACACCCTTACATATCAGCTATAAAGGTATGTAGCAATCTTTCAAAAACAGAAATCTGATCACAAGACTGAAGTATCGTTTTTTCAATTAGTTTGGTCACTGAAGTTTATCATTCTTGCTGTCACAAGAATTCGTGATAAACCTGTTCCACATGGATAGACCTAGTTTCATATGAAACTGGGGTGCAATGGTTTATTTTTCAGTCATTTCCTTTTTGACACTTTTGATTTAAAATTGTCCATGTGGTTAACAAGAAACCTGACATTTGCAAAACTGCTTGAGAAGGAATTGGTTTGTACCCCTGTGTAATGACACAGTGAGTTATAATATTCTTCATGTTAATTTGTTCTGGTTCCATAATAAAGTTAATTTGTTCTACTTCCATGGTTGATTATCTTTCTAGGATGAAGGAGGAAGGGCAGTGTAGTGAGAGAGAAGTTACAACTTTCCATGTCCTAGCTTAAACCCTCTATGTGCTAAATTCTGTCATTTGTTGTTTCACAAAAAAACTAACAGCAGTTGTGTAATCTTCAATATATCACACTGAATATTCAAGATTAATTTACCAGTGCTTACTACATGTGTGTTTTGGTTGGGACTATTTCTGTGACAGAGCAGTCTGGAATGGATATAGACCTAAACTGAAGTGGACATGTTACTTTGGGTTTTTAGTATGTTAGCATCCTAGTACTTTCTTCCACAGCATCCTGTTCTGTAATAATTAACTCTGCTTTTAATGAAGGTGCAATATTTTCATATGATTCTAACTGTTGCATGAATAACCTGTTTTGCAAGAGACGTGTGCTAACTAGGCTAGCTCAGCCAGAAGTGTTAACATGACCTTTTTTTTTGTGTATTAATTAACCAAGATTTGAGTTTCAAATAGAGAACCCTCAACTAACTTTATCCCATGATATATAAATGCTAGAATTCAAGACAAATTCTTAAGTGTCCTAAGGTTAAGTTTGTGATAGTAAACTATAGCAGTGAGTCTTTTGTTTGGATTGTTTCAGTTTGTTTCCCTCTTTATCCTTTAACGTTAAAATTTAATGTTACAAGTTTCTGGAATTTTTTGTAAATTTTATTTTTCTTTCCCATGAATATGCTTACTGAGGTAAATATGTATGGCCCCAGTTATTTCAAAGGATATATATACTCCAAAATGTTAATAATTGAAGATTCTTAAACATATCTGATGATACTCAATTTCTGCAAAATCTGGCTTCAGGTGTGGAACTTCAGGTTAGCTTCAGTCCTGCATTTCAGTGAAGGAAATCAATTAATCTCCTTACATCAAAAACAGGGAGAAAAATGTTATGCATGGAAGATGGAAAGATGTTTAGTGAATCTAAAGAATGTCAGCATCAAGATGGAGGGACTTCTTGAAAAATATATGTTCCTGTAAGTATTTGTGCCTGACAGCTTAAAGATTAGGTCAGGAACTAGTAGTTCTTTTGAGGAGTTTTAAAATTCATCCTTCTCACATTAATACTGCTTGTTAGTCTATCTCCTGATGTTCTAGGTGCTTATTATTTAAAAGCTAACATTCACAAATTATACATCTAATAATTTATTCCTGATGCGAGTAGAAAGTGAAGACATTTTATAATGAAAATATGACAGAGCTTTAACTGGAAAGGCTGTGCAGGGCGTTAGTATAATTCATCACCTGTTCTGTACATTTGGGCTGCTTTCTAGAAATCCATTAAATATGATAGGAAGATGGATTGTGGTCTATTTCTGAATGACATTATCATCAGTACACATGGTAATTAAGATCAACTTAGAGAAGTGTTGTCTGCACCGTCCATCAGCTAGCAATTTGAAATAAAGTGAGATGGGTGAACCTAGTGATTTCAAAAGAACTGGTTGTAGAAATGCATGTGGCATACAGCAAATATTTCTCTGAACTTTGAATTTCTGTAAATATATTTATCACTTCATTAGAACATACTAAAGTTCATAGCAATATTTCTGGGGCTTAAATGTGAACCAAGGGCCTTTGTAAAATCAAATATACATTTACAAAACCATAAAGAGAAAGGCTGCTTTTTAACTAATGACACCTCCACTGTGCAATCCTTGTATTATTGTCTCTCAAGTGGACACCAAATGGCATAAAATTTAATGCTGTCATCATATTTTGCTTTTTTTAGTGTAGCTTGACAAACATGCAGTAGAGCATGTGTCAGACCACAGCATGGCTGAGCAATGACTCTGCAATTGTTCTGCATTAAAGCAAATCCACACAAATGTATGCATTTAACATGTCATTGCTGCCATGTTTCCATAAATGTTAGTGTCTTACATAAATTCAGGTATTGAAGGCAACCAAGTAAGTGTGGAGGTAAATTTGTGTGTATTGTATATGTGCTCTGTAGCCAGCCATCAAAAGATGAAAATGTTGCTTTGTATTCTGTTTTATTTACATTCTTCACAATTTATTAATGGACTGCTTGGTTAAGCTTCTTTTGCTTAAAAAGTTCAGCAGCTGAGAAGTGTAGTTTCCTATAATATTCTTTCTGGCACATGTCATGGGAAAATAAGTGAGCCTGATAACATGTCCTGAAGTTTTATTTAACACTATTTTGAACCTGAAAGAGAAGCTTCAAACAATATGTTCCTTTGTAACCTGTAGTTTGAATACAGCAGACATTTGTCATTGTATTAATTCAGTTTTTGTTACTTCCATCAAGTCCTTATCCTGAACTAGTACCTGGAGATAGAGCAGCATAAATGTGTTGCCATCCTACTTGTAGAGGGACATGCAATTAGAGTGTTGAGGTTCTGGGGTTAGGAAATGTGGCCAAGAAGCATCAATGTGTTTGCATCCAAAGCCCTTCATGAGGGCAAGGTTTTTATTCCTCCTGGGTAGAAATTCAGCTGTTCACAGCTTAGTAGCCAGGTAAGTATGTAAAAACAGAATGAGAGAGTTATCAATATGGGACAAGCCTATTTGTGTAACTGGTCATTCCCATTGTTAAACAAGATTGTACCCTCTATCACTAGAAATTCATTTAAATACATATATGACTTAGCAAAAACATAGCTTATTTTTATGTTTTTTAATTTAGAATACTACGTGTCTTATTTTCTAAGTTTTTATACCTGTGATATGTATTATGCACCATTTGCCTAGAAATTAAGAATGCAATTTAAATGTGCAAAAGCAACATTTCATTTATGGTGCTGTTGGTTAAATGAAACTGCTGTGAATGCATGAAATGCATAAAAGTGCTTATCAAAACATGGATCACACTAACAGTCCAAACATGCTGAAATTCTTTAATCTCTAGCTAGGGCAGCATTCACAGTTCACTGCCTACCCATTGCCACAGGTACTAAAAGATGAATGAATACCAAATAGTAGGACTTAAAACATGGCAAAACAGATCTTAAACTCTTATTTACTTTCTAAAATATTTTCCATTGCTTTTGAGTAAGTACAGGAAGGAATGTGCAATGTGAGGAAAGGGGAGAATTTCTTTATTCCCTCGTGTTTCCATCATATTTTCCTTTTGTAAATTTTAATAAGGTGGTGCATGACATTCCTTAGCTATTCAAGAGTGGCACAGTGCATTTATTTTTATATATGGAAGGGGTTTTTTGTGAGGAAATTGTTAAGTAAAAAGTAGAAGTCTGTTTGTGAAACATGTCTGGGCTGTAATTGTGGTCCTGTACGTGCCAAAACATTACAACATAGTTATAGATGCTTGAGATACATTATCTTCCCTTTTCTTTCTGGCAGAAATACATACTCTGGTGTTTGTTGGGGAACTTTTCTTTCTGTCTCCCCAAGCATATTTAAATACCTCTCTTTTTTATGCCATTTTTCTTATGCTTTTTAAGTAAATATATGGTAAACAGCCTTCTGTATTTTGCCATGAAATATTTCTGAAAAAAATACCATTTGGTGTTATGGAGAGTGCTCACCCTGAGAATGTTGCTTGCTAAACCCATTGGCCGTGTAGGTAGGATAGGTGACTGATTACAGCCAAACTTTTAAGGAGTCAAAGATTGTTTTCGCAGATGAAAACCTCATCTTTAAACTACTTCCTAGATTTCTTGTGAGGCTGTAGCTTGCCTGATCATCAGTTTTGGGATATGCAAAAGTTGGCAGACTGCAGTGTGCATCCCACTTGGCAATTAAGACAGATCCTACTTCTAAGGCTTAAAAAAAAACTAACTTAAAGTGCCGTGTTACAACATTTTGGAAAGTCCTGGTGCAATACAGGAAGAGACTGTTGAAGGTCTTTATAACCCACATTACTTGAGTTTGGTTCTTGGTATTCACCTATTACTCATTTATTAAATAGATATTCAATATTATGATATTTTCTGGGCAGTATGTGGCTTTTTCCATTTTTCAAGATCCCCAGTAGCATTACTGAATTTTCTACAGTACGCAGATATTGTAGCATTAAGCATTTCACAGTGTTTGGTCAGTTATTTCTAATCTAATAAGTTAGTACCTATCAGCATTGTGACAAAAGTGGCATTGAGCTGGTGCCACCCCTTCTTTAGGGCATCCCTCTGTAGGTCCCAGCATGGACTGTGCACTGCAGAGCCTTGTTAAAGTTTTTGCTGAATATTGCTGGTGCTTTCACTCTCCCTCTGAGAATCTCTTGGCTACCAAGATCTGTTTGAGTCTTCCCAGACCTGCTCGGATTGCCACTCAACTAGGAAAAAAGTCTTCTTTCCTACATTTTTTGTTGAGTTAGATTTTGGTAAAGGCTCCAGAGTAAATGCCAATTATCAATTTAATTTAATGCACTAGATTGCATAATACCAATTTATAGTAATTTTAATTTTAGTCATTTATACCAAGATTAAGAAGATTATGTACCATCTATCTAATAGGAGGTCTGCCTAATTGGAGAATATTTCAGATTCTTTTGGAGAGCATTTCAGATTCTTTTGTTACATGACAGTACCTATTTTGAACACATTTTGACGATAGTCAGCAAGAGGACTGGAAAATAGTGAAGACTAATTCCTGGTGTTGTTAGCAGGCAAAAATGTTTGTGGCTGGCTACCAACCTTGCAAGCCAGCATGTCAGTAGAATTAACTAATCTTGAGATGATTATTTCAGACAGATGTTTTGCAAAATGCTTGCTGGTCATCAGACGTTCTTAGTGGTGGAGACCTGGACTGGGTAATAACACTGGGAAAAGAGAGAGCTTCCTTCTTCTCTTCCTATTTGCAAGGAATTTCTAATGCTACAATTTGGCCATAGTCTCAGTGTCTGCCATTTATAAGTTTGCTACAAGGTGCTAAAAAGACAAGGTGTGCTCATGGCAGGGAATGGAAAGTAATGGGATGGAGTGCACTGCTGGCAGCCTCATCATTACTCTATCCAAGCATTTAATTTTTTGAAACAGTGATATAACGTATGTGTCATTAGTAGTGACGCACCTTTAGCTTCCAAACTGAATGCGTGCCATTTAGGTTTATTTCTAATGCTTGTTACTAGAGTTAATAGATAAATGTTATTTTAAAAGATGCCCCTAAAATTTAATTAGTATCTCAAAGCTGTTTTAATCATGTTTATAAATGCTAAAATGTTATGAATCAAACAATTGAATTAATCATTCCATCATTGTATAATTAAGACTGACTAAAAGTAAAATTATATTTTAACGGCCCTCTTCTTTTCCCATTGAGGCCAATGGCAAGAGTCCCATTGACGTCAGAAAGTGCAGGATTAGGCCTTAATATGATCTGCCTTTTTTGTGAATAACCTCAGTATAAAATGTTTTGTCTTTTCTTTTTAGGTGTAAATGTTTAGCTGACTGTTCAGTCACTTGTTCAAAGCTTGTAGATGGAAAAGATTTTTCTGAGCTAACATAAATATTTTTCTCAAAATCTAGCAGATCTTATAATTGTTTCTTCAACTCTGAAAACAGATCATTAAAATATTGATCTGTTGCCTGAGGTTTGTATGTTTAACTCCGTTACTAAAACAATAACTTTTGTAATCTGTGTGTGTAGAATTATTAAGTGGGAACAGCAGTAAAATTACTTGGCTCACTTTAAAGTATATCTACCTCTGATTCTGCTCAGTAGCACACAGCAGTGTGACACTTAATGCCATTGCAAAGCGACAGTTACTTTGAGCTCAGCTAGTTGTTGATACAAGTTTGGATTTCCACAACTGAAATCTCAGTATCATAACAAGTAGATAACCACAGCAGGGTGAAGTTTGTCTCAAGGACATCAAGAATAACAGGTCAAAGGACTGTAGTAAACTGAGAAGAGTAATGAAATTGCTGTTGAGGTTCACAATCCTCCTGACTTTTAACACATGCTCTGAGCATGAGTTTAATTATGAATTAATTTTTCAACTCCTGGCGCAGAAAAGACAAAAGTAGTATTTTTTAATTAATGAGGTTAAGGAAAACAAATACAAAGTTTGTTAGATGCCCTGTTGTTGTTGTTGTACATCAGTTCCTCTAGGTATCTGTATGAAAACCAGAAAAAGCTTCTGCCTTTTATCCCAAAGATGGATTTCTCACTCCTTTCTAAAGATTAATCAGTATTTTTCACAGCTAGCTAAACACATTCTTAGTGTGTAAGCATTTTACACAAATCTGATCCCATTAGGGAGAATTGAGGAAGATTATACATTGAATATTGTATGTATGGTAGTGTTCAGGTTATTGTCTGAGAGTGTAAGAAGTTTTGTTTTGAATTCTTGGCCTGAGTCAGGTGGATCTCAAAGTTGTATTTTCTGTATTGTGGTAATTTCTTGAATTGTATAATTAAGAGAGACAGGGAGAAGAACAAACAGCAGAAACCACCAGTTGTTTTTCTGACGGCTTTATGCATACAAAAAGCCAAATAAAATCACTGGCATCTTCACAAATGCTTTAGGAAGGCTGGAACTGTTTTTTCAAAAAGGTGTTCTATTTTTTAGAAAGTTTGTCTCATATATAAATAGAAGTGTTTATCTCTTGTAAATCTTTTAATCTAAACATTGCAGCTATAGCATAATTAAAATGTGAATAAGTATCTTCATCAAAATATTGCTTTGCAATAACTGGAACTAAAAAAATAAAAGAAGGGTGCTTTTGTTTTCTTTTGGTTTTGATTTTGAGTTTGTGAGAGATTCCTTAAAATGAAACAAGTAAAACTACTGGGACATTTTTCCCATGAACTGTAATATTAGTGCATAAGATTGTTCATATGTTTGTGTTAATGAGTTTACATTTGCGATCAAAACATATAACTCTTTTTTTTCAGAGGTCAGTAATGCAGCCAGTAAACTCGTAGCCATAAGAACTGTAGCTTAGAGGAAAGAGTGGTCAAGACAACTGGAATAAGAATTATTTGTTCAGTTCGTTATTCAGTGTGCCTCTTATAGTAGACTAAAAAAAAAAAACAAAACAGCATAAATGAAAATTCATATTTTCCAGTTCAGAATGAAAAAGAAATTTGAAAGACCAGATCAGTGTAATTGTAATTTATTCTTATTATGTATTGTCTCTTCTATTTCAGTGGAATCAAAGTTTTAATATCACTGGTGAAGGTATCTGTAAAAGCTCTTAAACCTAGGTAATTTGTTTCATCTGATTAACACATTTTACCTATTGCGTATTTAATAATGAGTAAAGTAGCTAGGCCAATAATAAACCAGTACAATACAGACAAAAGAGAACACTGATTTAAGGTCATTGTGTCAAACGCAGCAAAATACTGTTTATAGCATGTCAGGAATGGCTTTACAATTAGCACTAATTACTGAGAAAAAAGTCAAAACATCAGCTTTAAGGAAGGACACTTTTCAATGCAAGATCAAAGCCATGTCTCTACAGAATAGCAAAGCTGTTTAATTGCACTGAAGTGCTAATTGGATTTTGAGGTGCTTTCATGTGTTTCCCCCAATTAGTCAGTCATCCCTGACCAAATCCACCTAAGACGAGATTATGAGTTTTAAAACTCTTGTCTGCACAGTTGCAACTGGGGGTACCTGTGTAAAAGCAGTAGTGCCTTATTTTTATGCAAATTGAGGTCTTTCAGGTCATGTTACTAGGCTTGCAGGGATGAATAAATCAGGAGCAAAGCAACCCCACACTGTGTGGTAAACAATTACATAGATATTCTGTCGTCTTTTTATCAGTGCAAGAAAACAGAAAAGCTACAGCTAACCGTGTTTTTTTGTTACTTAGTTCATCAGTACACAGTGTTTAAAGAGAGCTTTTGATGCCTGAGGAAAGACTTGTCTTTAGAGGCTTTATCTGTGCTCTGAATTTCTGTTAATTAGAAAGAATAATTTACTTATAATGTTTTTTAGGTAAAATTTCCAGTCTTTTCCTAACTTTTTAAATAATTTAATTTGTGGTTTTCGTATTTGTAGAAATTGCTGCAATGATTTTTTCACTACCCTTATTTATGAGTTTAATTAATATCTTACACATTTATAAAGCACAAAAAGTCAAGATAGTGGTGACAGTTGATAAAATCCATACAATTTCCGGAAAAGCTATTTTTTGTCAGTAGTTGAACTATGTCAAATACTTATAAACCATGATCTCTTGAGGCAAAATGCAGATGCACTGTTTTCCTAATATGATTATTTTCCTACATTTTTAAGAGTCTTACATCTTCCTCCTTAAAATGCTTAGACAACTTACTGTCATCCAGTCATCGTAGTGGGATCCTGAGGAAGCAGATAATTTTCATCCTGATGGAAGAGAGGCATAAAGCAGAGTTGCCTACATAGGAATGCAGTGAAGCCCTACAAGAATGTCTTCATGCATCTTTCAAGAACTCTGAAGTCCCATCAGAAATTGCTCACAAAAGTTCTCTTGAGGTTTTCCCTAGTAGAGGAAAAGAACTTGTGTAAAGGAGACTCTGCCCAGGCGACCAAGCTCCTATCATGCATTGTGGTGGTGAGATTCATCACAGGGCCATTCTGCAAGTTACTCGACCTGAATTCCGAGCAGTCACACTTCCTGCTCCTGTAGTCACAGTGTTGTGAGTGGACCTGTCTTCCTCCCTGTGTGCCACTGAGCCTCTGGATGAGTCCACTGGGTTTTGTACTTCCTTAGGATGAGTTTTTCTCATCTGTTAATTAATCATAGCGGACCTGGGCCTTTTCTGTGTGAAGTGGAGTAATTATGGGAAGGTAGGGTGGGGAGATCTGTAGTCCGGAGCATCCTTTAGGTGCAGCAAGGAACTTGGGTGCGAGCCAACATGCTTGCAATGTCTGCATGTTCAGACCCTGTACAGAAAGGACTGAAGATTCATGGAATCAGAAGAGTGAGTAGGAATCATCATGATTCTGTGACGTGTGGATAAGAAGAAAATATTCAGTTTTGGTGACAAGTGTCCTAGTTCCTTCACTGTATTTTGCAGTGAAACTTATAACACTTTAAACGTGATTTATATCAAACATGCACAGATATACTGTCATATGAATGCAGAGTTTTTCTCTCAAACTATGGTATTTATTATTGGTGTTGGTTACATGGTAAACTTCAGGGCTTACTATTATGCTGATAGTTCTTTGAAATTGAGGGACTCAATGGAGCAAACATCCTTGACATGTCCTCATGCTGTACACTTGACATTTTATTGTGATTAAGGTCTTCTACACCAGGCTCCCATAATTTAAGAGGCAGCTAAAGCAGCAGGTCTGTCACGCTGATTTCAAGATACTTTTTTTCTTTCAGAGTGTTGCAATAGAAAATACTTTGATTAGTCATTTGAATATTTGCTTGTCTTTAAGGGAATATATAGCTCCCGTGAAACTATTTACTTTAAAGTTTTTGAGTCTGAATTTAAGAAACATTTATTGCTTTTAGAAATTGTTAACCTCACTTTGTAGGACCTAGTTTCATTGGTTCTTGACTGTGAGAAGACACTCAACAGAGAACATCACAGGAATTAATTGTGTAGGACATGCATGCAGAATACATACTTGCACATGAAGTATTCTTTAGTTATAGTTTATTTTTATTGGGCTCAGACAAAAAGCTACCATGCTAATTAAAAAGGATAATTCCAGGTCCTTAAGTACATAATTTTCTTACCAGACCAATAGGCCAATAAATCTTGCATCTAAGAATAACTAGGATCACATGCTTCACAAGAATATAAAAAGGAAATAATATATCTGTAGAGGAAAGCTAATTCTAACCTTAGCCTGCTTACCAGTCAGGCTATAGCATTTTCTAATAAGTTGTGACATGATGAAGTAAATGCTATACTGTAATGCTAACATAGTCCAATTGTTTACATGAGAATTTTATATTTTGTATTTATGATGAAATTTAAATAATGTCACTGCTTACTCTTTTGAAAATGCGTAACAAAGTATTTAGAGTATGCACTGAAGCTGTGTAGATGGTACTGTTACTAAATTTACCATTTTGTTACTTTTTTATCACCCTACAGTTACTGTTACCTTACACTAATAGGAAGCCGTGTTAGAATTATAGTCTAAGTTTTTAGTACGCTGTTCATTTATAACTGTAGCAGTGCATTCTGTGCTTTTTTCTAATGCAATCTAAAATTCTTTTAGCTTTAAGACAAAATATGCTCTAAATATATGCATATCTGGATCCAACAGTATGAACTGTACTCATGCCACATTCTTTGTGGATATTTTTACCCTTTTTTGAGGACTTACAAAGATCAAGTATCATGAAAATAGTAATTGCATTATAAGCTTTCAAGAAAAAGCTTGTCTCATTTTGCTTTTTTTTACTGTTCCTCTTTTAATAAACAGGTCTTATATTGACTCAGCTGTTGGCCATTTCTTAGTTGAGACTGGCAGCAATTAAGTACCTGTGATTTAGTGAGTTAAGATTATTTGTTAAATAACTTAGATGCAGAATTGAAAAATCTCAGTATTAAGAAGAGAGATTTTCAAATACAGCTGGGACAGTAGACATATATTTTGTATTTAATGCTTATTCTCTCTTTCACATGTAAACAGTTATTGTTTTGTTATTCGAGAATACATACTTTGCATCACACTAATGTATTGGAGTTTATTCACTGTTAGTGCCTGGGTTCATTCAGAAACTGTATCCTTGTTTGACCTTGGTCATTGGCATTTTCATCCTTCTTTGGTGTTCAAAAACATATTTTTAAAGGAGACTTGAAAAGCATCAGCTTAACAGGAGCGGTAGTGTTTGGGAAAAATTCTTTTTAAAGTCTATGAAAAAAAAGTTAGGCCAATTTGCATTAAAAAACTGAAGTACTCTACTCCTTTATGCTTTTCTCTTTCTCAAATGATCCAGATTTTCACAGTGTCTGTGTGAACATCATTACCATATTGCTCTCAACACTTCAGATCCTGCCGGGATCTGAGCACAGAGACATACAATGGAGGATAAAGGTGCTTTGCAACTCGAACAGCTTTTATTTGAAAGGCCCTAAGGATGAGCATCTACTTTTTTGTTTTAAGTTCCATGAGGTCATGGTCCTTTTCAGTTTTCACCTCTCCATCCTGTGTGCTAAGGGACTGGAAGGGATGGGAAGGCCAGGCCATTCTAAGCATTCCTTACACAGTTTTTCTTATTCTGAAGAAATTAAAGTTGGCTACCACCTTTTTTTACATACATACACACACACACACATATATATACACATATGTATATGTATGTGTGTATATGTATGTATATGTGTATATATGCATTAAAATAATTAATATATCTTGAATCTGGATGTATCATAGAGTCATTGAATGGTTTGGATTGGAAGGGAGCTTGAAGAACCACCCTCTCATCCTGGGACACTTTTCACTTGACCAGGCTGTCCAGAGCCCCATCCAACCTGGCCTTGAACACCGCTGGGGTGAGGCATCCATGGCTTCTCTGGCCAACCTGTACCAGGGTCTCACCACCCTCACCACTATCCTAGAATTTTTCAAGCAGTTAATATGACTCTTGAAGAGTATCTTTGTAATAGCAGTTATAGAGGAAACTTAAGAGTACAGATCTGAATATTATCTTCAGAAAATTAAGCTTACTTTAATGAAAGCCACAGATGATACTCAATCACTAAGAGGCAATTTTTTGTTTGAAATAATAAATTACAGTTTTCTGACAAGTTGGAGCATTTTTCATGGAAAAGAGCTGTTGGTGACACTTTCTAAAGTGCTGCAACATTTTACTAATTTAAAAAAGTCTGCCTCAGATCGATTGTGACCTTATCAATAGGATGGTCTCATTCATCTCCTGCACCGGCTGCTGTCGCGTCGCACGCTAATGGCTTTCAGCTGCAGCTACTCCTTTTAAGAGATTCAACACTTTGTAATGCTTTCAAGTTCTTTAGAGGAGGTGAAGCACTGTTGGTGGCTTTCTTCAAGACAATGATTTTCACTATTGCATTCCTCACTTGTGTCATATGAAAATGTAACTTACTACATCATAAATTACTTGACAGTAAGTGTTTTCTTTACAATGGATAAGAAAGATATGGTAAATTTCTACTTTTTTTCTATTCAGTAAGTAATACTATCAATAATGTACTGCAACTATTGCTTCTAGTTGTAGGGGATAGTGTGTTCCATAGGTGTGACTGTTTGGCTTTCTTCGTTAGATAACTGCTTACAATTTCTTTGCAACTTTTTCACATGGGAATAATTTCTCCATGGGAGATATATGTTTCAGTTTAGCCTTCTGAAAAATGTTTGTTTAAGCAGTTCAGCAGTTTTCAAGAATTAAATTAGGTTGTTTTGTCCACATGAACCATTAATAAAATTATTTCATTGAGTAGCTGTCATGACTTTGAAATTACATGAAGTTTGAAGTCAGGGTCATGCTAGTGTAATTGGTCTCCTTGTAAAATTCATCCACATGTACCTAAATTGTAAAAACATATGTTTGCATACATTCAGAGAATATTTGTTGGAGATTGAAAGTGCTAGATCTGTAGTGGGTATTATATTTCCCTTCACAGTTCTCCATTTAAATTGTCTAGAAAAAGGGCACAGGCCTTTAAGGACTCTCAGCTACTATTGGCAACTATGAAGTAACCAGCCGTTTGTCCAGTGGGGGAAGCCAGCAAAGAAAATACTTCCTGTGCACCATGCACTGCTCCATCCAGTACTCTGGATCCTGGCATGCCAAAATGAAGGAGATTGTTAAGAATGAGGAGGAGTGATCAGAGACATTCAAAGTGTGTGTCAAAGAGAAAGAAGGCATGCAGACAGATGCTGGGAGAAAAGCAGAAAGTTATTGCTGGAAACAGAGGAGGATGTAATCAAAGTGAAGGGTGGGTGTTAGAGCTACAAAGAAGAAGGCAACAGTTCGAAAAGTTTGAAAGAGAAAAGGACAGAAAATGTTTGGAAATAAGAATCAGGAGTCAATGAAATAGAGGAAAAACATGAAGTAGAAATATCAAGAAAAGAGCAGGTGGGTGAGGATGAATGAGTTTATGCTCATTAGACCATATTCCTCCAGAATCCAGACATTTTTTATCAGCTTAGTCTCAAGAAGGAGAAACAAGTTGTTGCATGTTTGTATGAGAACCATTGGTGGTACTTATGAATTTTTAAATGTTATTGTTCTACAAATCACAAAAATAAAAAAATACCATAGAAGAAAAGCTTATTTAATGTTAAGATTCCAAGTATTTATTAAGATTGATTCACTGGTGAGGAAAGTTCTGAATTGTTAGTTGCCTGGTTATTTTGTGTACATTGCACGATAGGTTTTAAATATCTGTTGCATAATGCTTTCCATTCTGTCTTTTGAACAGGACAGATTGTGTACTGGGGACACATTAGGGCTGCAATGAGGATGTTGTCTGTAGTACATCTGCTTCTTTTATTGCGGAAGTTGGAAAATATGTAATGGATGAATTAGAGACTGTAGAAAAAAGCATAGTGTCATGCTAAGACAGCAAGTGCTCTGCCAGAGAGTTGAATTGCTGCATGCCTCTGCCAGAGGCTTCCTGTGTGGTGTTGGGTAAAGAATCTGGATTTTTACAGGCCCCTCTGTGTCCCAGTGTATCGACCTATGGTATTTAGGGTGCATAGGTAAAGTCAGGATGCTCTGGTGAGGTATGTTGAAAACTTCTGTTGCCAGACACATTAGCATTATTTGATAGTTTCAACACTCTGGCTATTTCAGGTTTTAATATGCATCTCAGCTCCTATGTGTAAAATTGTGATGATAGTACAATTCCATCTAGCTCACAGTGTAGTTATGGACATACCATCAGATCATAATTTTTGCAAAAAACAAAGGCACAGTGGCTGTGTCATCATATCCCTAGGTTGTAAGCATAAAAGCATACTGTGTGCAAAAATAACAATACATTTTGAAGTTAGTAAGAAATGTTAAATTGATTCTCATTCAGTAGCAAGCAATCTGCACCTTCAGTGTGGCAGGGGTTTGTTGGGATCTCATGCTTAGTTACCACCGTGTCATCATCACATGTAGGTATGAAGGATGAAATTAAGCAGCTAACCTAGTACTAGTTTTGCCTAACTTTATGTGTTTGGATTTATAGTGTTTCATGTCACTCTGTGTTTGCTCGCACATTTTCATCTGTTTTGGCCCTCCTACAAACATACTAGCCTTTTAGATGTTCAGTGAATTTCAGATAAGGCTCAGATGTTTTAAGTTCCAATAAATTTCATTAAAACAATCTTCTGGGTAAAATGTAGAAACATTAGTAGTTGTCTCACTCAACAATGTGTCCAAAATGCCGTATGTCAATTTTTAATACATGTTCAAAGACCCAGGTAAAAATAGCTACTATGAATGCTCTAATTGTTAAAATGAATTCTGTATTGGATGTCAGAATACCTCATCCTCAGAAAGGATTTCTCTTCTGGTTGAGTTCCTTACTCATTTATGGCTTTTCCTTCCTATGTTCGTTCTTTTCATACAGAAAATATTAGAGACTTTTCTCTAAAATCTTAGCATAATGCAATTAAAAAATCAGCAACAACATAAATCTTTTGGAAACCAGGCTTCATTAATTCATAAGATTGTAGATGGCTCTTAGATTTTTTTTTTCTTTTCCCATTTAATAAATGTGATTTAAAAATAATTTGGGAAGTATTGTGAAAGTTTTGTGGAAGCAGGTTGTGCCCATGCAAGAGCTCATGATTTTGTAGTGCATGCAGTGACCTAAGGCCAATAGATCCTGCACATCCCAGCTGAAGGCTGGGTCTGAGCCCACCACCAAACTCTGTCCAGTCTCTCACCATGTCTGACAGTGCTTTTTGTGCCTTTTTCCTTCTAAAACCTTACTGCTGACAGGGTTTCTATTTCCCATGCTCTGTAGAGAGCTGGATTCCGGGGATGCATAGGAATGCGTTTGGTAGAGTATAAGAACAGAATACGCAAAATTGCAATGTCTAAAAGAATTTATTTTTTGCTTATTGAAACAGCTTATTGAATTTGTTACTCTCTGTGTCAGATACGCCTTCACTACCTGTGGTAATGATGTTACCACGACGTTGCTGTCCTCTTTCACACTGAGCTGCCCAAGAGCAGGCTTTAATCTGCCTTGTTACTGCACTGTTCATCGCAGCACTATGAGTGACTGTAAAATCTCTGGCAGCAAACTGAGGAATCCATTTACACTAGGCATTGTTTAAAAACAGAACAAAAGAGTCCCTGGGGTCCTTACCCTTTAGAGCTCACGTTCCATGTATAAAACTGGAGGCCAGAGGTAAATGAAATGAAACTGGAAAGTGCAAAGAAGCAGTGAGGCAGTCATGGTCAGCATGAAAGACAGCAGTCTCAGCATGCCAGTGGCATGGCACTGATGGTAATTTTTGAGAATCTGTGATACTTACCATATTTAAACTCACAAAAGTTACTAGAGTCTGGAGGATAAGAGATTTTAAGAGAAGTCTGACATTTTTATTGTATGGGTCACATGCAGTTTCTTTAGGCTGGTGCATATTTAAAGTTATTTAAGAATGGTTTTTCCAAAGTAGCTGTTCCTGAGGAATTTTGGGTATAATACCGAGAATGTGTTGCACTAGGTGGTTTATTGTTTTATAAATTATGAAGGCTTTTTACTGGAGTTCTGAAAGTTTCCTGTGCGTTATTTAAATTATCTCCCCCTTTACAGATTTCTGCCACTCATGCTGTTGGTTGAGATTTTTCAGCATGTTCAGTTCAGGCAGCCTTTTCTTTTTTTATCTTCCTTTTTTTTTTTTTTTCTTAACAATGGAAAAAATATGATAATTCTTACGTGTTAAAATATTTAAATTATCTAGTTCCAACCTGCCTTAAAATTTTATCTGCTTCTGGTAAACAAAATCTGTTTGATTTCACCAGACAGTGGAAATATTGAAGAGAAATAAATGACTTCAGAATTCTTCCCTGAGACCTAAACAACTTCAGAACTCTTGTATTAAAACTTTAATTATTGATGTTTCAGATACTCTTTTAAATCTGAGGGTGCCTGAATGTATAGAAACATATACTGGATACAAGGAATCCTTCTTATATTAAATCTTTCTTACAAGATTGTTGGGGAAAAAAAGATCAGTGTAAGGAAGATAATGGTTTTTTTTGATTCTCAAAGAACATAAAAGAAATATAATGCCTGGGAAGGTGGAAAGATACAAAGATGATACCCTCAGTCTCATTTCTAGAGAAGATAGTGTGTGAGATTGAAAGCAAAATGAGATAAAATTGATCTGTGAATCTCAAAATCAAACAGAAACATGAATTGACATACATTATTTTTGGGACAGGAAAATAAATTGACAAAAAATATGTGACAGTCTGGGTAATTTTCTGAAATATCCTTCCTGTCAATACATAGAATAAGAAAAATGCACACTTGTATAATTCAGCCAATTTTTATCTTCATTTTAATCTTGATCTTTGCAATTTTAGTATTATGTAAACAATTACAAATAGTGGAGGTGCCTTGTAAAAGAATCCTTATTTATTTAGTTCCAAATGAACATAGTGCCACTGCTGTGGTTGATCAACATCATTGAAAATAGAGGTGGCAGTCATAGCAAAAGTGCATTGCTAGGCCTGGAAAACAGAATGGAGAAAAGTGAGTGAGAATTCTCAAACACATTGTCCTGAGCCACCAATAAAGTTAATTTTAGGCCAGTGGCCTCTGACTTGAAGCAGGTGTTGTCTGGTAAGACAGTATCATCTGTATGCTGCTGGAGACAAGGCAGAGGTCCTGATGGCTTCTTAAATATTACCTCAGAGCCAGTCAGTTCTACAAATATGTATGTTTGCTATAAATAGAAAAGGCGGCAGTTTTGAAACTCATCATTATGATTCAAATGTAGCCTGTATGAATTTATGACATCTGGAATTACAGCATGTCTTTATGTCCATGAGATGATTGTCACAGATTACGACTCATGAATCACTACTGCATGAAATATGGCCTACAGTCACTCAGTACTAAAATTCTAATAATTTTCCAAGTGTTGTATGTACTTACATGTGTACAATACAACATTCTTTTTAAATTATAAAAGATCCTTGGCACAATCCTTCTATTTAAACATTTCAAATTTAAGGAAAAAATATTTGTTAAATGATAAAGGCCAAATGTATGTCTGAGGACAGCACCAAAGAAATTTTGGAGAGTGAACCAACTGCAAAACTGGCAAAAGGGATTTGTACATCTAGGAAATGCTAAGCATCTTGGATAAATTATATTTCTAGCATGATGGAAATGAATGTGAAGGACATACATACACATAGAAATAAATGTGTATGTGCATGTATGTGTCTGTGAATATATATATATATATATAACATATATACACAACGTTCCCAAAGGAATAGTCTTTGAGGAAATATTTAACAGTATCTCAGAATTAGGGAAGGGCAACTTTATAGCAATCATCATTAAACTATCTTAGAGCTCTGTGCAGTTTTATACTAATAAATAGCTTCAAACATAAAAGATTAATTTAAGATATTTATATATTATCCTTTGTACAAATATGGTATATTCTGGAAGATAATTGAGATTTGTGTTCACGCCAATCTCCCAAAAATATGCTTTTCAAATTTTTTTACCGAAATTTCAATTACTTAATTACGTCATGCCAAAGAGTTACCTACCACCCCAAGTGAAAAGATACAAAATGGGTCTTTTGATGTGGTGTAGATGCCCTGTTGTGAGTGGCAGGAAGTTGTGTCACAGTTGATGGGACCATAGAATAGCATTAGATAGTGATGGTATCCGCTGTGTTTCTTTATGTATACCTACTTTTTCTTCTGGCTCAAGAGACCATTTAGATGGACAGACAAGGAAGAATTAACCCATTCTTCTGCATTTTGCTGTTATGTGAACATAAGAAGGGTAAAAATCACTTAGCTTGAATATTGAAACCATTTTAAGATAGAAGATACCTGTTTCTGTGTACTTTACTACAGAGCCATTGTCTGGGCTAAGAAGACTAAGTTACTTAAAACTGGGTATACATCCATTCCAATGGATGTACATGATATTTTACAAGGTGTCAAAGAATACCACTCTTGTGCGTCATTTCAAAGATATTGAAAAGAAACTTTCAGATTAGTTGTGTTTTTCTGTTCTGTTTAGTATTTCTGTTACAGTTCATGGATTTTTCAGAGGAGCACTACTAATGTAAGTATGGTTTCCCCTGGATTTGCATTTGTGTGCTGAGCTCACGTTGAGCCCCTGATATACTGCAATTGTTTCCTCCATGTGAGCATTGATGGGCCCTCAGAAGAGAGTTCTCTAAAACCTCATGAGAAATGTCAAACTTTGAGGCTCCTCCTCTGCCTCACTTGACTGGAATCAAACAACAGGTCACGTTGAAATGGGGCATTGGGCTTTTCAGGTTTTGTTGTTTGTCGAGGTCAGGAGAGGGAAAATGTGGGCACACTGACACAGGCATGAACTGAATGTGCTTTGTTTAACCTATGTTGTCTTGGGGCACCAGGACAAAGACCCAGGGCAGGTCTGGTGTGGTCCTGCTGCCCCAAGTGACCATGCTGACCATATGTGTAGGTGCACTATACAAAATTATGAAGCCTGAAATTTACCACAGGAAATTTCTGCAGTGACATGATTAAATATGGAAATTAGTGTGTCATGACAGTCTTTATATGCCGTAATCTGTTCTTTTGTTCTAGTAAATTAATTCTGTAGTCAGCTCTGCAAGTCAATTTACTTCTAGTTTTCGAAGATCCCGTTTTGGCATTTACATTGTTACACAGCTATTAAGGAGAAAGAACAATAATCAGAATTAAGAGCACTGAAACTTCATTTTTTTTTTAATTCAGAATTTAAATATTCAGGAACAGTGCAGGTTAATATGTTCAAATTTTTTTGCATGTTAGAGTGTAAAAATATAAAATAGATGGCAGAAAAGGCTGTTACTAACTGGGATGCTACACAATTTCTCTCCGAGTAAATTCCAAGTTTTTTGTGAACTAAGTATTTTTATTTCTGAAATAAGTATATCAATTGCATATCGGGAGACATGTGGTGCAAAGTAAATTCAAAATCAGAGGTTAATACAGTTGTATGCAACTTTCTTTATGGCTATATTTTATACATAAAAATATCTTTTCAGTCTTATTTTAGTAAAATAATGAGTTATTGTATATGAGATTGGTAGTAATATTTTATCATTTATCTTTTCTGGTTCTCAAAACAAATAAAGCAGATGTCTGAAATCATAACATATTGTGTTAATATACTTTTGGGCTTTTCTGTGTAGTGATGAATTAGTGTGTATAAACACAGATGAGTGTGGGAACTATAACTCAAATTAAATTCATCATCTGCTGCTGGCATAAACCAAGGGCAGAAGAAGAGAAATAAAATCACGTTTGATACAGTGTTGGGTTATATAAATTTCATTTCTATATTTAGAGTTTAATTTTGCAGATTTCTTGCTATAAGTAGTGCCACTGAAGTATATTAAATTCATTGTGTAGAAAGATGCATATATATGCAATGATATAAAGTAACTGAAGTTTGTGTAGTTATTTAGATGTAGAACCTCTGCATGTGTGTTATTTGTGTTTGCAATCACAACCTTAATTGGAAACTTGTATATCTTTTTGAGGAGAGTGGAAAAAACTGTAGAGGGAGACATCAGTTACAAAGCAAAGTTACATTGTCCCTTAATACCCTGAACTTTTATTATCATTTTCACCTTGTGTGACCACTAGAAAGGAAAGAGCATACACTACCTAATAGCTAGATAGCTCTCTGTTCAGGAGGATTGGTATTTTAGCCTGATGTGTTTTACTTGGATAAACAAAAGTATAAATCAACTGAAAAATAACTAGCTGACTTTTTAAAATCCACATTTTGATAGAGACTTTTTTTGTAATGCATAATAATTAGTTTATAAGAACTGTGTATTTTTAAGTGCAACTGCAAAAACTGAGATTACTGAGATTAAG
This sequence comes from Acridotheres tristis, assembly GCA_037013685.1. Lineage (NCBI taxonomy): Eukaryota > Metazoa > Chordata > Aves > Passeriformes > Sturnidae > Acridotheres > Acridotheres tristis. Next base: position 14,444,084 of record CM072919.1, read on the forward strand.
CATTTTGTGAATTGCATACTAAATAACCTTCAGATAAATATATTTTCTTTGTTTTCTGTGGGAACAATTCAAGCAAGAAATAGTGACATAATTCTGAAACAAAAAATATACAATTATTTATCAATAAAAAGTCATGCTGTGAAAATAGTTTTACAAGTGGTAATAAAGAACTTCTGATTGGACTCTTTCACTGGACAATTTTAATTTTTATTTTTAATTCAAAACCAATTAATCAAAGTCTTTAGAAAGATCTTACAAAGTCAACACCAGCCTAATTTTTTTTTAATGAGAATCTGTGATACTTACCATGCCTAGACTAGCAAAAGTTACTTGAGACTGGAGGATAAGAGATTTCAACAGAAGTCCATGTTTTTAACATGTTGAGTTTGGGTTTGGTTACCTGTTATAATTTGAGGTATGGCAAGTGAAATGTGGCTTGAAAAAGACCATAAGCATATTTTACTTTTCCACAAGGACATACTTGTTCCTCAATCACATGGAAGTTCCTCGGCAATTGGATTTCAAGATGAGGGGTTGAGTCTTAGGGACTCAGAAATAGCTCATGTCCATGACATCTGTTTCCTCAGGAATTTTCTAAGTTAATGTTCTCTGCCTGTGCATTATCTTTTTCTATACCCACAGTGTGTTTCAGTCTCTGGAAAGAGACGGAGCTATACAGAGGTAGGAAAGTGTAAGAACATGCAAATTTTTTTCAATAGCATTCAGTTGAGTGCAACTGTATTGTATTCATTATGTTCTCTTTGCCAGTCTGTGTGTGTGAGGGTGGCATGGATTCCCTGACCAAAATGTGAGCTTGCTCTTGTGGCCAACACTCCTGAGGGCTGTAAGCAGACAGATGTGCAGGGGAGGGAGAGTGGATGGAGAGGACAATCCTCATCCAGCCTGGTCCTGGACAATAGAGTTTTTCAGTTTTTCATGGCTTGAGTTTGGCCCAACAGGCAGGGTGGATGTTTGGAGTCCCTCAGGACTCCAGAGCAATGCTGTGGCTGCGCCAATGTGCAAAGTACTGAATTGCCTTCAGTGAACCAAAGTCAAGACTGAATGTTCTTTTATCTGCTTTGTATTATGTTAAAAAATATTCACTTCTGTTCCTAGGAATAGAGGGCGAAAGTGTGCATAGTCAACACTGAAGTCAAGAAATATTTATCACTTTTTAAAAATCATTGCTGAAAACAGCTAAGAGTGTGGAAGCATTTCCAATTGTAGCACTGTAGTGAAATATAACATTAATTATTGTCATGCTACTTAACGCCCACAGGTATTTCAAATGCACAGTGAGAACAACAGTCAAAATGCAAGCAAGTCTTCAAATTATGTAGGTTTAAAAGTGAAACATATGGCTATTTCCTAGAAGATATGTTGCTAGTAATGTAGCATATGGGTGTCCATATGGAAAGGATTGCACTGCCAGTACTGTAGAGATTAAACTAATATATCACTACTAAGGAGATAGAAAAATGTGTCTTAGTCACTTGCTGATTATTAGTGTCGGTAATGCAATTTTTTGGTTTTGTTTATTATTTTAAAGCTACAGGGTAGACTGATTATTTGTAAATGCATAGCTTATAAAATTGTAAAACATAGAGTATTTGAATAAATTCATAAGCTGTATCTAATCCAACTTACTGCATTTCTATAGCACTGTACTTAATGTACACTGCATCAAAAACCAAATCTGTTTCCATTCATTAAAATAAAGTGATTCATGCTACAGTGACTCAGTTATTCTCTAAGGCTATGTTTCTTAAGCCACTCATGAAGTTCTTTCATTTATTCTGTCCTTTCACTGAGAAGGTTCCAGTGGGGCATTTGTCTACTCCCCCATTTTTATATCTGGCAAATAACCAATCCTCTCACAAAATGTTTTTCTCCACCTTATTTATTTCCTTCTTAGTTCAGATTGCACTGAAAAGGAAAGCACTTGTCTTCTTGCTATTTTCTGTTGGTGACATCTGAAGCAGAAGGGTTATCCTCTATATGGACTTGGGCCATTAGGAGAAAAAAATCCAGGCTGCTCTGACACTGCACTCTGTGAGGAACATGAGTGCTTCTCAGCAGCATCTGGTCCATCTTTGAGTTTAAAAATTCCTGAAGGTTTAAATCTATGTGGTTATTGTTATGTTATATTTGATCCATCACAGACAGTAGGTGCTTCAGAAAGAAATGGTGGTCAGGTACAATACATTTGTACTCATGCCTAAGATGGATATTCTCCAGCATAAACACTTCACTCAGTGATTAGTTGGCTGCTGGGCTAATTTAGAGATTATTCATGTTTGTGCCTGCTTTTATTATAAGCAACCAGGGATGTTTGTGATGGTGGTGAAAATCAAATTTTCTGGCAGAACTTTGTAGCAGTTTCCTCAAAGGTCTGTGTCAGATATTTTTATTAGCCTTTCAAAGGTTTTCAGTAATGGAAGTAATTTTAAAGTAATGCCATTTTGGGAAAAAACATTCATAGGATCCAAGGTATGCTTGAAGGTATTCTTGCAGGTGAGGCAAATAAAAAGTGTCATACTGCAGTCTGATGGTGTTAGTTTGTGCCCAGCACAGAACACCTAAGTGCCAAGCATTGTGTAGCATGTGTTTCTTTTTTTAAAGCTGTGTAAATGGGTTATGTATTCATCTGAGATGTATATCTGCAGCAACCTTCTAGACAAAACCTATGTGTAGCAATTAAAACAGTTATGTTTTTGTGGCATTCTAGCAAAATGCTAGTCATGCAAAACATGCTCTCAATGCTTGTCCTATAGTGGTTCATACAAAGTCTACACTAAACTGAATAACAGTGTGAAATATATCAATATTTATAATAAAGCAGAAACTTTCTAAAAAAGGGTGAAAATATGCTAAGCAAACTTTGAGTTTGAAGTGATTTTTGCGCTCTAAATGACAATAATATATGATACAGCGTATAAATAATTCTAGAAAAGAATCTTAAGTTACCATTTTCCTTTGCTCCTTTTATAAAAACCCTATCTTAGGTGTTTAAACCTGTAAGCTTTTCATTGCACATTGATTCAGATGCATCACAAGCATCATATTTTACTCATGTGGATTTTGGCAATTGTAAACAAAATAAATTATACTCATAAAAAAATACACTTTAGCATTAAAGTATGGCATTGCTATGTTTGATAATTGTTCAATTGCCTCCCTTATTTAGTCAGTGTGGAGTTCGCCTCAGCTTGTGCTAGCCACGAGCAAGTCATCTGTACATCTTCACCTGGTGCTGATGAGGCACAAGACTTGTGGTCCACAAGGGTAATTCATCTTTTTCAGAAGTACCTCTCCACTGAGCTGACTACAGAGCTTAGTTAGACAAACAGCAAAGATGAGGCTTCTCACTTTCCATAACTAAAATTAGATGAGATTAATCCATCCTTAACTTCAGTCTACATTTCATTAGTGTGTCTTTAAAGAGAGAGTTAGCTTTATGTTGGCACACAGCTCATAACACATAACACACATTTAACTGTGAAAAAGACCTGGTGATATCATAAGCAAATAAAGTCCTTTCTTTCAAACTTAGTAATATCAGGATTATTTGAGATTAAACTTAACCTTGCACTTAGTTGCCTGATAATTTGAAAACAGTTTACCAAAGTTAGCAAAGAATACTGGGACAATTAGCTAAAGACAGAGTTGCTTGATAAAATACCACTTAAAATCCTCAGCCTCTCTTTAAAATCACATTTTGAAATTGCAAATATATTTTTCTGTATTCTATTAAGTCATCAACATACACTGCTATATTTTCAGAGACATCTTTTTTAAAGCACTGAAATACAGCAGTTCAGAGTTTTCTTTGGAAGTTTTAACTACAATTGTTTTTTTCATTCTCCTAAAAGTTGAGAGTCAATTCAAGATCTAGTTCATTTGGGAACGCATTATTAAATGTCTCTAAATGTGTCAGTTTTAAGCTTATGCGGTCTCTAACTTAGTTGTACATTTGCTATATGTCTTAGTGATTGGATGCTTAAAATTAGACTAGCAGAGACTAAACAATTAGTAATGGTGATGATCTCACGTGTCAGGGGAGGGATTTACAAATATATCCCACACAGAACAACTTAGCTGATTGGTCTAGTAGGATTGGTGTCAGGAAGGGAAAAACATATTTAAACAGGTTTTTAGCCAGAATCATGAATCATGAGCGCCAGTATACTTCAGGAACAAAAGAAGATTCTGGAAAATCGAAAAGAAGAGGCAGAAAGTAGTCTGGTGGAAGTGTCACGTACAACTGTGCTAGCTGAAGTGAGTTTAGAAGAGGGTCTGCATTTTAAAATCTTGAGCTAACAGAGTTAAGAAACATAAAGTCAAAAGTGAATGTGGATTTGTGCAGATGCCCTGAGTGGCTGTAGGTGCTCTGATCATCACTGATTTGCTCACGTTCCCAGGAGGGAGATCAGATTTGTACGTGTTGGCACGGAGTGGGACACTCATCTCTGGGATGCACATGCTGCCCAGCCAGGAGGTGTGGAGGGCTTGCCCTGCACCTCTCTGCACATCCACACCTCTCAAGACTACCAAGAATGAGCCAGTATGAAAGTTTGCTTAAAAGAGTGCAGTGATTACTGTTTTGATGGGCAGGAGAAAATTGATCTTGATGCCTTTTGCCACTGGTCATCCCTCTTGTGAGGTTCATATTAAAATAGATATGATGAGGCTACCACATATACATACCAGGAAATTCCAAGACTGACTGAATTGATATAAAAGTGGTAAAACTTTTTGAATACTGTGCCAGTATTTTTTTTTGTTGTTAATGTCTTAAAGAGATATTTTAGTTTTCATTCTGAGAGCAGACTTTTTAAAATGCCATGATAGAATGGTACTTCTGTTATATTTAATTTTATACCCTGACCAGGTTTCCTCAATCTTTAATTATAGATTTGGGATTTTGATGGGTTTTGGGTTGTTTTTGTTTTTTATTTTCTCCTTTGTCTGCTGGTCCCACAAAATCTTCTGGCATCTGAAATTAGTTTTGATTCTACTGTGCCTCCTCCCACATGCTGGTTACATAGCCTGTGTACTCTTTATCAGCAGAGGAGGACCCAGGTGCAAGCCAGGACAAATTTCAGTCTGCTGCTTTGCTTCTCTGCCTTGGGGATTTAAACCTTGTCCATGTAAGACTGTTACACTGTTTTAATTAAAATGTTTTAAACTCAATATAGTTAAATCTGTTCAAACTCCTTATACAGAAGCACTTAAACCTGCTTAACCTTTGCTAGAATTCGTTTAGCTAACATTGATAAATTGCTGAAGTAAGCTAAATTAATTTAAGTGAGGTCTTAGCTGGGATAAGTGCATTTACATTAGATGTTTGCACCAGTTTAACTGGATTTTAAATCAATCAGTTTAGTTAAATCAATGCATTTTTCCTTGTATAGGCATGACCTTACTTAAATAATTTTGTTGTATGCAGCATGGGTCTTACAAAAAAAAAAAAAACAACAGTCACAACTTTCTAGAATATGTGGTTTTGTTTCCAAGTAAATTGGTTGAAGATTTGAGTATGTAGTTCAGCTTATGACAGGTTTGTGATATCTTTAAATCATGTTTAAGATTCCTTGGTGGTTCTACTCAGTATGGCTTTTTTTTTTCAAGACAGGAAAGTAGTCACCTTTTTGAAATTGAGAGATCTAGAGTCTCTGCCAGCTGACATACCTTCTCAGTGTTTCAACCATGATAAGGTGCACAAAACAACAAATAAGTGGACTTACTTGGTTCCGAATCAAAAATATACTTCTGGAATTACTTCACCAAGGGAATCTGTTCAAGTTATTAAATGAAACTCACTGTTCTTTAACTGTTATCAGTGGATTTACTGATAGCAGTAATGTAATGCATGTAATATGAAATCCTTGATACTTGAACTAAATGTAAATTCTGAAAGCTGCTCCAAAAAAAAGCTGAAATTATTGTTGAGAATTTTTCAGCATTTCTGCATTGTGGTTCACTGTGAATTCTTATAGAGCTTGGTACCTAGAATCCAAACGTCTAATGTCCCTTCATGTCCAAAAATAAATCTCAGATATCTGAGGAATAAAAGCTGATGTCATGTATGAATTTTGTTCCTTTGTGAGATGCAACACTTGATTAAAGTGTAACACTTAACTAAGTTGCTGTACACCTTGCAACAATTAGAACTTTTTAATTGTGCTCGGTTTAAGGTCACACTCTTTGGATTGAACAGAGAAAAGCTGAAATAGAAATCTAATTTGGTTTTTGGTAGACCTTTTTTGTCCTTTTTTTTGTTTGTTTACTTGTTGGCGGTCTTGATTTTTGGTGGTTTTTGTTTGGTTGGTTTGAGTTTTTGGGGTTTTTGGGGTTTTTTTTCTTTTTGTTTGGGTATTGTTTTGGGTTTTTTTGAAAATACTTTGGGTAGTAGCTGGGGAAACCATACTCAGCTTTATTTTGTAATCCAAAAGTCAAACAGTGTACAGTAAGCAGGGAAATTAATTTTTATTTTCTTATGTTCTGTCCCCTAAGACTCAATTAACAAGCATCTAGCTTGTTTGGGTTTTTTTTTTTTTGCTGGGAAGTGAAGTAGTTTTGATCTTTCAAGTCAGCGGCTTGACTGCTTTCATTTTACATGCCAGAAAATTAAATTTAAATTGTGGTTTTAACAAGAATATTTATAGTAGATATGCCTTGCATAATACAATTACATATGTTCCTGATCATCCACCTATATACTTGTCAGTATTCTTGAACAAAGCAGGTGCTAGGCACATCTGATTCCCCAGATAAAAAGGCAATACATTCTCTGTGCCAGCTTTTAAAATCGTTGGAATGTGCATGCTGTGTTTATTTAAAATTGTTTATCTCACTGAATTTGTCAAAGATTGCATAATAAAACTTTAAATTCATTATCTTTCGTCCAAGAAAAAAAAATATGTCCAGTGATCCTTTGTTAGACAGAGGTTCCCAGCGGAAAGTAGTAGTAATTATGGAGTAGTACAGCCCTTTGGAGACATCATTTCCAGAGGACCTTATGCAAGGAGATTAGAATTTCACATTTTGTTTTCTCATCTTATGAACTACCACCTGCAGAAAGGAAACAAGACTTAAAATCTTCTTTTATCAGGATAAACACCAATCTCTTGATCACCTTAGAAATAGTATAATATTTTCCTGAGATAAAAGTTTATTTCTTTATAGATTTCAAAATAGATCTGTAATGCTGTCATATTGTCATATGCCAAATTACTGTCTTCTCTCAAATGTCTATTAGTGTAATGAATTTTCCATTCTATGATTCTTTTTAATGGGCTCTGGATACTCTGTGGTACATGCTGGGTACTGGGCTTCTGCCCAGTAAAGCTTGAAATCTGAGCTATTGCATGAATGATCCATCGCTCTTTGTGTTCAGCAGATGGATATTGTCAGGATTTCTGTTTCCATATCAAAGTTCATGATGAGGAGTCTGCAGTACTTGTAATGCCTTTGTGCTGAATTCTGCACTCTGAGTTCTTCTGGTGCTACCATGCTGAAATAGCCTTGAAAATGTTCCAGTGAAATTTTGCAGCTGCACATACATTCACAGCGTGATTGAGAAAAAAAATTGAGAGATCCTGGGCTTATCCAGTTTGATCACAGACATGCAGTTAGAATCTGATTCTTAATTTCTGATGTAGATTTCTGCAGTTTGTTGTGAAGGTTTGAGGAACAGTTGGAAATTTTGGCACACTCTGGCACGTCTGTCGCAGATATTTTCCCAGCCTCTACCAAATACTCATTGTATATATGGGAATGGTCACATGCAGCTCAGGACTTTCACTATGTGCCTGTCTTATTACATCTACTTGCACTTAACAGTCATTTCAACATTTTTGCTTTGTTTGTTTGTTTGTTTACTGTGTTTTTAGAGGGAATTCGAAGGCTGACCATTTAGCTACATATGTGCTTCAAACTGTTAAAGCTGCTGGTAATGTATTATTTTGGTAGGACATGAAGTATTTTAGATATACAAAATTGATGCATATAAGAGTTAGCAGTGATAAAATGTTTCACATACAATTCCCAAATCCCTTTCTTTCTGGAAAATGAAATAGAAAAATAACTTGCTTAGGTACAAAGTACCCAAACTTGTATCTTTTAAGTCCTCAGAGTGCTCGATATTTATAGTAGGGCTTCTTTTTACTGTTCACGTGGCAAGACTCAGGGACAATATACAGAGAGAGACAGAGAGAGAGAGGGGGGAAGAGGAAAAGATTTTCCCCTTTCATCAACAGTATTTTTTCCCCTCTATTAAATGACCTGTGGATATATAAGCCATAAAAGACTATGTTTGACAAAGCAAGGTTTGAATTATATCTAAAGATATGCTGTATGCTCGGTATGTAATTGTAGATATTTTCTGAATAAAGTCTCTTTTTGGGAAAATCAGTATGCAACTAACTAAAATGCAATAGCACTCATCATAGAACTAGGAAAATATTGATCTCTGTTCTTTTTGAAAGAAGTAATTCTGATCAACAGTAAGTCCGCTAAAGGAAAGAGATCTTTTTTCTGAAAGTCCATCCAGCTGCTGTCGACTTTTTTTAATGCCTCTGACCAAAAAAACGGCAATGATTTTTTTAAAACTTTTGACCTAAGTTCATTTTTAAAAATTAACATTTACTGTAGGAATAGAATTGCCTTTCATTTAAATATGATGCCTGTGTCTACAGATAAAATGAAGTTTTATTTCTGTTGTTTCGAAAAGAGATCTCTAATGAAAATTAAACTTCCTGCTTGACATATCGAATCACAAACTAAAACTATTTTACATAAATACCGCATTAAAAAGTTTTAGAACCCGAGTGGAACAGATTGCTACTGTATACTCACTTCACTGCAAAACTAGTCAAAGGTTCACTGAAAAGCTGGTAAAAGGATTCAGTTTCATTCCCCTTTTTAATCTCGGTAAAAGCTGTTCCTGAGAGTTTGAACATGCACCGTAGGCGTCCTATTTTCCCATTATTTGCCTCTACATGCTTCTTCTCTTCACGAGACTTTATGATATGACCAGGTTTCCTACACCAGTGGTCAAAGAGAAACAATATATTCTCACACTGATTATTATTTAGAATGTCTTTTGTTATGGATGAGAGTATCTCCAAAGGCTGCTTTTCCCAGGACAACGCTAATGTTTTTAAATGGCCCCTGCAGGCAACCGGAACTTCAGATCTCTGAGAGTGACACATGCAGCCCTGAAATACTTTCTTTTCTGCACTTAAATGCTAAAGAAGGTCAGGGGGAAAAAAAACAAGGTGGAAAAAGTGTAATTCATGCTGTTGTGTGGGAAGAGTGGTAGTGCTTGCAGAACTGCTCAGCTTTGAATTAAAAAAAGGTGTTTTATGATTCCTCTCTTCCTTTTCTGGCACGCTGCAGCAAAACGTGGCATGGCTGCATTGATTCCAAAGACACAGAAGTTATTAAAGAAAGACCAGGAAAGATCAGGAGATCCATGCTTTGATTCTGTCCCTGTTTGATTAAGTTTTGGGAATTACTTAATTTGGCTTTTTCTTTTTTCCTATCTGATAAAAACAGCTTTTTTGAAGTGGCTTTTTGATGGTATATTTTACCTGTGATACTAATGCTACCAACCTTTAATCAAGAACATTTTATTCTAATTACGTAATTACTTTGGAATAGTGCTTCACAACCCTGACTACCACTGAAATCTCATTTTGGTGCATCATGAGGAAGTGTTCCCAGGTAGCCAAACGCTCTGGCAGTGCGACACAGCGCATGATCTGCAGGCTCCTGTCAGCTGCCCTAGTGCAAACATTAAATTTAGGTATGGGTTCACTTGCTTCTGTCTTCTGTGAGGGAATTGATAGAGTGAAAAAAAAATGCTAGAAACAGGAGACTAGTGGAAATATGTCATGGGATTTGTTATGTGCATGAAGACTTTCAAGTCTGCTAAGTTCTAAGTTCTCAGACTTTTTATATTTTATCATTAAAAATAGAGATACATTTTTTCATATAAAGAGTATTACCAATGGCTCTCAGCTTTAGGCGTGATATGTGATTCTGTATGCACTGCATGCATTTCAGGAAGACCCTTGTTTAAACGCCTTAGCTAACCTTGAAAAACAAAGAAGTTTTTGAAGAGGGGTCAAAACAAATGCACTGTACAAAACGTTGAGGATTTGATCCTTTGATAATAGAAAAAATCTGCTTCAAAATTATGTTTCCTATTTCTCTTTTTTAATATTTTCAGATAATAGCTATATTTGCTGGTATAATATATATTGTATATACCTATATAATAGGTATATTTCCTGATATAGTAAATAATAGAATAGCAAATATTCAGATTAAGTTCATAGTCTTTCCCAAGTTCAAAGATAGTTTTTAAATTGTGTAAAATCCCATTCAGTTTGTCCCCTTAGCAGGAAAAAAAAAAAAATCGATGAATACCACAAATTAGTCAGATGGGGGTTTTTCTATTGTTCCTGGAAGGAAACTTCCAAAGTCTTTCTAGTCAATATAAAGAGGACTTGATCCCATTATTTAAAAAAAAAAAAAAAACTGTAGGAACTTTATAGCTGACTGTTGGAGAGGTATTGACCCTGAACACAGCACTATTTTTGTGAAGTGATTTTCAGAACTCCACGCAATAGTTCATCAATTGAGAAAAAAGCCTATAATCAAAACCTATGCACATACACAAGAGGGAAATCAGCTTCATCCTGATTCTTTGACATTTTCTTGCTTTTGAGTAGATATAAATAAAAGTGTGTGTGTCAGCTTTTTGGTAGGTACCCTGCAATCAGCTGGCCTAAAGAGACATTTCACAAGTTACATTTTTCTTTTTTTTTTTTTTCCATTGAATATTACAGTTGATCTTTTTCTTTCACTTTGTTTCTGTCTCTATCTACACATATTCATAAAATATGAAGGATGAAAGAGCAAAAACATAATTAAAGAGTCAAGTTAACAAAAGAAGCTGTTGAAATTGATTGTAAATTATTATACTTATTTATCTATTATTAATGCAACTATTTGACAATAATCTTCCAAGTTTGCAACTAGAGCAGTCAGATCAAAAAGGATAAAAGAAAAAGAAAATTATTTAGATCGTGATTTTTGAATCTCTGAAAGCTATTTTATGATAGATATACCCATTCCCTCATAATTTTGTTTAAATAGCTTGCTTTGATTTAATCTGCATGTAGTTTGTGTTCAGATTTTAGTTCTCTAGTAGGGAGAATTCTTATTTCAGCATTATTCTGAATTACAGAAAAAATGCATTGAAAAAAGAAACATTGAAAAAAAACCTGCATGTGGAGGTATCTCGTTTACAGTCAGACAAATATTACTACTAAGGAAAAGATCAGTATAATACTTCTTAATATATTTCACAATAAATGATATGTTTCACCTTTTTGTTCTTCAGTTATAGATATACTAAAACTTTTAAAATTTAAAATGCAATGTAAAATCTAAGATTTTAGTTTTGTGTATGGGAGGGTCTTGAAAAGCAGTGCATTCCAGGAAGAAATAAGCAAATTATGCCCTTGTGATAGTTCACATCCCAAATCGGTTTCTAAAAAGCCACTATTTTTTTTTAAGTATTCCCCATTAGCTTCTCTACTGGTCTACTTCCTATTCTTGATTCACCCAATTTGCCAGATTTCCAAGTGGACAAGTCCATATGTAATGTGTTCTACTGTAAGGTTAGATGTACTGTAAGATGTAAGGGTAAACAAAAAAAAGCTTTCTTGTTCAAGAAGTTTTTCTGCAATTATTTCCACTATCCTTTTGGAGATCACTTTGGTGATAGTGGCTCTGGGTAGTGTTAAACCTCTACACATTGCCAAGCTTTAAAGTATTTCTTTAAAATTATGGTGTCTGACTTTACACTGTCCTGAAAACTAAAGTTATCTCAGATATTATTTTCTGTAACACTTTTTTTTCCAATTCCATTATTTTGGTTTGTCACAATCCTCCACAAATTACTTACCAAAGCTTTCAAATTTTCCTGGTTTAGGATCCTGGATTCTGTAGCAATCAGATACACATAAAACAGAGTAAGCAGTCTTTTAATGACAGTGCTTTTAAGGAATGTTGGGGTTTTGGTTTAAAAAAAAATATATATATATATTCTATTGCTCATTAATGAACAGTATTCTACAATCTGTCATGGGAATGCAGGAAACCTTCCTTCTGAGGTAGTACCTTAGAGAAAGATAGTATTTAATGTAATTTAATGCAGCCACAAAATGGTCCAGGTTCTTGGTCATGAAAATCAACATAGTGCCATTGAAGTGAATGAAACTTCAGATGATGCCAGGTTCGATCTTCCTGAATGAGGACTGATAATGCCTATTAATGTTCTTTTACTGCTGTACCAAGTTACTGCTTTCAGTGCATCTGGGAATGGACTACAGGTGTGACTGAGAACAAAAATGTTTAACAGATATGAAAAATTTCTCATGTTTTACTTGAAGCAAACTTCTCTTTGAGTAAAACTGTTCCTACCAGCCTCTAATGCTGAATGTAACTATTCTTAGAGATTATTTTGTAGCATACAATTTCCTCTTCCTCAGGAATAACCTTCACTTGTTTCTGACAGCTGAAGCCATTGTCTGTCTATATGCATAGATCTTCTTCTGGAAAATTTAATTTAAAATATCTATTCTAGGAGAATTCTAATTTTTGTCTCCCAGAGATAATGCTTAGAACAGAATGGCTTTACACACAAATGCAAAATACTTAGACGCTAGGATTTTGCTAGAAGTTCTTGCATCCCAGGGGACCATTGAAACTGAACTCCGTCAGTTTCACTCGACCATATGCATGATTTTTGCTGCTGCAGGCCTTTAACTAAACAGAAGTGGCCACTATTATCTCTGTAAGGTTGCATGAAGGGAGCAGCAATTTGTGAAATTATCTTATCTGAAGGAGTCCTTAATGTGCTTATTGAACATTGCAATTTCTTGATACTGTATTACCAAGATGTATGTATATTGAGATTTATATATATATTAACGTATATGTTATAGCATCGATTTCTGATAATATATTATGCCAACTGAGGGTGGCTGTGTTCAGCTGATGAGTTGCTGCAATGGGAGCTGTACTTGTGGCACCATCACTCCATTGACCGACATTCACTTCTATGTCACATCTGGTGCTTCAATCTGAGCTGTTAATTTACTTCAGAACTAAAGAGTTTCCCACATGGCAGAAAAGTGTCATAAAAAAAAAAACAAACAAAAAAAAAAAAAAAAAGGAAAAAAGGTTTCTTTTGCATTAATTAAATTACAAAATTAGGAAAAAAAAAGGAACAAATCTTCTTGTTGTTTTTATCATGAAACATCATTGTATTGAGGTGAAAGGTAATAAAATCATATTAAATGTTTTTTCCACTGACTTATTACTCCCTAGTATATGGTCTAACTAGTACAGGGACGAATATATTTTAAAAAACAGACAACTAGGGCAAACGTGATTATCTATGTTCACCAGTACATTTTTATGTCCTAACACTGTTGTTAACACACTTTTGTTATGATTATGTGTGAAGTTTATGTGAGTGTAGCTCACATAACTGAAATATTCGGCTCAGTGAATATTCAGATGAAATATTCATCTCACTAGCTGAAATGCTGCAGAGGTCAAAGTGGACACATTAGTCTATACAGTTTACAGTCCCTGTAGAACCAGTTTGCAAATGGTTGCAGAGGTGAAATTGGCCTTACATCTGAACTTTCTGAATCTATTGGCAATGATTGTATATTCTAGGGGGATGAGCATCATCCAAGTCCTTACTAAAAATACAGAAAAGTGGTAAATAATGTGAAAGCTGTACTCAGGCCCTGTGGACTGAGAGCCTGAAGTGTTGCAGATTCCTACAGGCTGAAAGAAAACATCCCTTCTGATTTTTCTGACACAAGGAATTCATACAGTTCCTAGTGAATCTGTGCAACTATTTCCACAGCTTTAAAGCTGTAGCCAAGTTTTCTAGCACTGACAGATTATGCTTTGGAGATCTGTTACACATTTAGACACTATGAATACCAAATATGCCTCAGCAACAAGTTAATTGCCCTGAGAAGGGCTCGTTTCAAATGACTGGGATGTATATGTAACTGGTCTGAACTGGTCAGCAGTTCAGTTGATATAGAGCAAGTTATTCTGAGCATATAATTTCTGTAAATTATCTCAGAAATCTTATAGTGTAAAATATATATTCCTTTAAGATATTGTTAAACAGTACTCATTAAAAACATTTTAAACTACATGACTATTTCCTAAAATTAAGCAGCAAACTCAGCTTAATTAAAAACAATTAACATAAGCCTTTAATAGCTGAAGTTTCTTCACTCCTGGTGTTTGGCATCTTCGAGATATTTAGAGGAAACAACAGGTCACAGATTTAAATGTAGGTATTTTTTCTCATGTCCAGATGTTGGTTAACACAGTAAAGTAATTCTTCTTCTGGAGCTGATGCTGTCCATTCTTCAAGGCAAGGTCTTTCATTGATGGCCTTAACTTACATTTTGATTTGTAATGGAATGCAAATAATCAAAGTCAAGCTTTCACTTTTCATTGAGATCAAAATAGAAATTTCTTTCTAATCCAGGTGTATAATGGAGATATGGAGGAGGGCTGCCTACACAACTATTGAGTTAGACTACATAAAAGTGATAATTTTCAGAAAACGCAATTATTTTAGAAGAAGCACCAAGACAATTGATTTTGTAGCAGACGATATATAATATTTGCTGGTAAAGCATTCTGTATATGAAAATTTTTCACTTGTTTTCTGCTCTGAAATGATTAAGTAGAAGTAAGCAGGCAGTAATTACATTTGATAAGGAGGCTTCAATTTTTTCCCCAGCTTTGGTCTTCACCCTGGTGTCGTCATCTATTGAATTGAGACTTTCTAAGGCAATGTGTTCCTTCTTGAAGCTATGTCTTAACCTGGTGTAAAATTCTGAATAAATTACTGCTGGCTGCTCCACTGGATTCTTTGCAAAACTTTTCAATATATGCCCCAGAACATGCTCTAATTTCTAGATAGCTTTTAAGTTCCTTCCAAATGTTGATTTTACTGTAAGACTTTGGTCTTTTGGTCATTTTACTGTATGAATATTCTGCAGATGGTTTCTCAGGGAATGTCCAGGGCTATTAGTTAATTTTAGTTCAACAGCTAACTTGCAACAACCAGAATAGACAAAGATATAACAGTATCTCTTTCGAAAAGACCGTTGATTTCATTCAGTATCTCAGGATCCTGAACTTTAATCTCCCAATGAACCATTGAATGTCTGCCTTTGTAAATGTAAAGTTCAGATTTTTATCTTTATTTTTAAATCTTTTTAAAGAAGTAGTGGGTGTCTGGAAGGCATGAGGACAGGAAGTGTTTTTCTTTTAAATTTTTAGAAATTTTCAGCCAAGTGATGAAACAAAGGATTCTTTGGATGTATTATTAATCTTTTTAAGATGTTCGTGCACATTCCATTTACACACATATATATGTGCATTTAGAAATTCCTTCTTTTTTAAAATTAAGCATTTTTATGTGTGTAATGTTGAGTATTTGCTGCTTTAAATGTGACAGTATTCAATTTTAAAATATAATGACTTCCATGTAAAATATGCATCATTGTAGCAATTCGCACTAATGGTGCTCAGCCTTCCTTGATTTGTGGATCTCTACAAATTTTGCAATGGAAATATGGATATTCTACAAATATGTTTAGAGTACAAAGATGTGTATGCGTATTTGAGTCTTCTATGAAGCCCTTCAAAGTATTGCATATCCCTACAGACCACAAAAAACTATATGAAAATTACTGCATTATAATAACAAAAAGCTTATCTATGTTCATTCTCTCTCAACCAAGTCATGCAGTCATAATTTGAGTGGTATTATAAAATTTTGGGTTAATTTGTTGCTGCATTTGGAAAAAAAATATAAAACTTTGCATTATAAGTAATTTTTTATCAGATTTACAGTGTTATTCTATTGAAACTCTCAATCTCTTGCCTCTACTACTTTCTGTCAGTGTTATGATGTTACTTATGGCTGTTAGAAAGATAAAGGAAAATTTTGCCTGGTAAAATTTAGATTTCTCTTTCTCATTTACCAAGTCCAAAATTGCAACCAAGATCTAATTTGGTACACAAGAAGATATATATTTGAACACGACTGGATGAATTAAACAACAGTCTGTTTCCTCTTGTACTGTTTATCAACCTTTACACAGGCCATCTGATTATGACAGTTTTGACTTGTCTCCTAATTCATCTACCCTTCTTAAAACTTCCACTATCATTTTTGGCAAGAGAACAAAATCTTTTGGTTTTCTTAAATTTTTTTGGATGGGAATAGCAGAAAAGGTTAGTTTTATTTATATAGACACCCCAGAAAGTGATTATTTATTTAAAACAATTTTGCTTGCATAGAAAATAAAATGAATTCTTTGACAAAAAGGGACCATGTCTTAGTGATGTACCTGTAATTACAGTTTAAGACTAAATTCCTAACTTGAGATCTTAATGAAAGGTTTTCATTAAAGGAGTATGAATTACATTCATAGTATGTGATTATGCCATTCTCCAATATAATCAGTCAGAAAAACAATTCCCAAAAACCCAAGAGGATGCTTAAGTTTGGGCTTCTTTCACTGAAACTGTTAGATGAAAGTTAAGTGTCTTCTTCCTAACTTGCACTAAAGTTTGGAATACTGAAGAAGAAGTCTTGCAGTTTGGGGATTTAATTTCTTGGAATTTCAGTCTTCTTAGAGGCTTTGGGAATGACTTTGGTGTAAAGTCTGTGGAACCTGGAAAGCAGAAGGGTAGAAAAACTGTGAGGTCTCCAAAACTGCAGCTACCTTTGTTCTTTTCTTTTTCCTTGCCTTCCTTGTCATGGATCAGTCATCCCTTGGATAGGAATAAGCCAGTAACAAGGGACTGAAAAGTCCTCAGCTTTCTTCTGCTTGCAGCATTTTGATGGCAAAAAATGTTAGTGGGTAAATGAAGGTTATCAGCCATAGAGGAGGTAGTGTCTTCCATCACTAGTGAAAGTTACAGGTGATGTTCATGTATGGAACTTCTTCTGTGTGTTAATATTTTCCTTTTTCCTCTCCATGATAAGGCTTGCTTTAGTTCAGTTTCCTGGATTTTCTACATTGCCATTTTTGTTGAGTGCAATGAAAGAGGATTATGGCTTTTGTTCAAGTTACAATTCTTAAAAGTACTTCATACAGCTCTGAAATACTAGCTTCCCCACAGCACTTTACTCATTTCCTGGATGATTCTGCAACTTGACAAATCTGTGGACATAATTTGTTTACCAAAGTAAATTAAAGTGTAGGTGTATGAATAATTTCTAATTATCCTAATTATAGTGTCATTTGTATTGGAAATAAATCAGTAGTTAATAGTATAAGATCATTCTTCTTTTATGTTTGAGTCCGTGTTGAATTTTACTGTTCAGTTTACAGAGGAATCATTTGGTTTTCATAATTGCTTAATATAGTAGGAGTTATGGTGCTCATGAGCATGACTCCAAGCACCATTTGGGCTGAAAGAAACAAGGAAAGTAACGAATTTACAGAAAATATTTTAGATGGGGAGGCTTCAGAAAATTGGAAGAGGAGTTACCACATGTAGACTCAAAAGAAGATTCAGTTATGTAGTAGTGTCCTGACTAATGTCTTAGCTAATAATGGGTTTTACAGGGTAGGTTCTATGCAGCATCATATTTTTTTATACAACCAAAAAGGTTTTAAGTACAAGGGATAGAGGTGTACAGTCATAAGCACAGAGTTCTGGCACAAGTATAGTTTTGAATGAAAAGAAATTTAAGCTTTTGGGTTGGTTTTTTTTGTTTTTTTTAACAATTGCTGTCAATATGATTGAAGACAGACATACTGAGGCAAAAAGCAATAACAACAAAATGTGGTGGAAGTCCATTTCAGCTTTGGGGATGTATTGTCTGCAATATAGTAGAACAAAAGACATCCAGGATAAAAGCAGTGCTCATATAGCTGAGGAAAACAAAGATATTGATCTATTGCAAGGATCAAAATTATTTTTTTACACTACATGCACAAAGGTATGTTCACTGTTGAAATTTATCTGTAGCAGCACTGTTGATATTTCTGAGTAATGTTCATGAAATCTTGTGGCTAGCAGGGAGAGGGGAAAAATATATTTCCCTGGCAAAAGTTTGTTCTCCTCTTACTGTTGAAGGAAAATTAAACTGTTGAGTTCAAATGTCATCATACTGACCTGTTGGTTTTGTCTCATTCATGCCTGGTCGTGCCTGGTGTGCATACAATTCCACTAAAGAGTAATAGTGGAGTTTCAGTGTCACAGTTCTGCTCTGCAAGCTCGGGACCGACCAGCCAGGAGTGGCGTGGCAAATAAAAAGGACGGGCACGATTGGGTTACCCGAAAAAAAACCAGCTTTAATGACAAAGCAACCAACAGCAGAAAGCAAACATGCAGTGTAGGGTGAACCACAAAAGGCCCTGAATGGGAAGGTTCAACACTACACACACGGTAAATCTGGGGGCTGGTCCGGGGGCAGGGATCTGGCCACAAACCGGGATTAGGAGTACGCAAATAATGTGGGAAACGACAACCAGTCAGGGGAGAGAACTGGGAACATTCTAGAACCATAACCTTATATGGGCAGGCCTGCTGACATGTTCACTCCCATGGGTCCTTGCTGCTCTAACTTTGCTCGCCCTAGCCTGGGCATTAGTTCCTCTAGCTACAGGCCCAGTTCCCATGGCCTTCAGTTGTTGCCTTCTGTGTAAGAAGGTGGGACTGTCCCACTGTCCATCCCAGTCAGTTCCATTCCCACATTTCAGCAGCCTAGAAATTAGTTACAAGTTTGGAAATAACTCACCAGCATATTTCCCACATTGCCCTTATTAATGGATGCAGCTGGAATTGTGTGGCCCACATTCTTTAATGAAGACTGGGACCCTGTCACCTGTACACCAAATCATTTGTAACTGAATGTAGAGCCATACAGCCCCTGTAAAAGCTGTCAGAAGACAAGGCAAATAGGAGTGAATTTATCTGCTGAGATCATGTATCTGGAAATTTCAGTTAGTAGCAGTTTCAGTTAGTTTTGCTTTCATGGTCACCACTCTGCTAACACAACTGCTTGGCCTTCTGGATTATGAAACAGAAAATGATTCACCACGTTTTCTTCCTCATAAAATTCTAAAATTCGTTCTGCTAGAAAGTATAAATAATATTGAAAGTAATTATTCTTCCGGCAGAAAGGAGCAAATTTGTTCCTTCAGCCTGTGTGACTGCTTACACATCAAGAAAAGACTTTGAAACTGCTGCAGATGTGCTACAGATAAATGTTTGCCAGTCTAGTGTTTGACTGTTTGGATCCTTTCCATAAGCTAAAATTCACTTAATTTTTTTACCTGATAATAGAAGAGAGTGCATTAGCATTCCCAGAAAGATTGTTTTTACAAAAAATAAGGCACAATTTTGCTTTATTTTTTACAGAAAAAAAGGCAGTCATTTATCTGAGTGATACCACTGCTGAAGGAAAGGACTTTTTCTGTGACAAAACAAAGGGTTTTCTGAAATACTCCAGTGTTGATCAAATCGGTTTTTCATCAGACTGTTTTTAGGCTGCAGGTTTTAAGCTTCATTAATGAGTAAGGGAAACCTGAATCTTCCAGTGGCTGTCTGACTTAAAATTTGTATGTGACTGTCACTAGCATTAGTAAGATGTCTTTCACTTAAGTTTGCAAGCATGAGTTCATTAAATGTTATATGCATGTGGTATCATTTGAACAATTGTGAGTAATTCAGATCCACAGTTTAGCAAGGGCTTTTTTCTTCCTCATAAGAATACTCATATACATTGCTTGTCATCTAAGGCAAATATGTATTTAATATTATTTTTAGACTGGCATAAAAAAATTTAATACTTTCTGCATCAAAAATTGTTGCTGCCGTTTGGGCACAAACTGTAATGAAAACAAATGGCTGGAACACAAATAGACCTTATTATAGAACTGTGTGGCTCCCAGTATACAACTTTTATGACCTTATACTAGGTCTACTGGTTATATCCCAATTTGCAAGGAAGCAGTGTCTTCTTAGGTATTGAGGCAATCTGCTTTTTGGAAAAGTAAAGACCTGATTCAAAACTGGAGAATTTTTTTTATCTTCTAAACGAATGTGGTCTGTATGAATGCCATTTCTTTATCTGGCCCATTAAAACCGTCATTATTACTTTATTATTTCAGTTTTTAGTTTTCTTTTGAACAAGGTGTCCTGAATGAAGTTATTAAGTAACCTATTGCAGTCTTACATCACCATAAAAAGGGAAAAAATTCCATGTTTATTAAGGTGTTTATGCTAAGGAGCCAAAAGGAAAATTAAAGCCTTAATTTAAATTAAGCAACTTAGATAAGCAGTTCCTTTAGCATGGCTGTGCATTTTTACTCTGTTGAAACTATATTTATATTTTAAATTTGGCATTTTTCTTCATGTGTAGTACTAATAATTAGACATGCTCTACTTGAGATAAACACTGCTGTATTTTCTGATCCAGTTGGATTTTGTTAGAGAGAAAAGGTTCTACTGTGCTAAACTGTTTTGCTGTAGAGTTCCCAAGAAATGGCCTTTATTTTTAGGGGAATGGATTAGATGCCTGAATTTGAAGTACACTGGAAAAATACTTAATAAAACAAGTATTTTTCAACCCCTTAGGAAATAACATTTTTTGTTTGCATTTCAGCACGCTAATTGTTATTTAAAGAGTTCCTTAGGTGAATACACTTGGCTCATTTTATGAAGTTTCATTCTATTCGTTATACAGGACAGCTAATTAATGCTGGAAGTGTTATTATTCTAAGAGAGATTGTGTAACCTTTCAACTACAAACATCTTGAAGATCCACTGTAGGTGTCAATATTTGACACCTTACTCTTTAAGGAATTAAAGATAATTTATGTTTTTTCTCATCAAAACTCAGCTTTAGCTGTTATAGAAGAATAAACACAACCTACTGCAGATGTTAAACAAGGATAATCTTCAAAATGAGTTATCTGAAAGTAGTTCCTTTGTTATTTTTCAAGCCAACTTGTGATGATTCACGGTATGGAACCTTTTAAAATTATCTTCATTTCTCCCTGTCAGCTGCGCTCACTCTCAGCATCCAGTTGTATTGATTTATATGAACAACCTCAGTTGCATTAGTCATAATGAAATTAATGGCAAGTTACATCACTTTTTTCTGACTGTGTTTTCCAAAGCAGAACAATATAACTGCATTGGAATGTATTAAATGTTATGTTAACAGACACAGAATCCTGTGTTAAAGTTAATTTATGTTGAGCTGTGGAGTGATACATGCTGACAAAAAACAGAAAAATGCAGAATTGAGGCTGACAAGCTGTCCTTCTGTGATTGCGTAGATTTGTTGCAGCACATGCTGTATGTAACTTCATGCTGTGATCTGAGACCTAAGCAACATTTGCCACAATAGGAAACAGTCAGAATAGTCTGTCAGCCACTGCATCAAACCTTATTGTATACCTTTTAGATCTCTAAATGTACTTTCAGTAATATGCTTTAACTCAGCAATTTTAAGAAAAGCATTCTATCAATTCCAGGCTTCAGTGAAATAAAATAAATACATACAGATTATTTATAAAAACATGTGTTTCAATCTTACTTTATCTTATTTTACTTTAAAAATCACATAGAGTTAATGTCTTGACAATGGCTTAAACTCTACTTTGGCAAACATCTTTGTGATTCTGCAAGGGATAACTGCACATCTGGAAGGGTAATGTAGACCTTGCATTAGCCCTTTTCGTGCCTTCTTCTGTGGCTGCCCAGTCTTCCCTGTGTGTGAAGATTCATTTTTCTTGACAAAATAGAGTGCTTGCACTTCTGCTGATCACTGCAAAGCCTTTAACAGCTATTGCCAGAGCTGCCTTAAACACTCATCCACAAATGTACTCAGGCATAATTAGATATGAAGTCTGCACAAGCTTAAGGTTGCAAAATAAATACCATCACTGCTTGTGTTCATCCTGGCTGTACCGTAGCTTCATACCCCTCCTGCTCAACTAGGTTTTCTCCCTTCAGCAGTGGAAACAAAAGCATTGTAACCATTATACTTGAACTGTATGTGTTACTCTTAAACTAATTGCCTTGGCTGATAACTGTTTTCAAAACTGTTTTTCCTGGAAGAACTTCGTTGTCCCGTAGCTGTAGCTGTCCATATGCTGTATTTTTTGAACCACAGAATTGTTTAGGTTGGGAAAAACCTTCAAGATCATTGACTCCAACCATTATGCCAGCCATAACTGCCAAGTCCACCACTAATCCAAGTCTCTGAGTGCCACCTCCAGGAATGGTGACACCACCAGTGCCCTGGGCTGCCTTTCCTTGTGATTGACAACACTTTTGGTGAAGAAAATTTTCCCAGGATCAAATCTAAACTTCCCCTGTCTCAGCTTGAGGCCATTTTCTCTCATCCTGTTACTTGTTACTTGGGAGAAAAGGCCAATCCCCACCTGGCATCAGCCTCCACTCAGGGAATTGTAGAGAATGGAAAAGCCCTCCTGAGCATCCTTTTCTCCAGGCTGAGCAGCCCAGCTCTCTCAGCTGCTCCCCGTCAGACTTGGGCCCTTCTCCACCTCCAGTGCCCTTCTCTGGACACCCTCCAGCATTCAATGTCCTTCTGTAGTGAAGGGCCCAAAACTGAACACAGAATTTGAGGTGATGCCTGACTAGCTCTATGTCTTCAGTGAAATTTCCTAAATGTAACCTAAATATTAGTGTTAGTTAAATATATAACAATTGGTTGCTGATGAAAGAGGGCAAAACTAGTGTATGAAGACGTTCTAAACAAAATTAAAGTATCTTAAAAGCAAGAAACAGTTAAAAGAGTCACACCACTAGGTAATATTAACTGTTGCTGCTATTTTTCAGATTGTTTTTCTAATATAAGCCTAAGCATTTCTTCAGTGTGTTATAGACTAATTTTGACTTTTCTACCGCTGTCTGAAGTTCAATAATTTCTTCCTTCCCTTTATGGACTCTTGACTCCTCTCTTTGAAATAATAGCTTTCAAGCTGTGGTCCTCAAGAATGTGGGAAGTAGATGTTGGACTGGTATTAAATACATAGGTCTTTTGCAGAGAAATTTGACAATCAAGATGTCTGATGCTTTATCAGATATATTGAGGGTTTGCACTGGTTTGTTTGTTCACATTTCTAGCAGTTAACTGCACAGCCAAAAAGTTACAGATGGACACATGGAAAGCATTCTACTATGTCTGATGAAAACTTTATTATTATTATAATTTATTTAGGAGAAAAATAGTTTAAGGGGAAACACAATGTGCCAGAGAATGATATTCCAGACCTCTAAAGAGTTTTAATAAAGATGTTAATATTCTGTTGTATCAAATATTCATGTATTTATTTGGACTATACAGATATGTCTACGTCTGTATGTGTAGGAATCTTTTCTTGTTTCAATTTTATTTTTTTTCTTTTGTCTTCTCTTCATTTCTTTCAAAACGTGTTGTATTTCATAAGATAACTCACTTTCTGTTCTGCCTAGCCCTTTCAAACATAGCTGCCTTTTGATAACATAATCCATAGTGTCTTGAAGTGCACAGTAATTTTTTCATTCTGTTCAGTGCTGTTCTGTCAAGCCCTTGCTCTGAGTTTCCAGGCATACCACTGTACAAGATTACACAACAACCCTAATCCTATTGCATGAACCCCATTTTTCCAGTCTTCACTTACCATATTGCAAGAAGACTGAGTAAGGACAGTGAGGATGAACTGGGTTAGAAAAATAAATATGTGATTCTTATGAATAATAACCTGTATTCTTAAAGCAGAGAACAGTAGATACTGTATCAATATCTTAACGTGGCATTGGGTTTGTTTCTGGGACTTAAAAAGTACTGCATGTTCATTGAAGTACAATAACAGCCTGCCTCATGATTTGTGGTTTATTTGGTTGTATTGCCTGTTACATTTTGTGAAAGGATTGCCTTTTACTTTTTTGTGTGTTCTGGTGAGCAGTCAAATATCTAACCTCTTGTTGGGTATGGAACAGTTATACATCAGGTGTTATACAATGAAATTCTAACTTTCAAGAGCCATTTTCTTCCACTTTTAGATTGTGTGCATAAAATTCTCTTTTTGTAAACAGTTTTTGTCATCAAGTATTTATTTGGCTCTTTTGTCTCAATTTGATTCAATTTTATGTACTAAAATTGTATCTATTGTACTCTACTTGCTGCTAAGCTTATAAAAACTTAGGAGTTGTTACACTGAATCATGATTTAAGTAGTTATTGTTCTACCATCAAACAGTGTGAAATTCTTTAGTGCGTGACAGAAGTAACATGCTGTCATGCATTTATTAGATGTTCTTCATCCTTCAGTATTTTAATCTTTTTGATGTATACCCTTTCAAATTGATGAATTTGTGACTCCTCTTTAAAAGGGCAAAATGCATAATTCTGTTGTTCTTAAGCTTAGGACCTGTGTTTTCAACATTTTCTGTCTTTGGCAGAATGAGTTCAGACCTCTGTCACAGATGTCATCCTTTGTCTCAGCAAGTATTTGCAGACCATGGAGCAGGCTTTTCAAAGTCACTATTTATTAATCAGAATAATACAGTAGCTAGATTCCTTAGGAGAGAAAGACAAAGCTAAATGTACAAAAGGGTGTGTTCCCACATCATTTAGGATTACTTTCTGTCATTCTCCAAAGAGGCGCACTCTAATCTTGCCTGATCTCACGATTGAACCAGCTAAACCGTTAAATTCCCTCTCTGGGAAAGCATCTTCAGTCTCTGCCTCCTCTCTTACAATCCCATGTGACTAAGAGCTAAAGCAAAATACTTCTTTTTTGACAACCAGCAGCTCTACATCCTGATTGTTTATTTCTTCTGTGAAATTTGGACTTGACAAACTTTAGTGATTGTCATATTTTGAATTGTATATGTGTACATATTACATATATACAATTATATGCATATTATTCTCTAATAGCCTAAAATTGTACATAAATTAATATATCTTTACAAAGTGATACAAAGTGATTTTTCTAGCTTCTGCCAGTTTGTCATCTTAAACTGCTCCAGGAAAACATTCAATGATCTTTACATCTGTCTGTATTTGATGTTCTGCCTTCTGTGACTATCTATAACTCCTGGAGTCCTCTAAGGTATGGCTTTTTAGAATCATTCATAGAAGTTTAGGAGCACTGCATACATCAGTTACCCAAACAATTCAGGATTTCAAAACAGGTTGTTTCTTTCCTATCTCTCTAGGTTAATGCATTGCATTAACCTCAGATCATTCAGGTTTACAGATCTGGCTTTTCACTGTCCTTCAATAGTGGCTGTTGTATCTGAATGCTACTAAGCTTCTGCATACAACAGCAGCTTGGATTTACAGCTCTCAGAGGTTAGGTACGTGTTGTTTAAATAAGCCCAAGTCACACTGTTTGTTTTGAAAAGAGAGTATTTAAATTTCCTTATTCCTAATTAAAGGGGTTCCATTAATTTTTGGTGTCTTTGTTAACATGACCCAAAAAAAAGTTTCTGTCTGTAAACTGGAAGAAATTGTTTTAAGAGTCCATAGCACCTCTTCTCAATACTCTTCTGATGTAAAAAAAAAAAAAAAGAAATAATTTACATACTCCTGTCCACAGAGTCAGTTGTCTCATGACAGAAAAGCAATCAGATGCACAGGGCTTGGTTTGCACTTGCTATGTCAGTGCTGCCTGTTCCCAGTCATCTACTGTTCTTAAGATGTGGCTTCTAGGAAAATTGGCTCCATGATTTTCTTCGGGATTGAAGCCAGGCTTGCTGCCTTCCACTGATAATCAGGCTGTGTGTGTGACAATGATGAAAATTACTTCAGTGCAAAATAACGCAAAGAAAATGAGTTATGTTTTGGTGTCCCTAGGAAAGTGAAAATTGAGCTAGTATATAACAGCTTGGTCCATGGGGGCTATTTTATCTTAAGACCTTGGGGTTAAAAGTAGCAACTCCAACCACTTTTGCAATCCATTTCTGAAATGGTTATTTTTTTAATATTTTTATAAGAGGTCTGCAGTCAGGACAGAAGTAAATATGCTGCATTCCTTTTAGTTTGTAGTACTAAGGTCTTTTTACACCCTTGTACTGAAAATTTGGGGGGATGCTTTGTTTGATTTGTTTTTTGCTCTTTGTATGCATTGAGTAAAAGATACTGAAATGGTTGAAAAGTCACAGAGCTTATGTTCGGGATTAATAGATTTAATTTAGACTGCAGATATATTTATGATTAATTCATTGTTGTCAGTGTTGGATTTTTTTCTTGAGAGACCTGTATAAAACACAACAAACTATTTTCTCTAACTGTCCATAGGTTAGCTTTGTTCTTAGCATGGACTTTTGGGGTAACAGGTGCTTAATAGTTGTAACATTAAAGATCATTTTGAAAGATAATTCTTTTCTGTATTTTCAATTTAATTTCTAGTTTAGGGCAAAGCTTTGCTTACATTGTAGGACAAGAAACAGTAACCTTTGTACAAATGTTTGTGATTTGTACATACTTTTAATCTCATCAAATAGCCAAGATAAAGAAATAAAGCAAGCAATAAGATTAATTTTACCTGGGAAGTCATAGCCCTCTAAGTGCCATGTGTTTCATGGAGTTTTATCTATAGGGTTAAAGTTGGTTAGCAATTTCCCACTCTCTTTGTATCAGTTAATTAAGTTGGCATTGGGTACAGCACTTGGTTACTGTACCACCTTAATGCTAACCATATACTACAACCAGACCATAGCCAAGTAACTATTAACCAATTATTTTTGTGACTCTCAAAGAAAATATATTTACCTGTATTAAATGTATTTTACATTAAAAAATATAAAATGAAATACTTTTTCTGTATGAGAGGTATCTGTCATCTTTCCTCTCACAGTGAGGTTTTTTCAGTCCTTGGGACTTTCTTGCCTCCAGGCACTTTCTTTACGGTTCTTTAGGTAAAAAATACTTTACATAGAGTGATTTTATTTTCTAAACTTAAACCAGAAATACATAAATGTATGTATTATCATTTTCAAATAGCTTATTTTTTTATACTTAAAGTAATATCATTAGTTGAGTGGTTTGCCACCGTACTCCCAAATTAAGGTCAAAATATTATTTCAGAGAGAAGAGATTTAACAAGATTTTCTAAACTCTTAGATTTAAAAAAAGGGCTACTCAAGTGGTACAGTATGTCTCCATTTCCTTGAGGCAGCTGGTTAGATTGGTTTCCCATTGTGATCATGCCAGTTTATCTTTCTGCATTTTATTGCAGTCCCATCCTTCATTCTCAAGAAATGTTGCCCAAGCTACTTATGCACAAAGGTTCAACAGTAAAATTATCACAGGAGACCTCCAGCAGCCTGAGGCAGATGAAGAGAGTAGGGGAAAAACTAAATACACCAAGTGTTTTAAACTGCAGATTGGCCATGCTGAGATATGATACAGCATTCCACTGGGAAAACTTTTGAGGCTGGGCAACTTTGTTTCTAAACATCTCTAGGATTTACAAAAGAAGAAATATTTACTTGTTCACATACCTTACTGGGTACTGTGTTTTGTGAGCACTTGCTAAAAATATTAAAATACCAGCAATGTAAAGTATTTTTAAAATTCACACTGATCAGTCTCCTTTTTGCATCATTTCTGTACCATAGGGAAAGGATTTCCTTGCTGCCCTATATGTCTTTTACATGGATGTACTGTATGGGAATTTAGTTAGGGAATAAAGATTGACATTTGATTATGAGAACTGTGAAGTTCAGGGCTATGTCCTCTATTTATGTTTTGACTTTAATTTCAAGGGAATTGCCATGAAAACCAGGAATGTACTTAAGTGCATGGCTGTAAATGGAATTGGCTCAGTTTCCTGGTAGAAGGCCAGTTTTTGTACAGATTCTGTCTCTCTTGCTTTGCTATTTCCTGGTGGCACTGAAATGTAGCTGTTATGAAAAGTCTTGATTGTAAAGGAATTTAAAACCATGTCATACTGCCTGTCAGCTGGATATGCAAAATCCTGAGCAGAATTAGAATTTTTACCAGGAAAACAGCACAAACTGGAGTTTTTGGGCTGATACATCCATGATAGCCTTTATTTGCTACAAGATGAACTACAGTGCTTGATGCATGATTTATGTCAGGAGATGATGAACAAACATTCATTAATTCATTAAAATACCCTTACAATTTCTAAACAGAAATAAATCTTGCATAAAAAGTTGTATCAGGCAGTGACTCTTTTATTTGAGGCAGAAGCAATATGAGTTGTGAGCTATGATTCCTCTGCTGGGTGAGCAAGGTAACAGAGAACTCAAGCAAGGATTTCTTCAACTGCTCTGCATGGTTGCAGCAGCTAAACATCTTTTGACACATGAAAATGGAATTAGGCATGTACTGGCTCTCTGCACATAGCAGATTAGCTAAACTGCAGGATTTGTGTTATCTGCATGGCAGATGACCACCAACCTCATCAGTGCAGGGACTAAACATGCACAGTTAGTATCGTGGGCAAAATTATCAAGCTGTTTTCTTATGGCATCAAGATTTGCTCTGGAGAATAAATTTGGTTGTCCTAATATAAGTTTTAATAGGCATGCCTTTGTAAAGAAAAGCCTTTCCTACGTATAAGCAATATTAATATATTCTATACTGTAGGAACCTGTTATGGTTTCCATTTGTAGACAGAATAATATGTTAAAGTCAGTTGGCAGTGTATTGTCTATATTCAATAGTATTTTACAATGCCAAGTTTTTGTGTCTAATTGCATGTTGATTTTCAAGTTCTTTTCCACAAATCACTGGAAATGAAATATTAAACTAATTTTGGTGACTGTTAAAACTTCGGTGCATTCAGATGTTTATTATTTACCTGCATGATTATTGTCTTTCTCTTTTGTTTCTAATTCAATAGAACAACATAAATATAGAAAAGTATTTTTTGTTGTCTGTTTTTGGTCTATCTTGTTGAACATTTTCTTCTCTCTCCAGAGCTTTGTCCACTCATATTTTAGATAACTCAGGCAAATGAGTCTAACTCCATAACACCAACAACAGCAGATTATTTCAAAGTCCACTAAGCTGAACTGTTACACCATTTTTTTTAACACCTGAATGAATTGGTTTCTTTGCTAATTTTACTTTTATTACATTGCTTATTGCAGTTTTAAGTCTCATAAAGTTCTGAAGTTTTTTTTAAGTTAGGCTCCCCAGGAGTTAGTAGAGAACTGTCAAAACCACCTTAAAAGCTTTTGGCTATATAATAAATTAGAAGATAATACACATTTGTATAATTTATTTATGTTTTATATAGTTATTAATAGATAAATAATTATTATATGTATATATTACATAATGTATACATATAAAAATAAAAATAAAATTGAAAGTTCTGTAAGAAGACTGTGGCTTGGTAATCCTTGGTTGACTGATTGATTTCTGCTCTGTTTAAAACCCTTAGAGAGACTGGGAATTTTAAATTCTAATTCTTGCACATTT
The DNA here is from genome assembly GCA_037013685.1 of Acridotheres tristis. Classification (NCBI taxonomy): domain Eukaryota; kingdom Metazoa; phylum Chordata; class Aves; order Passeriformes; family Sturnidae; genus Acridotheres; species Acridotheres tristis. Next base: position 14,473,661 of record CM072919.1, read on the forward strand.
AAGTGCTTTTGACATTTAATGAAAAAAAGAAAGAAAGAAATGCAAAAATTATTTTTTGCATGAATGCATATATGTCTATAATGCCCTTGTGTAAGGATGATATCAGTCATAATTAATTTTTACAAGCATTTTTGTCTGGGCTTCACTGAAGGCTGACCTAATGCAGTGCCTTGTAGAGTTGCATTTTAGGTAATAACAGGAAGAAAACAGCAACACAGTTAAGCCTTACAGGGGTTTGTTTTCAGTTAAATTGAGATAGGATTTATTGATTGATTACAATGCATGTAGCACTCCACGGTGTAGTAGGTGCATGTCATTAAAAAATATTTTTATTTGGACATAATTCACCAGATTTCCGAACTTTTGTATTTGGTAATATTGTGAAAAACCTGGGATATTTGTTTCCAGGCATAAAAATAAATTCAAATTAAATTAAGGGTAGGTCAGATATAAGTTGCTTGTGCCAAAGGTATGTGTGTTATTTCTTCTGTTGTAACAGCCTTAGATTTGATGACAACACCCACATAGCAGCCACTGGTTTCACAGGTTATGGACAGCTAAACAGAGACCTTTCCTCTGACAGACATTTCTGTCTGTACTAGCAGATGCATTTGCATGTGTCGGTTTAACTTAATCAGTTTAAAAGAAAGTAAGGTTAAATTACACTTTGGTCTTAGTTGTAGTGGACTAAAGACAGAATTTTTCTGGTTTTCTCAACTATTCCAGCTGATCATCTAAAAGATGTTTCCCTTTGCTACAAACCTGGTTCTTTCAACTTCTCAGCTACAACCAAATACCATTACAACCAGATAACAGTTTTGCTTGAAACAGCTCAAGGCTGTAGGGGTGATTTTCCAATTCCAGTTGGAGACATTACACTTTATCTTCTGCAGAGTAGGAGCTGTACATCAGTTGATTTCCATTCCACAAACCTAGCACTGGAAAAAGAAATATGATATCTTGCTTTTGCCAAAATAAATGGGAGTATAAAAAGGAGAAAAAAGAATGGAATGCCTTGTTAAATATTAAAAAAAAGAGAGGTTCATATGTCAAAGCCAACATCTTCAAACTACACAGGGAATTTTTGTGTATCCTTCTCTACTTAATTTCAGTGTGTCAGGTTCTTCCCTTTGATTGCTGACCATGTTTTTAAGCCTGGCTGTCATTAGTGTTGAAGCACATTTTTGACTATTCTCTGCTGATTGTGCTACAAGTCACAGAATCCAAACTTAGTTTTGTAAGGGTTTTGCTTCATGTTCCCTTGTTAAATTACTGCCAGGCTTTTGAAGAATAGCAGTGTATTCTGATTATTTTGGGCAAATGCAGAGAGGAAGAAAAGCTGTTGAGCAATGCAAACATTTTCTTAGCTGAAACTTGTGGCTTAAAGTGTTTTGCTCATACAAGCAGAAGTGTGTGTTCTCAGTAAAACGACTTGAGGATGAAATAGCCAAGCTCCTAGCTGCACTCTGTAATCCTTCACTTAAACCCACCTGACTACCACAGGATTGCCTTGCAGAAATATTTCAAAAAATGTTTTAGGGAGGATCAGAAAAATATTAACTGATAAAACTGGCGTCTGTATGAGGTGAGTTAGTTATAATATGGAATGCAGTTAGTGAACATGTGAATAAATACAACGTATCCAGGAAGAGTTGACCCAGCTTTTGTTAAGGGAGGTTGTGCTTCAGTACTTTGGTGAAGTCAGGGAGCAATAAAGAAGACCTGGGCCATATACAGTCTGTTGGGATTTCCAGGAAGCATTTCCCACAAGGGAAGGTGATTTTTGAGAGGAGAAAATCCTGAACTGCACGATTGCTTGCCACAAGATGTTGTGGATGTTGTGTTTTGTGGGCTACAGGACTGATCAAGTGAACTTATGAGAGTACAGAGGCATAAACCCCAGTTTACAAAATCCTTGGCCACGTTTTTCAGGTGAGGAAAGTGTTCTGGAAAAGTATTACATTTTCACCAGTTCTCACGGTCTTTCTTTATCTCCCACTGCTGAATGCTGGTAGAAATTCAATAGTATGTCTTTTCTCTTAACGCAGAGTGTGTTCTTGTAAGGGTGCAGTTGCTCGCATGAAAATTTCCAGAAAATATGATCACTGGAGTTTTCAAATGGCATACCTGCTGTGTTTGATAGATGAACTGTGGTAAAATATGACTTCAGTATAACATTGTATACTCATGTCAAAATATTTGGTTTTCCAGAGAGATGTCTACTAATCTGGGGACAGATTGTGTCAGTGTATTCTAATGGTCTTTAATGGCAATTCTATGAAAGTGTTCTCTGCTGATTTTCTTCTCTTTGTCAGTTTTGCATGAAGCACTGAAAATACCAAAATATGGTTGTAACTTTACAAACAATGGCAAAATATTCAAATGAACTTACATTATTCTAATGTAGTGGAAGACTTTAAGTAATTTTGAACTACATCAAGTCTATTAACATTTTGTGTGGAGGTACAGTAATCTACAATTACTGTAGTTTTTCCCTATTGAAAAATATATGCAGAAAGTTTCTGACTATCCATACTTTTTATTATAGTGATATTTGAAAAGGTTTCTTTAAAAAAAAGGGTGCAAAGGTTATTTTCTGTTATATATACATTTATATTTGGCAAAATTAGGACTTGTTTTCAAGAGATGTGCTGGTAAGAGACCAAAAAGTTAGTATTGTCCTACAAATAAAAGTGAAACCATAATGAAACGACATCGGTGCTTTTATAATACATTCAATATGTAACAAAATTCAGTTAATATTGTCCTTCTTGGAAAACTGCTGCAAGAAAAAAATTATGCACTACTTCCCCTTCCACAGCTTCTGAGAATGTTTCTGGCCTCTTTTGGCATATTTTGTTTGCTAATCAAGTCCACCTAGATATTTATAAAGAATCCAAATACCCTCATTGCTATACACCATCAATACAGTTCTTTGCAGAACCCCTGGAAGATGAGGTGGGTTCTTTTTCTCTTCTTCTAGATCTCACTTACATACTGATTACCTGCTCTTTGTAATTCCCCTTTTTCTTCTCCCCTGACATTTGGAAATGTAGCATGAATAGAAAAGCCCCATAGCTGTTGAAAAATCAACTCTTTAAAGATATACACATTACACTCCTTCAACTGAGAACATCCTACCCGTTGATAAGCAAGTGGCTGACTTCTCCACCAGAAACCTTATCCTTTTTTCTTAAAGTGGGATTTTAGCTGCTAAAATTTCCATTAATAAATCCCAGCATGACTTCTTGAGTCCATATTTCTGAAAAGTGCTATAGTCCATGGTGACCAGGGTGCAAGTGATTTGTATCTTTTGTGTCATTGGCAGGTTATGACAAAACCTACCCAGCTGGTTCAGATCCCTTGTGGTTTCCCCTACATACCTTTTTTTCAGACTATTCAGAACTTCCAGATCCTCCTTCTTTTCCTTTAATAAAGGTTGAAATTTTTCTTTTAATTCCTTATGATCTTTTTAACTCTTGTTTTTTACTTGAAAAGTGTTTGTGAAGAAAACTGTTCTTACAAACTTACTGTTTGTAAGAACATTGTTGTTCTTACATCACCAACACAAACAACGAGAAAAAATGCAATTTTAGAATATTATTATACAATGTATGACATGAGATTTCCTGCAGGGTTTTCTAAAACCATGTTTTATTGACTCATAAAATGTCCTGTTAATCTCAGTGCTGTCTTTGTAGTATTATTTCCCTGGGAAAAAAAGTGTTAGTAGTATAAAGTCTGTATTTTGTCTGAAAAGTGAGATAGAATTGGTTTTATTATGTATTTATTTCAATTTCATTAATCGATCTTTGATTCTTCTGAAAAAAGTAATTAAAATAATTTGTATCGATTATGTCTGCTTATTATCTATTTATCTTGACTGATAGAAAATATATAGGAAATTACGTTTATCTCTGTTTGTATGTGTTTGCACATGCATGTATTCCTAGTTTGAAGAGACAGGTTTTACATATTTCAGAATTATGAAATATAATCTCATTTACAAAGTGCATAACAACTGCTTCTCAAAACTCAATTTCAGCATTATTCAGTGTGTGCATGGAGCTGAGCTTGCCATCTGCAGAGCTGTGTATTTCATGCCTTTAATGTCTTTCCAGCTCTGATAGCCATTGGGAGGTACAGCATGACAATAGAAACGGTGGATGTTGGATGGTGCAAAGAGATCACAGATCGTGGAGCCACCCAGATTGCTCAGCGCAGCAAATCCCTCAGATACTTGGGACTGATGAGATGTGATCAGGTAAGGAGCCTTATTCTGAGCTGGTGCCTGCTTCTGAGTGTGAGACTGTTCCTGTGTGAGCGTGAGGGAGGCAGCAGGATTTATGTTTTTCTGAATAAAAATGTTTTGTATTCACTACTGTGACAACTGTTCTGGTGTGCTGTGTTCACATATGCAGCTTAAAAGGCACCCAGAGGACTAGAAGGAGCATTATAATGTAGATTTTTAAGATACACCCGTAGGTTAAACTTGCAGCCTGTGGTGCTCACTAAAGTTTTTTGTAAAATCTGCCCTCTGACAGTTTTAAATGTTTTTGTCTGAAAGTGGTTGGTATGTCATGTTATAACTGTGACAGACCACTTTGTTTCTTAAAAGAAAGGAAAAAAAAATCTTTAGTGTTACTTCAAGAGTGATTTAGTGATTTTCTGTATAACCGTGTTCTTGATCATATATCATGGTCTTGAAAACAGAAGGACAAAGATTTGAATAAAACCATAATGCTAAAAAGAGAAAAAAACACTGAGTTTTTTACTATGTAGCTTTATACTTAGAGTATAGTAAGAATGTCTATAAGTTTTAGCACTCTATCATTAGAAGAAAAGAGGAGAAGACAGTCCATCTCCACTTCACCCTATATATAGCCTTCAGAAATTATGTTCCTGTTTAGAAGAGAGATCAAGAGGCCCAGGAACACAGCAGAAATGGCTAAAAGAAAAGTCACTGGGAGTCCAGAGTCTCTGACCTCAAATCTCCACATAACCCTGCAGGGATTGTTTCTTTTCCAGCCATCATCAACAAAATGTCTGGCTTGTGATGCCCATCATAAGCATCTCTCAGGCTTTTGGATTTCGTATTGGATACACTTTATTGAAAAACAGGTTTTAGTCTAAGAAACTTTATGCTCCATACCATTACCCTGCATCCTTCACAGTGCATACAGAAGACAGTGATAAAACCCAGTATTTCAAATGGCAAGGAATAATAACGTCCAGGTCAGTGGTAAAGTTAGAAATAGCATTTTGCAAAGCCAGCCTTAGGCAGTTTCCAGTTTGTGTGGAGGTAGAGCACTTTAGAAAAATTGCTCTGTCTATCAAAGCTGAGTCCACTTAATCTCCTAAACATTAGTGTTTTATAAGAGCCAAAAGACAAAAAGAGTGTGTGAATCTCTTTGATGGATTGTGCTAAGATTATGTACTTAGAGAATATTAAAATGCTAACTTAACCTTGGGAATTAAGCCTGACCCAGAATCATCTAACCACTTCTACACACGTATTTATTTTGTGAATTTAGCTGATGTTGAACAATCAACAAGGATCTAATAAGTGCAATAATTTTATCCTGTCTTCAACTTCTATAGAAAATCAATGATCTTGATGTTGAAAACAAGCTTTACTGCCTCATAAGTTAAAATATATGTAGTTTTTGTAGACATGTACTACAGTCTGTATTCCTCTAATTGCTGGTAAATGCTTTTCCAGTTCTTGAGAGGAGCATACATCTTTTGTGTTATGAAAAGTCAACTGCTAAAAGGAAAAAAAATAAATATTACTTAAGAAAGCTTCAGGGAAGATAGAAAAGCACTGTTGACTGTGTGCCTGCGAGTGTGTGTGTGCATCTGCAAGTATTCAAAATATGGTAGCTAAAAGATGTTAAGAAATTTGTAAACGCTGTTGCAGTGAGCAGTGGAGTAGTGGGACTACTGCTGGGAATTATTTTCTTTGTTTTCAAAGCCTTGATGGGAAGAATAGCTCCACAGACAAAATGAAGCAAGTATCCTTGACTTTTAAGGGATTTTGGCAGCTAGAAGATGCCAACTCCCTTTTTCCACTGCAAATGAACAGAGAAATTACTGAACAAAATTATGTTCTCAACTGTCTCTCCCTAATATCATGCAGAACTAATTTTTTCCAATGGCTGCTCTATTACATTAAAAACGTCAGTGTCCAGCACATCATTAAAGAGAATTCTTGAGTGGTGCAGAAGGGTTTATTTACACTCCCTGTTGGCTGAAATTCTTGTCTTTCTTCTGTTGTCAGCTTGAAGTGAAGAGAAGTTTAGATTTGTCCTTTCTAACCAGACTTCATTTTTGAGGTACTGACTGTTATGCTAGTACCAGGTAGCTTTTATGCCTTTCTAAGAATTCACAGGCATTTGGAAGGGAAGTACTTAAATACAGTTACATAAGGAACATATGTATGTAGACTTCAAATGGGTACCACTAAAACAGTCTTTATGAGCCAGGCTCTTTGGAATTTCTTTGATATGCACTTGACATAAATTAGAGGCGTCAAGGGTCCTCCCCAGAAAGATCAAGAGAGGCTGCAAGCCTGGGTAAAGGCAGTCTCTGTTTTATGCCATTGATTATCCAAGTGCCTCCAGGCAATGTGTTTCAGTAGATGCAGAGCATTATTGATCCACACCATGAAAATAATCAAATTATTCATTTTTCATCAAACTGCTATTGCCATGCATGACCTTTCTTTTTATCATTTTTCCTACCAGCTAACATGCACACCACAGGAGCAATATGGTCTTTGCCTTAAAATAGATGATATTGTGTTGAGAAATGTCATTTAAAAAATGCTGATTTTACCATGAGAGCATATATTTCGGTTGCAACTTTTCTGTATCAGATGGGATACATCTGAGAGATCATCCAGACCTCCTGAAGTGTGAAAGCGATCTAGAGTAGACTCTAAATGTTTTTAAATACCTATGTTCTGGACGACAAAATTCCCCAGTTGTCTGCATACCAAAATGAACAGATACTTGAGGCAGCTAGGGCCATTCTCCCTTCTAATCTCTCTCACAGGACAGGGTATCGACCGTGCAAATAAATTTGTGTGTACATGGGTATGTGTGCATCTGTGCAGGCACCAGGCAGCACTCAGGACTGCACTCAGGACAACACAAGTCATGTGTTCCATAGACAGAAAATCTTGCCATTCTAAGTCTCCATTTCTTTTGAAAGCAGTAACAGATAAAATCAGTAGTTATTTAAGGCCTAAACAGGACATTTCAGAGGTCTGTAATTGGAAAAGGCATGAAAGAGAAGGCGTTCCTGTTTTGCGTTCCAGGGGCGCTGCCTGTGTTTGCGCCATGCTGCGCACCCAGGGGCAGCGAGTCAGGCTTCATTCCTTCGTGTCACCCCTTCTCAGTGCTCTGAGAGCAGAGTGGAACCACAAACTCCCTGTTCCTCTGCACAGAGGAGTGCTGTGCTGCTGGGGGCGGCAGCCCAAAGGTTGTGTTTTAGGACTTGATGTGGTTGTCTGGGAGCACATGACAGGTTGGTGCTGCTCGGGGAGCACAGCAGCTCTTGGTTTGTAAACACCAGGAAAAGCATAGCAAGGGATTAAATTCACTTCAGGTTAGTTTCCCACAGAAGAAAGAGAATATGACTATCTGTTCTTTCAACCAAATTTTAATTGTAGCTCTGTGTGCTGGTTTCACTTGGGAAGGACAGACTCAGAGAGGTTTTTCTCTATGAGAAATTCCTCTGTGAGTTGATGGGACCAACTGAAGGCTGGTTTGGTTATTCACAGCCTGAGGAACCAATTGGAGAAAGTTACTTCACTCCGTGAACACACATTTTAAAGGAAGTAACTTGGTCTCCTTCTCTTCCCGTGGCAGTGCAGGTAACAGGGCCCGGCCTGGTCCCACTGCAGGCCTGTGGGGAGCTGGCATGGCCCGGCAGGGACCAGGGGTGGCCATGGGCAGTGGGTGCTGTAGCTGAGACCCAGGGAGGCTGAGTGAGGTGCCCCCTCCTCCCCCTTTCCAGCACGGCCTAAGTTTCTGAGATCCTGGCACAGCTCCAGTATTGCAGCTTTGCATTCCCCACGTGAAATCTTAACTCTTTAGTACTCAATAAGACTTGCAGACCTCCAGCCTTCCTTTGAATATGAAAGGGGAAAAAGGAGATTCTCCGAAGTCAGTGAAGCAAGAGCTAAGTTTCTTTAGATAGAAGGAAAATGAAGAGATGCTGCGAAGATGGCTGAACATCCTTTTGTAAAGTCGTAGGGATGAACTGATACTGCACTGAAAATTCCTATAAATCGTGGAGAAAAGACATGGGGAGTTGGAGTGTTCCATTTGATAGATCATTTGATCAAAAGCACCTGTGTTAAGAGTCTTTTGCCCCGAGGAAAGAAGGGAATCTCAGTTTTCTGAGGATGAAGCATGAACAGAGAGAAAAGAGGTGAAGAAAATTTTTGCTTTGGAACAGTTCATTCTTAAAAGTAATACCCCATGAGTTTAACATGGCCCATAAGCACAGCTTTGGGAAAGCTGTGGGGATGGGAAGAGCTTCACGAGTTGCAATTTTTTTTCCCCGGACAAAAGCAAATTTTGAGAAGTGAAGCCACGAGAGAACTCGTTTTTTTCCCTCCTTGTGAAAAAGTCCCTATGGCCTGACAAGAGAAAACGTCTCTCTCTGGAGTGACTGAAAAGGACTATTTAAGTTGAGAACTAACTGAAGTATTTTTTTTTAAGTTTGTTTTGTTGTTATGAAGGTTGGGAGAGGGGAGGAAGAAGTGGTCTGAAAGTCTTATTCTGAACTTCTTTCTTTCTTTCTTTGTGTACTTAGTAAATTTATTTTTATACCGTTTTAAGTTTTACGCCTGCCTTGCTCTTTTGCTCCTAGTTTTGTCTCACAACAAAAAAATGAGTATATTTAAATTAGCAAATCAAAACTATAACACTGTATTTTTTTATCACAGCTTAGGAAAGGGGATATTTTAAAGATAATTGAACCTTTCCTTCAATTACTTAAAGTACCTTGAGAAAGGTGTGGGCAGTCACAGGATACTTTCTTTCCTCCCACAAACACTGACATCAGAATTCCTATGAGCTTGACTTGCATCCTAAGGGCATAAAATGGCGCCTAAATCAAAATAAGAGATTTAAATACATATTTCGAGCTTTTCTTTCTGAACACAGTGAACTGTACATTCCTACCATTAAACCGATCTAGATCCTATTTACTTCTTCTAGTTAATTAATTAATTATTTTAATTTATTTTGTTTTTTTTTTTTTTTTTTATGGAGGAAAAGGGTGATGTTCTCTATACTATTTATTGCTAGAACTCATTTGAAAAATGTCTTTATAGGACTTCTTTCTTGTGCTCTCACACGAAGTGAAGGAGCTTTAAATAGTGGCAGCTTGAAATCTTTACTGTTGAGGAAAATACCTGGGTGTCAACTGGGAAATAGGGACTAAAAATTTGTTGGGTTGTTTTGGAGTTTTTTTCTGGATGATAGCTTGACTGGTTAAACAATGTGTCACAATAAGCTTCCTGCAACTTTTCTCACGCTTAATTTTCATATTTCAAGATATTTTTCCTGAAACTGTGATTCAGTTTGTAGTGGTTATCAGCAGTGCTCCCATGTAAATGCAGGAGATGTTTCTTGTGAAAATAGGCAGAAAAATGACACTGAGAAACAGAGGCCACAAAATTCAATATTCACCACTCTCTGTGAATGAAATAGAGTCCAACAAAGTTGGCTGTGAAAGGATACACAACTTAGTTAATAAATCATGTTTGCCCTTATTCCTGGCTTTCTTCCTTTTTTCTTTTTATTTTTTGCCTTGCTTTTTTCTTTCTATTTTTTGAACTGAATTTCTCAAAAAAGACATGGTTGCTTTTCATGAAAATACTTCTGAAAGCCTGTAGTTTATTCCAGATTACTTTCTCAGATAAATTGTAGCACATATTTCCTATTCTAGTTTTGCTGAGATATTAGAGCACAGAAGTTGATGGTCAGTACAACTGACAAAATGACAAATTATTTTATGTTACCAGAGAAATGAAGAAAGGTAGATGATCCCTGAAAATAAAAATGGTTGGTTAAGAAATCATTTGCATCTTAAGTAAGAATAGGATTTTTAGACGATATGTGGATTTTTAATAAAATTTATCACTTTATCCTTCTACAAAACCTGTTTTACAAATATCTGGAAATACATATTCAGTGAAGACTGCAAATCATTAGCCTAACAGGAATGCAGCCCCTTTTACTTAGGAGAAACAGTTTTACCCATCAGTCACAAGCTTTTAATTTACATAGCTAGTCTGCAAGTGAAGCTAAGTGAAAAAGTGCATTAGCTCTTTTATATATCCTAGAGACAGAATATATGCTAGAGACACATCTTTCAATTTCAAATATACTTTTGAGCTAAACTGTTCCTAATCAATGGCAGAATAGTGGGAATACAGAGCCATGGCTTGTTTTAATATAATTATCACAGCAATTTGCCTTCCACTTTCAGAAAATGCTATCATTAGCCTGATCAGAAAACCTGCCAAATTGCTACCATTTCTTCTTTTATATTACAAGGGGTTCATTTTGAGATTTGAAATTATGGTTTTGTGATTTGAAGAGGAATGAAAATATCCAATCCTTCTCTTAAAGAAAAATTCTGTAGCCCTTCTTTTCTCTTAAATTACTATAATTTGTTCAAGTACATTGCTGCATATTAAGAAGGAATTGCTGTATTTTTTTAATTTTTATATATATAATGTAGGAGGTGCAATTGATACATCTCTCTATGAATAATGAAGATTTTAGATTCATGAGATCTGTGAATCCCATTAGAAGGAAACCACAGCTATCCCACAACAAAAGAAGAATAGCATTTATTTCACTTTGGTTTTCAATACAACAATTTAAAAAGTCTGAACAATACTGCTTTTGGCTTTTTCCCCCTAGCTAACCAGGATAACAGATCCATTATGTGTGTAAACGAAAGCATCTGCTAAAGCACACACAAAAAAAGGATTTTATACTAGCTAAAGATTTTGCCTTCCTAGTTTAACTGTTTCTTTGCTAAAAGATTTTTATCCTCCAAGCTGATACCTCTGCAACAGTTCTAGAGTTAATGAAATTGTCCTTGTTTTTAGAAAGCACTCACCTGACTATGTCATTCTCTAATAGAAATATATCAACAGTTCAAAATCATGATAAGGCCAACTATTAAGGAAGAATGTAATGTGAACTGGTCAGCATTTTTATGAATACAAATTTTAAAAGGGAGAAGTTATTTTAGAAGTATTGCTCTCTGGAACTTCCAGTTATTTTTGCTGGCTGGCAACTTTTGAGAAATACTTCTCTGTTAGTTTTACATGCCATCATTTTGACAGTTACTACAGTAATGTGCTCAAATTATTGTTAATGTAGTCATATAGGAAGGAAAATATTCAGTGCTATTAATTCAACAGGCAGAAAGTAATCTGAAAGAATATTTATCACTATATAAATTTCCACTATCATTTTACTGCTTCTGGGTGTTTATTAACTGCAATTTTTAGAAGAACAAATATTTTGAAATGCATGTAATACTGGTAATATTTTTACCTGGAAATATTCTACAGGTGGAGTCTATAAGTTCATATGATGAAATGGGCAGAATTAGCAAACCAAGAAACTAACCAAACTGAAGGGCTCCTTTAAAATGTTTTAATAGAAAAATAAACCCTCACAATAAGCGAAGAGAATTGAGAGTGAAACTTTTGTTACTTACACAACTTCAATAAAAAATAGTGTATTGCAGAAAACTGTGCATACTCACAGAGATCTAAATTGTGTGTTGCTAGTTTGCAGTTTGAGACAATAGCATTCACATGAGAAAACAGCCACAACAATGAATTTCATTCCTCTCAGGTGAGATTTAAACAAGAACTATAAAGTAGATATACTTCACAAGCAACCTTGCCACACTTTCTAAAATCCTTCAGAAGTGCTACCATGGATTATTAGAAGATTTGTGTGTTTCATTTATTTCAATTCACATGGCAAAAAAGGTTGCAGATATTTCTGTTTACCTACTCCTTCCCCTTTACAAATATAAATGGGTAATTAATTGCTAGGGTTTAACACAATTAAGTTGTCAAATGTCATGTTAATAATAGTACATCGGACTATACTTGCTGATTTCACTATTTTTGAGTACAAATACAGTGTTTGTGTGTGTGTGTATATGTGATTGTTGTTTTTCTTCTTTTCAATAACAGCATCCTCTAAGTAAAAATACATTCTTTTCTCAAGTCGTAAGGGACTTCATTTGGACTATAGGATATTGTGCTAATATTGGTAGTGCTGTTACTTTGTTAAAGTCCTAAACAAGGGTTCTGCCCCTGGGCATAAGGGCAGCCACTGAAACTCAGTGGAATATGTCTGCCTTAGCTGATCAAGTGCACTTCACACAAAACCTTTCCAGAAATCTTTAATTTTGTTATGGCTACAGGCAACAGTTATAATTGGGCCACCTGAGAATATAATTCGTTCAACTATTAGTAGAAAAAAAAATCAAAGTACACTTTTTATAAGACACTCACTTGAGAAGGCAAAATACAACTTAGAGAAGAGAAATACTATGTGAAAGTGTTTTGCGTATAACTCAAATTATGTATATAATGGATTTTTTTGTAAAACATTAGAGAAATAGGAACATAGTGTTTTCCAAATCCATCATTATGGATACACAAAATGACTGTAAAGTCATTTCTCTGACCACTGCATACAAATTTGGCTTTCGTGTAATACTGCTCTGTGTGTACTGAGACAGAAGTGCACACGAATTTCAATAACCCTAATGCTGCAATACCACCCCATAAGTAAAAATATCAGCAGTATTGTAAGAAAGCCCTTTGGTAGCAAATCCATTTGCATTTCTTCTATGTGAGGTTGATTTTGTGATTCTTCATATGTAGAAATGTAATGATAAAACTCGTGCCATTTTTCTAACCTAACTAAAATCTTTTGGTCTCACCTGCTAACATTTCCCTAAAATTTTTAGCAAGTACTAGATTTCTAAGATTAAGCTAGCAGTTCTATGTATTATTAATGTCTTTCTCTGCAGATATTGCTGAATCAGGGTATTATAAATGAGTCTGTTATTTTTTATTAATGACTGATCTATAAAGTTGTGTAACTGTAGATACCAAACTGTGTTGTCCTCAGAAATCAGCCAGCCAGTGCCCCTTCCAAGGGTTAGGTTAGATACTATGCAGAAAGTATTTCAGCTATCATCCCTGAATGGTGGTCTGAGGGACACAAGCAGGGTTTTTTTATGAAGTTCTAGTAATGGACCTTTGCACTAATCAAGTTTTGCAAGCTTTAGCTTTTTTATTTATATAACTGCTTATTGGTTTCAATTATTAACTTGGGGAGATAATTTTTCTGTCAATTATCAAGTGAGTTGGTCATTAAACTGAAGTCATTAAATGTTTTAGGTTTTGTTATTGAAAAAGACCAATCAAACTCTTTAGATTAACATTGAATGCTCATACACTGTGTAGAGCTGCATAAAACTGGCAGTTCAGGGGATGACTCTATTCTTGCTTTTCAGTATTGCTCTAGATAACACAACACAGACATTCTTGGCATATTTTAATAGCTTTAGAGTCAGAACTGCATTCTAAGACTGCACCTGTAAGAGTAGATCTGGCGATTAGTAGGAAATCCTACAATTCTTGGCATTTAAGTGAAAGGGTATCCAATCCCAGACAGGATTTCCAGGACATGGTATCGACTTAAGCTAAGGAGAAGTAACTAGGAAAGTCCTGTTTATGAAAAGCCCCTATACCTCTGTTTCTGTTCCTAAGCTGTGAATGAAGGTATCAATCTCAAAAAGAAATACCTGGTTTGGCTGATGGTTTCAAATGTAATCACTAATTTACCTTAGCAGGATTAGGAAAACTGGAATTAATCCTTTGAATTTAATAAGATCTGTTGTAGGAGCATAATGAAAATAAGGTTTAAAAAAGATCTTATGTATAGAAATTCTTAAGTTTAGAATTTAGAAGTTAAAGAAAACAATTATGAAATTATCACTAGAACCAAAGGACATGGCACATTTAAAAGGAAAAAAAATAAAATCGCCTAATTCTTGCTTGCATTCTGTATTTTTCATGAAAACTTGTGGAATGTGACATAACAGAAATCTCTGAAGATGCTCTGTGTCCACATTTTGTGTGTACATAGCAGTGTGATGCCTCCAAAGAGGCGCTCACAAAACCCTTTTGCCAGTGTACCATTTCACATGGACTAGAAAGATGTTCTTGTTCTTCTTTCCATGATGAACTCCTATCACATGAGAAATGTTCTCTAGCACTGATAATATTTAAATACTCTCTGCACAACCACACTATCTTTAGATGAAGAAGAAGTTAAGGCAGTCCTACCCCAGATAAAATTTGTCACAAAGTCAAGAACACTCTTGTGGGAAATAGGCAATATGCGTTCAGGTGTCTTTAGGCAAAAGGTATTCAAAATTATGGCTTCTAGGTAACTGCTCTAATTGAGTTAAAGGGAGATGATACCACTTGGTCTTGCCGTTTTCTGTAACCCATCTTCTCATTTGTTTGTTTTTTTTTCCAATCTATTCCTTGGCCTGGGATAAATTTTTATTTCAGAAAGAAAAATTAGTTTTCAAACCAGTCTTTGTTGTTATTTTGGTTTTTTGTTTGATGACCAGGATTTGCACAAACCTGTTATTTTCATTCTTAATTATAGAGGCTGAATTCTTTCATTACGTGTTAAAATATAATTGAAGAGCTATTCAAATTCAGATGAATGATTATGTATTAGATAATTTAGGTAGCTTATCTGCAGACAGTAGTCTTTCTTTTGACAACTCAAAAGATGAAGATTAATGAAAGTTCTGTGAAAGAAAAATAATAGCATTTTACAGGATATTAAGATGTGGAGATTTTTAGATTTCGTTCATTGAACAAGAATGTTTAAGCTCAGAAAGGAAAATTGCTCTGTTTGTGGAATGAACTTATTTTGGGAATGACATTCAGTACTTTTGTTTTATCGCCAGCCAGGCTGATCTTAAGAAAGAGACAGAAGCTTGTGCTCTAATGGCTTGGCATAAACTTCTTTTCATCTTAATCCTACCACTAGGGAAATAATAACAAGGATACTAACAAAGATGACTTAGATATTACTTTTCACGTTCATTAACAGAATAAAATCTTAATTCTCTTTTTTCTATTTTCAGATAGTGCAGTTTTAGGCCAATAGTATGGAGAGCTTTAAATGCTAAAACTTTTTCACTGTTTTAGTGTCTGACCTGACTTTTCTTGTGGTAAAGAAAAGGCATCAAAATCTTCTGATAGGGAATACTTTTTTCTCATCTCTGGATCCAGGTTGGTTTTCCCACTGCCAAATTTTTTTTGTCCTTCTTCTGTTGTGTAATCTTACATTGAATTTATTTTGGCATAATTTTTAACACAAAGTTTAAAAGTTCTCAAACTCAAAGTAATTTCTTTCTGTAAATGTTATGATTCCAAATACATCCATAGAATTTGTCTGTTTAACAGAGAAATTACTTTGCTGGTTAACAACAGGTCATAACACAACTTAATGCCTAGGATCAAACTAATAATTTAAGATATTACTTAATGCTCCAGTAAAAAATGGAGAAAAGCTTCTACTCTTCAGACTTTGGTCATAAAACAGCTGTTTTTGTCAGTTGCACTTCTGCAATGGTTATATCTGCCATCTTCATATTCATGTTTATTTTGTAACTATATTTGGCACTTAATGCCGAAAGCTTCCTTCTTCTGTTTAGTAAAGTATTAATAGCAAATAGCAACCATTTTTATAAAATATTATTTTTTCAAGTAATAATTGTCTCAAAAAAACCTAGGACAAACAGTTAGTGTAAGGTGGTTTACCATGGATTTCTTCATAGGTTTTAAGACTAAAAGATACCATTGTCACATCCTCTGTCTGCCTGAGTGTCATGGGCTGTGCCTAAGTTAGCCTCGTTGTAAATACATCAGCTTAAACCTAGCTGGACTGTACCTTGTGCACATGTCCTGAGTCCAATACACCAGGACATGGAGAGCATTTACTACCTTCCTGTGTGTGAGCATCATCTTTGTAGTGAATTTGCCCCGTTTGTTTCTTATAACAGAGAATATGCATATGACACTGGCTCTAAAGCCATAATATCCATGCTATTCTAACAAATAATGCCCAACAGGTAAATGCTAAATCATAATAATTTCTACCTACTAGTAATATTTGCAGCCATCTAGTAGATAAATAATATATCTTCTTCAAGTTTCCCATTAAAAAGAGCAAAATAAGCAGCTGTTGGTTGTAAGCCTCTTTGTTGTGGCTGAGTTAACTATTAAGAGAAGTTTCTGGTAGCATGATAGATTCTCCCGTGGGTCTCTGCACCATAACTCTAATGAAAAGAGACTTTTGACTGTTTTTTGGATAGGCATAAAGTAGCAAATTACTGCTACTTTAGGGATTCTTCCTTCCAAGCAATATTTCGGTGAATTGTAGCTTACAATTTGCAAGTATGTATTCAGCTGTAAATATCAAATATTATGGGGGACTTATGCTATCTCTGATTTCATTTTGATTTATTAAAAGTCACTTCTTGTTTTTCAGCACTGAAAGATGTTACTGTAACATAGCAATTTGCCAGAGAAGTACAGTTTGTGCTGTGAAGTTAAACCAGTTTTCCATCCAAGTCAGTCTCAGCTAGATGAAACTTCCAATGAAGATTGAGTATTTCTATTATCAAAGTAGAAGAACTGGATATTAAACCTTTCATTTATCCTTGTCATTGGGTGCAATCACTGTTCAGAAGGAAACTCTCCTTGTTATCTTTTAAGGACAAAAATATTATTAGATACTGTGGTTACCATGCTTTAAAATATTATTCGCAAGACATATCTTTGTAATGGTAGTAAACATTTCAGTTTCCTTGAATGTGGAACACTGGGGGAAAAAATCCAAACAGTTTCATCAGTTGTACATGCTACTGATGTAGATGGCTCAGTAACTGTAGTATCAATGCATTTTCAAATGCCCAACTGCTCAGCAAAGATTTCAAACAGAACCAACTAGAAGTCATGGTTCTAAGGTTAATCTTTTATTTGTCTAAAGGCTGAGAAAAGCAGTTTACCTCTGTGATAGGAATTGGAATAATCATTAAAATAACTGACAAATTAATCCCCTTGCACCACTGCAGTTGAAAATGTGTTAGGTTTATCTGGGTTTGTCTGATTACCTTGTCCTATGAAGAATAAAGGTGCTAACTTTGATGTTTCAAATTGGACATCCCAGACCCAACCATCTTGTATGTTTTAATTAATGATCCCAACTCTGTAGTGTTATCCTCACAAAAGAAGACTAAAATAAAATCTTCTCCCAGTGATGCATGTGAAGACATGCAGAACTTTTACCTTTTGGAAAAAGGAACATATAGGAGTAATTGATCTACCTGCAACATAGAATAATTCATATTTTTTCCCCTTCTTTAGTCATGTTTTATATTACTTTTAATTTCAGACTTGTTGATAGCAGCCATATAGTGCAAGTTCATTTCAATAAATTGTGGAGTTACTACTTAGCAGTTTCAAATGTCTCCATAACTGTACCATGAATTAATTAATTGATGTAATCCATTTTCATTTTCCAAAGCCATAAAAATCTCACATTTTTAAATGTATACTGCTTGAGCAACTTTGAGAAAACAGCCTCTATTTCAAGTTAGAAATCTGTTATTCTGGGCAGCATTTTGTTTAACCGGGGTGATTAAATTTCTTCCTTTACAATGAAATCAAAGCATGGGGTTTGATTTTGGTTTTTTCATTCTCTAACCGGACATTACAGTCTGTATATTTATTTTGTGATAAATGCACCCAGACCTATAGTAACAATGAGGAGCCCCATCCTGCAAGCCCACCCATTAGTCCAAAGTTTGTCCGTTCTTCTAGCTTGCATAATGTTATCCCTTTCATTCACTTTCTGCACATCACAGGTTCTGTTCTTCTGTTGCAGGTGAACGAGGCCACAGTAGAGCAGCTGGTGCAGCAATATCCACATATAACCTTCAGTACTGTGCTGCAGGATTGCAAGAGAACACTGGAGCGGGCTTATCAAATGGGCTGGACACCCAATATGTCTTCTGGCTCCTAACCTTCTGTACCAACATGTTCCACTCTGCTGCATTCAGTAGATCTCATGGGGATTGAAGGGTTTTATAACCTTTCATATGATGCAATATAGTTGTGAGTTTACAGAGGTTACAGTAAAATGGCAAAAGCTGTACACTGACTTTAATGTACTGTACAACTAAGTACAAATATTGAAGCAAAACTTTAGAAATGCATTGTGGTTTTGTGTGTATAAAAGTCATAAAAGCCTTTGGCAAATTTCTTGAAGTGGATTCCTACTAGTTCTCTGGATAGTTTGAGTTATAGATGTTAAGCTTGTTTTCTTCTGTTTACTTTGCCTTGTTCATGTGTGTTTCCTTTGATCTGTAAATGGTAACTCAGTGCTAGCATCGGTGAAGTTGATCAACAGAGGCCTGTGTTGAAACTGGGAACTAAACTTGTTGCTTTTTATCTACTAAAGCTATGCCAGAGGTTTTAAGATACAGAGTAATAAGAAAATCTACAGTGAATTACCATTTTCTCATCTTTTTTTTCTTTAAATATAAGAAGCTGTAGTGATATTAAAAATCTTTCCACCGTGACATTTTAATAATGAGTAACAGTGCTTACCAGCTACACTTCATGAAGACAAAGAATTACTCAATACACCAGCTAACAGAAATAAGTTGGTGATGCTTATTGTATTTGGCTGAAAAAATTTACTGTCTACTGTAAATGAGCTTGTCTTCTCTAACTGTGCTGTTCTGTGAATGAATTGGAAAAGTCAGATGAATGGGAATAAGTCAGTAACAGGATCCCTCTCATTTTCTGTGTGGTTTTGTTTTAGAATGGGTCTTACAATGCAAATAGTACTTACCTTGAGAAGGCCACTAAACGTGAGTCCTATCATGAGTATCAGATGCTTCTTAATAAAGTGTGTGCAAGGAAATAACCAAATTAAACACATAAAATGAATAATTTTCTTCGTAGGACTGTTATGGCTTAACCCCAAACCGCAACCAAGTACCACACAGCCTCTTTTTTACTATCTCTCACACATTGCATTCTAAGGAGTTAAATCTGAGCAGGGAATTGTGAAAATACAGACATTGCAGCTTCAGTTTGGAGTTGCCTTAACCTTTAGAGTATTACCATTTGGTTAAGAATGTTGTCAGATGTGTAACACTGGATATTTGTTTTTCAAAGGTTACAGCATTTTAATCCAAACTATGAAATGCTTAAGCTTCAGCTGAAAAGTTGTCATTATTGTCAAAATGTTTTGCTAATCCAGAAGGCCTAATGCAGCATAACATAGAAGCTTGTTTAGTATGGCTGTATAACTCTGTAAAGCTCTTTGTTGATTTCCATAGCATAATTTTTTACAACAGAAACATCAGCTCACATTACTTCCAGTGAGGATGTTGAATGTTTTATTATTAGACTTTTCAAAATGGGGATGAACTAATTTCTGTGGAAAAAAAATTTATCGTAAAGATTTTGTTTAAAATAAATGGTAAATACTTGTGAACATGTGTAATGCTATGCTGTTTATTTACTCCAAAACGGCAACAATATTTTGAGAATGAAGTCAGTGAATTATATTACAGATACAGTACAGAATCTTAGTCAATTTTCTTTCAATGTTTCTTTATGAGTGCATTAAAACTATTTACACGATTTGTAAGTTTCTATTTTTTTGTGAAACCTTTGATCTTGCAATAAATTTTAATAGAATAAAAATGTGATGTTTTCTGTTTATCTGTGCTGCTAACTGCACTTAAACTGTACTAACAGAGAGTCTGAAACCTCCATCGTTGAATAGATAGAACTCACCTGGACATGATCTGTAGTGAACTGCCGTGATTGATGGAGTTTAACTACATGACATCCAGAGATCTTTTTCATCTCAAATGTATTGTAACTGTACAGATTTTTTAAATGTTGTGGGTCTGGTTGGTAATCTCTTTTAACTTCTGTCATTTAAGTCCAGTAGTTTTGTCTTTTACTGACTATCTCTCAGTTTTATGAACATACTAATCTGTAGATCTCACCATGACTAATTAATTTTAGTTTTATGTTATATAAGAACTCTAGATGGAAATACGTTTTTCTAATCGCAGTGTTGACACAGGTAGTTCCTTAATTTCCTTATATTAATCTGTTTCCAAAGTAGTTTTAGAGGAATAAATAATACTGCACACTTGTTAATTTTTGACATGTCATGCACGGGAAGTATATTCTGGTGGAAGAAAAGCTACTGCCTCTTGTAAAAATAAAAATTACACCTGTTTTCTCATATGCAAAACTTAAGAGTGAGCTCAAAAACTCATAGGCAGTTTCTGGATTCCCTAGGTCCTAAAGGCCAACTCTACTAGAAAAAAAAATGTCCTTTTTTTCTTCAAATTCTTTGTGGGAACCTGCTGTTAAGATGCTTTTAACCTGTGGCTCAGCACTTCTCTTATCAAAAACATTTCTAGGATGGGCTTGTTCAGCCTACAGGAAGGGCTAAGACAAACTCCTTAATTAAGGGGTATGTGGTTGTAGGAGAAAGACAGATAATGTTTATTTTCAGTCATTCACTCTTTAAATCCAAGTGTAATTAAAGCTTAAATTCAGATAGTTCACCTGGTGATCATTTCACCCATGTCTCACCACCTGAAGGCTATGTGGAAGGGAGTGTTCTCATGCAGTTTGTCTCACCAGGGGGAATGGATACCGGATGTTTCTCCTGCAGGTTCAAAATCACTTTGTCCAGGCTCCCAGATTAGTGGGAAATATAGTGAAATGCCAAATCCAGGATTGCATACCTCCCTTCTTAGCAGGTGCTCTGTGTAGTACTAAGCATATTCTAATAATCTTTGAACAGGGACAAAGTATACTTCTTTTAAAAATACCAAAACTGTGTAGTTGAGCCAGTTATGCCCCATCGGATGAGATGAGTATCTTCAGGCTTGCATGTGAATGTGCTGATACCCCAAGCAGGAGTTTTACACCCGAACCAGTTGTGCAGGGGAGGACATAGCATGGTAAAATCCCACTTCACATGATCTGCTTCTTATCAGCCTTCTCTGTTACCTGGCTCAAAAACCCAGCTTGCTGCCAAACAACAGTTGGTTTGTTGTGGTCATCCTTCACTGCCTCACCCACTCTGCACCTTACCTGTTCTTAGGCAGATCAGAAATTTTGCCACCACACAGCTGAAAACTCCTCCCTGCTTTGGTTGGGCGTGCAAATCTGCCCCCAGCAAATCACCTGCTTTTGCCAGTGTCTGATTGAGTCATTAACCTTTAACATTTCAGTCTCTCACTCTCCCCAGCAAAGGACAGACATGGACCTGTTGGAGCAAGTCCAGGGGAGGCCACGAGGATGATGAGGGGGATGGAGCACCTCTGCTTTGAGGAAAGGCAGAGAGAATTGGGATTGCTCAACCAGAAAAAGAGAAAGCTTCAGGATGAGGTAGCTCTGGCCTTCCAGTACCTGAAGGGAGCCCACAAAAAAATGGAGAACTTTTTACAAGATCATGTAGTGACAGGTCAAGGGTAATAGTTTCAAACTGAAGGAGAGTAGGTTTAGATGAGATACAAGGAAGAAAACCTTTACTGTGAGGGTGGTGAAGCACTGGAACAGGTTGGCCAGAGCAGTGTGAATGCCCCATCAAGGGGACATCAAAGTCAAGATGGAGCTCTGAGCAGCCTGGTCTCTGCTGGTGTCAAAAGGATTAGAACCAAGTGATCTTTAAGGCCTGATCCTACGTAAGATATTGTTTGACCCTCTGAAAACAAGCTGTAACCCCTTTTAAATGAGAAAACAGCCCTATTAAGAACAATTAACAAACAGTTAATTTTTTCATGAGTTCCTCATGAGCTCAGTGATGTCCATCCAGATTATCAAGATAAATATGGTCTTGCTGATGCTTCATAAACTGTGATGTTGACATGAGCAAAATCAAGAGAAGCAGCAGGTCACATACACAATGGTTTTATGAAAACAGAAGCCCAAAGCAAACTTTCTTCAGGTCACGGTATCTTGAACAAGGAAAGGAAAAGGACTGTTACATCTAATAAATAATTAGGATAGGATAGGATAGGATAGGATAGGATAGGATAGGATAGGATAGGATAGGATAGGATAGGATAGGATAGGATAGGATAGGATAGGATAGGATAGGATAGGATAGGATAGGATAGGATAGGATACACTATTTCTGTTGGAAGGAACGTAGTGACCAACTAGTCCAACTATCTGACAGCACTGAGCAAGAAAGGACATCATCCAAATGCCCCTTGAACACTGACAGGCTTGGGGCATTGATCATCTGCCCAGGAAGCCTGTTCAGTGTTTGACCACCCTCTTGGTAAAGAAATGGTTCCTAACAAAATAATGCATTGCAAAAGAACAATGGTAAGAGCATGCATGGAAAGAATATGATGATACCTGATCTTGTAAACATTCAGATTTGTATTTTAAAGCAGGTGAGGGTTTATGTTGCTTGTTTATGAAACCCCATATTAACAGAGAGTCACTTTAAAGTAGATCCATTTAATGACTCCATTACAATAAAATATTTAAAGCAATGTTAACTTGCCTCCTGTAATTTTTTCTTACAGCTTTCCCCCTAAGTGACCTGCGATATTGGCAGTATATATGTGGCTGAGATTTTTATTTGAAGTTCTAGTACACTTAGAAGCAGAGTTGTGAAGCTGTTTTTTTCAAACCACAGACACCCTGGGAGAAGCTCCAAGCTTGAGCATGTGGAATCTACCATAGATTGGCACCACGGAAAAACTGAATAATTCTTTGTGATAATAGCTGTGCTTTGCCAACCTAAACAGGGTAGGTACATGATCAAATTTTATGACTCATATTTTATGGGGTCTTATATTTCCAAGTCTTGTTTTACAAAAAGCCTCCCTGTGCTAGGCATATATTTTCCACACATACAGTCATTGTAGGTTTTGTGAGTTGCTGAAGAACTGTGAAAAAGTTCAGATGTTCCTCTGGATCTTTGTCTGCATTAGGCGCAGATTAACACGAATAAATTGGCTGAATCACACACAGCATTGCTGCTGTGGTTGCTTAACTGGAGATGCTTGCATTACCTAGAGTAAGGTAGCATGGAAATAAAGGTCTGTATAACAGCTACATCTTCATCTGTTAAAAAGAAACGGAGGCAAAAATTATTTAATTTATGTTTAGTGTTGGGTTTTTTATAAAGGCTGTCAGGATTATATAAGGTAAATCCAAGTGTGTCAGCTATATAAAGTTTTACTAATGGGTTGTGTTTCAGATTTATTTGGGGGCAAAATCGACAAAACCAGCAAGATGAACTGTTTCCTCTTCAATATTTGGGCAGGTCTTTATATAGCTGATGAAAAGTGTTTGTGTTTAAATGAATGTTAGAAGTCTTAATATGAAAAACTTAACGATGAGGCTTCTTGGCCATTTCCAGCTGCTGTGAAGTTATAAAGACTTCTGGACTGAAAACTTCATAATCTCATGCTTTTATCATGTATCCTATTGCAAATTGCTACAGACTTTGGTGTTTTCAAAATACCGATTTTTAGAGAAAGCTGCAAGAATATTTTCAGCAGCACTAACTCCCAGTACACACAGTTAACTTGTCCCAGGTGCCTTGCTTTGGCCTCTCCTTGAACCAAGATCAACATCTCAGTTCTTACTTTTGGAGGACTAAAAGGTTGTCTTTGTGCTGTTGTTTTAATCTCTGGTCATCTCTCCGGACCACGTTATGTGAGTCACGGTCTCTGAAGCAATATAAACTGAACTCTGCTGTAAGGGATGGGTATTTTTTCTCTAAAATAGGCAGTAATACTTATACACCAAACAAAATGCTTCATATCCTTCTTTCCTTGGAGACAAATGAGAAACAAATGTAGTGAATGTTAATCACCTTTGCTTGAGTCTTTCAAAGATGTTCAAATATTGAGGTCAATGAGAAAGCTTAAAAATAGAAAAAAATTAATTTTCCTGGAGAGAAACAAAGCAAGGATTAGCTTCCTGATTAGGGAGCAAATAAACCTGGAAATCTTTAATAGCAACCAAAAAGGTTGTACCTAAAGCAAAATTACTTTTTAATGACCCTGCAGAAGTTTGGAAAGAAGACAAAAGTTCAAATGGCTTCATGATCTTCTCAACAGTAACAATGGAAGGGTTTGTTCATTAGAAGTTGCCTTGACTAGGCACTGTGTTTTCCCTGACAAGTCGTTGGTTTCTGTGGGTGCACTTCTGGTAGCAAGAGCTGTGCCAGGAGCACTGCTGGACTCTCTGGTCATTCTGGCTGTCACTGGAATGCTCCAGGCCTGTACCTGTGGCTCTAAAAAGTTCAGTGCTAATGCCCAATATCCATCTCCTTAGGTTCCCTGGATGCAGCTACGGTTTCCTGAGGGCAGGAAGGTTGAATGGCACAGGCATGAATTGTCCTGTGTCTGTCAGCCCCAGCACTAGAGAGCTGCCCTGGGCAACTTCAGTCTCCTCACACAGACGTAGCCCCGTGGCTCATCTGTTGTTTGCAGGGTGTGGTTGTCTATCAGAAGCTGGTCATCAGTGTCATGGGTCCCAGCTCACAGCCCTGGTCCTGCCCAGTGCTGTGTCCCAGAGCCCCTTGCTGCTTCAGTGGGTCTCACTCACTCCATGCAGCCCTTTCCAGCCCTTTCCAGCTTTCCAGTGGAGCAGAGGCCAGGGAAAGCCCCTCACCCAGCCAGAAGCCAAGGGCCAGCTGCACCCTCAACACACAGGTCCTTTCTTCCTCTCTCCCTGGCTGCCAGGCAGTCAAGAAAGGGAACCTGTGGGATGGGACAAGGCACCAAAATTCTGAGCCAAGCTGACAGAGGGTGCAGTGCTGAGGAGGCAACATCACCATGAGGATTCCTGGATTCTTATAGAGCAGGAAACTGCCTACAAACAAACCTGCAGCTTTATTCCCACTTGGTCATGAGTTGTGCTTTCCTGCCCTAGACCAGACTTTGTCACTAATCCCCTTCAAGGTCTGAATGAATCACTACTTTTTAGCAAGATTTTCTGAACACAGAACTTAAATTAAGGAATATGTCTGCATTTAGTTCTTTTTGCAGCATTACAGATATTGAAGTTCTTTTGCTAGCATAAAGAGAAAATGACCTGTTGACCTTTCTGTTTGAATATGTGCCATATCCTTTATGTTCTCTTGTGTGTGGCTTCAGAAACAGTTAACAGCAGGAAGACTACTTGTATTGCATTAGCCAGAGATAGGAGAAAAACACATTTATGGATCAGTGTAATCCAGTCATTGGTTTATGGATGCAAAGTCCTTCAGGGACTGTCACAAATTCCCAACTGTCTGTGAGAGCTAGATTTTGCAATTGCGTCTCTGAGCTATCTGCAAGGCATATAAAATCATATATATCCAGGCAGTTCTCTGTGACTTTGCATCTGCAAAGGATTGAGAGCTATTCCAGCAAGGATGTGCAGTAAATTAAGCTCAAGAAATTTGCCTCTGACAAAAATGCCTCTGAAAAATAAGTATTTTGATAAATCTTCCATGGGTGGAAATCTCTTTAGCAGAGGTAGAGTTGAGCAAATGCAGACAGCTGTTAAATACTGAAATTATTACCAGCACTCAGAAACTTATTTTTCTCACCTTTGTATGTTTGTGTCTGTACTCATCATTTTTTCAATGAAGTTTTGTTGATAGTCTAGAAAACTGGAGAGAAATATCACATCTGAATCCATTTTAAAAACACATACACAAACCCAAAAAAAAGGAAAAAAAAGCAGAGAAAAAGAAACAGAACTAAGCAAAACCCAGCAAAGCTATCTAATGTTCTTAAATGTTCTCCAGTCCAATGAATCATAGCATAAGGATAAGATCTGGTACTCAGCAGAAGCAAAGATGGCTTGGTTAGGATCTTTGCCAACATGACAGAATAGGTTTGGGAAGTAGCAATGGCAACAATAAAGGAAGAGAAATTTTCTGTGAGATCAGCACATCTCTGTTTCTAGTCTGGGAAATTGCCCTTTATGCCTAGGAGAGGATAAAATTGTATTGCCATAGTGTGAACATGTGGGAATAAGAAAAATAGATTAATGGGAAACAAATAAACCACAAACAAACAAAAAGTCCCCACCCTTGATACACAAAGTAACTAAAGGGTAACTCTTTGCATCATCAGAATATAATAGACAAGAACCATAGGTATAAGAGAAACAGTAAGAATTTCAAAAGCCTCTGCATTTAGATGCGTAAGTCCTTGGGGCATATTGGAAATTTAACAGGAGGTGACCGTACACTGTTATGAAAGAGGCCACAGAAACTTCTCTCTTGTAAGTCAAGCTTGCATCAATAAAAGCAAAAATAAGGACTTCCTTGGTGCATGTTCATCTGTCCTTCCCTCCCCGTGTTTGATGCTAATAAAGGGAAAAGTGTCTACTAGAGGGAAAAGTGTTTTCTCCTGACAGAAAACACAAGTGAAATAAATAAGAAACAAGTGATACGTAGACTGTGCTTCCTTTTAGGATGTCTGCAAAACTACCTGCCTAACTTGCTGGCAGCTACGTTTCAAGGACTAATTTTAATGTGTTGACTTCCCTAGAGTCACCCGTGAAGTATTTTTTTAACTACAGTCTTCAAGGGTCAGTTAAACTCGCTTCTAAAACCATTAATATTGCACTAGCATTTTTATATCAGTTAGCTAAAACATAGTATGACGGCCACTTCATTGTCATTATAGTGACCTATGTTCTTATATATACGTGTTAATGAAATTGATCATATTAGTTACACCTTGTTCTTGACCCTTTGCTTAGAAGATACTTAGTGTTGAGTACTAAGTACTCAATATTAACATCTGTACTAGCATCAGTAGTAGGGCTAATACTCAGTAATACTGAATCTCCTTTGCAGCTGAAGTCACAAAGCATTAAGATCCACCAAAAGCTTCCTTAAAAGACTAGAACTGCTACCCTTCTAATCTTGAGCAAACTTTGCCTTTAATATCTTAAATAAGACTGCCTGTAGATGCAGAGGGCATCTCCGAAAATTGTGTTACCTATTGTAGTCTCCGAGTAAGCAACAGACAGGAGCTAGCAGCTGGAATCATTAGCCAGAATGTGCCACCTCTGCTCTTGGATGGAGGGATCAGGCTTGAGAGAGTTGCTGAGGGCTAAACGTTCAATGATCCTTTGAAATGGAGATATGGATTTGAGCCCCCTTGGCCTCAGTTACACGGAGCCAGGCAGTTAAAACTGACCTCCCTACTCCCTAGGTCAGAATTTTTCCTTTTAAGTTAGATAGTCTGAGTTGAGGACCTACCTAAAAATCCACAAACACGGGTTGTCTACTACTGAGTCTAACCTGCGTTACATCAATTTCTGCACACTCTGAGGAGGCTGAACTTTTTTAAGCCTGTGAAAAGCATAGCTTGTATAAAGTTCTGGGTGGTGAAAAGAACAACAAGGTCTTTCTCAGGTCAATCAGAAAGTGAGAAAAGAGTTAATACTACTTTTTAACAAGTTTCCAATGAACATTAACAGTGGCTTATACAACAGAAAATATTTAGAAATTATTGCACTGCTAAAATAGAACTATCGCTGACAGCAGTGCAGACATGGTTATAAAGTAGGTATTTAATTTAACTTACAGTTAACCTTTGCCTTAAATCTTCAAACCAAGAACACAGTATTAATCAAGACAGAACTTTTTAAAGTGCTATCTATTCAAACAGTTGGTTGTATTTTGTTTTGTCAAGAGCTGTCAACACTAGAACAATATTTTCCAACAAAACTAACAAGAGACCTTCAGAATTTGATGCCTTTTGTATTTTAAGAGGTTACAGAAGTAAGCCTTCTTCCCTCAGTATGTTTTAACAAGAATGGTAGAAAATCACTTAGTCCCTTCTGAATGAAAAAACCAAGCTGTTTGCTTCTGCTCTCTTCCTAGATGCAATTTCTTCTCTATGTGCCCTTTTCCCTCAAAAAAAATTCACTATCTTTCATGTTGGTATTTCATTCTTCATTCCTTGCTATATAAAATGAATGTTGATGTCTCACCTTCAATCTGTTCAATAGAAAAATCAAATTACAAAATGGAAAACCAGCAAAGAACCTGGTACAGAGACTCATTCCACTGAAATCAACAAGAAGACACCACAGCAGCAAGATATGATCCACGCCTACTCTAAATCAAGACCAGACAGACTACTGTGACATTCTCGATGAGCTTGCTGGTTAACAGAATGCATTTAGGGAAAATGAACCTATTAAATAATATTTCTGGGCATTTATGCTGTAACCCATCAATCTCAATGAGTCTTGACACTTGAGTTTAATTCATAGGCCACATTCCTGCTACTCTTTCTACTCAGTTTCATAGTCCTTCACTTCAGACTTCAAATATAACAGATTTTGAGGAAATTTTTTTTTATTATTTCAATGGTGCATTTAATAAAATAATGAAGACAGAAAATCCGAAATTATCTTCTTTGACCATCTGCAGTTCCATCTCTCCCTCTTAAATTCTGTTCTACCTATCTTCAAAGTTAAATTTCTTTCATCCCCTGCATTATTTAGCATCTTCCCTTCTTATCCTATTCCCACTCCACTTCCCCAAGGAAAAAAAAAGACATTTAGGGTCAGTTCAGTACAGTAGTATATCTTCCATTTTGAATACTTCTCTATTTCACTTTGTGGCCTGTGGCTGTGGAAAGTGACACAGTTTCATGTTCCTAATAGAATGAAAATTACAGTGTGCTACTTTTTGCTATCATTTCTTCATCCCCTAAACCAGAAAAACAATAGACCTTTGCCTCAGAGAAATTATCATGGAGATTAATTTTGTGACATGTAGCAAGATGAGCATTTTTCTCTTTTTTAACCTCACAAACCTTCTCTGTTTCCAATCAAAATTTTAAATGGATCTTTCTGTAGCATTTACACTGACAAGCAAGTGGGCTTTTAATAATTTACCCATGTTGCTGCAAAGAGGCGGGGAACGACTGCAAGTTTAAAACACGAAGGAGAAAAGTTAATTTAAAGTGATGTTTGGTAAAAAGTCCCCTTTGAGATCCTGTTGTGTAATTGAACAGATTAAGAGAACTGACAGTAACTTCACGGTATGCCTAAGTGGAGGTCTCTACGGGTCAACTCTCGGATCTTGTGCCGACACGTTAAACAAGTTTGTCAATTTTCCATCAGATTGATTTTTCTCACAGGTCTGGAAGCCTCGTCTCATTTCATCTTATTTCCACAGGGGTTCTTAACATTGCTAACTGCCATTTACTTTTGTCTCAAAGTGTGAGGAATGATTTTTATCTCTGAGTGGCAATCACGGCAGGCAGCTCCAGCACTGCTTATAATGTTGTACATTGTCCTCCCTCACCAACTGGGGTTTCTTTTGTGTTTTTCCCCTCTTTGGGAATGATGTGGATTTTTAGAATACATTCAAAATAATGATTAACAGAATGTACTTAGGGCAGATGTCTGTAGTCTCTGAAGTGAACAAAAAAAGCAACAGAAACCGTGGGGTTTTTTCTTTGCAGTTTTCAGCATAATGAGAGGTCAGCTTGAGAAAATATGATGTCTCTGGGAAGGTCACAGGGAAGAGTATTAACCTCTCTTTACATTTCCATGTCTATTATCCCCTCCTGTTAATGTCAAGGGAAGTTATGTGCACAAAATAGAGAGCATGCTTCTGAATAGGTGAATGCTGCTGAAGATTATAATGATATATATTTGAATTAATTGCACTAATGACGAGAATCTACTCTTACTCCACACCAAGCTAAATAAGTGCAAAATTTGTCAGAAAGCATGTGAGACCTGATGGTATTCTCAGATGGGTTCTACAAACATGCAATCCCCTTGACATAAATTAAGCTACTAGGAACTTAACCACTTGGTTGACCTAATGACCTCTTGATGAAAGAAGACTGCCATTTAGATCAGTGGTATAGGGGTGAAATCATAGGACAACCCAAACTCCATGTTTTCTCTTGCCTCCACCTCTGATAGCCCTTTTCATTTGTGAAAACTGGCTGTAGTCAATCATTAAAACCATAATTACTCTCATACTCTTGGTAAGAATTTCTCACAAGCATCAGCATCTAAGACAGATACAAAGCAATGAGAGCAGTTTGGAATTTCCCCAGTGCTAGCTACATTGTCTTGCCAAAAACATGGAAAGATTCATCATCCCTTCTTTTGGAGTCTTATACTAGGTCAAATATTTAATACAGATGCAAATAAGTTCCATTAATTTTTCTTCCAAATGTGGTATACTCGACCTAATTAAGTGATCAAAAACAATTACCAAACAATTACCAAATCACCTGGTAATAAGCAATTCATCACTACTGTAAAATACTGGCCACAATTTGGAAATCTCAGTAAAAAATACGGAGAAAAAAAAACCAAAACACAAAACAGATCTTGTAGTGATGATTTTTGCTGCTACTATGACTGGGCAGCAAAGGAATTGGAACTGCTGAACTGGTAGTCCATGGGGCACTTCCAACGCAGAAGGAAGCACTGGATGCCAGCCCAGCCCTTCACAGGTACCGTGGGAGACAACAGTCCCTGCCTGATGGGCCAGGTGTGCCTACACTGCCCGGGGAAGGGAAAGGGGAGGGTAACCCAGGAGAGCCCCTGGGAGCCTCACAGCTGCAGCCACATCAGGCTGATGCTTCACCTCGGACTGTGGATGGGTGGTGCAGACCTGACCACCACCTGCGAGGGGCAGAGGGGAGGGATGGGAAGGTGCCCTTGGAGTTAGTCCTTGGGGGCTGGAGGTGGGGAGGCCAGGCCAGAGGCTCAGGAGCTGGGGTCACACTGAGGAAGTGAGGGGCTGGGAAAGAGAAGGGTATTGAGTGTTTCTGTGCTTCCTTCTGCCTTCCCTCCTTCCTTCTTGAACTTTTTGTGGATAGTAATAATCCAAGGGTACTTTTACTAGGAGAGACAACAATCTGCACAGCCCTAGATGCCCTCAAGGCATTGACTTGTCAGAGAGAAGTGTATTTAAGGAGTTAAGCTTAAAACACTGCACTACATATTACACATTACAGAAAGAATTTACTAATTTTTATTAATTGTTATTTCTGTACTTCCATTTAGTATTCGTCATTACAGCTGATAGGTAACCTCCCAAATAGGAGTGGAGCAAAATTCTTTCATTTCCATATTGTATCTGAGTTACTCAACCGTAGTGAATAAGGGATGACTTTGTTGTGCCAATAGTTGTGTTCATGACACACTATAGATTGGCTCAATCTATAATTTTTTGGCAAACTCTCTGGAGAGTCTCCTGGGCAAGCAATTCCTTTTTGCATTTTTGCAGCTTAATATGAAAACACACAACAGCAGAATGTGTTAGTAGATGGGATTTTAAACAAGTATTTGCAGGCTTTTGATCCTGATGTAGATGCCCCAAACAACACTGCCAGAAATGGTCATCTGTCACAGAGGTGGTTTAGTGAGACATCATGAAATAGTTAAATGAAATTTAAAATACAAGGCCAGGTTTTTCAGCTGTTATCAGTTTCTGTGTAAACACTTCCTGAAAACTGAGACTTCACCATGTGAATGGGGCACCACCACTTCCACTGCATCCAGGCTGGCAGAAGGATGTGGCTCAGCACAGCAGCCCCAGCTCTGCCACCCCTTCCAGGAGTTTGGGTTCCCCAACTCACCTTCCCTCTCCAGTCTACCTGGAAAAAAGCCCCTTTCCCTGTGACCCTGCAATGGCAGTAAGAAGACTCTTGGACCAGGCTCTGGTCTGGATTGTAAGAAGTAGAGAATTTTGTTTTGTGCACTCCATGTATATCCCTGAAAGAGAAAATCACAGTCTTCTGGCTGTTGAGGCATCTCAGACCTGGCACAAGTGTTTAAAAATCTCATAAGTTCACTGCAAAGTTAGCTTAATAGGCACTTCTCACAATTAAATATTTTAGACATCTTACGTTTTTCCCATAATTCCAACAATAATTAGATCACAATATGGATTAATTTCTTGTCACATCTAATTTTTTTGCTGCAAGATATTTTGAAGGAGTGAAACACAAAAACAAGTTGCTGACATTTGTAAACTCTCCCTTTTGTTGTACACACAAACATAAAATAGCTGACATTTGGCTCTTTCATCCTTTTTCCCTGCTTGTTCAGTGCAAATATTATCCAGACAGACGTGTTAAACAAATATCATAGTATCTACAAACAAGGATATATAAATCTCATTGTCCTGGTCAGCAGCTCAGGACTAAACTATCCTCCTAAGCCATTCTGATCTGCAAGTGACCTTGAGCTAATTGCTTTCCTACACTGCTACATGAAGGTCACTTTACTTTCTAATCTCATACACTTTATTTATTTATAGGTAGCAATACTGTATCAATACCATAAAGGTAACCTTTAAATTGTATTTGTAGTATTTTATGCATGGAATTGCAGGATCATTTACAAGCTACTTTATGATTATTGTTTTCTGGTTACTGTATTTGTATGAAAGTAAACAAGATATAATGAGTTTTTTCATCTGGCTTTTTGGAGATGGAATGGGGTGCTGAGATTGACAATCTTCTGACCAATGGCAGAACTAAAACCTCTTTGAAAATTAACAGGAGCTGTGCCTGCTGCAACTCCCTACTTCCTAATACAAATGTACTCAACCATGCATTTCTTCAGAATTTGTGTCTTAGTGCTGTCATCTTTTAAATAATATTGCAAGAGAGTTGGCTAGTACTTAGAGTGCGTCTGTCCTCTGCATTCATTGTTGAATACTAAATGTTCCAGTCTCTTAAGACCTCTTTAAATGACAATATTGCTGTATTTTTTGCTTTAAGATTTTTGTTGGCATGTGAAAATGTGGATAACCAGAAAAGCTTATGGTTTGCTTTAATGACAAGTTACATGAAGTTGTAGAATGGCCTCTGTGTTGACCTCTCTAAGCACTGTCAATGCTCAGCATATCCCAGGATCAAACCCCTGATGAGGCTGGAGTGAATTGATTCACTGTTTCCTGCTTTCTTATTGAATGCTTTTATATTCTTTCATAACCTAGTAAAAGTCCAATCATATAAAATTAAGAGGCCATGGTGAAATGACCAAAGTAGCTAATTAAAAGAGCCACTGCATACTTTAAGGCTCTGATTCAGGGACATCTATCAATACTGTGGATACTGCTTAATCATGAAATCAATACTTCAAATTAAGCACACGTGCTTACCACTTGGCCAGGAGCTGATTTTCAACAGCATTTCCATAGTGTTTAAGAACAAAGTATTAGCTTGCTTTGAAACATTTTCTGATCATCTTGGTGCTCAAACCTCTACAGAGTTGCTTTCCCCTGATGAGCCTGAGAAAACTGAAGAGATTTCTACCAATTGTGATTTTGGAGCAGGTGGATAGGGGAAACATCTGGCAGTGATCAGGTTTGCAAACCTTGGCTTCCAGACGTCCTCTCTAACCAGGCACTGGTGACAATGGAGAGCAGAAACAACAAAGCCTCAGCAGGAGTTTTGAGCCTCTGCTGAAATCTCACCTGCAAGTGCAGAAACTGGCAGGCAAAAAAAAACCCCACTAAAAATAGATAAAAATATCCCACCTGACCTCAATCCTATGAAAACAAAAAGAGTTTTAGATGCTGAGACTGACCTCTAGAGATTCCAAGCTGGTTCACATTGCACTGAGGCTTTCTTCTTACCTTGCCAGACTTTGGCAGCCTCCAATACCACACCTGCTGTTTATCCTGCAAGCTGGTGATCAAGCTGTTTGTGCCAACCCACTGCCTTTGCTCCATCCTTGTCTGCCCTCACAGTGATCAGGAATCCAAGGCACAGAAATTTCACTGCACAAAAGGTAGGCAGACTGGAAACAAAAAATTTAAAGATAATTGTGTACACTTTTTATTATTCTGAGCTTTGATATTGATGTGACAAAAATTCAGCATATGATAAAATGTTATTAAAATGAATATGTGTAAAAGTATAAGGGGATAAAGTTACACTGAAGACAGGATAAATTACTGATGTCTGAAATATTGAGCTACAATAGGTGAGGATAACAGCAGTGGTAAAAGAAATACTTAGACTACAGATTATGATGCTGCGAGAAAAATATTGTTCTTATATCTTATGGGTAAAGCTGCCACCTCTTAATAAATTAATCCTTCCTCAGATGCAGGTGTGCATGGAAACTCTGACAGCATGCAGTTTAGGTGATAGGTTTCACGGATGTATGTAGGGCAGTTGCTCTTTCCAAGCAGGACAGTTCCTTTTGAAGTTCTCTGCAGTCCCTACTGCAGAGCTCACCACCCACGCCATGCTTGCAGGATGCATGCCAGCATGCTTGCTCTCAGTAGCCTGACACTGGATCTCCACCTTCTGAAGCCAAGGCTGTTTCTACACATTTGCTCCAAAATTAGCAAGTGATTCATACTGGCATGCTAGCAATGACACCAGCCTGAGGACACCTGGAACAGCATCTTCTGGAGATAAATGCACACGATGCATTAAACCTGAGTCATGATCTCACACCTCAGGTAGCACTAATGAAGAAAAAAAAATAGGTTAAAGCCCATCCAGAAATGTGAAAATCAGTCCCTCGCTCATTTCTAAGGGCGCAGAGCTGGGATGAAGCCTTTAGCATGGCCTGTGGAGGTGTCATCTTGTTGGCAGCCTTCCCCAGCCGCTTGTGGCCTCACCATTTGGAAGCAAGCTGTGCAGGGCCCATGGAGAGATGCTATATCTGCTTGGTTATTATTAGTTGCCTGGTACTGCTACTGTTGTATTCCTGGTGTCTTTCCTCATGTTGCTGCACATGGTCATGTGCTGGAATTTCAGTCGTGGGTGGAGAGAAAATTCTGTGTGTGCAGTGACAGGGCAGGAGCTCTGGAACCACACCCTGGGGTCAGGTGCCCATGGGGCTGTGAGGCACCGACTTCACCTGACTACCAAGTGCCCACTTCTCCCCAAAAGGATGTGGGTATCTAGTAAGAAGGAAAAGTGTCACAGATGCAGACAAAGACAGGGAGATCAGTCACCAGCCGCGGTCAGCAATAAACAAGGTACCACACGGAAAATTAGTTTAATTTCTTACCAATTCAAGTAAGTTCAGAAAGCGAGCAGTAAAGACAAAAACTGAAGCACCTTACTCACCTCACTCATTCCCTCAGGCTCAACATATCTCCATGTTTCCAGATTCCTTCCCCCTTTCCCTGCAACCAGAGCAGGGGGATGGATAATGGGTACTGTGGCCAGGTGTAACAGTTCATCTCCTTCCTCCTCAGGTAACTTTCACACCTTATTTCTCTCACAAGACTGGCCCAGGATGAATTTTCCAGCAGCCCAGCTGAGCACACAAGGAGCAGGCTGGGTAATGGCCCTGCCAGTGAAAGCAGCATGGCCTTGCAGACAAAGACTTAATAAGTGCCACTCCCAAGGCCCATCGGGAGCCTAAAAGTGGATGTGTGCACATTTCCTTCCCTTCTGGATTCTGCAGAGCTGTTTGCAAGCAGTTTGGAGAAGTTAGTTTTCCCAGTGGGGAACAGACCTCTGCTTAGCAATCAATAAAACAATTCTTTAATATTCCTCTGACTGGGCAAAATAAAGGTGTGTACTATAAATCTGTATTGAAAGAAAACTGCCCCTCCTGCCTCTGAGGGAGGGCCTGCAGTAGAGAAAGATGGATAAACAAATAATCCTTTGGTTTTAATGAACACATCCATTATATTAGCAATAGTTATGGCAACAGGAATTATGTACTTTGAGGCAGCATCTCTTGTGCCTTGTAAACAGCTCAGCCTTCTGTCAGGGCCCCCGCTGGGGCTATTTACATCTTCAATATTACAAGGTAGCTACTCTCTAATTATACACAACTGGATTGGTTTCCACCACTAGGTCCTTCGTTAACCCTTAATAATAATTAATTTTTTACTGTTACACTGTATATCAACTTAAAACTTTCAAGATGCTAAGGTGTCCCAGTAGAGTAGAAAACCTATTAAGATATCAAGACATGCATGCTTTGCAACTTCTGTTTTCATTAGTGGCAAAAAGCCCCACAGAAAGAAAAAATAAAATAAAAAGGGAGCAGCACAAAGTCACTGAAAGTGGGACTCAGAGCTTACACAACAACATTTGCACTGCAAGAGGTCTGTTGTCCTCATTTACTTTCTTTTCCTTTTTTTTTTTTACAAAGACTTAGCCTGTACTCAGGACTTGGTTCCAACATATGAGTGTGTTAATCAGAGCTGTGTTAGGCAGCCAGTATGTGACACACAAACCTTGCTCAGTTGATTGAGTTTTCCTCAGTGCTAAGCTTGGAGGTATTTTTTGTCTTGTCAAAAGCTGCAGTCTTTATGTAGGCATTTATTTAAGTCTTCTTGTAAACAGCAATGGCCTGCTTAGAGCAGATGAGGTGAAAGAAAGGGAATATCTGCTGCCAGCACAGGGCAGTGCTTCAGAGTGATGCCCTTTGAACCAAATCAAAATTACTCTAGGACCTTCTACCTAACCTGCACCCACAGAAAAAAATAAAGGAAAAACTGAAAGAGTGGGAAAAAATGGAAAAAAACCCCCTCTGTTAGTATTTTTTTTCCCAAGATCCCTCCCCTTTCTTTATATAGCATCTGATTAAAGGCATAGACTGGGCTCTGCTTTCTTTGTCACAGGTTGCAATCAAGCAAATCAGGGAATGTGTATTTCTCTCAGTTTGGGGAACATTCAGGGATACAGAAGAACAGCTGGTGAGAAGTGAATGTGGAGCCATTTGACAGGAAGGAAGATCTACCCCTGAGAGCAATTCCAGAGGAAATAAACATCAAAATGAATGACTTACAAGGCACTGTAACCTCATTTGTTGGCAAATTGAATACTCTTACCACACATAAATATCCTTGAGCAGAGATCCGATCTTGTGGGCTCCCAGCTATTAAAACAGCACAGTTTTAACAGCATGCAAGGAGAGGTTGAACAAACATCTTAGCTGTAAAACTCATTAATGAACCATCATAAAACGGTAAATTTGATTGTATAAATGCTAGAAAATCAAGTCAGGTCTCACTGTATTCGCACATGGATGAACATAGGAGGTAGCAGGGGGAAGAGCACCTCAGGTGGGTGAAGTAGCTGTGAGAGGACAGGATGCTCCTGCCTTTCAGAAGCAGCCACAGGTGCTCAGCAGCAGGAGCTGCAGGGATGGATTGCTCAAAGCTGAAAGGTTTGTAAGCAGCACACAGGCAAGTGGGGGTGATCTCTTCTGCAGCCTGGTAACCTGAGAGTGCAACAGAGGGATAGTGACCTCTGCATCCAAAGCTGGAAGGAGGTAAAAGCAGATGGACTTAGATAGCACTACACCCAGAGTGGGACTGTGGTAGACACTGTAATGAGAGACTGCTGAAACAGGAGGAGTCTCAGTTTCTCTTCCATGTGTCTTCAGGCTGAAGCTGACTAAATGTGTTTTCCTGTATTACCTAAAGGGAAAGGAATTAAAGGGAAAACAGCCTGTTTAGGGTATCTCAGAAAGACAAATACAGATTAAGGGTACAGCTTTACTAGCTCTGGGAGCCATTTCTAGAACTCTGTTTTAACCAGGAAAATTATTGCATTATTAAATAAGCCTTAGGGAATTCAAATTTGCTTTTCCTTCTTTACTTTTAAAGCTTCAACAACTGTAGCAAGTGCATGTAGCGGTGTGTGCCAGTCCTGACAGTGCAAGTTGCTAATGGACTAAAGCAGGACCTTGAAATGTGCATGTTATTTTCTCTGAAATAATATTCTTTACCGTTTTCTTCTTTGAGAAACTGCATATTGTTTAAATTTATTTAGCTAACTTCCAAAATAATTTTGTTTTGTTTTTAATTTTTCATTTGTATAATGTGGGTCAGAGGCAACAAGAAATAATTTGGCTGTCCCTAAATATTACTTCACAAAATTTTCCACCAACATACTGAGCAAAAGGGAGGGTAGAGGGAGGACTGTGACAGAAATAGCAAAAAAGCAGCTCCAGAATATCTGGCAGGAATATGGTGTGCAGCATTATAATGCCATCATACCCTCTCAGCAAGCCATTTTATATAAGTTGAAGATGGTTTTTCACCTTGCCAATTGCAGCTTACAAAGGGAAAATAATTTATGGTTGAGTTCTCCTACCTAATGCATAAATTCAAACTTTTTCTATGAAATTTGGATTTTGGATTTTTTTAATAGGATATCTTCAGATGCTGGTTTTTGTTGGTTTTGGGGTTTTTTTTCTCCTTTTTCTGCTTTTTCATTTTGTTGCCTGTGTCTAGGCAGGCTAATTTTTAATATTTCCATTTTTACTTTCCTCCACCTTTCCATATTCCATACATTTTCCTACTTAGTAATGGTTACAAAGTGACAAAAGAATGGAGATGATGCAGAATTTTCTGCTCTGCAACTTGAAAACACTGCAGAATATTTGAAAACTGGGTAAGCAGAAAAAAACTTTTCTTTTCTTTTCTTTTCTTTTCTTTTCTTTTCTTTTCTTTTCTTTTCTTTTCTTTTCTTTTCTTTTCTTTTCTTTTCTTCAGAGCAACAGAGAGAAAAACATACAATTAAAACAAATGTTTGATTTTAAAAAGATAATATGAAAATAATGCTTTTGTTTCCAAGTTTTTCCAAAATTCCTAGGTAAAAACAGTTTAATAAACTGTTAAAATTTTATAAACCGAAGTAAATCCATCTCTTTAAAATAAAATAAAGTTCTAGCATGAAGGGAATATTTAATAGAAAAACCTTGATCCATCTTACTAAACTCTCTTATTCTAGTCACTAATACCTAGATTTTCAACTCTGCTTCCATTTCTTTGGTCCCACTGTAGTGGCTGATCAGAAGCTCAATGGTCAGTTTAAACCACAGCCTCTTTAGTACGTACTGGTATGATGACTGATAGTTCATCACCCCCATGATAAGAGAATAAACTGTATTACTTCCAGGTAAAAAATAAAAGAAAAACTTACTATATAGTCTAATAAAAGTGCCAAATCACAAGTTTTTGAAATTTTTTGTTTCTTTAAAAATTTATTTAGACAAAAATTTCTATAGGCAGTCACACAATAGTTAAATCAGAGAGTTATCAATTAAGAAATTACACTGCAGTTTAAGAAATGAGCTCAAGACTCACACAGTCTAATGTGTGTGTGTATCCCTGAGTTCTGCAGAGGGCTCATCACTGCAATTTGTGACCTCTACTGGGTAATCTCTGCACAGGGAATATCTAGCCAAAGCAAAATTTTACTCAATAGCCCACCAGGCTTGTCTTCAGGAATACTTGGTAAAATTAACATTAAATAAGTCATTGGGAACTGTTCCAAGCACAGTACACTCATCCATGCAGGTGGTACAGGTATGGCATTGCTCTGCTGTCAGCCCAAGTTAATGGCCAGTTTGGCAGCCCTGCTTCCCAAGAACCATGAATGAACCATGAATGAAATCCTGGCCCCACAAGGGCAGTAGAAAAACTCCCACCAGGCTATGAAAGGGAATTAAGTTGCACCTTCCACGATGAAATGCCAGAATTCATACTCCTATTGCATTGCCCAAAGCTGGATGTGAGATATTGTCACTATGTCCTCAGCTTATTTTCATCTGCTTTTTTTATTACAATCCATTTGTTTGTAAAATAGGTGTAAAATTTACTATTTCACAAGGAACCTCACTGCTTTAAATTTATACTTTGTGGTGAAAGTAGTTCTCTGAATGCAAAAGAGTAAAAATCACATGAAAATTTCAGATTCTACCCTCAGAGTTCATGTTTATGTAGCAGCAGATTGAAAACATTACAAGATGAACTCCAAATATAAACCTCCAGAAGTCAGTTTAAATCCCCAGCCAGTGCACTCCCTAGCAATATTCCCCTATTGCTCTGCTGGGTGCTATCGAATGATATAATAAGAAAAGAGATTCTGGAAATGGAACAACAGCTAATAAATAAAAATAAAATAAATAATAATGACGATAAATAAACAAATTTAAAAACCACCCAGCACAACAACAAAAAATAGAAACAAAAAAACCTGGAGGTTTTTATTGCCATATGAAAAAATATCCCCCAGTGTTTCAAATAAATTCCCATCTCTTTAAAGTGATCTTTCCATGAGATGTAGTAATATATTTTAAAAAACAAGCTCTCTGCCACACTGCAAGTTCCTTGTTGACTTATTTGGTGGCCCCTGAGAGAACATCAGGAGAGCTTTATTTGGAAGGACGCTGGGGGAGAGCAGATTAAACAGGCTTCTGGCTGCATTCAATTTTCTCTAGTTTGGGGAGATTTTACACCTTTCTTGAAGATTGTATCAGCTGGGATTAGCACATTCCATTTCCTGCACTCCTCATAAAGCTGAGAACTAAAGAAAATTAAAATAAAGGTCAGTGAACTTGGCTACGCTTTTCTGTTGCTAAGAATTTGTCCATGTGTTTGCTTCTTTTTGCTTTGATCACATTTTGTTTTGGCAGGCTCTATGTTTGCGTGCATGTGTAGGGCTTTCATGGTTTTCCATTCCCCTATGCAACTGCTGTGTGAATTCATCAGAATTCAGCCCACTTCCGTTCACTTTATGGAAACAATTTGTGTGTAACTTTGCTTTCAGTCTTTAATCAAATTTGCTCTTACTCAGCGATGGAGGATAGCCCAAGGTATCCCTTTTTCTGGCTTTGAGTTGGCAGTGCTCTCTTCTCCCTCAGCCCCCCAGGATCCTGCTTGTCCTCTCCTGTTTGGGCTGCTCAGAAATTCACTGTCCTGCCCGTCCTGCTGTGCAAATCTGCTGCAGCTCCCCAGGAGCCTCCTTCCTGCCACCCTACAGCACCAGCAGTGGGATTCTGAGAACACTTGTCCCTTTTGTTCCAGAACAGGGGCAAGAAACCTGTGTAAAAGCCCATCAGTCAGTTGCTTGCTAGTTAATTTGGGTCATTTGAACAGACTGGATTTAAATCAGTAACCCAATTGTCACTACCAATGTCCTGAGCCAACTGCTAATCTTTGTATTTATACACCTGTTTTTTCTTATCGTAGTTCTGAAAAAATCCACAAAGGACTTTTTTTTTTTTTTTTTTTTTTTTTTTAAGAGATACCAACAACCGCCCCTCGGAACAGGTCTGAGATCAGGCCTGACAGCTTTCACCTGCCCTTGCTGGCTTACGGACACTGCGTGGCAAATTTCCCAGATGATTCTACTGTGAAGGTTTCACAGTTAAAACCCCCCAAGCACCAGGGAGAGGAGGCAGGTCCTTGGCAGTGCCCACACGAGGAAGAGGGTGGACATGAGGGTGCCTCCTTCTCAGGCTTCCCTGGCTCAGAGCAGCCTTCCTGTGCTCGCCTGCAGTGCACTGCCCGTGCCGGTTTGTTGAGTGTTCAGACGCCCTTTGCCAGTTCCCCATTAGTCTATCATAATGTGATTCAGTTTCTGTTTGATTTCCATAATGAGTCTGAGCAGCAGAGCCCAGGAGAAGTCAAATAAGGGCAGAGTATTTTATGTGACCAGAGCTGAAGTGTGGCTGAGCTTGACTAAACCTACAAGGGACAGCAAAGGGTAAAACAGCTTACACTTGGCCAGGCCTTAGTGATTTTCTTCCGTCTGCC
Organism: Acridotheres tristis; assembly: GCA_037013685.1. Classification (NCBI taxonomy): domain Eukaryota; kingdom Metazoa; phylum Chordata; class Aves; order Passeriformes; family Sturnidae; genus Acridotheres; species Acridotheres tristis. The sequence continues at coordinate 14,515,384 of CM072919.1, forward strand.
TCTAATTCCACGTTCTAAGCATCTTGGGTCCACAAAGAGCTTTACCGCATATGTCATTAGAGCTTCTTTTAATTTCCTTTTTTCTTTCTCACTAATATATTTCTAGTTAATTTCGACTTAAATCTCACTAACTCTCAGGCTGCCAGCACTCCTCTGTGGAGGGAGACATGCTCAGAAAGCTCACCCTTCAGCTTCACCTTTCCATTTCACCATCCCATTTCGGAGAAAGTCCAGGTGAGTGAAAAGACATGTGAATTCTGTTCTCTGGGCTATACCACGGTATCTGTAACTCATAACATGGTAAATCTTTGGGAAGTACAGAACATCTGGCCCCCATGGCTTGAGTTCTTGCTTCTTGCTTTATAGTGCAGTTCAAGTGAGCAAACTAATGCATAAAATTGCCATCTGTAATTCCTGCTTAGCTAAGAGATTAAAAAAGAAGATTAGGATCAGAGTGAGGGAGATTTGGAGGTATTATGGGCAGACAAAATGTTAAATATTTAAGTAAGTAAAATACGTAAATGAATATATTTATGGTTTAAGACTTTCCTTAATTCAGGAATACATTCTTGTCAAAGTTCCTGTCACGAGTTCAGGGGTCCAGTGACAACTGCTGAAAACATACTTCAATACTGCAGAGATTAGGAGCAGTTTGCAGACATTTTGTACTCAAGGCCTACTTAGCAGCTTCAATTCATGGAAAACCTGGCACTAGGCTGAGCACCATCTGCAAAGCTCTGCTTGACAGAGATCTCATGAGGCACTTGGGAAGAGGTCTATTTCTCATCACATGTGTAATTTTTACTAGAAAACAGGCTGTGGCGAAACCTGCAAATCATCAAAGCATATGCTGTCAGAGGAAGGCAGGAATAAACAGTGTCCACAATGGCTAGCCACTCTCCAGCTGCAATATGGAAAGATGTGACTCGCAAGGGAGGTGCTACAAAAAGTGATACCTGAAGCACTAAATGCCACAAACGTGAAAAATAAAGCATGCATAAAACGAAAATGGATTGTTACCAACCCATTATGCTGGGGCAGGACTGGTGGTGTCAATATATCAGTGATCAAGAATAAGCAACAATTAACTACAAGGCATTTTTGTTGCTATGTATGGCACTGTGAGACACTTTAAAGAGCATGACAAAGCTAAGGCAATTAACAAAAGAAATTAGCTGGTGGGAAATATATACTGAGAGGAATTTTTTAAGCACTTGTGCTAATTGTTTTGTTTTACAATAGTAACACACCGTAACAGTCACAATAGCTCATCACAAACCTCATTTTAGTTATACAGCTGTGGAGAAAAAGTTGCACTTAGAATGCATAAGAAATGGAGTAGAAACTAATATCTAAGACTTTATCATGTCAATACAGTGACACTGAAGCACATTCACTTGGTATTCTGTTCTGCTCATTTTCATGTGTCAGTTATACTGCAGAAATTAATAAAGATTCACAGTCTGGATATGAACTAATATGTATGTCCGACACTTCTGAGTTCAAAGGACAGGCTCTCCTTTTGACTTCTTGGTGAACTGATGAGTGCTACTATTAATGAAAAGAAAATGAAGCTGAGTGACAAAAGGGTAATGCCATCTCTCTCTTCCTGATCCATTGAAGAAATTATGTCTTCAATTACGTAAATTAAACTATGGTCACTTCTTTTCCCGAGTCAATGAACACGCTTGTTACCTTCTACCCAGTCTTCAAAATTAAGAACAAACACAGCACTGAAAAAAATCGTACTTCATATGCTCCCACACAAAAGTCCCACTATAAAAATTTGTGTCAGACGGCCACTGTTTCCTCTGTGGACTTATGTGATGACCTGCAGCATATCCTTGGAATGGTTGGCAGACAGAGCTGGAGTAATTGGAAACTGTGATGTAGGTGCTGGTAGTGGTGCTGCACCACAGCCACAGTGTGCTAAGCTTGTGCCCTTTAGTTACCACAGCTCTTGAAGGATTCAGCCAGGCAATCTTATATACCAGGAGCTTAGTGCAGCCAAGTGACAAATAGGGATAATTGGGTGCAGATCAAATGGGCTTTCATAGCATCCATTCACAGGTATAGGCAGACAATGGCTTTCTAAGTAAGGAGATGGCAAGGCATGTGTGAAAAATGATCCCTTTGGCAATAATTCTGCTGGTGACAGATAATCAGAAATTTAAATGTTATTCTCAGCTTTGGAGAACTCCTAAAATAATGGAGGATGCATGAAATCATTTGTATTTGAAGAGAGAAGCTAAATAATTTAATATTACCGAGCAGGATGCACAGCACTGGACAGAAAAATGATGAAATCCCAGTGCAGTCTATCTTGTGCAGTTGCCACACTAATTACAGATCAATTACTTCTCAGTTGTTTGCAACCTTATCAAAGAACAGTAAATTTACTGAAAGCAAAATGTGATGTCTTTTCATTATTATGGTAGATTTGTTGAAACAGCTCTGATGTTGAAATTAATAAAAGCTTTCCCAGAGGTAATATGATCCGTATATATATAGTTTGAATTTTAAAAGCTGAAAACGTGATACTAGGCAGTATCATAAAAATATTTACTTCTATTAATTGTTATCATGAAAACATCCTTCATACAGAGGAGGTGGAGGAAAGAACAAAATGAGTCTGTTGATAAATTGAAAGCTTGTTTTTAAAATATAAGTGTACCTTTTGCCTTCCACAGATCAGATAATTAATGAGAGTGAAGTACAAAAACTGAGAAAATCTGAAATTCATTTCATGAGAAGAGTGACAACACAGAGCAGTGCAGGGGGAACAGGGATGAGTTTTACAGAATATTAGCATGGAGGGAAGAAAACAGTGAACCTACACAGTATTAGAAAGAATTAAATGCAGTTCTGTAGTTTTAGAAGAGTCACTACCCAGTAAAATGTATTGATTTTTCCCCATAACATTTCCCATGTCTTGACATCTTCACCAGAAGTCAATTGACTTGCCATATAAATCTTGAGAGCTCAGTCTGCAAGAATTGCATATCAGCAACATTAGCTTACACTTCCTATACTTGTTCTGAAGGTAAATGTATACATTTTTATTGATCCCAACTTTTGAAATTCTGGAGAATAATTTTGATTGCAGCGTTATTGTCTTTCAGATCTTTTACTGCATTCTGGATAGAGTTTGATTTGGGTTCTGGTTTTGGTTCATTTCTTGTTTGTTTATTTATTGTTTTTTGTTGGGTTTTGTTTTTGTTTTTTTCTGCCAAAATTGCCCAGACTTGAGAAAAAATAGTCTAGTTTGTAGGCATCTGACAGCAATTATTTATGGAATGATAACTGTTCAAAATGCCATAGCCATTACTTTTTACTGACCTACTCCCCTGCAACAACCCAGTTACTCTTGTTAGAAGTGGATGCTACTACACCATCTATGACTCCAGGACAGTTCGATGAACTGCTGAGTTCAAATGAGACTGAAGCTCTGGTCACGTTCAGGAGAGGTGACACAACTGCCCTTAAGTGCTTACCTTCAGGAAAGGGGACAATTTTTGCACTGCTCTTCCATAGATAAATTCAGGAATTCTCCATGACAACACTACAAGATTAAACAATATTTCAGGATACAAAATTGCTGGTGATTCAACACATCTGATTCAGGTAAGAGTAGATTTTTCTGCAGTCCTCATTGTTGTTTGGTTTTATCAGCTCAATAACTTTTTAATTCTTCCAGTCATAGAGTGGAAAAGTAGAAGGTCACTGATTTCTACTGGAGTTGGGTCAGGTCCTCCATTAAGCAGAGTTTTTCCATTAACTGGCCATAGAGATGACATATATCGAAACCATCAATCCCGGCTACTGTGATTCTGCATGTTCAGAAAAAAACAATTGAATGATTTTTGGTCCATGGCACTCTGCCATTTATGAAAGAGCAATAAAAATTAATTTGTTAGTGGTGATAAAGTGTTTTAGCACAAAAAAAATTACAATTGAGATATGATGTATTGAGCAATGAATTTTTCTAAAGAAAATTAATTAGGGAATAAAATGAACTATCCTTTTAGTTAGCATATACCCCAGAAAATAACAAAATAATTAGGTTTAATTTAGTAGGTAAATTTTTTTTTAATAAAAATTGCAAACACAGCTTAATGTGCCATAAATTTATCAAGGAGCAATTTAATCTCTTCAATAAATGCGGCTTCCCTCAAGTAAGTTAAAAGAATTTAATCCAAAGATTCAGTGTCAAATTCACATAGCTTTGCCCATATTTTATCAGGATGTGTGGACCATGCTAAGAGACTTTGAAAAAGACCTCAGGTTCTATTTATAGGTATAAATAATGGATTCCTGAAACTTTCCTCATCATTTCCTGTTTCACTTAAGCAAATCTTTCTGAGAGTTTAGACCAAATTCCTAGGTGCCTAATTCTTCTCCGGCATTCAATTCAAGCTTGCAAAAAAAGATTTAACCCAAGAAAATACCTGGGCTAAGGTTCTGGAAGACTGATTATGTGCTGCTGTTTCTCCTGTGGATGTACCCCCTAAGGATCCAGTCGTGTAACCTCACCAGGGTGACCCTAACCTGTGATTTGTGGTGATGAGCCTTGAATTGGAAAGACACTTCCATGTCTGAGATATCATTGCTAGCACCCTAACAACCACTTGTGTTACTAAAAGAGATGGAAACTAGTATTATAAATACTACATCAATGTGCAGAAAAGGTCACTTTCCCACCTTTGCCCAGCTGTGGAGGATGTATCTTGCTTCAGGTATTCTCAGAGGGATTCATCACCTTTTGGAACTAGAGCTTGTGTAAGGTAGTGGGACTGGAAGCTCATTCCAACTCTGCTTAAGGACCCTGAAGAGTTGCACTAATTTCAAGGATTTAAATAAGTTCATGTGCTGTTCCAGTTAATTTTTAAAGAGCAAGTGTAGCTATTGACAGTTTTCACGGCTTAGGATCACACTTTGGTTAATTTTTTTTTTTCTTTTTCTAACTCCAGCTTTGGAAGCTGTGAGTTTTTAGAGGAAACGTGCAGCCCTGACTCCAGAACTGACACTAGTGCTTCTGGAACTGGTTAGAGATCTGTTGCATCTGGTCCACAGATGCAAGCAAAACCTAGTACAGAAGAGAACAATAGCAGGAGTTTCATAAAACCTGAGACAGACACAAAAAGCCTGTTGGAGGGATGGTAAGACAAGAGAGGAAACTGCATAGAAAAAGGTAGTTTAACTGTCATGAGGAAACGCAGCAATGAAAAATGTGAAGTTTTTCAAATAATTGCCAGGCATTTATTGAAGTTACAGTAAAACTGGAAACTTTTTTTTACCTTTGCCCCACAGCAAGATAGATTACAAGGAGGTACAACTACACTCAGAACACAAATATGGAAATCAGGAATTCTCCTGGGGAACAGCCAGTCTATGGAGTTCACAGATGTGGCAGGGTTAACTACTCTGGATATTTGAAAGATCTTTATAAATTTATGACAGCTTACAATATTTACAAGTTTGCAAACTGGAACAGCAATAACCATAGTAGAGAAGCTCTGTGAGTTCGAAGATACTCTCTGGTGTTCATTGCACTTGGGGTGTCTCCCCTGTTTGCACACAAATGCATTGGAGCTCCTTCTGAAGGCTCTGGTGTGGGTTGTTGAATTAGGAGGGAAACCACACTCAGTGGAACTTGTGCCATGATCCAGCATAGCAAATCCTGTGCTGTTAAATCAAGGCTTTAAAGTGATTTCTTGGTATTCAGAGAGGCCTTTCCTTTCTAGGCCACAATGGAAAATTATCTGGATAGACCCTGACCCTTAACCCACAACAGTGAATATCTCAAGCATGGTACAACGGATCAGAATTGTTCTTGCTGCCCTCTGCCCTTTAGCATGTCTGAAAGGCAGACTTCTCACAGAATCAGACATAATCACTCCTGAATGCTTAGCATCCCTGGGGTTTCAGCTTTAGGGCAAGGGGGATGGAAAGATGACCTCCTGAGGACCCTTCAGCCTTTTTCCTTATCATTCTATGATTCAAACTGTCAACTACAGGTATTCCAATGAATTTTGAGATGAACACAGGATGAAAGTGATTTACATAGCAAAAATATTGCCTAAACATTATTAATTAGCATGCAACTTCTATTAGTGAGCCAAGTTGCTCTCACTGATCGGTTTTGTCACTTGATATGTTAGAAGCATCTCACGCTGAGCAGATGCTGATTCTGTGCATGGCAGGGTCACTTCATACCTAGGGCACTGAAAATCTAAAGTTGTTCAGAATTCTCTGAAGTGTAAACAAAGCCTTTCGTGATAAGCAGATGAATAATGGTACAGCAGTCATAGATTTGATCAAACTGTTTCACACATATTTCTTGTTACCACATTGCATGCAATTACCTTTCCTCAGGCTTTGTCCAGCAGTTCTGGATTTTCCCAGGTTATGGGGAAGCCAGATGGAGAACTATTTGATATGGATGGAGGCCAGTTGACTGCCAAAAGCTCTAAGATTGGTAAGCCTGTATTTCAGTTCTCTCCTGCGGCTTTGGGATTTGTTTTTTTTTTTTTTTGTCACAGTGCTCTAGAAATCATCTGTTTGGGACATATGAGGAACAACATTTATAACTGAGATGCTCTTTTGTGACAAAAGAAAGTTGCACATGGATAAGCACATACCTAGGGCCTAATGATCCAAGCTTCCAGAGGGGTGCTGTGCAAGTCAGCCTTGCTTCCCTGCTGGCTTGCAGCTTATACTTGTGAGTATAAAGGTTTTTTCCTTCACTCTCACAAAAATTAAAGGGCCTGACTTTTGCAGTACTTAATAGTGGAATTTGGTATGGCTCTTATATAGGAGGGAGGTTCTTCCCTTCCCTTCTTCCCTGCCTTGTTTTCAGATACACATCATAGCTGTAATTGCTTGCTCTGGAGTATTTTGTGGCTGCTTCTGACAAATCCTGTGTGTATACAAGGAAACTCCTCTGTAGTTCTTCATGTTTTCTTTTCCAGGTGAGCTTACAGAGTGGACCATCAAAAGGTGAAACATAGCCCATTTCTTTCTATTTTCACAAGCAAGTTAGAAGTTCTGTTTGTTTTTTTTTTATCTGCCTGCACAAATATCCTTTCCAATAATGGCTGTACTGTTTTTTGTGCCCCATGTTAAAGAGGGCAGTTCTTGGAGAGCAGGTCTCTTCTAAGTCTTTAAATTCTGCCTAGTTGCTTGTGAGAGGCAATGTGAAGTACTAGGACCCTCTGATGGTCTCTAGGGAGTAATTCAGAGGACCTGCATGAAGTCCTGAGGGGAGGTAATCCCTGAGATCACAGAGACACAAATGGGATTTGTGTCCCAAAAGGACACGAGATTTGTAGGGTTTGCTGTCCTGGGGCCTGTTGCTGCGAATTTTCGCTCATCAATTTTTTTACTAGAATGAAAATCACTCTAAAATTAATGTAATTTAATTACAAAGTTGAATATCCCTCAGCTCTCTACATAAGATGTATGTATTAAGTTACCTAAATGGACCAGTGTCCAGTCAGGACAGCATTTTCCGGACTCCTGACTCACTGGCAGTCTGGGGCTGGAGTGAGCTAAGTAATATTGTAATAATTCTTACAAATTATTTAACAAATATTAAATTATTTTCTTGAAAGGCTTCTTCCACCACTGCTGATTTGTATCATGGTGCCTGAAGTGCTCTGCTTCCATTTAAAGCTTTTTGTGCCTAAGCCTCTGCCTTCTGCTGCCCTACCTGTCTTGATCTTTTTGCAGCTGCCACTTCAGAATTTGAAGATAAGGGGCCAGCTAACATAGCAGCATTTTTTTTTCTCTTTCCATGGCCATTAACGTTTTTCCTTTTTAGTGCTTTTTTTTTCTTCTTCTTAAAAAAGGTACCTTTGTCTATAGCTTCCTGCTACAACTTCAAGGAAGAGACATTTATCTATTACCTTACTGCTGCATTGTGAAAGTCATGAATTATGTTCGTCTACTCGGATAGACTTTCACCCTGCTTTCAGTAGGTCTCCATTAACCCGCATCTGCCAAATTAAACTGACAGGTTTAGAAAAATTTGACACAACAGATTCTAAAATTAGGCCTGCTACAAAAATCGGAGAGACTGAGACCATGGTTTCCTCCCTCTGTGCAGCTTTAGTTGAATCAAGAGTGACATGATAATACAAAGAGGTAAAAGAGAGAAACAATGTTTCAGTCCTCCTTTATAATAGGGTTTTGTTATTCTTGCTTTAAATTTCAGTGACAAAAGTGCTTCAGAAATCACTAACAAGAGTTTTCTGACATAGATGTGCCTTGTGTTCCTTTACTGGAGGCTTTATTATTTTTTTTTTCCCCCTGACTATTCTGAACTTCCAAGGACAGTAGGTGGAGGGATTGTTAGAAAAGAAGGGAACATCATTTTAAAAAGAAATTGCCAAGCTTAATTGGTCAAAAATGGACATGAGCTAAAGCCCCAAAAAATGAAATCCCTACAGACAGTGTGTGTTCACTGTGAAGTGCAGTCAGAAATTGGGAATAATATTTTAAAAGGATTTTGGTCAGAGTTCCCAAAAAAATCAGCTGTTTTAGCAGATGCCTTGGCATTGAATTCACTGACAGGCTTGAAAGGCTTCTCCATAGTGAGAACTTTGTGGAGAGCCCCATGCTCTCCTGCTGTATGGGGACCCAGAGCTGGAACAGTTCCCTGGGTCTGGTACAGGTTTATTGACTAAGAGTTACTGTCCTTAGAAAATAAAGGAAACAGAGGAGGTGGCATAGCAAATCCAGGCTATTCCAAGATCACACACCATCTTCTCTGTATTGAACTTCCTCTCATAAAACTCCTGAAGGACTTGACTTGTTAGAAGCACTGGATTAAAAAATTTATGATACCAAATCTTGACCTTCCTTTGCATCTCTTACTTTTTGTCACAGACTTCTTTATGGTGGTCTGCTGCTGAGGAAGCCTCCAAAATCCTCAAGGAAAGGCAGAATGTGAATATTTTTTCTGTTCTTAAAACTTGGCGAACAGTGAAACAGGAAGCACTATATAAAAATTAATATTTAGTGCACAACAGATGACTTTTCATTTTCATTTCTGAAAATGAAAATTAAAAGTAAAGGCGAAAACTGGGAAAGTTGCTATATCACAAGCCACAGTTGGGAACAGAATTTCTAAACAAATTTTTTTTTCATCAGGTGGAAGGATTCGTGCTATACAGCACCTGTTTAAATTTGCAGAAGGTTTAAGTTTGCAGAAGGCTGTGGCTGTTTGTTTTCTTGTTTCAAGAAAAGAACTACTGAGATTAATAAATCCAGGGAACCCAGTTTAAGCTTCCCCTTCCAGCTTATTTTCTGGTGCTGCTGTTTTACAGTTTCTAGAGAGTCTGGAACCTGGGAATATGGGTACACCTACTTAGAAAATTGTTTGGCAGGTTATGCTTATCTGAAAGCAAAATCTAGCCCTTCACAGAGGGTGAAATTAAAAATGCACTTAGGAATATTCTGTAATACTACTGTCTTCACAGAACAGCAGTGTTGCACTGTTCTTCACTTGGGGTGATCTTTAATGCAGTGAATGTCAATATTTTAGCATGTTTATGTTTTGTATTAACTCATTGTCAATATTTGGTTAGTTTTACAGGATTTAACATTTTAGAGCAATGACAAGACCTCATGTGCAATGTGGTTTCCCTGAAGCTGGTAACATTGATACAAATGTCTGCAAATTAACATAAAACATGCAATTCTAAGAGCTCTATCAGAGTGAATTTAGGTAAATTTTATCCTAAACAAAATATAAAGCTGAACTATCTGGTGATTTCTTTATCAGACTCCCAACAAATAACAAAGGAGCAAATGAGTTTTATGTTGATACATTATGCAACACAGTCTCACTGGACTTATTTCTTTGAGGTCACTGAAGATTTTTACTTGGATATTTCCCCAAGTATACTAAATACCAATTTGGGTATACCAAATACCAATAAAATTGTTCAGAATTCTGCCTCCCACCAAAGAACTATTAGAAATTTCGATTCTAAAGTCTGAATCAATAAATCTTCACTCAGCAGACTGGGGTTTTTTGGTTGAATCTTTTGGGGTTTCAGCCCAAAAATGAGAAAAGACTGTTGGAGATTTTGTTTTGGACAGAGATAAGTGCCAAAACCCTAGAAACCAATTATTATAATTTATTAAACATTTTAAGAGAAAAGAGTTATGTGTTACCTCTCCAAGTGGCCTGTCAAATACCATACTATATTATTGCATGTGCAGGTCTCAGTATGTGTACAGAGATTCTTGTGAACATGCATACATGTAACTTGGTCTGCATAGATGAACATGATTTATTTATATCTCGAACAGGATTGCACAGGACCAAAAGTATGTCTTTCACCCAGACTATGTTAATAACCTCTAGTATAGTTGAGACTCCAACCTGTTGAAGACAGAATTCAGATAGAGAAACGTTTTTTCTGCCTTTTTTTTTTTTTTATAATATGTATTTCTATATTACTGTGTGATAAGAATGTCATTCTATAGTGCCTATCATGGTTTTAAATTTTTTTTACACAACCATATTCCTCTGTGTGTTATAAAAACCATACACAACATGTTTATTTTACTATTCAGTTAATTTAAAACTGTGTGTCAGTCCAATTTAAACAATTTAGTAGATCAGGCTGAAACAAACAGAAAAAAATTGCTTTCTCCAATGTTGACTTTCAAATTGGTTGAAAGACCCCAGAGATTAAACGATGGATGTTTGGTATCTCTCTGTTAGGATCATTTTTTACTTTTAATAGAAAATTTCTGACTGAGACAAAAAGGTCAAGCAAGTTAGTACCTAGCAAAGTATTTCTCATGTGGATAAGGCAAGAGGAAAATAAAAAATCCCAAGCATTATACAGCACCTCAATCCCCTTGCACAAGCCAAGCGTTTTGAAGCTAGTAGTAATTCATCCATCTATGGATCTACATCTGTTAGCTTAATAGGTGACACAAGGCTGGATTTTAAATGAGTCTAACCCAATAACCAGACTTATGTAATAGGCTTTTCAGGAAGACAGAGAAGGAAGCCTTAATGTTAAGAAACCCTAGCTCAAAGTATCAGTTCCAGTAGCTCCAATAGCTAACATTAAACCTTTCTGTCTGTCTTTCAGTATAACTTTCCTTTGTGTTCACTCTACTCTGGCTATCACATTTGCACTAAGGCTCCTTTTGCCCTCCTGTTAACCTATGTGAATGCACAGGTGTGTGCATAATACATTAACAGAAAAATACTATTGTTTCAAAGAATTTATTTCTCATGGTTGTTGCTGCAAAAAGAAATGCACATCACGTGCAATATTTTTTTATTAGTTACTCATGAGATGTTACTGATATTATGTGTCATACTTTATCACTTAAGCTACATTAAAAGCCGTAGTAAGAAGTAAGTTTCTCTAACTTAGTTGGTTGTAGTAAAGGTCGCATCTTGTTTTCTTTTACAGGGCTGATAAGGCACAACATGATTTTCTCTTTACACTGGTTTAACTCCATTGACTTCAAAAGAATTACTCTTGGTTTTTATTCTGATGAGAGATGGAGAGGCAGCTGATTTTCTACCTTAGATGAGTTGCTGGCACAGAAGCAGGAATATTATATTGCTGGGGGAAAAATACGGTATGCACTAGCAAAATGTCCCACACAACTCAGTAAGTTTAGCTTAAGAAATATTCTCTCCCAGAAAATGCCAATTAACTAGAGTAATATTTTATTTAATGGTCTGGAAAAATTCCACATTATAGACATATGAGAAATGTATTTAATTTCCTTTTTTTAAGCCAGTCAGCAAGTGAGGCAAGAGTACATATTGTTAAGTTTACTAGCACTGCCTAGAAGAGCATATTGAAAGATCCCCTGAAATGCACAATTGGATGCAATGCTAAGATGGAGTGCTTTGTGCAGCTGACGAGCACTTTGAGAAACTGACTGGCTGCAGATGCTGTGAATGTCCAATCTTGTTATTGGCAGACATTAAAACAACAGTGTAAACCTTTTGCCTCTTGTTTTCACTTGTTTTACCGGACGTGGTGGCACAGAATAAACATGGCAAGGTATGTTTGTGCTGGAGATGATTTTAGCAAAAAACACAGCCCTGGCAGAGGGAGACACAACACTTGTTGACTTCAGCCAGTGCTACGCTGGATTACTCTCGGTATGGGTTTGATCCTCAGTGTCTTTCTAGTAATGAGTGCTCTGGCAAAAGCATTAAGCACTGCAAGCAGAGAATTAGTAGCTTCAGCATTAGCCATGGGGTCAACAGACATGAAGAAAAAGCAGTAGGCAGAAATGAGATATTGTGCGTGCTTTACTGGCTTGCAAATGTACGCTGATTAAATCAGCAGCAACGCTCTGCAAAATTAGGACTTTTCTGCTCCCTTGTAACTGTACATAAATAATATATATTCAATACAGTTTAAGGAATTTATTGATATACATTCACTGCAAGAAGAAGGTGATTAGACAGCAAGGGCTGTGAGAGCAGTAGATGTGATTCTGTTTTTGAGTGGCATTCACAGTGCTGCAAAACATTTCATACATAAAAGTTGCAAAGCAATATGCATCTTACCTTGAAAATAGATTCTCAATATCTTAACATGAAGAAAGCTCGTGTTGACAGTACAAGAAGTCTGGGGATGTTTATGTATGTTCTTGTTAAAACTGCTGTCTTTAATTCCTGTCTGAGCTCCAAGTAAAGCCTTTCTGTTCAATATGATTTCATTTCATGACAGGGCAAGGAGGGCTACACTTTGAGAGAAAAGACTAAATTTTAATAACCTCCAAAGAGAAAAAAAAATATATTGAGACAGAAAGAAAAATAGAAAGAAAGAAAAAAAGAGCCAACAGCAGACATCAAATAAGACAGAAAGAAGTAAAAAGAAATTGACAGCCAGGGATAGGTGAGAAAAGAATAGTAACAAGCATATCAGGTTTTCAGAGACAGGTCCCCTCTCCACACTTAGCAACAGGACCACTTGGAGACAGCACTTCCTTGCTACTGGTGCATCCCTCTTGCCTGGAAGCAGCAGGACTTGCACCAAACTGTGGCTAGCGAGAGGCACAGAGGAGATAGCTGGAAAGGTGCTTGCCATGGCGAGCAGCTGAGGTTTGTCTGTGGGTCCATGAGAGCCTTGCCTGGGAAAGGAAAGTCTGGGTAATCCATGGGTCAGTGCTCTCAGGTGGGGAAGCAGCATTTGTAGAGCCAGGCCTTACCTCTCACCATTGCATCAAGCAAAGCTCAGCCCCAGAGAGATCTCTTTGGATTGTTGTTCCTTTCTCTCCTCTGTTCTAGTTGCTCTATCTTTTTTTTTGTTCTGTTCCTATATATGTCCTAGAGCATGAGTCTGATCTTATCACCACATTTCTGGAACACTGGACATGTCCTAGAATGCTGGGTAAACAACAGTCTTCTGAAAAGTCCTTATGTGGAATGTGGAGGATGGTTTCACTGTTTTTTTTTGTTGTTGTTGTTGGTTATTTGTTTTGGTTTTTTGTGTTTTGTTTTTTTGTTTGTTTGTGGTTTTTGTTTTGTTTTGTTGGGTTTTTTGGTTGTTTTCTGTGAATGTGCGTGTGTGTGTGTGTGTGTGTGTGTGTTAAGCTTAGATGACTATGAATAAAGCCTGAAGAGTGCTGTTAAAAATCTGAAAAGTCTTTGTCCTAGCTAAGTCTGCTTTTCCTGTTGAACTTCAAAGAAATCATATACTGAAGACAAAAGATAATAAAAATTTTCAGACAGAGAGAACTGAAAACCAAATATTATTACATTATAGTACCTGAAAAGTGTTTCCAGCCAATTAAAGTTTGGTTCTGAGGCTGGATGAAGTCGTGCAAGCTAAAAATGACCAATAAAATATTTTCAGTATAACTGCTCTAGGAAATTATTCCAGGGATCTCTGTGGACTCAGTTTTGTTGGTTTGTCTGTATAAATGGTTTATAGAAATAAATGTTACTTTCACTGGTAAAATGAGAGATACATGAAGTTTCTCTTGTGAAAGATACAAGCTTATCAGAGATAAAAGGACTGATGAATTATAGCTATAGTTTCCATATTTACTACTGCAAGCTCTAATTTTTTATCCTATGAACACGTAAACCGTGAGGGGATGGATTGATTTCTGATAAAACAAGAGCTGATAAAAGCCCTGGTGCAGGATGGAGAATATTTGGGTTGTTTATAGCATGCAATTAGTTTTTCTTCCTAATCTCCTGACCTTTGCTGCAGCTACTAACTCAAGACTATCCTCTCATAAGAAGTGACACTGCAAAGCAAAGCATGTACTTTTCCCAGGCAATGGGAATACAGGACAAAACAAGATGAAAATAGGTTTTACCCTGAGCTATAGGTCTTCTGTCAAGGTACAGAAGCATAATTTGCTTGCTAGTCTTTCCTTCAAGGCACAGGAGATTTAAAAGAACACTCTGAGAGTAGAATTTGAGCTTCATCTAATCTTGTCCATTTGCTGCAGTGGAAATCAAACAACATACAATATGTGAAGAAAATTATATACTTAACCATGAGGTAGTCATTGATTCACAAAGTGTTTGTTGGAATTTTCCTCTGGAAGACATCTGGTTCAGCCTCTTCCCTGAAGCAAATTTATCACCAGCTGTAGATCAAGTAAGGCATTTCTTTCCCTAGTCAACTTGCACAGTCTCTCCTGTGCTGCACTTACCATCTTTTCTAAGAAGTTTTCCCAAACATTTAATCTGAACATCCCAGCTGCAGTAAGGGTTCATGGTTCCTTCTGAGGTAATTTTCTTCTAAGGGGAAAGTTCGGCCCAAGAAATCATAAATTCTCTTCTAGCACCGTAGACTGCTATCAGATGACCTCTGCATTATGCTGAACAAGCCAATCTTTCTTGACTTCTCCTTGAAGGTCATGTGCTCTAGGATCTTGGTAGCCCTGGTGGATACTGTTTCCCTTACCCCTCTTGATCTGGAGCCAAAAACTAGCTACATAAATTTAGGCACAGCCTCACAAGGGTCAGGAAAGTGTATACAGTCCCTCCCCTTGACCTGCCAGCCAGGCTCCTCCAAATAGACAGTCTGCACTTCCCCTTATTTGTGATGTGTCTTTTCTGCAATGCTGGCTTGTTTTCTGCTAGATATTCACTGACGTTTCCAGGCATTGACATCAGGGTTGCAACTCAGTCCCAGCCTACCTTTGTGCATGAATTAGTCCATGTACATGTCCATGTACAGGATTTATACTTATTGAACTATTCACCAATCTTCACATTTCATGAGTTCTGTTAAGGCCTGAGGTCTGTTAAGAATGAAGTTTAACTGTTCATCTTAATAATCTCCTCCCCTTATTTATTATAATTTACAAATCACTTTCTTAGCATTCAAGCTACTGATTAAATTATTGAAGCATATGGAACTCACCTCCATTTCTTCCTAGCTGCCATTTAGATACCAAGCTACTTTTTATTACTGATTCGGTTGTCTTTCTCATTCAACAACAGGCTCATGTTTTCTCCTACAGACATACTTACATTAATGTTACATTAATCTCTAAGTCTAGGCCTAGATTTAGTTCCAATCATTATAGGTGGCTGAAGACATCTGATATGTTTTATCTAAACTGCTTTCACTGTTACTTCTCCAGGGTTCATCAGTCTAGATCCAAAGACCACCAAAAGATTTCATCCCCGTGCTGTCCCATCAAGCAGCTTCTTTATACAGGATGCAATCTTCCCAATTCTTCTTCTCCCTAAAGAAGCCTGTGCTCATGGTGCACATGCTGTGCCACCCAGTCTCTGTGACTGTGCTCACACAGTAGCCTTGAAACCAGATATGGCCTTGCAATCCCTCCTGACTCTTGCTCTTCCTGGCTGTTGCTACACACACCAATATGGGAGCAGTACAGGCTGGTCTCAGAATGCATTTGCCTCTGAGCATAGACTTAATTCACTGGTCAGCAGATTCTGTCACAGAAATACACTAGCTGTGAGAAAACTATCAAGAAGATGATCGAAGATCAGAAACCCAGTAGAGAAACATACTAAAGAGAAACAATCAGTTTTTAGCAGACCATGTTGGTCTTTCAGAAATAGTAATTTCTGAAATAGTCATTTCTGAGGCTTTGGATAATGATCAGTCTTGATCCCACAGAAGAGGAAAATTTTATAATGTAGACACCACTAGCAGTGCAGATGGCTGAGGCATGGGATACTTTTTCTTACCTACTTTCCCTCCCTCCCTCTTAAGTCTCTTTTTACCAAAACTTCAGAGCAGACTGCTTATCACTTGGATAACCACAGAGTTATCATCAAGTCACAGCCTGAACCAGCCCTACTTTGTTTCTAGGTGTCTTTCTGTGACCACACTCTGACAATGAATTCTGCAAGTAGAATACTGAGTGCAAAACAATTGCTTCTTCTTTTGTTCTGTGTCCCCATATTCATTATATTCAGCTTCCTCATTGCTGTTTCTATTATTTCCAAAGGCTGATTTTCTTTGGTACCCTTGTATGAGTTTTATCTGAGCTGTGTGATTTGCTGTACTTGAACTCCAGGACATACTCCATGGGATTCACTGTATTTACAGCTCCATCACTCCTATTTGCATACTTGCTTGCCAAAGTCATAACTCTCCTAAGGGTATCAGAATCCCTCTTTTTTCTCCTTAACACTTTTCACTATCTGTCCCTCTGACAGTGGTTCATTCCAGCATGCCACTGAAACGCGACAAAGAGGATTCTTCATACGAGCTTCTCTCTGCTGCCCTCCAATTTTTTCATAACATTTTCTTGGATGGGTGAGGTTTGCTCTAGCCTACACTGTCTCAGATAGACTCTCTAACAACTCTTTCATAATTGTTAGCTTATTCACTTCAGCCCAACACACCAAGCACATTGTGAAGAACAACCTCTACAAGCATTCATCCTTCTTCTCAGACAAATTGTTCAGAATATCTGTTTTTTAGCCACATAGTCTCTAAATGTCATTGCTTTCAGGGTCTGGTGGTTTTCATGAAAGTTTGCCTCACTAAACTGTTGTCATGTATTTCAGGGTGAGCACCCATAGCAAGTCTGGTGAAAACTTGGTAGAATCATGTGCTTTCATGCAAGCAAACAAATCCTTGAAGTAGTTTCTTTAAGATCTCTTGTCATCACTGCTATAACTTGCAGACTGGTTTAGCTGCTATTGACAGGCTATTGATGTTCCTCTCTGAACTGCATGAAGCTATAAACACAGAAGCTTCCTCACCTTATTATCGTCAGCATTACTTAGATAAATTATTTATTTTTATTGGGAACTCTGAAAAAAGTATACCTCATCCCTCTCTCTGCACCAATTCCTCTGCATTGGCTGAGAACAAAGCTTCAGCTTCTGTCACTTTCTATGGTGCATCACAGTGCACTAATACAGGAAAAGTGCCTTACAAAGTTAGAAACTTGTTTATAAGTAATTTCCTCTATTGTCTACTTTTGTTTGTTCCCTGACACAGACAAGACACTGTCCTAGGTGGTTTGGTTGGATCCAGTCGGATTTCATCTTATATTCTTTCCACCATAATTTAAAGTATAGCTTAAAAGGGTAGTGCAAGGGCCCTGTCTGCTACACGTATACTCTGTCTTACTGTAGGCAATTGCTTGCAACCTACCGGGTTGTGCTCTGTTTCCTAGGTAATCACGTTGCTCTCTGTAGAATTACGACTTTATGAGGGGAAAAAAGGTGTGGATGAGAAGCCATATTTACTCCTCTCTATGTTAAATATGGCAAGGGCCACAGCAGGAGAAAAGCTACGGAGCAGAAGAGAATGTCTGCAGTGACAGAAAATGGCAAACATTGTTCTTCTATCCATAGATATGGATAGAACAGGGGAAGAGACTAAAAAGAACAGCTTTTGGTAAAAGGGTGCTGTCAACATGATCAGTAGCTAAAATGCCAACCCAGACAACCCAGACTCCTGTGGACTGATAGCAAAACCCAAAAACTTTCTCCATTCAGATCATTTGCCCTGGTAGAGAAGGCCTGTTAGGCTTGAAATATGCATTCTTGTATTTTTCTGCACTTGGTTTAATAGTCTGCATCCCTTCTTATTTTGTTGTGGTAATGCTTTGGGACGAACTGATCAGAGGGCAATATTTAAGGTACAGTATATTGTATTTAGACAAATTATTTTCCTTAATATTTAGACATACAGTCTTGGGAAAACAGTACAACTTGTAAAACGTAAAAATGCAGGGCCAAGAATTTCTTCCCTCACTAACTTGAGAGGTGTCTGTCAATGACTAAATTTTCTTATTTATTACTTTATGAAATGTTTATGTTCTGGCAATCCTTATCATTATGTGTCTCTAAGGCATATTGCAAAATCTGACTGGCTTTTGCACTGTGTTCAGGACTGCCCTTAATAGGAGAAATATAAAGCAGTTTTTGTGCAATGGAGTAGGTAATGTTTTATCATTGTTTAAGGTAATGGGGAGTGAAAGTGGCCCAACTATAAAAACATTTAGTTTGTCTGCTACAAGATAGTCTCTCATACCTTGTGTTGCATTGTCAGCAGTGTTACTGTTTTCTGCACTGAACTGATTGTACCTGCTCATTCTAGAAAACGTTTAAATAACTTACATAAAGCCTGCTACATTTTTGTATCCTAACACCCCTTCCTCCATAAAACTACAAAATCTTATTAGTCCTTACTGCTTTTTGTCTCAAAGTACCTATGAAATGCTTACTGGATTTTAAAAAAGATTAAATCAACAACATGTTTATGCACTGAACTGAGGAGCAGCTACTCTACAGATAGAGATGTTGTGAAAAGCTGAGTGTGCCTGTAACAGGTGTCTTGGAAAGCCTGCACAGATTGTCAGTGATCTCCATGCACTTGCTTTTGTCTTGTTTACCTGGAGCAAGACCTCTGTGTCTGCAACAGAACAGCTGATGTTCCGTGGCTGAAGACTTACTTGGATTTGATTTGAGCTGGTGACTATTGCCCATGAGCATTTCCCTCTCTATTCTAATGCAAGCTACAAGTCAAAACTCACCTGAGGTCAGTTTCAGAAAAGGAACAACACACACTTTCCCAGTCATGGATGTTCCTGAGGATTCACAGAATCACTATCTTCTTTTATGACCCGACTGAAGAATATTAGTAGTTTGCTGTGAAGGAAATGTTTCCTACCTTTGTATTCTTCTGTAGATACATAAAGGAATCTCAGTTCCAGTTGCCTCCATCTTTAAACACAAAATCCTCAGGAAAGAAAGTAGTTTTTTTTTACCCCCCTTCTAATTTTTTAACAAAGAAGCAGTAAGCTGACAGCTGATAAACACACAGCTGGCTAACAACTGGCTCAGTGTACTAAGGCTTTTGACACAGTAGTAGGCTAGATTTAGAATGTGCAGTGGTATATCTATTCACAGTAGCTAGGAAGAAATAGGTAAAGGTAACAGAAAGACTCATTTTTCTGCCTGGTAGTCTGGTATCTTTTTTGCTGCTGTCTATTATTGACTAGATCACATTGACTGTGATGCTTCAAACACTGTAATTCATCAGACAGATGCTGACTAGCTACTTGTTCATTGTTTATTTATGAGCAGGGAAAGATTTCCAAAGGTGTTCAGATGATTTACAATACAGTAATCAATTAGTATTTTTTTTTTTCAGGTTACAAAATAATAAGCCTAAGTCAAGTTATATTTTGTTGTATGAGGTAGTAAAAAAATGCACCTCAAGGGGCAAACAAACTTGTTACTGAAAAAATTACCCATTCAGGATGGACTCAGCTGCCTAACACCTCATTAACTATTTAGCAGTTCCTTAGAAGGAAAAATCTACTATACAGTGAATTCCTATCAATATTTAATATAGCAGTGCCTTGAGCACTGGACTGAGTTCCTCACTTGTGCAGATGGCATAAGCAAAGTGTATACTACCATCTCTTAATGGGGGAAACCTCAGGTATATCCCAAGGCTTCTTTCCTTTGTTCTGGTTTACTTTATATTCTTAGAATTGTTAATGACCTGTTGCTGAGCATTTCTGCAGAGTTCATGCCGGTTTTTTTCTTTTCATACACACAACAAGAGCACTTATTGATCACCAAGCAGTTTCATCTGAAAGCCAAAATTACACCATATTGACTTAATGCTACCATCTTCTGGTTTGGAAGGTACTTTTTTTAGCCCAACTAGTTGTTGTAAATTTATTTATTTTTTTTTAATGAGATAAACCACTCTGAGGTATTTTTATCTTGACCTAGTTTTGGTACCTGATCACACACCATGAAAATAATTGGCCTGTCTTCATTAGTATACTTTTCTTTCAGTTTTAGAATAATCCATCACAGGCGGAAAGCTCCACCAAAACCTTACTAGCTCCTTTGCTATTTCTATACTGTCTGCTTCCCTATCCTGTTCTTAATTACAGATATTCTGCTATCACAATTAAATTCACAGTTGTCAAACTACAGCTAAATTGGTTCTCATCACTCTTTTAGCCAAGCCTCTGTTCTCAAGCTCTTCCATTTTTCACTGTCCAGGCCTAGTTCCTGACCTAGTGTGACACTGCTGCACAGACAAAAGAACCTAATAGTGCTTTACAGTGTTATATCTGTCTAACCTGTCCTGAAACAGAAGTGTAGAGATTTGTTTTTCACAGTTCTGTGGCAGAGCATTGTCATGTCATTTGTGAAGTGGGAACTTCACAATGTGAGATGCTGCCAGCTGAAGAACACTAAATGGATCTTGGGCTCAGCACCAACAGCTATCCCCAAGAAAACAGTGGGGTTTTTTTTAACCCCAAAGCAGCAGGGACAGCCATGAATTGGACATAGGTGGAAAAGAAAGAGTAAAATATGAGATCTCTAAAGGACTAAAAAATAACTCAGATTAATAATATTTTTAATGCTATCCAAACTATGCATTGTTATTTTATTTACCCCATCACCTTGTTCCTTGCAACCTAGTGACTCTGCTTTCAAATCTCTGCAAAAATACTGTGCTCTGAGATGAAGATAGCCAAAATATTTTTCTTCCCAACGGACTTGTACACAATAGCCTATTCATTCCCACTTGGGCATGAAGTAATCTCCATTACCTAGCTGCCACAGCAGGCAATGAGGCAACAGACCTACGGGGAAAAAGAATTAAAAAAATCTACTTGTTCTCGAAGTTATTTGTCATACACAATAATCTGCTAAAGCCTTAGCAGCCAGCGGTGATGTGATATGGATGTGGCCCTTTCGATTTGATTTCCCTTACAACTCAAAACATCTTTGCCTTTAATTCTTTTTCTCTAGCTGCTCATATAACTCCACGATAAACACACATTGTCTCCTTGTTTCATTTTAGAGCCATTTGGGAACACTGTGGCAACATGCCATGAAGATCAGGCTTATTCCAGTTCATTCCACTTACTCAACTGTTCCACTTGATTTTTTAGTCTCCTGAAGATTTATTAGGAAGTTTTATCTTTTGTAGCGCCCAGTCCTTCTGCCAGATGTACATGGAAGCTCTTAAAATGCAAAGCAATCTGTCAGAGGATTTGCCAACAACCTTTTTACAACACTGCTGACCTGTTAATCTAGAACTGTCACTCACAATGTAGAACTCATTGTATTTCTGGTAGGAGATTCCCCAAGCGCACATGGTTCCACAAAAATAGCTAAAATTAACAAAATACAAACAAAACTTTTAGGCTACCATTGAAAATAATGGTATCTTACAAAATTTAGCAAAAGTAATTATGGTGTTTACCAACTCCTGTAATATATTTTCTGATGAGGGACCTGTCTCAGAAAGCCAGTAAGGTCTACTTTGCTTTTTTATATATATTTTCCCTAGGGACAACAGAATGTATATCCAACTGAAATTACAGAAATTCCGTGTTCAAGAATACAGATTTTTGGCATTTATTCACTTAAATGTAGACCGCATAAAATCATATATTGACATACCTTATGGTAACAAGTTTATAACCTTGCTGTGATAGCAACTGCCCCAAGCTGTGTTTCTATACTACTGGTTCAATCAGGCACTGCATATATGTGGTCTATTCAGGTCTCCAAGTCAAATGTAATAACAGTATTCTGTCAGAGTTAGTGGAATAATTCATTTAGACTATTTATGCATTTGTAAAGCTATTAGAATAATTCAGAGTCAAATATACTTCCCAGAGGAATACTGTGGTCTTAGATCAGTATTTACTTTGAAATCTTTGCTTGAAAGGAATTAAAATAAACCTTAGCTGTGTTTTAAGCATATCAGTCTTAGTTTGTTCATCTCTTTTAAGGTAATCTAAGAAAACGGCCATAATCCATTTATGGAATGGATTTATTTCAAAAGATTTTTGGATTAAAACATTTCTCAAATGTGACTGATGCTAGTTAGTGACCCTGGCGATGTTCCTATTACATTAAGAATGTAAGAACAGCTGCACTAGGTCGGACAAAAGGTTTGATGTGTCCAGTGTCCTGTCATGATTGTGGTTGTCAGAGACACTTAGAAAAAAAAGGTGTCAAGAAATGATAAGCATAAAAAGCATCCTGGATAGCAAATGTATTCTGACTACACTGCTAGAACTACTTAGTCTAATGTATAGATCTCAACTGAATTTTTATTATACTATCTACTTCTTCAGAATGGTGTGATACACATATAACAGCCAATGCCATCCCTGCCACTTTCCCTCCTGATGACCTCACTGGTACATTAGCTAAAGTGCATCCATCTTAACATAATTGTTTTCCTCTGTCTGTAGAAATAACTGTAAAATCACTAAGGGCCAGGTCACATCAACTATAACTGAACAATGAACCTCTACAATGTAGGAAGACTCAGAGGAGATGGGCAAAGATGTTTTCCTGAGGCTCAGGGAGGAGCACAAGAGGTGACCACAGCTATTGCAAATACAGCAGAACTTACACCAACACAAAGGGGGCATGGGACTGACTTTTGGTTTAATCAATGGCTCTTAAAGTTGAGCGGATTAATGGGTTCTGTAAATGTCCTTCCATAAGTTAATCAAAAAGATGTGGATGTCATCATAAGACAGTGAAAGTGTCATGGGAGAAGTGTACAAGTGACTCAGCCCAACATAGGGATATGAAAACTCAGGAGCCAACGAAACAAACTTCAAATAGAGCAGCAGGTATGAGCTGGCTTCAACCAACCACACCAGTGAGGGTAAGTGTAGAGACATCTGGAATGGGAATCAGATTTTTGTTGTTATTCAACTGTGTACTGCAATTGCTTTATTATCCTTGTGTTGCATTTTCTGCACAAGAAAAAATTTCTCTGCTGAGTCAAAATCCCTTGTAATGTCAAATATCTTAAGATAAGTAAATTTGGTATTAAAACATGAAAACTGTTCACATGTGGAATTTCTACATCCACCTAGTACGACAAGGGCAAAGCTAGTTTTGATAATTTTCATTTGAAATGTCTTCAAGTTAATTTCAAACACCTATCTTGCAAGATTATAAATCTCATGAAGGGAGTGCAGTTGTTTATCATCCAGCTAGCAAGGATGGCATGAGATTAAAGTGTGAGCAAATGTAGTTTAAATTTCAGAATAAACATCTTCATGCTTAGATCTGCAACATTATGGTGTAGCTTCTGAAGTTAAAGTGAAGATTCATCTCATGGCAGACGAAGCTTCACTGGCAGAATCACTAAGGCTGACACCACAGAAAGTCTGTCCATCTCTGTTTTCCATAACATGTAATTTATATGTGGTGTTGTGCTTATGATAGTGCTCCTTTCTAATTGTAATAAGAGTCTTTGGTTTTCTTGTCACTGATGTCTTTATCATTATCTTCAAAACAGGACAAAGTAAAAGAATGTATTTTATTAAATGGGAAATACACATATTTGTAGGTGGGGAAAAAATCAGCCTACAGTGTTCTAACTACTGCAGAATAAAAAAAAAAAGAATAAAATGCAGTTTACTCATTGTTGAGGTGAGAATAAAGACTGAGGTCCCAGAGGAAGAAAGCAAGGAGACAGTGTTTTTAAATATTGTCCTAGATAGTTTGAAAGAGAAAATGACGCTGAGGGGAGATGTCATTGCGGTCTACAACATCCCTGTTAGGAGAAAAGAAGAAGCAGACCCTG
This sequence comes from Acridotheres tristis, assembly GCA_037013685.1. Taxonomy (NCBI): domain Eukaryota; kingdom Metazoa; phylum Chordata; class Aves; order Passeriformes; family Sturnidae; genus Acridotheres; species Acridotheres tristis. The sequence goes on from CM072919.1 coordinate 14,539,449, forward strand.
ATCCCTTCTCTGTGGTTCCCACTGACAGGACCTAGGTGAATGGCCTAAAGTTGTGTCAGGGGAGGTTTGGGTTGGATTTCAGGAAAAGTTTCTTCTCCTAGATGGTATTTGGGCACTGAAGTAGGATCCCCAGGGCAGTGGTCACAGCACCAGCCTGACAGAGTGCTAGAAGCCTTTGGACAATGCTCTAGCACATTGTGTGACTTGGGCTGTCCTGTGCAGGACCACGAGTTGGACTCTGATCCTGACAAGTTCCTTCCTACTCATGTTGGAATGTTCTATGATTCTGTGCAAGAAAAAAGAAAAAAAAATGGGGACACAAAAAAGAGTTCGTGCGAAAGAAATTCTTGAAAGATGCTTTCATTGCCTGGGGATCACAAGAATTCTAAAGCATGTGAAACTACAAACATATTGCACATAGAAAGGCGACTGACTCATAACTATAGGCTCCCAAAAACTTTATATGTATCCCTGTGAACACATAGATTTTTACATGTTATTCCTGTAAACATAGAGTTTGATATTCTTAAATATGATGTTTGAGTGGATTAAAGTGTAGCAAAGTGTTCATTCATGGGAGTTTTATCTAATGTACAAGCAAGGGAATAGAGAAAACACTGGTCATTTCGGCATGCCAATAGGTTAAATGCATCATTAAAAGCCACTTCTTTTCACTTCAGGGTGAATAATCAAGTGCTTACAAACCTCTTTATTTATTTATTTCATATTTATTCATAGCTATAGCTAAAAATGCTCAGAAGTGTAGATAGAGAAATACTTATATGTGAAAAGCAAAGCATCTTGTGGCTTTCTGTGTCCATTGCATCCACTTCTATTATCCACAGCACAAAAATGCTGAAAATTACGGAATTGTTCTGTGAAGAACTCTAGAAATTAATGCAACACTGAAAAGCAAGATATTATTGAGTCACTCAGTTGACAGTTTATCAAAGATTCTTCAGTGTCTTGGTTTAAAAGACAGGTATTTGCTAAAAGAGACAGGGGCCTCTTTTTGAAAAGGAGAGTATAAACGCCCCCTCCCTTCACTTTACTATGATTTTGAAATTAAAGGGCTCTCAGGTGGAGATATGGGGGTAGGAATAACAGTTCTTTACTGAGATAGACATATATATATATATATATATGTAACAAGGGAAATACAATAACAATAACTGTGAGATCAACAGCACCAGAGCAGCAAACCCAGTGATCAGTTCTCCCGGCTGCGGACACCTTTCCTGTGCGGTGCAGTCTCCGTTCTGGCGCTGCCTGCCAGCTCTCGCTGAGCAGGGAGGAGATGCGGTGATCCCACGGGGCTGGAGGGCGCTGCGGTGAATGGCGTCTGTGTCCCTGATGGGAAGGATGGAGGGGAGACGCTGCTCATGGATCTCAGGGCAGTGTCAGTCCTGATGCTCCAAAAGGATGTGCTGGAGTCGGCAGGAGATGCAGGAGAGAGAGAGTGTCCGAGCAGGGAGGTTGCGGGATCCCACAGCCAAGGAAGGCAGCTCCCGGCGTTGGGATGGCAGAGCGGAATTTCTATAGACCGTCCTTCTCTGAGCCAGACGAGCGAGAGAACCAGAGAGCAGCCCCTGCCCCACCTCTCCTTTTCCAGTATTGCCTTCCTCCTCCCCCCTTCGAGAGAAACTGTTACTAGCTAGGTTGTAGCCCAAAATACTTAGCATAACAATGGGGAAAATTCCACGGAAAGAAAAGGGAACAATTCAACCCCCAACATTATCCACCTCTGAATTTTTCCCATACTAATATGCTACATCAAATTAAAACCATTACATTATATACATACATGCAGTTACAGGTATAGGCACAGTACCATAGGTATTTCACCCCAAAACAAGATTTCTTTGGGGTATGCATTGGGTCTCTCCATCCTTTTGCATCACCCACCAGGTGCAACCTGGTCCCTGAGCATATTTGCAATCCTGGATGGGATTGTCTTTGTTGGAGGCAGGATTCACCCAAACAGTTTTTCCTAGCACACCTCTCATGTGTACCACTGGAACCTTATCTCCATCTGTGTCTTGGTTTGAAAAGACAGGTATGGTCTAAGGAAAGGCAGGAGCCCCTTTTCTGCAATGCAGAGTGCAACCCCCCTCCCTTTTAATTATTTTAGGTCCAAATCAGACGCCTTCAGGCAGGAGATATGGGGATGTGAATAACAGTTCTTTACTGGTATCTAACAAGGCAGAAAACAACAACAGCTATAAGAAAATTGGCAACAGAACAGAACAGTCTAGCTCCGCTCCAGTCCCCCTTGGCCTCAGGCCGTCTCCCTGTGCTCAGTTCCCGGTGCTGGGGGCAGGGCGGGTCCCGCGCAGTTGAAGAGGGGCTGGAGTGATGGCGGCGGAGGCCCAGGGGTGAGAGGGGATGGGAAGGTGACTCCCCCCCCTCACGGTGTCGGTCGTGGTGCTCAGCAGGGTGTCCAGAGATAGTAGCGTAAGATGGGAGAGCAGCAGAGCGAGGTCCAAAGGCAGGGAGTGTGGGTCTCAGTGCTGGGATGGCAGGGGGAGATGCCAGAGCGAAGCCCAGGTGGTCTTTCCACTCCACGAGCCCAGCGAGAGAGAGAGCTCTGCTCCAGACCCCCCATCCCACCTTTCCTTTTCCGGTTCCCCCCCCTCCTCCACCCACCCCCCTACGGGAGAGCATTATCTGTCGTTTTAAGGTGTAGCCACAACTACTTAGCATAACAATGGGAGGAATTCACAGAAAGAAAAGGGGAACAATCCAACCCCCAACATTATCCACCCCTGAATTTCTCCCATACTAATATGCTATATCAAATTAAACTGTTACATTATATATACATACATGCAGTTAGAGACATAGGCACAGTACTATAGGTATTTCACCCTAAAACAAGGTCTCCTTGGGGTATGCATCGGGTCTCTCCATTCTTTTGCATCACCCACCAGGTGCAACCTGGTCCCTGAGTGAATACAACTCCATGGATGGGATTGTCTTTGCTGGAGGCAGGATTCACCCAAACAGTTTTTCCTAGCATACCTCTCATGTGTACCACTGGAACCTTATCTCCATCTGATATTCCCAAGGGCTCAGATTGGGCAGGGCCTGCTCGATTAGTGGAACCTCGGGTGTTCACTAACCAGGTGGCCTTTGGTAGATTAATCTCCCAGTTCTTGAAAGTTCCCCCACCCAGTGCCTTCAAGGTGGTTTTAAGCAGGCCATTGCACCGTTCAACTTTCCCTGCAGCTGGTGCATGGTAGGGGATATGGTACACCCACTCAATGCCGTGTTCTCTAGCCCAGGTGTTTATAAGGCTGTTCTTGAAATGAGTCCCATTGTCTGACTCAATTCTCTCAGGGGTACCATGCCTCCAAAGAACTTGTTTTTCCTGTCCCAGGATGGTGTTCCGAGCAGTGGCATGGGGCACAGGGTAGGTCTCTAACCACCCAGTGGTGGCTTCCACCATGGTCAGTACATAGCGCTTGCCCTGGCGAGTTTGAGGCAGTGTGATATAATCAATCTGCCAGGCCTCTCCATACTTATATTTGGCCCATCGCCCCCCATACCAGAGGGGCTTCACCCGCTTGGCTTGCTTGATGGCAGCGCACGTCTCACAGTCATGGATAACTTGAGAAATACTGTCCATGGTTAGATCCACCCCTCGGTCTCGTGCCCACTTATAGGTGGCATCTCTGCCCTGATGACCTGAGGCATCATGGGCCCATCGAGCCAGGAACAACTCTCCCTTGTGCTGCCAGTCTAAATCTATCTTTGACACCTCTATCTGTGCCACCTGATCTACCTGCTCATTGTGTCGGTGTTCCTCATTAGCCCGACTCTTGGGGACATGGGCATCTACATGACGGACTTTCACAGGCAGCTTCTCTATCCTGGTGGCAATGTCTTTCCATTCATTGGCAGCCCAGATTGGTTTTCCCCTACGTTGCCAGTCAGCCTTTTTCCACCTTTCCAGCCATCCCCACAGAGCATTGGCTACCATCCAAGAATCAGTGTAAAGGTAGAGTTTTGGCCACTTCTCTCTCTCAGCAATGTCCAGGGCCAGCTGAACAGCTTTGAGTTCAGCAAGCTGGCTTGATCCACCTTCTCCTTCGGTAGCTTGTGCAACCTGTCGTGTGGGGCTCCATACGGCTGCTTTCCACTTCCGGTTCATCCCCACGATGCGGCAGGAACCATCAGTGAAAAGAGCACAGCGTGTTTCATCTGCTGGCAGTTGGTTATACGGTGGGGCTTCTTCGGCCCGGGTCACTTGTTCCTCTTCCTCTTCGTTGGCAAGGCCAAAGTCTTCCCCTTCCAGCCGGTTGGTAATTATCTCCAAAATCCCAGGGCGATTCGGGTTTCCAATACGGGCGCGTTGTGTGATGAGGGCAATCCATTTACTCCATGTGGCGTCAGTGGCATGGTGGGTTGAGGGAAACTTTCCTTTAAACATCCACCCCAGCACTGGCAGTCGGGGTGCCAGGAGGAGTTGTGTTTCCGTGCCAACCACCTCTGAGGCAGCTTGAACTCCTTCATAGGCAGCCATGATTTCCTTCTCTGTGGAAGTGTAGCTGGATTCAGACCCTCTCTAACTTCAGCTCCAGAATCCCAGAGATTGGCCTCATGTTTCACCAGGCACCTTCTGCCAAAGGCTCCAGGACAGACCATGGTTCCTGGCTGCAGAGTAGAGCACATTCCTCACTTCTGGTCCCATCCTGACTGGGCCAAGGGCTATGGCACGAGCGATCTCCTGCTTGATCTGGGCGAAGGCTTGCTGCTGCTCAGGGCCCCAGTGGAAATCGTTCTTCTTGCGGGTGACCAGGTAAAGAGGGCTCACAATCTGGCTGTACTCAGGAATGTGCATTCTCCAAAAGCCTATGGCACCTAGGAAAGCTTGTGTTTCCTTCTTGCTGGTTGGTGGAGACATTGCAGTGATCTTATTGATGACCTCACTGGGGATCTGGCGCCGTCCATCTTGCCACTTTACTCCCAGAAACTGGATCTCTTGGGCAGGCCCTTTGACTTTGCTCTTTTTAATGGTGAAGCCGGCTCCCAGCAGAATCTCAATGATCTTCTTTCTTTTCTGAAATACCTCCATTGCCGTGTCCCCCCACACAATGATGTCATCAATGTACTGCAGATGTTCTGGAGCTCCACCCTTCTCCAGTGCAGCCTGGATCAATCCATGACAGACGGTGGGGCTGTGTTTCCACCCCTGGGGCAGTCGGTTCCACGTGTACTGCACACCCCTCCATGTGAAAGCAAACTGAGGCCTGCACTCTGCTGCCAGAGGAATGGAGAAGAATGCATTGGCGATGTCAATGGTGGCGTACCACTTGGCTGCCTTGGACTCCAGCTCGTACTGCAGTTCCAGCATGTCCGGCACAGCAGCGCTCAGCGGTGGAGTCACCTCATTCAATGCACGATAGTCCACTGTCAGTCTCCACTCTCCTTCAGATTTACGCACAGGCCAGATGGGGCTGTTGAAGGGTGAGTGGGTTTTGCTGACCACCCCTTGGCTCTACAGCTCACGGATCATCTTGTGTATGGGGATCACGGCATCTCGATTTGTCCGGTACTGCCGGCGGTGCACTGTCGAGGTAGCAATTGGCACCTGTTGCTCTTCCACCCTGAGGAGTCCCACTGCAGATGGGTTTTCTGATAGCCCAGGCAGGGTGTTCAACTGCTTAATGCCCTCTGCCGTCACAGCAGCTATTCCAAAAGCCCACCTGAGTCCCTTTGGGTCTTTGTAATAGCCGTTCCTGAGGAAGTCTATGCCTAGGATACATGGTGCCTCTGGGCCAGTCACAATTGGATGTTTCTGCCACTCTTTCCCAGTCAGGCTCACCTCAGCCTCCAGCAGAGTCAATTCCTGAGATCCCCCCGTAACCCCAGCAATTGAAACAGGTTCCTTCCCGACATGTCCCGATGGTATTAATGTACATTGTGAACCAGTGTCAACCAATGCTCTGTGTTCCTGTGGCTCTGATGTGCCAGGCCATCGGATCCACATTGTCCAAAAGATCCGGTTTTCCCGTGCCTCTCCCTGGCTAGAGGCAGGACCCCTCTAGCCCTGGTTATTATTTCTCTCCTGAGCATACATACTGGAGGTTCCTTCAAGGGGATCTGACAGATCATCCTCCCTTCTGTAATAGCCTGTGGCTTGGTCATGGGAGGCTGAGGCTACCTTCACTTTAGTGGAGCTCCCTCAGTTAGTGTTTCCTTCCCTGAGTTGATGCTCCCTTGCTGCCAGGACGGAAGTGGGTTTCCCATCCCACCTTCTCATGTCTTCCCCGTGGTCACACAGAAAGAACCACAGGTCAGCGTGTGGGGTGTACCCTCTCTCCCTAGCCAGGGGACATTGGGCTCTAACTACGAGGTCTGTGACTCGCACTGGTCCTGCATGGGAATTGTTCCTCCTCACCTCCTCCCTCACCTCCCTCACCTTCTCTTGGAGGCTTTTAATTACAGCAGAGACATGGGCCTGCATTGGGCCATTGATCATACTGCCAAAACCCTTAAGCTTGTTAGCAACAGAGCCCACTGTCACCTGGTTGTTATCAGCATTAATTGTTGCAATAAAGGTGATATATTGAGCTGGCCCTAGGTTTGCCAGATTCCACAAATCTGTCCTGTGCACCTGACCTTGCCAGGGTCATTGTCATGCTGTCCATCCCTCCCAAAGAGCACCTCCAGCACTGCCACTTCTCTCAGCTTTTGGATCCCTTCCTCAAGGGTCTTCCAATGCATTCTATGGTGGTACTCCTGCATTCTCTCTCTGTGGACAAACCCCTCTCTTACAGTCATTAAAAGCCATTCCCAGAGGGAAAGGAGGCCTGGCTCCCTTACAGATACCTGGTCCACACCTAAGTCCTGGGTCAAGGGTCCCAAATTCCTTGCCTCAGTACCATCCAGTTGCACACCTGTACCCATAAGGTCCCAGACCCGCAGTAACCAGGTTGTAAAAGGCTCACGGCCCCGTCGTACAATGTCTTTTCGCAGGTTATGGAGACTCTCGTATGACAGGGACTCGGTGATGATCTCAACTTCTGGCTCCCCTGCTGATTCTGAGGGTCCTTCTTCTTGACCCTTATTATCTAGGTGCCTTGTTTTCATCTTAGATTTTCTAGTTTCCACAGGGGTGACTATTGCTGGCTCAGGTGCGCTTGCAGTTCAGCTGGAACCTGGACAGATGGAATATCTGTGGGTTCCACTGCTGCACCATCAGACTCTCCCTCTTTAAGGCAGGGGGAGGGTTTCTCACCAGCTGGGGAGAGGTATTCCTTCAGCATCTGGCCCATCTCACGTATCTCCTTTGCTAGCATCCCCCACCCATTCTGGGTGGTTCCTTTCCGAGGTGGGCTGTGGGGCAGGGTCAGGCTCTGGGGCAGCATCACTGTTTCCTGAGGTATCAGGGTTGTTATCCAAGTCAATCTCCCCTTATCTCTGAATGTTAGATAGAACAGCTTTAACAGGGATATCAGCAACACCAGCCACAGTATAATGTCATTAGCATTTAGAGCGGATTGGAACCCCTTGAAGACTGGTGGGGTGAACTTCAAGAACCCTGTGATGGGTTGAGAAAAAATTTCACCTGCTGCCACTTCCTCACAGTAAGTACCATTATTGAAGTAGCCCCAGAAACACACACTTAGAGTGCGATAGCTCTGAATCCATGTGGCCATCTTCCAGAGAAATTTAAGAATCCGTGAATTCCTCAACTGATCAACCAACATAATAAACCGGATAATAGCCACAGTAACCTTGGTTATGAAACTCATGTTTAAAAAAGGGCTTGCAAATGGGAGAGATATAGCAGTGACCACATGGAGGCCAATCCAGGGTAAGCTGGACAGCATGGTGTCACCTACCACAAGCTTGGGTAATTCAAGAACTGTTATTCCTTTTTTCACCCCTCTCTCAATGTCCTGAGGCAATGCCCCTGTTCGGGCGCCAAAATTTGTCTTGGTTTAAAAGACAGGTATTTGCTAAAAGAGACAGGGGCCTCTTTTGGAAAAGGAGAGTATAAACCCCTCTCCCTTCACTTTACTATGATTTTGAAATTAAATGGCTCTCAGGTGAAGATATAGGGGTAGGAATAACAGTTCTTTACTGATTGATTTTATATATATATATATATATATATAAAACAAGGGAAAGAAAACACAACAATAACTGCGAGATCAACAGTAACAGAGCAGAAAACCCAGTGAACAGTTCTCCCGGCTGTGGACACCTTTCCTGTGCGGTGCAGTCTCCGTTCTGGCGCTGCCTGCCAGCTCTCGCTGAGCAGGGAGGAGATGCGGTGATCCCACGGGGCTGGAGGGCGCTGCGGTGAATGGCGTCTGTGTCCCTGATGGGAAGGATGGAGGGGAGACGCTGCTCATGGATCCCAGGGCAGTGTCAGTCCTGATGCTCCAAAAGGATGTGCTGGAGTCGGCAGGAGATGCAGGAGAGAGAGTGTCCGAGCAGGGAGACTGTGGGATCCACAGCCAAGGAAGGCAGCTCCCGGCGTTGGGATGGCAGAGCAGAGTTTTTAGCGACCGTCCTTCTCTGAGCCAGACCAGCGAGACAGCAGAGAGAGCAGCCCCTACCCCACCTCTCCTTTTCCACTGTTTCCCCTCTCCCTACCCCCTTCGAGAGAAACTGTTACTAGTTAGGTTGTAGCCTAAAATACTTAGCATAACAATGGGGAAAAATTCCACAGAAAGAAAACAGAATTCCACCCCCAACATTCAGCCAGAGGGAAACATAAGTATCAACTAAAAGAGAAGACACAGTATAACAGAACACTTATACATAGAAGACAAAGGCTAGAAGAACTAAAAGGGATAAAAGCTATAGCTTGGCAAATTTGATCCAGTATTGTAACAACTAGTTTTACAGTATCACCAGGTTACAGGTGTCCAGGGATATCAGATTGTCCATCCCTCAAATTTTCTTTAAACTCAAGGCAGGACATTATTTGAGGAGTGAGATGCTTCAGCAATCAAGAGTCAAATGAAGTGAGTTTTCAGGGGCTATATAATTTCAGATGATCTATAATAACAATAATTCTAGCATTTAAAATTCTGAGCTGAAATTTTTTTTTAACTTAGTGCCTTTCATCCAAGTGATTTAAAGTGCTTAACAAACACTGATGAATTAATCCCCTCAACACTTGAGAAAAGTAGGTAATTATTACTAGATATGCTTTTCAGATATGTAAGCTGTGAATCTGTAAAGTTAAGTGATTTGTCAAAGGTTGCGAAACAAGGAAATATCAGCTATGGACTGTTGGAAAATCTGGGATGTGAGAACTCATAACTATGTATTATATTCTGGATAGAACAGTTGATCTTTTAACTTCTTAGCAGTCAGGTGTTAACGAAGTATTTGCAATGGCAAAGAAAGAGATCTGCACAGAGGAGGTGAGGGATTGGAGTGCTGATCAGTGAAGCTGGGAGATTATTGAAAAAATACCAGGGAGAGGATACTGTTTATTTAACAAAACCAAAACCAAAACAATGGTATTAATAAAGTTGGGCATGCAGTACTTTTTCTTTGTCTAAAATGATGGTGGAAGATGCTTAAAAAGATGTTAAAAGGCACTGTTTATTGAAACTACTCACCACAGACAGCATGCTCTGAGCTTCCACTCCCTATCTGATTAAATACAGCTTGGTGCTGCCTGGTATCAGAAGGCAGGGTGTCCATAAATCCTGGCCTGGATTATGTTACATTAAACTTGGCAAAATTCTGATTTCACTGTAAGCAGTAGTAAAATTCTTCCAGATTTCATTCTTAATCCCGGTGCAGTTCCTAACGAGAGTATTTTGGGTACTGCTGGAAAAGGCATTATTCCACAGTTCTAGTTTTCTTAATGGGGTGACTCCTACAGAAACTACGGTTCTATTAGGCAAGCCTTGACTGTTCAAGAACAGCTGAGGAAAGCAAATGAAAAGGAATAATAGCTTTCAGAACTGCAATATCATGGAATTGTATTTGTGGATAACTACCCGAGCTAGTAGTGATCTTCAATCCACAGTCAATTGTAACTTCAGGGACCCACAGGAAAGTCTCATCTACAGATGTGAAGCAGATGCTTCTACAGAAGTACTGAACTCAAATGCCTCAGGCCTCCCAGTAAAAAAGAAGACAAAATTCTTCTCTACCTCTCTTTGTAAAATACACTGAGATGCTGAGTATCTAAACTATGATGCTGAGGCCTGAAATTTTTTCCTTGTTTACAACTAATAGTATTTTCCATATATTCTTCTGCAGGCTCCTTGACTGAACAAGCTATGTCTTGATACCTGCAACAAATGTAAATGCAACAAATCAAAGAATTTTCTTGTATACTTTGGAGTGAAGTTTACAAGCATCTGAAATACTTTATTTTTTTTTCTGTTAGCTGCAAATAAAAGAAAATCATGCTAGGAGATCTGATGCAGTATTCTGAGATTTAATGCCACCGTATTGCATATTGCAGATATTCTATTCGGTGTTGTTATGTTTCTTACTCACTGCAAGTGAAATCCAGATCTCACTGAAGTCCCTGATGAATTTTGCCTTCATTTTCCTAAGCAGACCAAATAAAAAACTTGAAACGTAGAATGTCTAGGCCCATACACATGACTGAGAAGTTATTGGCAAGCAAGGCTGAATGCTTTCAAACAATTGTTATGCATATGCAGTACAAACAATAGTATATTGTGTATGTGGAAACTTTGTGCAAGTCTGAGACCTTTACTGCTTCTCTGTCTTTTGATGTTAAACTGCCACTTCTTTTAAAATGCATGCTACCAAATTACAACCAGCTCTTATAAATCAAAAGGAAAGAGCCGAGAGAAAATCAGAGTAATATGAGTGCAGTTATACTGGACAAATGTAACCTGACTTGCTTTTTAAATGCAGTTTCTTAAACGAGTATAAGAAAAAAAAATAAATACAATAGATGAGGAAAAGGGGAAAGGAGAGTAGAAGCATTTTGGGAAAACAATACAACAAAGCATCTGTTTTTTTCAGTTGTCTAAAGGTCTGACATGCAGGGTACTGTTCTTTTCCAACCATTTTTCTTTTTAAATGTTTCCACATACCTTTAATATATTCCATCTATGCTTAGAGAAAATAATGAACTGATGAATAGATGATACTTTGAAGGGATTAACTGACTGCTGTGGAACAAACTAGATGGACTGCAAACTACTCCCAAAACTTAGTGAACTTATTATTTATAGCTCCTTTCCAACAAAAAAGCGCAATATAGTCAAAATTAAGTAGTCTTTCTTTGAAAATTGTAGTTATTTTGATAAAAAGTGCTGTCAAAGCAACAAACATTAATGCCACAAACTCTAGATCATTCACTTTCATGTAAGGTTTACGAGGCTCCTTGTGAGAATACTTCATAGTTAAAGTATGCCTTCCCTTGGGTATCACACAAGCATTTAATTCTTGTTTTGGCATTGGGCCCATTATGTTTATGAGGTTCTTCAGAGCAGTGGAATTGATGACCACAAAAGCGAAATTGAGAGTTACTTGAGTTACTTATTTTAAAGCATTATTATAACCTTTCAAGGTTTTCAGGACCAAAAAAAAAAAAAAAAAAAAAAGGAAAAAAAGTGCTAAAGAGCTCTTTTACAGAGATAGATGATAGATAGATAAGGACTTTGTTGCAAAAAAGCTTTAGAGGTCCATATTTTGTGGACATGTGACAATATAAGCAGTCATGTCAGGCTTTATACCACTGGGCTATTTATTGTGCTATAATGATAGCCCTTGCTGCTTTGCCAGTTACATTAAATACCACTTACTACACTTTCTTGATCTACAGTATTTTTGTTAGCAAGGATAAGTTTGCAGGTAAAACTTCAACTCAACTGAATATTCTTTGATTTTTCATGTAAGCTTTTCCATTACTAGCAAAACTTAATAACATATTTCATTAACCTTGGTTTATTGTCTATCACATATGTAAATTTACACTACAGATAAAAGAATCCCTAAAGTCTTAAAGCATATGCAGTGGAGCATGATTTTGTACAAGCCATGCAAAAGAAACTGTGCTGTGTCATATCTGCATGATTTTGACAAGATTGTGTTAAGTGTCTTGCTACAGCTTTTCTCACAAATGACTTGTAAATCACTCTTTATGACAATTTGCATGGATTCTGGGCACAAACAGATTTTATGACAACACAAATTTTCTTTAACATGTGAAAGATGTAGCCACTCTAGGTCTAATCCTGTTGGATTAATTCCAGTAAAATTCTAAACATCCTTTACTGCACCAAAGATAAGGAAATATAATATGCTCTGTGTGCGACAGTCTCACTCAGCACCTTGCAGGAGCAGGATGTTTTACTGAGCACTGGGATACAGAAGTTGCAACCTTAGTGGTACACTATGAACAAAGAACATCCACTCTGCAGCTAACAAGGTCAGGTAGACAAACTCAGACTTTAACGTCAAGCTTCTGTTAAATGGGAATATGTGGCAATAAAATTAAGTGGCAAATCCCTTCTGATAAAGTTCTGATATTCTATTACATGTCAAAGGAGGATCAAACCAATCAAATCCTAGGTAACTTGGTAATAAAAAACCTTCACTCTGACTATTGACCTCAGACCTCAGAGTGCCACATTCTGATTCCATTTGCCCCAGTCTTTTCCCCTTCTTCCCTTTCATTTTCCCTCTGAAGTAAAGTTTAATAGCTACACAAAATTTATCATTACCTATTTCTTGGCTCAGGAAAGATACAGCAACATTTGCACAGCAGATAACAGCAATTATCACTCAAAATGAAAAAATGTTTACTTTATTTTACTTTTTAATAAAAAAGTTGTTGCTTTTTTTAAATGATAGTGGATCTCTTGATTCCACCAGCCTTTAGTTAATGTGATGTTCCACTCTGTTTCTACCACATGCCTGTTGACAAAAGGATTTCAGAAGACAATTACTGTTTTCTTTTGTTTATGGTGAAACACTAAATGATCTAAGAATACAGAGCTGATTTTATAAGATATTAATAGTCCCTCCTAATTAAGAAGTCTGCTTATGAATTCTTTTCAAAATCTTACTTCTACCCTTTTAGGATTTATCACTAGTCCTTCAATTCTTGATTTTGGCATTTTCCTTCAACATATGTAAGATAGTCCTACATTTCAGAATTATTTTTTCAGTTATCTGTTAGCTGGATTCCACTATCTCCTGTTTTCTTCCCTTTGAAATGGGAGGTTGGAAAAATTAGTTTCGACAACATCTTTCCAATGTCAAAGGCACAATTCATGTCTATGGAGTGCCTGTGGCCAAGTCCAAAATGAAGGGCAGTAAAAGCAAATGATTGCCAAAAAGGTGTGAAATTAATTTCTTAACTGTACAAGTTTGTAACTTCAATTTAAAAGAGTAATATTTTAAGGAATAATTTTCATTAAGCAGAGAAGTGCATGCAAAAGCTCATCCGAGATGAAACTTGTAAAAAAAAATCATAACGAAGGAAGAGGGATCACGAGTGCCAAAAGACTACTTTCTCTCATTTAAGTTTTTGATATTATGGTCTGAGAAAATAAAATTCTCATATTTTCTCCTCTGACAGTACAGTGCTCTAGAAGGCTATGGCACAGCTGATGGTAAGGAGAATAATATTCACTTAGAACTGGCACAAAGGAGACAATGCGATTCAAAATGTTGCAATGTTTTCATAAATACGTTCTCCACTATATCCACAGCACCTTCACTGACAGTGAGACTTCAACCAAAGTCTTGTTAAATAGTCCTAAAAAAATTTAACCTTGTTGCTTTTCTACATCTGGCTTTCCATGACGATTATCAGACTGGTATTTGTCAAGCTGATGTCTGTTTTGTTGGCATAGATCACACAAGGCAGCTAATTCTGCTCTGTTCTTGTTTGGCTGAGTCTAATCTCCTGGAATTCAAGAGTCAGCCAAACTTGGTATATGTGGTGGAAAAGGTTGCAAATCTGCAACAAATGTGTTATGTTAGTAGACCTCTCTGATTTAGGAATGAAGAGGGTTAAGAAAATGTCCTTTCTCTAATGACTCTGTCTTGAAAGTTGTTGTTTGTTGTGCTTATAAATGTCTTAGATAACCCCACTCTTTCTATTTCCTGTTGGAAGTCACACAAATACAAATACCCAGGCATGAATGTGACATCTTTTATTTCAAAAACATTGAGGCCTCAGTCTTCAAACTCTACTCTGCAAACTGTACAGAAATACAGTTTTTAAAGGAAAGGGTGTGTTTTCTCTTAGGTACAGAAGTCTAAGGACAGGCTTTTTAATTAAAAGCATTGTTAGAGTCCAAACAGTATAGGTAAAAACACTGAGTCCTCCACCCCACCTACAGTAAATAACTCTTCTGCTTTTTATCACTGAAAACTCCTGAGATTTCTTTCTTTCAGCAAAATCCTTCCAAAGTGCATAGCTGCACATAGACTTCTCCAGAGTTTGCTTGCTAATTGACTGCAATAATATATACCCGTCTTATTTCTGTTCTTTTAACCAGATTAGATTTCCTCCCCGGCCAAAAGGACCTTGTCCCATGGCTGCAGCACCAGTGTTGCTGTACAAAGCCAACAGGATTGGACGAGAAGCTGCACCAAACACCCCTGGGGGTAACCTTTGTGCCGTGCTGGCAGACGCCTTGGATGGCATCATCTGCACAGGCCATGTGTCACCCACGGCACCCAGCAATGCCCTGCCAGGTCTGCTCCCTTGATCAGCACAGCATCTCCTCGGCACAGAGGCGTGTGCTGAGCCTGCCTTAGTGAAGCAGCTCCGAATTTCCTGAATGCAGAGACTGTCTCATGCCATTCAACTACGTCTGCATGCAAACTCCTTAGAGCTGTCTTTAGACTGTAAAACTCTTGCTTGTGCAACATATCAGGGCAGTGATGGCTTCCAGTGCTAACTTAGTGCAGAATTGTGGCACGATCTGTAATAACCTACTCTGCAGCTCTGTTGTTTGGGGTTCTTAATGTTGACTCATTTTCAGTAAGGTGAGTAATGTTAGTTAAGGGGTGGTACTGTGTGATGAGGGAACAGTGTCAAAGTCTAAGGCTTTGCTAGGTACTGAAAGATACGCACAAGCAAGCACACGGTTTTGCAACAGTAGGAACTGTTTATGATTTTACAGCTATGATTCATATATAAAATGAACCGCAAGAATAATGATTGCAGTTGCACAAACTTAAATTGAAAATCATCCTGAAAGTTGATTAAATTCTGAAAATTATTAAAGGGTATCTTGTGAATTTTTTATTCTTGTAAAGTGGGCTATTAATAACAAAAATTAATAATCATGTTTACTACACAGAGTTTTATGGCAATCAGGTACAGGATTTCCAGCATGTTTCCAGGTGATAACCTGTGCCTTGATTTTCTAACTTGTTTTTCCTCACTTATCTGGACACAGACAAAAAAAATACCCTAGTTGTCTATCCCATGCAACAATGCTTAAACTAGTAACAAACAATATACCCATGTCTATAAGACAAGATTAATGATTTTTCCATTAATTAGTGTATCACTACAAAACCAAGAACCACATATACCTGCAAACACCTGTTTCTGCTCATATAATTGTGAATTCAGTATTTGGTTTTACATGCATGTATACCTCTTTTAGTCTTCGGAGGGTTTTATTTTGTTTGTCTGTTATTGTTTAAATCTCCTGTTTTGAAAAGACTGCTTGAAAAGAGAGTTTCTAAACAAACACTGATGTTCTAGACCACCATCTGCAATTATTCAGTGCAGAGAAAGAATCCTGAAAGGCTAACTTTCATCATGAGGAGTCCAGAAAAATGCAGTCTCAGCATGGGCATTTGAACAGCAAGCAACACAAAATATCATTTAAGAGTATCACAAGGTCAAATGTGATTAATATTTACCTTAGCTGGCTTAAGTCCTGCCCTGTCATCATAGGAGATGCACAGATGCTGAAATGAGACCCTGCTCATGTAACATAATCTGTATAACCTGTATAGCCTATCTGCTCAATACAGAGCTTTTTGCAGGAACAAACAGCAGTCTTTGCAATAACTACATTGATACTGTCCACTGTCTCTGACTTTATTTTTACAGTACAGTACTTAATCTTTCTTGCACCTACAAGCTTTAAATACTTGTTTCTACAGAGATAATACCAAAACTGGAGGTTTTGCAAGATCCAGACTCTTTAATAAATTAAGATTGAGCAATTGCTTTCAAAAGTCTTTAAAAAAGATCTTTAAATTAATGTCTTTAGGAATTGAAGTGGATAGGAAAAGGAAAGCTCTACATTTATCCTAGGGCCATGGATTCTCCTCCATCGACTTTATTGATGAGCTATTTCAGTTATTCTTACTGAATCAATATTAATGACAAATCAGTGCAACAAGCTTTACATTTCATAAAGCCAGAAAGTCTACACAGGGTCTTGAGTGGGTAGAAACAAATGCTTTTATTTGGCCTTCCAAACTGACAGTATTAAAAATACTTTGACATCACAAAGGCATAGATTTTGAACTCTTTAAAGTGTGTCAACAAACAAATTCATAAATAGGTATTTAGCAAACATGAGCTAAAGTATTCATTAAGACAAACAAACGCAAACTTGAATGACAATACTATATCTTAGTTATTACCTACATGTACAGAGGGGATATTACATTTAACTTCAACATTTACCTCTGTCTAGGGATAGATAAATAACCTGCTTCCTTTTTTTTTTTTTTGAAAATCTTGTGCCGTGTAATTCTTTCCCCTTCAAGCTTTGGTGGGGGCGGGGGAAATCATGAAGTAGCTATATGAAGCTAGGAAATATTTTGGTTCCTTCTCAAAGTTTTACTCAATGTATTAAACTTTGCAAATTTCCAGACTAACATTAAAATAGTTATGTGCTGAAGAGATCTTGCTCAATTTGTGAGCTAAAGATCATTTGACTGCTCAACCAGATGCACAGGATTTGAGCTGACAAACTGAAATGGAAGCAAAGTTGATAACTAGACGATTTTCATTAAAAACAACAGCAAATTTTTAAGAACCATACGCAAAAAGGAACGTGCATGATTCCTGGACAAAATAAAATGCCTGAAAATATCTTGGAAAATTACCCCTCTAAAAGTTGTCTAAAATTCAATTATTGTATTTTGTGCTATGTCATTTTCTTTTTATTTTATACAAGGGTCTTGAACTTGCTTCTTTGAACATCCAAAACCATGAAGTTATTGAGCCTTGGTACATCACAGGAGAGTAAACAAATAATCTATCTCTGGTTGGTGGACTGGAAAATGAGGGTTAGGGGAGCAAGGGAGTCGCCAGACAGTCTAATAAAAATATCAAGAGTTTTCATTTAATTTTTCTATTCTAGCAAGTTGAAAATACTCACACACAAAACTAAATACTGGTTCAGGTTTGTATGAAGCCATTTCCTTACGTTCTTTTCATAAGATTATTTCTTCTTCCTATGAGGAAACAAAAAAAAGGACAAAAGAAATGGGGAGTACATACACAGAGTCTCTCACAGGCAAATGTGTTTGAGAGGAAAAAATACCTTTAAGGTAGAGAAATCACCTAGAAGAAAAGCTCTTATCCTGTTGAGAATATTTGCAATCAAATTAGGAACACACTTGTCTCTAATAGTATTATTTAAGCCCATGGTACCTATTCCTCTCATATGGAAATTAGTCTAAGATTTTGTTCAGAATTATTCCCTGACAGTTTACAGTATCAGGGATTACTGTAAAAGATGAGAGAATTTGTGATGATTAACCTTTCTGTTCAGCTATCAATCTGCAAAACTTGAAGCTGAGATTGCTTCTAAATAATTTTTTGTCAACATGTTTATGCAATCAGAGACTGATTAAAAAGATAAGAAAGCATGATGCTTTCAGGTCCTGAAAAATACAGGTCCAGGGTTACCGCTGATAAACAAAAAAAGCTGAAATCTTTTTCAGGCTTTTAGCAAAATATTGCAGATGATTTAAACACAGATAAACCACAGGAATAGATATATATATATATATTTTTTTTTTTTCACCTCGCTATGTTTAATAAAATGTTACTGAAATGTTAGCATATGATTTAAAAATGCACATTTTCACAAAATCTAGGGAAAAAAGTTTTAAGATGCAGCTATATATTTCACTATATTTCATATTTCCAGTATGCATCCATTTTTCCCTTAATTCTCTGGGTTTTAACAAGAGGAAAAAGCCCATGATACTTGCCTGTTGAATATCTTTTTGGAGTTAGTGTCAGGAAAAAAGGTGGATTGGGTCCTACCAGTTAGTTTTACTTCTGAAGCACTGCTCAAATTTATAGAAGATAAAAATCATATATACAAGCTATAGGAAAAATTTTCTGTTTTATGAATGACAAAGTATCCCTGAATGACAAAGACAAGTACTTAAATTATATTTTAACAACTTTGCCTACATTGTAACACCATAAATCATTTATATCTGTTCAAGATATCAAGAATTGCTGGACAATTACACAAATATTGTGCACTGTTAATGGCAATCAGCAAAGAAAAAAACATTCAGATACATCACTTTTCCATCAGACAAAGTCTTAGGCTGTGCTTAGTTTAATTATTTTGAACTATGTGATCAATTGAGGTAGTGACTGCTGCAGCACATCAACCCTCAGGAATTCTGTGCAGCCACCGAGGAAGTACAGGCTCTACAGTGGAGGGAAAAGGTTCCTTTGTGCAGAAGGTCCAGGGGCAGCTTGTCAGAGGCATTCCAAACACACTGTGCACACATACTAATTTTTCTAAACACTGTATTCAAAATAGTTTCACCGGTGCTGGATCACTTGTTAACAGTCTTTACCTTCCTAGCTAATGAACATCAATGCCAGGGGCCATTGGAACACAGAAGCATTTTACAACTGTGCCATCAATAACTGTGTAATCATGTAATCATGAAAATGGAGTGTGGGCTAGAAGCTGGCAAGTTCCTGCATATTTGATCAGTTCTGTGAACGGGTTATGATATTAAAAAATATTCTCACCTTCTCTTTATTAAACTGGTATTTCGTTTTACTCGTGGAATTAATTTACATCTTCACTCGAAAGGATTTATGTGTCTGCACTCTTTATAAACAACCAAGATACAGCCACCTACAACCTGCTTGCTAAGTAAAGCAGTGGAAAAGGATACACTCCTGCTATTGTTAGTATTTTTTATATTTTTTTTCCCAGTTATCAATAGTTTGCCTTCTTTTCACAGCTTTGTATGTGTTAAAAAAAACCCCAATCATTACAGTCCTGGAAGGACATTTTATATACTAGATTAAGCTCTGACTCTGCTATTAAAATGTATTTTAAGTTGTACAAACTGACCCCTTGCTCTTTCCCTGTGATACTTCCCACAAGGAGAACAAAGAGGAAAAAAATACTGAGCTTTTCTTACAAATGTGGCTGAGGAGATTCTTTGGGGAAAAAGAGTGTTATTTATTCTGCTTCCTACAATGGCAGTGATTTCCACATGTCTATCTGCGCTGGAGTAAAAAAAAGACTAAGGAAATATCGGATGTGCCTCTGCCTATTAAAAGAACTTAGCTGAAAGAGGGCAAAAAATCGGAATTTCTGGGCTCCTTATAATGAAAAGGAATGTAGAGAGTTTGTGTTTATGGTGCCTGTTTTACCTGGGTCATTTACTCGGCTGATGTACTTTGTAGGCTACTAACACTAATCTACAGATGTTAACACACTGTAAACAGGGCTGAAGGAAGACCATGGGGAGACAAGTTTTTAAGCTTTACTCTTAAACAAACAAATAACCTCCCCCCAAAACTAAAAATACACCCCAAAAATTTTTAAAAACCAACCCAGGGGGTTTGACTGTTTCTTTTTAACTCCTGCTCCGTCGCTTCAGTAACTTCCGAGCAGGGGGCGAAGAGCAGGAACCGCGGGCCGTCGGGATGATGCGAACGGTGAAGATTAACCCGCGATGTCCTTCTTCACGCTGAGGAAAACCACAGGGAAATGAGGAGCCCAGCGAGCAGCGGCGGCGCCGAGCCCCGCGCAGGATGCGGCCGCCGCTCGGCCCGCGCTGCGCCGCCGCGCCGCTGGGGGGAGTCGGGGCGCTTCCGACCGAGCCGCGCCTGAGGCGGGAGCGGCCCCGCGGACCGGGCCGGGCCGGGCCGGAGCACAGAGGGACGGGACGGACGCGGCACTGGCCGCCGTCACCCCAGCAACATCGGCGAGCGGGAGCGGCACAAGGAGGCCCCGGCCCGGCCCCGCCCCGCCCGCCGGAGCCGCTCACCTGCCCGCGCCGCTCCGCCCCCTCCGCGCACCCGCGGGCATTTGGCGGCCGAACGCCGGCCCACCGTGCCCCGCCGGCGGTGTTGGCGCGCCCGCGGCGGCGGGTGGCGGAGCGGAGCTCCCTCCGCGGCTGCGGAAGGTCGTCCCGCGCCCCGCCGGGTCCCGCAGCGCTGCGCGGTGCGTGCCGAGCCCCGCCGCGGGGGGAGCGCGGGGAAGGAGTTCGCTGTTTCGATGGAATTTCTCGGCACACGGTTTTTCGTGGCAGGCGGAAACTCGTCCGCACGCGGGTCCCGCGCCATGCTTGTCGCAGCATCCGGCGTTGAAATGGTTACCTTTAGCAGCAAGGCTGCACAGGAACCACTCCGAGTTCTTAGTAATTCAATTAGTCAGGTTTCCAGAAGGTGGGGTTGGGTCTTTTTTTTTTTTTCTTTTTTGGCATGGAGGAGGAGAAGCCTGGGACGACGCCTCCCTTCTCGTGTTGCAAGCCAATCAGGTCGAGGTGTAAAAAAAAAAAAAAATTAAAAAAAAAAGGGAAAAAAAAAAAAAAAAAGGAATCTGTAAGCAAACAGCAGGCTGTGTCCTGACTGGCTGCGTCCGCAAATCCCCCCCTTTCCAAAGTAAACTGCATGCAAAAATCCCACATGATCAAGCAGCAGCGCCCGTGCTTCGAGCTGGCTGCCTGCACCTCCTCGTCGTCTTCATCCCTCAGGCACACCGGCGCCAGATCGGACCCTCCCGTGTGCATGTATGTATGCGTGCCGTGTGTGTGTGTGTGTGTGTGCGCGTCTGCGTACCTCGCTATACCGCCTATACATCTCTGCGGCTGCCTGTCGCACACACGCATGCACAGAGACAGCTCAGCACGCCAGGCTCCTAGCTTTTCCAGGTTGCTGATGTCGGATTTACACGCAGTGAAGGGACCGGTCATTGCAACAGGGGGCGTGACTGTTTAAAGATTTTTTTTTTTCTCTCCCATAAAGCTTTTTTTTTTTTTTTTTTCAAAACTGACTTTTGCCCCTCCAATCCTCGTCGCTCTTTACGATCCCTCCCTGCCTGCCGCTGCATTCAAGTTTATTTATTTGCCTGCTGGCGTGGTATATTTTTCCTTGCTGCTCTTGCTGCTGCTTCAGAGGGAAAAGGGGAGCAGCTGTTGGGCAATACCGAGAAGATCTGGGGTGGTTGGTTTTTTTCCGATCTCCTTATGTAGTCATCTGAGGGGTGGATTCTTTTTCTCTCACCTCCTCCCTGCTCCTTCAAACTGTTTTGTCCTTCCGCAGAAGTTGATGTTCACGGGACTGGACCCTGCTTTATCTCAGAGAGGCTCCGGGAGGCTGAATCAGGAAATTTCCGCACCTCGCCGTATCGCTCCATTCCAGCAGGAGAGGCCAGCCAAGACCAGCATCGTCAGAGGAGTTTGCAGGCTTGATTTTGCACTTCTCCGAGATTTTGCTTTTCTCCACGCCCTCTCATAGAACAATATTTTTAACTTTCATCTCCTTGGTTTCCACGCCGCTATATTTCTTGGATTGGCCGCTCTTTTTTTTTTCCTGCCCCCCGCCTTTTTTTTTTTTTTTTTTTTTTCTTCCTTTGCTGTTACTCAGTCCTTGGTGCATCCACCACCCAGGAACAGGAAGGACAAGAAAACCACTCCACAAAGTCTCCTTCAAGACACTCCGTGCTGCAGAACAGGCTTCTCAACTCCATCAGCGCAGCAAGCAAACTCCTCAGGGCTTTTGCTTCTTCCCCCCTCTTCCCCTCCCCCCATCTCCCCCTTTTTTTTTTTCCCCCTGTTTTTGTTTGTTACTCATTTGCGGGGAGCGGAGGTCCAGAAAGGAAGACACAAACTTTGTACTTTGAGATCTGCGGGTACTTCTCCTCCTGCTCCCAGTCGGCGGCCTTTAATATATTGCCAGGACCTCCCGTGGGCTTCCAGGGGAAAGATCTCCTTCCCCTCCTCCTCCCCGCTCTTCTCCCCGTCTCCCGCTCGCTCGTTCGCTCCTTCCATCCCCGCGCACTCCGGCCACCAGCGCCGCCGGGGCCGCTCTCAGGGGCGGAGGAAGCGCTGCTCTCGCCCGCCCGCCGCGCCGGCGGGCCGGTGTATGTCGTGCCGTGGGCTCTGCGCGGGACTCCCGGTGAATGAGCACCGCCCGCCGCTTGCCGCCGCCACTCGTCTCGGCCCCCACCACCCCCTGCCGGGGTGAGGCTTCCTAAGGGGCCGCAGATCGCCCTCCCTGCCTGCTGCTCGTCTGCGGCGCCAGGCGCCCTCCGCTCGCTGCGGCGCGGCACGCCGCGGAGCCCACCGCCTCCGCGCTTCGCTTTTTATTCATTCACCCCGCAGCTCCCGCGCCCCGGCTCGGTTCCGCCTGCCTTATTCCCCGTTCGTGGCTTTTTAAAAATTTTTTTTTGTGATTTTTTTTTTATTATTATTTTTTATTTCCCCCGTTTTCCTTTTCTTTATTCTTCCTGCATCCCGCCTCCCCGCGCCGCCGGCCGGGCGCGATGCCGCACGTGGAGATGCTGCTGCTGGCGGCCGCGGCGCTGTGGGTGTGCGTGCGCGGGCAGGAGCCCGGCGCCAAGGCGGTGGCCGACCGCTACGCCGTCTACTGGAACAGCTCCAACCCCAGGTACGAGGGGCGGCCGCGGGCCCGCACCGGGCGGGCGGGCGGGCGAGCGGGCGCACAGCGGCGCTCCGGCGCCGGAGACTCGTGTCGGGAGACCGGCTGCAAGATAGAGAGGAAAAGTTTTCTCTTACGGAGGTTCAGGGCTGCAGGCAGTGATGGTGGGGTGGGTGGCGGGGGGTGATTTTCTCCTCCTCTCTCTCCCTTCCTTCCAAGGCTTCCCCCGGGATCGGCCGCCGCCGGCCCGCGGGAGCCGGATGGATGCGCTCCCGGCGGGGAGCATGGGTGCTCCTCGCTGCGGGGCAGCCCGTGTCTGCTGCGAGCCCTGCTCCGGGAGCTCGGCAGGGATGAGGGGCACACGTAGTGGCCTCCCGGGGTGCCCCTCAAGGGCGTCCCGAAGGGTTCCTGCGGCGGGCCCGGCGGGCCGGCTGCGGGCAGAGCTCTGCGCCCTCGGCGGCACCTCCGCGGCACCCCGGGTGAGGTGGTTGTCCAGGAGAGGCTTTGCCCGGCCGTGCCCTGCGCTGCCCACCCGGCGGGAGGCTCTCCCGGGCGGGCTGGAGGTGAGGAAGCGAGGTAGGTACGCCGTCCCTGGCCGGGGTCTGCCGGTGCCGCCGGACACAGGACTGCGCATCGCCGGGGTCTACGCAGTCGGGGCCGAATGGTGCTGGCGCAGTCGCCCCGCTCCTCTGGCCCCGGAGGATTCCTAGCGCCAGGCTCTGAGTGCTGTTCAGCACTGGAAAGGGAGGTTTCATTTAATTTTATTTTTTTTCTGGAGTTTTTTCCTCATGTTTAGCATCAGAAAATTTCAGTCCTCCTCCAAATGGTATCCATGTGTTTAGGCAAAAAGTCAGCTGGGCTGTGTTTTAAGTATTTTTGCCTTGTCAAAGTGCCCGTGGCAGGCTTACTTCATCTTATTTTTTCTCTATCTTTTTTTTTTTTTTTTTTAAATGGTAAATTTGGGGACGTTTTATCTTAGGTTATCTCTTTTTTATGCTTCTGATACTGCTGTTTGGCTTGAGATTAGCACATTGATTTTTGTCACAGGTCATGTTTTTTAATAGATCTCTGTTGCCTGCAGAAAACTCCACTCCTCGGTATTCCACAGCAGGTTTAAAATAGGTGATGCAGAAGTTAAAGGGCAGAATTTTCAAGTGCCCAGGCTTAGCTAGTCTGTCCAGTACTTTAATACTGTGCTCCTGGTCTCAACCCCTCAGCAATAAACAGTTGGCAAAAAAAACTTGAGGCAAAGAAATAGAAACAATCATGTTTGGGTATGATGAGCATCTATGATTTGAAATGCCTCTCCCTACATTTTCCTCTTTCTACATGTGTTGAAAAAAGCTGCCCAGTGTAAATACACCTCACATCATCCATCAAAGAACATATGTCCCAAAAAATTGCTTGCCTCTAAAGAACAGAATCTTTATTTCTGTTGTTATGCAAAATGAAATGCAACTGCTAGAAAAAAAGTTATATTCTCAAATCCCACCAGGCAAAAGGAGGATCACTGAAAGAAATAGATTTGACTAAATGCACACATTGCTGGCATAACAGTTAAAAAACTTCAAAAATACCCTTCGATTCAAGATTTTTCACTTGTTTTCTTATGTGTGATAATCTTAACTGTATGTAGGTAAAGACAGTTGAAGGTACAAACAGTGCTTACCTAGTCGGTAGGCATTATATACTGAATTATATTTATAAGGATTCTAGTAAGTTAAATCATCTATTACTACTATTAATGGAATCTCTTAATAATCCAACATGAAATATCAGCAAACTGCAAAGAAAACTTATTTTTATTATTTTTCCAAACAGCAGAGAAAGAGTTAGTTTTGAGATGTTTCTAAACCTTCTGTTTAAAAAAAAATGTCATGTCTTAAAACACTGCTCTCTCAAAATGGATGTATCCATATGGACGTCATGTTTATTTGTGAATAAAAATATGAGAAAGAGCAGAGTGCAAATGCAGCTGTCCTTTGTTTTATACAGTGTGCCAGTTTGTGTGTGCTTTCCAAATAACACAAGCATTACAGAAAAACAGGCAAACACCTGAATGCCAGCTGGAAGAGACCTAAAGAAAAGAAAGCACTTCTCTTTTGAATTAGTTTCATCAGAACCTGAGCTGAAAGCAAAATTGTCTTTAGATATCAAAATTTTTAGAGCATTTAACAATGTTGCAGGAATAACTTTGCAGTGATTTATCCTCATCTAGAGGCAGATTCAGGAGATGAACGTATGTAGAAATAAGTAGAGATGCTTACTTGGTGATAACTAGTTGAAATTAGAGGACAAAATATACTGTTATTCTATAAACACAAATACTACCATTGTGATTTAGCCTGCTTCTTTATTGTGTTTATTCAGAAATAACAAGCTGCCATAGAACCAATTAATTCCTTTTAAAAAAAAGGAAATACTGATCATCTTAATAATGATAAAGGCACTCTAAATTAAGGTTTCATTTAAACATTGAAGAATTTAATAATGGTTGTCCTTCCTTCAGATTTGATGGTTTAATTTTTATTAGTATTAGACTGCAGCAACTTACGGAAATACATAAAGATTTCATTCTCATTGAAAGACACTTTATTAGCAAACTGTTGAGTGGCCCAGCTGATAAGTGCTCCTGGTGTGAACAATGTTTGGTAAATAAAAAATCACGGGAGTCTATGAGCAAAATTCATATTACATTGCTCGGTTAGTTGCCAAAGTTCTGCTAGAGCAATTAGAAAGTGTATGGTCATTATTGTCAGCATGTATGAGTAACAAAGTTGTGTATTTTTACAGAATCAAAGTCAGTTCTTAGAAATGTTTAAAGTATTGCCATGCCTTACTTTTCCTCTGTATTTAATTATCAGCGTACACCTTCCATAAATGCTGTAGTCCAGTACCAGGTGAAAATATGCTCAGATATTAAAATTTTGAAGTGTAAATAAAATACTTTTTTTAGTCTTTCTTTTTTTTTCTTTCATTTTTTCTTTTTCTTTCCTTTTTTTTTTTAATTGGATATGACTCCTCAAGTAAGCTCAAAAATGTGATTTATTTGTTTATTTATGTAGGCTTAGAATTAAGTGTACATAAATTTTAACTGTTGCATTAAAGTGCATTAGTCTTTCATCACTGCATATGTGTTTTCTCATATGAGACTACAAGCTAGTATCATCAGGGAATATTATTCTGAATACAATGCTCAGTTTTGGAACGGAGCATATTAATTTAATCTTGATTGGTAGCATGCCTTTAATTAGAATTCAGACTGAATGTTGTGTATCAGGGACAAATTTTGAAGCGGTCTACCTACATCATACCTGCTACTGTTTTTAATCTTGTCACAGTTCAAGCTGAGCTACTTGTTGTAATTATTGCTACGTTTTTCTGCTCGCCAGGGTTATGCTTTAAGATTGTGGTTTCTATTTAGATATTTCCCTGTAAGTTGTTTCAGTGTCAGGTTATGTAGCTTCATAAATTGTTTGTTAGTTTCAGAGTGGTTAAAAATGCTTTAATTGCAAGTCTAGTTTCTGGTCATACGTAGAGGCCATAGCTTCTAGTCTCACAAAAGCAAATATTTTTTATTAGGAATATTACTAGGTTTGGCTGCAGTTTATACAGGAAAATGGCATACCAAATCCATAGAATAATCATTATAAAGACATAGGATGCTGATATATTTTCTCTTTGTGTACTTATGTGGATAAAAATCAAGAAATCAGGTGGTAATTAGTGAATATAGGTACTGAAAAGTAATTTCAGCTTCAGCTGGTGATTACCCATAATTAAACTACCACAATTGGGTCAGTGTTGCTAGAGACTTTTTTTTTTAGATAGCTATTTAGGGGCAGCAAACAGAAACATGAGTAGATACTTCTGAAAATTCTATGCATAGACTAGAATTTCACAACCTGGATTTTGTAGCTGAGTATTTAGGCACTGTTTCAGAAAAGCATCTTAACTTCTTTGAACTCAATCCTTACACACCTAAGTTCTGCTGCAGTTGGGTGGGTGGGTAGAAGTGTGCTTAAGTGCCTCCCTGGGCCAGCCACATTCACAGATTTAGTTTTGAGAAGCTCTGGATGTGGCAGCGTACACACACCCGGCACTTCTTGGAGCACACTCACGGGCTGGATGGATGTCTGAGTGTTCTGCCATCTGTTATGTGTTTGTGGATTTCACCATAGCTTGTTGGTTGTGTGTGCTGAGATCATGTGGCTGTTTTTTTGTTGGTTTGTCTTTTTTTTTTTTTCCGTATAGATATAGTTCTGCCTGTGTGCAGAGTTGAGGGAAGCCTTGCAAAAATAAAATGGCTGGAATAGGAAGAAAGCAGTTACACATGTGTAAGAAAATGAAGAAGTTGTGGATAAGAAGGGTAAAGTCAAGGTGTTTACTTTGATGTTGGTGTTATAGTTTAAATTTCTTATGTCAGGGGAAGCATAGGAGCCTAAGTACTTGGGGTATACCTACACATCCTTGCATTTATGTTGTATGTATATGTAAACCTATTTTGAATCAGCATAGCTTGCATTTTGAGAGCATTTTATCCAGCGGCTTGCTCTGAGAGCTGAAGAAATCTCTGACTGGTTCCTTGTAATTAAAAGATCAGTAGTAGAGCTGTCAATTCTTTACACCTACTTTCTCTGCTTTTAATAGTTTCATTAACACCTTGTGTCTCCAAAAGAACGTGGGTGTTTATTTTAAAAGTGGGTGTTTGAAACAGTTTGAAATCTTCTATGGAAAAACTGCACAAAGAACAATAGTTTCACTGGCCTCCACCTTTGTATGAAAGGCACCTTGTTAAGTGGTACCTGATCTTCATTAAATGCTTCTTATTAAATCTTTTCTGAGTGCAGATAGTCAGGACACTTCATTGCATTCTTTCTTCTAGCCCTATATGGTTTTTGAAAGGGACAGATAAAGATGAGCCTTCCTTTCTCTCCCCTGTTGCTATGATCCCAGCAATCTACCAGCTTCATGCTGGGTTGAAAAAATGAATGAAAGCAATTAGTCCTTCAGGAGTCGTGGTCATTGCATTCATATGGACAGGCATACATAATGTATATGGTGTATGTAATGAGAATAGGTACACATTTCAATGTTTGTATATATACCTACATATACATGTGTGTATGTATGCATTGAAGTGTGTCATTAGGTAGTGAAGTGGTGTACAGTGTATCAAGAATATTGTGTGAGGGGGAAAAAAAATCTGAATATTATTTTTTAGAATTGAATTCTTTAGTGTTTAGAAAGTGAATGGAATTTCCATCAAATTTCCAGGTCTAATCTTCCAGCTAATGTATTTTGTGTTAAAGTTCAAAGCAGTAATAAGAGAATTATTTGTAGATTCTGTGTTTTAGTTCTTGGCCATCTTCCCAGTTTGCTGTTTCTTCACACACTGGTTGTTCCCAGGTCAGTAGGTGGGCAGGTAGATAAGCTAGCACTCGGGCACACCAATGTAAAGTGAAACACAGAATTACATGAATGTGCTTTGAGAACTCTCCTGGCTTATTTGAGTGCCTTGTGACTTCTTCCAACGCCAGTCTATGTCTGGTATAGTCCTCCTGAGTGGAGGACTGCAGCATTGTTGAAATGCTAGACTACCAAGAAAACACATAAGGAGGTTGGTGATTGGGAACAGCTGAGAGAAGATGCAAACAAATACACAACCAACCATGAGTAGACAGTAGCTTGTCCATACCTTTGAGATATGCCTCTATTGCTTTGAGTTAATGTTTTCCATTTCTTTTTTTTCAATTCAATTAGAAGTATTTTAGATCTGAGATTTTCTTCCAATAACTACTCTTTGCTCTACTACCCAGTCCTGAGCATTGTTTTTAAAAAGATATTTTTAGTCTCGTAATTAATCTAATATTCCACTGTTTCTGAATGTTCTAATTCACTTTTGAGAATAAAAGGCCCTGTTTTGTTTAAGCTTTTGTTGCACTTGTGCTTAAAATTTAGACAGTTAGCAGCACACCAACATAATGAAATGAAAACATTTGGTTTGAAATAGACAAGTTATTGAAATTGTATTCTGATGGTATTACAGTTGTTATGAGTAAGCCATACTGTAAGGTACTTCAGCACAGCTGAATGGAAGAATAGAATCATTCACGCATTAGGATTCTTTCTTGCATTTTTGCACTCTCCCTTTTCATTCTCCAAGATAGATTATGGTTGAGCTCATTTAAAATGGTGTGTATTATTTTGCAGTGTGCAAACGTGTATATATCTGAAATCCTCTTTTTTAGGAAACTGAGCCTACATTGTTACTTTACAAAAACACAAATTCCCATTCCTATACATTTTAGAAAATAATTTGTATTAAAATGAAGTATGTGAAAGTACGTATGTAAGAAAACCCCCACTGTTCTGCAAGGGTTGAGATTGTATTTCTCCGCCATACAATGCCAGAAGAATAAAACAGAAACAGTAAAATAAAATACGCCCCAATATATATATTATATGTATATATATTTAATCTGGGGAAACATCCTTCATATTCTGCTATCGACAGGTTGATGAAAATACATTGTTAGATCCTAATTTTATGAAGAAAATGAATTTATTTTATACTGCTGCAAAATGTAGAGACATAGTTTGGTGTCCATATTCTCTTAACTGGTTTGCAAAGAACTTTATTGCCAATTTTGCTGTTTAAATGCATGACCAGTAAAAATGCTGTCAAAAGAAAAATCAGCTAACGACAAGATGCACAAGCATCTTGTTAATTAGCAAGATCTCCTTGAATTGCTAATACCAATTAAAAGCAAATTCTTCAGGTTCTGCAATTTTTACTTGAAAATTACAATTCTTATTGTCACTTGCATTATAATCTAGTGGAAGAATTTTCCTATCCATGCTGACATATTGTGTGGAAAAAAGAACCTTAGATTCATAAAACCTGCAAGTAAGTTATTTTTCATGTTCATTTTCTTTTCCATCATTAGATCGTCGTATTAAACTGTCCAACAGTAGTATCTGCAGTAAAAATATCTTATTTTACAATTGTCACTAACATTTTTTTTTGTTTTCGTCAGACTTCTGAAGAACCATTTCATTTGATAGGCACCATCTTTAGGTTTTGATTACAGTGATGAAATGGTGAAGAGTATAGAGAAGAAATAATTTGTTTATGAATCATCTGGTGAGGCAAAAAAAAAAAAAAGAGAATGAGATACATTTACTTAGATGTTGATCACCCTCTGCTAAAATGTATTTGTTTCATTCTGAAAGATAAAATTTGGACTTTTTGTGACGTTTAAAATTACGCATGTTTTGACAGAATATATTTTGTGCTATAATTAATGTTTGCCATGAGGCATTAACCTTCTTTATTCATTAAAATAAGACGATACTTCCACCCCGAAATTACTTCGTTTTTCTTGCTTGGGGATGGATGCTGGCACTAGCAGGTATGTTCATATGGTGTGAGTTGTTCATCAGTAGTAGTTGAGCACTGCAGTCATTCTGTAGTGGGTAGCAATGAAGCACTAACTTTTTGGTTTTGTGGACTTCAGAGTAGTATTTTTCATGTTCTTATTACAATTCAGGAGAATTTTCTTCTCTTTACAGACATTCAAATCACTTTAACTTGTCACATAGGAACTTGCTAAGAAATAGACAAATATTGTTGTTATAATGCTAATACTGTACATAGGATTTTTTGTTTTAATTTTTACTTTGAATTGGATTCAAATTAGTAAATATATCTGCGTATATTTCCGCAAAAGCCTGTGCCTTTGAAACTGGAGCTGAATACATTCTAACTCTTTTAATCAAAGCTAAACAAAAAAAAAAAATCCCCAAAGTCTCTTAATGTCTAACATTGTGTTGGTTTTGTAGTGCTATATAAACAAAATACAGTTTTGTTTTTTTTTGTGAGGAAACAAGAATTTTATTTTACTTACTGCTAATTTTGATGATGATCTTTGTAGCAGAGTTGTCAGTCTTCAATGTTAATTCATCAGCCTTAGGTAAGGACTTCTAGCAGCTTTAATAATGTTGGGTCTCCTGCAATTGTTAAAAGTTGTTGCAAGAAAATTTACCAATTAATGCTGTTAATGAGCAGGAAAAACAGATGCATTGGGTTTTTGTTTGGTGGTTGTGATTCTCCCCTCCACAACCCCTCCCACTTTATTTCATGTCTAATCAGATTTTTCAATAAATAGTTATGTATTCATACAGGCAGGGCATTTGGTGAGCAGAAGTTAACAAAGTAGGAGCTATCAATCCTGCTCTCTTTCCTATTGTTTCCAGAAAAGAAGGAAATAAAGGGAGACTCTGGAATTTGAAAGTATTGACCTTCTGACACGCACACACAGCATGGTCATTGCACTGGCACACAAAGTGCCTTAAGCCACCATAATGGCTAACTGCATTTTTGAAGTCACTGATATGAGAGCCAGCTGGATGGGGGATGGACAGCCAACAGTGATTCTGCAGCTATTTGTAAGTTACCACTTTAGAGCCAGACAGCTTCACTTTTATATTCCCAAACTTACCACTTTGGAATAATGTTGCTTTGTTCGGCTTAGCCAGGGATTTGTGACTGCTACATAGACTTAGAACCATTTGGTCCAGAATTGTGTGGTCATTCTTCATAGAAATCTGCTTCACAGACTCATTTCATTCATCTGGTCGTGGGGGAGGGATGAGAAACAGTGAAGGAACATTCAGATATAGCATTCTTCTAGGAAATTTTGCATCCACACTAGCTGGTCGCTTTTTAAAGGTAAAGGCAGAGATTTGGATCAAGCAGTTAAAAGCCAATTCAGACCAATGTCTTAACATTACGTGTGATCTCTTGGATAGGCTTTCCATGTGTAGTCAGGAAAAGACCTATTATTTTCTGTACTGCAACAGCTCTTACCCCTGGCCTGTGTATTTATTTATTTAATATTTGTTTACATTTATTGCTCCAATACACTTTTACATGATTTTGCAGTTCTCTTGGAACTTAGTTTATTAAAAATTAGTGATCCATCACTAAGTGGGGTACAGTACAAATACTGGTGCTCCCAAAAGGGAGTTTTTGTGCCAAACCAAAAGAAATAATAGGGATACAAAAGCTGCCAAAAAGCGTGTCTCCCAATTGCTAATTAATCAGGCGAAAAAGCACCTCAGCAACTACAGCTGAATGTGGAACAGTTTATTGTAAATACTGAATAAAGATGTGTTAAGAGGGCATAGCATCTCTTTGTTTGTAAGTATGTATAATTAAAAAAAAAAGTGAATGATGTGCTGGAGTCAGTGGGGAATTATTTTATGTTGATGGCATTGTCAGTACACAGACCTCTTTCAAAAAACTTCATGCTATTAACAAAAAAATAATTAAAGATTTTGTTGATTTTTTGTTTGGTTTCTGTCTGTTTGTGGTAACTAATAATAATATCTCTAGACAACAACCAAGGCCTTAGAAAAGATGTTCTAAAAAACTTTATCTTCACTAATCTGGAGTACAAGGTGTGATAGAAAAAGAACCATTGCTATGAATATCTGGTATCCAAAGCTGCCAATCACTTTTGGCACAGCTCCCATCATGGTTGCTGTGCCCATAATTAAATGCCTGTCATTAGTGTATTTTTCCATAACATTTACAATGGAAAAGGCAAGGGGTCCTTGCAGAGCTATGGCTGTCAGGGGAACAATAAAAACTAATTACACACTCTGCTGTCACCATTGTCAGCTCTGCTTTTGGGGGCAAAGAACATGGGAAGTGTGTGCCTAATAATTGTACATATATATATATATGAAAATTATATATATACAATGCCTAATTGTGGAAATTCAGTGCAAGCGAAGTCATGTTTACTTGGAAGATTACTATTCTTTATTCCAAAGATTTTAGTTCTAGGGTTATATTCGTCCTTTCACTTATGCCCAAGTTGCATACCCTTTTCTCTTTGCTTTTGAACCACATTTGCCTTTCTCTCGTTCTGTCTTGCACACTTTCTGGTGAACTGAGCTTTCCAATAAAATTGCTGCAATCAAGGCCAGTATTTGTCTGCATTTATTAAATGGGTGGGAATCTCCTTTTGAATGCTTTTGCTTGTGCCTTGCATAGTAAACTGGATTAGAAAAAAACTGAATGAAAACAGCTAGTTTCCATGTTCATGTTTTTTTCTGTTTCCAGCCTATAGTGTGTGGATAATCATAAGTGAAATCAGGGTAAGATTTTAGTGTACTGCAGAAGTGACTTGTGTGAAATGTATGCTTGTTCCATTTATCCTTGCACACATATTTCCAAATGTATGCATAATTGCAGTGTGAATTATCTTAAACACTATTCTTAAAGACATTGAAAAAGTGAATCTGTACCTTCACATTAATATTTACTATTTTTTTTGCAGCCTGTGAAGTAA
This sequence comes from Acridotheres tristis, assembly GCA_037013685.1. Lineage (NCBI taxonomy): Eukaryota > Metazoa > Chordata > Aves > Passeriformes > Sturnidae > Acridotheres > Acridotheres tristis. Next base: position 14,572,656 of record CM072919.1, read on the forward strand.
AATGAGCAATTTATTTAAGCATTTTTTAGGCCACTGATTTAAAAAGAATAATATCCTCAAAACCAGAATTTCGAATATATTTGGGTACCAAGAGTTGCAGACAGCAGCCATATGGGATTTTTAAGATTGCTTGGTGCCTAATTGTCCCAGATTTTATTTCAGCTTTTTTGCACATGTAGTTTCTTAAATACCTTCCAAAAAAGGTCCCTTAAAATTGATTAAGGAAAATAGTTTCAATACATACCCTCATTTTTAAAAGTAGACGTCAGTAGGAGCTGATGGGTAGTAATGAAGAATGTAAGTCTATTTTTTTGCACTGTATGCCTTGACAGACACTGCAAGGTGTGATTTTTTTTTTTTTTAATATGCTAACTATTGTTCGATTTTTATTGCTGTATTTTTGGAAGTATTCTTATCCAACTTATTCCTACAGAAAGGTTTTTGAACTACTTTGGATGGGGGTTGATTTAGGTCCTGTATTGATGATTTTATGGTGTAGTTCTCCTGAATATGAGTTTCAGTAGTTAGGCTTGTCAATTTTTGTGAGGCTGTGCAATCTGCATGAATCTAATCTAATGAGGGAGTGCAGCAGCATGGGACTGTAGAACTCTGTGGGTCTTTATCTGGTTGGGGATTCATATAAGTTCTAAACTAAAATTTTTTTTAACAGTTTTGCAGAGTTGGGATCTCTACCTCTGGGAACAGAAGAGGCTAAAAGCAAACCTGGTTGAATGAGTAGAGCTTTGCTGTCAGCTGTTTCAAAAGTGAGAATTGGCTTCCTATATGTGATTAGCAGATAGATGTTAGTAAAAACTCTGAGGTGTTGAATGCTCTATATAGTGTAGTTTGGTTTGGTATGTGACAAAAAAAATTAAGATCATGAAGGTAAAATAAATCAGATATAGTACACCACTGGGATACTTGTGTTTTCCAAAGCAGTATATGCAATATATGGTTCTCTTCTTGGTTAGATACTCCTTAAAACCTGAATGGATCTTGTTAATGCCCCAATAGGATGGAATGATTTCCTCACTGAAATAACTAAACCACAGTGTTCAGAAAAGAAGTCTCTGTTTTCTAGCAATTTGAATAATAGCCTTCTTGGAATAAGAGAACTCCCTGGAGAATGCTACTTCTCCTTGTAAATATAAAATCTTTAATATATAAGCCATGTAATTTATTACTTGTTCGCCAAAATGATGAGCAGTTATTCTTGTTGTGTGGTATGTCCCTGTAGTTTGGGATTGCTGAGAAAGCAATTATTCTTATGCATTTTAATTCCATGGAGTATGAAGTATTACATTTTTCTTGGTTTCCAATGGGCTTTCTCTTGAGACAGAGCATGCGAAGAAGATACAACTTGAAGGAAATATGGCCCTTGTTAAATTTGCGAGGATACATATTGATGGAATAAACTTATTTTCAGTAAAATAAAGTCTTGTAAAAAAATTCTAATTCTAATTTTTAGAATTTTACGGTTTGTTAAAAATGTATCCATCATTCATGTGTGAAATTTGATTGTGTTTTGTTGTCTCTGTTGGTAGATCCCATTTTAAGATATTGGTCTCAATTTAATACTACATGCATGTATTTGTAGGGACTTGCCTGTCAAATTTCTGGAAATCTTTGAAAATTTTATGTGTTGATTTTTAAATTACATTTCAAAAGTGTCATGTGAATGTTTAATACCTTTTTGTGTTAATTCACAAATGTCGTAAAGGAATGCATACATAATTTTATTGAGGAACTTATGTCTTAAAAAGTCTTCAGACAAACTACCTTTAAAAAAAAATTAAGAACAGTTGCTGCAGAGCACGATCATTTTGTAATACACATACTAGCATAATCCACACTTAAAAACATGACATATAAATCAGTCTCTAAAAATCTCTATTGTAGATGGAAACTTCATTAGCAGAAGGGTTGAGGGTTTTGAGAGTGCGAAAGAGATTCTTTGTTGAAATAAATCCAAAATAAAAAGAATGTTGTTATTTGCAGTATCTTTAATCAAGGTGGTATGAAATTTCTCATTAAGGTTAAGATTCACATTATCATAACAAGTGACAGTGTGGGTGAAGAAGGAAAATTAATTACAGAGGTAGATCATACTTGCATCTCATTATATCATGGCTATTCACTGCATTCAAATTCCAAGCAAACCTTTTCTCTGTATCTCAATTATATAAAACTTACTTGCAAAGAACACTTTATGAGGAAAATCTCCATATTCAATGCTTCTACTCCAAAGCACGATAGTTAGCTTTAAAAAAAAAGGTTTTTTAGTGATTTATAGCATTACTTTATTATTACCTTCTCAGATCCTGTGTCTGACTGAACTACATTTTATAGCTTACTGTAAAAAGAAATCTCCGTTTTCCATTTTCCATACTAGCTATCTTGATTTAGTGCTCATATAATGGCCTTCTTCAGAACAAAGCATTTGGAAGAATTTCCTAAGCACTTAATTTTAGGTGTGGAGTTTGGAGGTAATGTATTGTTACTGATGAAAGCAATTTTGCCTTTGTAACTTCTCTGAGTGAATCAGATCACTGCAGTGCCCAATTAGGATTTCTGTACTTGTTTTTTTAATGGATGACGGAGGAATGATTACTTCTTTCTGTTTGCATGCTTATTTACTTCACAATGCTAGCACTGTGGATGTATACAAGACTTAATTTTTAAATTAGGCTTAGTATTGGGTTGGTTTAACCCAGTCTTTCTGAATTAACAGTTTTCTCTCTGATTCAGTCCTATGCTTAAGACAAAATGTTGTCTGCTTTCCACCATGTAATGGATATGTCAGAGACAAAATGAGTCTTAGGTCCCAAAAGTAGGCAATGTACCCAGGTGAAAAGGTTCTGTGGTTCTCAGTTAAATGTTCTGGAATCTAATACTGTTACTGTTACTGTGATTCGTGTTAGGGGTAGATTTGTTACTGGTTTCAGTCTGAGAAGCACTCCCATCTTGGAGAAGGGAATGCTAATTTCTCAAGATAATTTCATAGGTTTTAGGAAGAACATTTCCTGCACTCCCAGCTACTGTGGTTGGCATCAGTGCAGTAATGCTTTTCTCTAAATAATGTATCAGAGGAAAGAACATTGTTTACACAAATGCTACTTGCCAGTTGAGAAACTATCTACTTAATACAGCATATCCTGATTTATGATCAAATTGGATAACTAATTACTTGTTCTGCAGTGTTCCCTTAGCATGTGATTGGGAATAAACTATAAGTAGTATGGGGCCATATTTGTCTAATGAGCACAGAGTAAAAGAAATGGCATGGTAACATACTCTGACCAGATACTGTGCTGTATTTGCATGAAATTCCCATTGAATTTACAGAATGTTCTTTTATGTTTTTTAAGCTGCAGTAGTAGAAGGGAATGAAGTAAGTATCCACTGTTCAGTTGCCAGTACTTCACTATGCCTCATTCTCTTTTTTTATTCCTCTCCAAATTTCAAAAGCATTACTAGTAATCCTAAGATATTTTGAAAAATAAAACATGATTAAATGTCTCTAAAAATTTTTACCCTGTGTTTTCATTTACCACTTTTGCAAAGCCCATTGATTTTACCTTTTATTTTGGTTGTTGTTTACTGAATGTTTACTTTCCATCAAAACTACAATTTTGGGCATGGTTACATATTTATTTTGTAAAACTTGTTTATCCATATATTGATTAAAATTTTCGCCCTGCTTGTTAGTTTAGTAGAAGGTAATTTAAAAGATGTAAGAAACGTTTCTTACAAATTGAATATTGTATAAAAGTGCCCCTACTTATTTGAGATTTGGAAGCCTCATAACTTTATTATTTGAACTCTGTTTCATAAACGAAGATTTCTTCTTCACTCAGGAGTCTTAACATCTCTTGTAGGTGTGTTTGTGATTTCCTTTAATTTTACTGTGTTTTTATACTTTAATATTTATAAACCTTCCTGGATTTCCTTAAAGTGAGAGGAGTGGAATTAGAAATTCCATGTGATCTTGGCAAGTTTTTAAAATCAAGCAAATGCCATGACAATAATGCGACATTCTCCAATGAAGCAGCTTGAACAATCAAAACTTCATGAATCTGAAAATTGAGCATGCAAGGTGGAAAGATGCATCTGTTCTGCTGTTGATGCCCTTTAACCACAGGGCTGACATAAAAAGTTTTTTTTCAAAAGATCCTGACACATCTAAAGCTAAAGCTGTAATTTTTCCTGCTTTAACAGTAGCTTGTCAGATTCTTTGACTCAAAACTTTCAGTGGAATCTAACATGAGAGAGCATGTTGAGACAGGATTCCAACCACTATAAACAAAAAATCATATAGTTGCCTTTCAGTTTGAACAGGTAAATTATAATTGTCAGTCCAGTTGTATTTTACTGTCAGAAATGTGATTTTTGGGAGGAATTTTTTTTTTTTTTAATACTATATGGATTGTTATGGAGAGTAAGAGGAGAAGCTAATGGAGAAGGAGGAGAGATTCTCTCACAACCTCAGTTTTCAGCCATGGCATGTCTTTTGATGTGGTTGTTTTTTTTCTGCAGGCTTCTAGAAAAAGGCAAATACTTCTACAGAAATGTGAATGCAATACAAAAAGAAAAAATAACCCTGAAATTTTGGTGAAAAAAAAGTTTATTTAAAAACATTTAAATGTACTATCATTACTTACAAATTATCCCTGTAACTTTGGTCCTTAATGTGATAAAGGACAGTTCTTAATGGTTTTTTCTGCCTTTGTTCACTTGATAAGCTGAAAGTGTGTTTCCTGCACATGATTTTTAAACTTCAGGATCTTGCATCTGTGGATGCACTGATGTAACCTATGGTCATGCCGTGGTTTGAGGTCATGCCACGACCTAGTGTTGCAATGAGAATGAGTGCTTTAGATAGCTGATGAGGTGGGCCTTCTTTGCAAACTTCATTTATTTGCATCACTTTAAATGGATTTGCATGTAGTAGCTACCTGATGTGTGATTTTCAAACTTTGTTAATCAGCTTTAGGGGAAGAACTACTTTCCTAATTATAAGTGGCTGGTTACTCTTCATACATAAGGTGTTGTATTGTAGTGTATCCTTTTTTCTTCCTTCTTTTTTCCTTTTTGGCTTTTTGTTCTGTGACCACGACTATTTCCAAGAAAAAATGCTTTGGTTTATAATCTGTTTATCCCTTTAATTCCACCATGTTAGAATAAAATCAGGGAAGGTCTAGGGGTTCCCAGCTAGTGTGTTGTGCCTTGAAGGAGCCATGAAACTGTGGCTTAAAGCTGCAGTAAATATTGATTGGGTCCCTGAGTGGAGCCTTGCTCAAAGCTCACTCTGAAGACTTGAAAGGCACCTGTTGTTCATTCTTAGTACTCCATAGCCACGTCTGAACTGTGCAAGTGTTAGGAGAAGAAGAAAGGCAATGGGGAAATTAAACACTGAACACAGCTGAAGGCGTATCTGCTCAATGCTGAGGGAAGGGAAGCCTCCAACAGAAAAGGGGCAAAGAGTTTATGTGGCTTGCATAAAGCTTTGCAGAGCTGGAGTGTCCAAAACCGTTCTCTTTCTTGTGAGGTGCTAGATGAACATAGCTTTAATGCCATTTGGGTGGGATATGGCGAAGAGGTATACACTTTCTCCTTTAAGAGATGGTTCCTCCCAAAGATTCTGCAATCCTTTGTGAACAAGTAAGCAATGAGGGTGGATTACTGGGCAGCTCCTGCTGCCTCACAGTTTGAGGCTCTAATAAAAGCAGTGATGGATGAAATATTTGGGAGAGTTAAACTACTGCTGTTCTGTTCCATGTAGCTGTTGCTTGTACTGTACAGAAGAAGGGCAAAATGCAAAATGCAGAGGATGTAGTTTAATTAGGTTACCACTTCTTATTAATTCATTTGGAGACATAGCTTGACAATAAACAGGCTGCAGACTGTTGTGCTTTCATTGGCCATTCCATCCTCATTGGAGAAGCCAGTCAGTGCTAGGTGGGTGATTGACCCTTTCTTTAAGATGCAGTGGGGAGCTGTCTGATCTGTTTGTACTTTCCTCTTCCCTTACTGTTTTCCTCAGAAGCATTTTTTCCTAAGTTCCTTTAAAATTCTTTTTTTGCCAGGATATTTCAGCTCATTATTGGATGAGTACTTATGTTGAGTGGGCGGGTAGTACAGCCCACTACATTACATTCACCTGAACTGAATCTCTATATGCATATAGATCCCTGACTTGCTGTGATGAAAGTGGAATTCATCTCGCCAGGCTTCCTAGCTCCCTCCCTCCCTTCCTGTCCAAGAAAAGCCTTCAAAGAAAAAATAGGATTAGCATTGTACCTGCTGCCAGTCTTTAAAAAAAAAAAATCTTTCCCTGCTGATTAATTTTTGTTTCTGGATCGGTGCTCCTTAAATATGATGAAAGAAATGTCTCACACATTTCACAATGGTCACCTGCCCTCCTCCCTTTCTATTTTGTTCTCAGTTATGTTCTCCGTTCCATCCTGTCTTTCAGTCTAGATGATGTAAGAAAACTTCAAAGGACCCATGACCTCCTTTTATGCCAGCTTGCAAGACCAAAGCCTTGCCCGCTGCATTTCAGACTACGGAAATGACAGTGTATCTATCTCGTTATTGTAAAGCATATTGGGATATTTTGAATATGAAAGGATCTGTTTAAAAGCAATTTCTGTTTACTTCACCTCAGATGGGAATAGGATTGTCTTGTTACTGCACTAGTCCTTTATCTAAGAAGGAGAAGTGCTTGACAGTGTGCTAATAAGGAGTCTGCGTTGTGTTTTGCTTGCACCCTCTAGCAGCACTGTCACAGGAAGAAACTCAGCCTCCATGGGTGGGGTAGTAGAAGTTGAGACAAGGATGGGAATTACCTAAAATATAAAAATACTGTTGATGAGAAACTTGAAATTCAGTGCTTTAAAGCTGGTAAAAGCATGGTTTTTCAAGTTGTTAGAGAGCAGTACTTTTTCAAAGTGACAAAGGATGACTTTTGATCGCTAGGTGACACATTGTAAGCTGCTGGGGAACAATGTAACTGAAATTTTTGTTTACCAAAATTTTATTAGAGATTGGCTTATTTGGTATCTAGAATGCTCTGAGGTAAGAAATCTGTTTGGTTTAAGTATTGTATTGTCACTCCACCACAAACATTTTTCTCATTTTTACCCCTAATGAGAAGCATAGACTGTGTAAAAATTATATGTTGATAGTCAGATCCTGTTCAAGATCCTTTATCTATTTCGAAGGCAGAAATGCATGGTTGAGGGCATTTGTAGTTATATATAAAAGAGGAAGGTTCATGATTATTTTTTTCTGCAGTAAATCTGTGTTCTTTTGAACTAGTATTTTAAACACCTAACAAATTTACATCTTCTTTTCCAGTTTTAACATTTTCTTTGATTTTGTTCTGCCTTGGATTTTAAAGTAACAACTGGAAAATAGATTTTACTGAAAAACACTGCATCACAAACACCTACTTGAGAAAGTTAAACATCATGAAAAAGAATTTTTGTCTATGGCTCAAGTGCAAAATTACTTCCAATACAGCTTGTATTAGGAAACAAGTAAGGCCCTTGTCTGGACTGCTTTTCTTTCTTTCTTATTTTTTTTTTAAATTTTATTAATTTTTTTTTTTAAATACTGCTCTCGTTTGGGTTTATGCCCCCCTTCCTCAACTACCACAATAATTTGATACTTTACAGGCAGGAAAATTCAGAGTTTTATCTTCTGCAGCAATCAGAACAAAGCCCTAAGATCTTTATTTTAACCTTAAAGCATGTGTGCATGACAGAGAGTAAAATGCCTGCATTTTGGAATGGTTTATTGTTAAACTTGGAAAACTACATATGGTTTCTTTGTACTTTCCAAATTAACTATTCACAATGACATTAATTTGTGAATTGACTGGCTTTTACTAGCGTAGAGTGACCAATCAAATGTACTCATGTGATGTTTTGCAGTCTCACGCTAAAAAGAAAAAATCAAAATGGTGTTCCCTCGCTACTCTACCTGAAATTTCAACCATAACCATGAGTTATCTAGAAAGCTTACAAGTCTTACTTTTTTTTTTGTCTCTGCAATGCTGCATTTGCCTCATAGGTCCATAATGCAATTTTAATTTTTATACTACTCTTCTAACCAGCTGTTTTCCCATCCTAGTAAAAGTCAGTTTAAAAAACAGATAATTTTTAAAAACCAGTAAAACCGGTACTTACTCTTGCAATTACTGAGCTGGATTTGTTTTCTTCATAATTTTTTAAATTCTATTATTCTGTAAACATTTACCAGAATTTCAAAAAGTACAACAACTATACCGTATTAATGAAAAATACTCTGTTTCATATACCAGTCATGCCCACTGTTTCTCTTCGAAGTTCTATATTTATTTTTCCTATTTAGTAATAAAAAGATTTTATAATGGACATACACTACTACAATATTGAATTAATTTATTGCAACTTTTTATTAATTCTTTAAAAAATATTATTTTGTCACGGTTTTCTTAAAAACACCTCAGTTAAAATGCTGTAAGGGCTGGTAGGAGTGTTGTTTCTCCAAAATCTTCTCGAGAGTGTTCTATTTTACAGTAGGAGTTTGCAAAAAGTAGAAGTTTGTACAAAGGCTTGTTACGAGTGTCCCCCTCTCGAGGACTGAAGCAGTGGATGAGTTACATTGCCTTGTGCTCTGCCAGCTGTTTACATCTTTCACACCGAAAAAGATCTTTGTTGAGAACAAAGGAAGAAATCCCCTCATCGTCTGTGCAGGTGCTGGTTCACAGGTCACCTTCACCGTAAGCAGTTTCCTGGTTTTTTTTGGTGCAGCCCGTTTCCTATGGCAGTTTGGCCTTTCAATAAATTAATTGAAATTACAAAAAATGGTAAATTGCTGTTCTCCCAGGGCACAGGGTTTGTGCCCAGCCAGTTCGTTGCTTTGGACAGATGAGTCAGGGATGTACAACACCGCCTAACTGAACACACTTACTGTATTACAGCTTCAGAAAGGAGTTGAATTTTATATTTTTCTATATTTGTTAACCAGATTCTGCATTGACTTCTTCATTTGTGACTAATGAGAAATGTAAGAATGAGGTTTAGAGCAACTAAGCTTAACTCGGCTTAATTAATCAGAAACAATAGCAAACAATGGTACTGTAAGTGGGCAAAATAATTTTATTTCTTGACAGTTCAGTACTGGGTTTCATTGCTATATTTCAGGACATGAAATTCTGGACAATATACAGCTGTATATTCTTATTGTAATGCATGTAACTTAATCTTGGGAAGCATTATAAAAATTGCTCCTTTACTTACACTGATGATATGGATATATATCCTGAATCTATATTTCATAAATCAATTAATTAAATCAATTAAATAAAAACATTTATTGCCAAGTTGTTATGTCTAAGTAATTTTCCTTCTATTTTTCCTTATTCTTCATGTCTGTGTCTATGCCTTACTTCCCTGTTTTTCATTTAACATAACAGTCTCAATATTATAATTTGGATTTTACAGCCAGAGAAATTTAGGGTGCATCAATGAAGTTTCTTTTTGAAGCATTAAAATTTGCTTCTCTAGAGTCCACAACAAGCATGGGCATTTTCTTTCGCATAATTACTTAAGCTTTTGTGAAGTATTAGAATGGTTGTACCAAAAGGGCATAATGAAGTATGAACCTAATAGAGTCCTGAAGGTCTGCATTGTAATTTGTATTCTCTTACCTGAACTAAAAGTTGAAAAAACCTAGTTCTATGTAATTTTTGTAAGCAGAACATAAAAATGTTTATCTCTGTGCCTGTTAGGTACAAGCCTAAATCATACTTGAAAAGCAAGTGCTAGAGAGGGTGCTTGCTGATTTGACACAAGGATTCTCTCTAAAAGCCACAGTTACTCTGCCTCATGGCAGAGTATCAAAATTGGCATGTTTTACAATGATCTGTACAAGTTTCAGTAGATAAGATTAATGATGTCTGGTCTATCACTCTGCCTTAACGGAGAATAGAAAAGGTGATACAGACTTATATATGTGTACACTTATGCATGATATTTAATCTAATTGGTCACATTTTTTTTTAAAAAGTCCTGAAATTCTGGTCCAGTATCTGTTTGAACATGTCATTTGGGTGCCTGCCTGATCGGGCACCTCTCTAAAGTATGGTTGCAGTGTTTTAAAACATTTTGAAATTCTGAAGGGCTGGTTTTATATGTAGTTGTTAAGATATTTTGATGCTTGTGCTTAAAATAGTTTTAAGAAACTTAAAATTTATAATGGGCTCTGTCATGAATAATCAGGAAATAGAAATGGTTTGATTCTGACATGCTTAGAAAAAATACTTATTTTCAGAAATGGATTTTGCAAATATAATGCCTCAAAATGCAAAATTTATAAATTTCTGCTAGCGAACAGATATGTCATTTTATCCTTAGGGCTTTAGATTATAAGTTACATTAATTCATAAGCTTTCAACTTTATTAATGCAGAATTTTAAAATTCTGGTTGCTAGAGTATTTTTTAAAACCCTATTTAAGTTGTAGCAGTTTTTGAAGATAAGTAAATTGCACATTCACTTTTAGTTTAGAGTGCATTTTCTTACTAAAATATAGCAGTTGGCCAGCTTCTATTCTTCATTTCCCACAGCCTCTGTATTTGACATAGGTGTTCAAGAATGCCTTTTCAACAGCTTGTCTAAATAATTGCTGAAATGAGAGAAAGCTTTCACTTACTTGGTGAATTGCAAAACACACACACAAAAATCCCTGCTCTTTGGAAGGGTTACAGCTTTTCATGAAGGTTAATAGAAAATAAAGAAGTGTAGCAACGTAGTGTTTGTTTGAAGAATTTGAGCCAAGGTGTCTATTTATCTCTAATGGAGGATGACAACGAAGGATTTAAGAAGTCACCCCACTTATTGTCTCAAACACAAAAACCTTCCGCCTGCATCTTTCAACTTGCTTCACCACTTCTAAAGAAGCAATGGGCAAACTGCTGAATTTTTATTAATCAGCTTAACCTAATGAGATGAAAAGACCTTTCTAGAATTACTGAGGGAGAGATACACACATATGAGAAAACCATTTTTTAATGCCTTCACATCTATGCATTTTCTTCACACTAGCTGGGAAAAGGCAGACCTCAGTTCTGCTTCTGGCTTCCTCACTTGCCTGCCTGCCTTCCTTCTTTTTCCTACCTCATTTTAGATCTTCTGTAAACATATGTCCATGATGTGTTCACACCCTGCCAGGAGCAAGTAAAAGGAAGACATAATGTAGGTTTGGATGGAGATACCTTTGGGAACTGAGGCAAGAAAGCCTAAGCTGGTAAAATGTGACTCTTCTAATGGGGCCCTATTTGGATAGCTTGTCTCTTCTAAATTCTTCCTTTCCTTTCCCTCCCTCCCTCCCTCTCTCCCTCCCCCCAGCTCCCTCTCCTTTTCTCTCTCTTGTCAAGCCCACTTCATAAATGGTGGCAGCTGGAGATCTTTTTAGTGGCATTCAGGGATTACTGCCCTTCAGGATTTTAATAAGCCCCACTGCCTGAAATGCCTGTGAGGGTGCTCTCTGAGACAATTACCATTCAGGGCTGGGATTGAGGGCTCTTCATGGCCCAGATGGCCAAGGGGCTGTGTATGGGCAGATAGCCTTCCCCGAACAACAGATCAGTGGAGCAAAGAAAGCGTGTGGGCCTTTTTTTCCCTTCCCCCCCCCCCCCACCCCGCCCTTCTTTTGACTAAGTTGAGAAGTGGGGAGAAGGAGAAAAGGAAGTGAATAAGGGGGTTCTATCACTTTGCAGCTAATCAAAGCTAAGTTTGCTCATCCTCTTATACATAACTGGATTTAAACTGTGACCTCTTAAGAACTGCAATTTGAGGTTACACATCCCTATTCACTGTAAGGCAGCTACTTTTTGTAATTTAAAAATACAATACCCCTGATTATTTCTAGGAGTATTTCTTAGCTGCCCTCATAGGAAGAAATAACTTGGAAAGCACTAGAACAAGATCTCTTCTTATTTTAGTACTAGGAACAGAGGACAAAAAATGCAGGTAAAACTAGTTGGTAGCTGTGGATGTGTGGGACTGAAAAATATAGTTGGTTAATATAAGGCAAATATTTAGCTGAAAGGAATTGGTCATTTAGGTTTGCTTTTACCTGCAGAATTGTATGGCTTCTAGATGTGGCACAGAGAAATTATTTGGTGAACTTCTGAAAAGATTTTTTCCTTGGATAAAATTTTAGCCACTGAAATAAGGGAAGGGCATGGCTTAGGAGAGAAAGTTTGAAATTGTTTTCTCGCAAGGACCGCTCCTTAGTGACTTAAGTACTTGCAAAGCTAATTTCAGTACAGCCATAGCTTTTGAGTCCTGGAGTCCTGTGCAAAAAGTGGAAAATATGGCTTATTAGGTGAACAGCTGTTCCTTGTCTGGATGGACAGACATTATTTTTTTAATCTTTGGACCCCCTGATGTCAGAAAAACCAATTTGTGCCTCCTTCACATTAAAATTAATATTTGTGATACAGAGCTCAATTGCTGCCCATTTGTTTTTGACTCAATGAATACTTAATTCGTTTAGATCACATTTAATAAGAAAATAAAATGCATCATGTAATAAAAGAGAGAAATTGCCTTAAATAAAAAGCATTATAGCTGGACTGTCTTATGGGTGAATAGTTTGGATGAATGGGACTAATTCTGTAGTTATTGATCTTGAGGATTCTTCTCTCATATCCCAGTAAGCTGTAGCAAGTTAATTTGTGCAATGACTGAAACTGCAAATCAAACTTTTAAAAAGAGTATTTGCTTGTTCTCTCAGAAAAATAAGATATGAATTGGTGGTAAAATTTTGCTGATAATATATACGCAAACAACTCTGCTTCATAAATTGCTGGTTTCAAAGAATTACAAAATTAAAGCAGGATGATAATTTCTTATTTTAGAAAGTGTAGAGATGGCTAGGGCACACAGTCAGGTCCTCCTGTTTGTTTGAACACTTCTGAACTCTTCCTCCTTTCTCTACTTCTCAAGTAGAGTAGTGTGTTGAGGGATACCTCTGCAGTTAAGAAGTCATTTGTAACAAAAATAGTAATGCAGGATGACATTTCAGCTCATTGAAATAATTGGGATAATCGTGGGAGTGGATAAGGTGAATAAAATTTCTGCAGTTTTAAGAAATAATAGCTTTTTACATAGTATCTTTTCAGTCCTCAAATTCAATTTGCATGAGAGACAGCATTTTAAATTAGAATGATTTATTTAACATTGACACTTGATTCTTAGGTTCAGCTTGAATTGATAAGACTGGGCCACCTCAGCCAAAGATTTCTTGTGTATATATAAACAGTACTTCAAGGAGTTTGGTGTATATACTCTGACACTTTTGAGAGACCCAACGGATGTACTGCTCCATTTCAGCTGTGGTTGCAGGATGTGTAGTTTCATGCTGGGACATCTAGGTTCTTATTCTGATCATAACTACATGTGCAATGATACAGAGAGTATAAATTGTGCTCTTCAAGGACATCAGTGTGAATCGCCAGTTGTCATAATAGAGGGCCCAATAGAAGACTGGACGAAGAATGTCACGCTGAATCAGGCTAATACTGTTTAGATTAATCAGGCTGAAACTTTGTGCAGAACTATTTACAATAATGGTACTGTGTTTCTGTGTGTAAATGTAATCTCATAGTTGCTTAATGGGCTCCTAGTTTTACTTATCATTTTGGATCAATTCAAAATTTTGGAAATTTTCAAAATATTTTAAATTTCTGCTGTGTGTGATTTATGTCAGGAACGGTGTATTTTCAGGAGGGCGTTTGGTCTCTTAAGGGCCATGTGCATCTCATCACCTCTGAGCATTGCTGCAACATCCAAATATTGATCAAAAAATATTTAAGCTCCTTTGTGATATTGCCTATACAAGATATGTGATCATGATCTTCAGATGATGCTCAACATCTGGGATGTTGCAACATCTGGTTTTACTTCTCAACCTTCAAGGTTTTGCCAGGTCTCTATTTTTTTGGTCACTTTTTTCCCCCCTATACAAGAAGAGATCTAATTTTTGATGCCATTAAGAGGTTAATTTCTCACCCACTATCTTGTGTCAGGATTCTTTGTTAATAGCAAAGCCTGCTAGAGATACATGCCCAGAAAGAATCTGAAAAACAGGTGCTGTAGAAGGAGGCTTATCTGTAGCATATAAAAAGCACATACGCTGGAATACTTTTGCTCTCTTTTCTCTGTCTTCCAGCATGTTGTGTCTAATTTTAGCCTTTTCACATTTATTTTTATTTTAGTGTCAGCTGACAATATATGTGCAGTAATTTACCTGACAGTGTCTACTGCTGCCAGGTCTGACGGAGTCACAGAACAGCATTATAGTGCTTTTCTAAATGTCATGAGCATTTAGCTAAGGGCTCCTGCAGTCTGAATGCATTCTCTCCAGTTTTTGTTTTACAAAACGTGTAACCCTTAATTAGAATTTTTGCAATTTTCTAGTTAATAATATATACTGTGAAGTGATTCCTGGATCCTGGTATTATGAAGGGAGGTGTATAAATAAAATTGTTTTCCTTTTATTTGTCAACACTTACTGTCTTTCTGTGTGTTTTGTATTCCTGAATAGGTACAGAAATAATTGTGAAAATGCTTCTAATTATCTTGGATTAGCTGGATAAAATAAAACCAGCAAAAAATTGGTTGATAGGCTATTACCATAATTTGTAGGTACTATTTTTATACTTAACCAGTGATTTTGAATGTCCTTCTAGTGGAAGCAATAGTTTAACATTCAAATATGAATAATTTTATTAGCACATATTTCCTTCAACTGTTGTTCGATTAACTACAGGATTCTGTAAGCAATGAAATACTAAATAATTCCACTTCAGAACTTCTAAAATTTTGGACTTCTGTCTCATATCTTTAATAATGTTTGTGTTTTTAGGCTTCTACTAAGGGAGAAGGGTGTTGCTGTCTAAATGTCTCCGTGAGCACATCCAGACCACGGGGTTCAAAGTGCTGTCCTGCAACACAATCTGATACACCACAAATGGACAATATTTTTTTAGATGTCATTAGGAAATGAGATGATAGTGTTAGCTGCAGTATGTGGAAAAATTAAGGCTATCCTAAAACTACTGTGAAATTCAGCAGTTAACAGGAGTCTTTTTTAAAGCATTCTATAGATACATATAGCGTTTTCCATTTGTTTGTTGGCGTGGGTTTGTTAATTTATAATTTTTTTCCATTTTATGAATTAAACCCATTTTCTCATGTGAAAAATGAATGAAGAAGTTTTTAATGCCATATAAAAATGTTTCAAAGACTTACTCCAAGTGAAGTACTCTAGCAACCAGTTGGGTCCTTGATATTGGGCCTGGCTTTATGCATCAGTGAACAAAATGCTCTTAATTGGTGTTTATTCACTCTAAGTGTCTCAAACAGTAAACAGGAATAAAATTGTTCAGAAGTGTTTGCACGTCATTTCCTCACAACTTGCCATGACTCCCTGGCGCTTCTGGTTTTGTCGGATTATTAGTCTGTGAAGGAAGAGATAAAGCATTTCCTTGTATTGAATTTGAGCACGCTCTGTGCTTTGGGCAGAATGAAATATTAAAGGCTGTTTGCGATCTCAGAGATGAGTAGGGCAGGCAAACTTTCGCACGCACATAGAAGTGGGGAGCAGTGAGTTTAAGGCATCTGATTCTCCCAAATTTAGATTTGTTCATGGCTGTATTTCCCTCCCATGTACAAGGACACTCCACCCACATGGTTTTGAATGGCTGCTTTAATTATTTTTCTAAATGTCTCTGCACCAAATGTCCTTGTTAATCCTTCTGTTGACTGTGGTTTCTTAAACTATTTCATAAACACAATAAACATCGCTAATTGTAATGAACTCTCCCAGTCTAACATTCCTGAAACAGTGGAACCTGCAAAACATGCTCCTGCAAATGACAGGGTGTGGATGTGCTGCTCTCGTTTTCATCAATAGAACACATTAATTACAGTTGGGAAGGACACTGATAAATGATAGAGCCTACTTAAGAAAGTAAAATACTTTGGGGTACTGTGGTTAAAATACAAGGGATTGAGTGTGTCATGCATCCTTATTTCTCACTTTTTGTAAAGACATAAAAGTTACCTAATAGTATGCTGTCACTATGTATGTAGTGGGGTCTTCAGAGAAGGATTTCTAAAGTGTTGAATAATGTTCTTAATGTAATACTGTATAATAAAACACAACTGGTAATTGTCTTATAGAGGGATGTTTTCTATGGCAGTCCTTCTTTGTTAAAATTATCTTACGTTTCAGCTCACTGCTGAGACCTTCCATCCCATGGATGGCTGGTTTTACAAGTTTGGCCTTATCTGTCAGCCTGCCTGTTTGGAACCAAACTGAAATGTATCTGTATTACTTAATAAGAAACTTTGTCTTAAGTGTAGGGAAGTCTCCCAGTATGAGGCGCTCAGCTACCTAAGCCCTAAAATCCATGATAATTACAGTTTCTGTAAAATGCTTCTCATTATGGCACATAAAATGCCTGGCTGCAAAGAACTGCTCTGTGAAGATTGTGTGCTGCAAACCAGTCAGCAGAAAATAAAATTCCTGGATAAACAGTAAATAAATAGACATTATACTTGACACCATTTGCACATTTTTTGATGAAGGAGCTTTCCAAGTTGTCTGGCAGTGAGGCAACAACAATTTCATGCATATAGTATTCACCACAGAGGAACTTAGTGGTTCTTCTGCAGTCTGGTGAGCATTTCTTGTCTGTTACAAATGAATGTGCTGGCTCGTAGAGAAGGTAGTGCACAAGGAGTTAAATGGGGCTATTTGCCATTGATCAATACTGGAAAAAATACACAGTAAGAACCTAGTAACCTTCCAAAGGACTTGCTTTGAAATATTCATACAACAAAAAAGGTGCAAATCCACATCTTTATTTGAAAGGAACTTAGCAAAGATGCATCCAGTAGGAGGAAATATGAAAACACTTTTCCTCAATTACCAATCGTTAGCTCAAAGCAAGTAATGAAATTGTTTCAGAAAATAGCTACATGATTATTTATTGACTTTGGCCACATTGATTTGCTAAATCGTATGGATGCTATTAAAGTTTGCTGTTTTAAGGAACAACACCCTCTGCCCCCCTTCACCCCTTTCTTTCAATTGTCATGGTCAAATCCCAGCACAGCTTTCAAACCGCAGTTGGAGAGATCGTGCATTTGAGTTATACATGCAATAGTTTCATATTTCTTAATTTTATCCCCTTGGCTATCCCCACCCCTTGTATTTTGGAGCTTTTCTGTGTAGCACGGGCTGCAATTCAGATACAAAACTATGAAGTGTTTTATTAGATGTGTGCTGTTGGTTCAAAACTCATTTAACTGGAGTGTGGACTGTATTTTTCAAGCTGAAGTATTCCATGTATCCTACATTACAATGCCAAACTGTATCAGTGGATTTTCAAAGCAAAAAAAAAAAAAAAAAGTAATCTAAAACTATGTCTGTCAACTGCAGGATTTTTTTAAAAGTTTCCTGGTTATTTTAAAATAGCCTATGTTAGAGCTGCATCTTATTACTCTGAAGGCTGGTGACAGAAATGCTGAATCATGCAAAGGATATCCTAGAAGACTTGGAATATACTTAAATCCAGATATTACAAACTTGTTCCTTAGTCATTTTCATCTCAGGAGGTCCCTCTTTTGATGATTACTTAACATATTTTAATGAAACTATCAGGTGCATGATCTTTGGCTGCTGTGAGATCACTGAGTTGCATACTAGGAGCAAAATTAAACTCTCAGGAATAGAATTTGTGAAATTTGGTATCAGTTGTCCCAAGTGGCACCACCAGTGCACTGATTGGCCTAGCAGAGGAAATGAACTTTGCATCGTTTATAATGGAAACCCGATTTTTCTAACATCCTGTTCCTTAAAAAGGCAGGTTTCTCCTTTTCTCTTAAGTAGTCTAAAGCTGTTTGATAGATGCCGTTTATAACATTAACATTGCATTCTCCATCTGAAAACCCATTTTTAGCCTTTCCTGTGAATGAGTGAGAGGAGAACGAGGCTACAGAATTCGCCAGTTTCTCTGAACTGTAGACTTTGAAACTTGCATCTTCTGATATGTGTGACTCTCAGTGCTTCTCTTTCTAGCTAATAATCTCTGTTTTTAAACTACTGTTAAGCCAACATCAGCGCTGCAAATGGCCCTCCCCATCATTTGAATGGGGGAGTTGTCAGTACATTAAAAGTGTTTGAGCCTTTCCTACGAATGCATCGCACCCACCAGCCACATATCACTGCTAAAAGAAACATGGCACGCAGGTGTTTAAATTATTTACACTCATAATCGTCCTTTATGTTACATTGCTGAGCCAAGGCTCTGTTATTCTAGTGCATAATTGATGGTGCTCAGTAGTGGAAAAGTTAGAAAAGCGGAAGTAATGTGATGCGAAAGTTGAGCGAGGCAGCTCCAGCTGGCTCAGCTGCCCGGACCGAGCCGCCCACGCGGCCACCTGGAGAAGCCAGGGGAGCAGGCTTGGACCAGGCGTCACATCAGGAGCTGGATTTGCCATTTGAGGGGCAAAGGATTGCTTCAGTGGAGCTGTGCGAGCAGCAAGGGTTAAGATGGTTTTGTCGTTTGTCACCAATCATGTCCGTACATCTTTTGGAGGAATGACAATTCTGTATTCCCCGAAAGGAGGAGTTTACTGTGAATCCTGCGTGATTTTGGATGGTGCCATGGCAGGTATCAGTGGATGGCAAAAGGGCTGCATTGCCCTAGTCATTCTGGTTCAGATTAAAACTAATTTATTCTAGAACAGATGGTTCCACAGACAAGTATATTTTACAAAGGCAGCAACCTTTGGAAATTCTGACCACTTTAGCATGCACAGGAATCTCTCACAAACAAAAATGATCCAAAGACTGCCCTATTTTGTAATGAATTTAGTAATATTAAGACTATGCTGGATGCCAATACATTACAGGATACACGCAATTATTTGAAAAAAAATCAATTACATCAAATCCAAAAAATTCAGCTAATTTATAAAGCAACTTGATATATTTTTTTCCCAGAAATACTGAAATACTTTTTAAAGAATGTTTGTCATTTACAAATATGAATTCATTTTAAACGTTCCTTTCTGCCCTCCCCTCCCTTCTTTTGGCTTTTTCAATATTAAGTCAGTACTTTTATTTTTCTGATCCTCCAACATGGCACATGTATATAGTGGTGTATAATGCACCATGATGTGACAGAGGAAGAATGATTATAAAAAATAACCTGTATATTAAACAATAATGATTACTGGCTTGGACCTTGGTCTGTATCTAATACCATCTGTAAAAGTTCAAATTATTTTGGAAGAGCATCAGTTCTGTTACTAATTTATTTAGATGAATGTCTTAATCACTAAACCCCTCAGCATTTCTTGGTCATTATCATTAGGATACAAAAAAAAGATATTTCATTACAGAAATAAACAATATGGTTGTAGTAAAAAGTTAATTTCTTTGTTAGTTGCAAGTTGCTTTGGTTTATATTATTGGTCTCTAATCACACTGATTTTTTTAAAATTATTTTTTAAAAAAATTTTTGTGACACTATTTGTCTTTGAGGAAAGTAGTGCTTTGCCACGTGGTGTAGTTGCAAGTAGACCTCTTGTGTAACTGGCAATGAATAGTGCTAATGAGCAGGACTTTCACTCTTGTGAAAACAAGGGCTTGCAGCCTGTGTAAATACTACTGGTGTAGCTGAAATGGACATATTGTGACAACGGATACATGGCTGAAATAATGGCAATTTTGTGCAACTTGCTGGTATTTTGACAGAAATTGGTGTACTTCTAATAGTTGGAGTCCCTGACAAAAACACATATATATTTTTTTTTTATACTAAGTAGAATTTTATACTTTCTTGTGTGCATGCTGTAAATGACCAGTATTTAACCTCGGCTTGTACTACTTTGATACACAGGGGTAGTGCTAATGTTGGTACGTTAATGTAATGTTGTCACTCTGTGACAATTCTTCACATGAAAAAGTGTCTAATAAGTCACATTATTTCTAAGTAGAGAAAATAAATGTTTCATCCCCACTTGCTGTCAAGAATTGTGTGTGCAGAGATCCCAACTATTTTAATCCCTAAGCTTTAATAAGCTTGTCTTGTTAATATTTCTTTTATTAATTCTGTCATAAAAGCCCAAACAAACAAACAGCAAGAAAAGAAAAAAAAAAAAAAAAAAGGAAATGTTGTAAGGATTGTTAAGGTAATAAAAATAACCAAAAAAATGTACACAATTATATTTCATACAGTACTCAGTGCAGTATTCACTGCATTTAATGAAACAATTCAAATCCTTGCAGCTTCTCTGATGATGGTGCTATAAACTACCCTAATATGCTACGACGAAGGGAACCTCTTGTCCTCTTGAAAATAATGACTACAGCAAAGCTTTGTGTCATAACATTAGGGAGGCAAAAACAGAGCAAAAAATAATTAGACACTGAGGAAGAAAACTCCTCAAACCATGTTTTTGCATGTGTTGAGCTAGAGCAGTAAAGATGCAATAGTAAGATGTACATTTTTTCAGCTAGGAAATATTTTGAAGAATTTTATTTCATTGAAGTTATCTTCCCACTGGCAAATATTTTTGTGTCCTAGAATAATATTAGTGTTTTCAGATTATTGCATACTATTTATATGCTTATCTCTTTTTGTATAGATAAATTACTATGTGTTTGTACAAACTCATTTTTTAAATATTCTTTCTATACCACAAATATATGAATATTAGTCTCTAAATCAAGACTCCAACCTACCTGTGGCTTTGAAAAAGAAGGTGGAAGAAAAGACTTTGTGGAAGAAAATATTTTCTAGTATGAGTCGGGATCTGTTTCTCCTTGGCTTCCATTCTTTAATGTTTATTCAAAACATCTTCCTGAGTTTTGATCCTCTAGTTAAGGATTTAGTTAAGGATTTAGCAGTGGCAGAAATTAATACCCCAGATGAAGGAGTGTAATGGCAATGGTCCCAAACTCAGTATTAAAGGCTGTGTCAGGAACATTCTCATGTGCCAGCACTTTCAAATCCAGATATGTAGTCTGCTTTATTAATTCATAGTGCAGTTACTTTTACTGCTTAGTGAGTCAGCAAGTGTAAGTAGTTGCAATTTTAGAAGCCGAGTATTCAGTTAAGAGTTTTTAAAATGTGATATATCAATCTCTGAAATACCTTCAGATGTATGCTACTAATATGTGTGGGTTTCTTAATGTATTGTTTATGTCCTGGGATTACAGTGATTCAAGGTTTATTGTCTTGTTTTTGAGTTACTCTCTATTTCTAAGAAACTTTTTGTACATATTTGTGTATTATTTTTTAAATAAATTTTTACACATCTAATACATATTTTTAAGATAGCTATATATTTGGTAGCTATGAATATGTATGGGTGGGAAATTAAAGAATGTCCTTTCTACTTCTCCAGAAACAAAATGTGCTATCTATTATCAAATTGGTCCAGTTGTACTCCTTGTTAGACTGTAAGAAGAAGGCTCCAATCCTTTAATACTTCACTGTAACTGTTAATTAACATTAAGTTATAGAGAATCTGTCTTGTCTACATAACTTATTGATCCAAAACTATACTGTTAATTATAGAGTTATAGGATCTACATGTCTTTTAAATTCCTCCAGGAATGGTGACTCAGTCAGTTCACTGGGCAGCCTGTTCCAATGCTTGACAGCCCTTTGATTGAAGAAATTTTTCTTAATACCTAATCTAAACCTCTCCTGTTGCAACTTGACGTTACTTACTATCATCCTGTCACTTTTTGCCAGTGAGAAGAGCCTTAACCCCCTCTCACTACACCCTCCTTCCAGGCAGTTGTAGAGAGCAATAAAGTCACCCCAAGCCTCCTTTTCTCCATTCTGAGCAGCCCCAGCTGCCTCAGCTGCTCCTCCCCTGGCTTGTGCTCCAGAGCCTTCCCCAGCCCTGCTGCCCTTCTCTGGACACACTCCAGCCCCTCCATGGCCTTCCTGGATTGAGGGGCCCAGAGCTGGGCACAGGATGCAGGATGTGGCCTCAGCAGTGCCCAGCACAGGGCACAGGTCACCACCCTGCTCCTGCTGGCCCACTATGGCTGACACAGGCCAGGTGCCCTTGGCCTGTTTGGCCACCTGGGCACAGCTGCCTCATGTTCAGCTGCGTCTGCCAGCACCTCCAGGTCTTTTTGCCCCAGGCAGTTCTCGAGCCACTCTGCCCCACCCTGAAGCACCACAGAGGTTCTCGTGCCTCAAGGCCTTGGCCTTGTTGAAACTCATTCCCTTCTCCTTGGCCCATGGATCCAGCCTGTTCAGAACCCTCTGCAGGGCCTCCTTACCTTCAGGCAGAGGTACACTCCAACCCAAATTGGTGCCATTGACTGTGGGAGTACTTAGTGCCCTTGTCCATATTGTTGATAGACAAAGATGTAAAGATATAAAACAGGTCTCAGCGCTGGATTTTCAGGAACCTCAGTGATGACCAGCCATCAACTGGATGTAACTCCATTCACTGCCACCTTCTGGGTGTGGACATCCAGCCAGTTTTACACACAGTGACACTGTACCCGTACAAACCATGAACAGCTAGTTTCTCAAATAGAATGTTGGGGAAAATGGTGTCAAAGGCTTTACTAAAGTTTAGTCAGGCAGCATCCACAGCCATCCTTATCCACTGAGCAGGTCACCTTTTCATAGAGGGAGACCAGCTTAGCTGAGCAGTACCTATCTTTCCTAAAGCTGTGCTTGCTGGGCCTGATCCCCTGGTTGGGCTCTCTGTGCTGTGTGATGACTCTCAGGACGATCTGCTCCATGACCTTTCCCAGCACCAATGTCACACTGACAGTCTTGCAGTTCCCTGGATCTTGACCCTCTTAGATGGACACCACATTTGCCAGCCTCAAGTGAACTGGGACCTACCTACGAGGATTGCTGATAAATGGTGGAAAGTGGCTCTCTGATGGCTTCCTGGGACCCATGGGTGGATCCCATCTGGCCACACACCACTTGTGTGTGTGTCTAAGTGACAGGTCACTGATCATGTTTACTGCTTGGTAAATAGTAACCAATATTTACAACTGGAGTTAATAGTGGGGTTTGTTTTGAAATCTGCCATTTTTGGCTTGGTGAGAGAGGTGTGCTTTGGAGTGGCTTGTCAGAGTTCAGCCTGGGACATGGCTAATGAGCTGTTCATCAAAAGGGTGACAGTTGCCTACTGGCTCTCAGGACAGTCCAGGCTGGAAGGGACTTCAGGAGGTGTCTAGTGCAGGGAATGTAGCCATGATGGTCTCTGTGGCCTCCAGCTCAACTCACTCCAGTCTAACTGGAGCAATAACACACAAGGCAACAACACATAGGATAAACCACAGGCCGTTACAGTGCTGTGCCTAGAGGGGTCTGTGCAGGGTGTCCAAACCACTGCTCTGTCACAGGGAGTTAGAGGTACGGAGGGTTTTCCTTCTAAGATGGTGTCTCCACCTCCTGACTGCCATTCCCTCAGCTCAGGCTCACTCAAGCAACAAATCCTTTTATGAGCATAGAGCTTGCCCTCTGCACGCTATCACTGCAGAGCGAGGGCCATGCTGGCACCCAGAAAAGAAATTAAGCCAGAATTGCCATGCCATTCCTGCAGTTAGTTCATTGTGCAGGAGGTAGGGGCTTTAAAAAAATACTTTGTGCTCATTAAGTAAATCTAAACATACATTTTAATTCTAATCCTTAGGGTTGTTTTGTTGTTTTAGATCTCCTTTATGAATTTTTCATATACTATCTCCCATGCTGCTCAGTGTAATCCACTCTCAGGTGTAAATCTCAAGACATCTTCATAGCAAAGGTTATTTTTTTTTACTTTTTGTTGCACCTTCTGAGAAAAAAAAATTAAGACAAACATTTCTAGAGAAAAGCTGAATTCCAAAAGCTGACAGTTGCCTTCTTGGCTGCTTTGAAAATTATAGTAGGTAACTCCAAAACTTCTGTCTACGATGTGCATTTGAATAATTACCTTCGCATGTAGTTTTCTTCTTTTACTTTCTTGGTGTGTTTTTTTTTTTCTTTTTGTGTCCTGCATTGTAGTTCTATGCTTGATTTTGTGGATACAGAGATGTCTTTAGGTGGAAGACATGTTTATTAAAGTATGTAGACAGTTTCTAGGGAATTTTGTATCTGGATGGTCCAGATAGTTTCATGGCATTTACCTGAATTCTTAGTGGCCTTATTTATGACTTGTGCTCCTGGAAAAAACATAATTAACTGGGAAAAAAAAACATGCAGGGAATATTATCCTGCAGATAAAGAGAGGTGGTGTATTTCTGTATTTAGCTTATCTTTTTCCACTGGAGAAGGAAGAATTAGTGCCTCCTTCAGGGACATATATGATTTTTCTGCCAGAGTTGTTTATAGCATGAACTAAGTATTTTTTGCAGCTGCCAACTGGTTTTTTTTAATGTCTTTGGAAGTAATAAGGTAGGATTGCAACTATAAATTTTTGTAGTGGTAGCTGGTTGCAGGCTTGCCTTCTTACTCATAGTTCTTTTATGGAAAGTTACATTTAATTTCACTTAATGAATACTCAGGACTGACTCTACTCAAATGCTTTGATGAGCTGTTAAATTTACAAATGCGGTGCAGTTGTAAATTACTGATAAAGATTAGTAAAAGGAGTACATTGACATGCATTTCACATGATTTACTCAGCATCAATCTTTCTACACTCTCCTCCAAACAGGAGGCACACAAATGGTATGACAAGATATGTCCTCCTTCCATGATGATTCTTACTTCTGCATTAAGGTTACCTGCTTTTTAGTGTTTTGATTTCTTTTTCTATTTCTCAAAAGAAACAAGCATAAACGTGCATGTATATTTAATAATTCACAGACAACAAATGGGAGTATGGCAATTAAAATATGATGTGATAATTAAATCAGATAAAAATACCTTTTCACTTATAGAAGGAAGTCAAATTATATTCTCAAATATTATCGAATATTTGTTCTAAAAGAAGAACATAACTAAGCAAGACTAATTAAAGTCTTGGCTATGAAAATAATTTGTATAATCAAGTAACCATTATTCTTTGCCTTTACTGATCCTTTTTCAAGTGAGAAAGGAATATTTTCACAGGCGTATGGATTTGGGGGCCCATATTGTCCTTAACTTTGTATATATAACTGAGGGCCAAAAGCAGTTTGTATTTTCCTGAAAAGAATTTTTTTTTTTTAATCTGTAAAAGGGACAGCTTGGGCAGTAGGTGAAATAATTCCATTTCTTATGATTATTTTCCAAATTTGGATAAAATAGCTGTCAAGTTGTAGGATGAATTTTTTGCTTATATTCTTGGATTTCAGTTGAGTTTTAGATAAAGAAATCTGGCTGCTTAGATTGCTTTTTATCTTGAACATGTCATATTGTCCTCCCTTCATCCCCTAAAAATAGTCTTTCATTGCACTTGCTTTAGTAAATGTAAAAGCTGAGGGTAATAGATTATATCTAAATACGATACTGATGCTCCTGTATATGAATAGCTCACTTAAGGAGTAACAAATTGCTTTCCTACATATATTTTTATAAGTTAGTTTGTAAAAAAATTAATTTGTTATTTTTCTATATAAACAAGTGATAACTGTAGTTTTGCATGACTGAGATTTTGAGGAGGGGAAAACTGCTGTGGTTAAGTACTTTTAAAAAAAGCCTAGTGTGCCTGTGAGGACTTTTAAAAATATTTCTATCCCTTTTGTAGGACAGTAGGAATCGGTGGTAAAATGTTATATGTCATAAAAAGTGAGAGCTGGAGAATTGTTAACTTTTTTTTTTTAATTGGCTGAATATTAAAATTGTGGTATTATTCCTAGATATAAATTAAATATATGCTGATGATCCTATCTATATCTCTTGTGAAGACAATAAAAATTGCAAACAGATGGAAAGGTCCTATAAAGAAATCATATGGGAGGTAAATGTTTCACTGAACATAGATTATGTCACAGAATTTTTGTAACCTTTACATATATTCATAATTATAGTTAAGAATTTTCTGACTCTTGTCCTTAGAAACATTTTTAAAGCCATTATAGATTATATGTTAAAAAGAACATAGACTCCCTTATTATTTAGAAAGGGGGAGAGCCTAAGAGAAAAAAAGTAATGCAATTTACTATAAAAATCCTGACTGGAAAGGTATTCCATATATGGTCCATCCTCTTTGAGTTGATCTAGATTTTTTTAAGTTCCGTTTCTGATTTAAAGGACAATTCTGAAAAGATGACTGTAATTTGTCAGAGGAGTTGTGTGGCATTTTATTTTCACTCTATAAAGGAAATGCAGCAAAATGCTGCATTTTTTAGTTTTAAGTAGTTTTTTTACTGGGTGAAGGTGAATCCTTCCTTGTATCCAGTGTTCGTCCTAAGTTTTGACAGAGGTGTGAGACGTATTTCAGATAGATTTCAATGTCTGAGATTTGCTTCCTTGGACTGTCAGCCTGAGACAATAGGCATGGCTGTTGCTGACATACAGTAGCAGGGGGAGAAGGATTCTATGGCAAGCTTTCTTTGGAAACTGAAAAGGACACTTCACATGCACCTGAGAAAACCTCAGAAAGGACAATATTTAAAAGTATTTGTGGGTCAATATACTAGGACTGCTGTCAGGTTAGTAACACCTTCGAACCGTGAGCACCTCCAGATATCCTGATGAATAGCTGAGTAAAATATTGCAAGTCACTTGAACTTCTCTCAGGCAGGAATCTCAACTGTTAAAACTGACACTGAAGCACAGCTCTTCGCAGTTCTTGAGTGCTGCTGTCAAATAATGATTTTTAAATCCATGTTTGTGTTCAGGTATTGGTAAAAGAGTGGGAAATAGTTGGTAAAGGAGATGGGGGAAACCAGAGACATGTTAAGGCTGATCTGAAGGTGGTAGATTTTTCTAAAGGTAGATAATTCTTTGGAGGCTGTTGATACAAGGTGGAGTAATACCAGAATATCTTGCTGACTAGACGCTGGAATTCAGTTTTTCATTTAGTTTAGTGGAAAGAAAGACCAATTCTCGATCTTTTGATTTGTAGGAAAAGAACCTAAGGAGAAGAATGAAGCACATTTTTTCCTTCTTGGAGATGCAATTTTCTGAAGTTCTGCTTTGCCATTTTTGACAATTGTATTTTACAGTGAACAGTCCATTCTGAAAGAGGGTAACTGAAGATAAACTAAGATATCATTAATATCATTAATACAAATTTTTTTTTTTTGTTTCATTACTGGTCGATTTTTACTTCAAAACAAAAAATTTTCTGCCTTGTGGATAGTTTCACCTTTAAAAAATTACCTGAAAGTCTCACCACATTTTTTTGTTTCTGGTTATGGCTACTTCAATAATGTTGTTTAATAGGAGGTATCCAATGAAGGGAAGCCACACATGTATTAATTGCCTTTATGGAATTGGGAAATTAAAGTCCCAGTGCAGTGTTTAAGGTCCAAAAATCAGGTCTGTTGAGGGAAGCTTTTAGTATCTTCTTTAGAAGTGGGAGAGTAGAGGTAGCAGTTTGCCACACTTGCACAGTTTGGCAAAGATCTAATCTTTTTGAATTCATTGCTTGTGAGTTATTATTTCTAATCACATGCTTGATCGAATCCACCTAAATAACTTTGACTGAAAAGGCAGGGAGTTAAATCCAAAACTAAGTATGTATTTTAACTGAAAATAGGGATCATAATGGAATGTGTTCTCAGTCAGCACTTGACATTCATCTGAATATATAGCTTAAAAGGAAAAAAAAAAGAGGGAATAAAGGTAAGCACTGTTCTGTCCTTTGGCAGGAGCAGTGTGTGAAAAACTGTGGTTGAACTCTGAGGATGAAAATGGAAGCCCTGGATCACACAGAGAAATAATAAAACTGGGCCCTAATAGTGTTATGCTAAGTGCAGTTAATATTGCAAATGTGCTATGAGAGGAAAGTCAAGTGACCCTTTGAAATCCTTCCACAGATTGCCAAGTCATTTCAGAGTTTCAGAAAGCTACCTATAAATGAAAGAATGGATTTTTATAATAAAACAGGACCACATGCAAATGTTATCAGTGTTTGGAAGATTCATGATATAGTCTTGCCAGCACATTTCTGAGATGAGAAGATTTTAGATGAGTGGTCTTTTGTTCATAATGACAGAAACTTGCAAGGAGGTGCTTTTCAGTTGTTCCTAACTTGAAAGGAGTTAGGGATTATGACACTGGAATAATCAAAATGTAAATTATTTTATTTTCAGGAAGAGTGTGCTGGGTTTGTTTGATTTTGGCTTTTTTTTTTTTTTTTTTTTTTAATTAAGAGAAAGGTAATACTACTTGCATATTCTCTTTTTACAGGTATTGGAGTTGTTTTTTCTTTCTCTGTCCTTCAGACATTTCACAAGAACTATCACATTTTGACTTGGTTAGAACATTTGGTTTCTTACAGGTAGATAATGCACAACAAAATTGTTTTACATTTGCAGATGTAAGATTTGCATTTTCTGGATGTCATAAATGAGAGTAAAATATGGATCCATGTTAGGGCATGTGATAGATGGTCTCTTGGAAGAGTACTTTGTGAAGGATAGTGACCACGGACAGGTGTTTGTGTGGCTGTAGGTTCCCCTGGGTTCAGAAGGTTAGACAAACTGCCCCTAGGATTTAAACAGGGCAGTTGTTTTGTGTCAGTTTAATTATCCCTATGTTTTGTGAGCTAGTCACTCAAGTGGTCTGGAAATATTAGGAAATTGGAGGCTTTAACAGCTTTGAGGGCAAAGTTCTGATTGGGTTTGTTTGGTATTCACTCACTTTGTGATGGTCTTAATGCAACTGATGGGCTGTTTAGAACCATGAGGCATGCTTAGTGCCAGTACAAGATTAAATCGGGACACTATCTTTCAGCAGAAATGCCTCTCTGTCCGATTTTATTTATATGAATTTACAATGCAACTCAGTTATCTCTGCTTGGGGTCATTACTTTGATTTTAACTTAGCAATTTAACTCCTGAAGTGTTTCAAGTAAAAATATCATTGAAGGAGTAATAAGTTTAAATAGCTCTGATGCAGTTGAAAATAGTTTTTTAATTTAGTTCAGGCTGGGAGCACAAACTGGCAGGAAAACAAATAAATGGATGAGTAAAAAAGAGATTAAGCATAAATACAGTGTGCCTTACGGTAAAGAACTACAAGAACTACAAGATGGGACAGAAAGGTTAAACAT
Organism: Acridotheres tristis; assembly: GCA_037013685.1. Classification (NCBI taxonomy): domain Eukaryota; kingdom Metazoa; phylum Chordata; class Aves; order Passeriformes; family Sturnidae; genus Acridotheres; species Acridotheres tristis. The sequence continues at coordinate 14,601,907 of CM072919.1, forward strand.
ATCCCTTTCTAGCATCCTGGTGTTATTAAATATCTAGTGACAATAAATAAAGAGTAATCAGCCCAATAATATTTACTTTAATACTTAGCATTTTTGTTTGTTTGGCTTTGATTTTTTTGATGACATTACTGATACAGGAGATATAAAAATGTAACTACTGCTTCCTAAATTAACAATTTAGTTACTAAATGAAGAGAGAACATCTTAACATAAATAAAATACAAATCTCTAGTCATTACAGCCAACCCCATTTATTTTATAAAGCACTTGAGATTTTATTTTCATTAGCACTGAGAGGCACTTTGAAATGAGTAACTAGCAAATAAGCAAACTGAGATAATTTAAGTTTATATTGTTGAGTTAATAAAACTAATAAAATCTCCACATTTCCCAAGGTTTTCCATTATTACTATTTAATTTTTTATACTGCAGAGAAAATTGTTAGGGTTATATAGTCTTAGGCATGATGGAAATTTTCTTTGCCAGTTTTATGTTCTTTTATGACTTGAAGAAAATGAGGCTTGTTTTGCAGCTTGTGAACAAGGAAAAGGCGTCTTTTTAGTGATTTAATCTGGGTGATTCTTTGATTCCTCATTGTCTATTGTCTGATGTGTGCTTGAAGGTTCATTTTTTCAGCAGCTTTTTCCTTAAGAGGATTCTGGAAGCACAGTGTACATTTTATAGGATAGTAAATAGAAAGTTTGCTAGGAGCTCCTTTCCTTTGGCAGTTATTACGTTTTAATAATACTGTGATGAGTATAAATATCAGAGTTGAAGTTCCATATAATGTGCCCCAGTCACTTCTGCTCTGCAGAGTGTTGTGCTTTGCTGCACAGTTGTCAGTTTTTATCTTGTGCGGTGGCAGAAAATATTAATCATGACTTTTATACCCCATTTTTTTTCCCCCTACATTCTTTTGTGTTTGCAATAGTTTTCCTTCTCCCGTCTCTTGCCTTGCCTTGCTTTGCCTTGCTTTGCCTTCCCTTTCCTTCCCAGAACTTCCCTTCCTTCTTTCCCTCTTTCTTTTTCTTTCTTTTTCTTTTTCTTTTTCTTTTTCTTTTTCTTTTTCTTTTTCTTTTTCTTTTTCTTTTTCTTTTTCTTTTTCTTTTTCTTTTTCTTTTTCTTTTTCTTTTTCTTTCCCTCTAAGGAAATAGAAATAGAATAATAGAATAATAGAAATAATAGAAATATGGAAGTCTGACTTAAAAGACCACTGATCTTTTATCTAATGGAATTTTTTTAAAAAGCATTTTTTGCCTTATTATATGCCTTTCTTGTGCTCATTTGGATCACTTCCCATAGTATGCACTTTATAGTCAGAAGAAGCCTACTTTTATTTGCAAAAAGTCTGGGAATAGACCAGTATAATAGATGAAATAACGCAGAAAGGTGATGTAAAGATTTTTCAGTAAGGTGTGGTGCAGGAGATATATAATCCTTTGTTTTATGAGAGGATATTTTGCATTATGACAGGTGGCTTTTTGTCCTAAATTTTTTAGTTATACTGTAATTTGCATTCATTATCTTTTATTAACCATGTGACACTTAATTCTCAGTAAATATCAGGTAAGAAGACAATGTGAAGGTGAGCAGAACAAAAATGCATACAAAGTAGCCTAGCAAAATTTAAATAATCTAAAAATATGAATACACAGAAGAATATTTGTATGAGATTTTTAATTAGATTTTGTACTTTCTTTGTTTTTTAAAGTAAACGTCTATCTAACTTATTTTCTTTTTTGACTTCGTGATTAGTTGAGTTTTGTGATCTTTACATTGTAGGTATGCGTATATGTCTGTCCAAGTGCGTGCGTTTGTATCTCTTCAGATCTTGCACCCTTTTTTTCCCAATAATGCAATGGTACTGACTTTAAATAAATATAATTTGCAAATACAGAAATAATTTTAAAATCATGATCACTGCTTATATGGCAACTTTTCAGCGAGAGGAAGTAGAGCTGAAACCACACTCTGTTAATAATCTTTATTTTGATTTTCTTCCACTTCTCCTTGTAGCCAAAATGCAGACACAACACTGTGCAGAAGAGGGAGAAAAGCACTTCTTGATTGAGCAGATGTTTTGCTTTTTCTTGCTTTGCCTTTGTGCTAGTGATGTGGTGTCCTGAACAAAGGCATGCCTTGGACTGAGTGAGCCATCAAGTGAAAATAATTTCAGTGTATAACTGAAGAAGAGATTATTTTTTCCCTACACCTTTATTCTGTGCAGTTCAATTCCAGTGTTTCCATTCTACAGTGGTTTGTGAGTCTGATTTACGGCTCACAGCCCATTGTCAGTCCTCTCTTCTTCTCCCTTTTTTTTTGGCTTTGTGTGACTATCACATGAGTCAGTAAGGAGTTAATTTCCAATGAATACTGCTAGGAGTTTCTCCGCAGTGTTTCATGCAAGGTTTTGGTGTTTCGTGCCTGTCACTGCCCCTCTTTCACGCCTCTGTGGGTATGGAAATGTTTGGAGACAGAGTGGGGAGTGGGTTGTGGGCTTGGTGCATTGCCCACCAACAGTGCCTTCCTCATGCTCCTGTGCCATGAGTGGCACGCAATGCTCGGGGGAGTGCAGCAGAGACAGCGCGTCCCAAATCTGCTCTTCCAGAAATTTCTCTCCAAAGCCAAGCCCTCCTTCATCCCAGGGCGGGGGAACGCCGACAGCATCAGCGCTGTAAAAGTGCCAGCCAGAACATTGATAAAATGTGGATGACGGCAGCAGTCGGTCTGTAATTGTGTTTTGTTGCAGTTGGCTCTTAGGAGTCTTAGATTCAATGCCTGAAATCTGCGTGCTGCATTGAAAATGGCAGCCAGTCTTTTTTGTGGCACTCTTGCTAAGAGCATAGCTCTCTGATAGCTGTGCATTTTTTTATCATCTGTGCAACTCTCAGCAAAGTAAAACTCAAAACACTGGGAAGAAGCACCCATGAAGCAATGAGGAAAGGGAGTGGTTCAGCATTTTTACACAGTAAGATGTAAAAGTTAATAGCTCAGCAGTTTCAGGGATTGTTTTGCTTTCTACCTAGATTTGTTAGTATGACTTCATTACAAAGACTCTCTTTGAATAGAGAGGCCAGTTCATGTATTTGCTGCAATGCTTAGGCTTTCAAAGCCTGATTTATTGGAAAATATGGAAATACCAATGATGCAGTGTTTACTAGTCTGTATGAAATGGGTATTGTAACCTCTGAACCTGAAAGAAAAAAATATGTCATACTTCCTAAGTTTATTGTGCTCAGCAGAATCTCTCTGTGAATTATATTTTCTTTCTATCTTCAGAAACGGAAGAATCTGAACATCAGAAGACGTATTGCAATGAAACAAAAAAGCCCCTCTGAAAGTCAGCACAGTTGGCACAAAGTGCTATCATTTTCTTTCTCCAAATGAAAATTGTTGAAGCATTTTGTTTCCTTCTATAAAAATATTAGTTTGCTGTGATCTTTCATACTTTATCAATCTATTTAAGTGTAGAAACAGAGAATATAACTGAAGCCAATGTTTTGAACAGATTTTGTTATTTTCTTACATGTGGCCATCAATGCGGGTGTTGGCTGTCCTTTACTCTCATTAAGCTTATTGAAAACTTTTATTTTTTTGTTATTTTCCTTAATTTTTTTTCTGTATTTTGTCTTTAAATGCCCCTGCGTTCTTCTTTACAAAGAATGTTTCTTGTGATTGTTCTTGTGACTGTGTTTTGCTGTATGCTGACAGAAAGCCATTTTGCCAGTGATTCAGCAAGAATCTCAAGCTGAATCTCTGAGCCACCTTTTTCTTTGGGATTGGTTGGAGTGGTAACTACAAAAATTGTTATTTGTTATCACTGTTATTTTTTCTTAACTGTTCAGGCTAGCATCTCGGCTCCTTGCCAGTTTCAGTTTTATTCCACTGAGGAATTACTTGCTTCATTCCTACTTGAACCTGCCACTCCTGCAGCTCATGTTTGTAACAGAGATGGACAGATCAAAGGAGTCAGAACCCCAGGAAGGGGGAAGTAGGCCAGTCCTCACTGGCACAAAAGGCAATTAATTATAATTGTTAGAATTATTATTTCTTTAATCTGTAAGAGAGCTTCAGTAATGGAAATTGTGTGAATTAAGTAAGTATTTTCAGTGATAAATCACGAGTGTTTAAGAATAGCTTTTTGTATGGAGACTTGGAGCCCTGTCCCAGTCCTGAAAGCAGTATGAGCAGGGCTGCTGGCATCCCCGCGGGGGAACAGGAGGACTCAGACCAGGTGCTATTCTGAACACAACCAGTTGTTGTCACAGGGCTCAGTCCACTGGAACTACCAAAGAGGCAGGCTTTCCTGTAATGCACGTACCAAATACTGGAATATTTGCTGTGAAGGAGCAAGGGTTTTAGCTAAAACTGTTCTAGTAACTGTTTTAGATTAACATGAAACAAAGAAAGGTACTTGTTTTTGCAGTGATTTGTCCCAGATGCTATTGTGCATATGTCTGAAGTTTGCATTTCAGTGGAATGAATATTTTGGTTAGAGCCAAAATCAGAAACAGAGACACAATAAAGAGGAAGAGCTGCCTCCTTTGGAAGAAGATGGGGATCCTTGCCTTTATTTAGCAGGCCTAATCTTTCCAGTGAGTGATATGATCAGTTTCCTTTTTAAGCTGCGTCTTTGTTGTTTGGGTAGTAGTAAAAGTAGTCAATTCCTTGGCCTTCTCCAGTTGTTCTGCATCCCAAGGTGGGTTGCAGTTGTGCTGCTTCTCTTTACTGCCACGCTGTGGAAAAAGAAGCCTGGCTGGGATGCTGTACTGTATTTTCCACAGCATGGCAGTAAAGCAAAACATTGCAGCTTTATTTCACTTACAAGCAGGATTGTCTCTTCTCTTTCTTTCCCCCCTTTTCTTCCCACTCATAGTAAGCAGTAGATGCATCCTTGCAGTTTTTGTCTGGTGTAAGGATGTACTGCTCTCCCCCATACAGTGTCCATGTGTTGACTGAAAAAAATCACTCGGGAAATAAATGGATTTTAAATAATGTGCTTCTGATTTAAGCATGTAGATGTGAATTTAAGCATCAGCACCATATTGGGAGTCCGTATGGGAAATAGTGATGTAGAGAGTCTCATTTCAGAGCCTGGGTCTGAAAGGCATCATGTGGCAGGAGGAGCATGCTGAGGGAGGAGAGCCTGATGCTGTGCAGCACTCAGGCCAGCATGAAAATATTCCTTGAGAGGAGAAATCTGTTCTGGGGGGAGCAAATGTGCTTCGACAGAGTCTGCATGGAGCCAGTAATTTTTGATTCTTGAGCTTTGGACTCTTGCCAGATTAGCTTTTGGTGACCAGCTGGACATATTTAATGAATGACACTTAGGTAATAAAAAGCAGAGTGTTAGCAGTTTAATTTTAAGTGTCTGATCCACTAACCCTCCTCTGTAGATGTAACTTACAAAAAAATGTGCCATGTTTGCCATCCACATGCTGGTATTTTGTTCAATGAAGAAAGAGAATGCTAATGTCTGCTTTATCTGCTCTCTTCTGCCCTGTTTTTGGAGATATTTATTTATGGGTTTTTGTCTTTTTCCTGTCTACTTCCAGTTCCTACATTTCTCTCTTGCCTTCAAAGCAGTGAAAGAATACAGTAGTAAGCACTGGGGAAACTCACAGCCCGCCCTTTCACTCTGCTTTGGTCCTTTTCAGGAGGAAAAGCAGTTCAAGAAATATTAGGAGGTCAAGCCTGCTCTAAGATACTGCCAATTAAAGGCCATTCAAAGGCACATGAAAAATATTTGGTTTTCTCACCTATTGCACCTTAAGTGACACTAAGTAATACTTTCTTTCTGATTAATCTCATGTGTAGAAGGAATAATTGGTACTTTAATGCAAAAACAAATGGGCATGACTGTCTATAAATATTTAAATTTGGTTTGTCACAAGACAAAAATCTTTTCAAGTTTCAGCCTCTACAGCCTCTGCTCCTGTGAACAGCTGGGAGAATAAATACATGTGACAACAATGCTATGACAGCTATGGAGTTTTTATTGTTTTGTTTTGGCTGTGTGAGGGTTTGTTGGGTTTTCTTCCTTTCTTTTATGTGTTTGGTTTGGTTTTTTTTTTCCCCCTTGAGGGTAGCTCAGGGGGAAGCTCAGTAGCTTAGCTTTCATCCTGGCTTTTTAGACTCAGTCAATTCTTAATTAAATTTGTGGCAGAGAGCATTATTGAATATTGCATGATGTGATGGTGAATGGGTTCATGTAATACTAGCATTATATGAATAGTATATAGTACTAAAATAGACTGAGAGTGCATGGTGTTTTCCAGTATGAGTATGTAGAAAAGTGCTGCCGTTTCTTCCCAGAGGTTATTAGATGTCACCTTAGAATGGTCATACAAAAAAGAAATTTAGATGTTTTAGAATTACTCCTGCATCATAAAATAACGACGGGAATGGTAGTTACTGCTAGAAGAACCTATAATTTTTGGGAAAACCAGTCTTTTATGTTATATGTGTTCTTAGCAAGGAAAAATACCTCTCCTGCCTAAAGTCATTAAGGGTGTTACAGTGGGATTGAGAGAGAGGTAACTTTCTTAAGAAATCATAAATTAGATGAATGAAAATGCAATCTTTGGGTATATTTTCTGGTGTTTACTACAAAGAACACAAAAGCGAAACATTAAAAAAATCTTTCTAGCCTTCCTTTTTCTTAATTATTGTCTTCAGGGTTTTTTTAACTTAAATATTCTATTTTTTAAGACAACTGAAAGACATTATGAATTGTTTCCAAAGAGGTGAGAATATATTTAATCACGAACAGTAAAAGATAGAGTAGAGCAGCCTCTGATTGGGGTCCCAAATACCTTGCTGTTTGAGATACTACATTTAGAACTTTTTCCCACGGGAGGACAAATTTTTCTTTTTTTTTTTTTTTTTTTTTGTGCATATGACTTTGAACCTACCTTTATATGACTGTTAGACTGCAGAAAGGCATATTGTTACAGTATTGTTTTTGCTAGCATCACCTGTTGAGGAGCTTACTGCAATAATAATCTGTCAAGCCAGGACCAAAGCACATAATTAAATAGAAAAGCTGGACTGTGAAAAGCACATGCCTGATTCATTCTCCCAGCAGGGAAAGTCAAACCATTTGAACAGCTAAGGCAAAACCAGTCTCGATTGCATCAGTCTGTTTTTCACAGGCACTCTTGTTTTTCTGTGGTTGCACTTAAAACTTTCTATCTTACTGTGTTTCTAAATGTGTTGGTCATCTATGGAGTCAGGTTCAGCTCTTGTGTAATTTGGTTTCTAAGCGGTTCTGATTTGTCTGGAAGTTTGAAGTCCAGGTATTTTCCTTTTGAATTATGGCTACATTGGTGGAATGAGCATGGAGGGTGAGACAAGAGGCAGAGAAGAGATGAATAATAAAACGGGAAGGGGCAGAGCTATCTTTGAGGGCACTGGAGATTGTCAGAGCTTCAGTGGTTTGGAACAGCCTGTACTGTGTCCCATCCACTGGTTCCTTCTGTTTCCTCTTCCATGATCTGTGACTTTAGCTTTCATCCCACCCTGAAATGACCTGAGCTGATTTGACATGAATGTGAAGATGATGGTTAGGGATGGGAGGCTGTTATGCCCAAGAGTACTAATTTAGCTATTAGTTAACAGTAGCTGTTGAACTTGTCCTCCTTGAGTGCATTACGTGGAGTATTACAGTAATAAGTTGGGAGATAGTCATGAGATGTGAAAGGGAAGAATTCCTCCAGGGCATGAATCTTTTTTTTTTATAATTTTGGATACTTAGTACCATGCATACTTTACTTACTGTATGTTAAATTTAAATCTCAGATTATGAAGATTTTTGTTTGGTTGCGTTTATTTTTTTCGGGATAGGCAAAGGTTTTGTACATGGTGATGTGCACTGTTAAGCATTGTTTTTGACTTTAGAGAGGATGATGGAATACCAGAGTTTGATCCAGCAACAGAATGACCATCCACAAGATTGATTGTAGTGGAGCATTTGACCTTCAGTTCCAGTTTGTAACTCACTTAATAATTAAAACTGATGCTCTGAAATTGCAGTTTTACAGTATAGTATGATACTTGGATAAGGGAAAAAGTTTGGTTTTTTTCTTGAATAAGTTTCTCTACCAGTTGTGTTTATTTCTATGCCTGAGTTGTCTCTCTTATATGGATTCCATTATATTCTTATGTGTGCTGTGTGTAGAGGAGAGAACAGTGTTCACTTGCTCTTGCTTGTGCATGCACACATACACATGCTTACTTTCTCTCATAATTTAGGGGGTTAAGGGAGGGAAGGAGAAGAATATAAACAGAAAAACCACATCCTGACAGCTGCCTCCAGTTAGTCCTGTTTTTTCCCTCAGACTTTTAAATCTTATGGTGGCTCCTAATTTGTCCCACATGAGCTTTCTCCCAGTGGGGCTGTTTTCCGTTTCCTTTTTGCTTTCATTTGATCCAAAGTAAACAGTTAACAAAGAATAAACCAATTCAGACAGCTGTCAATGGACCATCAGCTTTCAGGTGTCTCAAACAGGAAGAAGAGGGCATATTATTTTGAAGGTAAGAAGGGAAAATGGTACCGAAACCTGATACCTATGTGGACCAGAAAAGTATATTCAGGTCAAATCTGTTTAATACAATGGTCACAGTACGTCCAGGAGATCAATTCTGGGATGCTCATTAGTGTTTTTTAACATGTGTACAAACCTCTTCATTAAAAATGCCTTTTAGATTAAAAATACATTGGGTGCATGACTTAAGATGAAAAATCATAACATTTTACTGTAAATTCATGAGATCACAGCACATTCCAAAGAGACCTGTTGGAGGATGCAAATGTTGCAGCTGCCTTCCTGTATTAGAGTAAAATCTATCTCATCAGCTATCTATGGCTGTGCAAAAACCTATCACTCTGTGACTGATGCTCTGCTTCTGCTGAAATTTGGAGCTCTGTCTATACCTCTCCTGTTATTACCTTGCTTTGGTGACGTGTTGGGATATTTTTCCCCTACTTCACCTGTTGCGCAGTTTCTATAAGAACGATTTTCAGAGAGATGATTCTTGCTGCTATGATATGTGGTATATTTTAGTAATGGAGCTCTTGGGACCTAGTGCAGCGCTGTGCAGGTTCTCCCATTTCTAAGAGAAAGTGATATATTGGAAGAAAGTGAGCTGTGTGTCTTAGTTTTTATTTTCTTCAATTACTATTATGTGGCAATAACTAATAGTGAAGTAATTCTGCATTGATAAAGAATAATGCAATTAGCTCTGAACACCAATTCTTTTTCAAGAAAATAATCCTGTTGTTTTCATCTGAACTTCAGGGAGAAGTGGGATCCAAGGGAGACTTAGGCTCCTAAAGGGTAAAATAAGCTCTAGTCCTCACAGAACTGCTGTAGAAAAGGAACATAGTGAGGGTTATCTCTCTGGGAAATGTTTGCCAGGAAAAGTTAGTTCTGCTGAAAATGAAGAGAGCAATGTATGGCAGACATGTACCCTAAGATCTGCCATCTCATGTGAGAAAGAAAAGGCAGGTTAGAGGAAGCTTGTGGTCAGGACACCTCTGGGAATACTTTTGCACAGAGGGTTGAAAGCAAGCAGACTGAGGCAAGCTTAAATAAACACTGAGTTTCAGAGAAAGCAAGCAGTAGAGCCTGTAGGTGGCATAAGGTGCCTCATGTGTGGGTTTTTTTTATGAAATTGCGCTGCTGCCCATTTCTCTGAAACGTCAAAGAAACACTGGGATTTGTGCCTGTGATGACTGCTGCAGGGATGCTAGTGAGAGGCTGAGCTTAGAGACAAATACAGGCATTTTCTAGGGTGGGTGCAACTGAGGTGTTGAACTGTAGTTCAGTATAGACAGCAGATGTGTTATCTGTATGCTGTGCACTGTTAACAGTACCAATTTCTAATTTAATTCTGCTTTTAAAGAGGAATTTGTTTGTTTGTTTTTTCTTTCTATTTGGCATGACTGGTGAAGCTAAGATATTTCACAGCAGTTGCTGTGAGTGTTTCTTTTGGCATGACATCTGGCTGAAGGAAAATACCCCATATTTCTCTCTGCTCTCACAGTGTTTTGCCACTGTTTCAGTATTTGTTTTGGTCAAAGAAGTGGGATTTTGGTAAAGTACAGCAACAAATCAGGCAGGCACATTGTGCGATTCTTGACACTGTTCAGTGCAGGGCCAGCAGTTTTCCTCAGTGATCTTTGTGGGTCACTTCCAGCTCAGAATATTTTGTGATTCTCTGATTTCTGTTGGACATTTATGTCTAAATGAACAAGTTATGTCATGAGCTATATGCTATTTTCCCTACTTATGTTAATGAGCTGAAGGAAGTGTAAGTGAGAGGAAAGGGGGCAGAATTGATGAAGGGTAGGGAAGGAAGAGTCCTGTGCTGGAGCTGGGGACTGTAGCAATAGGAAGGCACAGAAAAGCAACTATGTTGTGTGTTGTGCCAGAGCAAGAAAACAGCACACACACCACATGTGCACATAATGTGTCTATGCAAATGTGTATGTTTATGCCGCTGTGAGGAGGTGGTTTATATTAATGCTACTATCACAGGGGTGTGTGTTGAAAAAATATCAACAATGCAGAGTTTATGGGATTTGTATCACTGGCACCACTATTTGCCCGACTGGGTATAGTAACGCATGCCTGTCTCCTTCAAAACATTCCTTTCATCTCCAGCTAATGCTGCTTAATAGGCCTGGATAAGGACTGAGTAAACAGAAGCAGAAGTTGCGTGGTATGTGTGTGTGTGTGTATGTATTTAGCTTCACTGTTTTTAGTCTCCCCCTGCCAGCTTGGTGAAATGGCAATTAGAAAAATGTTGCCTGAAATGGAGGAAGGACCTTGAGTAGCTGTCATCTCTCACCTGTTTTTACACGCTTTTACTTCAGCTGAATCACTACTTTCTCTTGAGTTGCCTTAGAAGTGAATTCAGCACTGCTGGAATAAGAGAAATAAATCAGCTGTATCTATACATATTTACTAATTTCTGTGCCAAAGTTGAGAAAAAGGTACAGATACTGTAGGCTGATTTTGGGGAAGAGGAATGTGAGACACCTAGTTGGGAATTAGATATTTTGCTCTGTTATTATATTCCTACCCCCACTCCCTGCCTTGAATTATCTTAAGATTTTTACAAGTGAAACATAGTATGAATTTCATTCTTGACATGACAGAGGTTAATAAGAGAGCTGAGTATTTGCTGGGATCTTTGCACTGGACCTCTTCTTTAGATTTTTCTAAGATGGTATTTATGCCCCTCATGTACTTCTCCCCATTCCCAGTCCTTTCTTCCTGCAGAAAAAACAACACTCTTCTTCTTCCCAAGTTGTTAAATAGCTTGGGAATGGCTCCTACCTCCTACTCCATCTTGTACCCTGAGCTGTATGAGAGGACATAAAGACATGTCTACTGCATTGCATTATTTGTAAGAAGAGCAGAGTAATGGGAGTTCTGGGATTTTCATGAAGTTGAAGTGAAGGTAACTGAAGCAGCTTGAAAGAAAAACAATTTTCTGCATGTTTTTTTCTGTGTAAGCTAAAGCTGAGGATGCAGTCAGACCACAGCAGTCATGTACAGTGAAAGAAACTGCCACTGTTGGTTGTTAGTATTGTTTCTTGTCTATTCAGTGTCTTAAGCTGCAAGTAATAGATCTTGGCCTCCAGTGCAGGGTGTAGCTGTTTTCCAATGAGTCCTTGGTCTACCTGATTGTGTCTGCATTTATTAAGTGGCACAGAGGATCTCCCTTTGTGAAGAGTTGTTGCGTTTCCCATTCCTTATGAAGATGAATTAATAATTTTTCTCTCTTAATTAGGTTCCATCTGCTGTTCTTGTCTTGAATTCTAAAGGTTATAGTTATTACCATATTCATAAAATCACCCAGCTGTGTAAGAGAACTCTAACAACAATTTTAAAGCCAAGTTCCTCTATTATGCCTTATTCAGTATACGTTTTGCCATCAGTGATAGGCAAGCTGATCATGTGGGGCAAGTCCTGCCAGTGCTTTTCTGTTGACTTTCAGCAAGAAATACACCATCCTGCCAAGAGAAGTATGTCTGTATTTCAATAAAACTCATACAGACTTGAACTTCCAAACACAAATTGCCATAGCTTCTGGATGAAAGTCTTTTTAATATTAGGGCTTCTTCTAAAGCTGTAGTGCTTAGAATCTTGTTGCTTGGTATTACAAATTGAATGCCTAAAAATATATAGCAGTATTTAGTTGAGAGTGGATTTGGCATGAACATGCAGCCTTGGCCTTCTGTCTCAAGAAATCTGAGAAGAAAGCCTGAATAGACCAAGATGAATACTATGTGAGGATTGAGTGATGATTTTTATTCCCATGAAGAGCAAAGCTGAGGATCTTATATGTGCATGTCACTTCAGGTACAAAACCTGCAGCTACAATATAATTGCATTGCAGTCTTCGGCAGAAGGTTAAATTTTCCTTCTCTCTTACCCTACATGCACATACTCTTACATTTCTGTGCTTTTTTCCCCTGTGTTCTCACTTAGTCCTTAGCAACTATCTGAAGATAAGGCTTACTTTCATCTGCTTGCCAGTCATCCATTTCTTCTGATCTAGGCTTACACTGGTTTTCTTTTAAATGGTAGTATGTTTGCTAGAAGAAAGAAAAGAAGAACATCTGTTGATTGCTTGCTGGACATAGTCCCTTTCTTTTTAGGATTACCTGTTTGTTCCACTGATACCTAGATAATATGGCCACTGTCTGAAATTCTGTTTTAAGAAGCTGGCTTAGTGTCTTGCATTGTGGGTGGTTCCCCACATCATCCAGTGGGTGGCTGTCTTTGTTTCTGCCCCAGCTTCTCTTTGCTCTCAGAGTCTGCAGTCCTGTGCAATATACTTTGCTTCTAGGTTGATTGGAATGAATGTGCAGCATGACAGATGATTTTTGGCATGAGCATCAGGCAATTCCTGCAAATCAGAGATTTGAGAGTTGCAGTCAAGCAATTCTTCTCTGGTTGATGTTAATAGCTTATTTCCCTTGGCAACCTGCATCACCCCTTCACTCAAAATTATTGCCTGTTCAGTGTTGTGTATTCACTTATCCCTGTGCCAGAGGTTACCAGCTTTGTACCTAGGTGCTAAAAGGTAATATGTGCCTCTTCTCCCTTCACAAGTCAGTGCGTTAGGCTGAGCTGCTGAGGATAGCAAATACACTGAAGATTCTGTATGAAGATGGCTGAGAGGTTGCTCTGTAATGGAGGGGCAGGCTGGCAGCTGGTATTCAGCTGTCCCAGCATGGTTTGCCAGAGACATCTGTCAGTGCCCTCAGTCTTTTGTTATCCAGGTGGTAATTTTTTGCCTGCCTGCAGTGGTGAATTACAGTGCTCAACCCCTGTCTGTATTCTTGTTTGGATCTATTTCAGAGGTTTTAGCTTCATGTTATTTGATAATGGTCAGGGAGCTCTGGAGCAAAGTGGGTTAAATACTTTTTAATTACTGTTAATACCCTTTTTGCAGTTGAAAATGATGTACACTTATTTCTGTCTACCTTACATCTCAGTTGATTCCCTACCATGCTGCCTGCCATGCTCTTGACAGAGGCAGGCAGCAATATACTCATCACTGCTGTCTATGACTTAAAACTGGTAAGAAGTGTGTATTTATGGAGTGCAGACTGACTTGATTTGTATACTTGATATGCCAGTCCATTCAAATATTGAGGTACTGGAGGAATAATCTTAGCTGTGTTGCCGTTTAATTAACTCTTGATGTAACTGAGAGAATGTGCACAACTGTGTAATTTACATGCTGACATGTATTTCTGAAAGTAGCAATTTATTATGGGAGCTGAAAATGAGACCACATTTAATTTCAGTTTTTGGTAATAGGGTTTTTTTGAGTCTATTTCCAATGGTAGAGGAGCTGTGAGGCATCTGCTCAGTAAGTTTGTCTGTGTAGTATAAATTGTACACACACTTGCAAAGAGAGCCCTGGGACATGGATATTTGACACTAAGCAGTACATTTTCTTTATCTAACAGGCCTCAGTGGACAGAGTATATTTGGTTCCCATTGACGGATTTGTCAAAAGTATCTGTTGCTCATCTTTTGCCAAGATCATTGCTGCATTCATCCCTATCTCCATTGTCTTTTGCTGTCTTTAGTGACCTCTTCGAATTTTGATAATTTTAGGAAATATCTCTTTGGGGGACACAGAGTAAGTATGCCTCAACACTTCTACATCATCTTAATTGCACTTACACTTGGGATTTGGACTTTGCTGCATGTCTTCTTCCATCTTTAGTTTGTGGTAGTTATTATTTAATTTTATGAGAATCTGCTGTGGATTTACCCATTTTACTGAATGGAGCAAGTACAGTGCATGTGTATGTAGGCAACTGATGGCTTTGTTTATGTTCTTGAATTCAAGATGCTGCTCTAGCAACTACAGATTGGTTTTTTGACATGGAGATATCAGCTCCATAGCTTAGAAGGCTGAAAAGCTGTTGAACTAATAAAGGAATAGGGAATCATTTGGGTTTTTAAATTTTAGGTACCTCTTATTTGTAATTGAAAATGACAGCAATTGAGGTCTAATTTGAAATGTAGAATACCAGAAGGCATAGATTAATACTCTCTTATGTGACTGATGTCTTTCCTTTTTTTGTGTAAGAGGAATGGATGGGAAGCAAACCAATAACCCTTTTTTTTCTGACTTAACTCACAGGTCTAGAAAATTAGTAATTAGCAGCTGAGAAAGACTAATATAATTTTTGGACTAGTTACTGGAGAAGGTGTGGTAGGGTTGACCCCCAACAAAAGTGACTGGTGGCATTTGGAATTAAATCCTGCTGTTAGGGGGATTAGTAGCAGTTGTGGAAGTGATGAATAAACAAGGACTTAAAGGCTGGTCATTTTAGAATTTTTAAATGATAATGAAGAAAAACATCAAAAGATTTGCTACCTTGCTCAACAAATGCAAGAAGTGCCCCTCCTTCCTTCCACTGGAGTTCTTGTAAAGCGTGAAGATGTTATCTAAACCCTAGGAGGAGAAGTATGTTTTTGTTGCTTTGAAGTGTGCTTGCATGAAACTGACCGTGGAGCAGATAATCTTGAGTGCCATCACACGGCATATGCAGGACAACCAGGGAATTAGGCCTAGCCAGAACAGGTTTATGAAACACAGATGCTGCTTGGCCAACCTAGTTTTCTTCATGACAGTGTGACCAGCTTGGTGGATGAGGGAAAAGCTGTAGTGTTGTATGTCTGCACTTCAGTGAAGCTCTTGACACCATTTCTTACAGAGTTCCCATGGAGAAACAGGCTGCTCATGGGTTGGACAGGTTCAGTGTTCACTGAGTAAAAAGCATGCCTGGGTGTCCAAGCCCAGAGGATGGTGGTGAATGGAGTTAAATCCAGCTGGTGGCTGGTCACCACTGGGGTTCCCGGTGTCGGGGCTAACCCTGTGTTATACTTTCATCACGATCCAGATGAGGGGACTGAGTGCACCCTCAGTGGGTTTGCAAATGACTGCAAGCTGGGTGGGAGTGTTGATCTGCTGGAGGGCAGGAAGGCTCTGCAGTGGCATGTGGACAGCTTGGACCCGTGGTCCAAGGTCAAAGGTTTGAGTTTCAACAAGGCCAAATGCCCTTGGGTCACAACAACCCTTGCAGTGCTTCAGGCTGGGACAGAGGGGCTGGAAAACTGCCTGGTGGAAAAGACCTGGGGGTGCTGGCAGACAGAAGCTGAAGATGAGCCAGCTATGCCCAGGTGGCTGAGGAGGGCAAGGACACCTGGCCAGTGTCAGCCATAGTGGGCCAGCAGGAGCAGGGCAGTGAGCTGTGCCCTGTGCTGGGCACTGCTGAGGCCACACCTCGAATGCTGAGTCCTCAAGTGCTGTGGTGCTCTGGGCCTCTCAATTCTGGAAGGATCTTCAGAGAAAGGAATAGAGTTGGGAAAGGGTCTGGAGCACGAGACTGAAAAAGAGTGGCTGAGGGAGCTGGGGTTGTTTAGCCTGGCTGGGGAGATTCAGGGAGGACCTTATCACTCTTTACACCTCCCTCGGAGGAGGTTGTAGTGAGGAGGGGGTCGCACTCTTTCCCCATGTAAGAAGTCACAGGATGAGAATGAATGGCCTCAAATTGCACCAAGGGAGATTTAGATTGGATATGAGGGATAATTTCTTCACTGAAAGCCTTGGCCAGGTGTTTGAACAGGCTGCCCAGGGATGTGGTAGAATTGTTGTCCCTGGAAGAATTAAAAAATCCTGTGAATGTGGCACTTAGAGATATGGTTTGGTGGTGAACATGGTAGTGCTGCATTAATGCTAGATTCGATCTTAGAGGTCTTTTCCAACGTTAGTGATTCATGATCCGTGTTCTCTGCCATGAAAGAAGCTAGCAGGTGAGTAGTGTGATCTTCAGGCCTCATGTTAGGCTGCAGATGTTACTTATCATAGGAGAAAATAAAATGTTTTCCTCTTCTCTCCCAACAAAAGGGAATTCTGAGGCAGAGACAGACAATGAAACACTGCCTGTGCCATAAAAGCCAGAATGCTGTATGCATTAGTGCTTCACAAGAATGATCAGTGAAATTACTAGATGTAATTGATGTTTGTGCAAAACAGGGAGCATTTAGTTTTTTTCGTCCTTGTGGTTAATGTTCAGTGTGATAATACAAATGAGTCCTCCACACTGCTCCCGACTCTGCCATGTCACATGTACTTTTTATCTTTTCCCTTTGTCTTGTGAGTACTAGCAGTTGGTAAATGGCTTTTATGGAGGATAATATATTTAGAAAGCAATTTCCATTTGAGATTTTTACTGCTACCTCTCCCTCTCTGTGACCTAGGGAGTGGAAGGCTGATATAATACAGTTATCTTTCCAGGCTGAGTCACTTTAAAGCATGTGCTTGTAATATAAGGTTTTTAATAATCTCTCCTGCCACAGAGCAGAAACTGGTCTCTGAATGAGGACAACCAGATGAAACTTGCTTCCGTGTAAACATGGCTTGGGCAGAATCAACCAATTTCAAGGTGGATTAGTGTCAGTGCAGTGAAAACAGGATAAGTAAAGTATGAGTATAGGGAGAACTTGAGTGTCACTTGTGAAAAAAAGAAAAAATCTGCACGGGGTTATTTCCTTCCCTCTCTCTCTGCACTTCCAAAATCTTGTCCTGTCTCATGAGTCTTTTGTGCTTTTAGGGTAGGGCAACAAAAGTGAAGGGAGAACTGGCCTCCAGTTCAGTCAAGTAGAGCACAGCACTGACTGTTTTCTCTCCATATCTGCGAGACTGCAAATCCAAACGAAAGGTTTCTGCTCCGAGTGCTCCTCCCAGGTGCCGCTCGGTTTGCTGTCCTGTTTTTGATCAACTTGGGGTTTGTGTTTTAAGCATGGTTGATTGATGACCAGGCTGAGGACATATATGAGGGTATATATTAAAGAAAAAACTTACATGGTAACGTATTTTGAGAGTTTTGTACCTGTTACATTATTAGAGATTTTTTTAAGCTTAGGATGTCAATCCTTCTGCAGAGACCTTTTCTTGTTCCGAATCTATCTTGTAGCCTTCCTGTGGGAATGCTGTGTTTGGGTTGCAAGTGCATCTTTTTGGTACTTAGGAGAGGTCCTAGGAGCTGGGACTCAGCTTGCAGCAGTGAGCTGGATAAAAAATTGTATGTTATTGCAAATTTACCCTTGAGAACCTGACTGACCAGCCTGGGACTCATGTCATCTCTAACTTTTGTCTTACCCTTTGCACCTATATGATGATAGCCGAGAACGTGATGTGTGATTGAATGGGTTTCTGCTGCAGGTTTGATGTGTGAAGCTGGTTAACGATTTTTATTCTCTTAAGTAAACAGTGCATCTGAATATTCTCCTTCTCCAAATAATCTTTATCCATGAAAACAGTAAAAGGTACAATTTGTCTTGGAAATCTAATTTAATGGCCTTTACAAACAGCTTACTTATTCTTAGTACTCTCTCAGATGTGAATTTTTTTTAAATGGCTTTCTAAAATTATCTGAGAATGAAGTTTATAAAAAACGGAGGGCTTGCGCATTTGAAATGATGAAGAAAAAGAAACCCTCAGAAATTGCATTGTGATTTCCATGTTGGGGTTGATAGCTGGGGTTCTGCCTTCAGGAACAAAAGATTAGCAAGAGGCAAAGCTTTCTGTGGGATTTCTGAAGTAATGATGTGTTTGTGCCAACTTGCAGCAGCTCATTGAAAAGCGTAGAATATATTACTGGTTCAGCTTGCTCCTTAACTGTGTAATTCAGGATAGGCATAAATGTATTTCATATTAAGTGGGGTTGTATATTGATTTATTACCTGATTAATGTCATCCTTCCTATCGAAAGTGGTGTGTTGCCAGATTCCATTTCGTAGTGATTGTTAGTTCGTAAGTTCTCCAGGGCTGTACTGTGGAGGGAGTTTCTCTTGGGATGAAACATTTCTGGGAGAAGGCTTCTTTTTGCTGAGGAGCTGCATGTTGATTGGCAGTGTTTTCTAAGCAGGTTCAGCCAACAGCATTCACATAATTCACAGAGATTTCTGTGAAAGATCAGTTCTTTTTAACAGCGCCTTTCAGCCCCCCCCAGTTTACATTTTGACCCTTTTTGCAAATGTAAATCATCCCGATACATTTCTTTCATTTCTCTCGTCCTATAAAAATGGATGCAGACTAAGAAATGGGACATTTCAGCTATAGTATTTTGGATCAGCTTCTAACTTTACTAACCCTATTTTATTTTAATCTTCTGGCACACACTGTAGATCTTGGCAAGCTGAAAAGCTGTGGTTCAGCTGTTGTTTCCATTTTATTTTCTAAAGATGTGAATATGTTTACCCAAATAATAAAGAGCTGTGAAAAGAACATGATAAATATTTTCTGTGTCTCCTTTTCTCCACCGAATTATTGCAGGGTTATATTAAATACAAAATAATTACCCTGCATCTCAGGAGGTACCCAACTACTTGCTTATAGTAAGGTAAATATAACTTGGGGACTCTACTTATTCTTTGGAACCATAAAAAGAATACTGACTGTAAGTTCCTTAAACTGCTTGTCCTAAAAACCCTTTGTTTCTTGTTTCCCTTTGTTTTCTAAAATCACTGGATGGCTGTTTATGAGCTTTGTTTTGTTTCTATCATACTCTTTTAATACAGCAAACAGTGGCTGTAATGTAATTCTCTTTTGCAATATGGAAACAAAGAAGCAATGATTTTACTGAAGTTACTTTTTCCAGAGCAGAATCTCTCAAGCAGTTAAGCTTGCTGTTGTTTTAGAATTGAGTGCATGCACCATAAACAATAAAATTTCCAATTCAATGGGAAACAGTGTCTTTGAACTGAGCTGGGGAGCAAGTTAAGTCCTGAGCATGACTGTTGGTAAAGGTAGAAAAACATTGTGGAAGGGTTATTTTCAAATTACTTGATATCACTGAGGTCTTTGAAAGGAGCTCAGAAGAGCCTAGTTCTGTTCTAGCTATTCTTGTGTTATGCAAAATTGGTAATAACAGCTTGCTCTCTTTTGTTGCTAATTTTGGTCTGTACTTATGCACCTGGCATTATTGCAATTGCTTTGCAAGTTTTATAAACTTGCAAGGCAGGAGTCATTAAGCATCTGTTTGTAACTATGGAAGAAACGCTGTCGATACTTTCACAGCAAATCAATTTTTTATTCTGTTTTGTTTTTACTTTGGGTATGCACAAATTAGCTTGGATAGTAAGAGCAGCAGTATTGGCTCTGTCTCGCAGAGAATCAGATATTTAATTCTGGTGATAACAAGAAAAATGTTGCAAATATAAATCTATGTTCTTCCTTGGTGTGCTAGCCTGGTTTTTGGCAATTGGCAACTTAGGTTAAGAAAAAAGGAAATACTTGAGGTGGAGATTCAGTTAAAATGTTGGTTAAGAATAAGATATGGGAACATTTAACTCCCATTGATTTTTTTACCATACACTAAGTTTCTTCTCTGTTTTCTCACTTCTCTAAACACGAGTATTTTCCAATATCATTTTTTTAGGTTAAAAGAACAGGAGAAACTTCTAGGGCTCTTGTGAGACGTTTGACTACTCTTACTATGTGCTTTGCTGTGTATATGCAAAGTCTTTGTAAATCAATTCACATATCTTGTTTTCTTTTGGAGTGGGGATATGTTTATCTCACCAAGGTATGTTCTGAACTGAGAAATAATGCTACACTGTATGAATGCACCTTCATCTTAAAGCAAATCAGTAGACAGATACTGATATTTTGAAACTCAATACTCTAAATATAGAGAAGAAAGAAGTAGTTGAAGCAGATTAAATATTGAAAATTACATTTTTATGAATGTAATTTTAAAATCAAAACAGCTGGGTAATAGAACTTCAGTACAACGTTGACCTAGAGATTGATATACTTGAAAGGTATTTATATGGATAAACTTTTATTTTTGCTTTTTAGATTCATTGATCTTCAATAGTAGGCATTGCTTCACCTGCTGTATGTGTCAGAAACTTTTGCGTGTGTTGAATACTTTCTTGCAGCTTCTGAACTGTGAGTTTGTCATCTTTATGGCGGAACTTAGATATTGCTGAATGTCTTGCCAGAGCATGTAAGATGTTTTTAATGTTCCATCTAGTCAATGATATGCTTTAAATGCCTCTCTGAGAATTTAAAAAGTGAAGATTTGTTAACGAAGAGCTGTCTTTTCTCACAAGTTACAGTTGCTATAAGCCAGGAATGAGTGAAACAAACCGTCACATAAAATTACTGAACAAAGCAGCAACAGGGTTATAGTTTAATACAGCCTTACATGTGAAGTGAGAGACCAGAAACCATGTCTCCTAAAAGAGATAGGTAGAGTGCAGCTGGTGCTCCTTTAGTCTCCTGGGGTTTGCTGTTGCTCCTTTTCAATTTCCCCTCATCCTGAGTTCCCAGTTTTAGTCTGGTGAGGATTTGAAGGACTTTTTGCAGCTCACTGCAGGGATCTTTCAAAGATATGCATGGGACCAGCTGAGCCATTTGAGCACAAAGAAAGCTTGAAAATGAGCTGACCTTGAACAAAACATTTTGCTTTGGTTATCACTGAAGGTAGAAGGAATGCCTGTTACTTTCTGCCAGACAGCTCACCCACTGAAGTGAGAACTTTAACTTCCCCTCGGATTAGCTGGCTAGTAAGCACTCTACTCCAGTGCAGGCTTCTGCAAAATTAATTTGTTTGCCTCTTCCAAGTTTGAGGATTGTCTTTTCACTGACTAGAGTTTTGCAAAACATTTAGTACAGATGTCTGCTAAACAGGATGGAGTAGTGCAATCCATTTTCCCCCTTTAAAAACAGAATGCTTGTATGCGAGAGAAATGTGCTTCTCTAATCAAAGGCATATCTAAAATCTGCACTTGAAAGATTGTGTCCCCACCCTCTGCACCAGCCAAATCCCAAATGAAAGGCATAGCCATCAAGTTTGAAATTAGGCCCTTGGGTTGTTTTAAATTCCAGCATGCTGAGATTTTTCTCAGCTTTTGGATGGTAAACAAGATCTGTGATTTCCATCGATGATAAAATTTAACTTTTGGCAGGGTATACCGCTTTGTTCAGAAAGGAAGGATGAGCTCTGTGATTGAAACTACTGAGTGATGCCTTTAAACATTTAAACAACTAGTGTGTCCTTTTAGGTGTCTACAAGAACAGCTTTTTATGGTGGTCAGCAATTTGAAATAAAATTATCTTTGTCTTTCTAAAATGTGGCAGAACACTGTGCTCAGATTTCTTTCAAGGAGGAAGATGCCGAGCTGATACCACTTTATATTTTGTAATGATATTCTTTCCTTTTCTCTGTTGAACAAGTGTATTTGGATTCAGTCCATCTGGAATGTTAGGTGCGCAGTAGAAAAGTCCCACTATTGTGAAGAGTTGCTCTAATTTCCAAGTGCTACTGAACAAATTTCAGCTCTGGTTCTGTCAGCATTATCTCTTGAGATTTTAATAGATAGGAGTCACTATCCTTAAGGCAAAGACATGTGCTTTTTTTCACCCCCTTACCAAGAAAACCATAACCAAATATGAATTACAGGTTCAGATGAACTTTGAAGGAGGAACAAAATGTGAATGCTGTGTCCTGTTTTGAAAGTGAGGATCTTGGCTTAGGTTTTGTGACCTGAAAAGAAGTGCTGGCAATGAAAGGTGAAAACCTGTTTGGTTGGCCTGTGGTCTTTTTGATCTGTGGACACAATTTAGCATACCATCTGGGGAAAATGTCATCTACTGGCGTAGAGAAGAAGTAGACAAACCAAGAATGGTGTCCAAATAAAATTTCTGGTTTTCTGTTGCTCTTGTAGCTGTTCAGTCTCATTTTGATTAAAAGACAAGAATTCTATGTCTACAAGGTACACTGCATAGCTATCTCAGCCACTGGATGCAAAATTGCAAGGATATATTTAATGACACATTACACATTACATGTTACCAGCACTGTAAAGATCTTTCCCTCTGCCTCACCCTCAGCTCCCTCACTCCAAGAAAAAACAAAACAAAACAAACGACAACAACAACAAAACCAAAATAAACAAAAACCAACAAGAAAACCCTAAACAAAAACAACAACAACAAAAAAACAAAACAAAACACCACAGAAATTTGGTTTAGATACTTGTAAACTGGCTTTTATTAAAAGGAGCACCACAAGCTACAAAAGAAAAATTGAAATTTGCTACTTTTAATATTGTTTTTAGTTAGTTGTTACTGATAATGTGTGCACTGCTGTGTAGATTGCATAGGACTTGTGTTTGAATCATGCATGACAGAGTGCATACTAATCACATTGATAAACTGAGTTATCACATTTTTTTGTTAGACAATACCATGCTATACTATACTATACTATACTATACTATACTATACTATACTATACTATACTATACTATACTATACTATCACGGTTCTTGGTAGAACCTTAGTTTGCTCTTTGGTTTTTTTTTATTATTTTTGTTGCTTTTTTGGGGTGTGTTTGTTTGTTTTTTCTCTCTCTCTTTTTTTTTTTTGGTTTGAGTTTTGTTTTATTTTTACAAACCAATCTACAGCTCTTCCTGTCAAGGTAGAACCTTCTGATTTAATGATTTAATCCTAAAAGAGACTAGCTTTTTGCAACTGAAAAGCAAAATATGTGTAAGCAATTTCTAGCTGTCCCACTCATCTCTAGAGTCTAGTACTCCTTCAATAGTAGTCAAATACCAGATTTTTTCTCCTTATAAAATTCCTAACAGACATACAGTAATTCAGACTCCTTATCTTCTGGTTTTGCAGCTCTCTGCTGAATATGTCTGGAAAATGTGAAATAAACAATTATGAATTAGAGAACAGAGTGAAAATGCAATACAGGGTAACTAAACAAAAACCAAAACTTTACATATATAGAAACTGAGGGATACATGAGAAGGAAAAGGGCAAGAACTTAAAGGAAATCACACTTTTTATAGAGAGGGAGCCAAGTCTTCATAAGAATCTGGAGAAATTTGTCTTTTTGAAGGACATTCAGAAATATTGGGCAGATAATATATTACTGAAAGCAGAAAAAGGAGCTGCTGACATAAGTTCAGCATTAAAAGGCAGTTAGATCTTCATGGCTTTCTTCCATCCTCTGCTGTGCTGAAGTAACCTTCTTCTAAATTTTCCTTGTTTGCTGACTGAATAATTGAGAATTTGAGAAATATCAAGAGCTTCATGATTTGTTTTTAGCTAAGGCTTATAAAGCTGAAGGGACTGCTTTTCTCCCAGTTGCTTTTCAAAAGCAACAAAAAGAGTATTTTGATATTCTTACATAAAATTTTACTGCCTTCAGCTACAGGTACAGGTAACAAGATTTTAGAATAAATGATCAAGCTTTGGTTCCCATAATCTGAGTTTAAATACTACCAGTAAAGGTATACAAATATACCCTGGCTTACTAGGGTCATACCAGGTGTCATGGGTGCAGTGAGAGTAGCAGCATGGCTGTCGTCTGAAGCAGCAGCATGGGCAAAGGACAAGTTTAGTTCTGAGTCCTCATGGAACTGATTCACTCCTGTTACTTGCAGGTGCAGAGCAGCTCTCTGCTTGTGAGAATGGGGAGAAAAGTCTTTGGGATGATTAACTGTCCCCTCCTGCTGCAGTGTAGCCCGAGGCAGCCCAAGTGTGGGGCTGAAAAAAATGTTACTTAGCAGTGTTTAACCCCTCATTTATCTAATTTGATAATCAGATTTCAGAACTGGTGCAAAATGGTAAAACAACTTGGCTAAAAAAAGTTACTGTCTTTTGTAATAGAATACTTTATGACAGATACTTTTACATCCCTGAGCCCTAATATTAATTCCAGTATTTGACCATTCCTCAAAATATTTTACAAACAAAACTGTATCATTTACTCCTTCGAGAGGAAGCTTATAAAGTGTTTACTGGGTATATTATATTTTTCCCCAAGACCACTGAGGAGAACCTGGTTGGTACTATGATGCAATCTTCTTAACTCACTTCCTTATATAACATTCTAAAGTTATATGACTGCTGGACTTTTCTAGTCTGTGAATCTGATTGACACAATTGTAATGTGGAAGGTACTATAAATTTATCTTTACCAATATAAATGTTTGGAAATGAAATATGATCTTGTGTAAAATGACTTACTAATGGCAGGAGGCAAGAGGGGGTTAGTTAAGGAAACAATGTCTTGGCAATAGCTGCTCTCTTTCTCCACATTTTGAACTGAGCCAAAATGTTGATAATTTTAAAATCTGGTTTGCATAGAGCACTTGTTAAGCTTAGATTTGGAGATGATCCTTTAATGGCTGAGGTTTGGTGTGTGTTCAGCACTTGAATTTACTGTGAGTCTTCAGAGACCGAATCAATTTATAAGGCACAAAGATACAAGGTCTTGAAGGCATGTGCTGGAGGGAGTGGTGGCCTTTGGGGAGTATTTCTTGCAGGGGAAGGGTTACTATGGTGACGCCAGTAAAGCAAAAAATGAGGTAATACTTTTTGGTGGTTGAAGGGAGAAGTGAACAACTCTCACAGATGACTTTTTTGATACCTTGGGCACTGAAGAATATGTTTTGATTATTTTTTCTAATGTTTAGCCTGATTGATCGGTTATGAATTTCTGTCTGCAAAAGTTACATTTCACACAATATATTTTCACCTTTCGCTTTGATTAATCATCCATGTCTTCCCCTGGATGAGAGGCAATGAAAGACTCCAGTTTCCCTCTTTGCTGTATTTCAGGGATTAATGGAAAATAGTGTCATGCTTTGTCAAGGGATGATTTTTCATATTAATGTTTGCAAAGCAGAGACAATGCCCTGTGCTGTGGCTCTTTACCATATTAAACAGGAATGTCCTTCAAAGTCTTTGTCAGTTGTGGTATAAATCAAAGTGAAAAAAATGGTGCATACTGAATTTAACAAAACTGTATTTTTTAATACGTAAGTAGGCTTAACTTTTTCCCTGTTTTAAGTCCATCAAGATGAAACTCAAGTAGGCATTCACATCCACAATTGAAAATTGCCAACCTTTTCTTTTAAGTTAATAGCAGTCCAAACTCTTCCCCCACTGCTTTTTGTCAATATATCTTTTAAAGGCTAGCATTAAATTTAGGTTTGCCTTAGTCTTTTTTTTTCTAATTATTTTCTGTTCTTTTTGTTCTTCACTACTTCAGACCCAAAGACTTCATCTAATAGACATTAGTTAAGGCCTGGAATTGAGTAGACATTTGTGAAGGAGACTTGAAATTGGGAACAGAATTGTCCTTTATAGTTTTTCCATGGAGGAAAAAAATCTTCTTATGAGAATAAAGACTTTAGCCTAATCTCTTGCCATCTGGAAAATGTAGAAGCCAGAGGTTGTTGGCACCAGGTCACATCCCTTATGTAAACTGTCAAATTCTTTTCATATTAATGGCATATCAAGTTAAACCCATGAGATTTGTCATTGGCCAGACTAATTTATGGATTTTTTTGTTTCTTTATTTTCATTTTTTTCCCTTAATTTTGATTCTACCCTATTAGTACTTGATAGTGTTGACTGATTTGTGGTAAACATTGATCATCTCAATTTAGTGCAGCATTTCTTAGTCTTTCCACGTTCCTCAGTTCTGCAGTAGGGGATGATATCTTTTAGAGCCTTTAATGTGAAATCCCCATGAAGGGGAGAATTTTCTCAAGTGACTTTTACAGCTAATTAGTTTGAAATGAAGCTGGAGACAACTGTTAGGTGCAGTGAAATGGTCTGACACATGCCACCATATATAATTCTAGTGCTTCAAATTTCTGAATGCATGCCAGGATCCAGTGTTGTAGTTATGTGTGGATGATTCCTCCACAGCCTTAAGCACAATCAATCAAATTAAGGTTTCCTTTTTCCCCCTCATCAGAAGGATTTACTGTGGTATTTGCTGTTGCTTTTTGTTTGTTTGTTTTATAAGGAGGCAGGCTGGGGGGAGTAGTTTTGCCATCATATCACACTCCCTCCTTTGTGCTCACAACATGCACATAAAAGTGATAGCTTGACTCATTACCACAGGAAAATACAGAGTGTGCGGATGGGGCAGGAACAAAGAATGTTTATAATCATTAATTTTTAGTCCAGGAAGGTAACTGCCTTGGAAATAGCCCTTAAGCTCTTAGCTATATTGACAGCTTTATTCAAAGAAGGTACACTTGCCAACAGCTGCTGCTACCAAAGTTGATATGTATTGATTTTTGTTTTTTCAGAATTTTTTTCACAGCTTTTCTCCAATCCTCATAAAAAAAAAAAAAGAGAAACCATGAGCTTTGTTTTAAAACTTTTGATAGTCTAGAACATTTCACCAGTGAAACCCTCAAAGACTTGTTTTACAGAAAGCAGACAGAATGCAGCATGCTGAGAATAATGGCCTAATAGAAGGAAACTATAATGTTTTATTGCCAGGAACTTTGCATCAAGAATATTGTGCCAGAGGTAAGTGTATGCAAGAGAATAGCATAGTTGCTTTTACTATTACTTTCTTCTTCCCTTTCCCACTCCCCACATGATTAATACCTTATCTAAAGCAGAACAATAAACCAAGGGCAGATAAACTAATGGTTGTTCTGATTTCTTGTTTGCTTTAGTCATTATGACTCCACTCACTTGTAGATTCCACTTTCTCTTTAAGATGTTTTCTGTAGGTGAGAGCAGCCATAGGGCAAAGGTTCCCAGAGCAGCCAGCACTTCCTTACCTTGGGACATGTTCTCCCACAGGGGATAGACAGGAGGCTTTCCTCCTGCCCCCACTACCCCGTATGGCACATTTGAAGTAATATAGTTAAGAGAGGGGAAACTTTCAGAGCTGGCCATGGCAGCTCTCAGAGTTAGTTGCCTGTGCTCGTTTCCAGCATCAGCATTGCTGTAGGAGTGGGCAGAGCCAAGTGGAACATACTGGTAGATTTTCTTAAGTAAGCGTTGCCAATTGATGATGGTGGGAATGTGCTGGCGGACAAGCTCACTGCCTGTGTTACATAGGATTTTCTGTCAAAACCCTGAGGTAGTACAGAGGCATTGATAAAAGGGGCGCCACTCTGGTGCTGCACAAAACTGTTTCTATGAAATACCTTTGTCAAACCCCAGTCACAAAACAATGTGAAAAGGGAGGACTGAATTAAGTGTGAAGGTGGAATGAAGAATAGGAGTGTGATGGAAGGGACAGTAAGATACAAAACACTTATGTTCAGAGTTCTTTGTATTACAAAAGCTCCAAATAATGTGCTCTAAAGTTGTCTAGCAGGATGCAAAATTATTTCATGACTGTGCCTCATAATTTGCCTACATAATTTCAGCATTTGCTCATAATTTTCAGTTAAGGAAATGTATTTCTCTTAGTTCTATGGCTCTGCTCTCCTGTGAGACTGCAGCCACTTGCTGCTGCCAGTTTGGGTTGTACAAACTTTGTAGGGAACTGGGACTGGAACACTATTGCTGCTTAAAGTCTGTTATTTTACTGAGCCATTTTCTATTCTTCTATCTCTTGGTAAGATTTTATAATGGTACAGTTGATCAGGATAGAGTTGATCAGGTTAAGGATTCCTTGGCAAGGAAGAGTGCCAGTGTTGAGGAAGACAGCAGGAGGTGCCTTGGGCAATTAAAGACAGATGTGGGAAGAGTACTGGATCAGCAGAGAGAACAGGCGTTCACACAATCCACTTAAATTTCTCTCCTTTTACTAAATTAGTCTGCAGTGAAGCAGTTCTAGATTTTTTGTCCATATTTCTCACCCCTTTTCCCTCCACTCCTCCCCTCCCCAACCCGAACTCTAGCACCACTTCTGCTCCTCACCCTCCCCAAAGACACTTCTATGCTCTGACTGAAGCCAGGGAATTGTACTTTATTTATAATATTTCGTATTCTATGTCTGTTCAAAATGCATTTCCTTAGCTACGTTTTCTGTGGTACTGCTCTCACAGAGATTTTGCTGGGCTGTGGGGAAGTTGCTGTGTATGAATAATAAATATCATCTTTAGGGAACAACCATTACTTTTCAGAGAGTAATACTCCCAAGTTATGTTATGTAGTTGCTAAAATATGTCAAGCCTTTCATTTCTCGGGAGTAAAGGAAGCTTGTACCTCTGCTGTGTATTCCTCCACACACAAGGGTGTATGTACACTCCCTTGTCAGTATAAGAATCATTGATGGCCCTTGCATTTGAAACACGCTAGAAATTCTAGCAGGAGAATCCCACTGTATTTTTTCTTGTAGTGTTAAGGGGAATGTGGATTATCAACTGTGGTATGATTTTGCTTGGAAAGCAAAGTGCTGACATATATTTGTTTGCTGTTATGTTTTAATTGGCAGTTTGTAAGGTGGGTGGCATCGTTTAGCATAATCCCCCCAAAACATTAATAACAAAAACCCAATAAATATACAAAAAAAATACTAAACAAGAAATGAAATGAAATGGAGTGAAATTAAATAACAGAAAATAAAATTTAAAAAATATGTTTTACTGGCTGTAAGTGTGTTATGCTGTACCCAGAAAACAAGCCATCTGCACAGTGAAACATTCACTGATGGTGCACTTCAAGCTTGTAACTGCAGTGTGTTGCTTTACCTCTGAGTGCCTTGGCTTGAATGACCGACCCTCTGGGTTCTTGTGTGCTACCCCCATGCTGGATTGTTTGCATCCCTCACACTGGAGCACTTCCCATTCTGACTGGGGCAAACCAGAGGAACAAAAGCTACATAGCATGTTCTATAGCTTTTGACAAAGCTTTTTGCACAAGACCACTTTAAGTGGGAGTGATCCCCAGTAACAGCTGCTACCAGTTCTACCATTAGTCACTCACTTTCACTTACAGACAAATCTAATCCAAGAAGTTAATGTTAGCAAAACGTATATTCTACAGAAGCAGTTGAAATTACATGCTTCAAACAATTAACTACTCTTGCAGAGGTTTTTTTATAAATTTTTATGTATATCCTTGGAAATTTATTCTGCTTTAATTGTTTTTCCTTAGAAACAGTCTTGTGAATACTCTTCAGTTTAGATGAGGTTCACACCTATTGCTATTTAATGTGCTCACAATTAATGGAAATGTGCATACTGTGTGTAAACTCACCTGTTAAAATTCCCTGATACACAAGGCCTTATTGTTCACAAATTAATGTCATGAATCCATTTGGATGTCAACCAGGAACTTGCTGTAATTGCTTATACATAAGTAAAATCTTTCCTTGTGTTTTAATTAGTTGATGCAAGGGATTAATATGATTACATGGAAGGCAGCACAGTTTTTCTCTTAATAAATCGAGCAGTGTGGGTGCCAAATCAGCCCTCAATCTCATTTGGGCAAAGTGCTTTGATAAAGGCACTGATGAGACAACTAAGGCTTCCTGTGGCAGCAGCAGTGTAGATCATTCAGGTTTGCTGATACTGTGCAATGCAGGATATTAATCAGGACTAACTATATGCATTGGCTATGAAACAAATTCAAGGCCACTGCAGAGCATGCTTCCGTATGTAATTGCTGACTTTAAGATAGTGGGTTAATTGACAGAAATTAAGAGGACCTTCCATTTACTGATATTGCATTTCGGAATACACCAGTTCCTTCTTTGCTATTTGGTCCATTTAATTTTAAGCACATACTGGTTTAGTATGGTTAAGTAGACATCCATTACTCTGCCTATTTTTAGCTTTCCTGTTTTGTACCTTTCAATTTTCTCTTAAACCTTTCCAGAGAGGCAGCAAACAATTAAATACTTCTAATAATGATAGGCAGCATGGTCCGAGACTGCTGTGCACAATGTCCTTAGCTTATGTTAGACATTCAGAAGAATCAAAACATGTTGCTTTATGAATAACACTGAGGGCTGCTTTTTTTGGTGCAGATTAGAACCTGCATGTTTACCCCATGTATCTGATAACGCACTTCAGGTGTTTTGATAGGCCAGCAAATGTGTATATATAGAAGATAAAATCTCAGTCCAACACACTCTTGTATCTATGCATCTATGTATGAATTTGAGTCAGTGCTGTCTTTCTGATGTATGGTACAAGTAAGCTTATTTGGGAGGGCTGAGAGGTGATCTTCAACGCTTGTCTGTACAAAAGGTAAACTGGAGTAAAGAAAATTCAAGTATTCTTTGACAGAGATGAATTGCAAATGCTTGTGAGTTCTTGCTATCTTAGTCCATCAAAAATAAGTCCTGAGATTGATTACAGAACTGCATAGGACTGTCATTGAGGGCTTTAGCTAGAATAATATACCACGAGAAGAGGATTAAAAAAATATTTCTCTTGCTATTTTACTATACCCTTCTGCAATTTTAAGTATAAATGGAAGAGGGAGATCTGAATATCTGGGTTAAACCTATTTTTATTCATTAAACCTGTATTTATTCCTGTCCCTGCTTTCTTAGTGTGTAGTGTTTGTTGGATGAACCAAACAAAATCTACTAATCAGGTCTTGCTTTCTTGATGTGTTTTGTTGTCATCTGTGTAAGAATGAAAAAAAGGTGCTCTGTCATGTCTGTCCTAATAATAATTGTGCTATTGGTAATATAGCTACCTTCTTTCTTTTTGCAGAAATACTTGCTTGTATTTCACTCACCACCATTCATAACAAGCAGGAAACTTGCTACTGTCAAAGCCTTTTTTCTTTAAGTCTGAACTTCTGTGGCATAAATTGCTTGTAGATGGGGTGTGAGCCAGTCCATTCCCATTGTCTGTGCAGAACTAGCCACGTGAATGCCACAAATTAATCACATCTAGCGTGAGAATAGAAAGTTCTCACCCACTAACACGTTTGTGAAAGCACTTTGAATCCCAGGGAAAGAACCTCTCAAATGAACATGAAAAATGTTGGGCTTTTGAAGGCCGGGAATTGTGCAGCCTGACCGGACCTGTCTGCTGCCATGTGGGGGGAGTGAGGGATGGGAAGACTACCAGCCCTGGGAGGTTTTCTGCTAAATGATCTACTTTGACTGACTGATGCTGGGGTCGTAAATGAGTTGCTGGCTACAGCCGTGCTGGCGCTCAGAGCACAGTGCCAGCTGTCTGCCTTGCTGGGGAACAATAGCAATACCCTTTGGTGTGTGAGAAAGGGACATTCAGGCATAATGTTTCATTAGACTTTGGGATAACCTTTTCTTCTGCAATCCTCAGGATTCTTAGATAGGAAGTGTACAGTGTCATTTATAATTGCTTTTTTCTCCATACCTAGTTGTGCATAAAATTTCCTTATAAGTTGTCCACGAATTGGCTGACATTATGCATTCTGGTCTTGTCTTTCTTTTTCTTTCTTTTTTTCTATCCGAAAACTGATGTAATTTTGAAACATACTCTTTTTATAATTCAGGAGGGTGAATAAAACCCCAAAACACCCCATGACCAAGTTTCATTTGGAATACTTGCAAGAATAATTACTATATTTCTTTGGGCCATGCTTGTAATGCTAAATCTGAAGAGAAGGGTATTGATGTCCTTTTCCTCCCTTCTCCTCAAGATCCTTGGACATAAAGGGATGATAGATAGAGAACTTCTGAGCCCCTTTGTTTCTTGGAGTACAAATTCTTTGGAGCAGAAGCAGTTTCTATTTGAGTGCATGTGTGAAAGCAGATGCATACCAACCAGTCAGAACATACACATAATTTTTATATTTATAGTTTATGATAACAGTGAACATGAACTGAAACAGTAGCTAAAAGATGTTTTAAAGGGTGTGTTAAAAACATGGTGTTTGCCTCCTCAAAAAACTGCAATTGAATGATGTTATATCTAATCTTTTGTTTAAACATTTACCCTGAGATGCTAAAAAATCTTGTCTAATGGAAAAATTGTACTTTTGACAAACACAGACTTTACTGTGGAAGGCCAGAGATTGTATTAGCAAAGAAAATTAAAGATACCATGACATTTACATAAAGATTATAATAAATACAAAGCATCAAGTGTGCATTCTTTTTTCTGGTTTTGTCTGATCACTGAATATCCTAGCTAAATGGGAAGTAATTTCTAGTGCGCAGCCTGAGTTCTCGAGCTGCAGACTTTGTATTATTTTCTTTCTTAAATCCTCATAATCTTTGTTTTTTGCATCACATGTATTTTTCTTCGTTCTTTCCTTTTCTATGCATAGAAAACGCGCAGAGCCTGCAGTGTAAGGTAGGGGCTGAGGGGGCCACGTCTGCCCTGCAGCATCATGGACTTTTTCGTGGCTTTGCCTTGGAACTCCTCTCACACTGCTACTGCCCTTCAGATCTTCTGCAGCATCTGTACTTTTCCAACCTCTAGCCTCAAGTCACTCTGAAGGTCACATTACAGCTAACCCCAGAGAGCAAAACACGGAGTAAAGGGTATATAGTTTCTCAGAGAGATGACCCCTTCTGCACTTGGCCTCTGGAAAGCTCTGGTATAATGACAGAGCTTAACAGCTTGTGCAAGTGCTAGTGGCTTGGGGTTAGCCCTGTTAAACAAATGGCTGTCTCACATTACTTGCTGTCCCTATCATATTCATAATTTGATATTCAAGAAGCACCCTTTAGGAAGTCATGAAAAAAGAGGAAGTAGATAAAAGAATTGCAGAGACTTGGTGCTTTGTTATATTTTTCTGTGTATCTTTTTTTTTTTTGTCTCTGTCTGAAATTAGCTTGTGGATGGTACTGTATGACCAAGTGAGCATCACTGTTTTCTGAAATGTTGAAAATGCTAGAGAATTGTGCCTTGTAGTTACTCCATTAACCAAATTAACCAAAAGAATTAACCAAAAGACACAGATATCTGAAACCATGCCCTGAACCATCACCTGTGTAGGTATAGAATTTTTTTATCCCAAATTCAAATCTAGTATTGTTTTAGGGAGAAGTACATGAGTTGAAGGAGTGAAAGGCTGTTTTTGTCGCTAAGATGTAGTTAGCAGTATGGTAACTAATAGATATTTCTGTCACCAGAACAAGTTCTTAGCTGCACTCATCCTTAAGGCTGTTGACAACTGTGTCTTGTTTTCTATCCATACATTATTTTTGACCACTCATATTATCACAAGCTTTTACTAGTCTTCTTATCACTTGCTGAGAAACTAGAATTCAGAAAACCATGTGGAAACTCTGATGGTGAACTAAAGGCATAAAATACTAATCTTGATCACTGATGAACTAAAATTCCTAATAAAAAATTATGGAAAACTGGTACCAATTCTGTCTGCAAAGTCTTGTTACTGCAAAAAGCTATCTGTTCTTCTGCCATCTTCTCACTTCTCATTACCTCTTCTTTGCATCAGCAGAAACATCTGTTTGCAGCAGTGTGGATCTATGCCAGTTCAAAGGGGTTATGAACCTACTTCATAAGTCAAGTGTTCTTTGTAGTAAAGGTATAAATAGCTACTGAAATAGTCCAGCATTGTCTCAAGTGCAGGAAAGGAGAATGTTTATTATTTCAAACTCCTTTGTTTAAACATAAGGATTTGATTCACTTGTTCTGAAAGGTTTGTTTAGCTTTTATTGTTGTTGTTGCTTGGTGTTTTGCTTGTTTTTTGTTTGGATTTATTTTTTTTCAGTATGGTTAGGAAAAAATGTATCAGATTTATAATCATTTGTTAGCTATCAGAGGACAAATAAATTTTTTATAGGCTGAGGAGTGACTTTGTGATCTTATTTTTGTTTTTTTACTGCAGTTAAACTGAAATGCTCTTTTACAATGACATGCATTTGTACAGTGATTTTTTTTGTATATTATATACAAATTAGTTCTATTATATAAAATTAGTTATCATACTACTATTATATTTAATCATATTATTAAATGTACAATATAATCATTTTATATAATTAACTAATATATAAGAAAACTATTGTTATTTGTATATTATATACGAATTAGTTAAATTACATAAAATTAGTTATAATACTACTAGATTCTAGTATTTGCAAAAGTATATTTGCTTCTGCTAGATCCTGAGATAGCATAGATATGCACAGGTATGCTCTCGAAGTCAGAGGAATGCTGTTCAGCAGCGAGACTTCTGTGTACTGCCATATTAAAACTGGCTGGTATCATAGACACTAATGCAGTATATGAGCTGAGTGCCCTATTCTCTCCTGTTGTCCATTATACAAATATTTCTTATGACATGATAGATTTCTTATGAATAGATAGATTTGTGCTGTCATTTGTTTCATAATGTTTCATAATTTCTTGTAAAAGTTAAGTTCAGCGAACTTAAACCTTAATGGCAGGTATCTGTGGAATTTAAAGTAAATTTTATATAGCACCTTTCAGTTTTTGGGGGCTTTTTTTGTATCTCAAAGTACTTCATGTTAATTGGTTAGTGACTAGAACCAATCTCAGTACATTATATCAAAAGCTGGTTTATTTATCTTGTTAATTTCAAAATGTATGTTGAGCTAAGCTATATACATGTGCATTTCAGTTTAAAGCATTCTGGATTTTTCTATGTTGAAGTTCAAAATTTAGATAAGTTTGTTTTGTAAAGGATAATGGACTTTCTAGATGTATCAGCAACTATTTGCTGTTTATGTTTGAGCTAAAATACGACTGGCATTCTCTCTCAGTGATGCCACTCATTATACTGCAGAGATCACTACAGAAACCTCCTTCTTCAGCAAAGAGTTGTTTTTAAAAAACTATTTTCAGTCATTTATTTGCCCTGCTTTGAGAGAAAATATTATTTCTATTCTTTTAAGTTATTTAATTCAATGTACATGCTGATGAAATCCTTGAGAGACAGTTACTCTGTGTTTAGCCACAGATGGATCAGTAGTACCACAGATTGCTACTAGGTTTTGGACTAAGGAGACTTAGGAATTCATGGTGTATGTATTTTCTGAAAACACTGGGCCCATATTTCTACCCTTATTTTTAAATATGCTTTAAGCCGTGGTTGTAAGTACCTGGTCACATTTGGTTTCATAAATCTTTGTAAACAAGCACATTGATGCTTCTTATTACAACTCCATGGAGCATAACCCCCACACAACTACAACTGACCTTCTCATATCCTCTTCCCTATTGCAAGCAATGTTGCTGTATTATACCAGTTCTTTAATAAAATACAGGAATTGTTGGAGGGGAGCTATTCACTAGCTAATGTAATTTGAATAATAATAATTTGAATCCCAGATTCAAAACGACTGTCATACATATTATTTGTATGCCGTTTTTCTGGATATTTGATGGACTACTCTCTTAACTGGCAAACTCTTTGAGATTTTTTCTATCTCAGTATGGCATATAGCATCGGTGGATGCCTAGATGGCTGTGTTTACTTTCTGTATTTGTTGTCTAAAGTGCTTAGTATTGATATTAATGCTGTGCTTATGTTTCATTAAGAAACATGCTGATATGAAAATCAGAGCTGGGAAGGTAGAAATAAGTGGCAGTTACAACCTATTTGCTATTCTACTCCCAGAGTTTTAGAGTTTAGGGTTTTTCTTGTCTTCTGCCATCATTCCCCAAAATCTTTTCCAGAGAGACATGTCCACTCCATGCCCTCAGCCCAGATTCCTTTAAGATTCTTCAGTGCCACAGGCAGAACACTTTTAAAAGAGAAGTTACAGAGATGCTATCTACTGCCCTATATCAACTGCCAGAGTAATGAGGACCAAAAGTCCTGCTAAAGAGAATGCTCATCGATTTTAGTATGTAAAGAGTTGAGCAGATATCAGGATTTTACCCTAGCAACCCAAGCTTGGGCCCTATAGAGCAAGAACTATGCAGCTATTATTTTCTGAATCCTGATGGAGGCAGAGAAGTATTCACACAATCAGGAATAATCAGGATAAAACAGAATAGAGTGTTTTTATTTCCTTCTTTTGGAAGGTGGAAAAAATAAAAAAAAAGAAGGTGAGAGAATGCCTTAACTTGATTAGTGTCAAGGGGCATGCATGATCTTCACCTCTGCAGGTGACAGAGTGAGGACAAGCTTTTCTAACCATTAGTCTCAGCTGAGATCTAGTAACATTTTTTGTGCAATATAAAGACCAAGATATCTTCCCTTCATTGCTGTCAAGAGACAAATACATTGATATTTCATATCCACTCCTCAGCAATGCTCTCTACACACCAGTTCCTCAGTGGGCAAAAGCTATTGCTTGATTTTGCTCTATTTTAAACAGTACTGTGTACTGCAGCCGCAACATCTAATGACGAACGGAGCATGATAATCTAATGTAGGAAGGCTTAAAGGTATTGATACTTTAAGTACAATGTTGCCATGATGGTCTAAGAGGCACGTTTGTTTTTCTGTAGGGGATGTCAGCTGGTGACCCAGTGCAGCTCTGCATGCTGGCGTTCAGTTTATCGTGGGTGAGAGAAATAAAGAAGTCACAATGAAACCAGCCAGAGAGCTAAAAGAGAATAGACCTCTGCTCCTGGGACCACATAGATCTGCTTACTGGCTGTCCTGCTAGATGCTGCAGGAGGATGGCTGTCTGAAGATTTTGCAGGTTTTATCAGAGCAGCATAATGGAATTGACTGTCTGGCAGGCAATCTGATTTGGGAATTCCAGCCAGCTACACACCCCTATGTTGACTAATAAGTCACTGGATCGCTAAGCCTTGTCATTACGTAGTATGCTTTTGTTTAACAGCTTGTAGCCTTGCAGGAGAGCCCTGTTTACATTGTAGTCTTTCCCTGTTCTATTATTTTTTCCTTGCCGAAGAGCTCTGCTGGGTTCAGAAGCTCCTGGGCGAAGGGCCTGGGCAGGAGATGTGCCTGGGTTTCTTCTGCCCTTGTGATGCAGTTGTTCAATGGTGCTACTGAGTGAAGAGCTCTGAACTGCTGGCGTCATGCAAGTTAATTACCTGTCTGAAAGTGGAGGTGGTATTGTGACCAATATCACCACTTAGGGTCTTCATAATCATGAAGCCAGAACACTTAATTTGGGTTGCTGAATGAAATAGGTGTTTGCATTCACTTCTATTAAGTATGAATTATTTTAAACCTTCTGAAAGGATATTTGGTGCAAAATTTGAAACTTTGATTTAAGTTTCTTGGTATGACACACTATGAATATGCATAGATAGTCCAGTATTTTTCCAAATCTGCTTTTGTGGCATAACTTTGGTGTTTGCAAGCAAATAAGCAGCTGCATAGTTTTTCATAGTGGTTTTTGTGCTTTGATATACCAGTACTTTGACATCTAAATACTTTTTTGCATGCCTGAACCTGATCGTGTTAGTAATACTGGTCACCAATTCATTACGAAGAGAAAAGTCTGAGACCAGATATTTATGCTTGCAAAATTTAAGGCTGGTCAAGTGCTGGGTGAAGTTCAGACATTTGGTTGTTTGTGGTTTTTTTCTCTTTCTAAATTCATTCTCCATTTCACAGGAGATAATTTTTTTTATGTCCTAGTCAGAAACTTAAAATAGTGTTCCCTCCCAGCAAGGCTTTTTTTCCCTTTTATGTGAATTTTTTCCTACCAAAGAGCAAGGTAGCCAACAGAGGGAGCACACACATCTTGCATGCTGGTAACAGCCTGACTGTTAGGATAGACAACCAGGAGCCATGTCTCAGATGTGGCACAGAGAGCAGAGTTAAAGTACTGCATCAGTGCAATGATATTTCAGCACATACAGAATGTCATTGTTTTTCACTGGTAAAGTATATCCTGATTTTTACTTTTTTTGGAGGGGGATGAATCATCCTTGGGACATGAGGTATTACCGAGGAAATAACACTTGAAAAAGTATTTATGGAGGTTAAATCTATTTGGTTCTGAGTTTTGTTGCTTTTTTAAGATGGATCTGATTGAGTGCAACTCTGCTACTGTAATGAATACATTATTTATTAGTTATCTGTTTTCAAGATTCATGAGGGCAGAGATGAAAGGGCAGCATCTGTGCATAATTTGAATACATGAGTATGGGCCATAATCTGCTTGAAAAAAAATGAGACTGTAACCCTTCTGTTAAAAGGACTTTGGAACAAATACTTACCACACATAGGTGCTGTCTCTGATCGCTATTATTTGATGTTACTGTGATGTTCTGAAATTAGAAAGTACTGCATTTGTGTAGTTGCTAATGTTAGTATTGCTATAGTATTTATTAAATAAATTTTCTTTGAGATTGCAAGACTTTCAGCTTTATATACAGTTGCAGTATATGCAGTGTTATGCACTTGAGTTTTAAATTATTGTTTTGACAGTCTGCTTCACATTTAGTCACTTTAGCCTAATCGTGCATGTGTATGACTGAACCCATCTGAGTGGTTTCTCTGAAGTAAGTCAGTAGGACTTCTTGAACAGGCAAAGGTTTGGATATTAAGCAATAGAACTACAGTATGTTTTACTGAGACGGGAAGACAGGTTTATTAACTTGAATTTAAAATGTGCATTTCCCCATAGGTGGGTTTTTAACCTCTGTATTTAAAGGACACCGTGATGAGTTTGTAATGCAGAGCTGGAACAGAGGCTTGCCAAACTCGTCTGTCATGTATTTACAGAGACTGCTAAGTATAGAAACGGCTGAATTGGGCTGGTTTCAAACTGGGGGAATCCACAGATGTTAAAGTCTTTGTAGCTTGCTAGAAATGCTCTGAGACACCCAGCCACCCAGTGAGTACTAGTGTTAAACCTTTGAGAATGGAGTCTGCTTTCTTGGCAGGGAATTTATTAAATCAAACACTGACCTTTTTTAAAGCCAGTAAAGGCAAGTGTTTCCTCTATCTGTGTATACAGACGGAATCTGCAGCATTATAGTTGTCCAAGCACACGGGCACAACCTGCTGCCCTACCCTTTTGTGAAGGAGGCGCCACATGGCGATGACATAAATGGTGTTGAAATCCTGTAATGGTCTCCCAAAGGCCTTCCTATCCCAAGTGTACTATTAATTTGTACTGAAGGAGCAACTTTTGGCTACACAATAAAGAGGAAAACATTGCTGGTAACAATAAGCGTTTCTGTGAGTTGTAGTGAAAATGGATGGCTGTATTGTCTGCCAGGAACTTGAGGCTCTCCATATGTGAACAGCATAGTTTAAACTTCAGGTTTACAGATTAGTTTGGTGTATTTATTCTGAAGGGTAGTGGGCATGGGTCTTGGTCTTGTCATTCAGGATCACACGGGTCTGTTTTCAATTCTCACTGAATGAAATTGATGCAATATATTAGTTTCCTTTGTTGTAAAAGAAATGTCATTTCTTACCTCCTGGACAGCTGTGAAAATTTTGTCCCCGAAACACGTCTATTGAACTGCACAGTGGTTTTTACATTGCTCAGTAGAACAGATGAAAACAGAGCTACTAGGCTACAAAGGAGGGAAGAAAAGATTCTGTAAATGTATGGAATGGAGATGCAAGTATTTTTACCTCAGTGCTTTTGCCATTACAACATTTTCGTTTAGCTTGTTTATTTGTAAGACAAAGAGAAAGAAGCTCTTTACATTATTGCAGCATGTAGAAAATAAACACATTCTGTACTCTGTAATTGAATTGGCTTCTTATGGTCAAACTTTACTGCTTGGACTTGCGTGAGCAACGATGCTAAACTTCGGGAAACCACAATGCCTAAATTTGACACAATTGTATTTGAGTACTTTCTTATATTTATAGGCTTTGGAAAATTATGGAAATAATTAGTAGCAATTGCTCTGGAAGTACAATGGACTATGGATAATGCAGTCTACATGGGTAGCTAAGGTTTAGAAATAAGTGACATCTTTACCTTTAAGTTAAGTTTATAAAGAGGGCTTTTTATATTTCATCCACTTTCAACACTTGGATTATTTATTTCCCCTTGAGCAGTATGAGACTGCAGTGTGAAAAGGTTCTGGCCCTTCTTCCCCATTCATATTAGTGATTAACAGAGTGAGTAATGACTTCAGGTGCCTTTGTGGCACAGTGATCGCAGGAGCAGAATCCCACCATAGTGAAATGTGATAAAAAATATAGTGAAGTAGGAGAAAGGCAAAATAAGTCTGTTCTCTTTTCTATTTTTTTTTGTCCTGTTGTTCTTCACTAAAGGGGGTAGCATTTCCTTAAATCTGTCTTTAAAATAACCCCAAAAAGCGACACCAATCACTGTTCTAGAAAAGAAATAAAACCAGCATATGTTCTTCCAGGAATTCTTAAACATTTTATTATTGAATTATGTACAGGTCCTATTTTCCTTTCACAGTAATTTTTTTAATTTTGAGAAATTTATTAGTGTGCAGGAAGTTCTTGGAGGAAAATCTATATTAACCTCATGCAAGGGTGTGCTGGTTTCACCTGGGGAAGGACAGACTCAGAGGAGTATACTTATATACCCATGAGTATATTTAAATTGGCAAGTCAAAACTATAACAAAGGGAAAAAACCAAAACAACCTTGAAACCCTTTTATTTGAAGACAAAGAATACATAGGATGCTGGAGTGGGAAGAACAGCAGTGCAACAATGCCATCTTAGCATAGCATCATCTGTGTAATGGAAATTTCAGTTGTAAATGTAATGAGAGAGAACTCTGTAACAATGCAGCACTATACACATCTGTTTTAATAACTTTGAATTAACTTCGGTAAGTCATGTTCAAGTTGCTGTGGAAGGGCACTGAACTATGTGGTTGGCACTAATTAATCAATGCTAAAATATACAGGCAGACTGAAGAATTTAATGGTTTCCTTGTGTGCTAAACCCTTTTTAAATGCATCTAACTGCTCTGCCATCTAAATCCCAATTCTGTTAGGATTTTGGAACTCAATTATATAAAATTGCATGCTCAACTTGCAGCTGTGACTTCTGTCACAACAGGAATAAATGGTTTGCTATTTGCATGCCTACATATATTGTGTGTACAGTCAAGTTTGTTAAAAGTTAACCAATTGTTGACATGTTTTTAGAAGTACCTCTGAAGTGGGTTGGGTAGGTTTAGATGAAGCTGCAGGAGATGTTCTTGAATTCTACTTTATTATTCACAGACTACATTTATCATAAAAACTGAAAAGGTTCAACTCACTGAACAACTTTCCTGTCTGGCTTTTAAAGCACTTGGATCAGGGAAGTGGTAGCTAAGTTTATTCCTGTCTTGACTGCTTTACAGAAGACTACGAGCAATACTTGTAATTATTTAAAAAGGCATGATAGCTCCTGTGAAATAGCACCTCTATGTATGGATGAAGACCACCCACATAATTCTTGTATTCACTAAGATGTGTCAGCTGATAGGTGACCTTACATGTTTTGTCAGTGGGCTTGAGGAACTTCTTAATGTAACTTTGTGTTGCTTCTAACCACTTCTGTATCACTTCTGAACTGCTACAGCAGCTAAGAAATTTTAATTTTCCATAATCCCATGTCTCAAGAAATACCAGGGCTCATGCCATTACTGTATAGTCACTTACTTCAGTGAAGACACAAAAAGCTGTACAGTTCTTGATAGCAGTGACACAAAATTTGCATCTTCTGCTCCTCCATGCTAAGTATATGTGCTTGAGAGAGTATGCCTTGGGAAACATTTCTGGCTGCAGCAGAAACTTGCCTATCCAGCATGAACAAACAGGTGCTTGCAGGATTTTACCCTGGGTGAAGCAAAGACACTGTGTCAAGACAGATTATTACCCCCCAGAGACTGCCTGCCTGCCTGCTATATAGCACCACCAGTCTGCTGAACAGTGATCTCTCTGCTCTCAAGGAATCATAAAATGTTTTGGATTGCAAGGCACCTTCAAAGGTCATCTACTCCAAGTCCCTGCAATGGTCAGGAACATTTTCAACTAAAACAGGTTGATCAGAGCCCCATCTGACCTGACCTTGAATGTTTCCAGGGATGTGGCATCCACAGCCCCTTTGGGCAATCTCTGCCAGTGTTTCACCACCCTCTTTGTAAATAATTTCTTCCTATATCTAGTCTGAATCTGCCTTGTTTTTTTCATAATTTAAAACCATTATCTTATCACTACAGGCTCTATTAAGAAGTCGTCTTGCTTATAAACTGCCTTTAAATATTGAAAGGTTGCTATGAGGTCTCTCCAGAGCATTTTATTCTCCAGGTTGAAAAATCACAATTCTCTCAGCTTTTTTCACAGCAGGGGGATTCACCCCTCTCATTTTTTGGGGTCCAGCTCTTGACTTGCTTCATCAGGTCCATGTCTTTCCTGTGCTGAGGGTTCCAGCACAGGACTCTGTACTGTAGGTGGAATCTCAGCAGAGCAGAGCAGAGGGGCAGAATCACCTCTCTCAACCTGCTGCCCATGCTGCTGGTGATGTAGCCCAGGTTGACTTTCTGGGCTTCTGGTGCACCTTGTTGGGTCAGTTTTTTATCCACCAGCATACCCAAGAATTTCTGTGCAGGGCTGCTCTCAGTCTCTTCCTCCTCCAGGCTGTGTTTATACCAGAGGTTGCCCTAACCCATATGTGGGACCTATCACACAGTTCACATGGGCTCACTCCTCAAGGTTTTCCAGGTCCATCTTAGTTGCATGTTGAACTGTCTATCTGATCCACGTTAGAATTAGAGGATGCATACTCTTAGTGGCCTGTGCAGTTCATCTTGTGGGAAAAAGGTAATTGGATCTTATAAATATTCCTGTTAAATTCATGAAGACTTGCATATCTGATAATTACTTTCTATTATCCATGATCTGTGAGTAAATATTACAATGTGGAATATGTATGGTGTGGGCACTAGATGGTAGGATATAAGTCATCCAGCTACTCCAAAGGAGATAAATGTTACTTTGCACTTGCAAACTAAAGAATCTGTGTGCACTACAGCAACTTTGTTGACTTTACAAGCGTATCATAACTCATAAGTCAGGGTTTAAACTGCCTATATTAAAGGAGTCCTTTTTTTGTGTGTCAGAGTGTGAAGGGTGACTCTGCTATTTTCAGCGTGTCAACCATTTTTGGACAGAGAAATGCAGTACAATAATTCCCATGCTCTATGTTTTCAATCAGAGGACAGAACTAGAAGAATAATGCAGGGCTGCTTTTTTTTTCCAGTTTGATTAAAATAATTCCTCCTTATATCTGCTAGATTTTTCAGCTCAGGCTGGTCTCTTGCTCTTCCTACTTCATTTTTCCATTCATCATTCCTGAGAGAACAGAAGGAGGAATAGATATGGTGTTCTGTGCTTGCTTAGGCCATGGCAAAGAACAATTCATCAACATCCTAGCTTTTAAAAAGACCATTCTGTGGCTTGGGAAGAGCATTGCAATTTACCTAGTGTCCCTGGTGTCAAGAAAATCATCTGACCAGATCTAAACCAAGGTGAATCCTGCAGTATATTCTTTGAGTTATTAATTAAAATAGCAGCTGTGTTTAAGAGAAAATGCATGAAAGCCTTTGTTGGGTGACCTTGATATTTTGTGGATATTTCCAGGATAAAAGTGTTCACTACAATAATCACCCTACTCCACAACAAGAATGAGAAAATTAAGCCCCACAAAATATTGCTAAAGTGTTTTTGTTTCACAGAGGGTCTTTTAATATTGTTATTGTTTCAGAGCTGCTGTTACATTGGGGAAGAGCAATGTAATCAAGCCATTTGGCTGCTGGAGATATTTTTTAATGCACTGCTTTGGACACAGTACATATGCTCTGCAAATAAATACAGAATTAGTGTTCCTGTTGGAAGCACTTGGTGAGAATGAGTGATTCGTCTTCGTTATGAAAGGTGCATATATTTCTTCTATTAGCTGTTTATCAGACTGCTGTTTTTCTGCTTATGGATTCTGAGATAGGATTCATCATTTGTCAGCTTGTGAGCAGATGTTCCAGAGACAACCAAATTGATCACAAGGATGAATTGAACAGCAGTACCAATGTTGGAGG
Organism: Acridotheres tristis; assembly: GCA_037013685.1. Lineage (NCBI taxonomy): Eukaryota > Metazoa > Chordata > Aves > Passeriformes > Sturnidae > Acridotheres > Acridotheres tristis. Next base: position 14,646,103 of record CM072919.1, read on the forward strand.
GCAGTTTTTACAAACTATATCTCTCTCGTGTTCTGGCCCCTCCATTTTCCACTAATTTCCAGTCATTAACTGCCGTGCAGAAAGTTACAGGAGGAAAGAAAAACCTGGTTCGTTCTGTGTATGTATGTGTGTATGTGTGTGTGTGTGTGTGTGTGTGTAGACAAGTTTGTTTTTATTTGGAGAAACACTATTAAATACAAGACAAAAAGACGACAAAGACTGAGTCTGTACTGAAATGTCTCTGCTGCAAACCAATCTATAATTCCATCAGGGAATGAACATTTAATGTTGGTGGTAGTTTGTTTTTTTTTAACAAAATGAAATCCCTACGAAATGCAAAATTATAACTCTTTAGGAAATACTGCTTGCTGTTTCACCAAGCTGATGCTATGATGATTTACTTTGTTGTTTGTTTTGCATGCGTATCAATTTTTCAGCAAAGTTAATGGCAGGCTAGGGATAACATGTTACTTGTCAAAATCGACTTTCCAGTTTGATTCGTTCTTAGCCAATATAGAAGAGAACTTCTGGAGCTGTGTTGATTACACAGCTATTAAGGCCCTTTCTTGCCAAAAAAACCCTCCTTTTGTGCTTGTGGGTTGTTGAAAATTGTGAGCTGCTGCCAGAGGATTGAAGAGTAAAACACATGCTCCTGAAGAGCCACATGTGGCTTTCAAACCGCAGGTTTCTGACCCCAGCCTTAAGTAATTAACAACGGCCTTTGGAATGATGCAGTGCTCAGTAAGAATTGCTGAGATAAAATATCTGTCCTTCTTCCAAAAAATGGCAGGGTTTGAAAGCAGACATTATTTTTTATTGAGAGCTAAGGGCAGAAATTTATTTCTTTGTAAGCTCTATAAATGGAGTGTGGAGGGGGTAAGAGGGGTTATTGTGAAATGTCCTGGTCAGAATGGCAGATGAGGGAGCACACTCTGTTCAGTTCTCTACAAACAAGACTGGTCAAAGAAACGTGCTTAGAAAAAGTTGTATGTCTTTCCTTTAGAAACTAGAAATCCCATACATAGTTGTTCGTTTAATACAGGCCTGAATATTTTCTGCAGCATGGAACTTTTATTTCCATAATGGTTTTCTTCTTTATGCCAGAAAGGAAGTTGATCTGCTTAACTTCTTTGATAACAGTTACATTTCATGTTCTACTGAAGAGACACGAAGATGAAGCTTTTGATACAGTAGCTGATGTAGTAAATATACACAGCTAGCAGCTGAGATCAGGAAAGGCATGCATTGTTCGGCATGCCAAGTCTTGATGCCTTGACAGACCGGTAATGTTTGTGGAAGATGTGTTTTTGATGCAGTAAGAAACGTGACAGGTTCAATGCATGGTTTTTATTTCCTCATTTACTGTGAAGTGAAGAAGGGGTTTAGATGACAGGGAAGAACATATGTTCCAAGCCTGGCATTCGAGTTGTTGCTCACTGTTAATTGCCTTTGTTACCCATGTATTGGAGAACATTCATTACCACTGATAAATATCATAGGCAAGCTTGGTGATGCTACAATTTAAAAATGAAGAGAAGTTTTTCTGGTTGTGACTTCTAGGAACTGTGCTTGTGCATAGGAAAATAGAGTCCATCAAGAGATTTATTTGTACTACTTTCATCTGAAGTCCAGTTTTTAAAAGGTTAAAAAAAATTACTTTTGAAATTCACAACACCCCCAGTATATGCTCTCTTACACTTCTTTTGCCTGTTTTTAAACCTGAGATTCTGCAAATAATTGCAAGAGTCTCTCTGTCTCTCTAAGGAGTGGATCTTTTCATGTGTAGAGAGGGCTGGATATGGTTTGAGATCCACATAGGTTGCAGAGAAAGAAGCTCATCTGTGGTCTGACCAGCAGTGGGGCCTCCAGGAGGCTGCTGTGGATGCCAAATTCAGGACCTGTGTATTCCTTACTGCTGTGCTCTCTAGAGGTAGAAAGGCTTCTTGTGTATACAAGCACTGAGGTTTTCCCCTTTGCCTGCATTTCTAACTCAACAAATACCAGATTCAGTCTGCACTGGATGAACTGTTCTGACTGGCCATGACTTAGCCCTCTTCATTTCTCTCTGGACCTCCGTCTCTGTTCCTTACATTATTTGTCTAGCACAGGTGCTGCATTCAGAGGTTATTTCAATGCTTAACTGCATTAATGAATACATATTTTATTCAGTTTTAAATTACTATCAGGCCCAGCTCTGCCTCAAACTTGTGTGTATTAATAGCAATCTCTTAAAAGAATGTTTCTAAATTCTAATGCTCTTCTGTTTTTATCACACTGCCAAACTTCAGATATTTTTCTCAGATGCCTTCTTTATGACTGGTGCTGGCTTTCACAGGAGTTGAGGGTCCTCAGAATATCCAATGTCCTCTATTTCAATGTCTCAAGTTGGGCACTCCAGACTGACACACAGAATTAGTGGACATTTTGAAAATGCAGCTTTTAATCTCAGTGCCCTAATTTCTTCTTGTAAAAGCCACGTTTATAATACTTGTCTGCATCAGATGGGAATATGAGGTTGTGAGGATTAATTAGTTAATTTTTAAAGTAGTTTACACCTGCGAAGTACCATATATATGCTGATAGGAGTCTTTACTTTTGCTGGGTTTTTCCCTTATGTCTTCTACATTTTGTTAGTCAGTTTGACCTGGTTAAAGAGAAAGGAAATTAGTTATCTAACGAAATTCTCTTTGTGTTCTTTCCTATATGTCTTAGCTATCCCTATATATCTTAGCTGTCATTTGCCTTTTTTACTGTTCTTCTTCACCTTACTATCTAAGGACTTTTCACAAAGATTAATAGTCATAGCCAAATGCTTGGGGTTATCTGAAGGATTTTTGGGTCCTTCTCTTTAAAAGTAAAAATGCTGCTTTGGTTAGAAATTTTGTTGAATGGTTTATTATTTTAGTGATTTCCTTTAGAAAGCAGAATTCGTTGCAGGAGCATTCTCTTGAACATAAAGTGGTACAGTAATAGGCTATATCATCCCCAAAACCCAATTTCCCCCAAAGCTCAGGATGCAGTGAGTATAGAAAGAATACGATTTATTGAGTAAAGTCAACTTTTTCAAAAGTTTCTGTGGTGGTTTTGGGCAAATGGTTTAACCTAGATGTTGCACAGATAGTTGCAGCTTGTTCTTGATTTTCTGGGTGGCTTGAGTTAAAATTACAGGGTCTGATCTGCAAAAGTAGTGAATTCTCACAGGTGCAATTGTAGTCAATGGGAACTATGTCTTGAACATGAGCGATAAAGTGCTAAACACCCTGAACCACTGAAATCAGGAAGCCCAAATTGTTGGTCACTCTTACATTAACCTTTTTCCGCTGCAATTCAATTTCTCTACCATACAGTTAATATTCTTCAGCTGACAGAAGTGTTATTTGTAAGGTTTGTCAGTATTTGCAACCTAAATAAATTCTTGAGTAAGAGGCAGTGAGAAGCTTCTTATTGCCAGACTTTTTGAATGGGAAAAACACCCTTAGATCTATTAATTGAAATGCTTTCTCCTGAAAATGAAAAAAGTAACTGTTCTTTGAACAGACTCTTCTCATTCTGAGTTAATGATGCAGGAGTCCCCTAGAACAAATAGTACCATGATCACACTGTATTGTAGTAGATGCAGATTGAGATCAGGGTAAAATGACAACTTTCCAGCATTTCTTGACTTTGAAAATTTGACTTTGCAACCCGACAAATATTTTTAACACTCTAAAGTGTTCACATGCATCTTCTTTCACAACAAATCAAAGTGTCAGGGATCACTGGGAGCGCTGGCATTTGTACTTCATCCCATAATTCTCTGCCATTTCAGCTAACTGAATAAATGGTAACAGCAGCAGGTTGTCATCTTTTGCATAGTATCACTACACAGGGAGGGATTTGCTGATGGGCTTTGATATCTTCTGACAGCAGGGTAGTGGTGGAGTTGGAGGTCTCCATGCCAGGCTCCTTAGGAAAGCATTTTCTAACAGGCACAGATTCTGCTATCCTCCCTTCTGCCTTCCCATCTGTACTGTCCTGTGCCAGGATTCTTTCCTATTTAAAACACCCAACAGAAATGTTCCAGTTGTGGGAAGTTAGACAAATAAGAAAGTTATGAAAAATAGGGTTTAATAGATGGGAAATATTGGAAGATCTTTTTAGATGTTGCCTCCAGTGTTACTTTCAATATAAATGTCTTTGCTGAAAGATCTGATGTATTTCTCAGTTGCAGTAGTTAGTTCTATACATTACTGGTGAGTCCTGGTGCCAGGATTATAGTAATAAGGAGGAAAAAATGAATAAAGACATGAATGGTAGTCACAGATATCATGCTTCCATCTGCAAAATAGTAGCTGACTTCCTGCTATGGAAGTAGATGAGTCATCCATAATATTTGGCTTGTTGTTTTGTGGTTTGAATTATTGAGGGAGCCATGCTCAAACATCTTTTGTCCTAAATTTGAAAAAATAGACAGAATCAGAGCAATTAATATACCTGAAGGCCATGTATATTTTCCTAATAAAATCCATGAAATAGCTGGTTAAAATCTCTTCTTTCTCCCTTCCCACCACCATGTAGACACAGAGATAAAGTGGAGAATAGCACTATGTGGACACATTAACATAAATCATACAGTTGCTGATGCTACTTGCAAAAGATTGGAGATTGGGAGTAATTTTTTCCCCTGTCTTCTATTTTTATATGTGCAAGTTAGTTTTGTACTCAGAAAGGTGAGAGACAGAGAACACCTGTGTTGAAGAGACACCTTTGCAAATGCATGCTGATTCTGCTCTCCAGCTATTTTCATCTTGGACCTCTCCTGAGAAGAAACAGTCAGATGTCAGCTTGCTTTGAGTTTTCTGTTCTTCTTCCTGTTTTTTTTTGGTTTTGTTTGTTTGTTTGTTTGTTTGTTTTGGTTTGGGTTTTTTTTTGTTTTGTTTGTTTGCTGTTTTGGTTTTTGGGGTTTTTTTATCTTTATTTTTTTGTTTGGTTTGGTTTTTTTTGTTTGTTTGGTTTTTTGTTTGTTTGTTTGTTTTTTAGTTTGTTTTTTTTTAATTTGGTATGGGGTACATGAATGAAAAATTGAATTTTCCCTTTAGTATCCATTCTAATTGACTTAACGTTTGGTCCTCCTGCAATCTGTGCATGAGATTGACTGATATTTTCTGAATAAGTTGCATTGAAGTTTGTTATATGAACAAACTCAAAACACTCACTCTTTCATTGATGAGGTGTGAGTGAGACAGAATGAAGCAAGCAGGGAAGACCATTTTAATTCAAGTCTTCAGTCCCAAATATTGACAGTAAAGAATGCTTTCTTGCCTTTCCTAGGAGGAAATGATACCTACTTGAAGTACATAAAAAAATATCAATTAGTGACGTGAATTCTTAGGTATTTTCTAATCTGCTGCAAGGTTTCTGAATCTTGCATTAATATATTAAGTGGTTTTGAATCATGGTCTCTTGTAATTGAGAGAACATTGGCTTGAATTCTTCTTTCCTTGGTCAAAGACACATGAAGGCTGTTTCTTACTAGTTGAGTCTGCCTGCAATATGTAGGTTTTTGATATAATTTGAGTTTACCATTCCTATCTTCACTTGGCCAGGTCCTGTAAAACACATCTTCCTTTTTTTTTTTCACCCCCTGTGGACATGAACACTTCTGGTTTTCTGCACAGCAGGCTCAGGATGTGCTTAAAGAACTACATAAAAAAGATACCTTATGTTCAGTTCTCTTTGTCAGTACCATGACATTATTTTGTCCAAGAATTTTTTACTTCCTGAGAGCTTTTGTTTTGGCTTCCTACAGGTTTTCCAGTCAGAAAACAAAAACATAGACAAAATTGCTCTTTCAGAAGAAAATGATTAAGAAAATGGAAGAATTGAGATATAAAGTACACTCTTACCATGTTTCTTCTTTCATCCTTTCTTTCAGTGATGAGTTGTAGTGTAGAGCCTCTAACTAATACCTTGTTAAAGCAGAGACTTGTGAAGATACTGACAGAAGTGTCTGTATGGGGAAGACAAGAAGGATGGCTAGCAAAAGTGGAAATTTTAATTCACATTAGTAATTAGCAATTGGTACACATTAATTTGTGCTTTAATATCTACTTTACTGAGCATCATTTACACCAGTCTTCACACGCCCAGTATTGTACTGAGATTTGTGTAATGTGGGTCTACAATAACAGTGCTCAGGCTTAGCCTTGAGCTGGGATATACAACACTGCTTTCTTCAAATTTAGGAATATAATAATAATAATAATAATAATAATAATAATAATAATAATAATAGTAATAAATTGAGCCTCAAGATGATCTGGAGTGTTTCAGGTAAGTATTTTTAAAGATTTATTGTGTCTTGACATTTATTATCTCAATCTACTTACAAGACCTCTGAATTCAGGCGTTGTAATCACAAAGAATAATTTGTTGATAGTGTGTGATTGTAGTTCTGCTTATACCAACATACATAGGAATTTTGTTTCATCATAGGCAATAATCTCTAGTCTAAAATGTGGCTAAAATTATTGTTCTATGAAATTCCCTTGTTTCTGTTGTTTCATCTCAGTCTGTGAGGCCATCTGTCTCAGCACACAGAAATTCCTAGCCTTCCTAAAATAGTGTATAACAACTAGTCTTGCTCCTAAGATAGCAAATGAGTCTTTCAATCTGAAATTCCTTGTAATAGCTGTGGTTGCTGCCTGCTCTAAGTGTACTAAGTGACTAAACTTACAGACTAATTTTTTTAAAGATTATTTTGAACACTGATGACATGAAGATGTTCATATAACAAAACATCAGTAGCCCACCCACTGCCTATAGGAATACAACTGGTGTAGATTAGTCTGATTATTTAGGGTATAAACAGTCTATAAATTTTCCAGATATTTATAAACCCCAGGGAGATTTTTCTTAAATATCTTTTTTGTATAGTGTAGCTTCTTTGTAAGATGATGATTTTGAATTAAGAGCACTACTAAGTAACTGAACTTATACTGACTGCTGCATCTTGCAGCTCTGCCATTAGTTCTTGAGAGACAGGCATAATCCCTTGTGCATGCAGTGCAACCTATAGCCCCTTGCATTTTCTCTTTAAAGACTTCAACTCTAAAAACATAAATTAAATTAGCATGTGTGCACCCTTAAACAGTCCAGACATGTAAAGCATAATTCTCTTGCCGAGAAAATGATCACCACAACATTGAAAGATCCCAGTGTCTCCCAGCAAACTCTCAAGGACATCTCAATGTGGCATGACCTTTTCAGGATAAATGGGATTTTAAATTCAGCCTTTTCATTAGTGTCCTCTCTGTGTATTATGTCTTGTAAATTGGAGAGAGCTTTAAAGTGGTATTGTGACAGTGGCTATTGTTTCTGCATGTGCATTGTTAATTGTAATAGCAGGAAATGTGCAAGCCATATCAAAACAATCGAGAAGAGGGCAGAAAGGGGAGAAGCCTGAAGGGAGGAAACTTCAAAGTGAATGTGAACAGTGAAGGTGTAAAACCTGCAATTATTGTTACAAAGAAGTAAAACATGAGTTGTGTCCCCCCCCCCCCATTAGGGAGTAATATGGAAACATTAGTTCCCAAACTATCTTCATTTCTGAAACTCATTTTGCTCTGAAAGGAGTATTTAATCCTCTCAGAAGAGGCGAAGAAGAGCAAGCTATCGATCTCAAAGAGATGCCAACAATGGCTGAATGCTGAAGAGAGGTAGTACAGGTATCTGAAATACTGTGTTGCTCAGAGTTGCACTCCATATTTAGTACCAGCCATAGTTTTGTAGTTATATAAGAGAAATTAGAATCATGAAGTAAGTAGTTGGAATAGGCCACTAAGACTTTCTGCTTGCCATATTTTGAGAAAAGAGATAGTGATCCAAAAATTACTTCACTGATTTAAATGAAGCATACCAAATTATCAAAACAGAGTCGAAGAGCAATTGTACCCCTACAGACCAGAATTATGATATTATTTTAATTAAGTCGAAAGGAGGTTCTAAGGAAAAGCAGGGTTTTTTAAGAAATGGCCTAAAAATACCTGAGAGCATTTTAAGTAAACTATACTATGTAGCAAAATGTGTAGCTCAAATGTGGCACGAATTTCTGAATAATATAGTTTGGTTAAACATTTCTTCAATTCTCATCTGAGTTTCATTTTCTGTGGGCTCAACGAAAATGCTGATATTGAAAAGGCATAGTGCTTTCTTGAAGGCTAAAAATAACTAAGAAGAGATGACTAGTATCTTTAAGCAATGTCATTAGTTTTTAGAAACATTCTCATTTAAACTTAAGGCCAATTATAATATGCTCCTTTTCCCCCTCTTCTTTCCTCTGTTTTTGTTTTCTGGGTGAGTTATGCTCACGGAGTAGCAGGGAAGTATAATAAGAAGGCTTCAGCAGAGTCAATTTAGGTAGCCTTGGACAAATAGAAACTTCAGTTATAGAAAACAGGTACATTTGGGGGGTTGGGGAGAGAAGTGTTTTATTTAGATATTTAAGTTGAGATTTTGCAAAGGTGTGTGTGAAAGGGGAGAAAAAGTGCATATTCTTACTTTCTAATTCTGAAATTGAAGCACCATGTTAAAGATGGTCTACGTGATATCACTTGGAGAATCACTTCACAAAGTTTAAATGACATTATTAAATGGTTAAATCACCATCAAACAAATGCAGTATTTAAAAAAGGAAATAATCAGAAAGACAAGAAAATGGGAGTCAGGACTCTGTTCTACTTTGCATTCTGGTAGGTAGTCCACTTTTATATGGAGTCCTAAGAGTCAAACAGAGATTAGTAGCACCACAGAAATAATGGATGGATGAATTTTAAAGTATTCCTTTTCCTATTTGCTTTACTCTTTACTGAGTACTTTTTCTAATGACATATATATCTAAATGAATTTTGATAGAAACTGGGTGGGGACAGGGAGATGTTCTAAGCAGCACTATGTTGCATGCTTGTAGGTTTCAGCCTTTCTTTGGCTAAAACTGAGTTTTTATTTCTTAATGTCCGTGATTTATTTAACCAGATTCTCCTTATTAACGCTAGTTTCCAGCAGTCACAGTCTTGCCTTGTGGGATCCATTAGTTAGATTTGATAGCAACCGTCCTATTTTTCTCTCTTCCTGTGTATCTGCCTTTTTCTGCCAAATGAAGAAAATTTCATGTGCTTACTAAGAAATGCTTATTCGTGGTCCCTTTTACATGCAACATCTTTGCTATATTTCTTAGTTGTTGAATGTGTAAAAATTTAAAGCTTACAGCCTTATCAGGGGGTTTTGGCAGCAACAATGAGAGATAAATCCTGAAGTAGATTAGGTTATGAGCAATACCAGACAGAGATGCTTGCAGAATTGCATGAATGGAAAGGAGAAATTGCTCAGATATAAGGCAAAAGAAAAATGTATGCCCTGCAGTTGTATTGGAATATTCATGCTGGTGGCTGAAGCTGTAAACATCTTCCTAAATTTAAAATTAACCTATGTGTGCTACTGGTATCAGCATTTGTAATCCAGCAGTGTTTATAGGATTGTTGTTTAGTCTTGAGTATGCAGCATTTTCCCTCACTCAAACTATGCTATTCCATGTGCATGCCTCCTTCCGATGCAGAAGGAGGTTAGATCCTAGGCAGTGTTTTTGTTATAGAAGAGAGCAAATTGCATCTTGCCACTTGTGTGTGTTCCGTTCTGTTCTCTCATAAACTGTTTTTGTGGTGGAAGTTAGGGTCTCAATATGTTCACTGTTCCCCATTTTAATTGATTTTATCTGCTGCTATCATAACAGTCATATCTCTCCAGACAGTTGCATAGATAATATTTGGAGATCAGAATTCAAGCTCAGACATCCAGTGTCATCTAGTAATTAAAGGTTATTTGATAGTCCTGTCTGTGGCTCAGGTGCCAGGGAACTCTTGTCTCTGGCTGACATCTTTCTAGCATCATAAAAAATTTCTCAGGGGAAATCTGGGTATGGAAGGCATTCTGAATGGAAACGGGTTGAAAAGCCTTTGCAAAGTGCAGTTCAAGCCCTAGTGGAGGTTCAAATCATTGACTGTATGCTAATGACTATGCCGTTCAGATCTAGGAGATTTTTAATTATTTCCGTTGCTGATCTTGGTGAAGGAATAAAAAAAACTATCTCCATGACATGGGTGTTTATGTGTACTGTGAAGGAAAATTAAATGCTTCAGTGTTGCTTTTCTCATGTCTACTCAAATCTTTCATATGGGAACTGTGTAACAAACATACTGTGCATATTGGAATACTGTGCAGTTGTAGTCTAAGTGCATAAACAAAATTAAAGGCAGTTGCATGTCCCCAGGTGATTCACTAGTTTATTAGGTAAGGTAGCCACTTTGTTGGAGTTTCGGCTTTTTTTGCCCAGTATGTGTCAAGAGAAACAAAAACATTTCACAAAGACGCTATGAAAGGAACATGACACTTTACATAAATAGAGTTTGTAGCATTTCTTTATCTTCTCTTTCATACCAAGACTGCTTCTCTGTTCTGCCTGCCTGTCATATGGAAAAGTGAGGTAGATATACCAAAGGTTCTGTGCCTCAGGTGCTTTATTTGGTTGTTTTGCCTAATAGGTGGATTAACTATTTTGAAGCCTGATTATTTCCTTCTTTTCATCTAGGGTAGATGAGGGCAGAGAAAAAAGAATCACAAACGAGATTGCTAAGTGGAGCACTGATCAATAGAAAGTGATGTCCATTTGGGTAATGGACATCTCTGTCATACCAGCTGTTAAAGAATTCAATTGAGATGAGTCCCCATAGATCTACAAACCATACACCATCCATTACTCTGCACCCTGAATACATGGAGGTAAATCTCAGCAGCTCTGCCTTTGAGATACTAGCTGCTCTCATCTGCTAAACTTCTCCCTTTTGCTTTGAACCATCTTTCTCTCGGGTGCAGCACTTTTTTCTTGGAAGAAAAGACGTTCACATACATGTAACAAGATCCTCCTGCTTGTTTTTTTTAATAGAATTGATTGCCCTGCAGTTCTCTTGTAGCCAAAGAAAGTAACAGTTTTCGTTAAGAAGACTAACAAACAGTTTAATCCTCCCAGAGCGGTTCTAAATGACTGGTATGAGAGTCTAGTGACTGTTCAGGAGTCCACTTGTGTCTGAAGGTGGTGGCTACACCTCCCAAGTTTTTCCAGCTGGAATTTCGCTGTCACCTTAGGTAAAGTACATAAGCAAATGACATAGATATTGGCTGCAAAATGAATCTTTCCTGATGTTCATCTCAGAAATCCTTCCCTGCTCCTGAATGGTGATATTTTTTGGAGTGGCACTCTCCATCACCCCTTTGCACTGCACAAGATCCAGGCAGAAGGCTGAATAACACAGTTTTGTCCTGACGCTCCCCATCTTGTGGAATTTTGTAAAAGTCCATGCTCCAGTGTAGTTAGGTCACCTCATGAAGATCTCACAGGAGAAAGATTTCCCTGGCAGACAACTGAAGACTCCAGAGGTGAGAAAACATCTCTGTGTCTCCTCATCCTCTAAGTTAATGATTCTGTGGTAGCATTGAACCTTAAGCAGTTTAAATAGTTTAATGTCAGCATAATGCCAAAAAGATGTGGTGTTTTTTGTGTTAATTGTAATACATTGTTTTCATTTCCCTCATGCTTCTTGATACATTTTGATGTAGAACACCCAATTTTCTATGTACTCTTATCAATGATATGCTGGAAAGTCCTCTGTATGTTCTTTACAAATTAGCTGGTGTGCGCCAGTGTATGAAGAGCTGAACATGATATGTGGTTTTCTCTGTTCTAAACTGAGGAATAGAGTCTAAAAGAGCTTTCATGAACTTTACATTTGCATTTCTGTCCAAATCCTTCCCTCTTCTGCATTACAAATAGTGGAGTTCCAAAAAATGTAATCTTTTTTCCCTTTTGCTTTAATGTTTTCTAGGTAAAATTAGTTATTCTCAAATAGTCTACAGTAATGGACACCTGATAGATCCATTCTCAGGTGTAAATATTTTTATGAAGAGTGGATTTTGATTGGGCAGTCAGATGCAGGTCATTAATTTTCAGCACTGCTGTTTGACTGTTAATGAGGTTGTTATCCAAATGGCAAGAGTGATTTTACCTATCAAATGTCCTACATATCCCAACAGGCTGCTCAGTTTCAGAAGGGGGTCCTCACCAGTAATTGTACCATGTAGTGTTCACACTCTGTTGCTTTGGTTTCTAAGTTTACCTTCTAAACACCAACAAATGCCTTGTGCTCCTTTCAACAATAATTTTTCTTATCCAGGACACCTAAAACAAATCTGTCTGCATACTCTATACCCCCATGTTCCCTGAGCCTACTCGATATACTAAATGTATACTAAGGACGCCTAAGCACTGCTTGTTTGCTATCACTACATTTCCTACCTGTCCCTTAGTATGAGGAGCCTCACTTACTCTGTTACTTATCATATACGAATGTGGCAACACACCTAAAAAGGAATAAAAACAATATGAACAAAAATAGTATCCTAGCATAACAAGTTTAGATTCTGTGTGGATGTTTGAGATCTCACAGAACTCTGTGAGTTCTTGCCTCTGATATGTTTTTAAGGTCCAGAGATGGTGTCCAAACACGGTCTGAAAAGACAACCTTTGTGTCATTCTTCTTTTCCTAACTGTATTCTCTCTGACTTTTGCTGCAGCATGCAGTATTGTACATTTGATATGCATGGTGCATGTTACACTCTCATTTTTAAGACTCTTTATGCTCCAAAGAGAACAGAAGGATGGTGTTGTGGGTCCTTTGGCAAGAATAATATTAAAAATAATTTATTTTTCTTTGCATTCTGTAGCAGACTTCATCCATAGACTTGGACAAGCCACTTATTTATCTGTTTCTCAATTTTCTGTCTGGCAAAATAGAAAATACACTAATTTATTCCTTCCCCTCACTAATAGCATGGGACAGTTTATCGATGCTTGTGGTAATTGAATGCTGACTATGAGAATGGAACTATCCAAATACGCAGATGATCTTAAATATGAGATACTGAAGAGACAGTCCCAGCAAAAAAGAACTCCTTTCCCACAGCAGTAAGCAGTATTCTGCAGTACTGACTCAGAGCTTTTGAATTTTAAATTATGAAATGTCTTTATTTAAAACAAAAACCGAAATAACAAAGAAACATCCTCCATTCCTCTATGCACCCCACTCTGAGGCACATCTACGCCCAAACCTCTTAAGCAGATAATTCAGACTTGGCTAGTAAAATCCAAACATTTCCTCTTGTAAAAAATTTGGAGAAGGTAAGGTTTGGAGTTAGACCCTTGCAATGATTTTATAATGAAGAGGTGGTAAAGACTAGAATATTTACACTGAATTTTCTCATGAAAAATCTGATATCCAGTAAAAATTGCCTTTCTTTCCTTATGGTTTAGCAAGTGGATTCAGTGGAGTATAAAAAAGGAGTAATAAAAGTGAGGTATTTTTGTATGTGGTTTTGTCCTGTTTTTCAGCTGAACTGGAGTATATTTTTCAGCTGAGTGCAATGCTGTTTTCCAGGTAACATGCATCTACTTCTGCAGTGCCACTCTAATAAGTAAGTTTGATAAGAGTTAGCATATTAAAAAAAGGACTTTAGCATTGTAATCTGGAAAATAAAAAAGCATGCAAATATTAAATCCAGGTATGAAACTAGGATTTTACATGTCAACATTATATCTGTAAGTTTAAATTATTATGTGTAATACTGTCTTGGGTGCTATTCTAAGCACACATGAAGGGTGTTTCTTTTACTAATAATATATGTGGCAAATATTAAACTTTTTTTTAATATACTACCATGAGAACTATTAGTAATCCTTTTATATACTACAGAGTTTCTTTCCAAAAGAGAATTAACAAGTTTAAATGAAATCTCTCTTCTATTACTATTTATATTGGCAAAACCAAATTTATGGCAGAAGAGCAAATAAAAATATGACTATTAAAAGCGTAAAATCTCCATATTGGGAATTCAGTCTTGAGTTTTCATAGTGAATCTTGAAAGGAATCCTAAATACAAGTGTTTAAAAATTCAGTTTAGATTTATATGCCTACATTCCATCTTACGTTAGCTCAGCTGCAAAATAAAATCAATATTATAATTTTATTACAGCTAAGCATTTTGGAGGCATTTGTGTGGTGTTCTTCTGCAAGTGCACTTAGAAGTGGCTGCAGATAAATTCACTTAATGATGACTGCAGTGCAAAATAAAAAAGTTTTTTGTTTACCTTGCAGAACACACTTGCTCCATGCAGCATATAGCATGAAAATTATGACATTCTTTGCTTTGCTGTGCTGTTCAATACATTCCTCTGTATTCCTATGAAATGCTGTGGTTATCTGGTCTTTTTTGTTTGTTTGGGGCTTTTTTTTGTTTTGTTTTGTTTGTTTATTTTGTTTTGTTTATCTGTAGCTTCCTATACCAAGGAAAGATCTATTTAAAATTCAGGATTTTATTGTGAGAGACCTCGTGTTATCCTTTTTCAAAGCAGTCTCCCTGTAGTGATGATTTGACATTATATTAGGTGACACTAGCAGATTTTGGTCAACCAGTTTTATTTGCTTATAAGAATATTTTCCAAAATGGAATAAAGTAGCTCTGATCATGATCCTTGGGAACACACATCTTTCACAGGTTAATAAATACTTCAAGTAATCCTGTTTTGGTACCAGTATTTTTATTCTGTTCATGCTTTCCCTTTTCAGTTCTGTTCTCCTGAGAAATAATGTTCCATTTTCCTTATTTGCAATTTCAACTGCCATTTTTATTCCTAAAAAAATTTAAATAGAAAGGACTGTCCATGCTTATTTGTGATAATGTGCTGTTCTCTGGAATCAAATTTTGGTAGAGTGGGAATAAGAACAAATTACTCAGGAAATTATTCTGAAGGTGTCATCAGTCTCAACTTTTGTGTACATTTTAGAGAACTTAATTGCACCAGTGACTGTGAAGCCTAGACTGCTCTGATGACAACAGAGGACACTTGCTGGGGTGTAATATTTTTGTTGTTTTTGGAAAGATGATACTCTTGTTGATGGAAGTGAGCAGGGTTTCCTCCAAAATCTGTGTTTACTTTATCTGTTGTGTGCAGGACTTGCTTAATGATTAATGACACTTAAAAGTGTTGTTTTTAGGAGCTCCAGTTCAATGTACATGACCTACCAGTTACATGTGCAAACTTCAGAGTTTAACTTCTGCTTCTGAATGCATACGACAATGCTGTGGAAGAAATAAAAGCAATGGAGAATCTTTAATCTTTAAAATTCTATAGCTGAGAGCAGTGTTCCACAAAGAGAAGTGACGAAAGCTCCAATGCTCTGAGAGCACAGGAGAGCAGAACAATGTCCAGGGAATTTAAGACTTTCTATTTGTGTGGTAAAGGATGACAAACTGAGCAAAAATGAGTCCTAGAATTGTAGATGTGTCCAGGAAATCTGGTTATTGCCATTTGTGGCCCTAGCGCCATAAATATCATTTATTCCTAGAGGAATAAATACTGGTTTTGCCTGTACTTACTGAGCTTGTGGAAATTTCTTCCTCTGTGGGTTTTGATGGGGGGAGACTGGGTCGAATTTATTGACCTTCTTTTTTAAATATATCTGCTTTTCCTAACTTCATGATGTTTATTTTAAACTGGGCTAAAGCACAGAAATTCTGAGGGTCTCAGCTTCTGGCAGTCTGTGTTTACATTTGCCCCTCATGGCTGTGGAAAAAGATTTGCCTGAGCATTAGTCTCAAAGCATTGGTGTTTGCTGAAGTCTGCAGCTGAGTTGTGAACTGCCCCATTCTCCTCAGTTATGATACAACTAAATTGTAAGATCTGCTGTGCAGAAAAAGAGTCCCTGTTAGAGAAGCAAACCTGTCAATTCTGAAGATTTTTTTCCCTGGTCGTTGCAATACACACTATGAACTTTTACCTTTTAATGTGAGAAAGAGACTCTCAAGCAATGCATTTGCAGCTCTCAGGAAGGTTAGGTTAGGATGCTTGTGATATTTCAGGGGCCAGAAAATGTTCCTTGATCCACTGTTGAGCAAAAACATCCCTATACCTTTCCACCACCCCTGCTGGAAGGCTGGGAATTCATTGTGCACTGGCTTTACAGCTTCAGTTATATCCTTCCACCCTTCAGAAAGTTTGCTGTACTGAGAAATTTCATCAGAGTTCAGATTTAAAATATATGTTACCAATTTGTGTCACAGTTCAGAGTCTCTTAATATTCACAAGTGAAAATCTATTATATAGCAGCACAGGCTTGATTGCTTTCATGTCTGAGTTCTTAGAAACTAAAATTCTAGGACAGCCTCAAATATCACATTCTAATGAGATGTTTCCAGTCTAGGAGCATATAATAGCCTTTTAAAATGCACTCTTTAGTATAAAAAATTATCTGCTACTTTTGAACTAATGGCTATGGGCTTAATTCACCTTCTCTATACAGTTTGAGTTTGATTGAAGACAATGAGTCAAATTTTCACGTTACTAAATCTATGTATTAGAATATTGGAATTGGGGTGATTCGCACTAATGTGTCTTTCTTTGATATCACCACACCAATTGAAAATGCTGAAAAAATATACAATTTAATTTAAAAAAATATTAGGAAAAAATAGTGGTAACAAAATTAATTCCTGAAGAAGATTCAGTGATATTTCATCTTATGTTTGGTTTATTTTAGGGACATAAATTTTACTGGAATGGAACAGTATTTTGTTCTGGTAGATATGGCTAAGAATATTTTTGCAGTATCAGCCATTTCATTCTAGAGAGAATGTTTTTTATATTTCTCAAAATATGAAGAAATTGATGTGGAGAAGGGGGCACCTGTTGGACATTTCTGTAAAATACTGATGCCAAGGGCAACTTCGTAGTAATTGCATATTCTGTGACTTCTGATATGAGCATTATGACAGTTGTCTAGCTCCTGTATTTTATTTCTGATAATGATCAGTATGCTAGGAAAAATGTTTGCATTTTTTTCAAAGTTTTTCAGCTATGCTGGCTGTTAGATAATTATGCATATGAGTATTTTCATAGTCATAATATTTGATCAGAGAGGGAGGTGATCACCAGTGTATTTCTCTAAATGTTTTCCAGATGGAATATGCTCAATATTCAAACAGTGTAATTGTATCTGGAAGTGCAGATATCAAAATAGAGAATATAAAATATGATTGACCTGAACTTTTATCGGGAATTACAAGGGGACAGGGGGAAGGAAATATATAAATGGATTAAACTCTAGATAGCATATATGGAAGGTATGTTAGATGTGCTGTTCCAACTGTACCTGGTGGAGCTTAACGGGGTAATTTCATCTAATTGTGGCGTTGGCATTTCTGCATGTGTGGCTACACTCCAACCTGCATCTTTCTGTTTTTTGAAATGCTAGTAGTGCATGAACTAACACAGGTGGTACTGAAGAATTAGTGACTGCATACAGGTTTAGGCTGGAAGGCTGGAGGAGTTTTCCTGTGCTTGAGAGCTGGAAGCAGGGACTTAATGGCTGACTCAGCTTCAACATGGAATAGCATTCACATGATCTATTCACAGCAATAATATTACTGAAACAATTAGGCAGCTCTAGTCTAGTCATATGAAAGAAGACCATATACAGGCAGGATTAAAGTTATTGGCTGTCATATTAGTTCTTAAAGTCAACCCTTTTAATTATGATTTTCAGGTAAGAAGAAATGGATAGAGCTCTGGTGTTTTAGCAACACAGTTCCTCTGCTTGCTTATGCTTATTTAAAAAAAAATTAATTGTGTTCATAAGATATTATATGCTGTTTTGATTGAGAGGAAATGTGTTTTTGACCACTGTGGCCCATTATTGAACCAGTTGGCATCTTTTATGTTTAGACTATTGATGTTAAGCTGACAACCTCCAATTTTTTTTACATAGTCCCTTAGCAAGCAAATAATGGTATGATGTTTTAAGGATTAAATTTATTTTATTTACATGTTGTATTGGAATACATAAAAGGGCAACTTAAATCTGAATTAAAGTGCTTATTTTTTGGAGATAGGTAAATCCTGGTCTCAGAGATACTGGTCTATGTAAGATGGGCAGCACTTTCCTTTGAAAATAAGTCCATCCTGTTTCTCCTCTCCGTTCTTTTTCTTCAGAAACTGAGCTACTCTTCACTGCAGAGGTGTTTGCATCTGTCTCAGTAATCACAGCTCTTGTTAATAAACAGTCTTGCAAAAAAAAAAAAAAAAGCCTGAAAAGACATAGAAAGTGAAGTTTCTTCCAACTGTCACAAGAAAAAACATCTTTAAATATTTTTAGTGCTTATGAACTGCAGGGAGTAAAGTTGGTACATAGGCAGTGCACTGAAGGACAGTTTAGGAAGTCTACTAAGAAAGCATGGAGAATAAACTAAAAATCTTATGGTTTTATTTCCCATAAATATGTTAATAAGTCAGAGTGATCTTGTAGGAGAAGAAAGGAATGGAAATAAATTCCAGAACACAAATTTGGGTTGATAATCTGCGTAAGTCTTTATATTAATACTTAATAAATACTCAAGAAAAGAAAAGCGACCCCATGTTTATCTCTCAAGTTTGTTTATGCTTTTCTTAATTATGGTGCTTTTGAAGTTACTTAATTCTGAGCATGCATATGCTACACAAGAGTGACTTACTAATTTTGAGTTGTTGGTATGCAAAACATAATTGCAGGTGAAACTTGTAAAATTTGTTTTAAAGTGGACAGTTCAGCATTTTGGAACTAACTCTTTGCTGTCTTTACACATATGAATGTTCTCTTGGTCTTCAAGGCCCACATGATAGGAATCACAGATGTAGTCAAGGCCTGTGTGCCCTTGCCAAATGAAATCTCTGGCTATTTCTGTAGCTTAAAAACGATTTTTAAAAATATTCCAATATGGTTTTTGTAACTTTTTAATTTCTATGTTCACTGAAAAACAAATTATTTATAAATTGCTATCTAAGGAATATATAAATATATTCAGGAAATCCCTTTTTCTATATTAAGCTTTTGCTCCTTCTTCCTTTTATTTCTAATAGCTACAGTGAACATCTGTGCTCCCCTACAGAGCCAATTTTTTAAAGCATTCCTGGATATCCTGACCTCTGTAAAGGACTTATGCCTTTGATAGCCTATGGCAAGACTAGGAATTAGCACTATATAAATAATCAGAAAACACTCTCCTCATTCCTCGTTTCCATCCACTCTGAGTCCAGGCATATATTCTTGAAAATGCAATTAATGAAAATAAAATCATATTCACCAAAATTATGTAGAAGGTTGTAACTTTAAATGACTGTGCATTGGAATTTCTCTCTCATCATAAGGGTTAAAGAACTTAATGGGGGAAGAGGAGAAACAGAGAGATACATTTTGTTAATTTTGTCTGTAATCCCTAAACAATCCATACTACCTATGTCAGAGTAAAAGCAGCTCTGTCCTTTCTCATCTGCATACAGGCTAAGTAGCAAGTCTCAGTTGTTATTACAAAGAGATTTATTTCAATGGAGAAATGAAGTAGGGGGTTGGCAGATAAGGGCAGTTAAGCCCTTGGAGCATTACAGCAAACTTGTAGAATATGGGCAGTGATCACGATAAGCTTTGCCTTCTTTGTTACTGATAGAGGCTGAGAAAATATGATGTGGCCTGGTCTGTAGTCTGCTTTCATGCTTTCCTGGAAGCATCGATTCTTGCAGAAAGCCTGGTCTGCAGGTGTACTGCTGAGATTTCCTTCTGCTTACATTTGGAAGCAAGGACATGCTGCTTCCAGTGACATAATCTATGGTATACATTTTGCATTCAAGTGTACACATGTAAGAACTTGGCTGTTTTTTTTTTGTAATGTTGCTTCTTGTTTTGAGATTTGCAGGAGATTTCTTCATTGCAAAGCTCTCTGTGTAGTAGGCAAATTTAAGTGACTGATAAAAACATCTCATATGTTGATCCATATGAAAAAGAGAAATTCATGCAACCAGCTTTTGACTTTCCATAGTAGTCTCAGAAACATTGTAGCTGATATTCAGTCACTTCCTCTACCATGTGAGAATCGGACATGCTGCAACTGACCTGTGCAATGAGCCATTACTATCACTCACATGGTTATGGTAGGATGAGCATATTTCTAAAAAAATCTAAATTTCAAGCTCCAAGAAAAATATAAAAAGCCAAGCTCTTCTCTTTGCACCTACCCTATACAGAAAGTAACTTCTTGTTCTGATTATGGAATGGAAAAAAATCCCAAATATTGCATTTGTGTAGGCTCAACTTGATCTATTGTTTTGTTTTTGAAAAACGGATGAATCTTCTGAGGGGATGTGCTTGGGTAATGGTAGTATGGAGAATAATAAGCATGTTGATATATAAGTTGACCCAAGCAACTAAGAAAAGGAAGTGCTGGCATGAGTTTTACAAAAAAAGATGTTCAATAGAAGTGCATTGCACAAGCTTAGGGTTGTTACAAAGAAATTTAACACACTCCCTAGAATTATATATGTATATATCCTATTGTGGTAACAGTATTTTTTTCAGTTTGAAAATGGTGATGTCAGTTGCTGTTATTTTTAGGTTCAGACCAACATTTGTTCATCTAAGCAGTTTTTTACAACTGATGGTGTGTCTTTGCTGTCTTTCTTTTTCAAAATAGCACTGGTAAGTTGTTTTCAGAGATGATATGTTTGTATTCTACTTCAGCTAGTCCACCTGCTTTAAATGCTCAATAAAATACATGTGCAAATGTTACTAATTGTAGAAATAGGATAAAATGATATCTAAAACCACTTCGTACATTAAGGCAGGAGTCATTTGGTAATGTCAGAAGAATAAGAGACATTAGTATCTAATTCAGTTTGCATCAATTGTCCTATAATGTACCTTTATTTATTTAATTCTAAATAGGTATGCTTATGTATACATATGTTCTATAAATATTTTTGTGATGTCTGCCAGCCACACTGCTACCAGAATCAAATAATGTGGCTGTGGGGAAGCTTCAGCTAATGGGCAAAGTCATGTAGTTTTTAGTTACATTAATGAAATTTTATATAATTTTAGAAGTTTTCCTGGTTTCTCATGAGCTTACTGTAATTGGATTTGTGATAGCTGAAATAAATAATAATAAAAAATATCCCTTTTCTCTAAATTATCCAGGGATTAGAAAGTGATGTTTTTGATGTGCCATTGAAATTTCTAGCTGCAAAGGATTACAAGAAATCAATTTAATAATTAAATCTGTTATTTTTGAATGATGAAGTTAGGTTGGGTTCAACACTAAAAGAACATGGATTGGATTTTTTTTTGTATTTGGAAATAAAGACAAGTTTTTCTGGTGGTTTGAAGCTACTCAGAGACTTGAAATGTAGGGAAGGATACAAGGGCTGGGATTAATGAACAGGCCAGAAATTAAGTACTCAGAAATAAATGGTGAATTCAAGTAACTGCATCAACATGACCATCATATATGTAAATAAGCAATCAAGACTTGGAGAGCAACAGAAGTATGGTGGAAATAAAAAGTTAACTAGAAAATGCAATTTTCAGAAATTGAGGAAAGTTTTGTGGGTTTTTTTAATGACTTTGCCTCAAAATAGTTTTGTCATTTGTTGCTGAAATATGAGAAGGATTTTGGAAAGGGGTTCTTTTTTATCTCAATTCTTCTTTTGTGCTCCCTCAGCATGTTTACAAACCTAGGTAAGTTTTCCTTTTAAACTACAACCTTTAAACCAGCTGAATACAGTTAAATATTTTGAAGTGTGGGCCAGAGACTTGGCAGGAGGGGAAACCAAGGTCTTACTCAGAAACTTGAAAGCATTATGATTGCTTGAATAACTAACCTGCTGTTGCTCATGATTACCTATGGTATGGAACTGGAGTAAAAGTGAACTTTTAGGAGAAGTATCACAAACCCCACCCATTGATCAGTGGCAAACTAGATTGGGCGAAATTATGTTGAAAAAAATGTGCTTTAAACCTCTTAAAAACGAACAGACTCCAGTGCTAACCTTGTCAGGAATGCTCCTGGTAGTGCGGTGGGGCAGGTCCACGGTAGTCAGTGTGGTGTGGAGCACACAGAGGAAACAGGCCTTGTACCTTCTTGAGGGTAGGTCTTGTGATTTGAGCCATTATCTTGAACCTGGTAATCAAGTCTGGTAATATCTCATGTGGTCTGTGTCTGTGAAAGCTGTCTGTAACAGTGCATATCAAGAACTGAAGAACAATCTCTTGGTTTATTCCATTTATAGTAGTTAGTGACAAGCCAGCTGTGGAATTTGCAAGCTATATCAACTAGCCCATACAGAGAGGGATAACCCGGAGTATGTTCCAAGAGAGCTGTCACTGTTGTAATACAGTGACACTGTGATTTATGAAATATCTGACAAATGTGCCACTGAAGAAGTCTGTTCTTTGTATCTGTCTTTTGTGCTTACTTGTGTTGTCCTGGTGACATCCTGTCCCTCTACCTCCTGAAATATTTCTGTGCCATGTTGGAAATGAATGGAAGACACCTCTTTCTTTCAAGAAGGAGAAAAACAAGCTATGAATGAGAAATAGGGAGAGACTGGGTAAGTGAGTCACTGTGTTTTGTCACAGTTGCACTCATTTTATCACACCTGACACACGCTGAGCAGTACTTAAGAGTTCAAAGGAGAAAAGCAGTCCTTACTCTGGTATAATTTAGTTTCAGTTCCAGAGCTGCTATAATATTCGAATGCTTCTCAGGCATGACCTTTTTTTGTTTGTTTTTGCTTTCAAAGAAAATATCAAAATGGTTCTGTGTAAGCAAGACGCTGTTTTTCTTCAACCCCAAGCATTTTTAGCAAGTCTGTGAAATCACCGTGGCACTTACTTAAGATCTTAATTTCATTTTTAAGAGATACACTCCTATTTTATTCTTCTTTTTTTCCCATGTTACATGCTTTTCCAGGAAAGCCTGAGTTCTGCCAAAAAATAACTACCTGGCCAAGTTTTCTGAATATATATATATGTATATATATATGTATAAATAAATATTTTTTTTCTTTTTTAAGTATAGAAAAGCACCCTGACTTTGCTGTCTCTGGCATGAATTTACTCATAGTAGCAAACTCATGCTTTCTTTTGTGGAACTTTGTTGCTGCACTTTCTTCTGCTTTGTTTCTGTATCACATCTGAACTGCACACAAATCTTTCACAACAGTAGGTGAAATGAAATAGACAAAGCCCTGCCCACACAGTACAGTCACAAAACAGCAGTGCTCCCCTTGTCTCTAATACTCAACCAAGCCCCAGATGCTTTCTGGACTGATAAGGCCACCTGTTGGTGAATGGGAAAAAGATGAGGTAGTTCTTTGGAAAATAAATGTGCCAAGACTCTGTGATTTTAGTCTTTGTTGTTGTTGTTGTTGTTGTTTTGTTGTTGTTTATTTGAGTTTTTTTTCTCAATTTCTCATTTGAAATTTGCATGAAAAAAGGAAATAAACAAGAGCTCTTTGTCCAGTACTGGTACCCTGTATGTAAATGGTGATGCCACTTCCTTTGTAAAATACTCTAGAGTTGTATTAGTGAAAGTGTTAAGATCCAAGTATCATTTTTATTACAAGTCTGATGCCTAAGGTGTCTTAAGTTAAATATAATAACTGATTCATTTTTCCTTGCAATCTACCGTTGTTGAAACTTTAATGACATTTATATTATTATTCCTGTAGCCTGTGTAGAGAGTCAGTAAGGCTTGAAAAGTATAGTCAATACTATTTGTCAATAGTTCTGTTTGTTGAAGGTATACATTTGAACACTGAATAGGGCTGCTTTTCCTTTGCTAAACAGACACAGCTGTCTTTAAAATGGTAGCTGAATTTGGATGGAGCTTGAGGTGTAATGTAATGAGTTACACCATGCCTTCAATACTGCAAGGAGAAGTTAAAACAGCTGCACAAGTATACAGGCACATACACAGGAGGTCAAATCCATGGACATTATAAACCACTGTTACAAGCATGCTTCTGGAAGCAGTTTGCTGTCTTTAATCGTACATAGAACAAACACAGACTCCACAAGACATGGTTCAGAAAGAGCTAGAAAAAGGGAGAATCATCTGCCTCCCTAATTGTGTTTCTCCTCCTTCCCACTGCCCAAGTGGAACTGGGGAGTGAATGGGGAGCCGCGGAGAGCTGCTGGTCTTCCAGCGATGCGCTGAGCCCTGTTTGTGCGAGGCTGCAGTTAGCGCAGGTGGGATCTGCTTGGAAGGAGCCTTGTCTAGCTTTAGGCTATGGTTTTCTGTCTCTGTCACACCTTATGAAACCCCGATTTTAGCACTTAAGTTATGGAAGGATTTAGAAACTCAAGCCTTGCCCAATTTTCTTTTCTCAACAACTTTATTGCTCTGGTAACCCGTACAGCAAATTCCCGCGTGGGAGTGCAGGCATGTGTGTGCAGCAGTAAGGTGCGTGCTAAGAACTGGCAACAAAGCTAGCTTTATGATGGGGCCTTGGAAGTGGGAAGAGGTCTTTGTTTGCATGATGTATCTTACCGTCCTGCTTTCTAATTGGTACTAATTGAAGGAGAACGTAATTTGCAGGCTTTCAGCAGCCCTAAGTTCATGAAGGTTTGCTTGTTATATTGTTCAGCTTACTGGCTGCCCCCCGTCTCTTATTAGGCATGGTCAGTACTTAGAGCTTGCCTCTGCAGTGATGTGTATGCATTAGCAGCTCTCCTACAGGCACCATAGGCTTGTCAATCACTGTGACCTCCGCAGCCCTCTAACAAGCCCAGCAAACAAGGCATTGAGATCCGCACTGCGTTGGGGGTTTTTTTGCTTATTTTTTAGTTAGGCTTTCTGGAGTGAGTTTCGCTAATTACTTGAAAGTGTATGCAAACACTGAAGGAGAACTAGGAGCATCAAGTGGGGCCTCTACTATTATGAGAAGACTCTTGCTTTTCTAAATACATGTCAAACATATTCCTTACTCTTTAGACAGTTAACCTTTCATCTCTCCCGTAGCAGAAATTCCACTCTGAGATATGCTAATTTGCTATTTGCAGCACTCTAAAGTAGAGGGGAAATGTCATTTGCAGTGCCCTCATTAAAAATTCCTTTATCCGGATTGTATACTTTCTTTGCATTCTGGTTTGTTACATTTTTTTATTATATAAAACCACCCATCTAGACCCCTTTTTTTCAAAAAACCCCAAACAAAAACCACCCACAAAAAAGCCTTTAAGACAATCTAGCCATAGATGAGTCTTTCCCAGGCTTAAATTCAGCATGAAGTGTCCCTGGCTTCATTTACTAAGATGAATGACACATAAGTTCCCCACCGTCTTCAGTCTTCCTTCAACCCTTACTCCACTCTTGAACTTAAAAAGCTTTTTCCCACAACTCAGTTACTGCTATTAAATAAATGTCTTTTATGCAAGACAGGATAAGGGAAGTGGGAGATACAACAGGGCAAGGCTTGTGTGAAGAAATGTTGCCTCTGTTTCCAAATCGACCTTCCTCTTTTCCCTCTTTGGTTGGCCGCTGCGATACAGTAAGATGCTTGAGCCAACTCTGGCTGCAGAAAAGGAGAGATCCTTGTCCATCTGGATTGGTCTGCTCAGACATACTGCAGTTTGAGCAAGTGCAGGTTTCTCTGTGGGATACTTTGCTAGCAGAAGTAGTAGTGTCATGTTGTCTTTCCACTATGTTTTCAGTGCTGGATTTCTTACAGCATGAGGAAATCTGTGCTGCCTTGTTTTCTCTTTAGTTTGAGTTGAGAAAGGAAAGTGAAAGGAGAATGAAAATGTACTCTTTGGTCAAAAGTGGGCAAATATCAAATTAGCTAGTGTGTGGCTGCCTCCACCACACATATTTTTGCATGTGCGTGCAAGCTTACAGCTGCTATAGGAAGAGGGGAGCTGTTTGAAGAACCTGCTATGTGCTTTGAGGGTGCTGTAGTTTCAGGTTGTGGTGAGGCTGACAGTGGGGAGGAGACTTGCACCAACCTGGAGAGATGGACTCTTCAAAGCATGCTATTGTTTGTGGAGGAGATGTGCTTGTAGAATAACAATAGCCCTTGCTACTTCTTTGAGTTTATCAATCGAGACATATATGCCACAGGATTTGTTAATTTTTTATGCTCTTTCCCTGACATTTTCCATAAAAATACTGACTTCAGAGCAACTGTGAGCTATTCTGAGCTGTTCAGTGCCTGAGATTTTATCTCGAGGGAGAAAATTATATCAGCTCCCTAAACCACTAGGTAATTTGAATAACTCTTGCTTTCAGTCTCCTCCCACAACATAGTTGTTTTATCCCTAGTACTTCCTTCAATTGTTTTTGGTTTGTTTTGTTTTATAGTAAGTAATGTACAATTTTTTCTACCAGCCTCTGTTAGACAGCTAAGCCATGTTTGTGTTTTTAAAACACTCTTTTCTGGGATTCTTTTCATTTTGTCAGAACAGTCTCTTTATGGCTTTTTTTAAAAAAAATACATTATTGTAATACTTATTCGTGAACTTTATGATTTTCCTAACTGAGGTAATTTTTTCATTAAAAATAAATAGTTAAAAAAGGCAGTAGCAGCCATATAAGGGGAAAGTAACAAAATTTTAAGCTGTATAAACTTTTTTTAAAAAACTTTTTAAAAAAGGTTCTCAACATTAAAAGGCAGTCAGTCACTTGGGATACATCATGTTCAATAAACAGCTTTGAAGAATTTTTAGGTTATGTAACTTTTTATTTCATTTCTTAGAGCAAAGTGTTTGTTTTACTGTCAAGGTAAGAGAACCATTTGTGTTACTTCTCTAAGCTCTGAAGGCACTCATGTTCTTGGGCAAATTAATTTGTGTCTTCACATGTGAATGGTCATTCCTCTGTACTTTTGCTTTGTACACAGCTAGGTGAAAAATTGAAGCTTTGTAAATTAATTCAGTTTGCAGAACTGGTATGCACTTCCCTCTGCTTATCCTGGGAATAGCAAGGATAAAAGAGGGAGGAGAAATAATTATGGGCAAAACAGTAACCTTTTCTTCTTCTTCCAGACGTTCTCATAGACAAAAAACCCCCCACAAATTACTCCTTGCCTATCACGTACATGGACATTTGTTAAGATGGATCGTTGTGGATTCCTAGGAGGGAACTCCAATTTGTATTTAGTCTAAAGCGGCGGCTGGGGGAGGGGCATGCCAGAAGCCCTGTGCAATGGTCCTCCTTTGTTTAGGTCTGGAAGGACTGTTAAGGTCTCAACAGGGGAATGTTTTGAAACAGTTTCAGGGAAATCAGAAGGATTATTATTTTCTTCAGTGATGCAGCAAAACATACAGCTTAAACTAGGAAATTAGGACCAGAGCATCTAGTGATGCTGGATGGAAAAAGCTTTTTTTTTCCCCTTTTTTCTTGTTTTGTTCATTGGTTTGATCCATGCAACATGAGACGTGTTATTTTCTTTCCTCCCTCCTTGGCAGTTGTTTTTTATGTTTGCTGCAGATGTTCAGGAAACTAATTCCAAAGCCTGCACCTGTGTGACACTGACCTAGGTGTACCTTGCCACATCCTGCTTTTATTCTGCTGCACAGATCAATTTGCGGTTTATTCTTCATCCCTCTCTCCTTTGTCCACAGAACCATCCATCAGCTCCCTCCTGCCTCCCCACACGCCCTGGAGGGGGAGGGACAGCTCGTCTCTGTGTCTCAAGGCTGCCTTGGAGGCCAAACTTGTGTCGGGTCAAGGTGCCCTTCCATTAAGACAGTGCTCACATTTTCATTATGAGACCCTATTTGAGGGATTTATAAGTTGACTGCACAGACTCGCTGCAAGCTGAGCTTGTCATACCTAGTTTCATCTGGTGAGGTAGTTACTGTTCTCTCCCACATTATCAGCCAAACCTCGTGCATAGGCTCTGCTTCCTCTCCACACGTTCCTCCAGGAGATGGAGACGGTGGCTTTGTTGGAGAGCATTTTTGTTTTTGCTGTGTTTTTGTTTTTAGGCATCCGGGGTGGGGGGACGGGACGAGGGGGGGGGGTGTCTCAGTTGTGCTAATGCCTTCAGCTAAGATTGTGTTTTGGCAGGCTCTCACAGGCTTTCTGAAGCCTGAAGTCAGGCTGCTGCTGCCAGCTTCCTCCTTCTGTTTTTATATTGCTTATAACCAGGGCCCAAATTACCTTTATTTTACGTTGACGTCAGGATAATAAAGAACAAGAAGCAAAGGCTGTGCTTGCTGCTGGCAGCGCGGAGCTGTCGGTGTGCCGGAGCGGGCGGCCCCGGCGCGGGGCCCTCATGGAAGGCCCTGGAGAGCTCAGCTCCCTCCTCGATGGGGACATGGGCCCCACCGGGGACACAGGTGTCCCCCACACACCGCAGGGACACTTCACACGCTGCATCTTGGTACGGAGCAGCCTGGGTTTGTGCCACGCAAAGGGCCGGGGGCAGGGCGGGACAGGGGAGTTTAGAAGGACCTCTGATCTGCTGCGGCCTTTTTGGGTCCTGTCGCCTGTGAGACCTCAGGGAATGTAAATAGGGAGAGATTGACATTGCTAAGAAATGCTTCCCACTAAGGAACTAAGGAATAAGGAAACAAAACAAGATTGGTGTGTCATTAGGCAATCCCTTATATCTTCCTAAATGCCAACTATCTGACGGATTTAGCGGCTTAAGAAGGGACAAAGGGGAATCTCTGCACCCTTAGCATGGGAATGGCCTTTTGAACTTGCCAGAGGCTGCAGTGTGTTGCTGGCAGACCCACCTACCAGGAACTTAATACAAGGCTGGTGACAATTGTTTTACTTTAGATTGGAAGATTTTCTATTATCAGCTGCTCAGTGGAGCACCTCAGGTTAAGCAGTCTCCTTATCATAGGCTATGAAGTCAAGCCATACTTCCCAGAGAAAAGGCCAGTTTGTTTAATTACTTTCTCAAATGGAAGGCTTTTCAATAAGTCACATTGTGCAATTTTTCTGGCTTCTGTATATTGGCACATGCTTTAGTCAAAGAGTAAAATCTATTTTTAATGGTTACATAGGCTTGCTAACCCTCACAAATTTACGAAGTTGAAAGAGGGAAAATTATTCAACGCCAAATTTAGTAAATACTACAGAGCACACTTTAATTTTCTTTTTTGACTTGGGAACAAAAAAAATCACAGAAGTTATGGAAAAATCCACCAAAGAGTCACTTATGAAATAGCTTTATCATCTAGATTTTGTAATCGAGAGGATGGATGTTAGGTTTTGCATTTACAAATTACACTTTCTCTAAATGGATTTAGGACATGATCTGCAATTTATACACAGTTCATCTCAGGCTTGTCTGTGTAGTCTTGAAGTTATTACTTTATTACCTTTTTTTTCAAATAAGTGTAAGACTTAGAGCTTGGTCTTTTTACTTTGCTCCATTAAATTTACATGATAATGCTGGTGGTACAGACAGATAAGAGCTTACAGGGTCTTCTCCAAATGTAGGTATTCACCAGTTTTGTCCATATAAAATTAATTTTGCTCTAAAGCCGGAACATTAATGCTAATTAAAAAATACATATATGATAGATGTAGAAAATATTCTACAGTAATGAATATAGTTCCAAATCTGAAATATATATCTTTCAAGGAAGGTATACTTCTCAGCTTTATTTTCTATTCTTCTAGAATATATCTGTCCTATTTTGAAAAACATTACCACAGCATTCTACAGTGTCTATTTCCTGGTTCCTTTTCAGTCTTTGTCACTGACTGTTAACATCCTGGTAAATTAATAATTTTTTTGAAATGCAAAGAAAACTTGTTGTTTTTACACAGAGCAGTGTGTTACCCAAAGCTGCAACTGTATATAACCATGTGTTTATAATGGACATGCACGGTAACCCATCTTGGCCACAGTGAAGCTGTGGGGTGAGGGACAATAGTAATTGTTGCCCATCTGGGAACTTCTTCTGGAAGCATCTCCTTTTCAGTAGTTCACTAGGAGGTATCCAGGTGTGCCTCTGGTACTCCTGAAGGATCACAGGCTCTGTGAGGGATTTTGCATACAACTCACCTTTTCTCTCAAAGTATTTGAGCATTTCCCAGACTTTAAACAGATAAACTTTTGTTATCAGTGAAATCATAGCACTTACATCTCAACTGCTTTTAAATATCTGCAGCTACTTTTTTTTAAAGAAGAACTTACTAGATAGCAATAAGTCTGGCACTAGGTACTTCTTCTGATTTGATTTTAAGAATATTTCTGACATTGGGAAATATTTAGGTTAAAGCCAGTATTTATGATATAATTAAACTCAAGAAGAATGTAGCTGTGATCCTGGCACAGGTTAAAAAAAAGCTTGCGTAGGTTGCTTTAAAAAAAAAAAAATCCATAGTTGTAGTGATATGCAGTGCAAGTATATAGCAACTACATATTGTAGATTCTAATTATGCAGGAGTTTTTGGTCTGTAGAAAGTTCTGACTTAAGGCTTTACATGCAGCAATGGTAAAAGGGGATTAAGCAGGTGGGTGCACAAATGGTGATGTGAACTTCAAGGCTGTGATGTATGACCCAGCCTAGTTCTTCCTTAAACCACCCTCCATGGTATGAAGGGTTTCGGCAGATCTTCTTATTTTAGTCCTAGTTTCTTCCTTCTTGGCTGACTGCTGAGATCTCCCTGTAGTTAGGCATTTGTGATTCTCTTTTGTGATAACAGGTTGGATACTGTGAAACGGATCCGGGGATTGATCAGGGTCGAAACCAGCTCTGCTGTGGTCCGCCTGGTGTTTCTTTAACCAAATCTGTACATGTGTAAAGATCCGTCTCACAGCCCCAAAAGCAGTTATTTTGGTAAAATTAGGGACAATACACTGCCCTGAGTCAGAAATATAGGGACTCCTTTAGGTTAAAAAGTGCTGAAAGCCTTGTGTTGCTGAAGAATGACAGCCTCAGGGGATTGTTTTCATTAATTTTATAAATGGCCTAAATTTTACAAGGTAAAAAAAAGGTACCTAGTTTTTTTCAAAGATAGTTTGAAGAAGTGAGCTTTTATTATTCTTTCTCTCTTGAGTTGTATTTTGCCATGTGAAGGTGGTAGGATAACATAAAATGAAGCAATGCTTCATTTCATATGTGTAGTTTTTAACCTTGGAGCAGAACTGGTGTGTCATCTTCAGCAATGACACTCCTAACTTTCATATGCTGAGTTTTTTGTCACCTAGACAAGAAAGTGATCAAATTGATACCTAAGATTATAGTCAGTTTTGCTAAGCATGAATCTGACAAACAAATGTACATTAGTTTGCATGCAGTCACCATATGAAGTCTTTCATTGCAATTAGATCCACAGTTCTACTAGTGCAGCCCACTAGCATGCTAGGTGTCATTCTATGCATGTATGCCAGTCTGTGGAATATATCTGATTTTTCTCTGGTACAATTGTATAATTTTTTTTTTTTAATGCATTGCTTATTTTCTACGCAGTAGCTGTAAATTAAAATACTAAATCTTGATACAGAACTTGCATTTGAAATGAGTATTTTTTCCCTTGCTTCTGCTTGGATTGCTATTAGTAGATTGTAAGAGAGTATGATTCCAAACTTAAATGTTGCATTCAACCAAACAACAAATAACTTAGATGTAGTAGTGCTTTCAAGGCATATACACATCCAATTCTATGTTTTAACACAGTTTTCTGCCTTGGTAAAGACTTTTTCAATTTTAATAGTAGTTTTTATTTTCTTAAAGGAGTAAAAAGTCAACATATGAATACTCAGGAGCTGAAGGTGATGAAAGTGTAGATTTTGCATTAAAACATTTTCAGCAGAGTATATCTTGAGGGGAAAAGAAGCCTGTAGGAGGTAAATGACTTAATTAGGATGCAGCTAAAATGCTCTCAAAATAAACATCTATGGTATAAGCTGAGGCACTAAGCAGCATAAATATAAATATGCAACTTCAGGGCAGAGCTGATTTTCACTGGCAACTTTTGTTTTGGGATGTACTCACATTAACACTCTCTGTACCACCCAGGTTCCCAAATAATTTTAGATTCCACAAAAGCCTGTAATTTTATTTGTTTGGGGCAAATTTAGCAAGCTGCTCCTGATTACACCTTAGCCTGGAACCATCTGTTGATGGTGAGCCTCTCAATGGAGTCATTCCTGCAGGCAATGAATGGGAAAAGGAGTGGAGCACCAATGCTGTTACTAAGCAGATGCATGCTATCAGTGAATGTCCTTCCCGCCTTTCAAGCTGCCAGCTCTCGGTATTGATGGAGTGTCATATGCCTGCGAGCCATTGGAACCGGAGGCAAGGAGAAGTGCTCTCTTGGGGCCCATTCATAACATCTTTCTGCTGGGACAGAGAAAGAGACAGAGTTCTGAAGGCACAGTTTTGTGTATGAACAGAATAAAAGACCTGATTCTTCTGCACTGTTACCCAAATTGCACAAGACCATGTGTATGCTTTAGAGCAGTGGGCTGTCAAAAGACTGCCATCACATACGCCTTCTATTCACAACGAAGTAAATAAACCCCAAACTGTCAAGGTTATGCAATTTTAAGCTCATTTTTAATATTGAGGTTCCTGGTAGTTAATTTACTTAAGATGCCGGAAGAAATATACCATTTTAGGTGATAATGTTTAGGAAATCAGTCCTTGACATGCTGGAGAATTTATAACTGCTTGTTTTTGATAACACTGCTAAAGGTGCTCTAAGTTTGCTGTTGTGTTATTTTTTTTGGTTTTGTTTTAGAAGTTTCTTCAGATCACTGTGAACAGCTGCATTCTGTGAGCAGTGAGGTTTGGAAAACAGGCTGTGTAAGATAGCTTCATCCTGTGTCTTGAAACAATTGGAGAGAGGTGGACAGGCAGTGTGATGGGCTAGATAATGGGTTGTCTGTTAAACTCTAGGAAGCCTGAACAAGATCAGTGAAGTGAAATGACTGGTTTACAGTTTGATTGTAAGTGGTGTACAGCTCACTTCAGACAATCAGCAGTGTGCTGCTCATTAGAGTTAGCAGCTTCATTTAAATCCCTTTCTGAGTCAGCAAAGGTGGAAGGAGAATTTGCCAGTCCTGCACAGATAACAGAGTGTGCTGTTGCAGCTCCACTTGATCCACAGTTTCTGTAGATGAACCATGTGGTCTGGTCACTTCCATTAGTTCTCGCCTTTTGTGAACAAGGAAAGGCAGGAGAAAGAGACAAGGAAGGAATTGCATGTCCATCAAAACCCTTCTGTACCATGCCCACTGCATACATTTAAGAACCAGGTATCCTTATTTTAGGAAAATGTAAGTGATGAGAGTCACTAATTCTATATGTTGCTACCAGAAGTTCCTGATATCATAAAATTAATGAATTGTGTGTTCAATTTAGGTTTATGACAAAAAATTTATGAGTGCATATGTAATATAAAATGGGTGACTGCAAAGTTTGCTGATTTGTATTCAGTATCACCTGTCAGTAGTTCAGTATTGAATATTTTCCCTTATTGACGGTAGTAAGAAGTGAAAGTACTTGGTGCTTCTGATTAGGCTAAGACAGTTCTGTTTCTAATATTGTAATTTAAAAAATGCAAGATTTAATCTTCAATGACGATTGCCCTAGTCCAGTAAATGACACAATTTCTGGCACAACAGCACTATGCAAGGTATAATTCCATGCATTTAAGTGTATAGTGTCCACAGAAGGAAGTGAGTTAAGAGTTAAACGTGTTGGTTGGAGCTGGTGGTTTTTTTATATTCTTTTCATTTTTCTTAATTAAATGAAAAAATATCTTGCATGTAGTTATGACAGCCAGTAATTTATAAAAAAACCCCTATCCTCACAAATTTTAGGAATTATTTGTTTAATTATATCCTTTGCTGTCATAAAGTGGATTTGTGGCTAGCATGCAGCATTGAAGTGAGAGCTGGCCATTGTGCAGGAAAGGCACAAAACCTGGGGTGAGGAAAACAGCATATCATCCAGGGTCATAGAGCATGTTACCGATCAAACTGGGATTTGAAAAGAAATTACTAAACTGAAACTGGAAGCCAGTTAGGTGATGTGCCTTTGCTATCAGGTTGTACTTTAGGCAAATAGAGAAATAGTCAAAATCTCTGTAAGAGTTCATATTATTCATTTTGGGGACTAGGCTTTGATTGTACTCACTGACTCCAAAACAAGGCATTTGTGGATGTGACTCTTCAATTTGTATGTCCTCAGTAATCCCACTTTATTTTTCATTGATGTCCACATAAACATTGTTTGACTTTTGAATAGAGCTAGTCAAGCTCTTTGTAGATTTAACTGTGGTATTTGAGGTCAGTTTTAGGTAATGATCCTTATGCAATGGTACTCCCTAGCTTCCTAGAAGGTCTCTATAGGCAATAACATAAATCATAAAGACATCTGAATAAATCTGTGTGCCTGGCCATGCTTGAAATGTCTCTTAGCAAATCAAAAGGAATTGTTTTTTTCCAGGTCATGGCAGATGGCTGTTCAAGAGAGATGTTCAGTAGTACTTTGTTCTTCTGGTCTCTTTTGGTGGTAGAGAACTACAGTTCAGTCTTCATTTCTGACAGAGTAGCGTCAAGGTTGCATGGTGCAGCATGGCACTTACTTTGACATATTTAAAGATCATGGATGTAGCACAGAACTGCTCCTCAAATTCTCAACTGTTAAGATGGTGTAAAACAGTAAATAAACCATGCGTCATTGACCTTAAACAGGGGTAAAGGTATAGCATATTTGAGTTCAGCTTTTATGCCTGGCAGTATGATATGGAATAGAAAAGGATACTTTAGAAATGTAAGGAGACAACAGCAGCAAAATCCCATTTTTTGTACATTTTTAAAGATAGTATATTGAATGGAATGGTAACATAATGGTAGCATAAAACATAAGGTCATTTGGTCAGATTGGAAAATACAGATTTAATGATGGCCTGATTTCTTCACCGTAATGGAAATACATGACAGAAATATCAATATGGGTTCTGTACCAATTTATAATTCATAATCTTTCTTTCTTCCAGCTATTCTCCTATGTAGCCTTTTTCAAAGAACCCAAACAAAAAAAAGCTCACAAAGCAGACTACTTGTTTATGGTAAACTGTTACAATCAGGAGGAGATAATGTCAACATCTGCTGATGGGACCTTGCTGCCTGGGTCAGGTTGCAGAAGTATGCCATTTAAATTAAGAAAGGAGAAAAGGCTCTAGTCAATAGACTGTCACAGAGCCAGCTCACAGCTGCCTTGGAGCTATTGATCAGGATGATTTCACCAGGCAAATTATCTCTACCAGAATGGCTGTGGAGCACCACAGAAATGAGTCACTGACCTGTTTTTGTTTATTTAGCTTTCTCCAGGTATTTTTTGTGGTTTTGGTGGTCTGTGTGTTATTCTGTGCTTGAAGATTGATCCATCTGTGTTGGTAATAGTTGCACCTTAGGGCATTCATATCTTTTCTCCTGTTTTGAAATAAAGTTTTACAAAAAAATGGTTTACACTGACAGGGAAAAGAGTGAGTGTGGAAGAAATAAACTCCCCGTCATGGAACCTTTAATTGAAAGTAGAAAACACCCTATTTTTCCTGGTGTAGTCATTAGTTGATACTTCTATATTTACTATACATCTGAGCTAAAGCTTTTACCAGGCATTTACTTAAGTGGAAAGATTTATGGGGGTTTTTTTATCATTGCCTATGCCTGTTGATTTCAAAACATGATGATCACAGCTTCAGGGTGAAAACATGTCAGGAATTTTACCTCATAAAAGACCTAAAGTATGGGTGATATGAACATGTGAAGAAAATGCTTCAGAAAAGAGAAGTACAAACAAGTACTGATAGAAAATAAGCAAAGAGGATTGCGTTTTCTTGCTATATATATATATATATATATATATATAAACTTCTGGTTTCATATATACCACAACTTTTTATATATTAATTACCCTGGGTACTGTTGAGTGCTCCCTTATTACAACCTGCTTGACTCTATAAGTGAATAGTAGATGGTGAGTGAGAAACAGAGTACTTCAGCACTAACAGCATGTGATTTTTGTCATGGGATTTAGAGAAGTACTGTATACTATGTTGGGTCAGCAGGTATTCTGAATTATAAGCGGTAAAGTCTAAATTATAAACTGTAAAGTTATCTATTTAAAGTAGATCATAGAATCAGACTGCTACTAAAGAGCCTGTGTGCTGGAGTTGTAACCTGGAGAAAATTTTACAAAACTAGAATGGCTGTTACGCTTTTTGTGGAGCAACTGGCAAACCTGAACATTAGGTCTGTTAAGTATGACTTTTACAGTAGTAACATAGTTCATACGCGCCAACAGAAATAAAAAGTAAAATTTTTTGTACTCCAAACAGAGCACCCTGAAGAAAAAAGGGAGAAAGAATATGTCATTAGAGAAGCCTTTTTGAATGCTCTTAGACTGCAGTAACTGTGTCTGTGAGTAGCTGTTTTGGAACAGCTATTGCACTTCAAATTCCTAGCCTGCCATATTTGGAAATAATTTTTCCATGTAGACAGGACTCAAGGAGGATAGAAGCAGCTGCTCAGTTTACCCATACGATTAGGAAGATACTTCTTTGATTTCAGAATTCTTCATGCTGGACAGACACTTTACAAATACTGATCCAGGTGCAGACTAGAGAACTCCTCGTAAACTCCAAATGTATTCGTCTGAAACACAGCTTATTATGAACCAGGGGGTTCTCCTCTCCCCACCGATATCGTCCTCATGTAAAAAACTGGGAGGGCTGAGATGTACACAGTTTCTTGAACAGAAAAGTCAGTGGCAATTTTAACTGAAAGTTAAGGAGCAGCTTTCAGATCTGGTTTGTACCTGTGAAAATGTGGAAATTTGATTTGGGTTGTTGTTAAAATAAATATGTATCACATCAGTACTACAGCCTGCTAAATATTAACAGTTTTATAGTTGGTCCTCTTTGCATTTTTTGTAGCCTCTTAAACACTTGATACAAAGCTTTAACAAAAGAAAAGTGTTGTGGAGGATTCTGAATAGTCATGAGATAAGCCCCTCTTATTCAGAATGCATATCAGCAGAGAAAGATCCACTGACATTGCTAGATTCTCTTTGTGCAAGGAATTTTACTGATATAAAATGCGCCAGATTTAGGCCATTCAAGAAAACTTAGCTGACTTTGCAGGACAAGAAGTCACACTTTTCATTCTGTTGGCTCAGCTGTGAGAATGTCTACAGGATTTTGGTTCACTGATAAACATTCTTACTGCAGATTTAAAATAGTAGAATAAAACAGATTACTTTAATTTCCCTATTGTCCTGGAAGCAGTTTAAGCCACACCAAAAAAAAACCAAATCCCAAACTGCAGTTCTGAAGCTCTTTGTACTGAAATTTCTTGTGATATTGCCATAGTTCTTTGGTTATTCTGTTGCAGTGGCATGATTTGATATCCTCATACAGACAAATATGAATGTAATGTTCTTTCTGGATAAACAACTCCTTTTGTAACAGTGGCTATCTTGACAGAGATGCTTTATTAAGATGTGCCTTTAGGTACTTACCTCTGAGTTGGCACAAAGTAAATTTGGGCTTTGTGGGGAAACTACTGTGTATCAGAAGGTTTTGATAAACCTATGAAGGAGTGAAACAGTGAAATAAGAGAAAATTATTCCCTTGCATATATTGTGTGGGTTTTTGTAGCAGGTGGCTTAGGGTTTTTTGTTTCATTAGGGTTCTTTTGTTGTTGTTTTTTGTTCGAGTTTTTAAAATTTTATTACTATGACTTCTTTTGCTCAGCAGTGATTTCCAGCCTCAACTATGATTGATATTCTGAGTAGGCTGGTTTAGCTGAGAGACAGAGGAGATTTAGCAGAGACAAAGAGGTGTGGGTGCTGGGGTCCAATTACTTAACACATGGTGCTTCTGAGCCCTTTAATTTTTCTTATCAGTTATCCACTTGAGATAAGAATTGTGTAGATAAAGTTGATCTTAAAGGAGTGGAATGGAGGAGGAAGAGAGGTCTAATTGTCATTTGGCAGCTTATTCTAAAGAGTGTTTGACTGTAAACCATCTTTTAAAAAACCTTAAAGTATTCTGTTTGTACTAAATAAACAAAAGTCACAAGTAAGAGCAAATGCAGGCTAAAATGTCTGTTCCTTGGTCTCTGGCCCTGTCCGCATTTTGCTCCTGTCACTGGGCTTGTCTTAATTTCTAGCAGCCCAATAAAGAGTTACTTAAAGTTAACCAGTATTTCCCATCTCAGGGTGAGGCCTTAGTACCTCCTTGGTCTTGCTCTCATTTGCATTAACTTAATTTTGTTCCCAACTCTGCCCTCAGATCAGTGATTTGTCTTGGGAGAACTGTACGGGAGAGCATCATTAAGCAAAGCCAAGGGGTTCCTGTTTTGGACCTGCAATTATGACAATACTTAAGTAATAGAGGAGAAATTGCAATGCTACATAAAGATTAATTATGATTCTCTGCACGTTGATGGCTTCAAATAAGAGTACTTACCTGTTTTTTTTTTTTTGTCATTGTTGTTGGAAAATAATGATTACAGTTATCATGTAATCTTCCTGTTTTACACGGTAAGATGATGCTTGTGATACTGCAGGGATACTTGGGATGATGAGTGGGGAAGGATGTAATTAACAAGCAGTTAGGTAATTTTTTAATTTACCACATAGAGAACACTGGAGCTCTCTTGAAGGGTTGAGGTATTTCTTTCTTTTACAGAGCCGTTGGAATAGTCAGATTCTAGAGAGTATAGATTCATAGGTGTTAACTAGCCAGTTGGCTCTTTTCACCTGCTGTTTTGGATGTGATGTGATGGCTGCTTCTTTACCATTTTTTGGTCTTTCTTGCTGCCTCCTTCTGAAGTTTTAGAAGTTGTGCAGCTGCAGTGAGAAAGAAAAGTACATCTTTGTTATTGCATTCCACATAACTGCATCTGCTTTCCCAACCTTTACTTTTGCAAACACAAGCAGGACCAGAGAAGAGCTGAATTATTTTCTGCCATTGATCAAAGGTAATAAGGTTTCAAAATTTATTTCACAACTGCTTTTCTGCTGTCACAAGCACCTGTGTATTGACAGTAAAAACACTCAAGTGCTTCAATGGTATCCACCCTATTGTTTCCTCCTACTGATGATGGCTGTGGTATAAAGATCAACTCGCTAAATACAGGGCTAGCTTCTAGAAGAAATACCTGCTTAGCATGCATGCTGCTCAGGCTTTCTCTAGAAGACTTTGAAACACATGCAAAAAGACAAAGCAGTATTTTTTTTATAGTTATCATAGAGCTGACTCACATACCAGGCCAAATTATTTTTCTGTGTCATTAGAATGTCTTTGGAGTGAGATGGTCCAGATAATTCGAGAAGTAACTTGGAAATTAAATTGCCTTGTAAATGTTCTAACTTATTCTAAGCAGTACATGCTTATTTGGTAT
Source organism: Acridotheres tristis (assembly GCA_037013685.1). NCBI lineage: Eukaryota > Metazoa > Chordata > Aves > Passeriformes > Sturnidae > Acridotheres > Acridotheres tristis. The sequence goes on from CM072919.1 coordinate 14,685,440, forward strand.
TTTCAAAAGATTAAATCCTTTTTCAGCTGTCTATCATGTGCAAGAGATACTGTTCAGATTCAATCATATGAAATACCACGAGACAGAATATTAGAGTCAAATTGAATCCTTCCAATTCATGTTGTGATATAAAGAAGGTGAGAGATTAGGAAATTTCATTGAATCAAAAGTATCTACAGTAACTGGGAAACAGCGTGTTCATATACTTACACTTTTTTTTTTTTAAATGTTCCCAAGAAGGAGTAAATATGAGAGCAAAGTCTATAGCTGATGCAGTCAATATAACACAAAATAAATTTGCAGAATTACTGCTCCAGAATCTTTCTGATCAAATATTTATATACTGAAGTACCAACTTACAGGATGCATGCTATCATAAAACAGATCACAATAATCTAACTTGGCTCACAAAATAGGTTTTACTTTTTTTTTAAACAATAAAATGTTTATTACAATCAAACACTAAACATGCATATCTAAACATATGTTGGATTTTGATGTTATATTTCATTGAGTGTTAAGGTAGAAATACTATTTTTGAACATTGTTATCATTGACTGAAGCCACAGGTGAAGGCTAGTAGAAATACTTATTCTTGTAATATTATTCTTGTGGCTTGCTCACTGCCGCAGTAAGGAATTGTGGCATATTTTTACTGCACTAGACTCATTACATTCATGGTGTCAAGCATTTCAAGTTAAGAAAATGCCTATTGTCTGTTTCCATTCTTTCAGTTTTAAAATATTTTAAAACTATTCTTATTCACAACCATGCAAAGAAACATAAGGTGTTTGACACATAAATGTTTAGAGGGCTTGTTTTAGATAAACTTTCTTTAGTTCTCAATATTTTTAGCTTATGGTTTCTTTATGCCTGAGACCTACAATCTCTTTTTAGCTACAGTAATTACTACATGAGCTGGTAAAAGTAGTCAGATATATGCAATAAATCCTACACTAGCCGCCACTGATACTATGACCTAACAGTTTTCACTAAGGTAGGAAAAATACCAGCTATCACTTTTTTGGAATAGTTTGAAAAAACTCAGAGCATCAGCTCAACCAGAAACACAATTCATAGCAGCAATTTTGATTTAATTTGTTATCTTTTGAGGTCTCAGTTTTTGAAGAGGAGTTGTTCATATCTGAATAAGTCCTGGTCTTTTTCTCTATGATAATGGTTTCCAAAAGAGGGACTTCATGGAATAGCAAAGATGGTATGCTACTGGTGAATTTCATAGTGTTTCTAAAGATCAAAATACAGCTTTGGGAAGCAAAACTTACTATATAATTGCTGTAAAAACCAAATATTTTTTGGCTACAAAATGCAAAGCTGAAATGAAGCTGTAGATAGGTAATGAGCAGCAGTAACTGGGAATTTTGTGTGTTCAAATTAAGTAAGTTTTTCTAATGCATCTTGCAACACTTTTTGCTTTCATAATCCTTTGGGAAAGGTATATCTAATAACATCTATTTTTTTTTCTTGTAGGTAAAACTACAATAAGCTAAAGATAATTATGAGTGTGAGATTTTTATTGGTGTTCAACAAGCACCTTTGGCTAATAGTTGTGAATCAGCCTGATAAGTAATTAACAATATGATCCCCACAAACACAGAGTGCAAACCCCAGTGGTGCTGCTTTGCGATAAAGCTGCATCAGGAGAGGACAAGTAACAGTTCCTTGCAGTTTTTCTCAATTATTTCTCAATTACGGTTTTTATATCTGTAGGGGTTTTTTTTGTTGTTGTTTTTTTCTTTTTTTTTTTTTTTTCTTTTTTAAATGCACTTGAGGAGCTCCATTTACTTGCCCGTGCCAGTAGTGACCAGGGATTTATTGATGTGTGTGTAGAACTTGAATTGTGTAGGAAACCATTCAGAGCTGCAATTGGCAACAGAAGCCTCACCTGCTGACGACGTGCAGAGTGCAAGAGTCCTGCAGTGCCAGGGGGAAGATCTCCTCCAGTGAAGGGCAAGCAGAGCTTGTAATATTTGCTCTTTCAGGCAGAGGTGTGTATGTGTATGAGTATGAAAAGAAAGTGAGAATTCCTTTGGGAAAGAAGCTATAACACAACATCTGTAATGCAGAGCTGTGTAAAGGATTTCTTAAGGGAAAAGCTTCTGCTTTTTTTCCAAGTGTAATCCAGGCTGAAATCCTTCCTGTCAAGTAAATTGTGCGCTACATCATTGAATTTATGTTGTATTTCCTAACTCTCAGTTGGATCAGAGTAGATGCAATAGCTGTAGGTGGATACATCTCTTATACTAACAACTCACTTTGGAATACAATTTCTCAACTTAATCTGTATTTGTAGGTATTTTAGTAATTACAGTTTTATAGGAATAAGTCTTGAAACAGTCAAGTGAGGAGGTGTTAGCAGTGTCTGTTGCTGGCCTGGAGGACTTCCAGGTGCAGCATATTCACTATGATTTAAACTATGAGAGCAGGTACAGTAGAGCAAGATGTCATCTGATAAAAACCACAAAACAAGCAAACAAACAAATAAATTTTAAGAGGGAAAACTCTCCAACTTCAAGGAAAGGTCGTGGGATATCACACAAAGAATTGAGCCAGACTTTGGATAGTAATTTAAAAAAACCAAATAAAAACCTCACCAAAACATGAAGTAAGCCATATGTAAATTAAATGGTATTTTTGGTTGATCACAAAGTAGACAGGTTGAGGGGGTTGCATTTAGTAGGAACAGTGTTTGGTAGACTTCTGTCACATGGCCATTTAATAAGAAATCTCTTCTGGGCTTGAACTGAAGAGGGGGAAGAGCTCTTCTACATATACATGGATGTTTTCTAGCCACAGGAAATCATGTAGCTATTTACTCTTAGATCATCAACAATATGATGAGATGAAGATGAGAAATAAAGCATGAAATGCTGTATGAGAATATTTCCCACTTGAATGCATTTAATATGATGCTCCACTCTTTTGTGAATCACAATAATAGGTGCAGAAAAATCAGAAAAAAGAATCTAGACTCATCTGTGAAAAGACCCTATTGACTTTTTTGCTACAGATCATATTTTCCTGCTGACCAGAAAAAAATTTTGTCAGACTGTTTTTTCCAGTCTTAGCTGATGCAGTTAATTCTCTTAAGTACTATTGCAAACATAAAAATTTTGCCTGTTTCATCAGCTTCCATGGGTCACAAAGACTTTTCTAGGAAAAATACTCTTCTCTGTCTTTGTGAACTAAATACTTAAAACTTTCTAGAGCATGTTGGGATACATGATGGTTATGAATATGAGTCATTATGAAGAACAACAGATCTGCTTCATATATTGCTAAGTATTAGATGTAAATTGAAAAAATAAATGCTTTTTGCTTGAGATGAGGGAAAGAAAGTGGGAGCAATTAGATGTCTTTCATCCCTCTTCTTTCCTCATTAAATTAGTACAAAACTAGATCATAAAATGAGGATAAAAATTAAGAAGCAAAATCTTCCTGTAAATAAAGGGTTAAAAATTTCTGTGCTTAATGCAACTTTGCAGTTTTTCATCTTTCATTACTCCCAGCCACAGTCTGTATTGATTGGAAAGGTCTGCATATATTTAACATTAGACAGTTCTGGAATTGCACATATTCTTAAAGAGAAAATTTTTAAGCAAAACTTCAAGCCATAAAGTTTTAATCCAGTAATTTAGAATCAAAATTGAAGGTTAATGGAAGTAAATGAAGCATTCATATTTTTCATGCTTTTCATTCATTTAGAAAGTTTGTTCCTGTAACATTTCAGGCATTCAGAAATAACACAAGGTCAGCAGTCCCTACTAAAGCCCTGAGAAGCTGGGAGATTTTGGGCATCTTCAGTTAAGTTGCCAGCTCCCAGAGGAATCAGAGACATTGACCTTGAGGGACAAATTCCTTGAGCACAACAGAACAGAGCTCTCAATGGTGCTCATGTGCTCTTGAAGCTGCACCAATGTCACCTCTCTGTTCTAATTAAGAATTGCTGGGAGTCTGACAACTAAAGATATCATGAATCAACTTTAATGTGGATAACCATGGGAGGACAGCAGATAGTTCTAAAGCAAGCAAAAATTGGAAAGGAAAACAATGCTGACCATGTGAACTTCACCAATTTGCATGAAATAAAAGTCCAAGGAGAGGACTTGATCAAGCACAACTGATACCTCCTTGTGAGAGAGCAGTATCAAAGAAAAGATTTATGCACTTACCAGCTAAACACGGAAGTATCTGTATAACGAGTTATACATACTGCTTAGAGATAAAAGCCTTAAAAAAGTGCAGAATATATTTTCTCCCTTGCTTTGTGGCTGAAGTATTGGTTTCTTGTTTCCAGAATGGCTTGTGCATTTTAAATACCTTTGTATAAAACGAGAAATAATACCTGAGGAGTTATTCCAGTAATCTGTATGTTAGTGGTAGAACATGCCTTTAAACTACTGGATAAAAGGCATGTACCTAGCCTCCCTTTTCATATTTGTCTTGGTTTGAAAAGACAGTTGTCTGCAGGAGCTGCTCTTGAAATGGAAAACATAAACCACCTCCGTCCAAATTATTATAATTTTGAAATTAAGAGGCTCTCAGGCAAGATATGGGAATAGGAATAACAGTTCTTTACTAGGAAAATTAAAATAAAAATACTGTAATACAAAAACCCCAAAACACTGAGAGAGTCAGAATATGACCTGGCACCCCATCAGTCAGGGTGTCGGTAGCAGTCCCATTAAATGGTGGCTGCAGTCCTCCAGGATTGACAGATGTGGTTCTGTTGAAGCAGTGATCCTGTAGAAGGGTGCAATTTTCCTCCAAAGGTCCAGTGATGATGTGGAAAGGTCCAGTTTTCCTCTGGAATCCAGTGCAAAAAGGCTGCCCTGCTGTTCCAAATCTCAGTTTTTATCTAGGTAGGAAAGGCTTGGCTCCTCCCCCTGGGTGGAACATCTCCCAATGGGATGATGTAATTTTATCAGTCGTGGAGAGAGATTCAATGGCCCATTAAAAGAAGGTATCTCCCTGGAGGAAGGATGGGTTGTGGAAAAGGTAAAGATCACTCCCCCACCTGGTTTTTAACAGATAGTGATAGAATACATTTGGTTACATCCTGCATTGCAACCAAGACCAAATTTTAAAAAGACAGTGGCCATGACTGTTTGTTGCAGGAAGTCTAATCTTTTCTGTATATGTTGAATATGGAAGCCAATTCTCCCATGTCCCTCCTTGGTAGAAGTAATTTAAAAAGCTGCTGTCCCCAGCTGTCCATTAATACACTGTAGCTTTTCACTTTAGCCTACACTTTGACTCGAACATATGTGAAAATATACTTAGCTGTGTAAGAAAATCTAAGCTTTCATTATGGATTTACTTAACCCAATTTCAATATTGTTGAAGTTACCATCACTGGCTTGATGCAGATGCAGTTCAGTGTGCATCTGGCTCTTTTTCGCTGATCATGACAGAAGGAAGAATCACCAGCTGGGGACAGTGATGTTCTGTCCTTCTGCAGGTTTCATAATTCCAGAGAACTTGCTCACGTTTTTTGGGCCCCAGTGGGAAATAGGGAGAGTGATAGTCCACACTAATGTGTTCTAATTTGGCTTCAGACGCCCAGTACTGGACACGAGAAAAGACACTTTTAAGGACTAGGACACAGACATGCTGCCAGGCTCATGAATAGCAGTTATTTATTTGGTTGTATATTTTCTTCTAATTCAAAGAAATCACTGTTGATGAAAGTAAAAGAGTAACCTATTTCAGATTTACAAGTTTGCTCGGTTTATTTTTAACTAATTATTATCCAGTACTTTTTAAACAAAGTTGTACAAAGATTGTAAGCTATGGACGCAGTGATTACTTGGACCCATGGGGGAGAAGTCATCTGATTTTCACAGGAAAGGAAACACAGCTGTTTTCTGAGGAACAGCTAAAAAAGAGAAATTAAATGAATTGGATAAGAATAAGAAATACCTCCAGATATATAGATAGCATAATCTTAAAGGTTTTGGATAACAAATAGGTGCTTTTTATATTATTTTGTCCAAAAAAAAAAGAAAGTAAGGGAGGGTAGGGTAGTTTGAGGTCTAAATGATGTAATCTCTGGGGAAAAGAATGATCATATTTGTTAAACTATATTTAAAAAAAAAAACAACAGAAGATAATATGGCTTTGTTCACAGTATTACATAAAGAAGATTAAGGACTGGAAACAAGCTGCTTAAATACTGTAAACTAATTAGCTCAATGAATTGTTTTCCTGAGGTTCATGAGATATGAAACATTGGCACCAGTGCATGAAATATACCCTGCCTCAGTGCTCTTTTCAATTTATTTTTCTGTTAATGTCGTATGTGTATATAAAAAAAGAGCAGCCAAAAAGAAAGAGGTTACAGAGAGAGACTAAAGCCTGTCAGATGATTGAAGCTGACGTTTTGCCATCTTAAGCCTGATACAGGAGGGCCCCCTTCTAATGCCATGTATAAATACCAGCTTAATTTTCTGCTATCATAGGCTCCACTGCCGAAATGATGTGATGAGGCCCAGAGGGATTCCTGTTGTTGCCTTGTGCCCAACTCCATGCTAAGCTATGCACAAGCTAGCTGACAAGTTGCTAATTAGTTCAGCCAGCATCGGGGTGACTGGGGAGAGGCAGGCGAACGGGGACACTGCACGGGCTGTGGCTGAGTGCGTGGTGGAAAGTTGGCTGAACTGGGGAATGGCGATGACAGGGGTTAGGCATGGTAAGTGTTTCAGCAGCTCTGGACTTCTGTCTTTGTCAGTTTGCACACGAATGGAGTAACAGGACAGATTGTGCAAGTTTCCAGATACTCTTTAGAACACACATTTATCTATGTGCTGAAGTGGCTTTATACTAGGAAGGTTGTAGATTCGATAAATATGATTATTTATCATTATAATTCGATGAATGCAACATGAGATTTTGTATTGAATTTGTTAAATCTTTTTTGTTGCGCACCATACCTAAACACCTAATCAGAGTTGTCCAATATTATTATGTTTCTAAGTGTTTGTCACTTCTACTTCCTGATACTGAGCATTTTGCCACCCTAGAGGAATACAGCAATATAGATTCCTCTTTTTAGAGGAATGTAGGATTATGTGGGATATGACCATATGGAAATCTACATAAACTGTCATATCAGATGAGAATGTCAGAGAGTGATGCTTGGGGGCGCCTGCACAAGTATAAGAATAGTTTTGCTTAAAGAAAATGAGAAGGGAGAAATTCCATTGAGATTATATGTTGTATTTTTAATAGTACTGGAATACAGAGGACAATGAACATTTCAATTTAGACAATAGCCCAAGGGCTTTTAAGTAATATCTGAGGGGCACTGAATATATAGCAGAAATAACTTAATAAGGACATAGTGGATACGTCATTTAGATGAGGCTTCATCATCTGGAGATGAAGAGAGGAGGAGATATAAATTTTTCCCGTGGGTTTTGTAATGACATTGTGCTCCATGGACACATGTGACATTCTGTTGTATGTAACTAGTGCAGAATTTGGAAGCTGTTCCTGTTTACATTATTACTTATGAAAAGAAGTCTTGTCTAACTGGCTGCTTTTTTTTTTTTCCTTGTAATGGTTCCATGAATAAAAATCTTCTTGCAAATTGTTTGAAAAACAGCAATGGATTTGGAAGAGAAAAAATGAACCAGGGAAAGGGAGGAGGTAGAGACACTGTAAAAATCAATTACTGTGTCATGTCCTACTTTCTAAAGATCCCTTGTAATGTTCAGTTTGGCATCAGAGGTACCTAGCAAGTTCTGCAGAGGCATCTACAGCAAAGAAGCATGTCACTGGAACACAGTTGACTTCTTGGCAAAATAACAGATGGCAGGGGTATGTTCATATTTCAGACCTCTTATTCCCACTTGCTCCTTTATTTTTCAGCTGGTGGGATCAGTATATTAGTTCCCAAAAAAATAAAACAAGCTTGGGAGTCTTGGTAGCATGGGTTCTACTCAATTAATGGCTTTTATATAGGCAAATCAGATTCTAATTACCACCACAGTCAGAACAAAGTGCTATTTTTATTACCCACTACATTGCATTTTCTTATATATATACCCTGCATTTACAGATGCATTATATATTTTTTGGTTTTGTTGGTCATAAAGGTACATTTTGTTACTTATGATTTCTGAAGTTGAAAACTTAAGCAAAGTTATAAAACATTTTTTTACAAAAACATGAACAAGAAGCACTTGTCAGTTTTATATTAGACCCAATGAACTAAGTATCTGCCTAGTGAGGAGCATAATTGCCTCCCTGTAAAGGTGACAATATCATCCCATCTTTTCCCTGGAAATGTGATAGAGAAGATGTATTTGTAGTTGGCAGTAAGGAAGAAATATAGATATGAAAGTTCTTGGTCTTAATCTGACATTTTCTTCAAAATCTGGAGCTACTATATGGCCCAATGCTATGAATGATTTTGTTGTGTATGTCTAAGAAACACATTTTGTGTTCCTTCCGTTAGGATGTAGTGTTTAATATTGCTTAGTAATACTCCCTTGGAAGAACATGTGGTACATAGTATTCTATCATGTCAATAAGAAACAAACTGTAGCTTCTTAAAAGGAATATATTTCAGTTTAAAATGGTATGTGATGAAGAATGAGCTAATCTACTGAGGAATAGAAGGGAATAAAACCTCAGGCTTTTTTTCAGATATAATTAGATACTTAGGGACCTTTATGGGTTCCAGAAGTAAACCCATGTGACCCTGTCCTATTTATTAAGACTGATGAGCCCTTGTTAATATGTTTACCATTTCCCTCTTGCATTGCCACTGTTTTACAAGCTGTCTAAAAGTTTGCAATTTTTATGCTATTTTTTACCATCTGACTTCCACAAAATGTATTTGTTGTGGAATCCTCAGAAATTGATGGTTCTGACTTCATCCATTATATAATAACAACAACAATATACTACTACTACTACTACTACTACTACTACTAATAATAATAATAATAATTCTTTTTATTGCTTTCCATGCATCTGTGTAGATATGTTCTGAAATTTACAAAACCTTTTTGAATAATCTCAAAGGCTGACCTGCACACTGAAACCATACCAGGGTTCATTTCTCCTAATTATCCTGGGTAAACCTCTGGGAATCAAACCCTTTCTTAATGACTTTGGAAAAGCAACTAAAATTTTAGTTCCTTCTCAAGAATATTACTTACTTCATCTTTATAGCCCCAGTTTAGGGTAAAACTTGTGTTCTGCATAGAGGTAGTGTTCAAAAAACTGCTGGTTAAATTTTGTTCTTTGTTAATTTGAAGTGAGGAAGAAGGAAAGATGAAAGGGTCTGTATTTGGCACTGCAGAGTAAGAAAACCAGCTGTGTAATGTGGTGCAAATGGGTTATTAGATATGACATAATGTGTAGTTTTTCTATCATGGCATTATATGTCTGTCGGGCTTTTGGCAGTCAATTTTTTTCTGCGTCTGAAGTCCTTCTCATGTATTTTCAGTGAGTATCAGTTAAAATGTCCAGAAATCCCTCTGCAACCAATCACTTTTGCTTCGTCTAAATATCTGCCTTTAATTGATGGCTTGTTAAACTGAGTTAGGAAGCCATGGGGATCTCAGCCTACACTGTGTGGACACAACCGTAACTTGACATGAAGAGAATGGATGGCACCATGGCTACATCGAAATAATTGGTTTTTTGCCATTAAAAATGTGTGTAATTGAACACATAACAAAATTTTAATTCATCTTTTGGTCAGAAATGCATCATATATTGCAAGTTTTAAAAATGTTATATATGCCTATTTTCTAATTACTGTTAAAGAAGAGACACATATATAGTAGTTTTTTTTTTTTTGTAATAATTCCACAGACACAGGTTTTGAAAAAAGTTAAAGCATGCAGCAGTCTAAAGTGGTGTGAGAGAAAAGAGATTTTCCTTCCATCATGAACATGAAAAACTGCAAACATAAACAAAAGCAGAAAACAACAAATCCCTTAAAAATCTGTTGCTGCTTTTCCATATCTTTGCTTACAGTAGCCTATGGATCAGCAAGTGTCTTGTTTAGATACCCTATTAAGTCACACACTGGCATCCTTGCTGGTTTAAGTCTATCTGCAGTGGTATATGATACAGACATTTCAGATCAGAAAAAATGATGTAGAAAAAGAAAGCTTTGTGACATTTCAGCACCTGCTATTAGATTCCTTCCATGACGTACCTTGCCTGTAATACAATATAAAATAAATGTCTAAATATTAAAGTCCATTTTTATCTTTCTGCCAGAGATTTTAGGACCACAGACTCCGAAGTCTGAATAAACTAGGGAGATTTTTACTCATAGAAAACTGCTGATGACTTTTTTTTGTATGAAAATGAAAGACTAGAAGTCATAATCTTTGCATTCTATTTAACCACTCAGCAGTTTTGTGTTGCTGCAGGCTGTACTATAGAACTGAGTAATACTCACACTTGGACTTATCAGTAACTAAAGCAGGTAAACTTTTACTGTCCTAAATTTTTATCTCCTCAGCTTTACCAAGCACTGACATGACTACTTCCTGCTGTTATTTCATGCAACTCTGTATATTGCTCTTAAATGCAGAGGGCCTTTCTTTTACTAAAAACAAAACAAAACAAACAAGAAAAATCGCTCTATTTTTTTATTTTTTAAGCCAAAATGTCAAAAACAGATAATTAGTTTTTTAAGTACTATTATTATAAATTGTTCCTTGGGAATGTGGTAATAAAAACCTTCTGAATTTCTAAGTAGTTGAACTCAAGAAATTGGGATTGAAAGATAAAAAAAGAGCCATTGAAAGAGTAAGTACAAGTGGACTTAAGACCAGGAACTTAGCTTTGAAATAGAACTGCTGAACATGAGGGCATGAGGAGGACTACAGTCAGGAAGAAAGCATTTCTCTGGAACTTTGGGGGCTATTATCTTTTCACAAAATTCCTCAGGGAAACCAGTATTTCTAACAAATCACCTTCAACACACGTAGCTTTGAGGATTTGAGGTGTTGCTGTGCAGTGCTGGCTGTCACATGTTCTGCCAGCGCTGGTGCAGCAGTGGAGGTGACAGAAGGTGCACTGGGGACCCTGCATTGACTTCATTAGGCAGCCCCTGAGATCTGCCCGATGCCTGAAGTGTGGGGCTTTGGTTCATGGGAAGTGTTTCCATGTGCCACCACTTGGACTGTAGCAGGCAGTTTGTGAGGGTGAGGCATTCTGAGGCTGCAATAGCATAAACAATTGCAACTGTTTGCTTGGGGACTATCTGCTGAGGGCCCAGCTCAGCACAGTATTGAATTAAAAGTAAGGAGAACACAGTTGCCTCAGAAAATGCCACCAACTATTGTTTACAGATTTGTATTTTGATCATGTGGTTTGCTTATGACAATCCTTATGCATATATTGAGGATTCTCCACCCATTTAAAAAAAATTATGTATCCTACAGATTAAACAAAATTTATGATTTTTTTTCCACTTTATTTTCTCTGACAAATTTTGATGTGCTCGGGCATGGAGAAAAACTCAGCAGTTGAAAAGAGGAGGGATCAGCCTGAACATCTGCAGTGATCCTGTACTAGTTTATTAAAAGCTCTGGATTTCTGATGGGGAAGTAGGAAGATGGAGTTGTAGGAATGCAGAGTTCTCTGAGATGTATTTGTGCACGTGCACAACTCTGCCAAATTCTCTTCCAGCCATAAATTTATTGTACCACTTGAATTTCTTGAATTTTGTTTGGTGTATAATATTTATTTATACAGACCCAAATTATGGTACATTGTTGTCGACTGAAAGATCTGTGCTTGGGGAATGGGAAAACCAAAAATCTGTAGTTTCATCTTTAGCAGAATTTTTCCAAAGTACATCTCATTTTAGGAGAAGAAGGGAAGCGTAGTTAAATGAACTTGCTTGCCATAAAATGCAGCAAGAACTCTGATAAAGCAGATTGCCATTTTTAGCTTTTCTTAAGGTCGTTAGCAAAAATATAAGGTCATGGTAATGCAGTTCGTTTTTCAGAGGAACATGTAAAGCAGATACAATGGCTGAATAGATAAACGGTGCTTTGCATGTCGGTGAAGACTTCAGTGTAAAGATTCCAGTAAGTCAGTTTGCCAATGTTGCAGTTAAGGCTTTTCATCAGTTTTGCATTTCCATTACTTGGGCAGTTTCATTTCAGAAGTGTGTATATCTCAGATAACTGATCAGTTTCATGTAACTGATCTGTATATGTTTGTGATTCCACGTTCTTTACCTCTCACATGACTTGTACCTTTCTTGTGCAAATAAGCTGCCTCCACTGCCTCTGCATGGTCTCTATACTACAGATGTTTCTAATTAACTCTACTGTGGCAGGCCAGGAGGATATAGTTACAGAGGTTGACAGGTCCCAGGGTCCTTGGAGGCACTGGTGTGTCACCTGACGCATTCCTTGTACTAACATCTTTCTGGCAAGCTTTCCTAATTATTACAGCCAACTAGTACCTCTGTGCTTAATATGGAGAGTATGGAGTGATAGCATATAAAAGTCAGCAAAGAATGCAGGCTTATGAGGATGGAAAGATTTCCCTATCTGTTTGGTGGTTAGAACCATTGAGGCATTTCATTTATTTTCTGCGTTGTTTTGCTTGCACTTTAGCTTGCACTTAGGCTTGCTTTGCTGTTTAAAGTCAGAAATAGGATTACAAGATTTCCTGCATTTTTCTCCTCCCAGTAATTTATCAAAGCTCAATTATCCCATAGAAAGGACTGTGACATTGTTTCTTGGAAGATTTAGATTAAGAAAGATCATTGGCAGCCAAACATTAGTATGCTATTAAAGTTAACATAGGCCAGCTTCTTTGTACAGCAGATTTTAAGTGTTGAGTGTGCTATGTCATGCACCTCTTCTCACTTAAGGCTTTTTCTCAGACTGGGTCAGAGAACCATCAACTGGGGAATATTTGCATACATGTGGGAAATCTCTTGCAGTGTATGAGCATGACTGCTCCTTGATTCTGGGTGAACTTTGCATTTAAAGGAACCTGGAAGGGCTGACCAGTATTGTTTAGAAGGATATTGCACCTGGAGATGGCTGGATATCCTGAAAATGTCTTCAGCTTGCAGCTTGATATTATCAAACAGAAGTGAAGGCACATGCACACTTCAGAAATGAAAGATAGGAGATATCTTTCCAATAAAGAAAGGCTGATTTTTTCTTACAATTGGAAGTGAGAACTGCCCATCTAATGAATTAAAGATTGGGAATCTCATTCTCTTAGATCTGTCACTTGAGAATAAGAGTAATTATTTCCTATTGCTCTTCATGGAATACAGTTATAATTGCCTTAATATAACAATGTTCACATTAACACTTAATTGTTAATGTCCTCCTAATTTGAGGAAATCATCGTCTCTTCATATTTCATGACTACAGAATGTTATTACATTGAAATAGCACTTGGAATCACTGTGTGAGGGAAGAACTACATATGACAACTTTTCCTGGGAAGGTATAATTTAGGTATATACTTATTTTTCGCCTTGAAATTTGTTTATACTGTATATTAGTTAGTCAAACTTATTTTAGAGGCTAAATTGCACAGGCAAAATTGTTTATTGTATGGAAATATATAGTGGTGTTCACTGACAGACAAGGGATGTGGCTTTTTTCTTATTTGTGCATTCTGTCTTGTGCTGGAAGACATATTAGTATGGATGGAAAAATTACACAGGAGAAAGGTCAAGCTGATAGTTGTGGTCTGCAGTGTTACTGTTCCAGATTACTTGATTGCACCTTATTCTTTTGTACCAGACTCAAGCTCTTTATGAAAACAAACAGCCCTTAGTCTATTTTAGACTGTTCACTGAGCACCAACATTTATGCATTTAGATGTATTGTAGAACGAAAGAATGGTTACAACAATGGTCTCTTCACTTTATCAAAGCAAACAAATATTTGCATTGAAAGTATTGAAGGATTATTTTGTCATTAAAACGGTTAAAAGTAGTAAGATCATCTCATCAACCTTAGCAATGACCATGAGGATGGTTCAAATGCCATTTTGTTTGGTGAGACTGGGCAAAAGAGAAAATGTCTGTAAGTCTAAGTAGAGGCATAGCAAAACAACATACATTTAACACTACCTAAGTACAGTAGAGAGAATGTTCATGAATATGGCAATGAAGCACCATATTCCTCATGTTTTTGTGCCAGTCTGTGGACAGTGCATTGCTGTTTTTTGCATTGCAGCCAAGGTGGAAGTTTAGTGCCAAACTAGTACTAAGTACAAATGCATGATAACTTACTGATGTTTCCCTCTTCTATTTGCTATTTCAAAAGAAAATTTGTCAAAAGTCAGAGTCTTTCTCTCCAACCTGACTGAGTGCCTTAGGGAGGCTGAAAAGGTAGGTGGAAAGTAGGACAGAGGGGATTTCTTGACTGGAAAAACTCTTTCCTTCTGCTTCAAGTTGCCTTACCTTATTGGTCCAAGAAGTTCCTTGAACAGAGTGCCATTCTGTTGTGCAAGTTCTTATTTCTGTCACTAGGAGGTTCTCCCATAACTGTCTGAGATGAGGAAACAGCAAAAGGAGCAGAGCTTTCCAGGACAGGGCAGAATAAGAAAGAAAAAGAAAACACAGAGAGGGAAAAACCATCCTTGTCTTACTTGCTTCTATTTACTTCCTTCCATTGTCAGCTGGAGATTAGCAGACATTGTATTGTGTGGATATTAATGTCATATAAAAGAAAGGTTTTGTCCACTGGCTGTCTAGGGCCAGTGTTCCATAATGCAGTGCATACTAGTATTTAATTTTATTTCAATAATATTTTTAGGTCCATTTTCATTAAAGCACTAAAGCACACCACATCTGTATTATGTTTTGTTGGAGTACAAGTGGTTAATCTTGGCTTTTAACATACTACTTCAGTTCTTAGATCTGTCAGAGCTGCTGATTCAAAGTTGGTTCCAAAAAACAAAATACCTGTATGTGCAAAAGGAAGGAGGAGGTGGAGGAGAGCTTTTATTGTAGGACCCCAGGGAACTCTTTGAAACATAGGAGTGTAATAGTTGAATACTGGAGTATTTCAAAAACACCTTTGCAACATGAGCCCACTCCTCTAAATAATGTTGATTGGCACGATTATGATTCTGGAATGTCTGTGAAAGGATCACTTCTAGCACGAGCTGAAATCTTATGAAGTAATTTACTGACAAGTGAGAAACTATAGAATTAATTTTCTTCTGTTCTCCTTATAATACAGCCATTGGTTTGTTTTCTCAAAAACATATTCTCTCCTTTTTTTCTTGAAAGTACATGAAGTACATGCTAAAAAGACTGTCATTAAAAGCAACTTTTTCCTTCTCTGCTTAAGGAAGATTGTTTAAAATGAAATTTTAATTATTTTTTTTCATATATATCTTGCCTGTTTGAATCTTTGTTATAATCCCATTTTATTTGGTGATTAACTGGTTTTCAACTTTCAAGTTTTGGAAAAAAGCATTTTCAAGAGTCCTCCTACTTAAATAAATAACCATCTGTGTTTTAATGTTCCTTTAAATATCATTCAAGACAGATTTTATATAGATATATTTTTTCCATCTAATCTGTGCTAGCTATGCACCTGACATGCATATTAGTTTTCTGTTTCAAGGCAAACACAAGTGCAATTCTACAGAGACCAGAAGAGAAATGGTGAAACACATCCTTCTCATCTAAAAACCAGGCGAGGCAAATAGTCCCATATGAACAACCTAGCAAATCTGTTTCTTACAGAATATAGATATGAAGAGCTGAGAAGTAGATGCTAACCACGTGAGAGATGAAATGAGAATTTAAGTAACAAGCACCATAAATTTTTCCAGCTTTAGTAAGTGCTTGTCTACTCTGCAGTCTGGAAAAATATCCATGTCTATAAAACAAGCATTCATTTCTTTTTCCTCCTAATTTTTTATGATTTGTGTTGTACTGTTGTATCTGCTGAAACATACCCTTCAAGCATCCATGCAAATTATAATTTGTGCTGGCTTCACAGTTGTTCACGTGATTGTCACAGCAAGTCTTAGAAGAATGTCCTCTATATGCCTGTGTGTGTTGTGTGTGAGTGTGTGTGTGTGAGTGTAATATATCCTAATGGACAAGAAAGATACTTAATCCCTGCTAAGAAATGTTCAAAAAAGACTTATCGCTACAAACACATTTTGGCTTTCCTTATTTGAATTAACACATCTAAGTGGGATGTTGAGTTTCACTTTGGCTATGCTTAGGCTTGTTCAAAGGCCCCGACTAGATATTTATGTACCCTTAAACAACTGTGTGAGTACGAGGTTCCCTACTATAGCATGTATGCTGATACATGTGGGTGCTCATTCATGCGTTTTCAACTTCTCTTTCTGGGCCCGTTTTTTTTCTTTTACAGTTTTGTGACTGTTATTGTAGTCACAAGATAGATGATATGGTCTGTGTGACTTTGTCCTGCACACCATGTAGGAGGTAGGGAGTGTAAAGAGCATGGCTATGCATTCCCTTCCCTGGAATCTGGGAGGACTGTTTTGCCATGACCTTGCTCTGGCTTTTCTCTACATTCTTTGCTGTCCCCAGGCTGTGAGGTTGATGTGTTTGGACAAAATAATTTCGTTAAGTGGAAGTCCCCTTAGAAAAACTGAAATAGAAATTAATGGGAACTCTACATGGTTAAGTGTTCAATGAATTTTTTCTGTACCTATGATGAATTTACTTAGGAGCAAATTGTAATAAGTATTTTGATTATCTGCTTTATCCGCTTTCAGACCTCTCAACTGGAGAGGTCTGAATTCTCTCTGTAGTTACTATGACATGAGAACAGTCTGGGCTTGGCCAATATGTTAAACCATGTTTGCAGAAAGAATACAGCAATGAATTTTCTTTGCCCAAGGTTTTGTTTTCAGTTTTAAATAGCTATCATAAGAGAATCTTAAATATATTGCATTTCATTCTCTCTTTTTAAAGACAAGCTGAAGAAGTTTTCAAGGGAATAGGAAGCAGGATAGAAAGAAGTGCCACTTCATTTCTGAGTACTTCTTAAGTCAGTGTAAGACCATGCTAAACAATAGAAGGAATGCAAGCAAAAAAAAAGGAGATGTATTTTTAAAAATCAACAGATTTAACAACAGTCCTTTGTTTACAACAGGGTACATGTAGTCACCTGCTTGTCGTGTGAAAATACAGCTGGTGGAACAAGCAAAAATGTGTATTATAAAGTGGTCACTTAAGGAAAAATGGGTTGGTTATGTTTGGGTCACAGGTATAAACCTTATGGTGCTCCATGTACTGACATCAAAGATGGGGGAAAAAAAAGAGTTTTACCACTGCTGTCCTTGAGTTAAGGGGACACAGGTGGGCATGAAATGCAGCTTATCCTTTAAACAAAAGAGCTTGGAATGAGAAGCAGTAAACTGTTCTCCAGATGTTTATATTTTCAGGGTACATTTCTTTTGTGTATGACACAAATACGTGCCTTATACAGTATTGGATTTAATTCCAGGTTCCATTGAAGAAAGTAATAATTGAGATATTGAAGCAAGTTAATTTCAGCTGAAGTTTGGTTCAGTTTTGTTGAGGAGGTGTAACCTGGAGCAACTTCTCTTTCCAAATTTAGAGCAGTGTGGAGTACGGTGGAAACTTGAATTGTATCACTCTACTATCTCAGTTAAGTGAAATTACATGCCAGACAGGGAATGGAAAGCTGCAGCATTTTATTGGCAAAGCTGGGGCCAAAATATTTTGCAGTAACTTGCTTCAGAGCAAGAGTGCCTCTTATTTGTCTCTAAGTGAAATTGTGTGTAATAAATTTCCTCCAGATGCTGTATCAGCAAGTAATTGCTTCTACTGTATCTTAAAAGCTTTTAATACTAAAAGTTCTTCAGTGCTCTTTAAATTTAATGTATTGCTTTGAGTAACTTTCCTTTACAATTAAGTCCCCTCCTGCTTTGAGGCTTTACTGAAAGTGAACCCTGCATAAGAAAATTAGTGCTGTGATTTGCCAGATAAACACTTCATTCCCGGATATATAGGTTAATAACTGCATCTTCGTATATTTAAACATTTAACAGATCATGAGTTCTACACACTTACAACATTTTCAGATTAGAGCCTCTCACTCCCTTCTCTCCATATTGCTTCCCTCCCCCTTCCTCAAAAGAAAGGAGAAAATGGGATGGGGAGGGGTTTGTGAATTTATATAAAACTATGTAAAGCATATATTCAGCTGTTGTGTGGGGAAACCTATCTACCTGTATCACTAGTTGATCAATTCTGGCAGGAGTTTTCTCAGCCATATTCTCTAGATCTAGTAATTCCATTGTTTACAGTTCCGATTTATATCAATATAAATATTCTTACTCTGTTTGCAGTGTTAATCCTTAGTGATTTTATTTCTGAATGCTTTTTTAGAAAACATATTTTTACCTTAATCTATTTCCTTGCTACATGGTGATTAAAGAGGTCTTCTATCCATTTCTGAAATTTTTGGCTGGGAAGAGGCTTTTGGGATTGTTCAGAAAAAGGTCATACAGTTAATAGCAACCTTAAGTCTCAAACATGCAGATAGAGGACCACTCCTTAAGGGAAGCAATTCAGTGTTAATACTTCCTTGTATTTGTTTAAGAAAACCGTGGTTTTTTCAGGCACAGTGCTAGTATTCAGCTGTTTTGATTGAACTTCTTAGGTTATATTAGTTTTCTGTTTTCCTTTTCTTGAAGCTGTTATAGTAGAAACAGAAGTTTTCAGTTGTAAACAGAAGTCTTTCTGTTTTGTAAGGTGACCAGAGACTAATCTAAACCTCAAAGAAGAGAGCTTTTAAAAGCATATGTGAGACTTATTAGAAAAATCATGACTGAAAGCCTAGCTACTCAGGTGCTGATTTTTTTTCTAAAAAGATTTAATTTCTAAATCTGTAGCCAAGAAGCAAGAGGCTTTGTGAAATCCAGTTTAAGATATTGATAGAATTCCCAGTGATATTAATGCAAACAGGTTCAGACTTTCTGTATTAAATTGTTTATTATGCAGCACGGTGGGTAACATACTTGGAACAAAGCTTTCAGTTGAATTTACAGTACTAACACCAACTCGTCAGTGGAGCAGGTGTTTTTTGTTTTCTTTTTATTTGATGTATTTTTTGGTGCAAGACTTAATGCTTCAGCCAAAAGCTTATTATGTGAACCAAAAAGCTTCTGTCTTTGTCTTGTCAAATAACTGCATGCAGTTAAGATCTTCATCATGAAATGCAATTACTGTAGTTTCATTGTTCTTCTGATATACCCAAAGTATATTAAGGCAAACCTAAAAAGGAATGCTCTGAAAAGGAAATAATTGCAGGAAATAGTTGATCAGGAAGTTACTGCATGTAGGACACACTAGAATTTGTGTTGCCTGAACCAGATGGTTCTTTCTCGATTCCTAGGCTTTTTCAAACCTTTAAGTATTTAGTGAAAAATTCATAAATCAGTTTAATTTTCTATTATACAGTATTGTCAGAGCCATTGAATAAGTTAGATGATTATTTAAAGGTATTGCCTGTATTAGATAATTGACTTTTTTACAAATCAGCTTGATTAAATCAGTTAATCAGCTTACTGCTATACTTGTTTAATGTCTGTTGTGGTTCAAATTGATTGTTACTGTTGTCTGCTGCCCAAGAAGGCAGCCTGGATTCTACCGTCACTACGCTTTTCAGCTGTATGATGAGCAAGGGGTCAATGTGGGACTGCCCAGATGCAGGCATAGCCACCAGCAGCTGGCATGGCCTGGGGTGTCCCCTCCTTTCTGGGAAGCTCTGAGAGGTGCAGGAGGTGAAGAGAAAGCAGATCTCCTGGTATTGAAGCTGGGGGGGTCACAGCCAAGTCAGTTTTCCAGTCCAGACCGGGCTGCAGGGTAGGGAGGCTGATAAGAACCTGTGCCACCATGGGCCATTTTCTTCTGGAGGGAGAGGGAGAAAGGCTTGTCAGTACTTAAAACCCATGAGCTACCAAGGGGCTAGAAGGTAGAAAAAAGACACTTGTCCTGCCTTCAAGTTTATCTAATGTGTCTAAGACCTGAAAGATACAGTGTCTCTGCAGCGAATGTAATGGCTGGCAAAGCTCTACCAATGCATATCTAGCAGGACTTTTTGAACCAAAGTGAATATATTGAAGTAAAATATCCACTAGTACATTACCCAGACTTTTCTATTACTCATAGTGTTTGCTTGCCTCTTACCTTAGGTAATTTGGGGATGACAGTAGTCACCCAATTCTCCTGAACAGTTTGAATGGCTAGTCAGAGGAAAACACTACTCATGACTATGTATAAGGACTACATTCTTGACTAAGAATAAATTGGTGTCCATTGTGCACATGCTGTGAATTGTTCAGAGTGATACAATTGCTTACCATTTTCATTTTGAGTAATGACTTGTCTGACTTGTCTGTGTTTCAAAATAGCTGTGGAGAATCTAGATAGCTGGAAATTTAAAAACTGGAGATATTCAGATGGATATGCTGCTTTTCCTGGAGTATTTTGTACCAACAGTCTCTTTTTAGAAGTACTTGCACTTAGCTGGTAATAAAGATTAGTTGGGCAAGATGATCCTGGTTTTTCATTTGATGTGATCAGAGTTCATTGTAAGGGGAATATGATTCAATGTAACTTCAATTACTGTTTTCCCCAGCAAATAATGTATTAAAAATGCAAAGGAATGTTACATCAAGCGTAGATGTTCTCTTTTGCATTTTTTCTTTGCTGAATTATATCTTACTCAAACTGTTCAGAAAATCAGTTACGCTGATATGCTTTCTGTGTGACAGGCTGCAACTGAACCTCATTATTCATACAACATATCTATGTGATGTTACCAAATCTATTTATGCTGTATGCATTTTGCACTTAGGGATAGTTTGAATACTCTTATGAGCAAAAGTAAGCAGCTTGCAGTAGTAGAAGGCATGACAAAAAAATGGCTGGAGTCTACATATTCTTTCTTTGTGACACGGGGACCTTCTTTGATCCACTTTCAGGTTTTCCCTTGTCTCATCAATATGTACAAAGCAGGTGCTAAGTCAAAAAGCAGATACGCTCTGAGTTCTTTATAAATCACTCCTTTTACTTTGTAACAGGGAAAAAGTTAAATGAGGTTAGGAAAAGGTTCCTATCTTGACTGATTGGCAGAAAATGGCCATGCCTAGCTGTAATTGCTTATTGGATGTAATTCTGTTCAAAGCCATTGACTTGGCAAGACAGTCTTTCCAGACCCTGGGCTCTATTGTATTTCTTGTGTTGATGAGATGCAGTTTATAGCATGAATGAAGAGAACAGTATGTTGTTACAAGCCTAGTAAATATGGAGAAAAAGAAATCTAGAAGGTGTTGCTGGTGTATAATATGTGTTTAGGAATTGGGGAATGCGTGCTCTGTGATAATTCACATTCCTAATGTCCAGCTCTGTTTCCTAAATGGTCTCTGGAACACTATTTCACAAGTTGGAACTAACTTAAAAAATCGAGATATGAAATCAATCAGAAAAGGATGTCAGAATCACTTCAATTATGTCGGTGCTGTTGGATGCAGGACAGTTACTTCCTCCGTGCCTTGTCCTGTTTGCTTGCCTTGTAAGGTACACAGGTACATTCATTGACCTTTGGCAACTGATGCTGTAAATGTATCCACTGAGGGCAAATTCCAGTATATTCCTTCAGTGACAGTCACCTGCCTCTGATGCATTTTTTCTCTGGCATGGACTTCACTGTCCCTTCTTTTTTTTTGTCCCATCACAACCTGATGAAACTTTCTCCCTGAAACTTTGTTTGATTTTATTTCTAATTCTCAAGTGTGCAAAATGCACTGGGAATTAAATTACAAAGCTGATGTTACCTCATGTACTGCAAACTAGCTCCCTGAGGCATTTCATCACTGTGCACACTTGAGACTTTACAGTGTGGCAGCAGGGCTATAAAGTGCCTAAACAAAACATTATGCGTTATTAAAAACAAAATGAAGTAATAGTAGTAAAATAGGTTAAAGGAGAAAGAAACTCTTCCAGCCAGGTTTCTAGGGAGTGCTGCCAGGTGCTGCATATGCCTGGTGACATGCATTTGGCAAGTATGTCCTTGAGACCTGATGCACCGTGTAGGGAGGAGCAAGTATTCGCCTGTCGTTCATCCTGCCCACCAAGCAGTGCCGTTCTGCCGGCTGCTGCCCTCTGGAGGGGTCCGTGGCCGTGAAGCAGGAAGGCAGCTGGGGCACAGGTAAGCCTCAGGAATCACTTCTGGCATGAAACACCGTGCAAAAGAAGGTGTGGAGAAAGAGGAGGAGGGTACTTTGGACTCCTTTTGGCCTCTGAGTCCTTGCCCAGCTGAAACTGATCTCTGTGACACTAAGTTCTAGTCCTTTGTTAACATAATCTTATGCTCCATCTTCTCATTGCTCCTTCTGTGTGTTATGTTCATACACTACTATGCATCCCAAACACTAGTTTGTTGTTTCACGCATTTTCATTCTTTCTTGTGAAAGGAGTGGACTTTATTATGTTTGCTCCTGGAGTGTCTGTTTAGTATTTATTGAGAGAAGAAGAAAATAAAATTATTTCACAGACTTTTATTTTTCAGCTGTTTTTCTTTGCCTGAAAATAATAATTAAAACTTAGATTCAAGTGGACTAAAGGTATCCATAACGCCATGTTCACTTCTTTGAATGGTTTTAGGGAAAACAGTTGCAAAAAGTTAAGTTATTTCAGCATATAAAAAGGAAATCTAAATTTTAGAAAATGTTAATTAAATTGTAAGAGTTAAATGCTTCTCTTGTTCAAACCCAAAAGTTACTTGCACAACAATAATGCTTATACATTTATTCATCCTACATGCCACAGCTAGTTCTTTCCAGCTGATGCTTGTGGTGACTGCTTCAGCAAGAGAATAGTCTTATGTGAGAGCCTCTATATCTTCTGACTGTATGAGGAGATTTGGGTGAAGTTCAGGTGGCAGAAACTACTCCTGATGTTGGCAAATCTCCTGTCTGTGCAACTATTCAAATTGCATTGCAGAAAACAAAACTGAATGTTGAAATTGTTGGAATAGCAGATAAATCTGAAAGTTGGCCATACTAGTCCTCTCATCTTCCTAATTGGATATTTATGTGTCCTCATGGTATTCAAATGGCTCAGTCATCTGTGGTTATTTTCCCACAGCAGAGATATACTGCTGTTTTTACCAGATAAAACCTGAAGTAGGACTGCATGCAGGAAATTTGTTATGTCGCCGACGCTGAACCATATTTGTTCAGGTCCCTCGTCTACCACTTGGTGCTTTGTCTTCTCTCATGGAAGCTGTCTACCTGCCTTTTTGTTGTCAGCCATAACAGACAAGGAAATAAGGTGGATAATCAAAGTAGGGTCTAACTTCATGTATTTATTAATGTATTCTTCTTTTTCAGTGTTTCAAAATGCCTTGATGAGCTTCTTCTTCTTTATGCCAGCATTGTGCAGAAATTTAGGGTTTTTTTGCATGAGAAAACAGGGCAACAGGGAGATCCTGTGGTAGCAATCTCATCTTTGTATTGTGACACTTAGTGCTCATCACCACATAGGTCTTACTCAGAATAATACCTAATCAGGTACTAAGTGGCTGAGAGGTGCAATCGTCTGGGTATTCAAGATCCTGCTGAGAAGTCTATGTGTGGTGAAAGGCTTCTGTTCACTTTCCCAGCTGGTACGTTAGAGGGGTGAAGGCTTAAAAGCTGTCTGCTGTTGCTTACCTTTCCTGCTGTGGGAGCTGTGTTTAAGCCAAAAGAGCCCTGCTGTGGAGAATGTCATCTGGATTGAAAATAACAGCCTTGATTTGTCAGAGCTTTAGACCAGAACAGACAAGAGTGTAGAACTATTGTCTCTATCCTAAGATTAGAAGCATGGTATCTTGCAGCCCCTCGCTGCAAATAGTGATTCAGTAGAACTCAGCACCGTTATTCTGCTGTCAATGAATATGCTTGATGCTGATCTGCAAAATCCATCAGGGTAGGCTGTAAACAAAAATGTAAGAGTTTTGTAGATATTGGATGTAACCCAGCCAGCCCAATCCAGATTGTCTCTGCTGAACATTTATTGGTGATGTAAATCTTAGCCTTACTGACAAAGGGGATTTAGAGTGCAAAAACCCAAGTTGTTTCCTGAAGCTGTAATAAGTCACTGAGTAAGGAAACTCTTCTGCACTGACCCTTGTATGAGACTACTTATGGGTCATCAGTGGTTTGGTTAAGCTCATAAGAACATTTGTTTACACTGAGACTTTTACTATTTGTACCAAGAGGATGTTTAAATTTTCTTCAGTCTTAATGGGTACTGAAAGGTCTGGGATGTGTCTTTCAGCTGAAACAGACATTGAGTGCTACAAACCTTGAAAGTAATGCAGCTTCATGTTCTACTTGTTCAGGCCAACCTTGCCTGGCTATATGGCAGTTGTGAGAGTAGCTTGCTCCTCTGCTGTCTGTAGCGTTGCTGCGCACTCCTAATACTGCACACTGCTTTTGGGAGCTGGAGAAAACCTTTAGCCCAATTTTTGGAGTTGAGGAGAGGGCTACAAACAATTTTGCATAACAGGTCCACCAGTACCTCTCTGGAGACTGGGAACAATGTGATAAACAGAGGAGCAAGCTCTGGCTCAGCAAGGCTGGCTCAGATTCTGGCAGTGGCCAGGCTTTGTAGGAGTACAGACAATGCCCTTGACTTCTGCTATTAGTCACATCAATGTAAACCAGCAGGCATCAACAGGGTTAATAAGTGAAAACAGTAATGCAATCAAAAGTTGATTTAATTATCTATTAGCTCTAATTACGATGTTGTTGAGTGGCTTACTGGATTTCATATCAGAAGAATACTCGCAGTAATATATAAAAATATATATTTGTTTACCCCAAGGTAAGATGTAGGAGGTGCATGTGCGTATATATGCATTTTAAATGGACTGAAAATCCTGCTAGCAAAACAAAAATATACAGGTGAAACTACACGCTGAAGAGTCAAGACTGGAGGTTCTGCTTCCATAAAGTCAGGGCTGTCATATATTATGGGAGGTGGGATGCAACTGAACCAAAATGTTGGGTTTACAGTTCATTAGAAGTCTTGGTGAAATGAGCAGCTCACACTGAGCCATCTGAAAAAGTTTTTGTTTCTAGAATACTTTGAACCCCAGCTACAATGTTGAGGAGAGACAGCTGGAGGGAGCTGGGATTGGGAAAAAAAACTCTCTGTTTTCTCTTTTGGTACTTGCCCCGAATTATGAGAGCTGGGGACAGTTGCTGTTTCAAGAAGATTTCTATTTGGCAAAGACATATGGTCTCCTGACACATCTATAACTAGGCTTGCAGTAAGCTCTTTCACACATTTACCCATTCCTTCTTTGGTTAGATGATTTCCGGCAGCACACTTGACAGCTGTAAATGTAAGGGTTCTGCACATCTCCCCCCGGAGCAGACCTGTGAGCCGTGTGAGCAGGTCTGGGCACAGATATGCACAGCTAGCTGATTCTTGTTTATTCTGACTAGAAGAATGTAAAAAATGTGCTGGCTTTCAAGGGTCAGAGGCTAAAATATGGATATGTTTATTGCATATTTTGGTTGTCCTTTTAATAGACAGTTTGACACATTCTTTCGGTGAACTTTCCAGAAGACAGATAGCTCAAAATGGGAACAGGAGAAATCGCTCCTGTCAGGATTCCCATACATATAATTACCTTCAGGTGTCAAATGTACTTAGTGACTGTTGATTTTAATATTTTTTGCTGTTCAGACATTTATGACTTGTTGTCAATGAGGTATTTAATTTTATTAATGTGGACATTCTTAAAGGGAGGACATGAAAGATGAGTAGTTTCAGACTTTACTTTCCCTTATTAAATGGCCGGTATCACACTGTAGATAATTGTTTTGCAGACATGCTTCCGATCCACTTTTTCAGTCAGCTATGTGGAGGGATGTCTAGATCTTCTTGCACAACTAAAGCACTGAAAGCTCTTCCTAAGTCTTTCCTTCTGTGTGTTATAGCTAGATCGTTATGAAAAGCTGTTTTGAGCTCCTTTGTTCCTTTGCTTTTACTTTGTGTGTGATATTCTTAACTGTTTTAGAAGCTATTAAATCAGCTAATGTACCAGAGTGCAAAAATAGTGGCAGAATGGGCATCTTAAAATTGCTAGCCTGGAAATGTAATTGTCAATACATATTACTTTGCATTCAAATTAATACTTACATTTTTTTACAGCAGCAACTAATGGAAGGGTAAAAATATTGTAGTCAGAAACCAAAAATCCCATAATACGGAAAACATGATATGAAATCTGTTTTGAATATATCTGGCTTTAACTTTTCCCGATGACTGGGAATGTAAATCATGTACTGAAAAAAATGGTAGAGATGATGTAGTCAGTTGGAGAAAGGAAAGTGGGTGTTTTATTATGAATTGATGTATTTAGATAAAATCACTCAAAACAACAGTAAAAAAGAATTAAAATTATTTTTTGTGTCATATGCAGCCAACTGTTAATAATTTAATTAAGCCTTAGATAGCCTTTTGCTGGTCTAGGACTGCTGCAATGATACAGCTCTTCTTTTTCAGTCATAAAGTGTGACTGGTTCTCTATATCCAAGGAGGTCAGCATTTTTTTAGCCTGTATGAATGCAGTCTCAACATGACAGAAGGAGAATATTCAAGCTAATTACAAGAGGAATTACTGGTTTTGTTCATATAGGAAGCTCTTTAATATTTGGAAGAGTGGTTTAATGATGTGTTCTGGCATTCATTCTGCAGTGCACCATCTCGGACAGGAAGAAAAAATAAGACCTCAGTTGGCATTTTTGCCTAAGGGCTGCTGAGAGCTGATTATTCTTCTAATCAGAACCATCACAATCAAGGCAGACAATTAGCTAGGTTAGGTCTCTGCTGATTTCTCCTGTGGCTCTAAGCATCAGATGGCCTTGAGCACTCTTGAATCCTATCAACAAGTATTTGAGTAATACCTGTTTTGCTCCACCTGTTGTCATTAAGACCTTCTCTTCTTCTATTGAAGTGCTAGGTTGTGTTCATGCTTATTTGAATTACTCTGATTCCAGAAAGCATGAACTGTGTTCAAAAGAGAAAGCTTACCTAAGCAATAAATGGAATTTTAGTTCCTAGTGTGTAGCATGAAATTGTGGACATTATTTTGGTATACCATGCATATTGTGAATGTGTACCTAATTCTGTATTTCTATCAGTAATATTTATTTTCATACATAAACCCATATATTTAAACAGTCAGCTATGTAATCAAATATACAACTTGAGGATGTCATGGAGTGAGCCTTTGTGTTTTTAAATGGCAATATGCTCCTACTACCTGCAGCCTGCTTCAGTCATTAATTCTGTTTTTTCTGTATTATTTTTGTACACAGCTGATGCTTTTCGGCTTAGCCAGAGGTTGTCTGCCGAAGTGGTCTACTTGTTATCTAAATTAATACTAATAATGTAGATTTCTTAATATTTCTGTAACATAAAAAAAGAGTATGGAGTAACAAAAAGGGTTTAAGATTCACATTTTAATTTCAGAATACAGATTCTTTCCATTATTAATGAAGATAAGAATTAATTCTTGAGACAGTCTGGGAGTTTTACACCATTTAAAATTTATTTTTTAAAGTAATTAGTCACGTCAAGGTGATTCTTTTCTGTACTCGTTGATGGAAGACATCAGGTTACTAAGTGGTTGTTTTGTAGCTATGTGAAATTGCGGCTGCTGCCGTTTAATAAAATTTTGGAAACATTTTTTTTCCGTGGTAAACAGCAGAATGAAGATTATTGAGTTCTATACATTTTGAAGAATTTAAATAGCAATGTTCAGCAGATAAAAAATATCTAATTTTAAGACCATAGAAATGACAAAACAATGTCTAGCTAATCAACCCCAACATATTAAGAAGTATCTCTGTTGTGCTGCACCAGAAAATTATCTCTGTATTTCAGGTTCAGAAGTTTAAAGTAATTGATTTTGAGAGGAAGAACAGGTTTCAATTAGCCTTTACACAAATTTACTCATTTGTAGTGCATTAACAAGAGAGAATATTCCATACCTCATGTGTTACTAGCGCACTCATTTGAACAGTCTGTGGTCAAATGCACAGCATTTGAACAAATACAAATACAGATACACAGCACACACACACACACACAGAGCTGATACTAACCAGTGGAGTTTCAGTAGTGTTTTTAGTTCTTTGCTGCCGGAGTATTTAATCAAGAGCATCATCTCAGCATATAAAAGCAAGAAAATTACATGGCTGAATCGAATTAATGTTTGAGCACACAGGAATTATGTGATGCCACCTACACTCAGATTACTGGTAAAGATCAATGATAGTGTATTGATAAAGTCTCAGATCGTTTCTTATCTTGCTTAGTGTGGAGATAGTGGTGGTAATGTCATGACCTTCTAATGGACCGAAGAACCGTATTTAAAATGTTAATCCCAGTAAGAACTTTTTTTTTTCTGCTATAAAAGGTGCCCACTCATTAAAGTAAAAGCTTTTTAACTCTTTCCCTCTGTGGATTAAGAGTCAAGTATTGACCACTGAGATATCTGTAGTTCAGTTTCCCGGAGATAGAGTAATTAAATGAAAGGTTTAAGAGGAATTACTGTAATAATATTGGTAATAAATGATTCTCAGTATGAAGTTCTTCATTATCATGTTTCATATCATAAAATGCTGTGTTCACACATTCTTCTTTGGCTGGGGTAGTTTTCCTCTGACATTAGCACAATAATGAATAATTTTACATTTAGTCCATGCAGATTCACTGCTTAGTTGAGTGCCTTCTGTACAGTTAGGCCTCATTTCAGGAAAGTATTTAACCATTTACCTAAATCCTTTGGCTTTGTGTGTGCTTAATTCTAAAGCATCAGTTTAATTGCTTTCTTGAACAGAGCTGCTTATTAGAATAGAGGGCCTTAATAGTCATGTCTGTAACCTTTAGGAACCTTGGAGTTACTGTGTCATGATGTATTTTTTACATCAGTCATAGCCATTATTTAAATGAAGAATAAATTTTAATGCGTTGTTACTCAGACTATTCTGTGGTCTAACAAAAGATCTCTTAGCATATATTTAAGGGCATTCAAATGCCATAGTTAAAAAATGCCAAGATGTAAATAAGGAGGAAAATGCAGTAAAAAGCTCAGAATGCTTGATCATTAACAGAACTAAGCAAAGGCAAAATGACTCAAATGAAATGGCAAAAAACCCAGTTTTAAACAGCTTGTTTCAACAACTCATCAAAACCAGTATTGTAGTTTACCAAAAGGCAGTAAATTTTTTTGTTGGCTTATTTCTTTTTGTAGTTCAAAGAATGGTTAGCCTTTTTAAAAAGGATTTCTAAAGTTCAGGCTGCTTTGTTATTTTGATATGAAAGCTAATGCAGATAGATGCATTATTATACTTAAGTTAGAGTCTTAATAAATTAAAACTTATTTATAATATTTTTTAAATCGTGATTTTTATTTAATTTGACATCTTTAATGTACAAAATAATTAGGATTGTTTTTCCCCTACTTAATCTATGAAGAGAAAAGTTAGGAAACAAAAGAAAGTGACCTCCATCTGCAGCATGTTATTTGCAAATTTGCTGAATTCCAAAGATCTCAATTGCCTGTGGCTCCTTAAATTATGTGGGGAAGGCATAATTTAAAAGATTTTTTTATTTGAGAGAAAGAATTGGGGTTCTCTACACGTTTATTGCCATGTGGTGGAAAAAGCTGGTGTAAACCAAGTTTGGTTATGTTTTCTTTGCAGTCAACATTCTTGCAATACATTTTTGTACTTAGATAACCTTTCGGCAACCTAAAGAGAAAGCTTGAACAAAAGAAGAGTGTTCCTGACGAAATAGGTTATGAAGTGTGCACCCTTAAAAGCACGGACAGTTGGACAATATAAAAGCCTAAGATGTCTTTGAAGTGTGGTACAGGATTTTTCAGTTGCATTTTTTCGTTATGAGTCAAAATGTACAAGAAGAAAGGACAAATTTTGAGGTCTGAATTAAGTTTCAGTTAATTCTTAGCTACTTATATTGCAGACAGTAGAAAACTACATCATTTATCTAGGATTTTTTTTTATGTGGAAGAATCTGGAGACCTGGTGAGATGCATATATATAGATTATAATGCATACATAGAGATTATAAATTATTCTTTTACATAAGCTCTTTATTTTGATGAAAATTATGATCTGGATGGTTTGAGATAGCAGAAAACAAGATTTGCATTTTTTGTAATGAGTAAATTTCTCTTCAAAAAGGAATCTTATCTCTGAGTGGTTCAGGAAGAAGATTCTTTCCTCTGACTGTTGCAGGTAGCAAAGATGAAAATGGTCAAATGTTAATAATTTGAGCAATGATTATGAATTACTCTTGAAGAGTGCACCATCACAGATAAAAAATTACTTTCTTTACTATGAAAATTATGGTACGATTTGAATGTCTGATAGAAATTGTCAGGTCTCAGACCCAGAAATGCATAGGAGCAGATACTTTTCTGTTTGGCAACCAAGCTGTGCCACTCACATATTTAGACTGTAAAGTCATTACAGACTGTAGTTTATTGATCTTCAAGACAACTAGACCAACTGATTAAAAAAATGCATTATTTTTGTTAAGCACGAAGAGCCCAAACCTCTGACTATGCAAAAGATGGCTATTGTGAGACTATGCTAAGGGGAAATTACTTACTTAATGTGGTATTGATATTTTCTGTTGGCCAGTGTTGGGAAAGCTTTGTTGGTCTAGATGTCAGTTTCTCTGGCCCAGCATGACTGCTCTCTAGCTTTTCACGTTGATGTGCTCTAACTGGGATTTTGCCCACACAAGTAGCCTAAATTCTATCTGATGTTGCTTAGCACCGGATTATGTTTATGCCCCAACTCTCAAATTGAGCTATGAACAGTTAATTATTGACTTTTAGACTTTGTTTTGTTTCTTTAATGCTGAATTAGTATTTTAGAGTAAGAATGAAAGGAAGAAATAGTTTGTATGCTCAGTAAAGAATTTTTAACATCTGAGGAAGAATGTAAAGGCTTCCCAGTAGACAGGAATGGTTTTTCCGTACCTGTGCAGTCCCTTCTTCACACCTGCCATCTGGAGCCCTTAAAATAAATAAGACGAAGAAGGGAGGTGCAGGAAAAGAAACCTTTAGTTTAATTTTGCTATGATACTCTCTGCTTTTTATCGTAATGCTGTCTGCACTTTGAAAAATAGTTACAATATTTGAGGCAGACAAGATCATAATTCAGTTGTGAATGATACAATTTCACTACAGGTTGAAGATTGGAATTCATTTAAGATTAATTTGGAAATAGTTTTAAGAAAAATGCAACAGGGAAATTAAGAAAATAGCTCCAGTTTTACCTCTCTGAAATGTCTGATTGATCTGAAACTAGTTAATTTTTTCTTTTTTCTCCTATGTCAGTAACTTACACATATATAAAAAAGTAAATGAGCAGGTTTTGCACATTTTATCAATTCAGTCTTTACTTATACATATTGAAAGACTGTTCCTGTCACTCTTGAAGGAGTAAGAATTCCAAAACTCTTTAACAGGAACCATGTTATGGGAGCTTCATAATTTGAAAAGAGATGGGAGGAATAATATGAAGTCTGCATTAAATTCTGTGGTTTGTCAGTCTTATTCAGTCAAAAAAAATTATTGCACATCAGAACATAATCTCTGTAATTTCTTGGGTGTTTTTAAAGACCAGTGGCATTGTATAATGCAAAGCTTTTCAGATCATATTTGTAAAGAAAGAAACTGATTTAGATCCGTACCTATCTTGTCCGTATGATATACAAAGATAAATATGTCTAGGTGAAAAATTCTTTTAAGCTCTATAGTTCAGAGACAATATGCATCAAGAGTAAGCCTGATGGAAAATTCTATGGTCCATATGCTGTCTTTAGAAGAATTTATAGGAATGAAAATGAAATAATTCTACCATTGATAATAGTTGTGCTTCTCGGTGCTCCTACAGTCTGCAATTTGAAACTCCAGTTGTTCCTTTGCTGGCTTGCCCAACGCATAAGAGAGAAACTAATACGGAAGGGTAAAAAGAAGAAAGTTAAATTACTATATTTCTCTATAGCACTTCCTATAAAACGCCATTTCCATGTCAAGAAAGAATATACTTTTCCTTTGGGTCTCTTAAATAGACACAAGACAAT
Source organism: Acridotheres tristis (assembly GCA_037013685.1). Classification (NCBI taxonomy): domain Eukaryota; kingdom Metazoa; phylum Chordata; class Aves; order Passeriformes; family Sturnidae; genus Acridotheres; species Acridotheres tristis. The sequence goes on from CM072919.1 coordinate 14,717,637, forward strand.
TATACAGTAAAAAAAAGTTCATTGATCAAAGTCCACTTTCTGGATAGCAAATTGTCTCCTAATAAATTTATGTACTCACTAGCTATTCTAACTTGGGTTTTATGTTAGTAAGTTCATAATGTATTTGAATGTATAGGTTATTCATGTTAATAGCAAGTTATTTGCTTATGTTCCTGGGTCTGTTTGTAGTGGTTTGTGATGTTTTGGGGGCTTTTTTGTCTTCTGTATTCTGCTCACCCTATTTTATATGATGTCTGGATTAATTCACTTTAGCTAAAGGATGGGGATTATGACCAGAGCTTGTTAAAATATACACAGTTTATTAAGCATAAAAATACTGTGAAACATCTCGAGGGTTAGTTTCATTTTACACTCTTGCGTATTGGGAAATTAAATTGTATATTTTACAAGTTGCAAGTTATTAGGGAGTCTGAGTTGCCAAATTCTAATTTGATCATAAAATATTTTAAAATTCATTGTGTCTTCAGATTGTGAGATTAATAATAAACACCTACAACTTAATGTCAGAGAAAAAGCATTTCTGTACTAAAGCAAGTGTGGGTATATGCAACAGACAAGCAGTTTTATCAAAATGTATGTTTCTTCTCAAATGCTGTCTATATATATTGACGGGTGGAAATTGGTGCAGGTTTTTTTTTTCCCCTAGGAGTATGAAAGAGATGGAGATTTCAGTTTATACAAGTTAACCATTACTCTGCTTTTTATATGTTAGTGGGAAAGAAAATTTGTGAAGCTGACTTGGAGTATATATACTTCCTTATGGAAGCTGACTGCCGTTTATCTCAATTATTCCGTGTGCAGGTCAACATGCTTGTTGGGCAAATGTTCTTTTCTTTCATTTTGTGAGTGTGAGAAGCAAGACCTTTCTGCAGATAGGGCATTGTTCTCCATATCCATTAACAAATGTCAGCACACGCCTTAGGCAGGGTTAGCAAATACCACCCACAGAATCACATTCCATCAAGGCTGATAGACTGTCTTCTGGGTCAGACGCATGGTCAACACATGTTGCTAGAGTCCAGTTCAGACACTTCAGTAGTATTCCTACCTGTGGGATTTTTCTTTTATTAATTTTATTTTGGGGTTTTTTTAAATAATTTAAACTCTTAAAATGTTATTTTCTCCCAAATGTGATTGATAATAGAGTATGTGTCAGCACAGCAGAGCTCAGATAAAACTTATTTGTTTCTTTTAAGAAAGGTATGTAAACAAATGAATTAGCAAACTGCAGTTTTTCTGGTATTAGGCAAGAGGTGGCTGAGATAGGTTTTGTATTTTCAAGCAAAATCATGGAATAAAAGATAAAGCTGACATCTTGTATGTGGTTAGTGCCTAAAGCAGACAAATGTAGATCAGGCGTGCAGGATATTGATGACCACATTTAAAAATATGTGGGCAGTAATTATCAGATCTCCTTATTCCACCTCAGATAAAGTGGGATAAATATTGCTGGTGAACTACAGAAGAGTACTAATGTGAGCACAAATAATGAGCTTGTATCTATAAATGAATTTAACAAAGAGACTGGCTTCAAGCCAGATATTTTGGTTTCAAAGTGTAATTAGAGGCTACAAAAACAGGGGCTACCTTTAGTATCTTGTTGGGTGTGGTACCTTTCAGCTAATGTTACTAGGCTTCAACACTGAAGTTTGTTTTGTACATGATGTTTTTTCTGAATGATGCCTTTGACAGAACAGTAGCTCTTCTTTTACCTTTGCCTCCTTTCTCTCTTCATCCATCTTTGCAAGTTAAATGCCCACAGCGATGGAAAATAAATAGTCAGGTAGAGACTGTAGACAGGGGGCTTGAAGCGATCAGAATTGGGACAGCTGGGAAATGAGAGCTTGACCTCATTAAGAACAGAGCTGTGACATTTTGCACCCCATTGTAACCCTTACCATCAACAACATGACTGTTGTTGCCCCCCCTGATGCAATGAGTTCTTCACAAGTTGCAGCAAAAGAGAAATTAATAGAGATCTGGTGAAAGTCATGTGTGCCAGCTTTGAAGGAATTTTACAAAAGCAGAGTCTGAGGAAACAGTTTTAATAAACCACATGAAGAAAGTCCAGCTCTTTGATTAGGAGATGCAGAATGATGTGAAGTGGTAAGGCTGCTGCAGTAATTGAGAATCTCTGGAGTACTCAGATTTATAGGTGGGAAATAAATGTTGATTTGTTAATTCTCTTCCTCATACCTACTCATGGAAGAGTAATTACTTTCTATATTTTAATGTTTGTATTATCATTGAGTCTATCTCTTTCTGCAGTGATAGCTATAAAAACTCAATACAGGACCCAACTCTACAGAAGGAGTTATGAGTGTAAGGGGAAGTTATTAACCATAAGTTAATAATAAGTTAATATAAGTTAACAGACAATAAATGGAGTAAACACATTTCTGTAGAATAATAGAATATTATTTAAATAATGAAAATAAATAAAATATGTGTCTCTAAATTGTCACTGTTAACCATTATGATGCAACTGAAATTTTCATTAACCATTAGAACCAGGTAAAAAGGTATTTCAGGTTTCTCAGGTTAATAGAATTAACACAAGATATGTAATTCAAATAACTTTTACATTTTAAATAGGACATCTCCCTTTCTCATTAAAACCTCCTCCTTCCCTCCTGTGTTTTGCAGTCATTTTTTGCCGTGATTCTTGTAGAAGACTCCTGGTTATAGGCTTGCTTTGTTTTGCAAACAACATGTTTCTACTAAGGCACTTTAGGAAGTTTTTAACAATCAAGCCTTATTAAATAGAAAAAAAAGAATGAAAAATTTAACATTTTTTCTGTTCAGAAACGTAAGACTTTTATCATACTGGTTTTGAGGTTTCTTGGTTCTGGAAATTAAGAGAATTAAAAGTTTATAAGTGGTCACCTGCTGCATAGCCATAAACTTCAATAGTATGTGAAAAATTAAGTTTGAGAAAATGAAGCTTGATCAGTTATTTTACCAGTGTTGTAAACCTTGGCCTGGCTTATCTAAGAAGTTTCCAGATCAATTGCTGATGTAGAAGTAGGTGCTTGTGACATTTCAAAAGGTCTAGTTTTTTAATCAGCACAGAATAAAAATAATTTTCACTTTTTTTTTTTTTCGTATTTCTTTAGTTCTTCCCGAACATTCTATGACTCTTCTGAGTTACTCAGTGTTTAACAAGATTTTTTCTTTGAAAACCTGAATGCTAGGTCAAACTGATTTGTTTAATGGTTTTTGCCATGTTCTAGTCCCTATAGTAAATCACTTATTTTTCTCCATTAAATAGACAGCATGAAGAACCAGGTACAATGGTAGTTTAATGAGAATAAATAAAGAACCCTGTTCTTTAACAAGAAAAAAAACCAGCCTTATATCAGGAAGGCACGTCTCTCTTGTACTATTAGCTGGTAAGAAGGGGTAAAGGCAGGAAATTCTGTAGGAAGACAAGCCACATAAACCTGATGTGTTTTCTCATGAAGTCCATCTTAATGCAGCTCACTTCTTTCTGATTTTTGCTTTTGGACCCACCCAAGTAATGTGAAAAATCTCCCAGATAAGGGGAACACAGCAATATTAAAAGGGAAGGTGGATTTCCCACAGACACCAATGAAGTGAAATGCAGGGTGATCACTTGTCTCTTTCAAGATGCTTGCAGCTGGCTGTGAAACAGTAATCTGAAGTCTGATTCTTCTCAGCTGTATAATTATGATGGAAGGGAGCCAGATGAAGGCAGAGACCTGGGCACAACCTTTTGGGAGGCTTTTTTCGGCAGACTGGGTGGGAGAGTAGAAGGAAGGGTACAAATAATAAGTTTCTCTGCCTGATTGATAATGAACTAGTAATAAGTGGCCTTATTATAGTAATAAGTTTCCCATGGAAGCCTGGCGATTGCAGAGAAGCTTTAGCCAAGTGTGTGTGACCACATCTTATTTTGATCAGCTGTAGCACAGCAAAGCTGTGTAATTATCATAATCTAACAACAATTAGCCTGGCATCCTTTCCCAGTATTTAATTACTCCAATAAATGCTAATTGAATAGAGGACTTAATGACAAGACAATAAGTTTCTTTCTGCATTGTGTATTTAGCTTGCAGTCTTTTCTAGGCATAATTTTGAATACTGTTCTATTGAACAACAGCCCTGATTTTGTGTCCTAACACAGTGTTTTTTCAAAGTGTCTTGAACTTGTTTTAACTTGTGAAACTGTAACCTGAGGACTGAAAGGTCATGGACTGCTTCTTTATATTAGAGGGGTTTTTTGTTTGCTTGCTCAGGGTAGCAATATCCTGCTAGAGATCTAAAATGTCAATGGCTTGCTACTGTTAGCAAACACACTTCTCTTAGCATCTGGAAAATGTTGAATTTTCTTTTGGTTTGAATAGAGCTAAAATTAAAATAGCTCTTTGATTGCTTCATTGTTTGTGCATCAGAATCATTGTTGATGTCAGCAGAGCTATGGGAACAGAGTTTATGAAATGTTGTGACAAAAGCCAGTAAAAAGAGCAGAAAAGCATTAAAGAGGTTATTTTTCCATAGCACAGAAATAGCATCTTTAAAATTATCTGCAGTAAAATGGTACACGTAATCCCACAACCCCTCAGATAATTAACAACCACAAGATTTCCCCCATCACACTTAAAGCTGTTAAGTTGGTTGAAATGAAGGGGCTTGAAGTGTGTAAAAGAATAATAAGGCACAAGTTATGCTGTTATGTTCCAGTCACAGCATGTAAGTAGAGCTTGGAATAGTCCTAATGCACTACAGTTGCCATCTAAACACAGACGCTATGGGAAAGCTCAGTGCCATGGAATGGTGAATAACTACATCGTGACATCCTAAGAGCAACTAAAATATTGTCCTTTTAAATGATGTTAGCAGTTTCCAGAAAATGTTCGGGTTTTGTGTATTGTGTGTGAAAATAACTGCCAATACTCATCTCACTGTTAATAATAAATAGCAAATAGTTTCATAAGCAGTTGACAAAAAAATTTCAATCTATTTCTATATTTTTCCAGTTCAAGTTTTCCTGTGCCTAGAGCATTTGTAAGAGGTGTTTCTGTTGTCTAATAATATTTAACCTACTTGAGATTCAGCCTTTGTTTGCATACCTATGGGATCTTCTCACCTGGCCTGCTTTTTTCATGGTATTTGTAGGAATGGACTTCTCTCTGAAAGGTCAGTCTCCATTAAATTTAATTAAAAAGTGGCTTAGCCTCCATGAGAGTAAAAACGGAGCAGTTGAGTGACCAGCATTCATAGGGGTATGCACATGCTGCTGACAGAAGCCTTTTTCCTTAGGAAACAGAGCAAGTAACATTTTGCTGTGCTGTTCTGAAGAACTGTGGGTAACTGCAGTTTGTATTTACCCCAAGAATATATCAGTTTGGTGAATTTTGTTGTTGTTTTACATTTCAGGTTATCATTTGAGAAAAAAGGTGACAGGGGTAAGGCATTTGGCAGTGTCCTCTGCACATTCGTGTCAGTAGGCTGTGGAGGCACCAGGCATCAGTATAGGGGCTATTGCATCTGATCACTTCCAACTGAAGACCAGAATTTCATAATTTGTTGTCATAGCAGTCATTTGGAGTAATTTTTGTTTCACAGTGAAGCCTTGCTTCATGCATTTGACAGAACAGATTCCAAATAAAGAAAGGTTGATACAGTAAAAGGCAAATTTTCCAGTACACTTATCTTGAAGTAGAGCATCTGGTGTGTTGATTTTAGAGGAAGGGCAATAGAATATAACTAATAGGATTTTTAGGGGAAGTAGCAAGCAGAAGCTATTGCAATTTTTTATCTATCTAAAAGAACAATTAGTGTTTATGCTGTTCTTAAACTAGATTTTTGTAGCGTTTATTCCACAGAAGAAAGAGAGAAACCGAACAAAATTGTTACTTTGTTTTTTAAATATCTGTTTAAATAAATTGTTACTTTTTCCAGTGACCAGCAAAGTTATTAAGTTCAAGATGAGTCACTTAGGCTCCAGAACTTAAAATTATGAAGAAAAGCATGCACACAGACCATGTACTTTCCCTTTGTTAATGGATAAAAAGAATACAGAAGGCACTAATTATTTACAAAATGTTTTGCTCGTCTTGTTTTTCTGTGGTTAAAATAGCCGTGAAGCTCTGTCTCTGCATCCTGAATAACCGGATGTTTCATCAGTAGTACTTTAGCACAGAAATATTCCTCTGACAGGCTTTGCTGGAAGCAGTGTTCAAGTTTTGTGTAGCAAGCTGATATTTGTTGGTTATGGAAATATTAGGTATAGAAACTACTTAATTGTCTGTCTTCAAAATGGCTTTTATAATGCTACTGCCTAGTAGCTGGCTTTGTAGTGTGCATCTTCCCAAGAAACTGTTTGCATGCCACCTGACAAAAACCAAAGATTAATTATGTTAGCAGTGTTTTGCTGTGTGTAAGCTAGAGTGCATGGACATTATTTGAGAAAAGGTGTGTAGATTCTGTCAGGTTTTTGGAGAAGCCTTTTTGGTTAGTTTCTACCACAACACCATATTCTGTTATGCAAAATCTAGACAAAGCTGGTTTGTTCCTAAATTACGGATCCTATTAACCACATGGTTCCAAAAGACATGGGAGTTTAGGTGAGGACCTGCCAGAACAGAATGAAGACCTAATTGGGAAAAGAGAAAGTATAGCAGTAACATACTAGGAAGTTTTCTGTTTGGAATGGGACTGGAAAAGGAAAGGACATCTGCTGTTCCTGTCGTATCTCCAAATATGTCTGTTAATAGACTCCATCTTTCCTTTACACATTTCAATCTTCAGTGTGTGTAAATGGCTAAATGTTGATCAGTGCTTTAATTCGAAATTGAATTTTTGTTTCACCTGACTAAGTCAGAGTTTTTCAGCCTATAAATGTTAAGTGTTTTCCACTCAAATATGGTTTTAAATTCTTGGAAGCGTGTTTGTGAAGTGTTTCCTTTAACGTGCTGGTTGTAGCTGGAGAAACACAAATGGTCTCAGCTCACTCTAACAGAAAATTTGGAGATGTAGCCTCTTTTGGAAACAAAAAACTAGTTCTGCATCTCTTTAGCATATCTGCTGTGTTTTTGGTTACTGACTTCTTTAGGATATGGCAAGACGGGAAATAAATACCTGCTCTCTCTCTCTCTCTCTGATTCATAGTTGGTTAATAACCTGGAGTAAAGAGACTTCACTCAGAGCTGCTTGATAAAATACCTTGGTACATATTTTCCCTGGAGGAGTTTCACTCCTGTGCCAACAATATCGGCTAAAGGCCAGTTTAGATCACTTAAAATATGCACAATCTCCTTCCCTTTTTAGATTTTCAAATGTAAACGCTTCCTACCTGTGGCAGATGACTGATGAATGAAACTGTTGCCAAAACAGGGGAACAGGGAGGAAAGGACACTGGGATAAAAAGGACTTGATGGTGTGCTTCATTCTCAGACCTGCTTTGCAGGCAGCACTTCAGAGTCTGGGTTGTGCTGGATTGAATGAAGACACTCAACTGTTTCAACACTTAGGAAAAAAGAAATAACAAGGAATTTACTAAAATACCAGTGATCAAAAAGGATGGTTACATTGTGGTTTTGGTTATTTAACAAGAACACAGAGGGAAACTTTGCTAAAAGGGAGTCAGATGAGGTTTGATTTTTCTTTTTCTGCACCATCTCACTAATGCAGATTACAAGTTTGATTTCATTGCTGAATTGGAATCAAGGTGTGATCACACATTTAGTTGTCTGTCTCCCTGTACGTATCATCTCCATTATTGTCGGCTGTGCAGTTGGATTTTTCTCTTCAAATTCAGCTATTTACAGTACAGACACTGTCTGGGAAAGGTCTCTCTAGACTCTGCTTTTGGTTAAAGGAGAGAATTAGCTGCTCCTGAAAGTGTGAGCCATCTTATTACAGTAGTAAAGAGGCTGTATGGATTGAACATCAGAAGTTCCTATTGCTCTCCGCTGACTTTTAAAATAATATAGAAAAGCAGTTCATATAAAATCTTTTGTGTTGTAAAAGTCTAATGCTAGAGAGGGTCAGTCTGTTGACTGTATTACATAAGTATAATTCTGGAAGCATGTAGTTTGTGTCACAGAACTGTAACTGGGCATTATGGTGAAGGCACAGGCTGATAAAAGAGGTAACCTTGAGAATCTCCTAAGAAAACAGAATTGTTTTTCACCTACATAGTTGAAAAAAAACCCCAAACTGTCCACACACAAACACAGTTATATATAAGTATGTATCAATTTTTATTTACTAGAACTGTAATTGAAAAAATAAATAGAGATATTATTGCCTGAATGCGTCTTTTCTATTTGTATCTTACACTCTTTTTCATTGCCTGTAAGAAAAGCATACTGTTAACTGATTCAGAGAACAGATGCCAATTTAAAAACAATAAATTTTTGCAGATGTGTTAAGACATTATCTGTTCAGGTGACAGATTTTGAAAGCACTGGAGTACAAAAATATGTATCTTGACCAACAATTTTGATCAACGTAAATTCTCCTGGAAGAACCTTGGTTAAAAAAGGCTTTTCCATGTTACAGAGTGGAACTGTGAGGCTGTGCACTGACTGAAATTATACAGATCTATCATTTTTTGATGTGTATTCAGTTTTTCCCCTTTAAAAACTATTTTATTGAAGCTAAATTATTGTAGGGATATGAAAAGGTGTCGTTTGCTCTGAATTTATCCTTGGAGGGCCAGAAAATCATTGCTTTTTCTCTGAAATTAGACAGAAGGATCCAGATGGCAGATTTCAAGCCCATCAGGTGTTTAAAATATGCCCCTCAGCTAAAAAGAAGTATTATAGTTAAATCTGTCATGGCCTTTTTATTGCTCTGTGGTACACTTGACAACTGCAGCTGTGAAAGAGAGAAGCTGCAAGTAGCCCAGTCAGCCTGAAGTGGAGTAGGTCAGTGGTTGGTTTCTTTAGCTGCCCCAGGGAGTTTAATAAATGCACAGACCTGGTTTATCGAATTGTTAAATCCATCATGGTATAAGCTCTCATGAAGGCAGTGAATTTGTCCCCATAGTTTCTTCCAGACACTATGGCAGGCATTAGAAAAGTAACGTAAGCAAAACATGCAGGGGAGAAACAAGGAAATCCTCCCCACCCCCAACAAACAAGAATCCCACATCTCTAAGGAGTCATCAGTAATAATAACAGCAATAATAAAATGCATCTGGGTTGGTGCCTTGCACTGCATTTCTCAGCTGGCACTCATTCAGATCTGTCACATTAGGCTGAGTGCTGATAATTTGTATCCCAGAATCCTTTTATCTGAACAGAGCAACATTTTAATGTGCTTTTGGCAAAGGAGAAGCACTGCTTTTCAAGTCTTTTTAAAAAGCGATACAGACTTTTCTTTGCATCTTGACAAACTGTTGCTTATTACGACGAAAGAGTAACCTGTTTGTATTCTTGTAGTAACTATAAGTACATCAGCTTTCAGCACAGGGGTGATTACTGTGCAATTCAGAGAAAAGGATATGTTTGGGTTATTTATTTGCATGCATATGCAGATGTTTATACAGACACTGATTTGGGAAAGCTGATACAGTTTCGGTTTCTTTGGTTCTTTTTTCTTTCTTCAATAAAAAAACCCTCAGCCAAACAAGACAGATACTTTCTTTGTTTATTATTTGATAAACCATAGAGAAAGATAGCCTATAAATGGGTGGGTGATAGCAACAAGCTTACTTTGTAAAAAAGTAGAGCGAAACCTTTATCCAAAAGGTTGTATGGTCATATTACTGCATAATAAGTCTCTGATAGCTCGAATTGTAAGGGTCATTTTTGAGAGGGAATGTGCATGGCTGGAGTGAAATGAAGTGCCATTAGAGATGCCCTTTCGTATGAGAATGTCACCCTGCAGCAGGGTCATCCTGAGATAACTGTGCTTACGTTTGAACTCTTCTTGTGATTTCAGATTCCAGCGAGGTGACTACCACATCGATGTCTGCATCAATGACTACCTGGATGTGTTCTGCCCTCACTATGAAGATTCGGTGCCAGAAGATAAGACCGAACGCTATGTGCTGTACATGGTGAACTTTGATGGCTACAGCTCCTGTGATCACACTTCCAAAGGGTTCAAGAGGTGGGAGTGCAATCGGCCACATTCCCCAAATGGACCATTGAAGTTCTCAGAAAAGTTCCAGCTCTTCACGCCTTTCTCGCTGGGATTTGAGTTCAGGCCAGGCCGGGAGTATTTCTACATCTGTGAGTATAGAGAGATTTACCATTGTTGCACAGCAGGTGTAAGAAATACAGATAATTTTTCACCTATACTCTGTGAAAATAGAGAGGGGCACATGGTATATAATATAGGTGCCTTACAGTGAACACAGGCTTAAACTATCCCCAGATACATTAACTAGGAATCTAGCTAGGGAAAATGACATTAAATCATAGCTTCTTTTCTCTCATGAAATAGCATGTCAGCCTGTTCACTGAACCACATCTGACTTTTAAAACAAAATGCACCATTACATTTATTTCAGCACTCTGAGGTGGGGCAAGAAAGGGAGGACAGAAATTGTCCCCAGATATGAGGAAAAATAATTAATGCTTTTTATATGGAGTACTTTGATTTTCAGACATGCTTAGATGAAATGCTCTTGTCTCTGTAGTACTTATGACCCAAGGAAAGTGGGGTCTGTGTAATTCTTAAGTGATATTACGCTGCAAATGTCAGTAGCCCAGTGGTATTTAAAACTGTAATTTCTCAGGCTAAATAATCCTAGTATTTAGCCAAGTGGCTTCTTTCTTCTATCTTCCTTACTCCCACAACTTTTTCATGGCTGAGCTGTTTTTGCCAGCCTGGCAATGGGAGTGCTCTGGAAGCAGGAGGCAAGCAGGTAAGGAGATCTGCATCAGGACTGCTCCAGGCACCCAGACAAGGTGCAGGAGACATCACGAGGGTCTGAGGAAGTGAAAACACCAGGAGGTTAAAACCCAGTGGGTTAAGCCAATTGATTCCCTGACTCCACTGTGCAGGTCGTATAATTTCAACTATCTCATGTGTTTAATACTCCCAACAAAGATCTTATTTCATCAATTCATTTTGTAGCTGTAGCTTTCATTTGTAACAAGTTTTGACTGCTCCAGCTTTTTTTTTTTTTTTTTTTTCCTGTTTTTAGTTTTAGGTAACAGAGTTGAAAGCTTTAAATAGACTGCAGATCCCATTAAATATTGCTTTCATATGTGTAGCTGAAACAGTCATTCCACCTCATTTCACCAGAGAAACTGAGTACGTATGATCCCTGCTTTCAGCCTCATTTCTTCAACATTGAGATTTTTGTTTTCCCTTCCATAATCTACAGGGAAATAACAGTCTTAGTGGATAGTTACCCATTAATTTCTTTTTCTTCCATCAAGTGAAAACCTCTAGTGAGTAGTGCATTTTCATCATAAAAACTATGCATTGTTCTTTTGCTGAAACACAATACTAAAAATGGTACTAAAAATAATATTTTAAATAATGTTATTTAAAACTGAGATTTGATATGAGAAATAGTATAAAGACATCAGAGTCAAGTAGATTATGTTCAGGGGTAAAAAAATCTGTGTTGTGTAGGCCCAGTCCTATTTGTGTCACTTCAGCAAGAGTGTAATTCAAAATTCTGATATCCGGCTGCCTTGGAATGGTGCAAATTTTTTTTGTGGATTTTTGTTTCGTTAGTTTTTTTAAGTTCAGTTCCAGAGCATCATCAGTCAAATAAGCAGGAATAGTTAAGCTAGGGAATGCAGTCTTATCAACACAAGGTGCAAAAAAAGGTAGCACTGGAATGGCATAAGTAGCTGCAAGTCTGAAAAAAAAATTGGTTTTCTAGATTTTTAAAAAAGAAAAAAAGATAAAGATGAAAACCAAAGATGAAAGTGAAGGAAAAAAAAAGATAAATCACTGCTTGGGCTGTCTAATAGCTTTATTGTTAGAACATACAAAATCCACTGAACTCTCAGCAAGATATTGTAATTTGAATACACTGAGGTTGCTTATGCCTGGTTTTCCTCATTTGTGCTCAAATTCAATATGTCACTAAAAATCATATATCTTTCATTTGAAAATCTATAGCATTCATTTAGCTGTCAAGGGCTCCCTTCAAAACAATTGTTCTGAAGAACTTCAAAATTTGAAGAGCTTTATGATATTCAGCTGCATTTATATGGAATTTTTTTAATGGAAGGTAAAATAATAAAAAATAACAAAGAGAAAAAATAAAGTATTGGTTTAAGATAAGCTTAGCTGAAATTTAATTTTTAGTTATGTTTTAGTGACTCAAAAGCATTCTTCCTTCTTTCTGTTGTGTAAGCATTTTTTTTTTCCTTCACCCTTTGCTTAGCTAAGGGCATTAACGAGCGCAACAGCATTGCAGAAATTTCCTAGGAGCTGTACAATAAGTTAACAATAATATGCAGACCTTCTCAGGGCACAGTTGTCCATCCTGGAATGTTTTTCTCTTAGTTTGTGCTGAAGAAAGAAGATTGTGAAATGTTCCTTGTTTCCTCATCAAAATTGTAAGCAGGTGCTAGGTCGGGCTGTGGAGATCACTTTTGTTACCTTTCTGCATCTGCATGTTAAAGAAATCACTGCTTTGCTATGAAAGGTTTCCTTTGCTCAGCAGATCTGAAACCTTTGCCCTCTCTGCAGGAGAAAGGGGAAACTGACTATATAGGATCAGCCTGCATGTTCTGTTAAAGGGTTACAAAATGTGCTGTGTAGTCTAGACCTCTGAAAAGACAGGAATATGAAGTGGCTGGTTAGCTTTATTAGTGTCTGGTGCTTTGTCAAAACTCTTCACAGTTTACCTTTAAGGATGTGGCTTACTCTTTCTTGCTTCAGAAAATGAAATAATTTGTGAACAATCTCTTTGTCTGCACTGTTTGTTTGGGAAAATACCACCATTCTTTGTTATGCCATTGCCTTCACATATTGCTCAGGTGAACTTGGATCTCTATTCTTTGCATGTTCCCTCTAGGATAATGCAAGGAAAAAATCTTATCCATCTGCTATCAAATTTACATTAAGCAAATGAATTCAACATTACAGTCATGCAATCAAAAGTGCTGATTGAGTTTGCTTTTGAAAGAGGAAAAGGTTATTAAATATTTACAGAGAAATTAACTTTCATTTAGTTAGGGTGTGCACAGTGTGGGGCTGGGGAAAGCAAATAATAAATCATGACCTGAAGTCTCAATTTTTACTTAGTTCTTACCAGGTGCTTAGGTCAGTGTATGCCAGCCTGAAAACAAACAAAATAGTATTACTACTGAAACAGAAGCAAATGAAGTATAGAGAAAGCAGAAAAAAGATAATATCATAACAGTGATTTTAATGTCCTTTGGAAGGAAACATAAATTTTGGTGTTCAGATTAAGGTGAGGTACTGTGCAAGGTGAGATGAACTCAAAAGCTAGGAAGGGAAAAAAATACTAAAATGTACAATGTTACATAATTATGTATTTCCAAATGATCATGTAATTTCCATTATTTTAACTTAATTGCAGATACCTTATTAATGTGTTCAGTAAAAGTGACAATTTGGCAAGTGTACATCAGGGCTGTTGAAATAAAAAGAGGAAGATGTGTCTAGAAGCAGGCTGGTAGAGATTTCTGCAGAATCCTGACCTCAGTTGTCAAACCAAGCTGTTTTGTTGATTTAAGCCATAGCTTAAAAGCTGTTATTTTCTTGAAAGCATCAGTATATTGTCCAAAGTTATATTAGGGTGTGGTATATGCTTTTCTCTGAGTCATCAGCCCAGTTATTTCAGAGAAGAACTCAGTAATTTATCCTTATCTATAGATAAAATATCTGTGGTGTTTTTATCATATCCTCCAAGATTTTATGTATATTGTTTATTTAATAATTTGATCACTGTGAATCTTTTCATTTATTTCCTTGAATGACCACGTAGATTTGCTTATTCACAGTTCTCCTGCTTCTCCACAAGATTCTGACAATTTTTGCTAACACAAAGCAGGCTTTACTTTTTGTATATCTAGACATAACTGGTGGGGCTTTTTCTCCATTCTTCTTGTGAAAGGAGTCCCTTTTGTCTTTTAAAAATCCTTTTGAAAAGTTTTAAACCTGTGAATTATTTGTATAAACTTTTTTTGCTGCAGTTTCTTTGTAGTTTTATCTCTTGCACGTGTCTTTCTTAGTTTATTTCAAAATGCTTATGCTGTTTTTTGGTCTCACCTTTAATGTGTCACTATCACTGCACCTTTGCTACCACCATTTATTTGAATTAAGCTTCTGATTGTCAATGGGAAAGCTTTGGTGAAATTGTATTGCTTGTGACCAAATCTGGATAGTGTGCTGTTACGATTTTAATTTAATTATGGTTATAAATAATAGTTTTAAATAGTTTATATGTTTAAGGCTAAATTAAGAAGCAGTTTGTAAAGTTTTTCTTTCAGTTGTACATATGCTTCTTAATTACATAACTATCCTATATTCCTTTTTTTCATAGAATATATTCCCGAGAAACCTGCTGTTACCTGTTCCTTTGATATTGTTTGTGTTTGTTCCCCAATACCCTTGTTTCTCTGACCTCATTCCTTCTTTTCCTTAAATTTCTGGTTCTGGTGGTTTTTATTCAAATTATATTCCGTCCTGATAATCTTAGTTGCTGCTTCTATAGGAAAACATGTGATTTGCATTATTTCTGATTAAAAAATTGTGTCTTCTGTTAGCTGGTTCCACCTCCATTTCTGGAAGCTATCCTCATCATGATCCAAAGACTGTGGAACTGTTTGAATCCTGCTGTCATTTTTCTCTAATAGCTGCCAGGTAGCTGGGCAGTCATTCTGCAGATATCTGTAGGCTTCTCTGATTTTAAGAATTGTAAGGAAAAAACAGTAGCAGGAAAAAATGTTTCAATACCTACACCTCTTACTTCTGCCTATTAATTTGGTAGTTAGCTTGTTGTATTAATAAGGTCTCTGGGTGAACTCTTGTTGAGCCAGTAGCAGTCCCTGGTGACAATTAAGCTAAACTTGCTCTCTTTACCCCCTTCTACCATTTTTTGTGAGTCGTTAAAGAGTTGAGTGTTTGTTTGTGCTATTATTTTTCTTTAGTCTCTGCTACAATTCTCTATAAATTTTTCTGTCCTGTGCAATTCCATGTTTCGTGATCAGGTTGATTTTTGGGAGGGTTGCTTTCTTTTCATCTCAATATATTATCGTAATTCTTATTGTTATTGTTGACTTGCCCTGTGCCTCTTCACCGCTTTCCACCTAAAATGTTTCTGGTAGAACCTATACTGAAATGGTCTCTCCAAGTGTCTTAGCCACTGAATTGCTGGGAATGGACAGGACTCAAAAATACCACTGCTAGCTGCTGATGGTGGTCTTTTATGGATTTTTGATTTTTAGTGAAGAATTATTGGCAGAATTTAGAAGTCCTAACTCACAGGGAAGAACTGCACATATCCCTCTATAAATCAGCAGTTAGCATAGGAAGTGTGGTGTTCGCTTTTCATGAAAATTAACACAGACCTGACTATATGACTTAAGACCCTGGAAGCTTCTAGATTGCCAGCTTGGCTATTATTCTTTTAGGATTGGGCTCAATATAGCAAGAATTAAGAAAAGTGACTTTGCAAGTTTGAATAGTCTGTGATACTATATAGGACAAAACTACTGAGAAATGTTCACTGTAATTGATTGTAACACTTGCTATAACTGGTATTTTTCATGTGCTCGAAAAGAATGATATTAAACAGCTGCATAAATCTCATTGCTCTTGCTCGAGCACCAGCTTAATATTAGTGGATATCAATGTTTTGCATGAGCAGGCACGACTCACTGTAAGATGGTTATTTGATTTAGAGATCTTCATGTTTGCTAGAGATTTAGTTTGATGTAGTGGGAGCAAGAAGAGAAAGTCTGTGAACTGCAATTTTGTCTTATCAGAAAATGTAAATGTGAACACCCCAAAAAAACTACACTTCTCGCTCTTTTAATCATCCTGCTATAAACCTGGAGATCTGGCTTCATCAGAGCCAGTTGTTGTCATCAGCACAGCAGTTTATGCTGCTGACTGTACATCTGTTAGTAGGAGGTCTGAGGACATAAGTACACTCTCAGATTTTGAGCCTGACTTACCTAAGGAAATTCCTGCTGGAAAAGGAGAGAGTTTAAAGAAATTAGTGGGACTTTTCATGTGAATCCTGAAGAGTATGAGAGTCAATCAGAGGTTACTATAGGCAGTTTGACTAACAGTTTGGTTAGATTACTTAGAATATTTACTTTTTTAGAGTAAGTCAGTCAGTGCTTTTGTTGTCATATCCCTGCTGAGGTAGCATAATATTTAACTAGTACTACTCTAGAAATTACTTTTTTTAAAAATCATCTGATACATAGAATATATGGTTTCTTTAAAAGCAGTCATCTTTTCACTGAGTAGTTGTATGAAAAAATTTTACAAAAAACTTCTCTTTGGGGGTTTTTGTCTTCTCATATTAATGACTTACATGCTTTAAAAGGCCTAATTTGAATGTTTTTCTGTCTTAAATCTGTAAATATTGGGACTCAAAATCAAAGATTTGACTTGGGACAAAATTTAGCTTTAGAGAGCCGTGTGAGCTTTAGAGGAATGAGTAGGGCACGATGATTGTAAATCTCGTTATACCATACTTAGCTTATACTGGGGACAGTGAAGTCATTTTATTCACTTGTAGGTTAAACTTCTATTAAAAATTGTTTCTAGTTGTCAGATGATTGACCTAAACAGCATATATATTGCTTTGAAAATGAAGATGGGATTTGTCTTTCAGCAAGTGAAAAAAGGCAGCCTGTCTGCTATTCAACAGGTGTTAGTTAATTCAGGTACTACTGGTGCTTACATTTCCTCATTGTTTTTTGAAAACACCAAGATCGCTTTTGGAGCTTTCTCTTTGGATATCCTAGTTTGCACCAAAAACTGAAAAATGAAGGTTAACTAAAGAACATTATTAAAGGATGCTGAGGGAATCAGCAATTAATTGAACTTCTCCTTTAGGTAAACATTGTTTATTGCTGGGTTCCCCATTAACCTTTCAGTCTAGACCCGATCAACATAAACACTGATTCTGCTTTGACAGCAGTGGGATCAGACATGCCACTCTACTACAAATCCTGCTTTGATAGCTGGTTTAGTAGAATCACTTGAGATGTTCTGAATGAAATCAAAGCAATTGAAAGGGTTTGATAAATGTGTACTTTAAAAAATACTTTTTTGTGATAACATTAGACAGACAAGGAAGGTGACCTTTAAAGGGGATTCATGCTTAGCCTGGTGTGTAGATTAAAGGACTGGTTTCTGTTAGAAAGCATCAGAAAAAGATTAAGTACTGGTCCTGGTTAAAAGAAAGCAGAAATAAACACCAGTGTCTAATAGATGTTGACGTTGTTTGTGTTCTTAGAATCCTCAAAGGAAACATTAAAAGCTGTTGAATAATTTGGGACTTGGGAGAAATAAATATAGGAGAATGAAGAGAGAACCCACAGAAGCGCTGGGCATTACCTGAGTTTTTCAAAGAGAATGAATATCTTTCAGAAAGCAAGTTTAAAAATAATGTTTGGATTCACATGCTTCAAAAATTGAAGTGCCATTAAGGTCCCGACAGTAACAGAAAAATAAAAAGCAGGGAGGTTATACTACCCTTGCATTTCTGAACATTGTCTATAGCATATTTTAGGAGGTCTTCACCCTCCTGTAGAGTTCAGTGACATGTTACTTTCTACTGAAGTAGTGATTGTGGTCATTAGAAATAGTGAAGGAGTGACCACAGAAAAGTGAATGACAGGGTTTTCTTTTCTCTTTTTTTTCTTTCTCATCTAAGCTGCTTGACAAAGGCCAGTTCATTTTGTAGAAAAATAAAGCATGTATTGAATGTTATTTGTTCATCCAATCACAAGTATTAAAAAGATAGATTGGTTAGACCTTGGATACAAAATTTTTAGGGACCATTAGAAACTTGATGAATCCGTATGTGAGGCACCTGCCTTAAGACAAATGGTGACTAAATGTTTCCTACTGGTGACTGTACTTTTTTGCATTTGTGATTCTTGTAAAAATCCAATTGCAATTTTCTTAAAAGTAAGTGCTTAAATTTGAGTGTTCTGCTGGAAGTACAATTGAATGAGTCGCTCACAGTTCTTTAAATCCTGGTGAACCATTCATCTTTCCTTACTTTAAATCAGTTTTGATGTTCAACAGCTACAGCTTAACATCTCAGAGGCTGCAGCACTTAGTTGGTGAGTGAGACTCATTGTAGTGATACTTCACTGGAATGTTATGAGGTTAATAAACTGAAGCACGTGGATTCTGTGGGTGAAAGGATTCACAGAAGCAGAGAGTAATATTAATAATTATCTGAGGACTTGTAACTCTGTAACAGTATTCTAATTTTATTTCTGAGCAAACTGAAACCTGTTTAATGAGCTGTTGTATTGGAAGTATGCATTTTGTAACATGGAGCAGATGCCAACAGAAATGAAAATAGCATAGCATGACATTTGGAATAACAGTGTTGTACTTCATTGCCTCCATGTCATCAGCATGTTAAGCCTCTCTGTTCTCAGACTAAATCACCAAGGCTGCACTTTCTTAGGTGATACTGTATGTGTCATGGTACAAACTTGATTATATATGCATACTTGCAACCACTAGACCAAAACTAAACTCCCTCAATGAAAAAATACTTCCACATGCTGAGCAGCTGGCTGATGAATTTGTTTCATAGGTTAATTTTTAACATTCAACTCCATATTTTTTAAAATACTTGAAACTGAAAAAAGCAAATTTATTTCTAATCTGCCTAACCCTCTGATATTAGAGGAGGCTCTGAAAAAGGAAAACATTACAGAATTCTCAATAACTTTCTTATTTCCAAGTAATGTGTATTCTTCAGACAGGGTGGCCAGAACTCTGGACTCAAAATGGCACATGCAGTTGATACTTCTATCTCCAAAATTCTTGGCAAGTCAGTATAAATCATGTAGAATATGATTTTTTTTTCCACAAGGGTATTCAGAAGTGCATAGAAATGCTTTATTCTGAAAAATTACAGAAAAATGTTTTCAGCATTCCAAACGTTTTCACTTTCCCTCAGAAAAGCAGTAGGTCATCCACGTTATTGGCCAAATGAGATTTTTACTGCCTCTGAAGTCTCCCTGGCCTTCCTTTAACATCGTGGATATTTAATATTTAAATTATCAAGAGTAATAGCCAGCTAGATACAGCACTACTTTAGGGAATTAAGAATTGCTTGAAGGTGTATCAAAATCTCACTAATGCCATACCTCTATGCACAAATGTAACCAGGCTCCTTTTGATAGTTATGGAGAATAACATTGCTGTTGCTGATCTCTTGGGGGTGAAATGATCTTAATTATTTGAAAGATAAACAGAATGGAGATATATTCATCAACTTAAAGAGCCCTGACAATTCAGTCATAGTGGTGTTCAAAATGTGTTCAGACAAAAATAAATCAGAACAGCTTAACTCATATACGTTATGTCTTAAGAGTTGTAGGTGAAGATATTCTGAAGATATGATCTTGGGTGTCTTTTTAAGTAGTTTTTTTTGACACATCCACTTTTGGCAATACTGGGTCATGCATGTGGAGTACTTCTCTGTAATATTTTGAGATTTTGCAGAAGACGTCCAGGTATGAGGCATTGAAGACTACACTGTTATCCTACAGCACAGAGCCCTGTGTTAGGACTGAAGCCAGGATCTGTAACAGCAGCTGCAGCAGGATTTGCTGTCTGCCTTAAATGCAGTACCTTTCTTGAGGACTGGAAAGACTGCAGCCTGTCCTCTTGAAGAGGGCTTTGTAACAGCACCTCTTTACTTCTGGCTACTGATGCACAGATAAATGAAGAATTTTCCCCATGGACATGAAGTTGTCAATGCAGTTCTCATTGGTGCTTCGTGGAGCTGGGATCTGAGGTCCTATCAGTAAACAACATAAAAAAATAGAAGGGAGGAATGGCGTAGTCAGAAGTCCACAGACACATCAGTGAGGGACAAAATACCTTTCTCAGAGAGACGTTCAGAAGCAAAGCATATGTTTTTTCAGAAATAAAGGTATGATCCAGTGAAAATGATGACGATAACAGTGTTGTGTAGTTCATACATGAGCAACTGATATAAGGTAGGTTTCTGTTTAACAATCTCTTTTGTCAAATTTTCTTGTATTTCACAAGGCTTCTAAAGTTATTTTATTAGCATTTAAATATAAGCAGGTAAATTATAATGCTACTGGAGTTTCAAATTATTAAATGTTAAAATACATTTTAAACATTTATCACAAGACAAAGAGTGTTGTATATAACAAAGATAGTTATTGTCGAACCAATTGTCTGAAGCCTTAAAATATGGATATTATTTATTTTTTCATGAGTGGCAGTGTGAAACCACTCTTACATGGCTCTCGCTTGAACGATGTGTGTAAGGCTGCCTCTGAGGAAGGAAGCATCTCCTTGACAACTGTTTAGAGATGTTCTGCAACGTACCCACATTCCAGCTCACGTGATTTGTTGCATTGATGAGTTTCAAAATTAAATTAGGAAGAGTTTAGCAGTCGTTCATTGCAACACTGTAAAGTGCTGCCCACCAGGCAGCAAAAAGAACAGTTTGTTTTACCAGACTTCCTTGCCCCTGTTCCATGCCCGTACAAAATGCGTCACTTGCAGCTTATAATATGGGAGTGTTGGGTAGGTTTCACTGCTGGCTCTTTCACCCAGTCCCGAGCAGAACAATCAACCAGTGTGGTTGGAAGTTATTGCCAGAGATAGAGTTCCTCATCTGTGGTAGCTTTGCATAGAAACATACACCAGTGCTACAGCATTTTTGTGTTCACAGTCCCACTTGAAATACTCAGTGGCAGCTCAATCAAAACTGTGCAAATTAGTCACTGTCATGTTTAGGCTTTAAAAGAGGAATTAGTAATTTATATTAATCACAAATGTTTCTCCAGGTTTTATTAACAAGCAGCTTGGCTGACAGAATGATTTTCGTAAGACCTTTTTTTTTCTCCCCACTGTCACAGAGAACAAAACAGTTATTATGGACATTTAGATAAAGATTAACGGTTTCTGCAAATCTTTTGAGGAAAATTGTATTTTACTATGTATACCACTTCAATGTGGACCATCACTGCCAGCATGATTTGTCGCGTCCTTGATAAAATTTTACAGTGGAGACACAAGATGTTGTAATTAATTTTAAGAACAGAAACAGGTTCATCAACAAAGCGAATGATAAAAAACAATCTAGACCCACATTTCTTAATTGTTTGGCAAGTCCAGATTTCCAATAGGAGAAGTGAGAAGTCTGTCTGCCTGCAGTTTTAACACATTTTGGTTCATTTTGTTTTCATGCTTTCTTTTTTCTTTGCCTTTTTTCCGTAAGATGGGTTTATGAGTCCTGTATGGATCTCCAGAAAAAAGTAGCACAGGTGACCTCTTCATGTTCTGCAAGTAGTTCTGTGGAGCCCTGTAGGAGCTGCCTGTGAACTTGGCACAGAGTATAAAGAAATTACTAGAATGATAAGAAAGAGGTCAAAATTAATATTGCAGGGTTTTACAGCAATGCCGGACAGACCACCAACATGACCTTCAGACTCATGTGGTTCAGACAGACAAAATCAATTCCTGCATACTACTTTTTGACGTTATCATGTTTCAAGGTACCAAAAGAGACACATATTATATTTTGTTCTGTCATGATATCTCCATTTTTGCTTCCACTTTTGCATTTTACCATGGTGTAAAATTAACATAATCAAAACATAAGTGAAAAGTCTTTTGTTTGCTACAAAGGAGACAAACAAGGGTTGAAGGAGAAAAAACTTATTACAAAGAGATTAGAAAATTGATTGGTTGGTGGCTCTTAAAGCTCCCATTGGATGTCTAAGGATCTGATGAAAAGAAACTGCAGTCTCAAACATAACATTTCTTCCTATTATTTCTTTCTTTCGTGTAGAGACTCCTCTGAAGCATCATTAGGTTCCAATTATTTCCAGGGAAATATTTCACAAGAAAAGGGCATGATAAAATTGGTAGAGGTAGTGGTAATCCCCTGAGAAACTTCCTGTGGCTAATACTCGAATGTAATAGGGAAGGCTTCTCTTCAACCACAGACATAAAGAGATTTCTGCAAGGACGATTCTGGTCCATGGAGGTTTTGAAATCTTGTGTCGTGACATTAATGAGCCCTCTCTTCAATCAATATGGGGAAGCTGATGAATACAGTAGGTCTGAACACGTGATTATCTTCCTGGCTTAATATAAGCATAAAATCTATTACAAGATTTTTTTCCTAAGGATGAGTATTGTCTTAGAGATCATGTTCTTCCAAAAAGATGAAATATTTGTAACAATGTTTTCTTCTCAACTGACTGACACTTTTTCCTATATTTGCTGTGAATTTAGCATGCATGTGTGTATGGATATACATGCATGTGTATATATATGCATGAATATGTATAAAATAATAATATGAAAAAGTCTCATATTATAGAAACACAGAATCACAGAAAATATAAAGTCGGAAGGGACCACAATAGTTATCTGGTCCAACCTCCCTCCTCTACAGGGTCATCCCAGATCACATGGTACAGGTTGGAGTCCAGTTGAATATCTCTGGCGAAGGAGACTCCACAACTTCTCTGGGAGATATTGGTTAGCTCTCTGACAAAAAAAAAAAAAAAAAAAAAAAATGTGGTAAAGGTTTTAGCTGTTGTAATTATAAAAATGCTAATCTTCAGAAACTAAGATGTTTTAACAGGGGCAAGATATTTGTAATATTAAGTGCTTGTGAAGATTACTATACATTGTCATTCTCCTGTATGGGTTGATCTGACCAACTATTGTTTCTCGTCCTGGATGTGGCATAGCCATAATCACTATACCTTTTCACAAAATGAAAATGAGATTAAAGATAAATTTGTGACACTTCTTGGGGTAGAGCTGTGTCTGTCTTTTCTTTAACTTTGCTTCCTCTCTGCTTAGCTCCCCTTCCCTTCTTGGTAACAAATTGGTAATCAATGTGCTTTAGAGACATTCCCACTGAAATCTGACTTGTTGAAGAAAATGGCATAAAGAGTCATTCTCTGCAAAATGTGATCCAGCTTCCTTACAGAAATATGTCAACTTCTAGAAAAGTTTGCCACCCAAATCATTGGGATACAAAATATAAAGTGTTCATTTTCCCTGGAGTTTTCCTAACTACCTGTCAAGCCATGCTATTTCTGCCTTCTTAACTGAAGGACAAAGTGAATTCTCCATCAGCTTTGCAGTTACCTGGCGTGGTCAGTGTCTGCTGTGATTTGAGGGTCCCAGACCTGTGAGCCAGTCCCTGCTTGGAAATGCCAGCTGCTTGTTCTTATCAGAGACAATAACATTGCTTCTAACCAAACAATGGATTAATTTGAAAAGGTGTGTGTTAAGAGTTAGCTTGGGGAAAACCCTAATAAAGGACTAACTAGGGAGACTATTTCTTAATATGCTAATCTAGCTGAGAAGAGATATTTCTGCCTAAGACTTCATTTTATACTATAGAATATTTTGAGTGAAATATAATCTTAATCCAAAAATTAATTTTCTGGGAAACCTGCTGCCTCATTACAGTTGTGGAAAGAAAAGGAAGGGAAATTTTTGGAACTGTATTGACTAGGAGAATGAGAAACATGATGCTTTAGAAATGTAAATTAAAGTTGCACTCTTAGTATTCATGTGAATACAACTGGATTTTCACAAGGACGTTTGCTGTTCCTCAAAGTAATTGTGAAGAGCATATGATATTCTGTGTACTAATATGTACATGAAAATTTGCACTCCACTCTTATAAATATGAGGTGAAATTATAAGCATATGCACATTCTTAAAAAAACCAAAACACAAAACCAACCAAAAAGCAACCAGCAATAAAAGACGGACAAATAAAATAGCAACAGAAAGTCCCCTGAAATTGCCTTGGTTCTTCTCTTAATCAAATGTATTATAGACCAAATAAAGCAGGCTCTGAAATTATAACTTTCTGTGATGCAAGGGGGACAAAGGACTAAAAAGTGTTAATTTTTTTTTTGTGCCCTTTCATGGAGAAACAGCTTTTTGAATGTCTAGCCATAAATTCCTACTGATAGTTTTTCATCAAATTTGAAATGAAAATATATGGATGCAAAAAACAAAAAATTATTCACTTTAACTGGACTTCTGAAAAAAAATTCTGACAACTGTGCATACAGGTGTTTTGCTATTCATAGTCTATTTTGACTTGAACCTCAGAAAATGACATTGGTTTTGGTGCAGAGTCCATTTAAGTGGACTCTGTCTAGACTTTAGGACACTGATCTGAAATATACCTAAACACACAAATTAAACAACAGCAACAAAATTAACCAAAGCAAAACAAATACAAAAAATCACAACCCGGCAAAACCCACCACCTAAACTCAGGGTAAATGCAGTTTCTGTATTTTTTTCTTTTTAATAAATTGCACATATGTGTCCTCTACTCTATTTTTCCTTGATCCCAGTCAAAAGTAGGTAAAATAAATAGTGTTCATTACAGGCCATATGTCAGAAGTGTTTAGCATTGCCAATTTCAGTCATAATTTTAGAAGTACATAGCTGTCACTTAAGTATCTAAATGGTTGGCCTTATTTCTAAAATGCTTTGCACATTAAGCACAGAGTTCTGAAAATGTGATGTCTGTTGTGGATTGTAAGCATCCTGAAAGCTTTTGAATTGTATGTTTGTATTTTTACTAGTTTTTTTCTGTTATTTGTTTGTTTTAAATGCAAATACAGTATTATCATCAACTTGAGCCCCATTTCTGATCTGCCATAATCAAGGCCTAAGATTGTCTTGTATTGTTAGCTGTTCCTTCATTTCACAAAATTTATCTTACCTTAGAAACCCATGAAAGAGTCATTGTAGCGTTGATGTGGATGGAAACTGACTTGAAAGCACAGGGTGTCTTTCAAGAAGAAAAAGAGTCTTAAAACTATATTTTAAATATCTGCCTTTCAAGATTAAGGATCTCTAGACAGGTAATACTTTAATCAGATGGAAATATTTAGATGGAGGGACCAGTAATAGGGGGAACTGGGATACTGCCCTGTTCTTGGTCTTTTGCTCAAGGACTACCTCCACAGAGATGGTGGTAGCAGGGCTCGTACCCTCTCCTGATGTGAGGGTACCCACTGCTTTAACAACAGGATTTCCTCTAGGTCTTCTGTCACAAATTATTCAGCAGAATCCTGAATTGACATCAAGTTGATGGGATATTCTTTGTGATGAGTATTTTGTCAGCTTGCGTATCTTAGGTGCAAAATTTTTTTAGGAAAATAATTCAGTAGGTCCACATTCTTTGTGAGCCACTAATAACCATGGCTTGTGGCGTGACCATATGAAGCTCCTTCTCACCAAGCAAGTGCACACAATTTCTATAATTGGACCTGATTGAGACTTGTCTTTACAAGTGCCATCGCCTTTCTTTGGATGGCCCACGTGTCATCACTCAGGCTTGGGCTGAAAAGCAGAGCTAACAGAGGAGTTTTCCAGCCCTTGGTGCATCTGTGGCACTTGCTTTCCCTGCTATGTAGTGCACTGGCTGCTTGCTGGCAACTTCATATTTCACGCTGCAGGGGATTGAAATGACTGAGCAGACAGGAGAAGAGTTTTATTTGCAGTAGCCTCTGTATCCCTAGACTCTGATTTGGCATAAAACATCTGCTTCATGATCTGTTTCAAGGCCAGTTCCCTTCTGCCAACAAAGGTTATGACTTCAGGCAAGCCGTGCCTTTGCTGGTGGGGGGGAGATTTTCCTGAAGACTTGATTTAGGCAGAATCAAAGCATTCTGCCACAGAAATCCTTATTTCAATTATTCTGGAAAAGCAGCCAAAGAATTAATGTATTAACTTATTAACCTGTGAGTAAAAGAGGCCTCTGACTTTTGTTGTATGGATTTTTGTAAGAAGTTGATGTAAACAATATGTAAGTGTATGTGAGGCTGAGAATAAGCTTTTGTTATTGTTCTGATGGTAAGAGAAGTGACAAATCCTCTATGTGTACTTGCTTAATGAGCAGAGTCAGTAAGTAAATCTATCAGTTTCAGATACCATTTGTGCATATTTTCGGTTTGCAAAGTTAATCGTGATATTGATTCAATATCTGTTAAAGTCCTAGGAAATAGGCCCTACATGATGCAATATTTGGAGACAAATTGATGCATTAAATCTTTTCTTGTATTCATAGGGACCTAATTTCAGGGGGTTTTATCTCCTGCAAAAAAGGTCAATTTTTCAAAGATTGATGCAGATTTCTTTTACAGATTTCACTTTGCAGAAGTGTCATTTTGACCCATGGGTATATATCTACAAAAATAATCCATGTTACTTCTTGCAATAACATAGATAGATTCAACCTTTATTAGAGTAACTAGCCTATTACTGTCTATGTACTTCACTTCCATTGATGCATAATCTTTGCAACATATGGCTGGCTTTCGTCCCCAGAAAAAAATCCTTTTTGTAGCTTTAAAAAAATAGTAATTGAATATTTGCATATCTCCAAGGAGCCATGCGGGTCTACAGCATTCATCTTCTACTGTTCTTAGGCTACTTTTGGTTAGGACTAAGAACTATTGCTTTTATGAAGCACTTTTTTCTAAAAAGTCAAAACCTCACAGCAGTGCACAGAAAGCCAGTGCTATAAAGGAGCTAAGTAGAGTCTTTAATAGAGAGAGCTAGGTTGTAAGTGTTTTTGTTCCTATGGAGCAGATAGATTTGGTTCCATCTGTTCCATATTCATAACAAAGGAGCTTACTTGCAGGAGGACTGACTTCCCGGGACTAGCATGGTAATGATCTTTTCACCGCAGATTGAAAGGATCTGAAAATGGTCAATTCAGCTCAGCAGAAAGCAGCTAGCACTGATAGCACTTCAGGCCTGCTATTTTTCTCTGGCTGTGTTTCAGGGGCTCTGATGTCCAGGTGGAGACCAGGGGCAAGCAGCATTCCTTGGGGCTCAGTGTTGGGACTGGGGCTGTTTGACATCTTTGTCAGTGACACAGATGAGATCAGCAAGTTTGCAATGACACGTGCAGTTAATGGTCTTGAGAGAAGGGAATGCCATCCAGAGGCCCTTAGACAGGCCTAAAGTGGGCCTGTGCCAACATCATGGGCTTCAACAAGGCCAAGTGCAAAGTCCTGCACCTGCATCAGGACAGTTCCAAGCACAAATGGAGGCATGGATTTGAGAGCATCCCTGAGTAGAAGGACTTGGGTGTGTTGGTTAATGAGAAGTTCCATAAGACCCAGCAATGTATGCTTGCAGCCCAGAAAGCCAGTTGTTTCCTTGGTTCACCACAAGAAGCATGGCCAGCAGGTTTGAGAAAGTGATTCTCCTCCTCTCATCCATGCTGATAAGATCCCATGTGGTGTACTCTATCCAGCTCTGAGGGCTGCAACATAAGGATGTGTTGGAGTAATTCCAGAAGAATCCACAAAGATGGTTAAGGAGGCTGGAACACCTCACCATGAGAGAGAGCTGGGGTTGTTTAGCCTGGAGAAGGCTCAAGGGAGCCCTTACAGCAGCTTTCTAGTACCTAGTGAGTAGCAAAGGTGAGAGGGACTTTTTACAAGTGCATATAGTGATAGCACAAGGAGGAACTGTTTTCAATTCAAGACAGCAAGTTTGATGTTAGGAGGAAACTCTTTACTCAGAGACAGTGGTAAGGCACTGGAGAAAGTTGGCCAGAGAAGTTGTGGATGCCCAATTGCTGAAAGCCAGGTTGGATGGGGCTTTGAACAGCTTGGTCTAGTGAAAAATATTCCTGCCCATGGAGGGGTGGTGGTGAGAGTGGAACCAGATTATCTTTAAAGGGCCCTTCCAACCTAAAGCATTCTGTGATTTTATGAAAATGCATATCTTTTCTAAATGAAACAAAACAAAAACATAAGCCCTCCTCTCTTCAATGTTCCTTGTCCCCCATCCCATCAGTCAGTTCTGTATCTGAAGAGTTCAGGATGTTTTCTCAAAAAAAGTGTTACAAATACAGGAATAATTTTTCTTAATTTGACCATTGTATTAGAGGCAGAAGTGAAAAAATATTTCCTACCAGTCTGGGTTCTATTTCCTGAATTTTCTCATGCTATCTTCTTTCTCAACAAGAATATTTTGTGAACAAGAAATCTGAAGTCCACAAAATGTGTGTGAAAGTTCCTTGCTGGGTTCCATAATTAGGATGCTCCAGTGCCAGCTTTGATTACACACCTCGTGGGCTTTCAGGAAAAAAAAAATCCATTTTGATCCAAGAAAAAAATATTCTTGTCTCTGCAGGATATTTCACAAGGGCAGAAGAGAAAAATGCAAGAGTGTACCACAAGCACTTTTACTTGGCTAAAGAACATGTTATTCAGTGACCCCTAAGAGGTGAACTGGAAGTTTATAGAGATCTTAAAAATTAACTAGGAACATTGAACAAGAAGAGTCCTTCTGTGTCATTGGTTCTGGATGTGCAGTCTCTGGAAGAAGCCTTGAGGAACCCAGGTTTATAATTGTCCTGGCTGGATGTCATGCTGCGGTGTGCTGGAGTCCACACCTCTCGATGCTCCAGGACGCCTGGCGCCTGAGGCAGCTGTCAGAGTGGGATGGGCAAGCAGCAGGCATGTCTGACCTGCCTTAGCTGGTACTGCAGCATCTGTGTAGGCATACTCAGGGGTGTGTTTGGCCTTCAAGCCAATAATACCATGTTGTATAATTCATAGATATGTATGAAAGCGTCTGCTATCCTTGCTGTTGAAGACTCCAGATCAGATAGTACACACATATTTGCAGATATGGTGCTTCCCCACACCCCAAAGTGAGAGATGTAATCTCAGATGTGGATTTTTTTGTTTGGTTGGTTGTCAGTTTCTGAGTTCTGGAAGTTTTGCTGAAGCAACTCAGGGAGAAAATCCATGAATTTCAATTACTGTTTTCCTGAGGTAAATGACATTGTATCCAGATTTCTTTGAAGAAACTCAGGACATGGAACCATCTTTTAAACGTGAAAGGGAAAAAGCACCTGGTGCACACTGTCATGAAATTCTTCCAAGCTACCAGAACTATATCCAATGCAAATATTTGTTGATGTAGATTAGCCTGGAGCTGACACACAAGTGTAAGTGGATCTTCATGATCACAGCAAGTGGGATAGGGACTGGCAGAGCTACTCTAGTAGGATGAGGCTTGAGTTCTCTGCACTCTGAGGAGTGGAGACACCACACACAGTAGATTAGAGGCACTTAAATTGAACAATAATGGACACTTGTGTGTTTGAGAGAAGTTAATTTGGGAGAATTTTTGTCCATCTCTTTTCAAGTTAGTATTTGTCAGCAAGATTTTCCAGTAAATTGTTTTATGTTGTCCCAATATTGTTTTCCATATGTATGGTCTTAACATAAGAAAAACACCATTAGAAACTGCTCACAGCATCGTTATACTGGTTCCTTAACTGGTTAACATGTAAAGAGTAGAGAAATAAGCTTGCTGTGCAGTGGTGTTTGCTTAGATCAGGAAGTAGCAGATAGAAAATAGAGAGCAGAATTTCTCAGTCTGCTTAGTCAGGTCGTTAGTGTGAAACAGTGTCTTTTTCAGTAGACAGGTGGAGTTCTCTCTTCACTTCTGAGAATGGTTGTTAAACCATTCAGGAGGAGAAAAGCTCAAGAGGTACCCATGTGTTTCAAGTCTGATGCAGTATTCGTTGCTTTTAAAATAGTTTCCAAACCACCAGGACTTTTAAGTCTCAGTTATGGAAAAGTGTACACATATATGTCTAATTTTGAGTTCATCTGGGAATGATCACTGGGAATAGGGCTAAATGTCCTGTGGTATACATTATTCTTAAAAAAAAAAAAGGCTCAGAAGGAAATAATTTGTGGCAGAAAAAATGAAAGGTTAGCTCTCTGATGGGTGTCTTAGTCTTTCCCACAATCACCATTAAAACAGACTATAGTCCTTTTCTGGCATAAATGGGACACATCAAATTCCTGACAAGTTATCCTTGATGAGCCTATGGTTATTCTCACATAGGTTGGCTTTTTAAAATATGGATTTCAAAACATGAGTAAGACCTGTGGTATTGAACACTGGCTAGATAAGTGAAAGACAGAAGCGAGGATGTAGAAGTTTAAATAAAAGTGCTATTACCTCGTATACTGGACAAATTTTGACTAAAGAGAAAAGTTCAGCTTGATGTGTTCCTGAATTTTTCATGGTAAAGGTCACAAATTGAAGGGTTATATCCATTCTAAGGACTGGATATAAATTTCTGGCTTGTATGATGGAATGATTCAGTAGCCATGCCCTCTACAGGACTTGAACAAACTAGGAATTCACATGATAAAGATATACTGTTATTAATACAGTGCTGGCATCTCTTGTGTCTGTACTCAGTTGTTGCATGGGATTGTAGTAGGTATAATGAAGTAAACGGTCTCTGCCCTGACTATCCTGAAATGTCATAGCAAGAGCTTCAATTACAGTGGACTACCATGTGTTTTCCAAACTTCAGCTTTCCTAATTCATACCTGGTTTCCATTCTGCAAAATTTTAGGTTTATCTGAGTGAAGGTGGTACCAACGTGCTATTAGAACTCTTCCAAGAGATAAACCTTCTGAAATCTTCTGAGCAAAGGTATTATCTGTAAGCAGCGCGTTTGCAAACTCTTGTGCCTACCTGCATGTTCACGCAAACATTCAAAATCGCATTATTCTCATTTTTTAAAATTTAAATTTAAAAACTCCCCACAATCCCCATTTTGTACTTTTTCCCCTAAATTTCCCCTGAAACTTCTTGAAGATGTTTTTGGTATCTTTATGTCTTTTCCCTCCTCTACAAGACATAAACATACTTACGCCTTGCATAAGTGAATAGCAAAAGTGACATTTCATGTCTATGTTGGTGTTCACAACCCTAGAAAAATACATGTAAAATTACTTTTTTTGGTTTTTGTCAAGACAGAATTTACAACTATAGTATGGACAGAACATTTTCTAAATATTTTGAAGACAGTGGCAAGCCCATGAAGATGGATTAGAACAGAATTCTTCCCTTTTCTTTCATTATATTGTCAGCAGTGGTAAAGCTAGTAATGGATAACATGAAGTCCATTAGAGTATATAGTATAGTAAAATGATACAATACCCACAAATTCCATGTGGGTGAACATGTTGCTTCAAAGATTAAAAAGATCTTTACTTTACTAACAAGACTATAATGTCTCTTCAAAGGATTTACTTACGTCTGGTTCTTAGAGATGGAAATTAGCAAACTGTATAGCCTGCTTGAAGAAAACCATTTTCTTTCTAGTGATACCAAGGGAAAATCAAAGTACAAAAGAGCTTATGGAAAGTAAGAGGATATATTTTTCTCTAAGTGCTTTATTTGATAGTATTAACTTGTTTTATTAGCAATTTGCTCTAATACAGTCTTAATGTAGTACAATAACTGTGTTTGGTTTTGTTAATACCACTGAAATCAGTAATGAGATCTGAGGATGTTATTTCATTCTAGTTAATAAGTGTTGGTTTGTTACAATGGAAAGTATGACATCAGTCATTTATATTGGGCTAGTGCAGAAATGTTAGTACTTATTTTAAGGTATGTAATACAGTTTGCATTTATGAAAGAGGAACCTTCTTATGTGAGAGAAACACCTTCAAATATTTAATGTGGAAGCAAATATATGATCTATTTTTCATTCCTACCTCATATCTCACAGGAACTTACATGCAACTAAAAGTCCATTCAAAGTAAGATACGCTTTTCATTTATTTCCAGCAGAGCTTTGTTAGTTTTTTAATGAGAAGAAACACCACAGAAGCTAAACTGATTTGCTGAGAAGCTCAGGCTAGAGTGTGTTAGATGACAGCTCCACTCCATGCACAAATGCTCTTGCTTTTGTGAAAAGAAACAAATGTCTTTGCAAAGAACTTTGAGCTTTGTTTTCTAACTGGTTCAAGGAACCAGAGGAACAGTTCAGTCAGAGTTGGATTTTCCAGTATCTGAAACACCTGTTTTTTCAGATTCTTGAAGGTGTAAAGGGTACAGGCTGCCTGCTCTAAGGTTTGGCTGAACTCAACTGGACTCAGTGACTTGGGAACACAGATAATAAAAGTCTACAAAAAGTCTTTGGACTGGATTCAAAGTGTTGCCTCATATGAGCCCTCAGCTGCTGTTCACCTCTGGTGGTGTCCAGCACTGAAGAACTGTGCTTTGGGTTGCTTTGATGTTCTACACTAGAAAAGTCTGACTGCAGTACACCAGCCAGGCCAGCAACAGGCAAGTCTTGTCATTAAATTCCCCCTTAGAGGAGAAAAGGGACCTTCCTGAGAGAGACATAAGGCTAGACCATACTAAGAGGAAATACTAAACAAGTGGCTTAATAAAACTGAAAGTCCATGGTTTATGTCTCCTAACACACATGGCTGTATTTTTTTTGTATTACTTCGATACGAAACATATTTTCAGTCTCTACAGCCTTCAACCAGATATATAAGCTGCAATGGATTAGAAAATGCAAGAAAAATTGTATTCTTCCTGGCCAAGCAGTTGCAGTGGGATAGTTAATTCAGCATTAAGTGCAGAAACAGTAACTCTGTATTGCTTTCTTCCAAGAACTCTTACTAAAATAGCATTTGTCTGACAACTCATTTCCATTTACTAGGCTATTTTTAGTAGGTCTGAGAAATATAGTCACTTGTGAGATAGGCCATAATAATCCAGTGTCTTTACACAGTACAATGTCAGTGCAAATTATGTATAAGACATTAGGAAATAAACGTAGCATTTCACAGTCTGTTTGTTGTGGATATGGCTTTTATCAAGTCTTTTCCTCCATGCTGTGTACTTTGTCATTTATATTTTGAACGAAATGCAGCATATAAGTCTGTGTATGTGTGTAGGCATGTATCTGTACACATGCAGAGATCAGTAGAAAAATAAAATACAAATTTAGTTCAGCATGCAAGAGTAGTGCAAAATACACATTTGTATTAGGTGTCCTATTAATACTGTGGCGTTTAAAGCATGCAGTTGGAAATGCTGGTATCCACACCACTTTTGTGTGTATTAAGCAGTAAGTAGTATTAGCTGTCACCATTCACATTTGTTCACTCATTTATTTGTTTTGTTTCCATTTTAAGTTGGGGAGTTGGGGATTTGTTGGGGTTTTTTTTGGTTTTGCTTATTTTGTTTTGTTTTGTTTTTTAGTTTATGGGTGTTGTCAGCAGTCCTGGGTCAAGGGGTTTTTCAGTTTAGATTTCTGAATTTTTCTGTAGAGATTTCTGAATCTTTAGGTTGCTCAGTAATGTTTTTTTGTGTTCTCATATAGGTTATTACTAAATACAGAGATTGTAGAACTGACTAGAACAAAGCTACCAGTAAGTTTAGTCATGATTTATTGAGGAATTGTGCTTAATTATTAGTTCTGAAGAATGACTAAGACATAGTCATTCAATATTTTGATTTTCTCAGAATGGAGTCATGTGTGTGCTACCAGAACAAAGCTTTTGCTGGTTGGTTGGAATGAAAGAGGAATGCAAAGACTTTTAATTTAAACTCAAGTATTGATGAAAGAGGTGGTTTCTGTAGGACCACTATTTTAATTTTTTTGTTTGTTTTATCATGTACAGGAGAAAATTATCTATAAATCCTGTCAAGTAGCTTATTTTTGGTAAATAAATTTGAAAAAAACCTTCATTGTCCTTAGATATGGGTCTTACTTCATGTATGCACACAGAGGAGTGCCTTATTGATTGATTTAATTCTAGCTGACTTTTTCAGCTGTACCATTTATGCGAATTTGTAGCTTTTTTCCAATCTAAACTGTGAGAAGAATATTAATAACTAATTCTGCATTTACCTGGCTAATTTGCATACATTTGTGTTGTATGGTAAATCACATGAAAACCTACAGGGGAAAGGCTGAGCTCTTCTAACAACTAATAGGTTATTTTTTTTTCTTCTGACTTGCACAAATTGAGAAATATTGCCTGTGGCAAACATAATGGAAAACTGCATTTTTAATGCTCTCACACATACTCATTTCTGTGCAAAGAAAGAAGCAGATGAATCTTCTTAAAAATAAAACTTTCTAAAGCTCTGTAGCTGACACAAGATATTGGATGTGAAAATACTTCAGGTTGGTGGAATTACGATTTTCAGGTTGTATAAGGTTACCTGGGCATTGGATTTGACTAATGGGAGTGCTATTGTGCCTGAAAGGACTAGAGGAAAATCACGGCTACAAATATTTTCTCCTGAAGAGGTTTTCTGTAAATTGCAGGTCTAAGAGAGTGCAAGGACTGTGTAAACGTGGGTTTCTGATCGACAGCACCCAGCATCCTGTCATCCTGTGTACTAGGTTGCTGCAGGTTCTCTGTGGTGTTTCCCTAGGTGCTTGCAGAAGTTATATGTGCAATCCTTTTGACTGGGCACTAAGTGTTAGGTATTTACTCAAGCTGTATGCATGCGGCATCTCAATTTATTGTGCTGAAAAGTTCAGAATTGATCCTCTATTGGCTTCCCAGTCTGAAACAATACTTCTGTTCAACAGTTGTGGTTGGGAAGCACTTATCAGTGCCAGAGTTTGTGTAACAGAGGATGCTGGCAGTAGTATGTCTGCAGTGAACTGAGGTGAGATTTTGGCATGATTTCTCAGTTCTTGCCTACAAGGAGACCCTCTTTGATGGATTTTCTAGCAGACATCAGAAGAAAACATTCATCACATTTTTCAAAAATGCAATGAGAACATTGCCTTGTCTTCTGTGTTTCACAAACAGAGCTTTATAATCCCTTCAGAGAATACTCCAAGTGAACTGGTAATAGAAATTGAAATACAAAATAGTAAGAGAATTGCCATCTGCAGAGTATCTGCAGAGGCATGGTGAGGGTGTTGCGCATAGGAAAATAATACTTTTTACCAGTGTCCCCCCATTTTAAATAAAGGCACTGTTGGAGTGCCTTAGATAAATGGAGTGCTATTTCCAACTGAACCAGTTACGCTTTCTAATAAGGCCCACAGTGGCTTCTGTCATGAATGTTAATGTCTTGGTAGTGCTAAAGGAGGATTTGAACTGCATTTGTGATTCCTTTTTTCCTTCTGTATCTGGACTTGCATTTTAGGGAAAAGTGCAATCCTATAATTAGAAAGTTAAGAATGAGTGAGGAGGCAAGTAGAGGTAATGATTGATGACATGTGAATATCAATAAATAGGATGGTTGAGACACTTTAAATGTGGCATCCTGATAACTTGCTTTTAGGTTAGAAACTTAGCCTCAGCCAGCCAAACTGTTGTCTCTCTTAGGAAATAATTACTGCTTTTGTCACAATAGCAGGTCCTGATAACTAAGTTGCTTTTGAAATTTTAATTTATTTTTTTTTTTTACATTTACTTATAAATTAGCTTAGTTTGTATACTAATTGTCCATTCCTTGATGACTCCTTTAATGAGATTTTGGGATCTGTTGTAGTAAATTGAACTGCATAACTGTTTCCTGTGTATGCTACTTTTTTATTTTCTGTTTGAAGTCATTGAATAACTTTGCTAATTGCTGCCAGGCTGAAGAAGGACCTAACCTGTTATTTATATCTAATATATTAATAATGTACCATGTGTTTTCTAGCCAAGAAATACTTAGGAGTGAGATGAGGGAGTTGTATAACTTTTTTTTATATTTAAAAATAGCTAGCAAATACAGAAATATTTATGGTTTGGCTCTAGATGAGGAGAGAATAATTTTCATCACTCTCTTTCCTTTCCTTACAGGGTATTAAATGGTAACCAGAAGCGGTTCAGAGTCGAGAAATTTTCCCATCTAATTTGTCTATAATAGGGTGTTTTCGGATCCAGTTTGGACCTAATCCTGTGTGCAGTAGTTCATTGTATGGTTTTTTTCCTAGTTCAGCTAAAGCAGATGGAATTCTCATCAGAAGAATACAGCTCTCATGAGTTATATTTCTTCTCAATTGTGGAATTTTCCTATTAAAAAAAAATAATGAAGAGACCAAACCAGTTATTTTTATAATCATTGAGATGTTTTCATGTGTCTTATGATTTTAGAGAGATTTTAGTGTTCACTTTCTTCTCACCCCAAATCTTTGTGTAACCATGAGGTCTAAAGCATTTTCTTTAAGAAAGGGACCCAGGAGATTTCCATGAAGTTGCTGGTAAAGGTGAGGTAGGGCAAGGGAGGTGGGAAGCATCATAGGAATTGTGATAACGTGTAGGAACTAGCAACACTTCAGAGTTCCTCTTCTGCTTTCAATTGTGGTTCTTCCTGACACAGACTAAACCAGTCAGATCTTTTCTAGTCTAATATCATTAATGAAAATAGAAGTGGATATGACCTATTTTGCTCCTTATTTGGGAGTCTTTTCAAAGGCTTCTTTTTTGTTTTGCAGCAAGGATTCAATTGCCTTTTTTTTTCCTTGGGAATTCTGGCTTTTGAAATGGGACAGGTTCCATTAGCATTAGAGGCTTCTTGCTCTCAGAACTGGCCTGTATTTTTTAGCTAATATCACCTTTAAATGGGCAAATATAAAAGCCTTGTAGCAAAGCCTTAGGGTCTAACCCGAGTTTGTTCAGAAAGGAGAATGAAATTTCTTTTTGTACCACCTAGAAAGGACATCTTTTCTTACACTGTAACTAATATCAGTGGAATGTAGCAACAGCAGTAATGGTTTACTTGAGAAGCAGCTTTAACAGATCCCAGCTGACAAGGAGCAGTTCTCTTTCTCCTTTCCTGACTCTTTCCAAAGGGTGATACATCTGGTCTTAAAACAAAAACTAACATTGATGTATGCTTTTTTCCTGTAAGATGAAAGGGAGAAAGGAAGAAGAGGGAGAGTGGAAGTAAAAGAAAGGAAGAAAAAATTGATTGCAGTCATGCATCTTGGCAAACAGTGTTTAATTTTTCAGGAAGTCCAAAGAGATTGCAATGTATCCCTTCATCACCTTGGTCTTAGTTGTTAAGGAAGATGGAAGTGCTTGATTTGTTTTGGTAGTTATTATTATAAAGGCGTAAAACACCGATTAAAGAGAAATATTTGTGAGTTTATGGCAAACATTGACAATACATAATTTCTCTGGAAAGAAGAAAACCGCTATTTCATATTTCTCACTAAGACTGTGGCAGTTTCTGGAATGATGATTTAAGTGCAATTGTTATGGTTGCAGAAGGACAGTTCTACATTAAATACTTTATAGTTGCAAGAGAGTATAAAGACTGGTGGAAAAGATGTCAACAGTCAATGGATTTTTATATTTTTCTTCCCAAGACTATAGCAAATCACCAGCTGCTATTTGCTCCTACTTGTGTGTAAATATTATGTGAACATATGAACTTCAGTGTACAATGCATTAATTTTCTGTTTTTCCAGAAAGAATAGTTTATATTTCCAGATGGGATATTATTACCTTCTAGCTCTTCTAGCTAGTCAGTGGTCCAGTGGTATCCTAGTTAGTCACTGACTAACAGAGTATTCTAATAAACAGCAGTTTAAATAAGCAAAACATGCTTATTTTAGGGACGAAAGCAGGAGCATGCAAACATCAAAGCAAAAACTTGCCTTTAAATAAATATGTGCCATAATGCACTTCTGAAATAATTTCCGGGCAGAAAATATCTGTCAGTGATAAATTTACTGTAGGAATTCAGTTTTGTCTTACGTTGCAAATGTGATTTTTGCCTCTATCTTAATAATTTGGTAATGACTATAGGATTCTTTTCTTTTGAGAAATTTACAACTGCCTGTTTAGTCTTAACAAAGTAATTAGTCAGTTGCATATATTCAGTGAGGGCCACCAAAAGGACACCATTTCCTGAAGATAACCACAGAGGGCACATATTTTGCCCTGAATAACACACCTGTTACTGTGAACTCAATGGAGGTAAATTTTCTGACTTGGTAAGATACTATTGTGAAAGATAATTGTTAACTCTTAACTGCTTGGCATTGTGGGGGGAGAGCATCATTCCTAAATGCTTTTGTGTTTTGACTAAAAGAGGGGAACAATTTTTCAAGAACTTTGATGATGCAGAATCACAACATGAGCTGTATTAGATTCTTTATGTTGCTTCCCTTTTGTGTTTGTACAGAATTTGCTAGTTCTTGGTAAGTTCTAGGAAAAATCTGATGCCTGCCCTGCAAAGGCAAAACATCATCAGAGACTTAGGAAATTTATTTCTAATTAGTTGAGCAGTTCAGGTGTAAGCTTAGCATGAAGATAAAGAGTTCATATGTCTATATATAATTAATTTTATTTGTTTGTCACATACAAGGACAGAATTTATAAAAGTGGATGAAATAAGGGTAAGCAGAGGAAACTAACGTCTTGTTAGCCCAATCATCTTTTCCAGTAGTGGCCATTTAATGTGAAATGCAGCTCATTCTGCCCCAATACATAGATTTTGAATGCAATGAAAGAAAAGCTACCCGTCAATGCCTCAGGTAATATTTTTAGCAATAGCTCTTGAGGAGTTTTTTCAAGAAAAAAAGGTCAATAGTCTTTCACAAGTGAAAATCTTCATGCCCAAGTCAAGTTGTTTGGTTGTGTATGTTGAACTGTGGGCCGATGTAGAGTATCAGAATTGTAGATATTGAGGAAATATACCAGTGTGTAAATATTGGGAGACAGTGCTCGAGGGATACCTTGGTGGTGAGAGGCAGGCCTATTTCCTTATTATATTGTAGACAAGAATGGTTATAGAAGTTTTCACAAGAGCACCTTTTTCTGTGAGAAAAGTAGGTACTGCCACAACCTTTGTGGGTGACCTTTTGCATTAGGGCTAGACATATGTCCACTTACTTTTTTTTTTCCTAATATAGTAAACTTAAAAATTAAATACTTTGAATGGGAAATGATGAAGTAGGGCAGAAAGAAGGAATAAATTGATTTTGGTTTGTTAGCTGTATAATATGGAAAATCATGTTTTGACTGTAGCGAGATAAATATTTTCTAAACAAAGACAGATGCATATGGAGTCTGACTTTGCTGTAAAATTTAATGATGTGTATTTCTACTTTGCTGGAAGTATATAGATAGTTCCATTTTTACCACTGTCATCTTTAGTGTAATTTTGTTTTTTCATCCGTTTTTGGGTTGTTGAAGTCTATGGCCTAATGTTTCAAGGTCAGTTTTTCTCTGAGTATTCTATATTCTGAACAATTTTTTCAATGTGGACACATGCATTATAACAAAAACCATATTAAACAAGCATTCGAAAGAAAGGTGTGGAAAGGTGAAAGGAGGTAATGAAACATTGAAAATAGCATGTGCTTCACTCCTTCAATGTAAAATAATAAAGAAATTGATTTGAGTAAAACCATCAGTTATTATATGCTTTTACATAATCTAGCTACTTTGTGCACTTGAAGTCCGTATGTTCATTCAGGGATTGAAGTGTGTCCAGTCCTTCAGATGAAGGGAAGAGAAAGAATATTTTATTTCAACACAAAGGGTGTTTTGGATTTTCACTCTCTTACTCTTCTGCTAATTTTTCCTTTTTCTTAATTTTACAGCTTCTGCCATCCCAGATAATGGAAGGAGATCCTGCTTAAAGCTTAAGGTGTTTGTGCGACCAGCAAGTAAGTTCTTCAGATTAAGTTTTTGAGGGTGGCTTTCTAGTGCCTTCTTTCTCTGTGGTCTAGTAAACAATTTTTTTTTACTGTTGAATCTTATATCTGTTTTGTACAAAGAGCAATGTTTGTGTTATGATTTTCATTGTATTTTCTTATCATTTTTCATAAAGCTTTGTTTGAATTACTTGGCAGTTGCTAGCTTGTCTCTTGAACTTTGTACAAATGGAAGACTTGTACTGGCATTTGGACAAATGCCATAGACTTTAAGATATGAATATGCTTAATTATGTATAGTAAATAGAGAGAAAAAAAGAGAGGAAAAAAGGAAAGTGGGGAGTATAAGGGTGTTTCACTAACATATTTGGCTGTTATCTCTATTTTTGTTATAGACAGCTGTATGAAAACTATAGGTGTTCATGATCGTGTTTTCGATGTTAACGACAAAGTAGAAAATTCATTAGAACCAGCAGGTTAGTATGCTTAGAGAATCTCTTTTAACAAATGCGTGTATCCCTCTGGTGCTTCAGTACTTTATTCCCTCTTCTCTCTGCATGCTTTGCATGGTAAAACTGCCCTGCTTTCGCACATTTCTAGCAGTGCTAATACTGCTTATGGTGTATTTCCTGTACCCGTGTTTAATGCAGGGAACTAAAAATGTTGTTTTATTTGTTTTCTCGGGGTGACATGGTTCAGTGAAATTTGGTGTATGCCAGTGTAAAATTTCCACCAGTATCCTGGAGCCACTGGCCCACCCAAGCCAAACACTCAGCAGATTGGCAGCACACTCTATTTACTAATTGGGCCCAAAGTTTTAGAAATAAAGTCAATGGGCACACTTAATTTGCATTATGTGGTTTCAAAAGACTTTCAGAAAAACAGGACCACTGCTTCTTGAATGCCAGTGCAGGACACAGGTATGCAACTAACTGAGTTTTTGTTTAAAAATAAGTTAGTCCTTTAGAATTATATATAGTTGTGTGTATACTTGGTTAGGCAAAGTATCATTTCACATATATGCATGTACATACACTGACACACACTGATGTATAGACAAAAATATAAATACAAATTTCTCTCCTGCTTTTATTGAAGCAAATTGAAGTCTTGGGGGGCTTTTCTTACATTGCCTTAGGAATAATGATGCTCCTCATCTGCCCAGGGCAGTTACATTAACCTCCACCATCAGTCAAGCTAATATGTCTCCATGTGGAAAGTGCATGTGTATTGTTTGTGTGGCTGAAGCTTATGACAGATAGAAGTGTATATGTTTCTAGGGGTATGAGTAACCCGAACAACTTAAAAGGAGTTAAAATTAGGTAGGTGTGTAGGACAAGTATTTGCAACAGTGGTAGACCTGTTCATTTCATATGTACTGACACACTGCTCACATGTTGTCTTAAAGCCTCCATAATTAAAATAAACAGTCAAATACACAATCATATCAGAAAATATTGCACATATATTGTTTAGTACATACCCTAAAGAACAGATTACTGAGACTTTTTTCCTCTTATGCTATTTGAATATGAGTATAAACCATATTAACACATTTGCATATAAAACAACATACTAATTTTTATTTTTTTAAATTTTTATATTTTTATTTTCTCTCTTTTATATGCAGATCCTTTAATTAAAATTCATTAGTTATACATAATGTAATAAAGCTTTTACAATTTAGCTGATTTAAACGATTTACCTATGGGTAAGCAGTAGAATTTATTACTTTTCTTTAAAATAATTTGCAGATCTTTCCTAAAAATTTGGAGTTTACAAATCAAAGATGTTGTATAAGTAAATCTAAATGCAAGGATATTGCACTTACATTGGCTGTATTTATACATTTATTAGCAGCATTCTTCTACAGAAGACATCAGGATGTTCTTTCACAATCTCTACTTATGAATTTGAAACTTAGTGCACTTTTTTATATTTTGTGATTTGGTGAACATGGCCTAATTATTGTGTCTGATAGCACTTGCAAAAGAGATCATCTGAGTAATACATGCCTGATTTTAGTAAACTTGCTAAATTTTTGTTTCAGCAGTGCTTATCACTTCCTAGTGATTGGCTCTAACTAGTTAACATTGTCACAAAAAGCACATCATTAGAAAGCAGCAGGCAAACCAGGCAAGCAAAATCAAACAAAGAGCATCCTGCAGTCTGGGATTAAATACTGTTTGTGTTACCAGGGGGAAATAATAACTTTAATGAGAAGGTTTGGTACCACAAAATTCCCACTCCTGATACCAATGTATATTTGTATTATTAATCAGGCCAGTCACCATTAGATAATCAGTCACTCTGAGATGTGCCAACTGCTGTCACATTTCTCTGTTGTTGGTCTGTTAGGTTTGCTGCTGCCTTGGAGTATCTCGTTGCATGTGTTCTGTGTCATGTACTAATTTGCATTTCTCTGACGAGCATCTTCTGCTCCTGTGCTCTCCCCTAGCCTGCCATGATCTTATTCCACAGTAGACAGAAGAATTGGAAGGCAGGAGGGTCACGTTCAAAGATTACTCACTGTCATCTTTCTTGTGAAAATCACTGTTTATATGATTTTTGAACCCTTGTAATTTCACTGGTCTTGTTAAGAAATTTATAGGAATCTAGTGATTGCACTTTCACAAGTAGTGGAAGTAGTTGGCTCTATTCCTATTCCTCCCCCTCTCTTTCTCCTTAATAACAAAAAAAGAAAAAATCCTTAAACAAAAATTGCAGCTGTGCATATCTGAAAGTTATACCTGAAGTATGTGATGTGTGATCAGAAAAAATCATGGCTGTCAAAATAATTTTTTCTGTATTGCTGGTATTTCCAGTGTTTAGTAGTGACCGTCTGGATACTACTCAGGAATCCTTTCCTCTTCATCCATTGTCTTCAGTGTTTTAAATGAGGCAAACCCTTTTCCCCAAACCTTACAGGCTGTGCAGCTATGATTCTGGACCTCCAAGAAAAATAATATTTGTAAATGTGATTTTCATGACTGCAGATGAATAGTGTTCTAATATATGAGTGCAGAAACCTTGCAACAGCATTGAGAGAAAACCCAGATGATTTCTCAAAAGGGATGCCTTAATGTTACATGGAAATTAATTATTCTGTGAAGAATGGCTTTATAAAAATGGCATCATAGAGTGTCTCCTTTTTTTCATTTAAAAGTAATCTTTTTAGCTTAGTGCTTTTTCACTGAGTTTTTCAGCAGTAGCCAGTGTTCCAGTTGTGGCAGTATCTGATAGTTAGAGAGAATGAGGATTTATTACTGCTATACACTAGTTCTGCCCTATTGTGTTTTAGTGCTGACTCACTGATGTAATTAGGCCAAAATTGTTGACATTCAGTGTTGCAAATTCAGACTTATTTGCAATTCTAGAGGCAGAAGGTTATACACATCATTCTCCTCTGTAATTTTAGTTCATCAGCAGTGAGTAAATGTTTCTAAATTGGGAAGACCTAACTTTAAATATATGAAAGGAGGTACAACTGACAACACAGGGTATTTTTTCCCTGTAACTTTTAAAATATGTTTTAATTGAGTGAATTTTTTGAAGTATTGTATTTTCATTGCAGTGTCGCCATAGTACAAGATTGTAACTCAGAAATGAAATATGAAACAACTTTTGGTATTGACGACTACTGAAAGTAGCATTTTCAGAAGCCAGCATTCACTGATATTTTTAGAATCCTTTGGAATAATTCTGAAGGAAAAATACTAGGGCCCAATATGCCTGGGAGGGTCTCCTTGCTATACATGGTGCAGAGCCATTCCAGCCAGACTTTCCCACTGATCCCACAGAATCACAGAATGGGTAAGGTTGGAAAGGACCACTGGAGGCCATCTAATCCAACCCCCGTACACAAGCAAGTCCCCTAAAGCAAGGATTATGTCCAGATGGCTTTTGACTCTCTCCAGTGAGGAAGACTCCACACCTTTTTTGGA
This sequence comes from Acridotheres tristis, assembly GCA_037013685.1. Taxonomy (NCBI): domain Eukaryota; kingdom Metazoa; phylum Chordata; class Aves; order Passeriformes; family Sturnidae; genus Acridotheres; species Acridotheres tristis. The sequence goes on from CM072919.1 coordinate 14,761,212, forward strand.
CACTCTATTCCAGTGCACAGTCACCCACATAGTGAAGAAGTTCCTCCTCTTCAGGTGTAACTTTCTGTGCATCAGTTTCCACTATTGCCTGGCACCACCAAGAAGAGATGTCTCTTTCTTACAAACATGACCATATTTACAGCTAATCAGTGCTTGCTTTTCATAGTTCTGCCTTGAGCAGCACTGAAACCTGTTGATAAGCCTTATGTGATTATAGCATCAATTAGTGCTGGAGAAAGTACACGTGATAAATTGCTAATTCGGTTTACTGTGCATCTTGCTGTGTAACTGAGCTGGGGCTGAAGAGCCTATTAACCTAAATTATGCTAAGTGCTCTCCTGATTTTGTGCTAGGTGTCAAGGGTATGAAAGGGAGGGAGCTTGCTTGTGGCTAAAGCCACATAAAAGGCTCCATGACAAAGCACCATGGTGATCCCAGTGTCCTGACTCCTGCTTCCCTTAGTGCCACTAGCTGGAACTGCTCAGGTCTCACCCAATGTAATCCTGGCAGTGCAATTTTTTGAGATGAGAGCTCTGAAACAGAAACATCATAGACACATTGACATCTTTTATAAAATAGGGAGCTTATTGCATTAAATAGGTAAGATACTATTAATTTTGCTGGAAACTTTGGTGTTTTAAAATAAACTTACAGATACGTTTTGAGGCCAATTCACACTTACTAAAAAAGTTTGGCTTTTTCCTTTCATTTATTAATGAAAACAAGAGCTGAATTTTTATGGCAAGCTTCAGACTGATTGCTTTTTGAATAGCTAAATTAGATAGCTTTAGATATGGAGGAAATGGAGGACTTTGCAAAGAAAAATACCACTGCTATAAAAACACCAAAGTTGATTTGGGCTTTGCCTACCTTTTCTCTCTTACAAGCTGTGGCTTTTAGGCTGATCTTAAGTTTACAAAAACTAAATAGGGCTTTGCTGTGTATAGTAAGTTTAATATTTGCTACCTTGTTTTCTTCTGCCACTAATGCATAAGCATGTTTTCCTAACTCAGCTGGTTCTTTTTTCATTAGTTCTAGCAGCATATATGTAAATCTTTATTTTGTGTGCCATGAAAGGTAGTGAGATTTTCCAGTTTGAGTATATATGCTATAAAATCGGTGACTGTCATGCGTTAGCCTTTAAATTTTTGTTCCAAGAAAGAAGGAATGATCTTAGGTCTCCTGCTCGTCCCCAGATACAACATACTTCAGTGGCAATTTTGTGCATGGAAGGGGTGCCTATGCTTGGGTTTATAGGCTGTCATTTCCAATTCAGGAGCTAAAATCTGTAACTGAATTAGGGGACTAACTGCAAAATTAATTCTGGGCATGTGCAACACTTTGGAGAATCAGGTGTTTTTATTTAGCTGCCTCCCAACTGATGTTGCTATCTAATGAGACATCCAAAGCTACAGTCACAGTGTTTTACTGAAGAGGAATCTTTCAATCCTCAATCTGCTGAAATCAGACTTAGTTTCTGCTCCTCTGGTCTTCAGTGGGAGTTTTGCCAGTAAGAAATGCAGGACTTGGCCCCAAGTTGGTTACATAATGAGGTATTACACGCTTGTGAAAGTCAATGACAGCACAAGGTTCATTGGCCTATTTCATAAAGGCACTGGAATCTACTTACAGTTGTCGGCTCAGTGAGAGTTTATGAAGGATGCAAAATCTCACTGGAATGTGTGCTTTCTGTTTGAACAGATGATACCGTACATGAGTCAGCCGAGCCATCCCGTGGCGAGAACGCAGCACAGACACCAAGGATACCCAGCCGGCTTTTGGCAACTCTATTGTTCCTCCTGGCAATGCTTTTGATATTATAGCACAGTATGCTCGGGCAACCTGTCACAGAAAATATCAGGGTCTTGGAACATCAAAGATCCACCTAACTGCTCATCCCAGGAAAGGGACTTTATTGTTTTTGCAGATGTCAAATTGTTATTTTTCCCTTTTCTTCTCCCTTTTAGCCTGAACTCAGCAAAAATTTGAAGGGGATAACTAGCTTCAGCACCCACCCCTACCTACTCTGTGACTTTCTTAACCCCTCCATATAAATAAAAGGACTCCAAATGAAAATGCCAAACTATAATAGTGACACTAGTGATTCTTATTTTCCTCTGCATTCTCCTTTAAGAAGTCACCTCTATTAGCTCACTGTGTCATCTGTATGTGGACGAGAAAGAGTAGTGGCAGATGCAGTCAGTGAGGGATAAGGAAAGTGAGTGAAAACCTGGGAGAGTCTTTCTCTGTGATAGAATATTTATGCCTTCTCATTCAGCACTGTAAGATGGTCATGCAAGGCATTGTGTCACCATGTCAGGACTGGAGGGGAGATATTAAGAATAGACATAATATAACACCATTTCCTCCAGAAGTTTCTAAATGAACAGGCTTCTGAAAGGGGAAGGTGATGTTTCTTATAGGACTGTCTTGAAACATCTTTGACAGTAAAATTTTTGCTCACAAGTAGAAATGCTGTCTTTGGTGAGAGGAAAACGTTAGTATTTAGGAATGTTAGCACACAGCAGGCAAGGTCAGATTTAGGAAACTTCACTGGGGGTGTGAGTGCCTCTGTTATTTCGTTTTAAGGGGATAATGCACACCGGCTTATTTTATTTTAAAACAAATCACCGTGGTGCTAAAATTTTTTTCTTGAAATGCAGAGGCACTTTTGAGAATAAAGTGACCTTCCCCAGCACTGACTTAGTAGCTGATAGCCTTGGATGCTGCTCTGGGTGTTAATACATGCTAAAAGAGGACATCGGTGGCTAGAGGAAACGTGTTTGGAACACAGGATCTCCAGTGTTCTCTTGATTTGTCTCTCCTGTAAGTTCCTCAATCATGGGAATAAATCACCCGTAGAAGAAGCCAGGGCAGTCTAATAGCATTGTTTGGTGGGGGGAAAGAAAAGAAGTGTGGAATATGAATTCAATGTTGATTTTTTATCTTTTCCCCTTCCAGCACAGTTTCAAGAGTAGAGGAAACGTGTTTATCAGCTGGAGATAAACTAGATGGGCTCCCAAAGACTTAACAAAATATTTTTTTAAAAATCCACTAGAATAGAAAATACATTATTTAGATATACTTTATGCTGAGAGTGAGTATATATGCTTGTCCTATTTAAACATGTGAGAGAAGCGGTAACCCTTGATGCAATTAGGAAATGGGACTGTCTTGTTTGATGGAATTAGGAGTGACCCTGTTTAAGGAATTTGAGCCTTGGCTAGCAAAACTTTTAAAAGTAATTTGCCAGGAAGTGCAAGCCTTGGAGTATTTTTTGGCTTGGCTGTTTTTTGCCATGAAATTTGGACTGCTAAGGATTATCAGCGAAATTTCAGACCCAGACTGAAACAGAGCTTTTCGACAAAAACTGCAGTAATTAAGTTAAATGTGAAACAAAACATGGACCATATTCAAACAAAACAAAATTTTCTATATTAATTATGAAGAAAAATTCTGATGTAACAAAATTGAGTGATGCCATTAGTGGACACCACTTCAAAGGCTTTTTATTTTTAAATGAAGAAGGGCCTTCCAGAAGTTGAAGCAGGAGAGGGGAAAATAAATTTGATATGCAAAGGGAAGTTTTATGAATGCTGAGCTATGACCTGGGCTTGCCTGATATCATACATGTTCATGAAGACAGGGCCTGTACTTACAGGAGGAATGCAGGAAATTTGCTCTAGTGTGAAGTGCATGGGATAAAGATACACAATCCAAACAGTGAGGGAAGTCATCATCTCATTACAGGCTGTCTGATACTTTGCTCTCTTTAGGGTGTATATACTTGATACACACATTAATAGTTTCTGTAGGTGGGAATTAAAAAGCTTTGGATGAGGTGAGCTTAATCAGAATGCACCTTATCAAATGGATTATTAACCAGAGTACAGATAATATTGCATGATGTGTAACCATATTAAAATGATTTATAGTAATTGCACGCAGTCACACAAGTAGTGCAAATTTGATGTAGAAATGGTGACTTCATTTGTCATCCTTTGTCTCTGAATGATGTTGAAGGCGTACATTTACCCACAGCAAAGGATTGTCAGTAGCGTTACTCCTGATGAAACTCACCTCTTCATATTGTCCCAGAGCCTTGCTGCTAGGCGAGGGACAGCACAAGCAAAGATCCCCGGGCTGCCCAGCATGGCTGGGAGCAGCGTTCCAGGCACTGCCATTTTCATACTTGATGGCATTAGGCAATCCCAGTCATACTAAGTACATAAATGTTGGTGGGTTTTGTGTTGTGTTGCAAACCTCTGGATGCTTTAAATGCAGATGTTGCTGAAAACCAAGTAGTTTGTTGCTTCCTTACCCTTCATCTGCCCCTGCTCAAGTCTGCGGTACTGATTCTCCCCAGACTAAATGGGTTACTTACACCCATGACCTGCACTCCTGGCTGCCAAGGGCATTGCAATGTGAAGCAGGCAAAATAGGGATCAATCAGTTTAGTGGATACTGTGTATCCTTCAATAGACAAGGTAACATTTCGTGTTAGTTTAGAATATTGTTTTTTACTGTACTTACCTGGATGGCAAAGGAAAGACAAGTAAAACTTAAAGCTATGTTCTTTAAATTCTGTATTATTAGCAACCTCTGTTGTATATAGTGTTTGATAATAAAGTATTAATTTGATTCTTATGTCTTTTGTAAGTGAGAACAATAGACTTTCAGGATATTAAAATCACGTGTTGATTACAAGACAGAGCTTTGAAGCATCAAGTGTGATCATGGCTAAGAACTGAGAGAAAAGTGGCCATGACACTGCAGCATACTGGACTCATCTTTGAAAATTGTTCATCTGTTGCAAGACTTCACAACGTCAAGACCTGGAACAACATGACTTTTGATGATCAATGTTTTGTCCTCAGTGTTTAAAGGTCTTATGTTGGAGCCCAGTGGTTTCTGTGTTAGTTTTGGTTTTTTGTATCATGTTTGTTTCTAAAAAGGCTTTGGGGATATAACAACTTTTCTGTTATTTTGTTTGTTTGTTTCTTTTTAATTTGTATTTTTTTTCCTCCTGTTTTTCTTCTGGATTTGTTCCCATGAATAGTTTTTTTCCAGAAGGGATCTTGCCAGTGTCATGTGTGATATATGTATGTACTTGGTTCCAAAAGAACTAGAAACAAATTTGGGAAGTACTGAGAGTAGTTGAGTAGATTGTTTCCTTTCCTCTATAGTTGTGGAAGGAAAATGGTTGTATTTATATCTGTTAATTCCCACCCCTAGCCCTCAAAACTGAACTTAATCCATTGCCTTAGGTGCGCAATGGTTCAGTCACTTTCAGAGGTTTAGAGTGTTAACTCTCCCTCTCTTTTCATTACACTTGGATTTTGTAATCACCAATTTTAATGTACAACCCTCCACACTTCTCTGCCCTCTTCCTGCCCTGCCTCCTCTCCCACTCTCCTCCTTTTTTATTTTGGAGCTGTGAATGGGCAGATCTGTTTCTGGTCTGGCATCACTGAGTTTTTCCCATGCATTCGCCCTTGAGCTTCTCAGATGTGAGACAAATCTCCCTACAATAGGCTTGCTGCCATTGTCTGTACAGTTTAATAGATGCTGGCATGTTGGAGGTTACCCATGAGTCTGCGAAATCCGCTTACCATGCTTACTCTTGACACACCATTGAAGACACTCATTGTGTATGCATCTGGGTATGAAAGTTCAGCTCAGTGTGGTCCTGTGCTTGTACTGCCCTGCTTTGCAGTTTCTTTGCACTTATTCATTGAGTGCTGTTTTTGAAATGCTTACATTATATAAACTTAAAAGAAAATGTTAGAAAAAAAACCCACCCAAACCCCCTGCCCCATAAGATCTGTATTTGTATATACACGTGTCTGTACAACTATACTTAAATAAAATTAAAGATTTTCATCATTTTAATGGCTTTGTTTAGACTACATTTTGGTTTAATTAAGTGCATTTTCATTTTGTGGGCTGTTTGTACCTGCCTTACTCAGAATCATGGAATGGTTGGCGTTGGAAGTGACCTTTAAAAGTCTTGTAGTCCAATGCCCCCACAACGAGCAGGGATATCTTCCACTAGATCAAGTTCCTCAGAGCCCCATCCAAACTGACCTTGAATGTTTCCAGGGACAGGGCAGGCAATGAAAGGAGTATGAGTGGGAATGGATGAAAAATGCATGTTATGGACACAACAACTGAGTACGTAGAGCTGTAACTCCAGTGTCCTGGCAGATCTCTGCTCTTCACCTTTTTAATGTGTTCAAAGCTCTTCCAAATACTTAGGGGGGTAAGGAGCTGGGTCAGGTAAGTGGTGGTGCACTACATGGTTTCTATCATCACTTTGCCCTACTCTGAATCTTGCAAGTGATCTTCCATCCCTGGGTAACAAGTGGTTGTAAGGTGCAACTCTTCTTGTAGAGTAGAGCCAGCCCCAGAGTTGTGCAAACAGGGCAGCTGCAGTCCCTCTCTCCCCAGGATGTCTCTCAGACTGGCAAAAAGATGAGGTTGGAAGTGGGTTTGAAATTTTGGCCATATCTTTCTTTACCAAAAAGGCTCAGAGCATTTGAGCCTAACGAGTGGGAGAATTTGACCAAGGGTTCCTCTTGAAGGGAAGGGGAAGAAAAGTGGAAGCAAGGAATTGGATGGCTTTCTCCTCCTCCTTCCTGTCCCCAGAGGCTGATGTAGTAATGCCTCTCAAAAAGTACAGGACTGCATTGGTGTTGACTTGTGTTTAGGTCTGAAATAGTTGTCTTTTGCAGTGTCTGCTCACTACTCATATGATATTGGTTGAACCTGAGAATTTAGGTCATAAAAGGTGGGGAGCACATACCAAAACCTGTAGTACATGCACTGTACATTCAAAACAGCTGTAATTACACTGTGTAAGCATTAAACTCACAGAAAGCTTTTTATATTTTATTAATTGACAGGGCAGCAAATACTAATTATAACTTATTCTAACCTTTAAAAATGAGAAAAGACAGCTCAGTGAGAAGAAAGTGTGTCTGAGTATTTGATACAAAGAATTGATGCACCGTTTTTTTTCCTCTGTAGCTGTGATGTTACAACCAGGACAGGGTTAAAAGTGACACATGTTCAGTATGTTTTAACATAATAGCCATGTCCAGAAAATATCCTACAGTCTGACACACTTAATAGCCTTTGCTCAGAAGACACTCTGCTTTTGCTGAGAATGGTATTTGATTTCATTTTTCTGCATTAGTGTGCACAATGGGCCTTTGTACTCCCTCATCTTCGCTTCTGCAGAATATTCCTGCTCACAGTGTACCTCTGAGGGCATTCTTAGGAATATTCAGGCATGCATCATACTGCTATAATATGGTTGTGTGCCAAAGTGGTTTTATTAATTTAAAACAAAACTTTGATTTATACAGGTTAGAGATCTGGTAACCAACTGGGATGGTTAAATTTTTTACAGGCTTTAACAGCACAGGAATGAAAAAGTACCTCCTTTCTTATTAGTCATATTTTTGTTAGCATTTGCCTTTACTGGGAAGTTTAGTTTAAAACCTGATTAAACTTTATATTACAGGTGTATGCGTAAGAGCCCAAACCAAGACTGAGTCTTTACTGTAAAGGCTGCAGTGCAGACAGGTCTTATATGTGGCAATTTGTGTTTGTTTTCAGCACATTTTATTTGCTTCTGCTAATTGAACAATCTGAAATATCAATAATTTCAATTTTTGTTAAATTTTTCCCTTAGACCACATAGAAGCTTTTAAAGCTGAGTCTTTGTCGCATGAAAAACTAAGAAAAATTCAAAAAGAACAGATACTTCAAAAATTGCTGTGCTAAGTAGGTTTCTGTTGGTTCCCTTCCTCCAGATAAATCTGTTAGCTGACTAATACTGTCAGTCACATATCATTTGGAAGAATTCAAACCACAAGATAACTCTTGAAGCCACTAGCACATCTTGAAACACTCATTTTTCCTCTGATGGTTCTTCAAGCAAGTTCTCACGGCATTTGATTACACAAGGAGGAGTATAAAGACGAGAAATTGCAGGGTGGTAAGCTAGATGTGTGTTTGGAGGGAAAGAAGAAGAATTTTCTGTTTTCCTAGCACTTTGTGAATGCATACAGTGAGTTCAAGATCAAGAGTATAGGGCGATTTCTAGATGCATCTCCACCTTGTAATGTATCTCTGAACGATGGAAGGTTCCTCCTGCTGTATTTACGATCTGTAGTGTCACAGTTCTTGGACACAGCAGTCTCTCAGTTCTTATGTTCAAAGCCTGCTGTTTCTAAGTGTTATTTTGTGGCACTTGCCCACTTGCCAAAATATACTTTTCAGTACCAATTTTAGCATTTAAATGCATTTATCTATCCACAGTTGAAGCACTGTTGTTAGTACTGAAGTTTTTTGTCTGAATGGTATTTGTAAAAGGAAAGGTCAAGTAAATCAATAGGATACCGAAGGTATAAGTGTCCCTTTGATCCTCGTTCTGCTGAGAACGAATTATGCCTTTTATTCTCATGTACTGTAAGTTAGGGTGTCTCAACTAATTGCTTGACTAATCACTGACCACCAATCCAAGAAGTTAATGAGGCTATGTTTTTTTCTCTCCTCACTGCCACTTTACCTATAGCTGAACAAAACAGGAAGAAGTCTAGAAACTGAGCACAGCAGAAGCAAAGCATCTTGAGGCCTGATGTGATACTGAAGTCCCAATCCATTTACACCTGGGTATCGGGAAAAAATGGAGTGTTACATACTGCAGATGACAAACTCTGATCCTGCAGCAACTATCCTTGTCTGAGGAAGGTCGGAAGAATCAAGCCCTTGGCTGGGTGTGAATGCTTCCGTGGAAACTTGGCGTGCTGTGCATTATATGGCACTGCATGTATCCCAATGCTCTGTTCACTACAATGACCATGGAGAAGGGGTGGGGAAAAAAGAGCTCATTCAGTCACAGATGGCTGAGCAGCAGTGGGAAGTATACGACAGACTTTAAGCCCAGAAGGTAGCTACTGGTGTAAACTGCCTGTGAGTAGACTTGCTTGTTTGTGGAAATTTGTAAAAACATGAAATTCAAAACCTGGAAAGTGCCTGATTGTGTTCTCTGGTCTATGCTTGCAGAAATCAAGGAAAGATTTCCCACTGAATCAGGCCAATACTTCTCGGTTTTGAAAACTCACCTAGCATTTACAAATACACACCTCACCTTGCTATTCTAAAACAGGAGTAACTTGGAAGTCTTGCACTCTACAAGGCTTCTCACAGCGCTGCTGTACTTAGAGCTGGCAGCTCAGGGTTTTGATGAAACAGGCCCCCATGAGAGGTCTTCCCCAGCTGCTGTGTATTCTGTGTAGCAGATGTTTTAACGGTAGTTTTTAGAATCTTTTTGGGGAGTAAATTTTTGTTTTATCTCTGCCATCAAGAAGATTTTGAAGCTGGAGCATGAGTGAAGAGTGTAGATATAGTGACTTTTACTGGGTGAAATAGAGGTACATTTTGATTTAGCACAGCTGCAGAGAGAAGAATGGCAGTTTACCTTAAGAAAGGATTGAACAAGAGTGTAGACCATGCACAATATTAATGATTAGGCTTTAAATGTGAAGCAAAGCTGGATAAACCCATGCAGCGATGCTTATCATGCTCTCTACTTTAGTTTTACAATATCCTGGTTCTTGCACATAATTGCATTACAAAAGGCCTTGCATTCTCCTTGGCACAGAAGCCAAAGCAAGCGTGCATATCATCCTTCCTGGTGAATTTGTGCCCCTTTTGTGGTTATTTATTTCATTAGTTATTCTGCATTTATTTGCACGTAAAAAGAATGGAAAACTTATGCATACTTCCCGTGCTCTGGTCTCATTAGCCAGGTTTCCTCAAAACTCTTGTACTCCAGAGAAGTTTTGCCAAGCAGCTAAATGAAATGCACATGGTATGAATATTTATGCTGCTTTAATGATAAGATTTTTGCATCCATGAATAATAAAGGTTTTAACAAGAACAGATAAGATTGGCACAAAACAGTGAAGTGGTTAATATAGCAACCTCTCTGTTTCAGGGTTCCCCTGAGAGCAGCAGACTGAGCAATCTTTCTCCCCTTCCTCTTCCTCTAGCACCAAAATTAGTTTGATGGGACATGCAAATCCTTCAGATATCTTTGCAGAAAGCAGGTGTTTTATCTACAACTGGTTCTATGCCACCTCTTGCATGCTTGCTTTGAGGAAGCTCAGGGTTTTTGACTAAAAAAGGACCTTCAACTTTTGAACAGGATTTTTATTTCAGATGCTCTCCAGCAGCATTTGCATTTGAATCTGAAGCTGCCACTTTGCTTGGTGTTTTCAGCAGCAACTGGCTGACAAGTGTTAGCATGATTCAGAAGTTTGGGGGCTGCAAGTCAAAGCAGCACGGTTTCATGAGCTGAAGTAGGAAAGAGTAATCCTCTCAACTCCCTGTGCCAGCTCAGTGATGCTGAAGGGCGATGCTTTAAGGTCTGTCATTGGTGAGAAACAAGGAAGCTGAAGGGTCCTGAAGACCACAGACCCCGTTTCCTTGCCTATATCCGTAGCTGCTAAAAGCTTGATCTCTTCAGTGTTAAAGTGATATGCTCTAAGCTCATGATAGCATTGTGCTTGGAGGTGGTACTGAGCATTTTATCCTCTGATGCTTTTTAGAGCAAGGGTTTATTGCATGTTTCCTATACCCTGCTGTGCTGGACGTGTGGGAACAGGTGTCAGGTGATGCACATGTAGATAAGCAACCTCAAAGCAGCAAACTCCCACTTAGAGGATATGCTCAGCCTTTCTCACTCAGCTCCTCCCTGTGTTGTTGACAGTCTGCCCTGCTGCCATCCCAGCTCAACGCAGGTGTTGGTGAGGATCCAGGATAAACGCTCCCCATTCAGTACTTTTGCCATTTGAAGATGCCAAAAACCATTTGCCTGAACTTTGATCTTTGGCCAAACCTGCCCTTCAAGGTGATATTCAAGGTTGCCCTCCACATTTCACTACACATCTTGTGAAGGTCAGGCCTCAGACAGGGATGCTGATGGCAGCCTTGCCCTCAGAGTAGGGGCTAAAAGATTCTTCAGGTAAGACCTGGCCTGGAAAAGCTGCCTAGGGCGAGGAACTGCAGTCTAGATAAGTCAGGCAGATGATATCACCGATATTTGAGAGAAAAAAGGAGTTAAATAAATCTGCTTTTCTTAAAAGCAAAAAAAAAGGAAATAAAATTTGAAGCAAAACAGTGACTTGAAGTCACAGATGAATGCTTTTAAAAAGTCTTAATTTTATTGATTTAACGGATGAACGATCAGGGAAATAAAAGAAGATTTTAATCTTATATGCAGATTGAAATAAATAACCATATTGCCATCTTCAGCATGTACAGGTTTCTTTGGTGTTACATCCAGCATATTGAGAAGAAAAAAATCCTTCAGATTTTAAACAACTAAAACATTCTTAAAATTATTTTTAGAACTTCCATTAAGGAGCAATAAGCTTGCTATGAAACAAGCAGATCGTTTTTTTCCTGTGTGTTTATACATGGCACACAACCAGTATCATAGAGCAAGTTATCTGATAGTAATTATCTGGATATCTTGTCACTGCTCTTGTCAACTGTTTGCTTTTTTTTGCATCCTTTCAGTAAACACTTGTCCCAGAAACCACTATGGAAGCCACTATGGAAGCCATTTACTTTATTTCAAACAGAAATAATTAAAGCAAGAAAATTGCAAAGGAATAAATTAAAACCTCAGATGCTTCCCTAGTTTCAGCTCTCTTAGGCAATAGATAACTGTCTTAAAGTGGGGTTTAATACACTAAAGAATAATAAACCTCTTCTGTAGAGAGATTTAGAGATGTAGCACAGTTTGCTACCTGCTTCTGCTTCAGTAGGCTGAGTACTTTACAAGTCTCTGTATTTCTCCTCTTCTCCTGGATAAAATGAGAAGTATGAAGAAGTTGCTGTGGACAAGATTAGAATGAAAATACACATCTTTGCCATGTGAAGCTCCTATTGTATTTGTGGGAACAACCACATATATAATCCAGGACAAGTCCTCATAATATATATCCCAGCACTAAATCTGTGAATGAGGAATTGGAAAGTGATGGTTCTGTTAATGGAAAAAGAAAATACATGCAGACTTGCAATGAAATTAGGAGGGGTAGAGGCAGGGGAGATTAGAAATGAAAGAATGTCCTAATTGGACATCCTACAGAAAAATTAAAAAAGAGAACCATTCTTGTGGTGGAGCATCAGGGTGTGGAGACTCTCAAGAAGAATCATCTGAAGGAGAAAGAAAACACTCAGTGACTCATTGGACAAGTAGTTTCCGTTTGGAAAAATTAGGCAAGAAAGATTAGCATGCCAGATTTGGGCACTGTTTATATCAACACAATACTCTGCTTATTGCATATACAGAATGAGTGATACTCATAGTCTGGAAACTATCATGCCTCATCTAACCTCAGAGTATTCACTGTTTGACAAAAAGGGCAAGAGAAAAACAATGCAAGTGTTTGAAATCGAGCAATAAACAGAGAGGAACTTTCTGAACTGGTCACCTGGTGCTGTGTGGTGAACCCTGGCTTTTAACTTCTCATGTGTCTTCAACCAAATTAGGAGAGAAGGTAGTGTATCCAGTAGGAATTCTGTCTAGAGGGCATGCTGGAAAGAATCAGATTTAAGCACTGTATCATCAAACAAAGTGTGTCTGGTAAAAAGTCCTAGGCCAGCTACTAACAAATACACTCACACACCACTGTAGTGTATGTACCCAGCTGTGTAAATTGTCTATTTATTTTCAAGGGGTTTTTAATTCTACCAGTAATATGCAAAATAAAAACTTAGAGGCAGAATTTGAATATTTTGAAACACAGTTATTGAATGGACTGGGAGCAAGAATAGGTAGGGAACCACAGCAGAATAAAGGAAATATATTTGTTATTCCTTGTGAGCCAGTGTAGTCTCTCCTTTTTGCCCAGCTCCAGCAACCAGTCACTTCTTAGTAAACAAGCTCGGGCGAATTCCTGTCAGTAACATTATGCTGCAGGACAGGTGGCAAGAAGAGATCCTGTAACAAACTTGTTTGGGCAGGGCATAAGGTGTAGATACAAACATGTGGTTGAAAAACCTTTGCACAAGCAAAGCTCACACTGGAGCTTTGGATAGACTGTGTTTAATACAGGAAGGTGACCACGGCTGTGGCTAAGTACATATTTATCAGTAAGAGTGCTTCAGGCTCTAAGGAACAATTTAAACACACTGTGCCAAGCCTGGCTATTGAACATAGGAAAGAGAGTCCATTTTGCCCAGAAAAGTTGACTGAAACAGGATGAGGGCCCACTGGGGACATGCAGGTGAGGAGAAGGAAATAGCCATTCCATGGACTGCCAAGTTTCCAGTTCATCCCAAACTGAGGTTTTCCCATATGAAGTCAGCCTGGCGCTCCACACAGAAACAGGGAGACAGGACAACCCCCTATGATAAACATATTTTAGCTTTATGATGAGATGTTGGTATCACTCCCTGGCTGGTTCCCAGGAAGATTTTACCATATTGTTTCCGCTCCTTCCCCTTTCCCCACCCAGCCTGCTCCTTTGAAACTCTTGATACATTGTAATTAACTTCGCTTTGGCCGCATTTTTATGATGGTGAAGGAAAGGATGGAGCATTTTGTAGTATAGGTAAATATCCCCCAAATCAGAAAACTCTCCTTCTAAGATGTAACTCTCCTTGTGAGATGTAATTTATGTGAGTGGAAGACAGTCACAGCCAGAAAAAGGCAGTGACAAATAGTGTGGTCTCTTCAAATGGCATCTGTCCTGTCTCTTGCCAGTCCAAAGATCTGGGCTTTTTCCTTAACCAAAATTCATTGACCTCTCACTGAATTTTTTTACTCAGTGCGATTTCCATCAGATGGACAGTGACCTTGCTTTCTTCTTCAAGCCTTTTCTTTAAGTGTTGTTCCAAACTTAATTCTCTGCTGTCACATCATGTGCAGCTTTTGCCAGACCCATATGCTAAGAAACACAGCTGAGAGGCTAAAACCACTTGTGATGCCTCACACTCAAAAAACACTCGTAACAAATCTCTCTAAAATATCCTGCCAAATGGCATCTTTTTAGATCTCACTGCCTAACATGACAGAAGGGAGCAGACACCAGAAGCTGTGTGCAGAAGAAGGAGCAATCACCAGTTACCCACCTGAAGCAAACAAGTAACTTAGGGTGCTTTGGAAATCTGCCCACTTCTTCTTTTACGTGGCAATATAAATGTTTTTCAATGGCTGTTAGAACTTAAAACTTGGAATATTAGGAATGGCTGGAAGGCGTAAAAAATTAACTAAGAGTTTGATCAACACAATATAATTCTACACTCTGTAGGCAGCCAGAATGGGCTATTTTAAAATTAGCTGCAATTTGAAAAAACATATTTTACTGTTATAATTCTATGTCTGTATTTATAGCCATGTCACAACTATGTAGGGTTTTCTTTTTATTTTTCCCTTTGGCTGGAATTTATGATGTATATGAAAACTGAGTCTAAGTCATGCACTGTTTGTTCCAAAAACATGAACCAGATGAAGAGACATGGGATGTCCCAAGTTAGAACACTGTTTGATATGATTATTCCAGTCTCCAAGAATTAGTGTCACCAACTCTTTTTCTTTGCCTGTTAACTAAACAGAGCAAACCTTTTGGAGTAGACTGCTATTTTGAAATAGCCAACTATGTGAACACACTGCAGTTCTAAATTAAGGCTGGCCAGAAATCTGTTCAAACAACATGACACTTTTGTTTTTTACATATTCATGCAGAAACAAAGAAGGCAGTGAATGTCACTGTCCTGCAGAAATAGTCAGCTACAAGCCCTGAAGATCACTACATGAACACACTGCTGCAACAGAACAAACAGAAGAAAAGGTCATTTCACTGCATTTTTTATTGGGAGGATTTAAGCTCTCCCAGCACAGATACATCTTTGCTTTCCAGTAGAATTGCCACTTAGCAACACTTCTGAACCTCACATCAGCAGAGATGGCTGAACATGAATTGACAGAACAAAATTCTCAGAGGCTTCTGTGTGTGGAGGCTTCAAACTCCAAAAGCTGTACTGAGGAGGCATCTCAGTCTGTCAGGATTTGATGCATAAGCATATTGTAGTGAGACAGACAAAAGTAATCTCTGATTGATACGAAAAATACCCCAAAACAAGCCCAGAAACAACCAAACAGAAAAGTTATGAAAGTATTTCTATGAAATTTTTAGTGTGTCACTTCTCCATTTTTCTGAGAGGTAAAGTTGAGAAAATGTTAGTGACACAAATGTCACTGGCAGATTGAACTGCCCAATGGCAAGAGAAGATATCAGGGTTGCTTCCTAAAAGAGCAGTAAGTCTTTCAGATTGTGTCTGATAAACACAGACCTTGGTTCTCTCATCCTTCTTTGTTCGTTGTTGTCTTGATCATTCATGGGACAGAGAGAGAATACAGAATGAAAGCAGACAGAACAGCAGAGAGAAACGGAGGGTGTGCATATTTTGTCAGGTTTGAATTTCAGCATCTGACCAATTAACACTGGATATATCCTCGGATATATTCACATGATGTAATACTGGGTTCTGTGCCATCTGGCTGAACGGGTTAATGGCAGCAATGCTGTTCTAGGGCAGCAAAAAAAAAATGACCTGAACATACCTTCCCAATGTCTTGGGAGCCCTGTATGTTAGACACTCTGTGTCCTCATACACATATTAGTGCCTAAAACTGTCCTGCTCACAGCTATATCCCTGTGCTCTACTCCTATGAAGAAATGCTCTTTGTTTTCTATAGTCTTTTGTTACAGCAATAAGCCAGTTTTGTTCTGGCAGAAAAGCCTTTGGAAATGTGATAAACAAAGTTGTCAGCAGGTCATTATTCCACTGTGTTAGATGATCACTCACATGTACTAAGGTGTATACATTTCTGTGGAAGTAGTCAAGCAGAGGAGGCAATAGCGACCTCTACATCCTGTTTCAGTGCTATTTTCTTAGCTAATGAAGTATATGGGGAGAGAAATTAAGTAATTTCTAATGTGCAAGTCAAAGATTGGACCAAAGTCCTTCCTTCCTTCCTTCCTTCCTTCCTTCCTTCCTTCCTTCCTTCCTTCCTTCCTTCCTTCCTTCCTTCCTTCCTTCCTTCCTTCCTTCCTTCCTTCCTTCCTTCCTTCCTTCCTTCCTTCCTTCCTTCCTTCCTTCCTTCCTTCCTTCCTTCCTTCCTTCCTTCCTTCCTTCCTTCCTTCCTTCCTTCCTTCCTTCCTTCCTTCCTTCCTTCCTTCCTTCCTTCCTTCCTTCCTTCCTTCCTTCCTTCCTTCCTTCCTTCCTTCCTTCCTTCCTTCCTTCCTTCCTTCCTTCCTTCCTTCCTTCCTTCCTTCCTTCCTTCCTTCCTTCCTTCCTCACAAACAAATAAAAGAAACAAACAAAAAAAACCTAGCTCCAGACCCTTGCATACCAAGACATAATCAGGAAAAATTAAAAAAACAAAACTCTGCACCCTGACAAGTTCGAACAAGCCCAGCTGGGGATTAGCCAATGGAAAACAGTGCAGCAGGCACCAGACCTTTCTAAGAACCTGGTGTCTTCTGTGGTGGTGGGACACAAGTGCTCACCAAAGCCACTCAATGCCCTCCTCCACTGGATGGGGAGAGAAAAAACAACAAAAGGCTCATGGGTCAAGGGCAGGGCAAGGAGAGAGATCAGTCACCAGTTGTGATCAGGCAAAACAGACTCAGTGAAATTAACTGAATTCATTGTTAAAAAAACCAGAGTAGAATAAGAAGAAATAAACCCAACTCTTAAAACACCTTCTGAGACCCTCCCCTCTTCCTGGGCTTACCTTAGCTCCCAAATCCTTTATCTCTTGCCTGCCAGTGGCACAACAAGATGGAAATAAGGGCTACAATCAGTTTACCACACACTGATTCTCCTTCCCCATGACACTATTCCTTTGCTCCAGCAGAGGATACAGAACCAGGACATGAGCTCTTCCCTTGGGCTCCAATGTGGGTCCTTTCCACAGAGTACAACACTTCAGGAACAGCCTGCTCCAGCTTAGGACAGAGTCACAAGTCCTGCCACAAAACCTGCTCCACCATGAGCTCCTCCAGGATCTACAGCCTCTTTGGGGCATTTCCCTGCTCCAGTGTGGGTGTCCACGGGCTGCAGGTGGCTCTCTGCTCCACATTAATCTCCCACAACTGCAGGCACACAGGGGCTTCACCACGGGCTGCAGGGAAATAATCTCTGGCACTGGAGGACCTCCTGCCCCTCCTTCTTCCCTCACCTTGGGCTCTGCAGAGCTGCTCCTCTCACAGAGTCTCACTTGGCTCTCCTAGCTGCTTCTACACCGTAATGTTTCCCCCTCCTTAAATTTGTTATCTCAGAGACAGAGCTGTCTACCATCACTGACTGCCTCAGCCATGGCCAGCAGTGGCTCCACCCTGGTGCTGGCTAGGATTGGCATCAATGGACAGGGGAAGTTTGTGACAACTTCTCACAAAAGCCATCCCTGTAAGACCCTTCTCCCCTGCTGTGACAACCTTGCCACACAAACCCAAACCATCATCCACCCCTGCAAGGGAAGAGTATGGGTATTTCAAGGCACACTGTGACAGGGTACTGGGAATGCTGTCCACAGATTCTGCCTAAGGTTCCTAATAGATGTTCCTGTTTGACCCTTGCCAATATGGCATTGCTTATGATAAAAATTACAATTTGAATGTCTAAGTAATTTGTTGCAGCAAACTGCTGAACACCGCCTGGTTTCCCTTCCTTACCTTTCTCTCACAGAGGATTCTGTGGCTATTTATTGTGCACATGCAGAACACTGAATGTATTCTCAGTATTTTCTGAAACCACCACTATGGCACCAACTGAAATGTATTTTGTTTGCCTTGAAACTGTTTCAGGTAAAGAATAGACGCAAGGGAAGGAAAAGTACTTTTTTATTCAGTTTATGTTTGAAAAAGTTGTCCTGTAATATATGTACTTGGCCAGTGTCAGCTACTGTAAAAAATCCAAATATGAATGGTAATCTAAGAGCTGCAACTTGGTGTAAATCTATGTTCCAATGGGGTTCTGTCAATTTGCCTTGATAAATAAAGGCAATCCTTTATTTTTGTGTCTTCTGCTAGCACTATACCTCTTAGTCTGCATGACCTTGGTGTTGTGGTAGGAGAGCTATCGAGGACAAAATTCCTCAGATGTACCAGAAAAACCTAAGAATTTTTGTGTTATCTCTGAGAGACAATCATACGTGTGTGGCTTCCAGCCACACAGGATGAAACCCTCCCTTTGCAACTACATTCATGGGCTTGTAAAATTCAGCTTTTTTAGGGGATGGAACCCTCTGTGAAATACAGTGCCGGGGCACTAAACTGGTGACACAGATCAACCTTGCAGACATGAATTTTGATTTCATCTCATGACTCCTGAACAGCCAATAAATGACATTATGCCATCATTAATGCCACAACAGGTGACTCCAAGCAAATAGAACCACTTCCTCCCAGCTTTGGAAAGCAAATGTACTAACCCGGTAAGATATTTGGAAATTGGGGGTGGCTGGAGTAGAAACTTGAATACAATGTGTCAATTCTTCATTCTTATATGGGACACACTAGAAGATCTAAGGAGGTCATGTTTAAAAATAGAGTAATAAAATTAGTACAGTGCTGTCTACCCTGCAGGGCTGACATGACCTGACTTGATGAAGCTGCACATACAGAATGGCTTTTATTTTTAGGGCACTCTATCTGTGATAACAATGACTCTGCTGATAGTGAAGCAGTGGGTATAGTTTTACTTGATGGCTGGCACTTATTCTTGAAAAGAACAGAGGAGCGTATTTAAGCTGTCAGGCCTTAATTGTTTCATTAGGTAGTGGTACCTTTTGTACAAAAGGAGCAAGGGAGCTGCTGAAAGAAAGAATGATGAGCAGCAATTCTAAAAGGGCACAAAGGTGCTGCAGGAGTTACTTCTCTTCCTTTGTTTCTTCCCAGTTCATCTCTGACACAAAGAGAAGTTTCATTTTTTAACAAAATGACTGTTATTAAAACCAGCTTGAACAATTTCATGAGCACTGTGGTGTATATCTCCCATATTTTTAAATATAAATGAAACTAAATAATTTTCATGCCTCTGAATCTGGCTTTTGTGTTTCAACATCTAATTTATTGATGAGAAAGTTGACTTGCATTTCTGAATATGTCTTTTGTCCTGTAGGATGCCAAAGTCTTTTTAGAGACAAAACATATGTTGAATCACTTCACCTACCCTGTGAAGTTTAACCACCACTGGGGTGTAAACTGTTTGACTCTGCAAGGCAACACAAGAAATCATTTTCAACCAGAAAGTGAAGTATATTAATCATATGAAAATGAAATTATTACCAAGCACCCACACATCTGAGAGCCCTAATAACACAGCCTCTAATTGGGTATTGGCACCAGTGTTGACCATCAAAGGTCTGAATTTACATACTGTCTGAAAGGACAGCTTTGGAATATACTTATGCTGCAAGAAGTACATATTTTGACCTTCCTTGGTGGAAGGTATCCTGAGACAGAGAGGCTTGATGGAAATCTTTCCCATTGTAAAATAAACACAGCTAACTTCCCACTTACACAGACCCAGGAATTCAACAAAGAGCTGGTTATATTTCATTACAAAATCTGATCCCAAAAGTAGGTGGTTTTTCTCAGTCATATTATTCCCCCTCGCCCCCTCCTGAGTTTTTCATCAGATACGAAGGGTGGAATGTGATTAATGTCTACTGAACTCTCGCACTTGCTGCTCTGGAGAAACTGAAGGGAGGACTTTTCACAGTTGTCCTCCTTTGTCCTCTGGAGAGGAGATGTCAGCAGCTTGGCTCTTTCTCCTGCGTGGGCTGTGCTTTTCTGTCTTTTAAGATGAGTTAGCTGATTTGTTTTGCATTCCATTTTTTAATTAGTTCTATTTAAGTAGGGTGGCATTTTCTTAGTCCACTTTCATTCTTTTCTTCATGCATGCAGACATACCCACAGCTGAGTTATACAAGACTGAGAGACCCTGAGTCTGATTCTCATCTATAATGAAAATTTGAACACACTGTTTCAACTGTAATTTTGAGTGTAAATTGATTAAAACCACCTCTAACATTTATCTTGCACATGCCAGAGTACTGGAAAAGGCCTGATTGTAGACAAGAGTTTGGCTTTCTGGTACTTGAAGAATAATTTTTAATCAACTGTTTCTTCTGGGTGGTGTGTCTCCAGACTGTTTTCAACAATGGGTCTTCAAACAGACATATGCAAAGAAAAGTTTGCTCTTCATCTGCTTTGGAGAGCAGCTAGAAGAGCAGAGTGCAAGGGAGGAGCCCTGTAGCTTTCCACCAAATGCCCACTTCTCAGAGACTCAAACTAGGGCATCTATTAATTTTAGTTCAGTCCTCACAATTTAACATCATGAGAGGTCTGAACAGAGCAAGAAGAGGTATATGGACAAGATTGGTCAAATGATATGAGAATTCTTTTGAAACCCTCCTCTGGGAGTGCTGTGCCTGAAAATAGGAATTTTTAGAAAGCTGCTGCAGAGAGCAAAGTAAGTAAAAAGGGGAAAGACTTATTGCAGAGAGAGAAAATGTGTTCATATACTACAGTGGTATGACCTGTTGTGTTTGCATTTGCAGTGAAAGAGCATAGGAAAAGAAGGTGAGTTGCAAGAAGAGTCCTTAAATTAGTAATATAAGGTACTGGGCAGGGTTAGCTTTCTCTAATAAGCTTGCTACATACAAAAGCTGATGTTAGTGTTTTATAGGTCCCTCCACCCAAAGGTCCAAGCCACTAATTTTTGCTTTGAAGTTGAGTTGCAGTTTCTGCCAGGTGATTCACAGTGATTCATTTTGTTGCCTAGACCAATGTGATGCTTACTTGGTAATTTAAAATCCTCACAGTTCTTTAGATCTACATTTTAAATGCTTAAAGTGTTGGAGCTTATTAAGGTCTTAAGTTTCTGTCTAAATAGGTGTGAGCATTATTTGGTATTCAGATTAGTCTTAGTTATCAAAATGGTTCATGGTGTGCCATGATTAGGAAATGCTATTGTTACATATCCTACATAGTTAATGTGTGAATCAATGCATAGGTAGTCTTTAGCAGCTGATAAATATGCAAATCCAATGAAGTTCAAGTACTGGAGAAGGTTGAGAGCGTGGTAAGTACTTGATATGTATCAGATTAAGCATTTTTGTTCTTGTGTTCTCCCATTTTCCAGAACAAATCAGAACACGTTCTGTTCTGTTCACCTTGTTAATTTTGAACACCTACAATTTTTGGGTTGAAAACTATTCATTTGGTCTTGGACTCACTCTACTTCTGTTTTGTGCTCTGAATTCTTAAGGGTTAGTTTCAGAGATTTCTGGCTATGTTCCTGCGAATTAGCTCCTACTGTCCTTGTATTCTTTTCTTAGTATATGTAAGGTAGGATTGATATTCAGATTAAAATATCTGAGTTTAGCTGTGAGCAATAGCTTTTGAACAGTAGACCTGAAGTAGGTGCTTACAGTAAAGTCCCTGTGGTTTTCCAGATTCTGTTGACCAGATTCTCTTTGACCACACTGGGATTTTGGACAGCAAGCCTTCTGCATAGCTGTGACTCACAATAGTACCACTTTATGCTTTGTGTTTTTGAGCCAAATTGCACTCCTAGGTGAACAAAGTTGAAGGTTTGGGGGTTGATTTTGTTTAATTGCATAAATATTTAGATGCCCTAAAGTACCTAAGACATCTGCCTGAAGTGGTAGATGCAGCACATGAGGAGGGCTGCAGCCTTCTGGAGAGACAGATGGAGGCCACGGGGGACAGGGCATCACATCTGACGTGGCACCAGACGTCCAAGGGATGGGAACTGAGTCAGGGCCTTGGAGCCCATTCAAATAGCATCACTCAGCTGGCACTCCTCCTGGAATTAAATGCCCTTGGTCTTCACATTTACACCCTTTAAAAAACATTAATCCAATGGTTGTTATAAGGACATTATTATTATTATTTTAAAAATCTTTATTCTGAGATTAAAGGTGGTTGGGATGGTGAAGCACTCCACTGAGGACATTGCACAGACCATACTTCTTGAACTGAAATCACTTCACTTGGATGTTGGCAATTCCTAAGGAGACCATAATTCACAGCTGAATTGCCTGATGGCACCTGTCAAAATTTGATGGCAAAAGACTGAAAACAGGTAACTAATGAGCAATCAGCCTTGAGCCTTACCTAGAGACAGAAACCATAGAAGGGATTTATTATTGGGCAAAGTGAAATCACAGAACCATGTGAACTACTCACTTCAAGCAAGGTTTTTTTCCCTTCTGACTTGTTATAATAACAATATTGCCTTTCTTGGGTGTACTGTTTCTCTCTTACACATGACAAATATGTGCATGGGAGTAAATGGGTTTTGGTCACTCTCCACCCAAGCCACTTGACAAGGCACATGACACCATACCACCATGATGCAATGGGCCCTTCTTTCTTATATCTGGGTGACAAATGCCTTTCTGTAAACCCTGCCAGACTGATCCCAGACAATTTAAACAAAGTTGTCATCTTTATGACCAAGGTGTCTAAAAAGATTAGGCTGTTGTGAGAGACAGAGCATACCCTCTCCAAAACGGGTTTTCTTTCAGAGAGTACGGGGTTGGCAGCCTGTTCTGGGAGCTACTCCACTGGGACTTCTCTCCTCATGAAACTATTCTGTAGTCAGCTTTCTCTTCTCTTGTTAAGCGAATATCTCCTAATTTACAGCTCTTTATATGTTGCTCTTTAGCAACTCTCATCTTTGTTCACTTCCTCATTTTCAATTTATCATAACTTTTCTTTCCCATGTAATCCAGTAGTCTTTTTCTCACTCTTAACTGCTTTGACATAGACTTTTTGCAGCAGAAAAAAAGTACTACAGCAATTCCGCATGTTCCAAGGTGTTAATTTTTCTATTTTCTCTAAGTTCTTTACATCTGATCTCCATCTCACCTATTTGTAAAGCATCATCTTTTGGGCTTCATAGGAGCTAAATTTGACTTAGATGATTTTCATAACCTTGACAGATATGCATTGTTTAATGTATACTTAGTGTTGTCTTTCCTTTGACAGCTTCATTCTACTTTTAAAGCAAATTTCAAAACAACAGGAGGACATAAAAATTCAAAGTTAATCATGAAGAGCAAAAAGAACTCAGTACTTTAAATATATGAAGACATGTCCATGAAGCTGGAAAGTAAAAGCAGGCAAATATGAAGGAAAACATTTTTAGTGACAGTTAAAGGAGTTGTTTTTTAGAAACAACAAATAAACTACGGAACTTAAATGTAATAAAGTTAATTACATTATGGAGATGATCTGATACCTCAACAAGTGTTTATATATGCAGAAAAGAATTGCTGTACACCTTTCCTTCTTTGAAGTCAGCAGAAGATAACAGTTGAAAGCAAAGAAAGAAAGAAAGAGAGAAAGAAAGAAAGAAAGAGAGAAAGAGAGAAAGAGAGAAAGAAAGAAAGAAAGAAAGAAAGAAAGAAAGAAAGAAAGAAAGAAAGAAAGAAAGAAAGAAAGAAAGAAAGAAAGAAAGAAAGAAAGAAAGAAAGAAAGAAAGAAAGAAAGAAGGAAAGAAAGAAAGAAAGAAAGAAAGAAAGAAAGAAAGAAAGAAAGAAAGAAAGAAAGAAAGAAAGAAAGAAAGAAAGAAAGAAAGAAAGAAAGAAAGAAAGAGAAAGAAAGAAAGAAAAGGAAAGGAGGAAGGGAGGAAAGGAAGAAAAGATAGGAAGAAAAGATAGGAAGAAAAGAAAGAAGGAAGGAAAAAGAAAGAAAAAACTAAAAAACAAAAAAGAAAAAAGAAAAAAGAAAAGAAAAGAAAAAAGAAAAGAAAAGAAAAGAAAAGAAAAGAAAAGAAAAGAAAAGAAAAGAAAAGAAAAGAAAAGAAAAGAAAAGAAAAGAAAAGAAAAGAAAGAAAAGAAAAGAAAAGAAAAGAAAAGAAAAGAAAAGAAAAGAAAAGAAAAGAAAAGAAAAGAAAAGAAAAGAAAAGAAAAGAAAAGAAAAGAGAACCAAAACTGCTCTGAGCTTTTTAAAATTTTGGGGGAAATAGCATATTGCAATACAATTTTTCTTGTGGTTGCTTAATATGAGTCTGTACATGCATAATATACACATACTTTTCTAATCATACAGTATGCTGCAGTAATACAATATTAAATTGCAAATGCTTAGAATTGAACAAAACAAAGACTTTTGCTTAGCTATACATATAAATTACCATGCTCAATGCACTTTAAAAGTCATCAAAGTCAGCTCACACAATTGCTGATTTGATAAATTTTATGAAATGTGGTTTGGACTAGAATTTCCAAGAGAATTTAGAAGCAAACAACCATACAAGTTAGAACAGGATTCTGGAGGTGTTAGAAATCTATGGTTTTTTTTGTCAATGGATTTATTGATCCTCTAAATTTTTGTCTTTTTTCTGCTTCTAGGAGGTAACTGCTGATTAGTAGAGATATAATTTCTCATTTTGTAAAAGAAATTTGAAAGAAAATATATTTCCTCTAGATCTGGGTTACTGGGAAATGAGAGGCAGGTGACACATTTTATAGCATATAGAGAAATGCAAGACAGAGAAAATGGATTCTGGGATCATTTGCATGCTCCATCTCTGCCTCACATGGCAGTGAATGCTTGCCTTTTTCCAGCCCTTGTGGTATCATGGACTGCCTTGAAGCATCCAGCAGGATTCCAAGACTGAATAACTGAAGTTAATGGCTGTGTCTTTTCATATTATCTTAAGATGTACTTGCCAAAACTAATAGTCAGATACCTTTTTTTTTTAAATTTTGGTCATAGTTTTCTATAGCTGTTAATTTAGTATTTTCTGTGGGCAAACTACTCATGGTTTACTGGGCACTTTGACTCCAGAAGATTAAAAATTTAAAACGCTGCAAAGAGATTTCTCAGCCAGTGTATGTTGTGCATTGCTCTTTTGTTTTAGTTCAAATTTCATACCACCTCTCTTGTCAGATCAAACTAGTCTGCAAATAACTGGATGGTATCAAGATTCTTTGCCTTTTTGGTCTGTAAGGGCTTGGCTGAAGGACTGAAACCACAACATGCCAAACTGAAACCCTTCCCTAGGTCTTGAGCAAATAAAATTCCTAGTTACCTGAGCGGATTTTTTTCTTAATGAGAGTCGCATCAAGATCTTGAGATTTGGCTCTACATCAATTCAGAGAATTACAGGTACCATTAGTGAAGTTCCTGGCTGGCTGAGTTTAATTAACTTATGGCATCCAGTTGCCTCTGTCTCCCAATGACTCAAAAGGGGAAAGAATAACCTGCTCTCTCAACACTCAAATACTGCAAATATAAGTTAATTTTCTGTAAGATCTATTTTCAATTGTGAAGAGAAATGATAAATTGAGAATTTAAATGCACCTAGCAGCAGAGCTATTGAAGCACACTTATGAAATAAAGGCTAAGGAAGTGTAACAAAAGTAATGTTACTGAAGAAAAATTTGTAAAATTTCCAATAGTAGTTCTTCCTCAAGTAGCCAACTCAGTAGCAAAATTTTGTTTTCTTCTCTGTTCATAAATGCTTCTTTAATTTTACCTTTCTAGCAATAAAAGAAAAGATTGAAAGATTTCCTGTCTGTGTACATAACTCAGTAAGCTACCTACCAGCTTATGGAAAAATTCAGGTGTAGGAACCCCCTCAGGAGCCTATCACATGGATGTGATATACATTTCCACAACAGCTCAGATGAGCTTGAGATTTTCTTCCCTGATTCTTAAAATTGAAGAAATTAGGCTGAAAGAATGCAAAAACACACCAGAAAACCAACATGAAACTGTCCAAGATGAAAGATCTGACTGGCCCGTGCTAGGCATTTTCCTTTATCAGCTTTTATTCTTTGGGTCCATGCAAGTACTTCTCAAATGTATTGATCAAGGAATATCCAGTGTTCGCTTCAAAAGGAAAGATAAACGAGTGGATACAAAAGAAGCTGTTTGATTGGCTTTTTCCATACTAAGTTGCTGAGGTGGATTTTTAGTGTATTGTTGCTAAACCTAAAACTGTCTTAAAATTGCCAATAAGAAAACAACAACAAAAAAAAAGGCGTGTAGACTACAAGCAGAATTCTGCACCAAAAAAAGCAGCCAAAATATGATCTGTCCCAGCTCTCAAACAAGGCCCCGGGGCGGGCATGTAGTTGATGGTAAGGTCCTGTTTTCAGGAACAGTCTAATATCTAGCCTCAGGTAGACCCTGGTTTCCTTCCCTTCCCATTCACTCATTCACCCTGAAATTCTTTAGTATTCTAGAATCATTACTCCTTTTGAAAGCTTCTTGTGGTTGAATGTTTAAGTGCACTAAGAGCTGAATGGTATTTAAATGTTATAATGATTCCTTAGAATTAGATTTATTCATTTTAATCAAGGATGTTAAATAGTATTTCTAGCTCTCAATGAAGCCTCTGTTGAGACAAAACCAGTGCAAAACCAGCTGAATCTACTTTTACATATCAAAATAGTTTTTATAATTTCCTAATGTCTTTCTTGGTGCACAATTATTTTTAGGAATGGTTGCACACCTACATACCTATGCATACAAACATCTCCTGACAGCACTTTCAGCTAAGAAAGATGTCAGTGTAGCAGCAATGCTGCTGGCACCATGAAGAGAATGATCTTTGAGAAGGCAAAGGCAGTAAGAATACTGGCAAGGAGAGAAACTCGGAACTTCTGAGAAACGTGGAGCTGCTTCTAGCCACTGCATTTGCAAGATTCAGCACCTGTCACAGGGAAGCCAACTATAGCAGGATATTAGAACATGGAATTCTTGTTTTCCTAGAGCTGCTATGGACTCAGTAAAGATCTTCTTTCCTAAAACATTCATTTATCTAAAATGAATTTGTCAGTTTCAGAAACTAGTTTCCAGCTAGTTCCAGATGAAAAATAATCTTGTTTTGATTTATGTATTTAATATTTCACACTGAAAATGTAAAACTACAGCAGTTATTTTATAGTGACTGTGATCAGAAGACATAAGGGAAATTTATTATATTTATTATTTTGCTTTATAAAACAATAAATCAACATTATTGAAAATTAAATGTACGTTAGACTGTGAGGAACTTTTGATGTATAATAATGTTTTACATGTGACCTTTGAAGATATGATGTTAATCTGAATTATTCATGGAAACCTTGGATTTTCCTTTGACTTAATCAAATTAATAAAAGAATTTCATTTCTAAAACCTATTAATGCTCTGCAGGAGGAAAGCAACAGTAATGAATTTCTCTTCAGTGGGGTTTTTTGGGTTTTGTTTTGTATACGACTGTAAGCAAACAAAAGAAAAATGCAGTACTCCTAGGTCTTCTATACTTTCCTTTGTAGTAGAACCTGATCACAGTTTAGGATTTGAGACTGGTCTTGTTATGATGTTATAGTTCAGGAGCTATTTCAGTTGTAAAAATTGATCTGGACAGAAGTTGCAACAGAGGTGTCAGACCAAGAGCAATTTTTAAAATCAATTATTAAAAACTCTCATTAATTTACAAATGATAATATCTATTTACTAGAGCAGCTTGGGTGTTTCAAGTATTCATTGTTCTTTTTTTCCTCCTTTTTTAGTCTTTAAAAAAAAAAAATTGTAGGAATGTTTTACTGTCTTAGTAGAGAACTGATGTGAGCTACAAAACCACCTCACCCTGTGTTGCCCTAGGTTTAGGTACAATATTGCAAAAATGTTTTCAAATCTTTCCTGTAGTAGTCGTGCTGTTCCACTGATAAGTTTCGTATATTTGTTCTGTTTTTTTTCTTATCTTTACACCCTACACTGAAGCTAAATCAAATTTGCAACTCCCTAAAATGAACCTTTATAATATTCTGAGATGCAATTTTGCTGTAGAACATTCTAATCTGGATCATGTGTTATCACGGAAAAAAAAAAAAAAGAAAAATACATGTCCAGGAGCACAAGACATGACATTTTTACCCTATTTTAATGTTTAAAATATGGTCTATATTTGGGTATTCTGTATTTCCAAAATTACTAAAATAATGAAAATTGTCACATGTATTGTTACAGGCAAGATTTCTAAAAATATGGGTCTGCTGTTAAATTTCAAAATTTACATTAGGATCCATACTTGCCTAAATATGAGAGCTATTAGGGATTTAAATACTTACTAAAGCAGACTATTTAGATGCCTGAATATAGATTTAAGAAGACATCCTGGGACTGTGGAAATCAATGGGAATTTGTTGTAGTTTTAAACAGATCTGGGATTTTAGTCTTGGTCTTTAAGAAACAGAATTTAAAAGCACTTAGCAGCTAGAAATGCAGACAGACAATAAGATTTTCTTCTGCTTATATCCATGGGGATAAATGGGGATATGGTCTGTGGGGACATGGAGATATCAAGGGGAAATGAATTCCCATGTGCATTTGAAAATCCCACCCCACCTCTATCTACAGTATCAAAAATCTCAATATTGTGACTATGTCTATGTGGCTAATTGTGTTACTGACAACATGATTATAGAAATATAAGTAATAACCACTTATTTAACAAAAAAACCCCAACCAAACATACAAACCCTGTTTGTGTAGAATATGAAATACGCCATCTTAAGAAGGGCTTCTTCTATTGCAAATGTGCCCTTCCTGGCAAGAAGAGGAGCAGAGGCTGGGTGGGCTCACTGGGAGAGAAGCCTGTGAGGGGTCTCCTCTGTGCTGCACAGAAGGGATGCTGCCACAGGATGGATGTATGCCCAGCAGGGACACACATCCCTCCCTCACAGTGGCAGGAATTGCCTTGGGAGGGACACCTGCCCTGGGCCAGGGGTGTTTGTCCAGCACCTTTGACAGGGAGCAGAAGCTTGTGCAGCCTGGGGAAGAGGAGGCCCCCAGGGTAAGCTGCATGTCTGAGCTGACCCACAGCCCAGCAGGCTGCCTGAGTGGTCTGGACCAGCAGCTGCAAAATCCACTGGCAGGGGATGTTTGCATTAAATGGTGTGCTGGGAGCTCTGCCTTTGCTCTCACAATATATTCAGAACATGAGTTGTTTTTCATTAGAGCATGGGGGAAAACCCTTCTGGATTTGGCTGGGATGCAGTTTGATACAGTTTTGTTGTGATTTTAGCTTTCTGCTTAAGTCAGGTTTGGGCATGTTGTTTTTTTCTAGAATTTTATGAACAAAGGCTCTTTAATAGTCTGTCTTCCTGAGTGTTTTGTCTTTTCTTCCCTTCAGAAGGCAGCAGCATCTTTCTGTGTGGGGCAATTAAGCCCCAGACCATTCCTGGTACTCTCAGAAGTGATGTATCAGAGTCCAAAAGAGACCAAAGCTCCCTACCCTTAGAGCCTGGTCTGCAGTTTTTGGGTTTCAAAACTACAGTGTGAACTCAGTTTTGTGGCTCCATAAAGAAAACTGGACTGAGCAAGGAATAGATTCTCTAAATGCTTTACTGTGCCCTAACTGGCTTCAGTGGAAGAGAAATTATTCCTCAGAGGTGATTTGTCAGCTGTCCTTCATCACATCATCAGTTGCACTCAAATGGAAGGTTCCTTTTGGCACAGACTCCTTATTGCAATCTCTTAGCTGATAATTAAAGTTGCATATCCAAAAAGTTTCCACTAGTTGCAACATGTTTTGTAGTTTTAAGGGCCTTATTTAAACTTCCGATTTTGGCATGGCTGCTGGAAAATACAAGAAAATGGATGTTTCTCTACAGTCTTCCCAGTAATTTAGAAACATTGCTGGACACTAGCTCAGACTGCAAGGAGTACTGGCAAAAGGATATTATATTTAATATATTCAATATATACTGCTTTCAGTGCAAATTAGAAAAATAATATCTCTTGTAGGCTAACCATTAAATTTCTTTTTATATAAATCACGTTTCTAATACTTGAAAGAGTTTTTATAAGAGAAGGTTGTGTGGAGACCTCATAACAACCTTCCAGTATCTGCAAGGGGGCCTACAGAGAAACTAGGAGAGAGGAACCAGGAAACAAGGAGAGGAAAAGGAGGAAACAAGGAGGGGACCCTTCATTGGGAACTGCAGTGATAGGACAAGGAGTAATAGGTACAAGTTGAAAGAGGGGAAAAATATACAAGCCATTAGGAAGAAATTCTTTATTTTGAGGGTGGTGAGACAGGAACAGGTTACCCAGAGATGTTGGGAATGCCCCATCCCTGGCAGTGTTGAAAGCCAGGTTGGATAAAGCCTTGAGCAACCTAATCTAGTGGAGGTGTCCCTGCACATGGCAGGGGGAGTTGAGACTAGATGATATTTAAAGTCTATTCCATCCCCTTAACAGTCTATGATTTCTGTAGGGGAAAAAAAATCATTCACATTACTATATTTAGACCAGCCTGTGTCATCCATCTCTTCAACTGTCATATAAAGTCTTGAAATGGGAACACTGATGAGAAGAATTTAAGCTAGGATTGCTGGGAAATGGGCAAAACTGAGCACTGAGAAGGTACAATGTGTAAGGGTCAGTCTCTGCTAGAAGAAAACATGGTCCTAGGGTCAAACCTTTGGGGCTTTGTCTCTTCTGATTTCTTCCTTCCAGTTATAGATGATGCCCTGCATGCTGACTCAACTGAGTTGTCTCTGACAGACAATACTTCCATTTCCTCTCATTCCTATCTCCTTTGTCAGCACAAGCAAAGCAGGAAAGAGTCCGTGGTTAAGCAGGGTTATCTCCCCTTTTTTGGCAATATGCTTCCTAAACAACTTGTTTGCCCACACTTCTGCATGTTTCATCCTTCACTGTTTAGTGTCATCTTAGTTGTAATGTCTTTCCACTCCTTCTGATGCATTAAGTAACAAGTTACTCCTGTTTTTCTTCCTAGCAGCACACTAGGCTCCTGAGCATTAACCATGCTGCTAAGCCTGTAATTTAGTTCAAACTCTGAAACATTTGGGGAAAATGACTGGGGAAATGGCCAAGTCTGAAAGGGCAAGAAAAAATAACAAGACTGAGAAACCACCCAATGTCGCCAAAGATGGCAAATTCAACACAGAAAAAGAAACACTTCTTTCTTGCAGTTAGCTCTCATTAGCTCGGGCTGCTGTTGGTGCCCAGAAATCAGAGACAATTTGGGATTGAAAATTTAAATTAATTTGGATATAAACCACAATTCAAAACCTGGGAACTTTTGTATTTACAGAAAATACTTACACTTCAGTGTTTGTCTTTGGGTATTAAGGCCAAAAAAAAGCCTTAATAGCCGGGAGTGAGTGAAGTAGATACTGTGTCATGGACAGAGATATTCTAACAGCTGTCTACCTCAGAAGGTGCTGGCCACTGGAGACAGAATACTGGGATAGATGGACCACATTTCTGTGTTCTGTATAAAAGTTCCAAGGTTACTGTGATATGATAGGTGAAAAATTTGATTAAATTCAGCTGTATCTAAATAATTAAATCTTCAGCATAAAAGAAACATTTACTTTCATGCAGTTCTCTGAATAACTTTTTTCTCCTTTTTCTTCCTGCAAACACTATAAGAAAAATAGAACGTTTTTGTTCACCATTACATGTAGCTGCTGTTACACTTGAAAGAATTATGTGGTAGTTCCATACACTGAAGTAAGATCATGGATGGAGTCCCCTCTGCTTACTGTAATAAGGGTACTATCATAGTAGTAGTGCCATAGAATATTATCCTACCAAAGAATTGTAGGGACATTTTCTAAATGTTCCAAAGCTCATTCTTTGCCTTTTCCCCCCACTCAAAACCAGGTGATTGATGATGTCTGTGAATGGCTTCTGGAATTAGTCAGCATTTTTTAAGTGAGAGCATTTCAGTTTCATTCTGCAGGGGAAAAAGAAAAATCCCTAAATTCCTTTAAAGTGTTTGATGAAGCAGTGAAGTGAGGAAACTCCTAATTGCCTCTCTCAGCTAGTCCAAGCATGCTTTGGTATTTCAGCATGCAGATTGCATTAAGCACAGTTCCAGGATTTCAGATGGCATGGAGGAATTCTCAGGCTCTTTGTGTGTACACATGCTTTACAAGCAAATACTGAGTACCTTTGTTGTGGTTTCATGCCCTCGTACAGCAAGGAAAATATTTTCAAGTACACATTGAAACAGAGTGACTAGTTGTAAAATCTACCAGTGGTTTGTTTTTATCATTTTGCCCACAGAAGAGTCTTTGCCTAGCTCCTTTGTTTTTAATGTAGGTGAAGGAGCAATAAGGTTTGCATGACTGTGCTGCATTAAGGCTCGCAGAAGAAGAAATTCCAAGCTGGTTAGGGAGGCTGAGATTGTGCTGTAGGTCTTGTTCACTGAGGCTCCTGAAATACCACTTCTGGGGAGAGTCCTGGTGACTGTGTCCTGCAACCACATGGCTGGTCTTCTGACAGAAGTTTTCCCTGGCGTGTGTTGACCTGTGCCAGCCACCCAAACATGCCATGCAAATGAATGGAGAATGCCATTCCTGATCTCAGGCTTTACCCCAGGTTATGGAGTTCAGATGAGACAGAGAGCTTCCTACTGACTTTCTGTACCAGCTAATTTTAGCTCATTAAATGTGTAAGAGGGAAATTCACACACTTTTCCCAAGAAACAGCCTGTCCTTTTTGACTGAAACTCCAGAGTAAACTAGTCATGGAAATGCCACTGAGAGAGCAATATGAGGCAGGCAAATCTGACTGCAGCCTAAGTGAGAAATGCACGGACTGAAGACTAGACTAGCCAATAACCCCATGCTTGTATTATCAATTGCCCCATTTATTTTTTCTTTAGTTATATTGTATGCCACAGTCCCATTGCAGTGGGATAGTCCTTATATTGGATTGACTGGTGCAAGGGAAACATGAAAAAGCATCTAAAAATATTCTTCACCAGAGCATCCTGACAAAAAACAGAGGTTGCTACTGCTCCCCTGCAGGCTCCCTGTTGGCCGAACATTAGGAGGAAATCTATACACTGGAATACGTTTGGTGCAGAGCAGTGCTTCTTACCACACGTTAGGTGGATTTTGCTGAATTTGGCCGGCTGCATCAGTTGTAATTATCTTTCTGCCTTTGTATGAATCAGATAGATACAGGTTAGCGGGTCTGGAACACCTCTCTCTCCCTCAGAGATATGTAATTTTTGGAAGGAAAATGGAAAAGATGGAGAAATTTATCTTGAGCTGTGACAATCAGTGTTCTACCACAAACCAGTACCAAGAAAAAAAATGTGATAGATCAGCTATCCTGTAAAATACTGGACAATGACTAATTTCAAGTTAATCTGACTCTCCATTTCCTATTCATGTGGTGCTGAACTTTTGGGACTGATCTTCAGCTCTCAGGGTGATGAGCACAGGCTGCCTAGAGAAGTGGATGCCCCATCCCTGAAAGTGGGGTTGCTTGGAGCAACTTGCTCTAGTAGAAGCTGTCCCTGTCCATAGCAGGGAGTTGAAAATAGATGATTTTTCAGGTCCCTTTCAATACAAACCACCCTATGATTCTATGATTCAATTGCCTGTCATCACAGTCAGCCCATGGTGATTTAAGCCAGAGCATCAGGTCATGGTCTGTATCATTTAGCCAGCAAACAACTGATATCTAGCCATCTTTCCTAGGAAATCGATGGATTTAGAAAGGGGCAGAGTGGACTGGCAGCTCTTAGAAAAGTGTTTCTAAGACAGACAGGGATGGTTTGCTAACAAACAGCTTCAGTAAAGAAACACACAGTGTTATTGATTAAAATCCAAGTATAATATACTTGACTAGAGCTTTTGTAAATTTCACTACTCTTTTGTTTCACTATAACCTTAGGAAGCTATACACAAAAATGCTATTTTTAAAAATACTGTTTGCTCCTTAAGGGAACAAAGAGAAAGTTTTCTACTTTGACCTGATGCTATGTTTCCAGATGCGTATTGTGTCTTCTGAGCTGCCAGATTAAATTACTGATAATCCATTAATATTATTAAGTAAGTAAAAAAATACCTCACATAAAAATCCGGATTGTATTTACTGCCTCCAGGGCTCAGTAAATCAGGTTTGCTTATATCATGTACAAAAATATTTGGTCAATAAGGAAACTGCTAAATAAATACTTAGGAACAAGTTACATCTCAAGTTGTTTGTTATTCAAAGCCATGCTCTTTCACTTACTTACGGAATTAGTGCCAAGAAAGACAGGCAGATCAGGAGAATGGCTGCCTGTAACAAAGATGCTGCCAGAAAAGATTCATATTTGTGAAACTTGTTCATGTAGGGCAAAGTGCTGGTTTTCTGTCTGTCCTTTTCCTTTGTTCTCTTTAGATTTTTTTTTTTTTTGGTCTTTTTTCTTTTTTATGTATTTATTTATTTCTTTTTTTACACATTTGAGCCTTATGGATAGCTGCAGTAGACTGGCAAGGCAGATACCAATATGCAGCCTGTAAGACTCAGTGTTGCAGAAGGAGAAGTAGTAGAGAGGAGTCATTCTGTTTTTCTTCCATTTAGATTTGTTGCATGTTTACCAAGGTGAAAGGATTAGTGCCTTGGAGATCATTTGCTTTCATAAGCTTTAAACTAGAGTAGAAAAAGTTTCATGTCTTGATTCTTTTCCAACAGCTTTCTCTCTTCTCAGCAAGGCACATCAGAGCAAGCTGAGACATATTGATTGCCAGCAGACTCTTCCAACAAAATTGCCCTGTCTGAATCAGTTAAACTGGGTGGGAAGAGATAACTTCTGCCAGTTTTCTACCATCATCTCTCCTAGCATGTGGTGAAACACCCAGGGCATTCCTCAGGGTTTTATAATCAAGACGAAATGCTCCAGATTTCTTTATTCAAATAATGTCAAAACTCTAGCCCAAATGTAGCCATACTTCACATAGCTTGTAGCCTTTTTGTGTTTTATTTAGACTTGCTGTGAAATATTGATTCTCTTCATGTTTCATAGAGGGAAAAAAAGGATTTTAAAACGGTCAGGAAACAGGAGTTTTCAGATTCATATTGTCCTTATTTAAATCTAATGTGAAGAGTAAGTAATGATGTTTAAATCTTTGCACTCCTGAAAATACTTCTAGAGGGATGTGTGTCTGATGGCAATGAAAAAAACCCTACAAACACAAATAATTAAAAAATATCTGATTCACACAAAGCTAATTCCATCCAGAACACACTAAGTCCCAGAGCAGAAAACTTGAAACTAGCTAAATTTAACCAGTGTCAGAAATTTACCAGAATGATTTTCATGATTATTTTTTTAAAGTAATAGTCAATAATGAAGATTTATTTATTGTTTTGGGGAAAAAATTGTGGCGGTACTTAAGGAAGAATTAGAGGAATCCTCCTGGTTTAGTAAAAATAATCCAATTTCCAAATGGATTAACAACCAGTCTGAAGGTCAGATATTTTGCCTTAGCAAGGTGACCTGATCATCCTTGAGGAAATTAGTGCTTCTGGCACTGTGTAATAGGTCAAGTTCTTCCTATTGAAAGTACTTCTTTCAACCAGCTTGTCCACTGTATTTTAAATGCTCAATGATAAGACTAATTTGTTTTTTGTTCTACTGTGGCAAAGAAAAAACTGAAAACAAGGAATCTGGAGCAAGGAGCAACCTTATAAAAGCAAACCAGTGCAGAGTGCTGTTCTTTAGGCTGTTTGGTCTTGGCAGCAGGGATATAGGAGTTTCCAAGTCCTGATTACAATTTCACCACTGACCTGCTGGGTGCCCTGGGCAAATCCTTCCTGTCTCCCACTCCTTGTGTCTCTCTAGAACAATAACAGTATCTAACTGTCCCTCAGTAATGTTAAGCAGATTAATTAAATGCCTTGTTAATCTGTTGCCATAACTCAATCTGAACAGTTCTTTCTTGTATCAACATTACCTATTCACTACCTGATTAAATCCTGGAGCAGTGCACTGAAAAAATCATTGATCTCTATGATCTGTTATAAACCATCTGGTGGCTTCTCATGGGGATGTAGGATGTCTGCCTCTTATTTTCTAGAGGCAAAAAAAGGAAAGAGAGTGTTGTAGAAATTAATGGGTATTATTTTTCTGCTTCTATAGTAATGATGAAGCATCTTTTTCTATGAGGAAATTAATGAGCCACACATGGCTCAAAGCCAGAATTTAGGTGGTGTGCTATTTCCGTTTTGTTCCTTATTTGCTTTTAGTGTAGTCTGGTTTAAATGTGATCATGGGAGAACTTCCACAGCTTACCAGGTCAAAGAGTATTGACTTTTTTTTTTGTCTGATATGTAGTTTAGCTTCTCTGTTACTGTAGAAAACCTAAAATTAACCTAATATAAAAAGACTGTTCCAAAAGCCCATGTAAATTACATTCTGCTGAATAAGACTAATATAGCTGAGCTAGGACAATTGCTGTAGACACAATATGGCTTTATTTACAATTACTCATTGTGGTGAACACGCCCCACCCACACACACACTTAATTCTAACTAGATTTCGTTTATCAGTGCTGCATTCTGAAAAGAGAAATACAATAGGGATTACATTATTGGTTTATGAATAAGAATAAATACTGGAGTCAGCAGATATTGAAACCCGGGGAGATGTTTTCCTTACAAAGAAGTTAGATGCTTCACATACTTTTTTATTTTCCCTAAGAAGGTGCTAAATGGAAACTTCATAATCACAATTATTTGCACCATAATGCAAACTGTGCTAGACTCATTAGTGGTTTAAATGTCATTACCCCATTACTAAGGTGACAATGTCTCTCTAGATGTTGAAATTTCAGGATAGTTGATTATCCAAAATTATTAAGCAAATAGCGAGGCTTAGTCCTGTATTTCAATCTCCGTATTTTTTTCTCCAGTGACTGCGAAGGTAGTCTTTATTCTGCAAATCAGTATGCTGTGGTTTTGTTGGTTCCACAGTCAGAGCGAGGCACACAGAGAGAGAGAGAGAGAGGAAAGCACAAACACCCATCTTGAGTTGTAGAAATGTAATTGCATAAGGCAGAGGAGTCCAATTTTGGTTTCTGAATGAAGATGTAAGTGTAGAAACAGAAAAAAGGGCTGGAAATCTCTGCTTCTCTGCTTTGACGAAATTAAGGGAAAAACAACCCCTAGCTAATGCTTCACAGAGGTTCTAGAAATGTATTGCTACCATAATCACAAATAAGATAATCTGCAAGAAATGAATAACTCTCAACAGTGCTGTCATTTTGATTATTGCTACAAGACAGCAACTTTCAAAATTAAATTTTCTTCCAAACAGTTCTCCTGTGTACTTTAACCACAAAACTCAATTTAATAGCTGACTCCTCCACAGCCCCTCTTTTGGGATGGGCGGGGAAGATTTTCTAGCTATTTTTTTTTTTTTTGTGTGGGAATTTTTTGTGCCACACAGGTTCAGTCATTCCAACCTATCTTACATTTGCAACATCATATGATTTGGGGAAGGTAGATGGATGATTCTGACACTGTCTCTTTGTGGTTTTGGATAACCAGGGTGTATCAGAGTTTACATTTCAAGAGCAACAACTTATGAAAGGTTTTGAGGAAGGCAGTAGGATTCAGGAGCTATGCTGGTTACTCAGTGCATTTATTGTGACTATTCACTCCATTTTCACAGAATCACAGAATGATTAGGATTGGAAGGGATCTCTGGAGGTCATCTAGTTCAACCCCATCCATTTTGTTCTTCTCTTACCTGATGCTATTTCCTGGTCTTTCTATGCTGGAAAATGGCCCATTCCTCTGTGGTTTGCTGGCACAGGGAGGAGGGAATTGACAGGCCACTATCAACTCCACAGTTGTGCCACTAATAAAAACAACTTACATATTTCATCCTTTTTCCTCCCTTCTCCTCTCCTGTGTAATCTTGGTTGAATCATTTAACTTCAGTGGGCACCCTCTTAGACCCCTGTCCTGGCTTTTCCTCAACCTCTGGATGAAGTACCCAGCATCAGAACTTCTTGTTTCTCATGCTGATGTACCTACCATTCCTGAATAAACATTTGGTATTATCTTTGAGCTGGAGGCAGGTGTATTGCGTAAAGGATTTGCCTGAGGATTCTGATCTCACCTTCCTCTTGCTAGGTTTCCACCACTATCAATATTTCTCTGCAACCATGTGGAGGTCTAAAATTTATTCAAATGTTTTTTTTCTGTAAATTAAATTTCATTTTCAGTCTCATAAAATGTTATACTAATCTGTCCATTTTCCATCAATGCTTCCTTCATTGTTATTTTGATCTGCATGAAACTGGCAGGGAGTCCTTCCTTTAAATGATCTGTCGAGTCCATTAGATGTTTCTATGGGTGTATTGGACATAAACAACATGTTTGTCAATCCACAACATGGTAACTGGAGGACAGATACTACAAATTCAAGTTCAGGGGTTATGAGTAAGCAATTTTTTGACTGACCTTAGAAAGTAGGAGAGGTTATAAGAAAATTATCTCTTTTGTGAAACAACAACAACAATAACAATCAAATAGAAAAATGGTTGAGTGAACTCAGAAGTTATCCATATAAAGGAACCCCTGGAGTGCTTTAACGGGAAGACAAAATAATCCACAGTTCAGCTCCAGAATTTATCTAGATTCTGAATTCCTGGTTTTGGGGTATTCAGCAGAGTAACTTCCTTTGGCTCTTCTTTGGCTTTAGCTCTCACTAGGGTCTGCCAGCCTTAAATGGTGGTGTTCTAATGCAGACAAGTCTTAGAGGAAAATTAATATGGCACTAAGTGCATTAATTTTAGATCTTATCAGGCTGGTAAAGTTAAAATATTGTACCTTCATGGGGCTCTGCTGTCCTTCCAGCCTACCACCACACATCCTCTCCTCAGGCACATGCTCCCACTGTCTCCTTTGCCTTCTCCTCTCAGATCTCTGTAATGTTTTTGAAAGGGTGGAGTGAGAATATGGTCACCTGTTCTACTTGAGCTTGGGCTGTGGAGCAGGAGGCTGCCCTGACATTCCAGGGAGATTAATCAGCCAGCCTCAAAGCCTTTGAACTAAAGCTCCTCTACATGTTATTTCTGAATTTGGCCTTATGGTGTTGTCAGGTAGCCTTAAGGTAAAGGACAGTCAAGCTGGTACAAGCTCTTGTTGAATTATAATCAGATGGAATTTATTATTACTGTGTTTTTGGCACTGCTGACGCATTGGTTTTGTACAACTTGAAAACATCAAAGCTGACAAATGGGCAAGAAACAGCAATGCCGACAGCACCACAGAAAGGAACAGGAAAAGGCCAAATTAAAGAAATCATGAAGAAACTGGTACCTGCAAGCGAGTCAGCAAAACCCATTGTATATGACAGATTTCTTGCTTCAGCATTGTCCTGGAGAGCTTCCTGCTTCTTGCCAGGCAGGAAATAGGGCAATTCAATGACACTATACCCTCCTGTCTCTCCCATCTCACTCATGGTTTCTTGTTACCACCTTGCAGTTGGGCAGCCTATAGCTGTCAGTGAAAGCAACAGGTTCAAAGGGAAATATGGAAGGAATTTAAAAATATTTTTATCCATTATTTTGAAATGTTGTGTTAGGAGTTCAGGTAGAAGTCGAGCATATGGAAAAGCAGCTCAGCAGTTCTGTTGTGGGCTCAAACAACAGCAAAAAAGTAAGGTAGAATGATAAAATAAATATGGAAGGCATAAATTGGAAATACATTTCCCCCAGAGAAACTGTTTTCTTTTACAAGAAAGTAACAGTAGTACAACAGTTTTTAATTTCCATTTCAGTCAAATAGACATTGAAAAATTGTAGCAGAGGTTGAACAATGAGTCACTTTAGAGAGCAGTCTTGTAAGAGCTAAGACCATCAATCGGTATTATAAAATATCATCTAAACATCATGCACATTTATTGGAGCTGATAAAATGCAACAGGACATTGAAGCTATAGATGCTCAACAAAGTGCACAGGCATAAATGTCAGACCCTGGCCTGCTTGGCAGAGGCAACTGTCAGAATCTGGAATTTAGATGATCATGTGAGATAATAATGAAGTTATCAGTATTTTAAGATGGATGTTAGCAATATTTAAGTGATGATTTGTTGAAGGCTAGGGAGTCGTATGCCGCTGGTCCACAAAATGTCCTGTATTATAGAGAAAGAAGACAATCTGTGTAGAAATTGTCAGCCATCTCTGAGGCAAAAGTTGACCTTCTTTAAACACTCACCCACTCTCGCACTTTAAATGTGTAAAGTCCTGGGTTTATAGACAGTGAGTTCATTGTGCCTCTCTATGACTCAGTGGGCTGGCAGCAGGAGTGAATTTGTGTCCAGTGCTCCAGTGAATCTGTGCTCAGCTGGCACCTCCTGGAGCCTGGTATGTAAGTCTAAACCACCTGCACCTTCAGTGTAAGTTGATATACTGAGCTGTAAGCCACAGCTGCTGAGAGTTTGGCTTATACCTGTTTCTCGTAATTTCAGCAGAGGAACAGGACAAGCAGCTGAAGTAGAGTACTACATAAATCCAGTTCCTATGGAAAGACTTGCCTGTCAGCTCCTTCAGATGTGAAACAGGGGGAAAATATAAAGAAAGAATAAAAACCATGAATATTTAGCTTTTTCCTCTTAGTTGGTATAAAAATAACAAATAAATTTAAAACTTTGAAAAAGTCGTGCCTGGATTGAAAAGAAGGCAGATGCTACATTATAAAGTTCCAATGAGAGTTAAGTGGCAAAGAGAGTCTGTGGCAGTCACTAGGTTTCTTCTTCTTCTCTCTCAGTTCTATAACCCTATTTTCACATCATAGCTGAAAGAAAGTGAAAAAAATAAATGAACTAATGTATTTAATAAATTTCTTATGAAATCATGAGTATATTGGATCAAACTCAAGGTCTCATGATTAATCTTCAAGACCAGTGGTGAACAAGACTCAGAATTTCCCTGAGAGGACCTCTCCCTTGCTGACATGCTTTAGCAACCATGTTCCTTCAGAAATTATGAGCTTGTCAGCCTCAAGGGTGAAGCCTGTGGGAGTTGGAGATAGGGCTTCCTTGGCACCAAGGCAAGTGGTTTGGATCTCATTATCAGAGGAAATAATAAAGACCACAAATCTCATTGCCTTCAGAACAATGTCTACGGCTCACTTTTTCAACTTCGATTTTCCAAAGCTGCTGCTAAAAATACCCAGGCAAAAAGGACAAAGGCAAAAGATGAAAGAAAAAAGAAGATATATAAAGGGAGAGAAGAGAAAACAATCTGATTTTGTCCCCAGCTGCCTGTGGAGAGTAGGAAGAAAATTATATGCCTGCTGTTTTTTACTGTGAATTTAGTGATAATATGAATTGTTTTAACAGTTGGCATGGATAATTTTATCAGACTCTAAATAGGAAATTGTATATAGAACAATACTCATTTTTCCCTTGCTTTCAGTTCCAGTGTTAAACACCCTAACCACCCAGGTAATCAGAAGAGAGATTGGCAGATCAAATGTCTGAGAAACTAGAATTGATATCTTTATCAATGGAAACTGATCAATGGCACCTTTCATTGCTGGATACTTCATAATTTTTCACTGTACTGACACATATGTGTAATGCTGCATGGCCATGAGATGAATTCCTGAGCTCTGTTAGTAATACCATTCTGTCCATAGTCTTTTTTTAAGTATTCCAAAGAATGGGCTTTGGTTGCTGATTTAGAGATGGAATTCAGCTTTCATCTCTCAGACAGAGAAGTTAGTTGAGCTCCTGATCATACCTGACTCAATATCCAGTGGACTTAGTTACAAAGCATCTGTAGATGTTTGGAACATATCAGTAACACCCAAGAAAACATGATTAAACTGCATCCAAAAGCAGCGCAGGCCCCCATCAGGGTGGGGTGGCTCTAATGGTAATTAAATCCACTCTGCACCAGAACTGATGAGTTTGGACATGATACCACTTAGCCTGTATAGATTCAAGCCCTCAGTGGCTGTCTCTGCTAGGTCACATACCCTGCCTCTGCAGGTGTCTGCTGACATCTCCAATTATATGGCCATCCTCCTATCCAACCCAACAGGTTCCTGAACTCATTTACATGTAACTTTCTACCTGTTGGCATGTGGGCATGAAAAACACCCACATCTCAAGTCCTTATCTTTCCTTGCTCAGTCATCACTTCTCCTCATGGCATTTCCTTCTGTTCAGGAAGAGATGATTCAACTTTCAGACATCTGTGAACCCCACACACCCGGGTTAGACTCAAAGACTAAAGATTCCCAAGGCAAGAAGATATTTAGAAAAGTGATGGCACAATTTTGAAATTGATCGATTCCCCAATGGAGATAAGTTTTCTATCTTTTAACACATCATAGACTTTTTCTGGCATAAATATGTG
This sequence comes from Acridotheres tristis, assembly GCA_037013685.1. Classification (NCBI taxonomy): domain Eukaryota; kingdom Metazoa; phylum Chordata; class Aves; order Passeriformes; family Sturnidae; genus Acridotheres; species Acridotheres tristis. Next base: position 14,803,480 of record CM072919.1, read on the forward strand.
TCTACAACTAGCTGGGCCATTTAGACACAATGTACTGAGTGAGTTTATAAATTTGAATGTAGCTCTTAGGCCCTGTTTTATGTGAATACAGAATCATGATCATAGTTAGTAGCTATTGGTTTCTATACTACTCTTCTCCCATAAGAGAAGGCTGAGAGAGTTAAAGCTATTAATCTTGGAGAAGAGAAGGCTCAGGAAACTCTCGTCAGTATTTAAACACATGAAATGAGGGTGAGAAGAGGATGGGTCCAGGACCACAGGTGATGGGCACACACTGAAACACAGGAGGTTCTCTCTGAATGTCAATAAACACTTTCCCTGTGAGAGTGACAGGTCACCCAGGGAAGTGGAGGATTCTCTATCCTTGGAGATGTTGGAGAGCTGTCTGGATATGATCCTGGATAACTGACTCTGGCTGACCCTGTCTGAGCTGGGTGACCTCATGAGGACCCTTCCAATCTCAAACACTCTGTGTGAATATGTGTCACATAAATCTCATATTAAAATCAGTTAATGAAAGAGCTCAAAGGGAACTGAACTAAAGGAAACCTCTCAAGGGCTATCTGAGTGGCAAAAAATGGTGTGATTTGCCTTGCAAGAGTAAGGTTTTGTGAAGGTTTTGGCACCTTTTACTGTCTTTAACCTACTTTCTCTGAACATAACTAACTAGTATTTCTGCATTTGTAACATGATTCCTCTAAATGGATAGTTGTGTCTGCCAAGAATCATGCCTTTGATGTAAAAATTTGTAGCCTTTAGAAATATGCCATTTGTTTTGATATAAATTGCAACTGTAGGATGCAGGCAAATAAGTGATGAAACCGAGGTGTCTTGCCATAACCTGATTTTGTTTGATAGTGCTGTAAGCTGCTTAGGGCAATATCTCTTATTTGCACCAAGCTTAGGAAAGATGTATTATTTTTACTGTGGTGAATTTCAGGAAGTTTATCTACATGTTTTTAAAAGCTTCAGTCCTAGAATTGTTTGCCTGGTGTTTAAAAAAAGACATACTTTCATGTCTTTTTGCACCTTAAACAGGAATCCTTGGCTCCTTGTCAACTGATGTATCATATTTCCTCTCGAGAAGAAGCCATTAGCAGAGAAGAGAGATATTGTTGTGTGTCTATCATTGTATCTGACTAAGAAAAATGGGTGTGTCTGACAAAGATGGGATGGATTAATGCACAATTCCTTTTGGAAAATGCTACCTGACAAGCAGGGTGGGGATCAGTGATCAGGGTGGGGATCAGAGCTCTTTTGTCTAAACACAGAACTTAGCTGCCACCTCGTGCTGAGGTGGTTTCTCTAGGAGCCCAGCAGACCAACAAAGTCTTAGTAACAAAACGTCGTAGTTCAAATTGTCTGCAAATTTTGGAGTTACCAGAAACAGAACACTAACAGTAAACTTGATATATATTTCTCTAATTTTAACATGGACCAGTAAATAAATGATTTCTTCACCTTTAGCTATTATGTATGTAGAAATTATCTTCTGAGGTAATAACAACACTAGTACTCCATTAATGAAGACATAAATCACAATACCACATGAAATATCTCATTCTAGATGCAGAGATACTAGCTGGGAATTGTTCCACCTAAATTCTTTCTGTTGCAACAGCTGCAGAAATAGTAAAAGCACATTGCTAAGGCTACCTCTGCTAATGACATTTATAGCACTAATAGGTAAATCTAAAGCTATCAATGACAATGAAAATTAATATAACTCTATCCCTTCACAATTCAGGATTATAAATATTAATAAATGCCCTGTGTTCTCATAGGTATAAGTATTTCTGAGCATATCTGTATACTGAAAGCTTCTCCCCCTTCAGAAAGATAAAATAAGTCAAAATATACATCTGAACCACACCATTTAAGGAGACCTTACATCAGCATAGTGTGCAGAGATTAAGTTATTGATAAGTTTTCAACTTTATACATATATATATAAGTAAAATATATTTATATACTTATACCTCAACTTTGTATTTATGTTGTTAAAACCTTAATTCACTTGCTATATGCAGCATTATGATCTTTGTCGCCTGCTTTTTTTTTTCTGTACTTAAAGGTAGGAGAAAAAAAAGAATGTTAATGTTACAGGCCTTGGAAATCAAAACAGTATTAGAAAGACAAAATATTTAATGGTTTCATGTGGTTATACTATGGTAGATTAATGTAAATTGTATGCTGATATTATCAATTCATATAGTATTATGTTCATAATATACTGTAGTGCTATACAAATTTAAAGCAATCTAGTTTATAAATATCAATTGAGTATTTGTGCTATTAAAATCATCATAATAGACCTATGTTTAAACTTGCTATCTCAAACTAAAATGAGTACTCAATTAACAGCTATTTCAGACCACTGGATCTGATGACTTGGGATTTTTTTAAACAGCACTAGCTCAAGGGCTAGTTTCGATCCTGCTTTCTCTCTGTGTAAGAACTTATGTATCAAGAAAAGAGAGGAGAATTTCTATTTTCAAAAGAGTGTATTCTCAGTCTAGTATACTATTCGCACTCAAGCCATTAATACCTTTTCTTCCAAAGGTATTTTGGTATTTTTCTTCTGTTATCAATTTCAGACTTTCTCAATACTATGTTCTTATTTTGAAATAGGCATCTGGGTGATAATTTCACTGCAAATGACTTTTTACTTCTCTGTCTTTCAATGCTCTATTCCAAAGACCCCTAATTTTTCATCTGCCACTTACTCTTCTACTTTGTGCACTCTCGAGTTTTCCTTCTTTTGTCAAGGTCAGCACTCAAAATGTCTTCTCTCTGAACTCCTAATTCTCCTAAACATTGCAGAAGATGGTAGTTTAGCTCTCAGGATCAGCAGCTTTGCCCTGAGAATGCTGAGCAAGATAATGCAGTAGGACATACATGATTACTTCTTGATAATTTTATTGAAGTGAGGAAAAGCAATATATTCCACTGCAAAATGACAAGCTTATTAAGGGTACTTTTAAATTTTTTCCCTGAGCTTTTTAGACCATAAATAGTTTAAATTACAGCTTCTCCTAACCTCTGCTGACAAACTTGATGCCTAGATGGCAATTGAAAGATATTGTGAGGACTATCAGCCAGTGTGTGATATCCTCAGACCACCACCCACGTACACCATCCATCTGCAAAAGTCTGAGAAAGCTCAAAAGCACACAGATGTACACAGAAACTATTTCAATCATTTTCTTTGACTGTCTTTATTTCTGCTGGGGCTGTTTAAGCTGCACACCACAGCACTGAATCAGAAAAGAGCAAAGGGGAAACCAGTAATGAGATACAGCAAGAAAACCCACAATCAGCACCAGCTGTTGCCCAATTAAATTCAATAGTTCACAGGTGTTCACAAGAGGATACACGGTTTTGCCTATGCCAAGGTACCTTTCCAAATAACCCTTTTGAGAACAATACAAAATGAATTTTATTTCATTGGCCACTTTACATATTTTTAAAGCTCTAAATTTTTTTATGTCAATAGCAACAATTCTGGAAACGAAACATTTCTCTCTCTCTGTTTTTGACATCTTAATCAAAAGCAAAAAATGTCAGAGCTAATAGGTGAAGTGTCTTGGCTTTCATCAGCTATATTGTCTTCTCTGCTCACATTCTGAGTTAGAATGTCTCTAAGCAGGCTTTATGACCATTGCTTTGTATTTATAAGCCTAAGTCCTAAAAGCTGAAAATCTGGAGGGACATAATGCATTGAATGAATGTGACTTAAATTGATATGATTACCTATATCCAGATACAGCTTGATTTTTGAAACAGGAAATTCATGAACAGTACAATCCTGTCAGACCTCTGCGTGTGGGCACTACTGATGATTTAGCAAGTATGCATTGATGCTGCTTTGTGATATGCTTATTTTGTAATTATACAAGGTCTCCAGGGCTGACACTTTAATAGTCTTAGTTGGCTTCTTAAAGCATGAAAACCAACAGCAATAATCGAAAGAAATCTCACAGTTCTGATGTATTCTATTAATTCCTTTGCAGCAAAACCTTCAAAGCATTTTAATTTGTCTGTGGGTAGACACTGATCTGAAGGTCATAATATAAAGTTATGGGCTTTATAAATAAATTATACATTTAATTATAATTTATAAATGATGAAGTTTAGACTTGATCCACACGGTTGTGTATTCACTATTGTGCATTTTTAAAGCAAAACTAATTTAAACATGAAATGATGATTTGTTTCCTTTTGTAGCCCAAATTTACCTTACAAAGTTCGTTGTCAATTACAGTATTTTGACTGTCAACTGGGTGTTCAGGCTATGGCTGGGATGTTGGAAGGCCCAGGGGAGCCTTATCTCTGCCCTGTAAACGAGATGCATATGATGTCTGTCCTCTAAAAGTTAAACTTGAGCTACAATGCAAGAGAGACCAGTTCTCAGATTTAACCTGGCAGGAAACATTTATGATGTTCTCTGCCTCCAATTTATTTTAATAACACTTAATAATACTAGTTTGCTTTCAACCAAAGTAATGCCTTACATGCAAAGATCTCAGAGCACTTTCTGCACAGGAATTAATTTTTGCCACACCCTAATAAGAAAGACAAGCAGTAATTTACCTGTTTGGAATTTCTCTTTATTAAACTTTTATTTAGTCTAATATTAAGAGCTTTAAAAGAGGATGAGAGTTTGTATTTTTATATTCCAAGTTTCACTAGCTCTGAACTGGTCCTGATGTGCCTTTGCATCTGGAAATTAGGATGAGTCTTTTCTAGAAATAACCAGAAAAAAACTTTAAGGCAACATTGACAGAAAGGAAAAAAAGCAATAATGAAATACATGATAAAATGGAACAGAAGCATTCAGGGCTTAGATGTTTGCTGGTTCTTTTCCTATTTTATTTTATTTTTTTTTTTTTTCAGAATAGATGCTTTTTGAAGTCTTTCCATACTGAGCTTCAGAAGTAGCTCAGTTTTCAGATATACTTTTCAGTAAAAATATTCATGTAATTCAAAACATTTCAAAAATACAGTACTGGATATTTAAAATCCTGGTGTGATACATGCAGAGCACAGAGTAGTAGTAACAGTAGGCTAGCAAAAGTGCAACCTATTTGCAAAGGTGAAAACGTAACCTTCACAGCTTAGGGGAAAACGATTGTGGCTTCTTGTCGCTTTTTCCTTCTTTTTTTTTCTCTTATTTTTTGCCTCTAGTCACAGTGGGACATCTTCTGTTCTCAGATTGGAGACAGAAATTTGGCCTGTATTATATGTATACAAAAGCCATTTATGTAGGAGGTTGGTATTCCCAGGTGAAATACTTTTCCTTGAGCAGAAAGTCAGAGTGCTTACTGTCAGTGTGAGGCAGACCCCTGTGTGGGGTTTTGAGGTAAAATGCAAGTTCCTGAAACAACTGCTATGCAGCCCCTCGGAGGGATTACTGTACCCTCTTGCAGTAATACCAGTTACTGCTCCTCTCCTTGGTCAGGAAGAAAGCAGGACTCAGTAGACGCGATTTTTAAAACCTTATCCCTCTTATGAGCAAACTTCATCCCTTGTCTATTGTGTATTTCATCAGCCTACCCTGAGTGCTTCTGTAGCTGCTACACATTACAGATGAATCACAGGTTATGGTTATAGATGTGATTGTTATTCTCTGAATTAAAGGATATTTAAGAAAGGCTCTGTTGCCAAGAAAGGAGGTGTTCGGTGTTGAAACAAGGAAGCAAAATGTTAAGACTTGTTGTTTATTCAAGCTAAATAAAATTTCCCACGTCTCTGGATTCTAGTTCACCAAAGATTCCTGGTATTATAATAAAGTCATTTGTTATATATATGTGCAACACACAAACTGGACCAGCAGTAGTGTGGTAATCTCCTCTTGGCTTTTCTTCTGATGAAAGAGAAGGCTGGTGTACAAGGCAATGGTTTCAAATTTGCTGAGAATCCAGACCAGAGAATACAGAAAGGACATACACGGAAAAAAAGGGCTGTGGGTAGGAAAATATCTGACCCAGCAACAGAAGCAAATTGTGTTACAGTCTCAGCTGGGCTGTTACACAGTTTTTCTCTATTTGCTAGTTCTTCCTATCCATGATTTGGAGCATTAATTGTTTATGTTAAGTGTATTTTGTTTCATTTTGTTTTGATTTTTTTCTTACCTTTGTATGTGAATAAAGCCCATCAATGGCTAGTGAAATGCTTTGCTGGCTTCCCTGCGGATTACTGTTTTTAATGTGGATATACATTGGAATTGGATAAAATTCCTTCCAGTGAAGAGACCCTGACCACTGCTCACATCCCATCCAAGCTTCGTGTTTCTATTCAAGTACTCTGCATGGGAGAGGATGTCTCCTGACAGTCCTGTGATGAATATAGTTAATATGTCCATGAGAGCCTACACAGCTGGGCAAGACCAAAGGTTTTATACATACATACATACATACACACATAAATACATACATACATATATATATATGTATGTATGTATTATTACTAGCTGTGCCCTAAAATATGTTCTCCCACTTCATGAAGTATCAGGTTTTATTCAGACCTCATTGGCAGAAATTCTTTGTAGCTGTGGTAAATGACAACTGATAATCATAACTGCTGATCCCTCTGGACTTCAAAAAATCTATGAATTTACAATAATACACTAAGGTTGGCTACACCTGAACATATCCGTTAGCATGATCCAGGTCCCAAGAAGCATCAGTTACTGCTAAGTGCTTTCTCATGCTTTTGGTTTTGTTCTTTCTTCTTCGTAAATGTTTCTTAGAAGTCTGAAAAAAAACCATTTAATTCCCTGCTGTTTATTTCCTTTTCAGTTTGGCAGGCATTCAGTTTTTTCTTCCATTTGTTTGCACACATGTATGCAGAGCTGCAAGCACCCACACAAACTAATGCCACTTAAAATAGTGAAACAAGATTACCATAAGTAATATAGTTGCTCTTTCTTATACAAATGTAGATGCAAAGATGCAAAGAAGTGTTAAATGCAAAAATTAGATTCCATTTGCAGCCAGAATCCCGACTTTTTTTGTTTTGTTTGTTTAGGGTTTTTTTTATGAACAACATGCAGATGCTGATCAACAGAGTCTCCCTGACATGGCTAAGTGTCAGTTGATCACAGGGAGTTTGTCCTTCCTTTGCTGTCATGTTAGAAACGTGGTGATTATCCAAGTGTCATCTCCACATGCTCTAAGTAGCTGGAGGCATAGAAATCTTCTAAACTGGACGGCTGTTTGATGCAAAACTGATGCAAAGATTTTTTAACTCTTTTGTGCTCAGCTGCAAGATTTTGCATTTGCCTATTGGTCCTCATAAGCCTCAAATAGTAGGAGTAAGATTGTACTTTTTGCATTCAAAATAGCATGAAAATGTGGTAAGTTTTTTCCTTTTCTTTTTTTATTTCCTTTTCATATTCCAGTCCTTTGGTTCTCACAGTGGCACTGCACTCATTTGCTTTAATATCAGCAGTGCTGTAGACTGCAGATCCCCAGATCTGTAGTCCTTAGTTATGAAAGACTTGTGCTTTCATGCGGGAAATAGTTAATTCAATTTCATTGCTTTTCAGTCTTCTTTTTGTTTTGTTTGTGAGTGTGTTTACTGTGAAAACATATGAAACTTACTGTGTGATGCAGGGCATAAAGAGCAAAGTGTATTCCCTTCCATCCTCTTTGCCTGTATTTGGAATGAATGTTGCCATATCCAATTCAGAAACTGCAGCATGGACCGACTTTTCACAGCTTCATATAAAGGCGGTGGTGTTATGCTCTTCTGAACACTGTAATAAATCTCTCTTCTCTGTTGACAAGTCTTAAGATTTTAGATACTTTTAGTGCATATCCAATGGCCAAGATTATCCTCAGCTCCTAGCTCGTTCTTCTCCTTGGTGTTTGTGGGATAATTGGATGATTCATTTAAATGAGAATCAGATGCTATAAGCTTGTTGCTCTAATGGAAACCCTTGCCAGGAAAGGTTAAGCTGTGGAATTTTTCTGTTTGAAGATTTCATGATTTTTACAAATCATGAATAATAGTGTCCTTGATGCTTCTTTTCATCTTCACTCCTAAAAGCAATTGAACCCATCTGCAAATTAACTATAATTCAAGAACTTTATGTAAATCTTTCATAGCCTTTGTAGCTTGTGTGGAGGAAAAAGGTAAAACACATATAATAATGCATATGTATATGCATGTTTAAAAATAGTTCTGTAAGATGAGAGGGAAACTCAGGGGCTGTATTTCTCAACATCTGTTGTAGGATTTCCTGCTGTCATAGGCTCCAGCATGCGTGAGGATCTTCCCAGCCAGCCTCAAGTACAGTGAAGAGGCAAAATGTCTCTGGAATGCATGTCTCCTAACGCTATGTGAGAGAGCACTTGGCTGTGATTTACAGCACCCTTATGTCCAGCTGGCAATGATTCATACTTATGTAATGTTTATGGTTTGATCTGCCTGTGTTTAAAAACTGAAACACAGTTTTGGGAAAGTAGCTGGATGCTGGCATTGTTTTCCACATGTCACCTAATTCCTTTAAGTATATTTGGGTTTTTGTGCTTAATTTGATGCATTAGCAGCAAAAGTAACAAATGTGAGACCCCTGATCTTTATTTAGACTACAACAGCTTTCAGAAAGCATTTATAGACACAATTGTAATGCAGATAGAATAATAAAGATCATATTATGGGAAAGCTTGCTGCTTTCTGAACATTGCCAAAAGATGCCAGCTAACCCCAGCTAGTTTTGCCTCAGTAAACTTATTTTTATAGATCACTTACACTAACTAACAGAAGCACACTTTGCTAAGACGTTTATCTGGGTTGTACCATAGTTATAGTTCCTTATGATTGACAAAGGTTCACACCACTGTAACAGTTGGATAAGAACTCCTGATCTCTGAAATGCTTATAAAAAGTAAGAAATACAAGTTCAGTTGGTTTATTATTTTATTACAAATTCAGACCAGATTTTAACCAAGGCTCACACAGATTCATGACTTCTTCCAGTGAAGCTTTCATGATTTGGCATTCTGCATCAAAACTGAAGATAGCTGAGGTGCAGGAACCTCTGAATAAAGATCTTTCTGTGTGTTCTTAATTCATGCTTCATTTGTGTTCTATCATACAGTCATGGATTAGCTGCAAATATGAGATTTTAAACTTTATATATCTATCTATGTGAATTGGATATGTAAAAGTGCTTCTTAATTCTACACAGTATACTGACGGTGACTTACACCAGTTATATTTGTATTTAGATTTTATGTGTATTTCAGCCATAAAATATGAGTTAAAAGTTGTTTATTCCTATGAGAAAAAACCGTTGATTTAGCAAAGAACAAAAATGAAGTAAAAAAAAATTTAAATTTCAAATTAAGGTATTCAGAATTCTGGCAACTCTTCAAAGGCTTAAAAATAGAATTTCATCTAACAGAGTAGATGTGTCAAAGCTCACACATTGATGAATGATCTACATCTGTCAGTTATGTTTTACCTTTTAGTCTTTCTTTTTCTATTATCTTTTTTTTCTATTGGTAGAATAGGTACCTAAAATTTTACAGACTTCTTTATTCATTCTTCTCAGAGTGAAAGGATTAATGTGTCAGCACTACTTATGTAAGTACAAGGAAGACTGGGCCTCTATTATCTCTTTTTTTCTTTATACACTAGCAGGGGATTGTAATGACTTCAATACACTTGAACATATGTCTATTTGTGTTTAATGCTTGTAAACAAATTGCTTCTCTGTGAAGAAAAGACAGTAAAGGTTCAAGCATGACTTTTAATCACTGGATTATTCTGTTTGTAGAAAAGCATATAAACCAAAATCCTTATAGTATACTGCAAGTGTAAAATGCTGATGCATAGTTAGTGTGCTTGTGCTCTTTTAGTTGTGCCTGTGTCACAGAGTAGTAAAGGTGGAGCATGGGACTGCACTGGTCATTAGAGTGGCCAGCCCATTATAGTTCACTGTACGCTGGATATCTGCCTTTCAGGTATTATTTTCCCACCAAAGCATGAAGAGACCAAGTTGCAGAACCACTTAGACATGTAGTGCAGAGCAGTACCTAACAATAACATCCTGAATGAGCTGGCTGGGAGTCTGGCAGCCTGTCATTCATGCAGTGCCCTGCCTTGGGATGTAAATCCCTCCCCTGGGAGCTTGTGAACCTCCACAAACCCCAGATAATGTGGATGGACCTCTGCCAGCCTCCAGAGCTCATCCTTAGGGCTATCAGGAGTATCCTGAACTGGCACTGCAATTTGTTACATAGACATACCCCAACCAAGAAACCACAATGCATTTCTGAACAGTCTCTCTGCTAGAAAGCAAAATCTCTTGTACCAAATCATAGTACTATTTTTGGAAATGTCTGAGACACAACTGTATCTGTGATTATCCATTTTTTTCCTGTGTTTATTTTCAGAAAATCTCAGGAGCCCAGTCAGCCAAGCTTTTCAACCCCACTGAAAAGCATAAACCCAAGTAAAGGGGAGACGAAACACTGTAGAGAACCAACCCTCCTTTGTTCTGATATATTGAAAATTTTTAAAGCTTTATGCTACAAAATATAACTGTACTCTTAAAAATGGAATAATTTTACTTTATGATCATTTTGTTGGCATGAAATATGTCTTATTAAAAAAAAAAGTAACTGGAGACAGAGCTGCTGACTTTGTCAGAAAACTACTGTGCTAATGTGTTCCCTCAAAACCTGCCTTACCTGACCCAGACTGTGAAAAGAGCAGAGAAGGTGAAGGAAGGGTATGAGGAAAGGGAAAAACAAAGGAAGAGGAGATTTGAGCCTCATATCTGTAGGATCCCAAATTTTTAAAGGATCTCCATTTACTACACACACAGTATTTGTATAATGGTTAAGAATATTGATAAATATGTTCAGCAGTCTCCCTGGTCCTGGCTGGGTCAGGCACAGAGGTATCCTTGGGCCATGGGGAGAAATAAGAGCAAGAATGTACTTTTGGGACTTGTACCCTGTCCATTCCTTAGAGTGACTGAAGGAGATTGAGAAGATAAGAAGTGAGAGAGCAACCAAGAAAAATTATTTGTGGCAACCCCACCAAAAGACAAAACAATTTGCTGTAGATGAGGGGAGTGGCTGTTTTTACTGCTGATGGAGTGTATATGCACTCGAGTAAATGTTTGAACATAATACTGGGACCTGAGGGAAAATGTTATTGCCTTTATATGAGTGAAGGGCTCATTGAAGAGTGGGGCACAGAAGATGAGAAGCTGTGGAAGGCTGAGCTGCAACCATTGTAAGAGGCACCTGAGGCAAGGAAAGGCAGAAGGTAGGTACTTGTCACTGAAAGCATAACTTTATTCTTCTTTCTCTGGCTCCCAGCTGCTTTGTCCTTCCTTTCTACATATCACATTGGATCATGCATGAGCTGGGAACAAAGAAAGTGTTTTTGAAATGCCTAGAAGATACGTTAAGAGCACATACTCTGGCAGCATGATGTCATTCTCCCCTGCCATGCCCTGAAGGTGATCTTCCAAGGGATCATCTAGGCAGTGAGGAAGAACTTCCAAATAATTTAGTAAAATTTAGTATGCCTGATAGGATAAAAGCCTGCAAGTAGAATTTATTACTTTCAAAAAAGAAAAAAGAATTCATTCTAAGAAACACCTGAAAATTCCAATTAAAAATTAACTAAACTAAACTACTTAGCTAACTGCTTAAACTAAGCTAACTGCTTTACTTAAGTAAATATATTGGAAAAATATTTTCTCACACTACAAATACAATATGTTAAAAAGTAGAAAATCTGTCAAGCTTAGGAAGCTTCAGTGGGAATAGGTCATCTAACTAACTGCAGGGCAGAATTCAAGAGGAACTTCTGGTTTATCTTAGCACAATGACCCATTACCTACTGTCATAATTTCATTGCTATATCAAACAAGCCTGTTGTGATTTTTTAATCTGGGGAAAACAAGATCAGTTTTATTTTACTTTTTGATGTTGCTTTTGAATAAAGTCTGAGAATAACATCACTGTGAAAAGACTGCTAATCTGTGATCCTACAGTCTCAGAAAACTCAGATACATCAGGCTTCCTATGCTCTTTGAGTACATTGCCACTCTACCCATATGTCCTCTTGTATGTATCATTCACTGCTAGAGAAGTTTATCTAGCTACTTAATAAATAACTTCACCCCAGGTACAAATGAATGCATGAATACATTCTAATATCCATCGAGACAATACTCAAAATGTCACATATTACAGAAACTACATTTTATAACTTCATTTTTTTGTGGCTTTCCTGCCTGTCTGAAAAAGGAGGGACCAGTCTTGCTAGAGCAGTAAGTTAGATCAGTGCAGACATCCTAATGCAGATACAACTATGTTAGAATGAAGATTTTATAACTTAAAGGAAGTGCAATGCAAATCCCACTAAAATTGCATTATTTCTCTTAGAAACAGGTAAGAATGTGAGGAAAATGGTGAAATCCTCATTTGTACCTGGAGAAGAAAGGTAAGAAGTTGAAAGCATGGTGAAAAAAGTAGCAGCCCAGGGAAAAAAGACCTTAAGAGGATAGAAAATTCAATCCAAAAATTTCCCACAGGCTCATTATGGCCCAGTCCAATAGTTCCTACTGCTCTGCCTCCTCTCCCCACAGGAAATCAGCTGCTTTACTACTGCTACAGGTTTGCATTTCCCCTCTAATCTGGGGGAAGTAGCTGTCCTAGGATGGTTCTGTTGAGATGAGCTAAGCACAAGGGCTTCAGTTTAATCTTAGAAAGTGTTTGTTTCAAATGCTGGGAAGTACTAATGGACAATCAAACTAGGTACTGCTCAGGTTTTGGAAAACTGGTAAAATCTGGAAGTGCTGGTTTGCATATGAGGCACCATGTGGAACCTATTTTCAAGCATTCAAAATCTGCAGCACTTTGTTAGACAGTTTAAATATTTGTAGGAAGTGAGCATCAACATGCAGTATAAACACAAGGAAAGATGCTAGACTTTACTTTCCCTTAGGTGTGTATTTCGGTATTTTTTTAAGTGTTCCCCCAGTTAAGGTAACAGTGGACTGGATTTATGGATGTAAATGCAAGGGAAATATTACCATAAAGTACGTGCTGACTTCTGTAGTCTGAAGAGTTTATGGGATGTAACTCCATCACCACATAATGATAAATTATTTAGACTACTCTACAGAGAATATGGATCACAACTGTGGTCTTTCTTTTACTAAGTATCCCAAAGGTGAGAGCTGCAAATGCAAAAGGCAGTAAAATTATGGAAATGTAAGGATTGAAACTGCAGTTTTACCAATCAGTGAATCAATCCGCCTTTTATTCTTAGAGAGTATTGCATCAGCTGCTGTCTGAAATAGAAGTGGTTATTACCCAGATCTAGATTTTTTTCCCTTTGATATTCCAAATGAAGTCTTTTAAAATGAAAAAAAAAAAAAAGGATATTCAATGCACACCCAACTTTGAATTTTTGAAGGCAAGAATATGTCTCATTACCTAATACTAGTTTGAAAACAAAACCAACTCCCAGCAGGAAAGAGATGGACTATTTTGGCTTCCTTACCTATGTATTACTGTGTCTGGTTTGCAACTCACCATGAGATCTTTTGGCCAGATCACTGAATAGTATCAGCATTCTCTACTTTCAAATATACAGCAGTAAAAACACATCTTTATCATGTATTCTGGTTTACAAGGGGATTGGATCTGCAAATTACCCTCTTCATATTGCCCATAATTTCATCATTACTGATTAAATGCAGACACACGGCTGTTTATCTTCACATCAGTTCTGTTTTTACTCCTTGGCATGTAGTAAATTCATATGATGCTGGTCTTGCAATGAAGGCAACAAACTGGGCACAGCTGCTGGCAAAGTCCACAAAGCTGACATGGAGAGAAGCCAAGAGAATATTCTACTGCTTAAGATCAACCTCTTAATTTCAGAGCTCCTGAAAAAAATGATGTTTGGAGTATTTTCTTTTATCTTACTAGGTTTACGAAGTTGATTTGTCTGTTTTGCTTACACTATCAGAAAACTACTGGCAGAAAAAGAATCATTAACACCACTTTTGGCAGGGGAGTGGTATGGAAATTCAAGAAGCAGGGCTTGCCCTGCGTGTATTGGTTTGCAAAAATCTGAAATGTTAAATGAAGTTACTATGCTTGAGTTTAAAATGGCCACTGCATGCAATTTTGTAGCTGGCCCTTTACATAATGCAAGGATTATGAATCGAAAAGTATTCAGCCTTTTGTTGCTTTTGCTGAGCCAGGATTACTGCTGATGGTTTCCTTGGGCGTTACTAATTGCAGACTCCACATTCACCTCTTCTGATTTACTCCTACCCGTGACTCTGGCTGGCCTTGGTTAAACAGAGACGGAGCCACTCTGCTGGGTGTGCTCAGTGGACAACTTTTCAAGCTTGTAAGCACCTGCCTGGCAGCTGCTGCTACTCCAAGATACAGGATCACAACAAGGTCTGTGGTGTTCTTTCTGAGAAAATAGACTGCATAGGCTGGTGGAAGGGAAGGCAGTAGGAGGAGAGCTAGCCAAAGAACACACTTACTACTAAATTACAGTTTTAATTATTAATATAGCTTTATTTAACATAATAAAATTCAAAAAAATTTTTAAAAATGCCTGAAGATGAATCTCATTGCTGTTGACATCATGTCATGAAATTACCAATCACCTAGAAAAAGACATTCACCCATCATAAAAAACAGAAGATAGAAATAATACCTGCATTTTAAAAATAAATCATCGTAAATTTCTGTGCTTTTGTAATTTGTAGATGGATTGGAGAGAAGCAGTAGGTTGCTGGTAAGATTTTTTTTTCTGTAATTCAAGAAGAAATACCACTCAGCTTTAAATAAGACACAAGCATGCTAACAAAGGACCTATGTAAACATCCTCAAGGAAAGCTCTTTCTGTACTTCCCACTTACAGCAGGTGGAGAGAGGTGAAAACAGGTCATCCAATCTGGAAGTTATCTGTTTTGTTTTAAAACCTAATACATTCTGATCTGATGCACTGAAAGGACCTTAAAGCTGAGTTGATATATGGAATTTTTAAATGTGGAAAGTCTAGACATAAAATAAAATTGGATTATAGTAAAAATATATACTCAACCAGCTGTGGATTCATGAAATGGTGAAGTGCAAAGACTCATGACAGACAAATAGTTTAGCAGCACTAGATTCACACTTAATCTGCCTTTCACGTATGTTTAAAAAATCTTCAATTATCTGAAAAAAACTGCTTTCATAAACTCCATAATTTATCAGGGATTAAAAGAGCAATGTTTTGACAACATAGCTGCTTTAAGTGCAACTCATTTTTTGTACATCATTAATCCAGATTGAATAGCTCCCAAGTTTTCTGACCTTGGTAAATGTATCCTTGTTTATATTTGTGCAAATGATACTTTTACTATTCATGTTGAATTTCAGGGCTGTCTTATGTCAAATAAGTATGTTTTGGAAACTGCTTTTTAAAAAATCTTTTTTGTCGTATAAGAGTCAATGTTTCATTGCCTTTCACAACAATTACATTTGAGTGCAAATCAATCAGTGTGGTGCAACAGATTTCTGAAATCAAAAAGAAACCTCCTGTGAAATGAAGTGGCTACTTATCCTAGAATTACAGGCCCCTAGAAGACAGAGAGGTGATAAGACATTATTTACTGAACCGACTTACTAAATAAAAGATAGGGGGAAAAAAATTCCTTCTAGATAATTGTTGTTTTCTTTGAATTTGAAACTAACAGGTAGAAAGTGGCTTTTCCAACTTCAAGCTTTTGCCAGTTATTATTTTCAAAAATCTTCCTTAGCAAAGAGATTTTCACCAGGAAGATTAACAAGACAAACTCTTGAAGAATTGCTTATGTTTTCAACATTTTAAATTTTAAAGTTTTGGTTTAAGAGTCCAGAAAAGTTTGTCAAAGTTAAGTTTTCAACAATCATGGAAAGTTATTCAGTACCTTGAGTTGAACATAATGAAACTGAAGAATTCAAATAAAGTGGTTGTATTTGCCCATACAACTCACTCATAATTTATATTTATGTGATGTTTATTCCCTTCTATTTATTCTATCAGGAAATAAGTGCAACAGATGCACTGTTTAATCACATGAGGTATAAGTGTAAAATATATTAAGAAAATTGTGTCAATTAATCTTCAGTCTCTGCTGACAAAAGGTTTCTGTACTGCTTCATCTTTCAACAATTTTACTGTGAATCCAAATAGTTAATGTAGTTTGAGACAACAAGTTTCTTGGATACTAGGAAGACAGAATTATTTCTATTATACTTTAAAGTGTTGTAGTTTCCAATGAAAAATAGAGACCTAAGCAATATTCCACATAACTTCTGGTTACCAAACCCCCTGAAATCCACTGTTCTCCAAATAGGCAATATCATCCACAAAGGTTGATGCAGCAGGGATCCAATTTTCTAGTATCTATTTTCCCTGGGTATTCATTTAGTTGCCCTGTTCTTTCCTAATGTTTCCTACAGAGCTCTCTGTGGTTTTCAATATCCTGCTGGCACTTTTCTTCATATATGGAATACAAAATTTTAGATACTAAACCATTTCTAAAAGATCAAATCAACTTCTCTAACATATAACTGCTACTGCTTTTAGTATGAGTGATGCGTTTGTGTATTGTGATTTTAGAAACATTTATATAAACATTCATACAGTATGCTTTTTGGCGCTGGGTATCCCAAAGACTATATTCAGACAGCAGCACAAAGGATAGATGGAAGAAAACGAAGAGTGCTACACTATAGGTTGTCATCTTTACAACTTCTTGGATGATATGGAGAAATGAAAACATTCCCATTTGTTATGAGTTAGAATGCACTACAAGCAAGGCTCAAGGCTCTTCTTTCTTCCTGTGAGAGAAATCAGCCCCTGCCTGAAGCATGCTATATAGGATCCCCTCTGTTGGTGGACAGTCAGGCAATACCTCTATTACATATGTCTTGAACTAACTTGAGGCAGGAATAGGGGTGTCGGGAGGATGGTGTTCTGTCACTAGCTGCTATAGAAGAGTGTTGGGGGTTGGATTGTTCCCCTTTTCTTTCTGTGAATTCCTCCCATTGTTATGCTAAGTAATTGTGGCTACACCTTAAAACGACAGATAATGCTCTCTCGTAGGGGGGTGGGTGGAGGAGGAGGGGGGGGAACCGGAAAAGGAAAGGTGGGAGGGGGGTCTGGAGCAGAGCTCTCTCTCTCGCTGGGCTCGTGGAGTGGAAAGACCACCTGGGCTTCGCTCTGGCATCTTCCCTGCCATCCCAGCACTGAGATCCACGCTCCCTGCCTTTGGACATCGCTCTGCTGCTCTCCCATCTCACGCTACTATCTCCGGACACTCTGCGGAGCACCACGACCGACACCGTGAGGGGGGGAGTCACCTTCCCATCCCCGCTCACCTCTGGGCCTCCGCCGCCATCACTCCAGCCCTCTGCAACTGCGCGGGACCCGCCCTGCCCCCACAGCACCGGTAACTGAGCACAGGGACACGGCCTGAGGCCAAAGGGGACTGGAGCGGAGCTAGACTGTTCTGTTCTGTTGCCAATTTTCTTATAGCTGTTGTTGTTTTCTGCCTTGTTAGATACCAGTAAAGAACTGTTATTCACATCCCCATATCTCCTGCCTGAAGGCGTCTGATTTGGACCTAAAATAATTAAAAGGGAGGGGGGTTGCACTCTGCATTGCAGAAAAGGGGCTCTTGCCTTTCCTTAGACCATACCTGTCTTTCAAACCAAGACAAAGAGGCAGCTGCAGAGAGTGTGGAACTAAAGAACTATAGAGTGGTTTAGGCTGGAAAAGATCTGCTGGGATCATCAGTTCTAAGCTTTCACTAGTGTCAACCACCTCCACTTTCTTGAATACCTCCAAAGATGGTGATTCCATCAGCTCTCTGGGCAGGCCATTCCAATGCTTAACAAACCTTTAAGTGAGAAAATTCTTTCTGATGCCCAACCTGAACCAGCCCTGGGACAGTTTGGGACTGTTTCCTCTTGTCCTGTCACTTGTTACCACAAGCATAGAGGTTGATCTTCACTTCATTCCAACCTCCTCTCAGGTGGCTGTAGAGAGCAACAAGGTCTCCCTTGAGCTTCCCTTTCTCCAGGCTGAACACCTCCAGCTCCCTCAGCTTCTCATCAGACTTATGCTCCAAACCTTTCTCCAGGCCTGCTGCCCTTCTCTGGACACACTTCCAGGATCTGAATGTCTTCCTTGCAGTGAGGGGCTCAGAAGTGGACACAGGATTTCAGGTGTGGCCTCACCAGTGCCAAGTATAAGGGGACAACCCCTGCCCTGCTCTGCTGGGCCACTATGGCTGACACAGGCCAGGTGCCCTTGGCCATTTTGGCCACCTGGGCACAGCTGCCTCATGTTCAGCTGCATCTGCCAGCACCTCCAGGTCTTTTTCTACCAGACAGCTTTCTAGACACTGTGTTGAAGTCTGTAGCACTATATGGGGTTGTTGTTACCCAAGAGCAGGACCCAGCACTTCACCTTACATTACCTGTTGGGGGTTGGTTTTTCTTTTACTCATTGCCTGTGGAATTTTTCTCATTGACTTGCTAAAGAAGCACCGATGGCTGAGTACTTGAGATAGATGAGGGGGAACTCCTCTGGTTTTTGGGAGTTTCTCTTGGAGGGAAGGACAGAGACACTGTGAGATCAGAAGCAGGTGAAAGGAGAGCAGGGGGGCAGTTACTGCTCTCGCTCGCTCTTGGCTCTGGAGCAGGAGGGTCACTGCACCCACCGCCACAGCCCAGCCGGGAGCTGCCTCATCTGCTGCTGCTGGACCCCGCAGCCCTGCCCTGCCAGGACGCCCCGCCATTCCAGCTTGCTGCTTCCAAGAATCCTGCTGGAGCAGCGGGGCCGGCCCCGCCGCAGGGCTGCTGAAGCAAAGCCTCTCTTTCCCATCCCGTCCCGTCTGGGCCCAGCCGCCATTACCGCCCGCTCCCCGAGCCCGCGCCACAGCGCCCCCTGCCGGCGCGCGGGGATCAGCGCACCTGCCCCGCCCGCCGGGAGCCACCGGCGCCCCCTGCCGGCGGTGACGGGAACTGCAGCAAGGGGAAAGTGCCCGCGGCCGAGAGGGCTGAGCTGGGCTCCTGTTCTGGTTGGTGTCAGTGACACCGCTGGTGCTGTCCGTGTGCCTTGGGCTACCGACCAGCAGAGATCTGCTATTCCTATCCCTGTATCTTTGCCTGAGAGCCCCTGAATGTCAAAATCATACTAATCCGAGCGAGGGGGCTTACATTCTCCAATCCAGGGAAGATTTCTGCCTTTCCTAGCAAACACCTGTCTTTAAAACCAAGACATAACCTGACACAGTTATGTTCAGGTCACATCCTGTCCAGGTGCCTCTGCAGAGCCTTCCAACCCTACAGCAGGTCAACACTTCCCCCAAACTTGGTGTCATGAAGTAACTAAAGGGCACTTAATCCCCACATTCAGATATTGATATTGAATAGATAATATTGAACAGATTCAGTTGGCTGCACATCTGAATTTGTTATCTCCCCCATCTCAGCTGCACCAATATTAGTTTTAAGTTTTAGAGAAATTTCTATTTTAAACATTAATGAAACTGATATTCTAACTTTGCAGATTTGCAACATGGCAGGCAATGTATTAAATTCTATAAATTCCTTGTTCTCAAAAAATCACACTATTTCAATAATATGTCTGTAACATTTCTTTAGAACATTTTACACTGTTGAAAAGAAAGATGGAAGGGAAGCTAAGAAGAAAAGAGAGGGGAAAAATAGTAAGACAAAAGCAGCTTGATAGTTACAATGATGCAAAGCACAATTTAAAAAAATTGTATTCCATGTTGTATACTATTTAAGCTATTGTTCATTAGGGTAGATTCACTGGAAAATTGCAGTATCATGAAAGTGATTACACAATGAAGTTCTTGGCAAAAATACAGTATAGTCTTATGGAAGAAAGAAGATGCCGAGAGATTTCAGCTTTGTATATATAGTAAGCAGAAACACAAGAATTATCAATAATCATCCACTCTTTCTGGTGATGTGGTACTGATGGGAGTCAGTGACATGATAGACTAAGGTGTCAGACCTGGTATACATCATTGTGAGATAAATGGAAATTTCTGCTGAGGGCAGGCTATCTGACCTTCACTCTAACCATATCAAACTGTATTTAAATATGAAGAATGAAGTTCCATTCATTTGGCAAAGGAATTTATGACTCACAGAAAAAAAGAATGCAAATGGAAAGATCTGTGCCTTAAGATGTGCCTACGGGAAAACAGGCTGGACAGTGATATTCACAAGAGATACTTGGCAGTGTGAGTGTTCCTGTCATCTAATATTAAGCCCTAAATGGCAGGTCCTTCTGATTAAGCCAAAGCAGGTCTGCTCCAGCAAAGTCCCTCCTCTAAAGTCAGGTGGCAGACAAAAATATGTCTTGGCAAAACTGAAAGCACTGGGACAGCAACTGAGACTGTCTCTTCCAATGCATTCCTTTCAGTCCCTGTGGAACTCAGAGATCTTTATAGTGCTCCTTTCATTGTTTAAGCTGAAGTAATTGGGATTTCAGCATCTGCTACAGTCTACACTGTAGGCACACGTGGTTTGTATACCTTTACAAGTGCAAACATAACGTAAGCCAAGACTTCTGTTACTTACAGAGATCATTAACTATTTTCCATTAAAAATTAAGAACCATCAGGAGAAGGATGATGGAAATAGTCACTTTATGAGAAGTGTAAGGGCAGTCTGAGAGGGAAACAGAGCAGCAGTGAAGGAGAAATTCAATATGTCTTTAATAAAAAGGCAAAGATTCTGTTAGTTTTATCCTCTGACACTCTTTTGTGTGATTGCAACAAGTAAGGTCACTGAATTCTCACATCTTTTCTTAAAACATTCAAAATGTGGTTTGAAGAAGGTTTCTATTATCTATATTATCTGTGTCTGCTGAGTCTGCTTGACGATATGTACTTGCCCTTTTCTGTGAGCTGTTTGGGGTAGAGAGTCTCTTTTCCTCTGCATTTATCCAGACAATAGGGCAATAAAATTTCTTATTCACTGTCAGGATCCCTATCTACTCCAGCAAAATAGCCTATATAATTCTTCATATTATTTTTTATAGTTTATATTATTTTGCTGTATAAATCTTCCACCTCAGGTACAGAATGGTATAGATCTCATTTGTTTAGCTCTACTATATGACAAAACAGAGGAAAAATATTTTAAAAATTGCTGCAAAGAAATTGTCACAGCTGGTGAATCGTACTTGTGATATGTGTATGTGAGAATTAAAATCATGGCTCCATCATTTACCCAGGTCCTCATGACCTGGAGACCAATCGTAATTGAGGCTCTCTATTCATATGAGGCAAAACTGAGATCTCCATTCCTTTTATCCTTCTAATACTGATACTTCAGTATCTATGTACTTAACATCAGTTAAATTTTTTTAATCCCTTGAAGTTTGTTGTAGTTTCTTAGGACAACTAAACACAGGTTCATGCCCTGAGAATGGAGAGAATTTCCTGGTAGGAGTTTCTGGAAAAACTAGCTGCAGAGAACTGTAAAATAATGACAAAATCCATTTCCCTGAATTACCTAGAGATTCCCATTCACTTTGGTAAAGGAAGTAATTTAGCCACAAACACTTCAGTAGGAAAATAGCAATACTTTTTTTGCCTTCTCTCACACATATATTGTAAAAATCAGACCTGGTGGGTCCCTATAGTGGGACCATTTACACAAATTAGGAAAGGTGGATTGGTCAGGTTTTTTGGTGTTTTTAATGATGAAACTAATGAATTAAGAACTGCAGGAGTTCATGGTGTCGGAAAGCATGGGTTTTGAAAGGCTGGAAAGGTATGAATAGTTTTTGTTGCTTAGATAAACCTGTTGCTTCATAGGTATGTGCATAGGAATTTTGCTCTGCTATGCATCAGCCTGAATTTGATCTCTATTGATGTTTCAGTGAGACATTTTGCTGGACTCATTCCCTTTCCATCAGTTTTTCTTCCCAAAAAGTCTCTCAAGAGTGCATTAAAATTTAGGCATTAGTGTTCAAATAAGAACAAATAAGAGAGATGCTACACCTTCTCTAACGTAATAGGGCCCAGGTATATCTTTAAGAAGGGAAAAATCTTATTATTTCTGCTACTCATAGCAGTGAATATATAATTAAATCTGCACAAAATTACCTCTGTAATGTTCCCAGCTGTATTTTATTAGTAGGTCCTTCAGGATTTGATGAACAAAGCATTTTAATTGATTCTCTAGTTCTTAAAATGGGCTAACAGCTATTGGATATATTTCAGCCCAGTCCTCTGCTTTTTGAGTGAAATCCCTTGTCTGAAACCAAAACCAGGAGCAGTACCTCCCCCTGACTCTCTTGTGGTGATGATGATTTCCTTGAGTTTCCCTGAGTGTGATGCAAATGAGGCTATAGCCAAGATCACTCTGTCCTAATGTCTTAATCCATACATTTTATGCAGCCCCAAGAGTGAATGTCATGTCTCTTGAGAAAGAAGGGCAGTTTCTGCATGATTAAGCAATAGATAGATGACCAGAACATGCTGGAAGACTAGACTGTGACTCTTAGCTGTACAGCAAAACTGATGCACTTACATTGTGCATGCATCCTTGCTCACATAATATGCAGCAAACCAGCATAAACTGGATTTTTTTTGGCTATATCACAAAATTGAAATTTGGTGATAAATCTCACTGAAAACAAATATGGTAACTGCAAAATTTTTGAACTTCACTAACCTCTGCTTATAAAGAAAATTTCTCAGTACAGCATTTTTACTTGAAATTATTGTTCCATGTTAACATTTAACATTATCTCTTAACCACAACCTTTGCTTTTCATTAGTGTAGTGAGACCATCTGTGCTCTGAGGAATAGTTATGTCATGCTTACTTTGAATCTGCATAATCCTAATATGTGGATCAGAATACACCTCAGAATTTGACACTTCAGAATATTAAGCTGACAAAGCAGTGCCTGCAGAACTTTTCTGGTCTTTCTGACTTCAGTGCTTAGGGGTGGTTAAGCTATCTTTTTTGATCATTGGATTTCTGAAACCTCTCTTAACATTTATCTACAAATGCCTGGCACCCTATCAACAGGCATGTAATGCTTTATTTTACTTAAGATCAAAGTAGAAATAAACTGTACAACCACCAGATTTTTAGAGTCCCTTCTATTCTTGTAGTAACAGCAATCATATTTTGGTTGCTTGCATGCTGATTATTGGAAAAAGTGGAGAAATATACTATTGTTTTCTTTATGTTATTTAACAGCTTAGAAATTTTATTTTAGCGTTACTGGCTTGCAAAGGAATTTATACCAAGCCCATTAAAACATTTATGGCAACTTTACTTCACCTTTTATTTTTCCTGGGTCTTTTTTCTCACAAGAAAGTACTAAATGGCAGTGTATTGCTCATTAATTTGCAAGCTGACCCTGTGAGTTTCGGAAGTTCTAATATATGATTTGGTTAGCATAAACTCAAGCTGAATGAATCACAGAGCTGCATAATTTATATTGGCTTCTTTTGTTTCTAAAAGTATGTGGAAAATGCTGCATTTTGGGTGTCTTTTCACTTACTAACCCTGTCTAAAGCCATTCAGTTCACTTCTGTGCCAGAGCTCAACTAGCCATGTGCATCCTTGGAATATATTTTATATATAGATGCATATTTCTGTACTCACCCATATGTCCTAAAATATATACAAGATAGAGATTACTTGGAAAAAATGAGATGTGAAAAATCCTCCCTCAGAGATTCAGCATGTTACCATACATTTCATATGAGACTGGGCTACTGAATTTACTTTGGATTTACTTTGTTTTTATAGTTCTTTCTTGGAAATTTTAAAAACAATCTGCCTTTTGCCACCTGCATTCCTTTCCTAGTAGTAGATTTCAGAAATTTGGGAATGCATTGAGAAAACACAGTGGTAATGCAAGAATGTAGGGCACTTGTGGGTATCAATTAAATCACCATACAATCAAATGCAAATTTTGGTTCATGAAATAGAAAAAACGAAAACCAGTCATCAAGTTTAGTGACTATGATGTATATGTTCAGACTTATTAATGATTCTGTGAAGAGAAAGGCCATTCATAGCTTCAAAACAATTTTACTTTGCTTCTTTGAATTTCATGTTTTTAGCTGAAGTTTTATGAATGTCAGAATTCAGATGAAAAATTAACTTGTTCTTTCCTTTTATGTTCTGTTACTTGATACTGTTCTGTTGTTTGATGAACATACATTTGCATAGATTTGAAGGTGTCACTGTGTTCATTGAGGCCATTTCAGAAGTCGTGACCTAAATATCACATTTTAGGTTTCCTTCTCCTTTCATTCTATGAGTTATTTGCTCATGCAATTAAGTAAGGAAATTAATGAAATTCTTCCAGCTTAGGTATGCCCTGCGACTGATACAAGGCTACATTATGTGGTCCACTGTCAGACACTCTAAGAACTTTCAAATTATTTTTGCATATTTGATGTGTGATATTCTCTTGAAAAATGCTTAACAAATAGACAAAAACTGAGTGATAGTTTTATGATCTATTAAAACCAGTTTTTCCACTTTGATTTCAATAAATCTTTAGAACAGCATGCATGACAGGCAGGATTGTAATGTTGGAGTTAACTCTGACAATATGAAATACAATTTATTTGACTTAGTGTAGTGTAATCCATGTGGTTTCAGAATAATAGTCTCTATTTGTATTGATATGACTTCATAGCTTTATTATGTAGGTATTGATGCAACACTACAGCAGTGGTCCATAGCATCTTCTAACTACTAATATGCAGCCTGATTAGATTTGTGGGTTGTCTGAAGCTTGGTAGATGCAGATCAGGACTATATCAGAAAGGCCATTTGTATGAACTAATGTGTGAAAGCAAATAAATACGTTCTATGCTTTTTATCAGCTGTCAAAGTAAATATCAGAACAAAAGATGTGTGGTTTACCAAGTTGTTGAACACTTGCATGTTTCATGTAGATATGTAAAGAAAAAAATCTCATTTTTTGCCCCTCCTAATGAATGTTAAGTTTGATTAAATCTGCTAGCAAGATATGGTAAAAATATCCCTAAAATGGCATGCAACTTTTTTTCTGGACAGATACAGAAAGGACTATTACTTCATATGTCTAATATTCATTGACTTTGGTGGAAATCTGTTAGAAAACTTTGGAGCATAATGACTTTTTAAAGCTTTGCCTTTATCAGACATGAAAGCTAATGTCAGTGACCATGAAAACTCATCTTTAGCATGAATTAAACCAGAGGAAAGATAAACATTTTTGCAGTTGATAGCATGTGGTTCAGTTTCTACTGGTCTGAGTGCTCATCATCCCTGTAAATCTGTATATTACTCTGAATAATACAGGGGAAAAAGGCAAGATGAAAATTGAAAGAAGGCATAAAGAACAGAAGAAGAGAAAAGTTGTAAAAAAGACTGCACTGTACATAGTAAATATTTAAAGCTTCATTTTCCCCCAATAATTAATGTGGCTTGAGGGGGCTACATCTTTCTCTTTCTTATGTATCTTAGGTACTGAAATACTTGTTCAGCAACTGCACACATTTATAATTTAGGCTGAGAACAGGCTTGGCCTCTGTGATTTTATGAGGAAAAACAAAGAGTTGTTGAAACCACAAAACCACCTATTGTATCTGAAGTGCTGTTGTAGTATGGCATCCCAGCTGGGTTACTGAGGTGGAAGAAAACATTTCTTTGTTTTCTTCTATTCTGCAGGGTCCTGTTTCACATACTTCCTTTGTTGCTGTACCTTCCTTCTACATGTCAGTTAAAGCTGTGCCCCATTACATCACTTTGTCAAAAAAAAGCAACTGAGGATCAGTAGTGAGGGAAGGGGAAATATGAAGTTTTCTCTGAATTTTTGCACCATTTCCTCTGCCTAACTGACATGCTGCTCCCTATATGTTGCCTTTGACCTACAGACTTGAAAGAGTTTTCTATCCCTTGAAATGTATGAAAGAATTCCATAAGGGATTTATTTTGTTTTGCTTTTCATCCATGTTGATGGCTATTTTGATAGACTCTTCTTTGTGAACTTTGTTGGGCAAATTTCGTTTTCCAACAGGTTGTCACAAATGTTTTATGTCAACATCCAACAAAGTGATTCTTCATAAAACAAATGAATGCATATGCTTGATGTTCCTTCTGTATGAGTCACCCATAAAAGCCTAGGCAATAATCATAATAGGAATGGATGGACAGTGGTAGGCATAAAATGTGAAGACCAAGTTTAGGATGAAGACAGTTTGCTGAACTGCCAGGCAAACTAAAATAAAAAGCACCCTGCCCATCTAACTGGGAAATGAAACAAGAAACAAGATTCTCTTTCAAAGGCCTATGGTGGTAGCACATCGATTGTTAATTAAATATTTCAGCCTCAATGCCAAAGGATCTGCTTTTATAGGACTGGAACAGACATGTCATTATTTCTGCCTGTTAAGAAGATGGCTTTATTGAGTTTAAAATCACACAATTCACAATGGGAACTCATAGTGTCTAGAAAACATAAGACAAGTGAACCAGATCTTAATTTCCAAATTGATTAATATGTCTTAATTATTAGGTCCAATATATGGTGTTTGATAAGATCATAACTCCCTGCATGTTTAAATCATGTGTGGACTTGATGAGATTTACAAGCTTTGGCAGTCTGATGAATAACATAGCACTATTTACTTAAAGTGAGGCAAGACTGAAGTGATTCTAAGTCTTGATTTGATTTAGAATTCATATCTTGAAACTCATTTAGGGTGAGATTAGACTGGGAGGCCATCACACAGATGGGCAAATATTTATATATGATTACATTGATTGACAAAACCTCTTTCACTTGCTGATTGCCCCTAGGCAGTTTATATATGCAGATTACATTTTGTTGGAAGGGATAACCAAAAATCACCTAGTTCAACCTCTTGCTCAAGTCAGGGCTGAATAAAATTTTGTATTTCCTAGGACTGAAATTTCACAGCTTCTTTCAGCCTTTGCTTCAGTGTTTGATCAGCTTCATTGTTATTACTGTTAATTAGTCTTACTTCTAATATCTAGTCAGAATTTAATTTTTTGGAGCTGTGACTATGCTTCCCATCCTTTCAATGTGCCTCTCTAAGATGCGCATCTCACTATTTTCCTCTCCTCTCCTCTCTATATCCTCCCATTGGGTAGTTCCAGGTGCCCTTTAGACTTCTCACCAACCTAAAACCCTCACTTCTTTCAGGTCTTCTTCCTACATCAGGGAGTCCTGCTCCTTAAACAGCTTTGTGGCCTTTGCTTGCCCTTGCTCTAGTGAGTCAATGAACTTCTCAGCCTGGAGGGTGCAGAACTGTGCAAAGCACTCCAGATATGGCTTCATCCATGGCAAATACAGGGACAACCTGATTACAGTTTTGCTAAGGCAACACTGTATGACCCATACTGGTATTGTCTGCAGAATAATTTGCACAGCATATGTGTATCACCTATGCGCCCTTTCTGTCACAAAGGTGATAAAAAAGCAGGTCGATGTTTGTATAAAATTTCCTGTTTTGTAGAGGAGAAAGTGGCTGAAGTGGCTTCCACTTTGGCCACCACTCATTAGGCACAAGGGGCGGAGTCAAAGTGTATCCATTAAAAATATTTTGACATCCACGCTGCCATAGTGTTACTCTAAACTGTCATTTTGGCTAGGTAATCGAACTTTCTGTCTTGGTCAATGCAGAATAAGCGATATTTCTCTTCTAACACCTTTCTGTAATCACTACTGGCCAATGTAACATTTCAATTTTTTGAGTAGAATGTGGCTGTCCACACTGGGGAAAAGGAAGGAGACAGGAATAAAATGCTCAGTGTTTTAGTGGCTGAAAAAGGCAGCTCAGTTGCATCAGGGTTTTTACTTCAGTACATCTGCATCACACATTCCTCTCCTAGAGAGTGAAAAAAAAACCCTGAAAACCAACTCTATTGTATTGTATTGTATTGAGGAACAAAGAGACACGGACTCCCTTTATGCATCTGAAGGAAATGGCTTTATTGTAGAACTCACTCCTTTTTTATACTTCTTACTTCCACCAGACATAAAACTTATCAGAAGGGCACCCAGTGACTGCTTATCTGCAGCCTGCAGTCCATGTATCCTTCCACCCAATCAGCTTCCCCTTCATCTGCTGTCCATGCTCCTTCCACCCAATCAGCTTCCCCTTCATCTGCTGTCCACACATCCTTCCACCCAGTCAGCTTCTCCTTCATCTGCTGTCCATGCTCCTTCCACCCAATCAGCTTCCCCTTCATCTGCTGTCCATGCTCTTTCCACCCAATCAGCTTCCCCTTCATCTGCTGTCCATGCTCCTTCCACCCAATCAGCTTCCCCTTCATCTGCTGTCCATGCTCCTTCCACCCAATCAGCTTCCCCTTCATCTGCTGTCCATGCTCCTTCCACCCAATCAGCTTCCCCTTCATCTGCTGTCCACACATCCTTCCATCCAGTCAGCTTCTCCTTCATCTGCTGTCCATGCTCCTTCCACCCAATCAGCTTCCCCTTCATCTGCTGTCCATGCTCTTTCCACCCAATCAGCTTCCCCTTCATCTGCTGTCCATGCTCCTTCCACCCAATCAGCTTCCCCTTCATCTGCTGTCCATGCTCCTTCCACCCAATCAGCTTCCCCTTCATCTGCTGTCCATGCTCTTTCCACCCAATCAGCTTCCCCTTCATCTGCTGTCCATGCTCCTTCCACCCAATCAGCTTCTCCTTCATCTGCTGTCCATGCTCCTTCCGCCCAATCAGCTTCCCCTTCATCTGCTGTCCATGCTCCTTCCACCCAATCAGCTTCCCCTTCATCTGCTGTCCACGTGGTCCTCCTCAAAGCTGCTTCTCATCCCCCAAACAACCTCCAACCATCCAGCCTCCAGCTGTGCCTTCCTACAAGGCTTTCTAGTAAACACAAGCCTTAACAATTATAACAAATACTACCACATATTCCACACTAGTTCCAAGTTCCAAGTGGGGCATTCCATGGCTGTTTTTGCAAAGAGATTCAGATTATCTTAGAAGTTTCCATTCTACTTTCAGTTTGTTTGATTTGTCTTGCCATTTCTTTTATTTTCTTTCCTTAATTACTGCTTTAAATGGTTTTCACCATAGTGACTGCAAGCTTGTTGCAAATTCTTTGAAAGTCTCCACTAAACCTGATGTCCCATTTCAGTCCAACCCTGCCTGATGCACATTGGACAAAAAAATATCTGTTCATTAGAATCTTGCTTATGAATCACAAAGTCTTGAGATATTTTGTTTTGAAAAATATATTCGTCTTTACACCAGAAAAATATAAGGAAAAAATACTTCACCTAATTTGAAATTAATTGAGTTGGCAGCTTCTATGTATTGTGTTAACTTATGGTACTCAGTGCTAAAATGTAGCACCTTGAAACTTATAATAAATTTAAACTCTAGCAGAGACTGAAGACATCAAACTACAGCAAAAAAAAGTATATTGTCAGCTCTTAAATTTTGTATTGTGAAAAGAACTTCATTCTTAGGCAAGTTGACATTAAAAATAGACAAACCCAGTATTTTAGGATGTTGTGCCAAACACTGTGTGAGAAAGCCTCCAACTGTCTTGCTTTAAGCTGTGAATTATTGTTGCTTGATTTTGAGGAGTAAGAAATGTTGAATTTCTTAAGAACCCTTAGGATGTGGAAGCTGTACATTGCTCTTATTTTGAATGAAAGTAAGGCCAAACTCTTCAGCCAGAAACATGTTTATGTAATTTTTATTTTTTCAGTTGTCTTTTATGTATGATATAAAGTTGCTATTAATTTAAAAACTGTCACTCACAGAATGTGGGAAAGGAAGGCCAACTGAGACAAGCACACAACAACAGCTGAAATTGGTATCCTGAGACAGATGATAATTTGATACAGCTAATTATCATTTTTCCCATATGAAATAATGTCAGAAACATAATAAATTGTTTTTGCTTTGATAAGGCGCATTTTAACACCTCTAGTCAATGATGACTTTGTCATGTAACCCTTGCTTAAAAGAAAGAAAAGAACCAAAGTAAAAAGGCCAAAGACAGTGACTTTGAGCATTTCCTTAGTAGTGATTCATTCTTGACCTAGCCCTGACCTTGTCACTAATATTTAGAACTAGTCTCTTACATTAATGGTAAATATCTGAGCTTGCTAATCTGTCTGAATTTGAAGAGTTTGTTCCTATTTGGAAAGAAGAGTAGATATATAGACTTTGATAGCTCTTCCATGTATGTCGAGTCTAGTGGTATCTGATTTTATACGAGTTTGCACTTAATTTGCTTCTATGTGTTGCTGCTGATTACCCCCCTCCTGTATAACCTCGGGATACCCAGTGTCATGTAAATATGTTTTCTGGACAACCAGGCTTCAGGGTGAGAGAATGGCTCAGTCCTTGCCACATTATTCCTGTGGATGCTGGAACACGAATCCTTCACTCTTCTCTTGCAGGATGCTCAGTTCCATATGACTTCAGGACCATCATTATTGTTCCACTTTTAATTCACTGGATGGGTTTGGATGAGTTTGCACTCTAAAGTTAGTGGGTGGCAGACAGAGAGATATGCTTACAAACAGCTAAGGAAATAATGCTGAAAAAGTAGTAGCTTTATGACTGAGTATTACAAACTTCACTTCATCTCTTTCTTCTCTAGTATGTATGGGATCCTTAGAAACCTGCTCCAAATATCCTAGGTCATCTGTTCAACTCTTCTGACTTCAGTGTTGTGGCAGTTTCAGTTGAGCTCAATTAAGTATGGTGGTTTTTGTTTGTCAATCCGAGTTTCCTGGCCAACACATCAATTAATGTAGTGGGTCTGGATGCTGGCTAAATGCCAGTGTGCCCACTAAAATTATTTACTCATTTTTTGCTGTGAGATAAGGATTAGGAAGAGAACATAGCAGACTCAAAACTTTAAAGAGTATAAAAAACTTTATTAACAGAACTAAAAGAAAAATAATAAGAAATCAGAATAAACCTTCAGAACACTTCTCCCCCACTCAACTCCTTTTTCTTTTCCTACTGACAATGTAAAGAGACAAAATTTGGTATTTTCAGTCAGTTTACCACTTCTAAAATAATCTTTCTTCAGTTCACTTAGGGAAAGGAGTCTCTCCTGCCATGCCACAGAGATTTTTTTCACAAGAAACAGTTCTCTTAGGGTTTTAATGTCACAGCAATTCAGCAGCTGCCCGGAAATCTGCAATTGTAAAGTCTCTCTCACATTTTGGTAGTTTTTTCCCATAACTACCACCACGGATCATTTCAGCTTCTTGGGGTGCAATTTTAACAACTGTTAAAATGAGCTGTTCTAGTATAGAAACAAAAGTTCTTTTCTTTTATCTCTGGGAACAGAGGTTTTCTTCTTCCATTCCTGGGGCAAGGTTTTTCATTTCTCTCATTTCTCTCTGTTCAAGCTTCCCGTTGGATCACAGCTACTTCAACATCTGCTTGCCTCAGCATGGGTGCCTCTGCTCATGGGTGTGGTTAGAACGCTACATCCTCCCAACGCAAATGTGCACATCATTTGGCTAGAAGTATTCACCTGTGTAAAATTCAGATGTTATTTTTGTTTTTATAGGATCAAGCCTCAAAACTTCCGATAATTCATGCAATCTGTAAGTCCACTGAGTTTGTTCTACTTTCTGAAATTCATGCTATTATTTCATTAAAAACTGTAGGCAACTGACTTTCTCCATTTAAATATCTACCTGCTTGACTATAAATCAATGTGGACTAATGATCAGTTTAGACTTCTGTGTCTTTGAGCTGTGCTATTTCCAGGCTTTGTATTATTTGAAAGCAGTATGACCTTATAATAATTATTCATATCATTCTACAAGAGCGAACAGTTCTGCAATTTATCGCTATGAAGGGAAAAAAGCCTAAACGAAAAAAAATTTGTGTTTCTGGCTTAACATGCCTAAGCATCTGGGGTTATGTTATGAGTAGTGTGCTCACTTGTGTACAAAAATTAATTTAATCCATTCTTGTCACAATTATGATAAACTTTATGCAGTCCTTTTACTATACTGTTGTTTCTGAATATGTGTTTGGTAGCATCTAAAAAATTAAAGACGTTATGAAAAGAGTCTGTTACGTATATTGCATAGTAAAGTAAATAAAGAATTATATCAAAACCATTATTTTATTCTCTCAAGTAACCTTCTTACCACACATCCTTTGACACCTTTATGCTTCATACTGCATAGCTGCAAATTTTCTATAGTTTCCAGGATAGTGTCAATTTCTGTAACTTTTTTGCCTCTTAACATTTATTAATTTGTGATTTTATGCTGTCTTGGAAACTGACTTATTTTTATACATACATAGATAGCTTTTTTGATACTCAAGAAGTCACACATTTAGCTATCTCACAGGCTTAATACTGAATTCATTACTTTCATTTTGTGTTACAAAATGCCTCATATTAATTTTGTTGTCTCTTATAAATAAAAAACAAGTATGCTTTAGTTTGTAGATGTGGAGAAAGTCTTCATGACACTGGCAACATAGTACATTTTTACAAGAATAGGATGAGACCCTGGAGCCTGGTATTTTTAATCTAGTTTCTAAAGCCTTTCAAGTCTCTTGCTTCTTTCAGAATTATCAATGTTTTCATGAGATAGCTATCATAACTATAGCCTTATATAGCTAAAAAGATCTTTGCCTTACCCTGTGCTATTTTTTGAGGTATATCTCCTAGTCACAAATGTGCCAGCTTTTCTGCCTTTTCAGCAACCATACAGAAAACATCAACTCATCAACTATGGAAAGGTTAGATTTTATGGTATTTGCTGTGTAACTGCAAAAAAATGGATTTTTAAAAATTTGATTTGGGTCATCCAAGTGCAAAAGGAAAGTAGAAATCCAGTCTCTGGGGAATGTTAAAGAATGGGTGATGAATAACTCAGTGATTTCATTTGGTATTTTGACAATTGAAAACTTTATCCTAGCTTTTCTCTCATGCTTCCATTTTGAGGATAATGGTGATCGTTCCTATGGAACTTGAAAAACCAGGTTAGTTTTCTATGTAGATTCAGGTGCCAGTAGCTAACAATAGTTGTGTTGCTAGCCAATATATAATCTTAAAAATAAATTACATGAATAAACATTGAAGGAATTTAATTTTCCTGATGCTTCTATTGCTTCTTCCACAGCCTTTAAAAAGTTAATTGATGCCTTATATCTCTTACATATAAAAAGTACACTTCACTTAAAAGTCTGAGCTGTTCCTTTTCAGATACAAACAGATTTTCTGCTTGCCAGGCATTTAAAGCAAGTGTTAGGTTTCCAAAATTCTCTCAAATCCTTTTCTGTCTCAAAGCAAACGCACCCTCCTTTAATGTATCACATAAAAATCCAGAACAGTAGTGTGAGACTTACAATCTATATATATATATATATATATATATACACCATATCCTATTTTTAGTTTAAAAAATGTGAGTGACAGCAGAAAGATATTGTGCAGTTGCAGAGGATCTGTGAGGTGGGCTGAGAAATGGAAAACTGAAGTTTTGCTTTGTGTGAAGTGTGCCTGCTGTGTTTTGCTTGGTGACTGGTGGTAATGGCAATGCAGTTATGAATTTCTACTCATCCTTCTGTCATGTGCCCCCTTTCTCTGTATGTGCACATACAGCTACACACCAAACCATGAACATTACCATCACTCATTTTGCAGTCTCATTTCAACAATTTTCTTGTTTTCTAGTTCCATCTTTTCTTGGAGAGAAATCATGACTACACTGTTACCTACAAATTCTTCACAGAGTGACCAGATTTCATTTGGTATTTTCCCATCACATCCTGGAATCACAGCCCTGTAAGAAATGAATATTTCTTGCAGTTCCTTTTCCCTCATTCTTCTTTCTGCTAGTGACAAATCTCCTTTATGCTTCCTCTCTGTCATCAGGACAGATTTCAGGCTTTTGGGGGCTTGTTTTCCTTGTTACTGTGAGTTCATGCAGGTGGCTCCCACAAAAATGTCATATAAAACATGACTTATGCAGGAATGGGTACTGCACTGTCTTTATATCAGATCCATGTATGAAATCTGTGTATTACTAACTTGTTTATTTTAAAAACACAGTCCATCACATCTTTTTGAATAAAATAATTAGGGAAATGCAACATGGAAGAAGGACAAAAAAATTGCTTTGGGATTTCTTTTTCATAATGACACAGGTAAAAATCTTGCTTATGCAAATTCATGAGTTTTTATCAAGTTGCAGGGCCGAATTTTGGTAAATAAACCCTTTGTATTTAAGACCATTTTTTTGGTTAAGCACATTACATTTTGATTTCTCTTTTTAAGAAGTAACTGTCAATAGTATAATTTTAAATACTCTCTCTTTTTCTAACTTGGCATACTTTAATGGCTATGCTGCAGAACTTTTTTACTTTAATAGTTTTTACTGATTTCATGCTGTGGTTATATAGTGAACATTAGAAATTTTCTGCAGAGAGAATTAGAGAGTGTAAGTGTGATTGTCTGAGTCATGTAAATGCCAAAGCTTTATGTGACATTTTTCAGACTTTAAAAATGGAAATATGTTATTTGCACATTGGCTCCTGGTGGAATATGACACACTGCAGGCATGCACAGAGTTTAAGTTTGGGCTTTAGGCCATTAGGGGTTCTGTATATGTATATGCTTCTGGAAACAAATGAAACAAACTGCTTTCTGCACAGACATCCCTGTTGATGAGCCAAAGAAACTCCATCAGGTCAATGAAAGCAAATAGGATTTATGGATTTGCTAGAGCCTGTTGCCCAGACTCAAATGTTATGGAATGCTTTTCTGACTTGATGTAACTTTTGTTTTTTCTCCCAAATAAGTTTCAATATCCTTGTATTTGCCTATGAAATATTAATATTGCCTAGTACAATCTGGGTTTAAAAGCAGAAATTTGATCTGAATTACATTTCAAGTTTGCAAAAAAGGAGCACCATCCTTTTAAATCTACGATCTTCAAGAACTTCCCACCCTCCAACATGAATAGTTACCCTTAAATTAGTCCCAAAGGATTCATTTTATTTATTGTGTTAGCTATCAGGCTGGACGGCAAGCATGTAAGAGATTTTTCTAACTCTCTACTTTTCTACCTCATCCAGGCCTTTCTCAAAATCCAAGTGGGAACCATGGAGGATGACACATAAACGAGAATCCATGCCTGGCAGTTTGCAGATAGAAGAACCCTGGTGGGACTCAGTAAAACAGTTAAACATCAGATCCACCCCTCTGAACTTTTACACCAACTATAACTATATCCCTACGACATACCACTTATGCATTTGTAGCTCCTTAGCTGTATTAATTTTCTGAAACCTGAAAAGGAAGAGCACTACCTGTTCAAATGCACCACCTGGGTGTGTGTGGTCGAAGAGTTATATATCTATATCTAATCTCTATTTCTATCTATCTATATCTATATCTAATCTCTATTTCTATCTATCTATCTATATCTATATCTATATCTATATCTACATCTATATCTATATCTATATCTATATCTATATCTATATCTATATCTATATCTATATCTATATCTATATCTATATCTATATCTATAGCTATATCTATATCTATATCTATATCACCTATATCTATATCTATATCTATATCTATATCTATATCTATATCTATATCTATATCTATATCATCTATATCTATATCTATATCTATATCTACATCTAATCTATATCTATATCTATCATCTATATCTAATCTCTATATAGATATGTTTGATGAGCCCAGTCCACCTTAGCAAATAATATTAAATGTTCTCAACACACCTCAGGGTTAGGATGTGAAAATGACTGTCACCTAGCAAACACCACAATGATTTGGAAACAAGCATTCTTTGAGGTCTTCATGCATATTAATAAATTATTTTTTGTCTGAGTTTTTTTTTTCTTTTTTAATGTGGTAAAAAAGAGCTAGACTACTGTAATC
Organism: Acridotheres tristis; assembly: GCA_037013685.1. Lineage (NCBI taxonomy): Eukaryota > Metazoa > Chordata > Aves > Passeriformes > Sturnidae > Acridotheres > Acridotheres tristis. Next base: position 14,839,504 of record CM072919.1, read on the forward strand.
CTCAATAAGTAGAATTTAATTTTTAGTTTCTTGTGATGGATGGATTTGTCTGGATGTTAGATGCCCACTAAGCTTCTCTACAACTCCCACTCTTCAGCTGAGGAGGGAAAAGAAACTGTCATGGAAAGCTCATCTGTTGTGATAAGGTCAGGGAGACTCACCCATTAGTGTCAAAACAGACTCAACTTAGAAATTTATTAATAATCACGTCAAAGTAGAAAAATAAGAAATAAAGCCAAACTTTAAAACATCTTTGCCCAACTCCTCACCTCTTTCCAGGCTCAACCTCACTCCTGATTTCTTTACCTTCCCTTTGCCAGTGGCCCAGGAAGAAGGGGAATGGGGGCTGTGGTACGAGCATCACAAGTTGTCTCTGCCACTCCTGCCTCCTCACACTTCTTCCCTGCTCTCCAGTGGGAGACAGTCCTCCAGAAACTCCTCCAGAATAGTCTTTCCCCTAGGCTGCAGTTCTTCAAAAACTGCATCAGTTTGTGAGCCTCTCCACTATGTGCAGTGCTTTGAGAACAGGCTGCTCTGGTGAGGATCTCCCACGGAGTCACAAGTCCTGCAAGCAAAACTTTTCTCCCCAGGTTTATAAGACCCTGCTGGGAGCCTGCTCCAGCACAGGCTTCAGAGCATGAGAATATTTTGTATCCTTGCCAGGTGATATGTGGTCATTCCTTTGTCAGGTCTCAATATCATTTTAGCCACTCGCTTGGATTCCATTATAGTGTCTCACTGTAATTCTGATTATTGCTCATCCCAGTAAGTGGTAGTTTCTATTATTAACTAATCATGTTGGCCTTGTGGGACCCCCAGAGCTTCCAGGCCTTTATATTGAGGTTGAATTAGATTACCTGCCCTTATTAAAACTTAGATTTAACTCAAGTAGGAAGGGAAAATTTTCCTCCTAATGCTAATATATATAGAAATATATCACTAGACATGCTTAGGTTGCCTGAGTTGCCTGGCAAACTGCACCAGTCTGACTTGGTACAAGTAAAGAATGTTCAAGTTATGGATGAACTGAGCACCATGGGAAGAATTTCTGTTGCACATTTTCTTTTAAAAACTTGAGGTAATAATTTTTGAAAGTTGAATCTGAATAGCAGTGTGAATGTTTTGAGCATGCTAGGCTGACTTCAAGTAATTATTTTTTAAATAAAAAATGGTGTACAGGGTCCAATCCAAATCCCAGTGAAATCAATTGGAAGATATCTAACTCTGGTGTACAGAAGATTCAGCTAGAAATATTATAATCAGCATTTCCCAACAACATGACTAAGATATTGCTCTGTAGTAATAACATGGGATATCATAAAACTAAAATTTTAGACTCTTTAATGGAACCCTGATTTGAAATTGTAATATATTCTGAAATTATCATCTGTGTCACACTATGTAATTAAAAGAATGCATTTTATAACTTTGGATTACTTTGTATAATATGTAAGTATATTAAAGAAAATATAAGTGCAAAATATGTCTTTTTCATGACATTATTTTCAAGAACCAACTGTATAGTTAAGGACTGACAGAATTCTGTCTGACATGGTATAAAAGAACACAGATAAGTGTGGGACATAAATTCACCTAGCATTAGTTCTAAGGATGCTTGACTTGATTTTCTCTGAATGGAGGAAATTTTATGGACCATAGGAGGTTTTGTGCTCTGTTCTTTACTTTTCTGTGCCTCCTCTCAATTTTTTAGCCTTCATCTTAGTCCTTTCTTAGCTGTTCTGTGGCCACCTCAAAACATGCAGGAAAGTACTCTTGCAGGCCATTTTCATCTGTGTGGAGAATAGAACAATGTACTATTAAAGCCACGGATATCAAAGCTATGAATGAATTTTACTAAAGCTGTCAGATTACAATGGTCATGGTCCTCACGTTTTTTACCTAGCAGTGTCAATCAAAGAATAAACTGAAGGGTCTAGGTGCTTGCAATGGACAGGGAAGGAAGTCTACTCAGGTGATAAGATAGAATTGAACTAATGCCTTGCTCTAGATCTAGTAAATTCTGATTTCACTCTGATACACTACATTTCAGAGAAGTAACAGCCTGCAATTCTCATTAAAATAGGCAAAAGCTTGTTATTATGTCTGATCACTGCATTTGTGTTTCCTTGTAATGATTGTCCATCATTATAGCTGTAAAGTGTGTCAATTTACTTACAATGGAGAACTACAGCTCAGGCACACAACTGAGTTGTAGAGGATTAATACGTTTCTGTGCATCAGTGGTGCCATGGTAACTGCTATTAACTGCCTGTGCAGATGTTTTGAGCTCACTCTAGTTGCAAGGCAATGTGATTTATCTGCATTTCTGGAAGAACTTTCCACTAATCTGCATTACTTTTTTTGATTGCTAAGAGTCTGTGAATCATTGTGGGGCTAAAGGATTCCTGAATAAAGATGTGAGGCTACAATTGGGCACCAGTGCCTGTGAGGAGAAGGGCAGCATTGCCATGAAAACCCAGGAGGAGAGGGTTGCCTATGGCGAGGATTAAGCTTGCAGAGCCATCCTCAGCAGGGTGGATCCACTGAGATACTTGGAGTGAGCAGAACTCACCCTGAATGATGGGGATACCCTGTGTCCCTGCTCTGCACTGCAGCCTCCTGAATGGGGACATTGAAGTCCAAAACACCCGAGTGAATTTTATTGCTGAAGTTGGATGAATATTGGGCAAATGAAGATGTTATAGCCATACAAAAACAATTACATTCCTACACCCATGTCTTAGTCAGTAAAGCCATGCTGAGAAGAGTTAATAGTAGGAGCTCAAGGGACAGATTTGTTGATTTCAAGTGTTAAACATCCAAATCAGTACTTTACTTGTAAGACAATCTGAAAAATAATTTTACGGCTGTTAAAAAAACATTTTTTTGGAATATTTTATTTGGCCACTGGCTTCTGGGTTTGGATGTTCCCCAATAGCATTTTACAGGCAATTTGTGCTGTAATGTCTTATAAATAGAAGTTGAATTATCCCTCATATGTCTTCAGGAGTGGGTTTTTTTTTTAAAAAAGAGAGAAAAACTAATCCTAAAGAACAGAAAACCAGTAATTCTGAATCTAACCTTTAAAGATTTTGCAAATTTTGTCTTCCCTTCCCTTCCCTTCCCTTCCCTTCCCTTCCCTTCCCTTCCCTTCCCTTCCCTTCCCTTCCCTTCCCTTCCCTTCCCTTCCCTTCCCTTCCCTTCCCTTCCCTTCCCTTCCCTTCCCTTCCCTTCCCTTCCTTCCCTTCCCTTCCCTTCCCTTCCTTCCCTTCCCTTCCCTTCCCTTCCCTTCCCTTCCCTTCCCTTCCCTTCCCTTCCCTTCCCTTCCCTTCCCTTCCCTTCCCTTCCCTTCCCTTCCCTTCCCTTCCCTTCCTTTCCCTTCCCTTCCCAAAACTTCCCAAAACTTCCCAAAACTTCCCAAAACTTCCCAAAACTTCCCAAAACTTCCCTTCCCAAAACTTCCCTTCCCAAAACTTCCCAAAACTTCCCAAAACTTCCCAAAACTTCCCAAAACTTCCCAAAACTTCCCAAAACTTCCCTTCCCAAAACTTCCCTTCCCAAAACTTCCCTTCCCAAAACTTCCCAAAACTTCCCTTCCCAAAACTTCCCAAAACTTCCCTTCCCAAAACTTCCCTTCCCTTCATTGTTCCCATTCCCTGCATTGTTTCATTCCAGCAGAAAAAAGTCAAGTGTCTCAATTTTTAAGTACATGCTAGAGGATGGAGATTTGATTATAGCACTCCTCCAATGTATTAGAAAAGATACAAATTAATATCATTAATATTATTATTGTTTTGCTGAGATGAGATTTCATTTGAAATTATTGCCTTGGTCTTTCTGTTTTAGAAATCTTGAATCTAATCTACACATTTGGTAATCAGTCTTTTCTTATGGTTAAATCAAGACACTTAATTGGAGTGACATTTTACATTCTAAAGCATCCTCTCTGAGCTATTTCTATATCTTATTGATCCTTTCTGCTTAACGGCATCAAGAAACAGCTCCTTAGCTACCCACAAAGCTGAAAGTCTCATCAAAGCTCTCAACCCTGCTAAATGCTCTTCTTTAGATTCAAGAACACAATGCTCTCCTGCTTTTATCCACCCTGAATGCTTACAAAATGACCATTTTTGTGTCATCACTTCAGTCTGTCATTTTGACCATAACACTCTCTGTATATGTACACTTTCTTGAATACCATCTGGCTCCTTGTTATCTGCTCTACTCCACCCAAGTTGTCTGCTTTAACTTTCCTAGGCTTCTCTGACCTAGCCTTACTACACATCAGTTCATTGTCAAAATATTGACTCTAAATTCCAGCCTGGCTGGGATGCCAGCTTTCTTTTTCTATGTCTACTTGTGCCAGTATTCTTCATGATTAGAAAAAGCTGCCTGTAAGCATTCAATTTGCCTTCATCTCCTCTATTAATGCTTTTCTTTAAAACAAACTGTTCAATGACTTGCTTATTGCCAGTAAAAATTGTCAGGAGGAAGAAAGCACATTTTTTGCAGTCTGAATATAATTTCACTGTTTCTTTGCACACCCTCACCTACATTTAATGTATTGTTCCATTCTCTCTTGTTCAATGGTCTTAAGGCCTTTTATTTTGGGAGGAGTGAGGAGATAGAGGATATTTCTAAATATATCACGTGTTTCAGCCTGAAAAACTTTGAAATAAATATACTTGCAGAACAACGTAATATTTCATTCCCATGAGCTTTAATTATTCCTTAGGCAGTACTCAAAGTATCTGGTAACAGAGGAAGCAAAGCATTAGAGGAAACCTTTTCATTCTCTGCTGCACTAGCAGCAGTACCGAGCATCTGTTTTGTTGGACCAGTCCCGAAATCCCACAGCTTTGGACTTGTGCCTCTCCAAGCATTCCTGGTAAGAGCTGACCCTCTAAAACAGATGTGTTTTGACAAGGCTGTGTCAGGGGCAGGGACACGCTCCAGCTCTGCCCAAGACTCTGTGGAAGGTGACACCAGAGCTATTCAGCCCTCGAGGCTTCTGCTATGGGACCATCTAGGTAAATCAAAGGATTAATGCCATTAATTTTAATTTAATCCTTGTTTCCTTTAAACGTCAATGTAAGAAGCACAGATTCCGGTTCTCAAACCAATGCCTTCTCACTGTGAATTGGATGAAAATCCATTTATTTTTGCTGTGAAAGTTTATCTAAATGCCAACAGCCAAAGAGTGCTACAGGTTACCAAACAACTCCGGGAGTCTGCACTGCTCTTTCTGATAGTAACACTAATAAAACAAGTTATTTGTACATGCATTGATTATTCCAACCAGCATTCATTTTTACAGGTGTTTAACAAAACAAGCAAGTTACTGGATGGATGGACAAAACGGATTAATAATTTTTGACCACTAGTAATAGATATAGCTGGGTTACTTAATGAGAAATAAGCTGGGACAAACCCGATGACCTCCTGTGAAGTGGTGTGCCTTCCCCTTGGCCCAAATAGGATCATCTCTGGAGGTGGGATGCAAGGCTTGAAAGAACAATGAGCTAATCTGGTATATATTTCATACCCTTTAGGCAACATTCATTGTTTCCTATCTAAGATATAACTGAAGTCAGCTATATAATCTCAGAAGTGATGGGTGGGATAAAGTCAGGCTTAAAATAAGTCAAAATATGACATGCAATAAAATTAGAACATTTTTTTCTTTTAAAATCCAAATTAAAGCATAATAAATAATGTGCATGCCATAATGTGCACTGATATGTATAAAATATGCATTAAACTCAATTACTGGATAGCTTTAATTGAAACATGGATTTACATAAGGTGTGACATTGCCTGTTGAAGAAATAATGAACAAACCCATGCATGAAATTTTAATTCTTTCCTCAGTGAAACTTTTCAATATTAGATTCAAATTTTAAATTTCTTTCCATTACAATTGAGAAGGAAGATTTTTTTTTTTAATCTCTGAAACCGAAAATTAGTTTCAGATTTAAAAGAATCCAACTTGCCAGTGAAGTACATAGCAGAGATTTGGAATTAGCCATTCAGAACAGGGGTCTAGTCCATACTTCTTATACAAATAAGCATCATGGGGGTTTAAGAAAGAGGTCCCAGACAACCAAAGGTATGGCTCAAAGAAACTGCCATCACTAAACCACTCATAGTGGGGAAAAAACACTTCACAATTTGAAGAAACAGGAATGTGTGGCAGGCAGGTAGCTCATGAGTGTAATTTTAACCAAGACACGTTTTCCTAATAGTTTTCCTTGTGTTACTCACAAGCCTTCTAGAGCTTTCACAGATTAAGAATTTTTAACAATTTCAATTTCATTTTCCTGCTAATGAGACTGGCATGAGGAAATCTTTGAAATCTTTGGATAATCCAACAATGTTTACAGCACATGGCTTCCTCTTTGAAGATATGACAGCTTATTAATAGGTTAGTATTGAGTTCTGACAAAACTTCAGTAAAGACATTTTGGTTCTAAATCTAAATTAAAATCCTTTGATAGCAAATCTGATCTGATCTTCTTGGATCAATTGCTTCAAATTGGATTATTGTACTGAGCAAGTGATCGTAATGCAGCATATCAGAATTGATTTGCTCTACAAGAGTTTATCTCACTTTAATTAGATAAAGAGAAATTTGTTACCACTTCAAACTTTTATTGATTTTGATATATAATGGTTTTTGATCTATAATGATGTTTCATGCAAAACTGCATCTGGTGGTTTACTGAAATGAATTACTATTACCTACCTACTGCATTATGACACATGGCACATAGATTCTGATCCATTCAATGAGACTCAAAAAAATTACGTCACAACAAATGGTATTTATGCTTAATGTATGCATTTGCTAGATACAAATTATTGCTGTGCACCTCCTATGTGCATAATTTTTGGAACTCCGAAGGCCAAATTAATAAAAGGCATTGTAGAAATATTAAACTTCATTAGTTGAGTAGTTTGTTTTGAATAAACTTGCTACCTTATTCTCTGTGGTTTTCTTTTTTTCAGGATGCATTTTTAAGAAAATAAGAAAATTCAAAGGACACCCAAAAGGTTAGATTTACGAATGAAACTCTCTCTTCCCCCACAAAAGCCAACTGAGCAACTTGAAGATGCTTCCAGACAGCTGTATATTTCTAACTGCTGCTTATATGACATATTGCAGTCTGCCTTTGGCAACATTTCCTGCTTCAAATTTTCACAGGGTGAAATACTCTTGAAAAGCTTTTGACTGTTTTCTTCACCCTCTTTTTAATCCTCCAAGGATTGGTACTTCACGGGGATTCTCAGTTGTTTTTTGTGTTTCTGTTACCTCTCACTTTGCTACGTTTTACATTTTTAATTTTTCTTCAGAGCCACTTGCTTACAGATCCCCTCAATGGCTAAAATAGCTGATGAATGGAGAAATAGGGAAACCAGCAGGAGAAATTCTTCAGATTTCTATATAAAATTCTCTCAACTAGATTTTTGTTGTATTGTGCTGTTTGTTTCCTAAGTTGAGCTGTTTATGGTTCTTATTGCATGGTTATGTTTTATATTGAACTGAGAAAATGGTTTGCCCTGTATCCCCCCGGAGCTTGTGAAGTTGGTTCAGTCCTCCCTTAGCCCCGCCCCATTGGCGGCGTCCCATTGGTCGCGGGTCTGTTCCGCCCCTTTCCCTGAGGTTAAAAGTGCCCACCATCTTCCTTCCCTCTTTTTTTTTTTTTTCTTTCTTTCTTTCTTTCTTTCTTTCTTTCTTTCTTTCTTTCTTTCTTTCTTTCTTTCTTTCTTTCTTTCTTTCTTTCTTTCTTTCTTTCTTTCTTTCTTTCTTTCTTTCTTGCTTTCTTGCTTTCTTGCTTTCTTGCTTTCTTGCTTTCTTGCTTGCTTTCTTGCTTTCTTGCTTTCTTGCTTTCTTGCTGTCTTGCTTTCTTGCTTGCTTTCTTGCTTGCTTTCTTGCTTGCTTTCTTGCTTTCTTGCTTTCTTTCTTGCTTTCTTTCTTGCTTTCTTTCTTTCTTTCTTTCTTTCTTTCTTTCTTTCTTTCTTCCATTCCTTCCTTCCTTTCCTTCCTTCCTCTTTCTTTCTCTCTCTCTCTCCCTTTCTCTCTCTTTCTCCCTCTCTTCCTTTCCTTCCTTCCTTCCTTTCTTTCTCTCTTTCTCCCTTTCTACTTTTGCCATATAGATAGAATAAACTGTAGATCACCTTCCCACGGGAGAAAAGAGCCTTCTTTGGTTTTTTGCCTTTGTCTATGAGGATTTCCCACCCCTCTCTAGTCCAGAGCTAGCTGGAGGACTGGAGAGGAGAAAAGGGGATTTACCTCAGCTTCTATTTAGAACACAGGGAGCTAATACAGGAAAAGAGAAGAAAAAGAAAATTCTAATAGAAATTGGTTCTTCATATGAAGGTCCTCTGAATACATACCCTCTTTTTAGAGTTCAGGCTGGAAATAAACCGACGTTATCCAGGCTTTTGCATCTGCAAACCATTTCAGAGGATCCAGTCTTTGTTTTCTGTAACCCAGCTTTTTCTTTTCCTTTTTCTCTCTCTCTCTATTTCTTTTTTTCCTGGACTGCTGTTTGAATTTGAAGTTTATATGATTGTGGGGTATTTTTCAGCTGAATATTCTTTATGTTGCTGTTAAGAGTTTGCAAGACAGACAATATTCATTCATTTTCCTCTGGATCAGAGAAGCGTGAAACTCTTGAATATGTTTTAAGTGCATAGCAATGTGTTTAACAGAATGTTTTATGTTAGACTCCAGTACAGTAAACACAAGTTTTGAAGACCCAGAGGTTTCAGAAATGTCCTTTAAAGAGATACGAAGAATATTTCTAAGATTGCAGCTTGCAGCAAGGACATGTTCCAGTAAATTGTACACATCTGAAATCTTTCGTTCAGCAGAACTGCTACATTGTCTTTAAAAAACCAATTCACTGATGTTAATTAATGTCATTCTCTTACTTTTGAGGAATGTCCTGTAGTCTTGAGCATATAAGCAAAATACGAAATGAGATTTCATGAAAACTCATTAAATGCAGTCTGACATTGTGCTATAGGTCTAAATGTCCATCTCCTTACCATTGTACAATTCCTTACCTGCAAAGGTCCTTCTACCTGTTCTACCTGTTGTTGGTTTTGCTGGTAATGTTTGCTGCAATTTCACTGGTTTCCTGAAAGATAAGAGCTGTGAGACTTCTGATTTACATAAAGTTGAAACCTATTTATACACACCTCTTGCCAGCTGATTAATATCTTCTGGCATCAGGATTCATGCTTCAGTTTGAAAATATGATTGCTTTTGATATAATATGTTTTTGCAAGCAAAATTTTAAAGTAAAATCGAATCAAAAAACTTGAAGAGAGGACAATTAAAAAAAATAATAATTTTCATTATAATTTTTTTTCACACATCCAAGAATTGATTAAGCTGCAGATGCTAAGGAAGCAATAATTTTTTTTTAGATAAATAATTCGTAAGTACATGCTCATCTGCTTGAGAAGAATGACATTGATGCACTCAGCAGACCACCACAGGACCATGATAGTAATTTTAATAAAAGATTTCTGAAATACAAAGAGTAATGCATTTCAAGAAGAAAGGCTGGTTTATCAAAGACTGTGCAAGATTTTCTTTGTAGTGCTTTAAACTTGTAGTCTTGGTGTGATGCTGATACTATAGACATTCAGATTTTAGAAGGACAGGGAAGAAATAAAAGCAAATAATTTATAGAGAAGTGTTAAAATAGCCCCATAAAAACTTATGAAGGCTTGGCATAGATTGATCTGTTCACACGTTAAAAATGATAGGTTTACCATAATGTTGCTTTCTTAAAGGTATAGAAGATCTGTAGTTATTGTAAAATAGCTTAATAGAGTTTGGTTTCTCATCTAGAAATTAGTCAAGTGACGAAGCCTGTACTTCTCATTATACTTTTTCTACACCAGCGGGAAAACATGTACTTTCAGTCTAGATTTTTTTTTTTTTTTTAAATGAAAGAGAAAAGAAAGTAAATGGAGAACAATGGAAAGGTGGAAAATTCCAACAAAAATAAAATGTCCATTGTTACTCTCAAATGTTCTTTATCTTGTAGTCTCTTGCTGCTCTTATATTTCACTTCTTTAAATATGTAACTGGCAGAGAATAAGTTGAGACAGAATCCGTTCCCCTCTTACATAAACTTTGCATTTTTCAGTTTGTGGTAATGATGAGCTAATACAATATATTGGTCATTGATCATGCTGGGCAATAATAGAGAATTTAACTGGATTTTTGAGGTTGGCTTTTGTGTTATGTGTTTTCAGGTTGGGGAATTACAGAGCATCACCCAGGCCCGGGTGCTACTGAAAACACAAACATAAACAATCAATGGCTGTCAGGTCTGCCAACACAAGGGTTGCTGGAGGCATTCCTGGTTTCCAGGTAGTGATAAATAGCTGTTTCTATAGGAGTTTGTGAGACCTGCTGATGTAAGAGATGACATTATGAGAAAATTACAGGCTGCGAAAAATATGTTCTTGTTTCTTGCCTTCTGTTTCTACACATTCTGTGAAGAGTTTAGCTGCTTTTACCATTTGGAAATATTATTTTTAATTTTGTTACATTTGTTTCAACAACTTCATCTTCAAGATAAATATCAGTTGTTTAGGAAGGAGAAATTATACATGAATAGTAAAATTTTTCCCGCTTATAGACAGGTATATATTTTTTTACAATAGCTACCATTTTTGTGTTTCCTGTTGGCAGATAGGAAAGAATGTTGACATTTTCCTACAGACACGTTCTGAGTTATGAAACACTTTTACCACCTGTTTTAATATTATACCCTATAGCTATTCCTTGTTGCATTCTCATAACAGTTTCCCATAGAGTTATTAAGTATTTCTCTTCCTGGATTCTTCTGTTGTCAAACTTACAGGCTAAATCATTTGGTACTCCTGCTCTGTCTGTACTCTTGGGATAATTGTAATCAGCAAGTACAGTCTTCTGGTAGTACAAGTCTATTTGTATCCCCTGTTTCCTTCTTCTTAGGTGTTTGTTTGATCTTAATCACATTCAGTTCACAAATGTGGTCAGTAAATGCCTGCTGTCATGTTGATGTTCTTTGCTGTTTGGTGCCATAGGGGAGTCTCATGTCTGCAAATTCAGGCAGGGTCCTGAACAAAACAGACTTTACAAAAACATCCAACAGCAGCAGTTGCTGTTCGAGACCATTCGAATGCAGTCGTGCTACCTTTTAAATTGCAATCTTGCAGTGTTTCCACTTCTCAGCCGCCATGCTAGTTGCTATGCAATTGTCTCCAAAATGAAATAATCGTATGTATTCAATTCTGCCTCTTGGAAACCTGGCTTTCCTGGCCTGAAAGAAAGGATGTTGGAACGTCCAGATTTCCTCCTGCCTCCCTGAAAGGCTGCTGCCAGACCCACCTGCACTGCCTGGATCGGGAGGAGGATGCCAGGGCAGGGAACAGGGGCACACACAGGACATGGCCCACTGCTGCCAGCACCACTGCTCTGCATCTGTCAGATAAATCGAGCACCTGGTGCAAATGTAGGCATGTAAGTCCATGTCTGCCCCTGTACCACCTAGGGGAAAAGCAAATGGATTAAAATGTGACAAAACTAACTACTATTAATATGTACTGCTACTCTTAGTGCTTATAGATGACTAAGAGAATATACAGTATGTCTTTTTAAATGACAATAAATATATTGACAGACATTTGGGATAATTAAATTGACTTTTTTTTTTTAGTCTCCTTTAATAAAGAAAAAGAGTAATTTTCTTCTTGTAATGCTGTACTTCTGCTCTTACTTGAAGTAAATTGTCAGTGTAGGGAAAGTAAAAAAAAGATATCTTTAAGTTTCTTTCATGCTATGCTATTTATAGTCAGTTAGGAGACTACACTTACACTTATGCTCTAAGAGCCAAGCTGGAATTGAGGAATAGAGCAAATAACTCAGTTTTATTTGTTCTTCTCTCCAGACATACCTACAAACTTTTGCAATGTTGGGAAGGTGGGCTGAAAGTACCTTCCAGTTTTCAGATCTGCACCATATCTGAATCTACCATCTTCCATGCAAGATCTCATAAAATTTCTTCTGATTTCCCACATAAATACAGGGAAACCAGATTAGAGGTATGTGGCTTTCTTCAATGATTTGCAAATGCAATTACCTTGCAGCAATAAGTATCTGTCAATATAGTACACAGGCAAAAAGCAAGATCGTTCTGCCTGAATTTTTTAAAATACCTTGTTAAGGTTATGCTTTCTTGACTGTGTAAGTTGCACAAATAAAGTAAGAGAAAATGATCTCTTAAATGATTTTCAAATCTATTAATTCTTTGCAGATTTTCCTAGAATATTCCTACAACAATAATGGAAGTAATTAAAGTTGGTTGTAATAGAATTTTTAACATAATATACTTTAGCATCTAAAGTTTTTCATTAATGGAATTTAGTACTTCCTAAATAGTTCCCAGTTAAATAATAATATTACCTGCTTTCCTGCTTTAATTGAAGTATCTTTTTTTTTTCTATCCAGAAAAACAGAGTTCCTGTTTCATTTATGGACAATGCCAATTTCTTGTCAATACATGGATAAAAAAGAAGGAAAACTTTTGTTCTGTTGGTGTGATTAAAATTACAATTTTTTAAAACTATCTTGAGGAATGACATCTTTTTCCATTCTCTGAGGTTATAATATTAAAGATTTATTAGAAGAACTTTCTATACCTTGATTTTTAGCAATTATTATGTACATTTATCTGCTTTATAATCACTTCCTTATACCTGTTCTATGTTTTCAACTTGAGCCTAGCCTGGAAATTGCCATATTGGTGTGTTAAATTAAGAATTTCCTTTCATTTGTTTCTTTTCTTGGAACACCATAAATATCCTAGTCCTATTCAATCCGTCTTGATCCCCAAGCAATAAAAAACAGCTTAGTTAGACATTCCTAACCTTATCCAAATATTTCCTTAACAGACTCCCCCACTTTATCACTTACTGTTTACAACGAGTGCTGTAACTCTTTCCTCACATGATTTAGGCCACATTTTTCAGGCCTGTGAGTCTTACATTAGGCATATTGGTCTATGTGCTCAGAGCAGTTGTTTAAATATTGAGCCTCAGCCCAAATGTCTAAACACAGGCAGCTGCACTTTAATGTTAAGTTCAAAAATTACACTACTGGGGACTTTTCTTTGTAGGTCATTCAGAAGTCATTAGTAATTACGTGGGTTGTACTAGCATTATGTATGCACCATATTTGTCTTAGTAATGGAGGTGGGTTGGAGTTTAAAAATTTCACCTGCAAATTTGTTGTTGTGCAGTTTAATTTGTGTTTAATGAATCTAATAGATTTTATAATGATAATGTCTGGAAAACAGATTTTGGTCTTCTAATTTATCTTTCAGTGGAGTTTTCAACATTTGAATGATTTATGATTGTCTATAACATGTGCACTGCTTTTCAAATGCAAGCCATCAAGAAAGGAATGCAAGAATTAAGAAACAAAATATATTCCTCGTGAAATACCTTCTCACAAGCAGATTCATGCAAGTAACTTTAAGAGAGATCTTAATTATCATTGTGCTTGCCACCACTTACTATTTTATTCAGTGTTGAGTTGTCTTTTTTTATCCTCAAGAGAGTTAACATCTCCATTTTCTCAATGATGGAAACAACAACGTTATTTATACATTTTATGACACTTCAGCCTTTCCATATGTCCTGGGTGTCACTGTCTGTGTTGGTGCACCATCACCTGATGAGGCATATTGTCAGATTTTCTTTCTCCCTGGGTCCTCCAGGCTAGCTCTGGACTGCGGGGGATGAGGATACCGACAAGGACAAAGGCAAAAGACCCAAGGAGGTTCTTTCTTCATGGGACCCAAGTCCCACTTTAAAGTAGAACTCCTTCAAGGGAAGAAGAGAGGGAGTATAGAACATGATGGGAGGTTTTAAACCCTAGGGGAGGGGAGAAACTGAAACACAGCCAATGGGATACCCACGAAGGGGAGAGGTGATGGGGAAAGGAGAAACCATCACCCTTGGGGGAGTACAGAACAGACCATTTAGTGCAAACAACCGTGTAGTGCAACACAACAGCGTGTTTTAGGAGATAAAATCACTCTTTTCCCTTCATTATGCTTGTGGTATGCAATTTACTAGATAACAGATGTCATAGCTAAGTGCCCAGGCTCATGTCATGGTTCATTCATTTGAAGACAATATGTTACTGCAAAGTAGAGCTTTTCAAAATCTATGAAAAATTTTGTCTTTGCCTGAGCACTCCAGATTTTATGCTGTACTGTGCAGAGTTGGATAGGCTAAAACATCAGGTATAAATAAAGCGGTACTGGGGCCTAGAATACAGATTGGAAATTTGACATCTGGGTACTCACCTACTTCTTTGACTTTTTAACTTCCTCACCTAGAAAGAATTATCCTATTTCAAAGTTTCAGTGCTTTTCTTGATTCAACTCTTACTTCTGCCGACTCCTATAAAAATAAATACAGTTCAGAATTCATGCTTGCAGTTATGGAAAAATTTGGGGGTCTGAAAAAAATGAGAGTTTGATGTCCAGACAAATTTGATAGAATGTTATTATACTGCCTTTCTAAAGCTAGCAGAATTCATGTCAGGCATTATTTTACATAAGATTGTCACAAAACATGGTCTATCTTTAGGGGAAAAGGCAGATAGTAATAAGACATCAATTATGATTTATTTGAATGTGAGGAGATACATTTACAAATGAGGGAACTCAAATCTTAGCGTTATATGATATTCATCTGTATACAGCAAAATTTTAAAGGCTTTCTCTGGGCAATAATTATAGAGGAAGCATCCAATGTGTCTGTTGTGTGCTTAGAATTTATGCTAATTGGAACTTCAAATGTATACAACAAAAAACCACCTAAGTTAATCTCACTTTTTTTTTTGGTTTATATTAATTAGATAGAAATTATTTTTGTGCAGAGACTTAATAGAAAGATGTGTTTCATACAGGTATCTCCGAACAGGATCATTCACCAGAATTCAGTGTCTTCACTGAGTGTTTGAAAACTGCATTGGCTAACTCAGGTGAATAGCAAAGCTTTAGGAAAAAGTGAAAATCTGAAACCTTTTTTGCAAATTATTTTTTATTCTGATATTTAAGAAATATCCAGTAACTGAAATGAGTTGAAGTCCACAGTGAATTTGTTCATTCAATATTCCCCTGCTTCTTGCAGTGAACAATGCAAAACCATTAGAATTTCTCACTGGGAGTTGTTTGAAATACTGTCCTGAATACATAGATATTGATTTTCCATCTGCATTTGAGGATGTCTGATGGGAGATATTTCCTTTTGATTTTGCTGTCAATTCCCTTCTGCAAACGTCTCTAATAAGAGGTCGTAGTGCTCACCAATGGAGTTTGAATGAGAAGGGGTCTGAATTCTACAAAAATTCTTGTGTATCAGATATGGTTCCAGTTATGTAGACTTTATTCATATGAATAAAGACTTTCAATAGTCTTCTTCAGAAAACAGCTGGAATGATGCTCAGCATAGAATTTTTACACTGTGTATATAGCATTATCTAGAAAGACTTTTTATATCAGTATTATTGATCTACTGAACCTCTAAATTCCTTTGTGAAAAATTGCTATCCTGTTTCAATAGTTGATGCTGTGTTCAAGACAGATTAGGAGGATACCTTGAGGGCCTGTTTTTTCCAGTATTTGTAGTATAATATTTCCAAATAGATTCCTGACGTGCTCACTCCATGATTTTTTGCTTTGCTTTATCTGTACTTAGGGTAAAACATGTCCAGGGAATGTGACAATAATGAAAGTCTGCTGATAACACAGGAGGAAAAAAATTATCTCTTCTCACCTTTCCCATTCAAGCTGTAGTGGAGATTTTAAGCATGGCTGATAAAGAAGTGAATTTCAGCCTTGTGGGAAGCTTGGCCTGCAGTGTTGCACTTCACTGTGCACCAGGAGGTAGCATAAAGGCGCAGAATTTCCCAGCAGCACAGAGTGATTTCCTTTGGAAAGGGGGGAAAGGGGTGGAAGGGGTGGGCAGCAGGCTGGCCGGAGGGGCAGTGGCTGGTGGGCAGTGCTGGAGCCCCGGGGCCTGCTGCCCTGAGGCCGGGCAAGGACAACGTGTCCTGGGCCGACCTGATGGTGCTTGTATCTCCAATCGTGTGTTCTGTTTGTGCTGGGTATTATGTCCTGTGTTTTCAGGACTGACTCTGAAGGTGAAGGTTTGTTTTGTCTCGTTATCAGCCGGTTCACCTCCCCCATGGTCTGTGTTTAGGAGGGGCTGGATGGTTTGGCTTGCTTTTGGCTTGCTCGCTCACTTGCTTCTGCTTCTTTGCTTTGCTTTGCTCTTGCTTTTGCTTATTAGTTAGTTTAGCTAGGCAGGCCAATTTTTTCCCTGGACTGTGTTTTTTCTTTCCCTTTCCTGGATACCATCTGAACCTGTTCCGGACGGGGACCTGGGAAACACCAAGAAACACCGGGAGTCTGCTTTCTGTGACCTGCAGCAGCCACCCCCAGCGCCGGACACTGATAACTGGGCCACCACTCACAGGGGAGACTTTCTGAGTTTGTCATCCTGTCAGAGAGGTGAAAGAGTTTTTGTCATCTGATGTTCATTTTTTTGTGCTGGGGAGTGTTTCGCTTGTTAAATAAACAGGTTTTTTTCCCACTCCTCTCTGATGAAATTCTTCCCGAACCCGGTGGTGGGGGGAGGAGTCGTGGGGGTTTGCTTTCTGGGGGCTCCTTCCGGAGGTTTTCCCCCAAAATTTGCCCTAAACCAGGACACAACGGGAGTAGGCGTTTCAATTCCACCAAATTCTTTTTTTTTTTTTTTTTTAACTGGGGAGAATCTAAGCTGAGCTTACTGCTCAAAGCATTATTTCCATATTCACCCTAAAATTCCACCTGAGGCAATCCTTGAAATAGATTGATGTCCTTAGTTCTAGGGCATTTAAAAAGGGGTTTCTTCTCTGCTAGCTGACTTTTTATGTTAAAGATTAGGTGTTTTACTGCAAAGATAAAGTATAAACTACAGTTCCCAATCTTCATTAGTATTTGCAGCCCTGATATTAGCAACATCTCCTAATCATACACATAAATCAATCCTTTTAAGTGGTGTGTAACACTAATACTAAAAAAATGCTTCATCTTTTAGTAGTTATTAATCGATAGGTAAAATAAGGTGATAGTATTTTTCCTTTGCTTTGTTTGTTTGTTTTTAAATTTTCATTTTTTGTTTTGTTTTGGGTTTTTTGCGATACAGAAATTTATCTCCTTTCAGGCTGTGCTCCAATTTATTGTGTGTGTATCAGGCCAGAAATATTAGTCCAGATGGAGTCATATGTCCGCATATGTCCATTTGTGACATTCTTGAAAGAAGCTAGATGACCAAAATACATTTAGAATTTAATTTAGTTCAGCAAATAACATGAACAAAATTTGGAAGGTTTTTGTTACCTTTTTGTGAACTAACTTTGACTGTAGTTTAAATGGAATAGTTTCAAATAGCAGTTCATAGGTTGGGGTTAGTTTCTTCATAATGATGACTCTCCCCCTTTGCTAAAAGAAAGCACACTTTTACTTGAAAAGAAATGTGTAAAAGAAGACAGTCTAGTCCAGAAACAAATTTAAAACTTAACAGATTGTTCTAGAGAGATGTATTTCTGCCTTATTTTAGTCTTAATATCTTTTGTTAATGGAAAACTCCCTTTTTTGGTGTAAAATCTTAGTGGCACATGAAGACCTTTGTCTTTACCTCCAGGTTTTTGCCAAGGAAGAACCAGAATTGTAGGTAAGAAAAACACTGAAGAAGAATACTGTACTGACATTATGATTTATTTTTAAATCAGTTCTGAAGCAGCACTGAGGCAAAGCTGTGCCAAACATTGTTACTAGACAATGGAATGTAGGTAGAAAGCCATTTCCCTCTTCAGACACCCCCCACATGCCTTTTGCAGTACAAATTAAATATCGGAACCTCAGAACTAGAATATTTTAAAAGTATTTTGTTGTTTTTTACATCATTTGTTACTCTCAGCTACCCATCACTTCGGGCTATCTGTCACACTGTTGTATCTTCTTTTAAAACAGGAAAATTGCAAAAGCAGCATATGAGAGTACACGCAGCTGTATGACAACATATGGTTGTAATCTTTTGATGGAATATCATTCAACTGGACATGCAGAGTTGCTGTGTTGAAAGGAGGATGTATTGAGAGATAATTGATTCTTATTTATACATACTGATTCTTGCTGGATTTTATATTTTGGGCATGTAGGCAGTGCTTCTGATTTTGTAGACTCCATTGCCTTTAATTTTTCTGCCAATTACTGCCATTTCATGAACTTTGGAGCAATTCCTTAATTTGTTACTCTGCTCCTGGGCACATGCTCTGCAGCATGATGACTTGCAAGCTCAGGGGTGAAGAGATGCACAGTGCAGTAGCACTGAGCTGCCTTTGGTGGACAGTTTGACAAGAGGGAGAAAGGTTTTTGAAGACCCAATGACTGTAGTTGTCCTTGGATATGTACTACACACCTCCAAGTATCCCTCATGCCTGACAAAGGCAGTTTGGGAATGGAATTGTCACTGTTATCCTGTGAAAACTGTGAGGCCATGGCATAGCAAGGGTGTGAGTGCATGAGGGTGAGGAGGGTGCAGGGGGGGTGAGTCATGAATTTTATGACCACATAATCCTTGCTCTGTGTGGATTTATTAGCCTCGCCAGAAAGTACCCAGAGATCCTGGTTTTTGTTTCCCCCTCCTGCTTTCACAGGAGCCAGAGATCCATGGTCTGTGCTAGACATGGAAATGTGAGCATTTTCTGATCACTGTCTGAGGGCAGGCAGCAGCACACTGAAAATACAGCATTACATGTTTGTGAAATAAAAGCTCACAGCTCTTTTGTGTGTGAGAGATAAGTTATGACCAAAAGAGTGGAGCAATTCCTAATCAAGAAATTATCAGTTTTCCATATCAAATGCATATTAAATTAAATTTCTAATTTATTAATATGATTTTTTGACAAAAATGGGCAGACTTTTAAATTGACTCTTTAAAAAAGCTTACTGCATTTTAGCCATTTTAAAATAATACTGCAGAAAACCATATTTTCTTTAGAAAATTGATATGTAATAGAAAAGCCTGCTAAGGTACTTCCTTTGTAGGTTCACACTAGGACTGAATGCAATATTATATGATCATTTTACTAACCATGTTGATTAAGGTACCACTCTTTTTGGGTGGCATTTTTTTTTGTTAGTCAAGAGTACAAGATCCTGTATTGCCAGGAAGCTATTTATACCACAAGATGAAAATGAAAAAATATTTATTTACAAAGGAAGTTTCTCTTCTAAAAAAAGAATAAGTCAGTGGACTATCAACAGCATGGAATATATGGTAATTATGACATCTGAATGTGTGGGGATTTGTTTTGTTTTGTTTATTTTTATTTATATCTTTGTCTATCTTGTTTTTAATGGAAGATCATACTCTCGTTCCTCATACCAGATATTTTCAGTACAGTGTAAAGACAGTTATTCTATACAATCGGCATCAAATAAATACATTCGGTGTGTTTTTTCATTGAAAAAATACAGAGATGTTCCTCTGTAAAACTCACGAATTTTTGTGTGTGAGGGAAGAAAAGAAAAATGTCTCTGCAAGATCCTCCTGGTTCCCTGAAGAGCCAACTTATTCAGAAATACATAAATCAGAGAAACACTGTATAGTTACAGGAATGGTATGGTTTTGAAAATAATGAGGCATTGCTGCTTTCTTTATTAATAATGACATGATTTTAAACTCACGGGTTTTTTTGTGTGTGTGTATGTTCATTTGTATAAAAACGCAGATATATAGAAAACCACGTGTGCACATATATATATAGGTGTATTACAAAATATTTCACATTTGAGTACAATAAACAATAAATTACTATGTGGCATGTAATACAAGAATGTGCTGCTCATGAAGTCATAAATCTCTATCCCATTTCTCCTGCATCATCAAAGAGAATGATGTGACAGTATTGGACAAAATCTCTGTATTTGCAGTCCATTTGTTCCTCATGAATAAAAAAAACCCCATATACTGCCAAACTGCAAGAAAACACACATTAAAAAATCTAACAAACAAAACCTCCAGACAACAAGCAAAGCCTAGATTAGAGTGAGTTTCTTTTCCTTATGATTGCAATTTTCTGGCTGATGAAGTTACCCATGTTTCCCACACTGTCCCTATTGGGTAGAGTCCCTACTCTCTGCATCACAGGTTCCAGAAGCTGTAGTTTAGATGTAGACTGAAAATGACATTGGTGAGATTTTAATTTGCTTAACTCCAGTGTAATTGGGTGTTATCATCATACGTGTCAAGATGATAGTGTATCTTCATCTATCCATGAGTTTGGCTCTCTGTCTCTCTCACATTCTGTATTGGTCCTCTGTGGTTTTGTTTGTCTGCATGTGTGTGTATGCAGACAAATAAATAGTAGTCTCCACACACTACATGTTTATGTAAGCACAAGATAATCTCTATAATAGGGAAATTTTTATGTTTTAACAATAAAAGGGATATCCATTTACATGGAAAGATAGATTGGGAAGCTGTTGACATGTATGAGGGAAGGTCTGTGAAACAACAAATGAGAAAATTTTCTTTTGGAAAGGGAGAAGGATATTTTATTCCTTAAAAAAATAAAGAGGATGAATGCATGTTCTGCATTAACCCAGTCTGTTTAATCTTTTGTTGAGATGCTCTGAGATGACGAGCTTGATAAATACATCAAACATTCAAACCTTTCTGCTCACTTACTAGTCATAAACACTTTATAAAAGGGCAGAGCTTTCCTAGCCTTGTACTAACAGAGAAAAGCATCTCACTATTTCTCTATTTTTTCTATTTTCTTTTTTCTATTTTCTGTTTTCTTTCTTTTTTCTTTTTCCTTTTTTCCTTTTCCTTTCTCTGTCTTTCTCTTCCTGTAAATCTGCTCTCTAACACAGCGGCTGACAATAGGTGCTTTTGGGGAGCAAACTGTCATTTGTTGATTTTATTCCTTAAAGAGATAAAGAGATAAAATTATAGTATAAAAATAATAAATCTCTCTAAAACCTAGACTCTCTCCACCCAGATATTTTTCTTCTCTTAACTTCCATTATGATTTCAGCTAAAAAACCCACCCAAAAGAAAAAAAGAAAATAAACCCTCAACAAATGAAATCACCCCAAATCCTGTCAAATCCCCCAAACCTAAGCATATTTTAATACTGCATATTAATTTCAGAACAGACTGAATTCAGCTCTAATTGTTATCTAACCTTTTGTCTACAGTTGTCTGACTGACAATCTGAGAATATTGCTTGGTCTCATACACGTTTAGTAGTAGTGACATTCAGTTCATTGAGTGGAGAATCATACTGAATAATGATCTGGGAAAACAGAAAATATTTGAATGCTTTATGTTGGGAAAAAAAAGAAGAGTAATACTCATGAACAGCTGAAATAACTAATTTCTCATCTTCAGGTACAAAATCCCCATATCTTGATTATCACTGCTTTTTTTATCTTTTTCTTTACTTTATTCTGGAATTACCTCCACTCGTCTAATTTTCTCCTATTAAAAATCAGAAAGGCAAAATCATAAGTAAAAGCATGAAGAAAACAGGCAGGAAAAGGATGAGTGATTAAAATGAAGGAAGGTTTTGCTATATATTTTCATATATGATGGAAAATCTGCTAGTAAATATTCAGAAAGAGCTTTTTTCCACTGAAAATCCTACATTCATACAATGACAGAATGCAACAGATAGGTCTGTGATAAGTCAATCTTTACTGACTGCCATCTATTCACTTGTGACCTTTTTTTAACCACTAATTCATCTGATTGAATATCAGAATGTTCCATGCAGAACAGAGTTTGTGAATGTGGGTTTCCCTCTGTTG
The DNA here is from genome assembly GCA_037013685.1 of Acridotheres tristis. Lineage (NCBI taxonomy): Eukaryota > Metazoa > Chordata > Aves > Passeriformes > Sturnidae > Acridotheres > Acridotheres tristis. The sequence continues at coordinate 14,861,454 of CM072919.1, forward strand.
CACAGTTAGGAACATATTTATGATTGTTAAGTCTTACATAAGCAATTGGCTGCAAGTTGTTAATAAAGTCTTGTTTGCAAAATGATGGATTGGGAAAATGTGCCTAAAAATTAATGGCATGGCAGTATGAAATGGAATGCATTCAGGTAGCACAGTCAATGTTTTCTGGGCTTTGAACTTTGCTTGATTCAACATGAAAACACTCTATTGTTCTTGACATGATTGCTGTAGGTAGGCAAATCTATTTTCAAGTGCATCCAAGCACTTTCAGTCATACAAATAGGTGGTAGGTATGGTTCAGCAAGGCTTTTAAATGCCATGAGGTCTAATGTAATTGCCTTGCAGCCAAAACTGTAAGCTTAGTCTTCCACAGTGAGCTGGTATTTGCTCATCCAAGAAAAAACATGAAAGTAATAGTTGCTAGATGGCCTCTCAGCTCATCATGACCTGCAGCTTTTCTTGTTTTGGGAAATGAAAGGTGGCCATGCCCTCACTAAGAGGGGAAATCCATAGAGGGCACAAAATACCTGTGCTGCCAGCAGATAGCTTGGAGGCTCAGTGTCTAAAATGCCTTTCTTGATACATTTGCCATAATCAGAGGCAGTGCTGCTGAATCTCCACTAGCACAAGTGACTAGGGGTGGTGGGCAAAGCTCAGTAACTGTCCCAGGGCTGCCTAATGCCCTCCATCCTTGCTCTGAAATAGTTCGGGTTTAGTATCAGGTCACAGATGCATGGGTGTCTTCATGTGGCTTTGGAAAAGAGGAAAGTGAGATGCAAAACTGACAACTGCATATTTTGTGCTTTTAGAAATGTTTTTTTGAGGAAAAAGAATGAAGTTGATGAATTTTCCATTTCAATCGGTAATTCTACTTAAGTGGCAGATACTGAGATAATTTTATTTTCTATTTCTGACTTGGACAAAATTAAGAAAGATATTAAGATGAAGTTGAAGATCAGGTTGGATGCTTAAGATCTCATCTAGTTTTTTTGATGTATAGTGGTGGTGAATTGATTTTGGCTGTCTACCAGATGCCCCCACCCAGCTGTTTTTTTTCCTCCCCCTCCTCACTGGGACAGGGAGAAACAGTAAGATGGAAAAGTTTGTGTGTAAAGACAGGGAGATAATTTGCCAGTTACTGTCATGGGCAAACTGGGCTACTCTTGGAGAAAATTAATTTAATTTTTCAGTGATTAAAAGAGATTCAGATGGTAAAAAAAAAAAAATAAAAAAAATAAAGGGGAATAGGGAATGGGATGTGGGGAAGGAGGGCTGTAGTACATCCATAACAGATCATCTCTAGTTTTTTGCCTCACATTGTTTCTCTGCTACAGCAGGGCCCTCTCCGTGGACTGCCCGGGAATCTCTGCTTGAAGCACCTCCTCTCTGCCTCTTTTCTCTGACCTTAGTGTTTGCAGTGCTGTTTCTCACACGTTTTCTTGTTTTGTTACCCTCCCGTGAGCATTTTTTCCCTTGTCCTAAATGCACTTTCCCAGAGGCAGCATCACCTTGGCCGCGAGGCCCTTTGGTGGGTCAGCTGGAGCTGCTGGAATTATCTGGGTCCAGCTCAGGGCAGCCCCAGCCCCTCTCATAAAGCTGCCTCTGCAGTCACTGCATCTGCACCCAGCACAATAATATCCACCAAGTTTGCAATGAAATGGTGCTGCCCCTGGAGTATAAATATCATTGTTTGACATTTGCCTTGAATTAATAACAATGATCAAACCCCCCCAACACTGATAAAATATATTTGTTAATGGATAAAGAAAATTGCTTTCTGAGGAGTGAACAGATGAGATTTTTTCAAATAGTACGTAGGCATCTCTGCATAAGTGCAAGTACTCTTTCAAAGAATAGAGAGACAGATTGTGCTGAGATACTGAAGAGGCTTAGATACTCTAAGAAAAACCTCAGCTGCAAAGGACGATGCACTTTGCAGCTTTTACAGAGGAAGAACAAAGTATTGGATTTGAGTCTTAGCATGGGGAAAGACAATGAATTTTTTGAAAAATACTATTTGCAGTGAAAAGTGATTGAAAGACTGGAATTTCATGCTACTTGGAATGCTGGTGTACCATTAAGGTTAAGAAAAAGTCAGTTAGGACTCAGTATATTCAGCAGTGGATCAGGAAGAAATCAGTTACGTGGCATATTACTGCTTGCTAGCAAATCAGAGATTTTCTTTTTAATTAGAAATCTAAGACTAAATTTTTTTAGTGACAAAAGCAGGAAACTTACAAGGAAGATCAACATCTTGGTTTAGATTCTTGGTTCTATCTTGCCTTTTGCATATGTAAGAAGAGAAGTATGACATACACAAATGAGTATTGTTTGCAAACTGAGTTGATGGTCATATGTTCTTTGTATTCTTTCCAGCCATAGTTTTATCCCTTTTGAAGACTTCAGTTTTTTCTTAAAATGGAATGGACTGCATGCCAGATTAGCATTTTACAATCTTTGACTCATACCCTGCTTCAGCTGCTGCCGTTGGCAAAGCATTTATTGAATGAAATGAGACTAGTATCTGACTTTTTTTTGATTGATTTCTGAACATTATGCCCTTAACAGATTGCTTTTCTTTAAAGTCTCTGCTAGAATGAGTTAAGGAGAGGAAATTACAGAGAGAATGATATTGTTTCCTGCTCCTAGAAAGCGCAATAGACCAGCTTCCAGCTCCACAGAGTACACAGGTAAATGAAACCATTCATATATTGTGGTTCCTGTTTTCATCAGCTCACAATTCCTCGTGAGTCCATGCATTTTGATGGCAGTGTTTACATCAAAAGCATTCCAATGCAGTTGAGCTTTTGGACTATTTCTCTGCTGCTGTGCAAATTTTTAAAATGGAGCCATAGAAAATAAAAGTGTAGGAGTGTTTGGCTTTTATAAAGATCTCTAAAAAAGAGATATGCACATCATTTCAGTAATCCTTTATGTGAAGTGTCAAAGGCTTCATTCTCTGTCACATACATCACCTATCATCATTAAATAAAAAACAAAAAACCAAACCTCTGCACAGAAATGATAAGATATTTCCAAAATAAAGAATCAAGCATGAATAGAAATATATGTTGTATAATTTAAAGTTTATTTTTACATATTCCCCTTCATGGATGATTTGTAGAAGCTGTCATACATCAGGTATTGGTCAAATGATATGCAAATATCAAAGTATTAAAGCAGACCTTGACTTGTAGTTTATGGCAGGATTTTTCCTTTTTTTCCTTGGGAAAGAAATTACCCTGTTGCTCCTTCTAGGAATTATAATGCACTGATGCAGCAGAACTGGCAGAATTAATACTGTGATTTCTACTGGAATTGCTACTGTAATCTCTATTATCTTGTATTTGCTGGTAGTGCTCACGATGTGTCAGGTACTGTCCAACAAAAAGGTACTTTTCCCACGTAGCCCAAAACATGAACACTGGAGAAACATATAATTAAAAGGAAAATCTCCCTGTAATGAAGCAATAATTTCACATCTTGTCAGTTTATGTATATGTTTTCATGTAGCTTTGACTTTATGTAGAAGGATAGGATAAGTGTGAAGATCAATACACATGACAAAAATAAATCTTTACCTATTCCTGTAGGTAGCTCTTAAGAGCTTTGAGAGATGAATGTCTTACAGAAGTCACTCCACAAATGTTCAAAACAAAAGTTGTTCATTTATTGAACCAGAAATCTAGTATACCAGCTCTAAAAGATGATAAATAAAAGGGGAGTGTATATTCAGACTTTAATTTTCGGCAGAACTACTTTTCCATAAACTTACAGATGGTGCAAAAACAATTGGACGTTGCTACTGATAGGCATTAATTTCTGGGAAATAGGTATTTAAATAGCTCATATTTTAGAACAATTGAGACATCAGAGGACTTTAAACAGCTTCCACTTCAGATTAAGATGTCAGCAGTAGCAAAGCTAGCAGCGTGTGATGTGAAATATTCCATATGCTACACTGAAATAATCACAATTGAAAGCCATTACATAATCAGAGCTGCTTTGGCTGAGGTTGACTGACAGTGCTTACTATTCAATTAAGAAGCATGTTATTGGGCTCAGATGGTGATGCAAATCTAAAAGAAAGATTAATTTGTTTGACCTTTGTAACCTACGAGCTTTGATTTTATTTGAAACTGTACCTAATGCATTTTATGTATCCAAGGAACACATTATTTCATCGTAAGAAGATTTCCAGTTGCTGCTCTAAAACCCTACCTAAGTTTTGTTAGCATAATGATTTATTAGTATTATTATTAATAATAATAATAATTTTAAAAAGGAAATAGGCTTAGAGAACCTTTAACCTTCATTTAATCTTTTTTTTTTTATTTGCTAACCCAAACAGGAACTAATCATTGGTGCAAAGGATTAACAGACACAGGAGACCAGATAATACATTTTTAAGTTCTGGTTTTGAGTCTTGAGGGAATCCTATAGTGTGGAATTGGATTAACCTTTCTGACACTTTTTATAATAACCCAAAAGCTAGAGTATAAGGCTTATTCCCCTGACAATAAGCATGGTTGCTTTGCTTACTATGTAGAGTCTATATTCGTCTGTGTCAAGATGTATGTTACCAAACTGAACAATGAGGAATACTCAGAGTTTGCAGTGAATATTAATCCTGTCTCTATAAATTAGTCACAGTATATTTAAATGATGTCCAGGTTCCAAAAGATGTTGGTAGTAGCAATACTGACAGGATTTGAGTGGTCTCTCATGCTTTGAAAATGAACTTTGTTTAATCAGCTTTGTGACTGACCTATCTGAGTGAATATGGTTGCTTATAAATTTAATTTTTTCTCTTGTGGGTCCAGATTTCCTCATTTTCCTCAAAGCAAATGGCAGTAACTTACCTGGAACTCACTTTTGAAATATATTCCTGTTCTTTTTTAAAAGGTGGAGATACTTCGGAGCAGTCATACTTGTAATGCATGTGAAATCTGGGACATGAGTTTACATAGGCTGTGTGAAAAGTTACACTCTTGTTATGATACCTTCATCCATTAACATCCATCATCAGTAGAATAAAGAGGGACAGAGTAAGATTGAAAATTGCATTCCCCAGTGTGACCAGATTTTGCTAGTGTAATTAAAACTGCTGTATATCAAATTTACCCTAGGCGTACTGTTTCCTTTTCCTTCTGGAAATCTTATGTGGGTTAAAAAAAACAGCAAAAAAAGGAGAATTACCGTGTTCCTGAAACATGGAAAAATTTTGCATAGCTTCCATGCCTGTCACAATCAAGCTTTGAGTGTAATCTATCTTGTCCTGAGTGGGAGATATCAAAAAGACTTGCAAGTAAGCTGGTTATGCTCAGATGGGCTGAGACCATAATTTTCCATCCCTTTTTGTTATAGAAGGGTGCAAAGAATTTAGAACATAATCCTATTCTCATTGAGAATTCACCTCCAGTTTAAATCAATATGAACGGATTGAATTTTTAAGCTCCTTTTAAAAACAAAAACAATCCTGAAGGAAAAGAAAAAAAAAGGTTTGTATCTGTGCATAAATGTAGTATATTCGTATATCTGCACAGTTGAAAAAATCTGATGGGAATCCTGCACAAAACAGTACTGTAAATTTTCAAGCTGATTTTTCATATTTAGAGTGTAATTTTTGCTTATGCATGACCAGTATAGAAAAGTTAAGCTCAGCTCTCCCATTAGATCATCCTAAGCATTAATGCAATAGAAATATAAATATTAGCCTTAGGGATGGAAAGAGGTCCATATGCTGTTTCTCAGTGTTTTCCTCTATCATTTATTTGGCATTTGTTTTTCATATTTTCTTAGTCTCTTGCTCTTCTCTCTGTCTCAGCCACAGTTAAGTTTTGTGAGATGTTTTGTCAAAAAATACTGCCTATAAATGCCCCGTACATGATCACTAATCTGAGTTTTGGGGATAGTCAATAGTTTTGAAGTAGTTATAGCATCATATGCTAAACATTTTTCCCCTTCCACTTTGTCTTGCCCACAACAAGTTGTCAGTGCCAGGATTTGACCTAGGATGTAGAAAAAGACCTACTAAAGGTCTGGATATTATCAATCTATTTTTCCTTGTCACTGTGCAGCTTTGTATTGCATTTATTTATTGCTCAATTAACATATTTTCTAGCTTTTTCACAGGATTTCTAAATTGTTTCAATTTTTTTGGCATGTGGCATAATTTCTCATGCTTGTTAAAGACTGAATTTCTCAGAAGTGGATGGAAAAATGATATAAAAAGAGCTATGGACTTTCATAACACTGAAACTAATATTTTGAACTATTTTCAGGAAGCTCTAATGGTGTAGGTAAAGGAAATGGTCACATGGGAATCACTGACAATTAACTAGGCAATGCCTAAATAATTTTTTGCTAAGTCTCGCAATATAAGCATAAACATTCCCACATATATTTTTTTAAAAATGCATCTGAAGGAGCTTTATGCTACCTGGTGACATTTTATAAATCCACAATTGATAAAGAAATTTTAAAAATCTATTTACCCAAAAATAGCTTTTGGCTCTCTGTGACACGAAGAAATGCATTCAGATGACACAAGCCTGTTTATCAGTTTACTTCTGTGTGCCATTAATTGCACAGTGTCTGGTGGAAGGCTGCAATATTAGCCCTGGAAAACCATTCTCAATCTGAGGCAGATATTTCAACTGACATTTAACAGAATCTCCCAGTACACTTACTGAACTTGGCTAAAAACCATGCTTAGTGGATTATGTTTCTTTGTGCATGGAAACAAGAAAAAGTGTTTCATTTTAGTGAACTCTGACAGAAAGGCTGCTTTCTTCTGTCAGAAAGGGAGTAAAAATGTACTTAGACTGACATCTTAATGGATAAATTAACTTAAATTAACAGCTCTTTCTAGTCCACCATACCTTCCATATAGTGACAGTGCCAAAATAAACCACAGTATTTGCTTCCAAAAGGAGATTCTATCTTCAGATTGCTCTTGAAGTGACTTAGAATTATGTAAAAGAAAGGTCTGCTAAAGACCAGCAAGACCTTAACAAAAGTGTTGCATTATGTTATATGCACAAGTTCTATGTTCAGTGAGTTTTATTTAGAAAATATTTATGAAGAAATGAAAGAAGGAAAAAAACAGTAGCAATTTCCAAAGGGAGTTTATGCAGGCAGAACTCCCACGGTTTTCAGTGGGGATTTTCCCTGCTTGTGGCCTTATCTAATAGCCATTGATATTAATGAGAGTCATTCCTTCGATTTTAGTGGGCTCTGGACCATGGATTTTGGTTCTAGTAGGGCCTGGGCTGTATTTAGAAATAGTCATGCATGTTTTATATAGAAATAAACATTCAACCAAATTTGTTTACCGACTTATTTTCAAATATCAGTCTTCATAATAGCTACCAGTGCTTAAACATGCTGTTCAGGTAAGTGAAAGGACTTTTCCCCTCCATCTCTTGTCAGTTCTGGGAAAATACAGAAACAAAATACATTAGCATTTTGTAGGTATCTCTTTCTGGAAACATTTTTTGCTAATTTTCTCTATTTCACTAGAGTTTCCATAAAGCTAACTGTAACAGAGTTCAGTGGGATTTACTTTAACTTTAATGAATTAGAGATGGATCAAAAAGCTCCTCTGATCTGTTAGATAGTCTACTGACTACTGATTTATAAAGGTTTTCATTACCTTCTCAGCTAATCCACTAAGTTGACTATCCGTTTCAAGCAGAATCCAGGTGGATTTCAGTCCATAACAAAGCTATTCTGAACACACCAAAGCATTCAAATACTGTATTAGCTTTTGCCTGAAGAGAAATTAAATCTAAAATGAGTCCTCCCAGCCCAACACCAACAACCAACAGATTGAATTAGTGAAAATCCCACGCCAATGCTTAGTAGAAATGAAAGATTTAGGGATTTTGTTTCGGTTGGGGAGTTTAGAAAAATTTTAAACTTTTCATACTAATTTGAAATATTTGACTGCATCACCAGCTCTCCTGAGTTAGTCATGAGTAATGTTTCATGAATATATGAATATCTGATACATTTTAGATTCCTGAAAAATAAAATAACTTTGTACATGTGCAAAGCCCTTCTCCAAGAGTCCATGTGACTAGTCTGGCAGCTTAGGTTATAATCAGAGTGCCAGGCTATAATCAGAGTGCAATTTTCATGAAAACCAGCAACTCTCTTCTCTGTGAGGTTCATGGAAAACTGTTAAGTGTTGATTAGCATTAACATGAAATGCCAAAGGCACTCGTTGTGTTGTGTCAGGTTAAGAAGCACTTTGTGCAGAAATAAAAATGTGAGCCAGATCCTTGGTCCATTCTGTTTCAGAATTGAGAGTAGTTGAATGCTTGGCATATAACCCAGGGATATTTTAACAGCACGTGTCCATAAAATTGCTCAGCATTTGGTCTCAGGTGTCTCTAAGGCAGTTTCATTTGCCTTGCAGCATTTAGCCATGCACTAAAAAGAAAAAAGCTAATACTACTATATTATTATGATTTGGTGGCTAAGTCAGGTTTCTAGTTGTTTGAAAGTTAAGTTATGGGAAATAGGAATAGCTGAGAATAGATATATTTTAAGGAAGAATCTTCTCTCATTACTTCTGAATTTCATTATATGCAATATTTGCTAGTGCTGGACCATGAGCTTAGAAACGTGTAAGAGCTCCTTTCATATATTTTTATATTTGGATCAAGACAGTAAAGTATCAGCCTCACAATATAACCGGCATAATAACACCAGGAAAAGTTTGTTCTTCTGAGAAGGAGTGGGTAGGGATTAGTATGCAGTAATAGCACCTTTTAGAATACATTTTTTTATGGCTTGTTCAAGGCTTTGCTTCCATTATGTAATCAAGCCTGTTAGCTTGATTAGTGCTATTAACAGTTCTTGGCTACTCTTCCACCTGTCATAAGGCACAGAAGAATCCTAAAATGGACTCCCCCTTTTCCTGTTCAAGATGGTGCATTGACAAGTTTCTTTTCTCAGGTGCTTGCAATATGTACTGATAGTTCTGGAAAAATGTATTTTAAAGTTTTAATAATCACGTAAAAACAGAAAAAAACAGAGTTTATATCTCTCAAGATGTTCACCAAAAAAGAACGGACTCTTATGCCTCTCTAGCACATTGAAAACTGCTAAAATGCAGTTTTAGTCTAGGACTAGGCAAAGTGACAATGTCAACTGCTACCCAACAAAGACCTGCCAAGATACAGAACAGAAGTGGAAAAACAGGCCAGCTGGGATCATAAGGAAATATTGCTAGTGTGTTCCAGACTTCTCAGTTTAGCTAGTAAAGTGGACAAATCAAATGAATACAAATGCTGAGATTTTCTGCTTAGCTCTCAGTAGAAATCCCTATTGCAGATGAAAACTCAGCTTGTTTTGAGCACGGCTAGGACTTTGTATTGGCAGAAGGAGAAATGATTATGTGGGTATGATTCAAATGAGAGCTGACTATTGTGCCTGCAGTTCTCAATGTCAAAAGAGGACAGTGGCATGCAGGTTCTTTCTGATCAAAAAAAGAAACTGTAGAATTGGTGGATTTTGCAAGGAAAGCATGGGTGATCTGAGAATAATTTTGTTTCAACCAAAATTTTTGCTTCTCTGGGATGGTTCAGGCTTACACATGACACAGAGACTGGTCCTTAGCCTTCCTGTATTTTACAATGTATAAAATGTAAATAATAACTGCTTAATATGTTCTGAGATAAAAGAGGCTGAAGTAAAGTACCGGGAAGATATTATACTCATGGAAAAGAAACTTGTGTAAAGAAGTGGAGAACTTGATTTTCCTTGTAAAAATAATGAATTGAGTATGTATGAGCAAAAATCAAAAGCATCTTGGAGTTTTCCTTCATCATTCACACCTTGCTGGTTACCATCTCCTGTTCACAGCTGTTCTAAAAGCCTATTCAAAGGATACAGTGATGGAGCAAATTCACTTCGACAGCTGAAAACCCCTTTTGAATTTGTGAGTTTGACTTTCTTCTCTCCACCTAAAATTGTTGAAGTGAAGGAAAGAAATTGATGCTCATTGTGAATTTTGCCCAGTACCTTCTCAGTCTCCTTGATGAATCCCATTATCTGGAAAGCGACCTTTACAGTTCGTATCTCTTTTGCACCTAATGCAGTTATTCTCCATTCCATTATAATGAAAGTATTACATGGATAACTATCGAGCATTATCTTCCAGAAGAGAACTAATTTGGGAAAGAAATTAAGTACTTTAACATGAAACCTGATTACATTTTTTTTTTAACCTTGTAGGTACAAGAGAGTTAGTGCTTAACAAGTTCACAGAGACAGTAAATACACTGAACTACTTACTTACCATAGCAGGTATTTTACATTTCATAATTTATGGGCAGCTGAATCAATTCCTGTCTTGAATTATAGTGCATGAATAGTTTGTACTGCTCTCTGAAAATGGACCTATTTGACTTATTGAGCTATTTAACTGGAGGTATATCTATATACACATTTTCCTCAGCTCTGTGCCCCTTGACAAGCCATTTTGTGAACATCAACGAAGAAACTAGGTCCTGCAGTAATTAATTAGCTCTATATCCATTTTATTTTCAGATTGCTTTGAAGTAGCTATGCAGTATGGTGTTATTTGATCCATAAAGAGCTGTGAGTCAGGTAAAACTTGCACAGATTTGTGCAATTAGAGCTGCTAAGATTTAATTTGACTTCAGCTTGTTGGCATAGGACAGATATCTTTCTTCCCTTATGATTTACACCTGTGTGATAATAATTAATAATGTCCAGTAATTTCTAGGGAGGGATGAGCCATTTCCAATTGACAAAAATATACATGATAGTGTGAGTCCTACACAGAATGTGCAATTATGTTGAATCAGATGACATGAGATCCTCTCATGCAGTGAATGATATAGATCATAATTTGCTGAATAATCATTTTCCCATTCTTTTTCTTCTGGAGTAGAGCTTGGAAAAAGGCAAAATAAAACTATGTCGGATTTCAGCATTTAAGAAGAAAGTCTAATCAATTTTTGCCGCCTTTGTGATTTTCCCATCTCAATCACTTTAAATTGCTAAAATGGTAGCATTACCCACCCAGAAGTCTGGGTTTCTCAGAAAGCGATGAAAGAAGTCAAGAAATAAAAGTCAATAGGCAATAAGTCAATGTAGACTCTGCTCTTTTTTCCTGTTAGCATGGTACAATAGGTAAGGAAACAAAAATAACAATGATTTAGATTTAATAGAAATAAACTGGATAGTTTATATAGCCAGTATTTTCAATAGCAGACAAGACTGTGCAAGACACTACATATTTGAAAATTTTTATTTTATTATAGTTTGTAAAAGGCAGCAGCATAATCAGATTGGATATGTTGACATGTCTACATGGAAAAAATGCTGAATTTTGCCTGGTTTCTGCTTATAATCTTTAGAGAATCACTTTCTTTGTTGATGAAGCATGTTGAATCTTCCAATATGCTGCCATGGCTAATTTGAAAAGCTGGAAAAAAGATTCAGCAATCCTTCTGTGAGACTGTCAAACTTTTGCTTCCAGTAACAAAATGATACAAGAAAAGAAGCAACACATTTAGTTGGTATTAGTGAAGTACCTATAAATGGTATTTTCTGAATTGTAAGGCTGTGTAAGTAATTAAAGTTTTTGGCATTTTGGCAACCAAACTAAGAATTAAAACAAAATTATTTGGGTTTGTCTTCTGAAAATGTTCTATTACATATGAAAGCAAACACTTAATTTGTAGACATTTGGAAAGAAAAGAAATGAAAGATTAGTTTAAAAATACTGTTAGAAAATTCAGGATAATTTCTTCTGCAAGCCTTGTGTTTAGGGCTCTTAGCCAGGTTGTTGGAGAGCCAAGTTCCTTCTGTCTGAGCAGATTTTAACTCCCCAAAGAATGCCCTAGCAGTCAGGCCATTGCATATTCTATGCCAAGGGTGCTCTCCATTCCTTGTTGGTTTTCTCTTTGGCATAAACAATAAACCCATGAGATACCAGCAATTCTTCCCCACTAAAAAAAGCAGGGAGGAGTGACTGAAAGAGATATTCTCTCAGTGGTAAATTATGTCCTGAGAAGGAAGTGGAGAGAAGAGCTGAGCATTACTCCAGCGGCTCAGATGCTTTGCAGCACAGTAGGAAGACTGGATCATGTCACCATAGTGTTGCAGCTAGAGTTTGAGTTATATGTTGTATGAGTTGTTGTCCCCCCATTTGTAATGGTTTTTCCTTTGACTGTTACCCCTGTTTCAATGTATAATGGTTTCACCCTTTCCTGCAGTTACCCCTGTCGGTTACCCTGAACCCCATTTATTCTTCCAGAGCTTTCCCTGCCAGTTTCCCTAATCCCCTCCCAAGCCCCTGTCAATCCTTCCTGGCCCCTCCTATTGTTCCAGCACCTTCCGCGTCAGTCATCCCCTCTTTAGTATGTGATTTGGTGTTATGTATAAGTACACGCTTATGTTATCCCCCATTGGTTAATTATGTATTCCTCCCCTTACCGTGTACCTCCCCCAAGAAGTTCTGATTGGTAGTTGAGTTGCACCCACCTTTTGGACCTCCCCCGTATTTAAGCTGATGCACACTGGTGCTCCCTGCCTTTTTGGGTTCCCTTCCCTTGCGTCCAGTTCTCCTCCCTGCCCTCCAAATAAACCCCACCTTGGAACCTAAAAAGGTCTCTCTCTTCCTTTACTTCTCTTCAGACATTGGAAGCGGCCAAAGGGGGCTTGGAACCTTAGCTATACTCTGGGTTCAGGGAACCTAAGAGATAGCCCACTCTTGATGCCGGCAACCCATGGTGCTAGCTGGGCTTGCTGGGCTTTGAGTGGTCGAGGCTGCCGCGTCAGTTTGGCACCCAACATGGGTTCACGCTGAGTGGGTGACCTCATGAAGAGCTTCCAGGGATCCGAGGATCTGGAAACCTTGGACATCAGCTACCCCCGGTAGAAGCAGGCCTGGCAAGGCAGCGCTCCTGGGGGAGAGGACAACAACCTTCGTGTGCCCGGAGGACTGTCCTCGGGGGAGAAGACCTCGCATGCAGCACCACACTCAGGACCACCAGAGAGGTAAGTATCCCCCAAGGGAGAAGAGGGGCTTACCGGGGTTGGCCACCCCACGGGTAGGGCAGGGAGTGCTACCCTGGAGGGAGGGGTTTGTGGGAGCTCCCCGGCCCTAAGTGATCTCTGAGCCCTTACTTTTAGTTCTTTAAGTTTTCCTTATGCTGTGCACGGGAGTGGAATTTGTTGTGCTGGTTTAAGATTGGGAAAGATGGGTGCTAGGCTTTCAGCACAACAGAGAGGGATTTACTTCCAAGCTGTGGGTATCTTGGAGGGAGGGGGAAGGAAGTTTTCAGAGGGTTTGTTAAAGCGTTTTATTAGGTGCCTTGTCTCTCAGTTCCCCACGGTGTCACCACAACAGGTAGATTCTGCTCTGTTTTGGAACATGGTGGGGCAGAGACTCATGAATACTCGTGCCCAGGGTGACACCTCCGTGGAGAAGTTTTTTGGCCTCTTGGTGGACATAACATCAGTCATGAAGGAAAAAGAGGCTCTGAGAGACAAGCCAACCAAAGTTTCCCTGGTTTCTTCCCCTATCCCTCATTCCCGACCCTCTTTTCTAAAATTGGTGGTTCTGCGAGGGGCATCCCACAAGAAGTCACAGGCGAGCCTGGCAGGGGTGGCCAGCCACTGCTTGCCTGGCCCCTCCAGGTCTACTTGATACCCCAGCCCTGTCAGCAAGGCACCAGCCATCAGGGACCCTTCCCCTAATCCCTCTTCCCGATGCCCCTCTTTCCTGAGTTCTACCCCAGTTGGCACCCCCAAGTCTGTTTTAAAAAATTCCAGAAGCCAGAGGTTGACTTCCAAGTTTATCCCTAGATCCAACCCTGATTCTACCCCAAAACCCCCCTGATCTATTAGATTCCTATCCACCTCTTCTAATTCCCAAAATGGCTCCCAATCCCCCGAACAACAAGATGGTGTCAGCCACGTGGCGTGGCCACCCTCTTGTGCTCCTTCTTCCCAAAATCCGTTTCTCCCCAATCCACCCCTTCCTCCCTCAGCTCCGCCCCTGAATCCCTGTTCCAACCCCTTCTTATTCCCCTCCTCCTCTTTTAGTTCAACCCCTGGTCCCTCCCACTTGGAGGACATCTCTAGTCACCGAACTCCACCTCCATGTTTTTTCCCACACACGAGTGGTTCCACCCATCGCAAATGGGGTCGGGTTGCTGACCACTCCCTTTCGGAAAGCAGTCCCGCTTACCCGTCTCCGACTTCTGGTTCCCACACTCCTCCTTCCAGTTCCCACACTCAGGAAACTGGATGTGACGGGCCAGGGGACCGGAACCTGGAACCAGGGACCACCCTTTTCGCCGCACCAGTTCACTATTCGAGACAGAGGGGTATTCCTAATTGGTGGCCTTTTGAATACTCCCATAAGAAAGAGATTTGTAAGGCCCAGAAAGAGTTTGGGAGAGGTAGTGAGTATTTTAAAGGGCTATTGTGCGCTACCTTCTCCTCAAACATGTTAGTCCCCAGTGATCTCAAAGATTTGTTTTCATGCCTCCTCCTTTCAACCGAATATGAGTTGTGGAAGGACACATTGAAGAATTTGTTGGAAAGACTTCTTCCTGAGCTCTTACAAATCCCTGACTGCGCGGTTGATGCAGACAACAAGCCAATGCCGCTTCAACATCTGTGCGGCGAAGGGGATTGGTTACAGGCGGAGATACAGGCAGAAAAAATCCCAAAGCCTGTTATTATTAAAATCCAAGCTGCTGCTGAAAAGGCATTTGCGATGTTGCCAACAGAGGAGCCCAAACTAAATTACTCCACCACCAAACAAGGGCCGGCGGAGCCAATCATACAGTTCGTGGAGAGCTTGAAGGTGGAGATTGGAAAGCAGATGACTAATAAAGAGGCGAGGTAGGAGATAGCAATTCAAATGCTAAGATTAAACGCTAATGAAGCCTGTAAAAAGGTAATAACGTCTCTACCTTTGCACCCTGAGCCAACCCTAAGGTCCATAGTGGAAGCCTGTGCCAAGCGTGCAGTGGTGCTGGTCCAGCTGACTCCAGCAGGCAGAGGGACACCCAGAGTTGCAGCAATGACAACATCACAGCGGCCAGTACCATTGTATTGCTTTGTCTGCAGGAAAATCAGGCACATGGCCCATGATTGTCCAAACCTGAAAGCCTTTCGGGACCAACAAGATGGCAACACGGGCAACAACACCACTCTAAAAAAAGAACTAGGCGGAGAGCGCGGGCCTGCCTCGCATGCGAACGAAAATGAGGCAGGCCCCTAGGGGGACACAGGGAGAAATAATAAAGACGAAACTACTGGATGGGACAGCAAACATCAAACACGATACATAGCGCCTGGGTGGGACCTGCACCCATCCATGGGTTTGATCTTGACTGAGGGCACACTTTTTGAGACACTGGATTGGCGCAGCGTGCCAGTTGGACCCCTGTATCCGGGGTTGTTCGCCAGACTCGACTGCACATATGTGGTACTTGGGGACACAAAACACACTCCCCTGGAGATCAAAATCCTTCAACAGACCAAACTTTTGTGTCCAGATGGTTTCTTTCTCGTGGCACAATGCATCCAGCTGCCATTCTTCCTGCTCAAAGGTCAACTAATAGCACAGGCGATCCTGGTAGCATCATGGCAAAACCGGCAGATCCCTGCATCTATTGGGCAGAAGCAATTGTTGAGAACAAACCAATCATTGGATTCAGACTCTGTCGGGGTAAGGGCTACTTCTACCTTGATGGACTCTTTGATACTGGGGCAGATGTGACAATTATTCCAACAGAAAATTGGCCATCACATTGGGAATTGCAAAAATACAAGGAGTCGGGGGGGCCAAATTGGCTCGGCAGTCAAAACGTGTCATTAGAGGGACCAGATGGCCACATTGCTAACGTCCGTCCCTTTGCGATGGAGTACAATGCGCCTTTGTGGGGTAGGGACGTCATGGCTCAGTGGGGAGTCAGAATTGAAATGCTGAACTCCCTGCAGGATTTTTCCAAGCGGCCACTGTGGAGTGCCCTATCCAAAAACTGAATTGGCTCACTGATGATCCAGTCTGGGACTTCAAATCACCAAGCGGACCATTGTGCTGCAAAAATTGGCAATAAACAATAATCCAAAAACCTTGGCGGACCTCCACCAGCTGTGTGGGTCCTTAAATTGGGTCAGAGCCTAGCTAGGGTTGACAACGGAAGACCTAGTCCCCTTTTTCAATTTATTGAAAGGGAGAGATGAATTGGATTCTCCTAGGGCACTGGCCCCAGAGGCCAAGGTTGCCTTAGAGAAGGTGGAGAGGGCGATGGGGTCTAGACAGGCCCATCGCTACCTGGTGGACTTGCCTTTTGAATTTGTCATCCTAGGGAAGCTGCCACACCTCCATGGTCTCATGTACCAGTGGGACCAGGACCAGAGGGACCCCCTCTTGATCACAGACTCAAGAGTATCACCCAGCCACAGGAGCTGATGGCTCAGCTAATCAGGAAGGCCAGAGCCCACGTGTGAGAGCTGGTGGGTTGTGATTTCACATGCATTTACGTACCGCTTACATTAACATCAGGTAAGCTCATGAAGGAGGCCTTGGAGCATTTTCTCCAGGAGAATGAGATTCTCCAATTCACCCTGGATAGCTACATTGGACAGGTATCAATACATTGCCGTAGCCACAAATTGTTTAATTCAAATTTTAATCTGGTCCCTAAAAACAAATTGAGCCGGACACCACTCAAGGCCCTAACAGTGTTTACTGACGCATCTGGGGCTTCTCACAAGTCAGTTATGACTTGGAAGAACCCCCAAACTCAGGAGTGGGAGGCGGAGATTAAAGTTGTTGAGGGCTCCCCTCAAATAGCTGAGTTGGATGCAGTCGTTCGGGCCTTTGAAAGGTTCTCCGAGCCGCTTAATTTGGTCACTGATTCTGCTTATGTGGCAGGTGTAGTATCTAGGATAGAACATTCGGTTTTATAGGAAATTTCAGATCCGGACCTTCATCAATTGCTCTCGAGACTAATTTATGCCATCTCCCACCGAGAGCAACCATATTACGTGATGCATGTGAGATTGCATACCGACCTGCCAGGCTTTATTGCCGAAAGCAATCGAAGAGCGGACGCTCTGGCTTTGCCAGCTGAAATGGCTCGGCTGCCTGATGTATCCCCTCTCTTCCTTTACTTCTCCTCGGACGTTGGAAGCAGCCAAAGGGGGCTTGGAGCCCTAGCTGTACTCTGGGTTCTGGGAACCTAAGAGATAGCCCACTCTTGACGCTGGCAACCCTTGGTGCTAGCTGGGCTTGCTGGGCTTTGAGTGGTCAAGGCTGCCACATCACTGTAGCTCAGTGAAAAGAATGAATTGTGATGGTGCCTTAACAGCAAAGATCCAAACCTCTGAACTATTCTGTTGATGAAGCAGTACTGCTTTTTCTTAGGGTGATTTTTCCCTCGTCACTTTTTTGTCTCAGAGCAGGTTGATGAATTTATAAAGATAATGTCTTCAAAATATTATTTTAATGCCTAACTGACTCAGCAGAAGGATAAAACTTGCCTTGTTCTACCACACCAACTTATTAAGGGTCAGAGGAGATCCAAGGGTGTTCTGCAGTGCTTGTGTCTTCTGCTTTCAGTCAGGAATTTTGCAGATTCTCCATACTGTTTTCTTGACTCTGTAACAAGGAATGTGGGACAAAATAGAGCTGGGAACTGCAGCCATCTCTGAAGCCTTTTGTTACATCCTACTGCCTGTCACAGGATATGACTTTTCCTCTCCCACAATCAGGTCTACAATGGGAAGAGAATTCCTTCCATTCCCACCTGACTTGAATCCTCTGGTGTGTTGTTACAGTACAGATTTCTAAAGTACCAAACAGCAGGGTCTATACCAGCACTCTGGGCAGTATAAGAAGAAATGGGAAAGATGCTGTATTTTCCTGTTTGGGCAGCAATTTTCAGACACTTCAGGACACGTATTTTTATTGGAGGTAAACTGACCCTTAAATGTAACTCAGTTACATACAAAAGGATTAAGATTATCTTTAATTCTCCTCTTAAGTCTAGTTAAGTTTTGGTTAGTTCTGACACATACTTTGCCTTTTGCTCTACTTCATTCATAAAATGAGGGAAATGATAGAAAGACAATATTGGGGTGATTGGAAGAAGACCCTGAAAAGTTTTTGCAACTTATTCTTCCTTTCCAAACAAAGAATGAAAATCTTCTTTGATGGATATTTTTAGTGGAGCTGGGATATTTTTGTTTTCTATGTTTAGTTGACTTCCACATTTTCAAGAACCCTGAAAAATGTAATGATCCTAAGAATATTAAAAAAATTATCTGCCTCCTCTGTATGATAACCTTTTGTTTCTTTCTATTTTTGTTCACTTTCTCATTCATCTTTTCTTGCCCTTTTATTCTTCAGAGAGAAAATTATTTTTGCAGTCTTCAGGAAGACATTCTTTTCCAATCAATACAAAGTGTGCATTTAGAGTCTCTAGCATTTAGTTAGGAGTCAGCTGTTAAGTTCACTTTAGTTCCTACAAGTGGGCTTGGTAGAGCTGTTATTTCCTCTGCATTGCTCACTGCCTTGCTTTCTGCAAAACAACTCAATCCACTAAGATTAAAGAGTTTGAAAACTATATAAAATAGAGGTTGTCCTGTTGCACCAGTTAATTTTCTCATATTAGCGTATAGTATTCTGTGGCCCTATAATTTCTCATACATTCACTTGATTCTGTGTATTGCCTTCTCTTCAAAGCTTTATTTTGCCTTTTCCCCAAAATGTTTACTTGTGCATCTCTTTTGTCTTTCTGCTCTTAGGAGATTCTTTATGCTCAAGGAAAGAAAGCAGGTTGTTTTGCTGTCTCTTTCTAATTTGATCCAAATATAGGCCATGTGAGGTGTTGCAGATTATCTGTGATTTTAATCTATTTTTTCCATTCAAAAAGCAAGAGTTCTAAGTACAGTAGTAGCTGAGAAAATGTTGAGGTATTGATGTTATCTTCACGAGGTCCAAAAGAGTTTGTAAAGCTTGATAAAAATAGGACAATGTCTTTGTAATAGGAATTAGGCTTGCTACCATGCACAAAAAGGTATCTGGAGTTATGGCAGTGGCAATCTTTTTTGTTTGTTTTTGGATTGTTTTGTTTTGGTTTGGTTTTGGTTTTGTCCCCAGTGCACAGTAATTTCTAAAATTATTTTAAAAAGCAAGTAGGGAATGTTCTCACAAATATCTGCATTAAGGTACTGCTTACCTAGAGACTGTGGTATGAGATTGAAACCTGGTTGAAGTAGTGTTTAATGCAACCTGATGCTTTTGAACACAAAATGATCTGATACTGTTCTTTTTGTTGCTGATGTAGTTTAATACTTACTAGAAAAGCTTTTCTATTTCCACTGTGGTGAACCTGATGATGAATCCTCCAATTTACAAGAACATTGGGATGTTTCTTAGATGGAGACAAGTGTTTTAACTGTTACACTCAGTACAAGTGACAACTTGTAGAAACTGAGAAACTGGACCTGTAAATTAATCAGGTTTCCAGATGAAATAAATATCTAACCCAGAGCTTGGTCTAAGAAGTGTCTTTTAAAGGATCTTTACAGTAATGAAATTTTCTTAAGGTGGACAAATAACTCAAAAGAGTTATGAAGCCATCAATTGCACCTAAAGGAGACCCTTGAAAAACAAATGGTTGGAATGAAATGACCTGATAGTTATCTAATGTTTTTTAAATGAGGCCTAGGGCTTCTACCTTGGAATTAGAATGAAGGATCTGACCTACTGGGTCATTGGGTTACATGAAACAAATTAGAAAGTGCTTGTGCTGAGGAATAATGGTTATTACTGGCCACTCCAATTGTGTAGATTTTTTAGAATCAAAACTGTTTGAACTCAAGGTACTAAACATGTCACAAAACAGTGACCACCCAAAGTGCTGTACTATGGCATTTCAAGTGTAATGTATTTAAGGAAAGTTGATGTTGCCCAAGTACGTAGAAGAATATGCCAAGGGGAAAAAAAAAATTGATTTTTGTGTGGAGGAGTCTACAAGGTAAACTAGACAAGATGCAACTGGTAGTATAATACACAGGTGAAATTTGCATTACCACTGCAAGGTCTGAAATGTAACACGAGAAAGCGTTTTCTTGTGGCTTTTCTCAAAGTCTAGATCAAATGGATACTCTAGTTGCCCAAATTTCTGCTGACATTCTAGTAGGGATCAGCTTTAAAATGAAATTAAACCTGTTTAGGAAGGGAATTCTATGAATATATTTAAATTTCTTGAATTGGAAGAAAGTACAAAGACTGCATCTTCTTCTGCAATAGGGAGAAAAAAGCTAGAAGCTTGGAAGCCAGTAAAAGATTAATATAATGAGACACGAAGTAAATATAGAAAAGTGGGAAGGCATATTGAAACTTACTAGACAAATCCTTCCTCTCCAGCTACCAGCTAGAAATATTACATTTTCCGAGATTTGAAGATCTGTGATAACATAGTGTAGTCACAGAATTTCATATCTGAACTGTCTTGGGGTTTGCTTGCTGAGATTAGTTTGGAGCTCTGTGTTTTATAAAAAAAAAATTAAAAAGTCATTCTTACATAGAATGAAATTTGAGAATAAGTAAAATCTGTTGCAGATTTAGTCGGCCTCACCAGCAGAATTTATCTGAAAGCAAATACACTAGGAAACACTAAGGAACAAAATGCTTACCTATCGAGTGACAGAGAGAGGCCTTAGGATTGATGCCTAATATTTTCTGTTATTTTCTCTAGTAAGAAAGTTAGTAATACAGAGTAGGTTTAGTAAGGAGTAGCAAGATAGTCTGTGGCAAGAGACAGTGACACACCTGACCAATTTTTATGTATTTTCTCACTTCCGACATGTTCTTGCTTTTATTGAATTGAAATAGTCAGTCCAGGCACTGAAAGAAGCAAATGGAGAGTGAAAAGGAGGCAGGAGCATGGTACAAAGATGCTTACAATGAAAGACTGCTTCTTAAGTGAAGCTTTATTGGAGAACAGAACTGTTTGAAGTCTGCCCTTCTGTTTCTTGGGTCTACCTTATTCTTAACTCAGAAATTTTCTTAGTCTAATGTTCTTAGTCTTTTCTTTTTGCAGGTTTTTTTTTTGTTTGTTTGTTGGCTTTGTTTGTGGATTTTTGGTGTCTTGTTTTTTTTTCTTTTTTTCTTTTCTTAAAATTTTCTTAGCAAATAACTCTAGGTTACTTTAGAAATAGTCAAAGCATAAAAGTCGTGTGGTTTTTTTTTTTTTACTAGTACAACTTGAATTCAATGTCTCATGCTGTGCAAACTGTTTTTAAAGAAAAGGATATAGGAAATCACCGATTCCACTGTAGAAGGCAAAAATATTATTTTTTAATGCCTTTTCCATCCAAAAGGTTTGGTCTCTTCTTGGTTGGAGGATCAAAGTAATTGCAGCATGATGAGTAGGGAAAAGGTGAGAAGAACATACGTGAATGAAAGTGCTAGTGGGATTTTTCTTGCTAATATAATGACTAGGACACTCGTACACTTGCAGCTGGACGATGGGGTTTTTTGTGTGAAAATAATTTAATAATTTGAGCATTAATATTCTAAAATTCTATTGCATTGATTTTGGGTGCAGTATTTCTGAGCTATAAGCAGGAAGCAATATTAGCTGTAGCCTTATATAACAAGGACACAGCTGGAACTCATGACTCCTGAATCCCTCCACCCTGTAGGTTTATTAAAGCTCTGTACAGAACTTTGCATCTTATTGACTCCCCTGCACAAACAGTTTAAACCATGAACTCTTATTATGGGAGATGCGGTAAGAATGATAATATCCAGGAAAAAGTAATTTTAAAAAAAATTATTTAAACAAATAATTTTTTTTGTTAGAAATAGTTGTCTGAATTTCCAGATGATAAATATTTTAGAAAAGTGCAAGCATCAGGACTGCTGTCCTTTTCTGAGTTTTCTGTTGTTTGACAGTTACACAGAGAAATGACTAATGAAAATGTGACAGTCTACCTAGCCTAATAGTATTTGGGTGGAACTTTTGCTCTACTGGCATTGCTAGCTATATGATGATAAACAAAGATTCACAGAAACGTTGGCAAAACAAGTGTGTTGAAATCTATTACAACTGGAAAGAACAAACTGGAGGGAAAAATACAAATCTCCTATATAATTTGTTATATCCTTCTGCCTGAGAACTTGAATTTGTCATTGCATAATTCTTTTATAAACATGGGAGAAGTAGTAGTGAGCTAATATTTCCTGCACTTCGTAGTACAAAAGTAAAAAAAAAAAATTAGACTAATACCATATTGTCTTTAGTGTAAACAACAAGCATCTTTCTCACTTTAATTAAAAAATTCACTTCCTTTGTGCCATATTACTATAATATAGACATTCAAGGTCCAGCTGCAGAGAGTGAAATTACTATGAAATGCATGGCAAATAACTGAATCCTATTACTCGCTAAAATCTATGGAGAAGTATGAGATGCTAACCTGAAAAGCTACCTAAAAACCACTGTAAATGTTTCAACAGTAGAGAATTCTTATCCTGAGTCTGCTTATTGTTTGGAAAACTTGCAAAGCTTATTCCTTATGTCAGAAAGGGTTTTCAATACCCTTTCAAGTGTACTACTCACAACAATGTTCTCAAAATGCTCCCTGGGTATGAAACTCTTAGTACCAGGTCTAGAAGCAGAAAATTGAGCTGACCTAGAGAATAATATCATTGATTTGCTTAAAACCATTGAAAATCCTTGTTACAAACAGTGGCTTGCTGTCAACAGTTGGAGTTGTACTTGCGTGAACAATTCCAGTTTTGTACATCCATCAATTTACTAGGCTGGTGATCTGGAAGGGAAAGATTCCTTCATCTGTGTAGAGCTGGTTTCTGTCCTTCGAGAGATATTTTGGGTATTTGTGTGTGCATGGAATACATAGGATGAATTAAATATTTAGAAAACTCAAAACCATCTCTTGCTCTCAGTCACCTACATTGGCAGCTGGACATAAAATGTTATTTACCTTTTTTTTTTTTTTTTGAGTTAGGCCAGATGTGACTTCCTCTTTGAAGAGGAGGTTAATGCTGGAGGAAGAGTCCAAAAAGTCAGTGTGAAATTAGGTGTTTGCAGGCAAGGCCTAAGACATCAAAGGAAGGAGTAAGGAAGGATCTAATAAGAGCAACTTCTACTTCTCAGGTCTGGATTTTCAGCAAACTACAGAAGACTTTAGGGGGCTAGGGGTACAGGCTGAAAAACTCCAGGGACAGAGCTGAGAGGAATCTCTAGTGCCAAGAAGCTTTTAGATGTTTGAATCTTTTGCCCAGATCTCCATCTGGTATTAATTCCACTGAAATCAAAGTAATTATGCAAGGATCTGGGATTGCATGTAAGAAAGATTTATAATTGTAGTTTTGAAAATGAGCATGAGTTCACAGAAACAGAGCATGTCTAGACAAATGGATAACTGTAAGAAGGTAGTTATTGTATTGTACTGTAATGTTTACTGTTGCTTAATGTTGGCAGGGTAACTGCTTTAATTAAGAACCTCTGAATTCCCTCTAATCTCTACCTGTTCTCATCTTTTATTGTTGCATATGTATCAATCCTTGAAAGCATAAAAGAGAAGAAACTGCTACCTAGAGCATTTGTGAGTGTATCAGAAGTTTCAGTGCTTGTTAGAGCTATGCTAGGTCTTTGCAAATGGCTGTTAATTTATCCAAAGAAATGTAAAAAATACATTACAGCATTAGACTGGTGACTGAACAAAAACATGCAACTAAACTTTCCTGAATTTGTGTTATTTGCTTGTATTTTAAAGTTTTAGTTTTATCTTTTCTCTCCTGCTAGGTTTTCCTTACCACACGTAGCAAACAGAGTACACTCTGTTACCATGAAAAGAAGAATCTGTGTCAGTATTTTTACGCTCTACAAAAAACTTTGGTGGTGGGCTATTTTTGTTGTGGTCCCACCTCCCCCCATCTCTGTTGCAGCTAATTAAAAAAATAAATTTTGTTTTCAACACTAGTGACATTACATTTTGACTAATCCATGCTGTGGGTGACTTCTGGGACTTGCTTTGCATCTTGACTTCACCTTGTCTTTTACCCTTTTTAAAAATATGCTCTTTCCCTTTTCCTACTCTTTGCATAACACATTCAAATGTATTCCAGATTAATATTAGATGAGGCAAAATATTTATATGTTTATATAGTTGCATGACAACTTCACCTTCTGGTGCAGATTAAATTTGTTTACTAAAAATGTAATGGTTAAATTTTTCTAATGTGTCTTCTAAGTTACTTTGATTTTTGATTCAAAGAAAGTGGTAAATATAAGCTATTTACTATTATTAAATTTTTGTAAAAGCATGTTTTTCCAGGATAGAATGCTATCAGGAAGGGAATTACTCTATCTTTCAAGGGTGATTCTCAAACCTAGTATTTTCATTAACCTATTGTTAAAAGATCATTAATGTCTCTATTCTTCTCATCTTGTATCACACAGAAAAAATGAGATGAGACCTGTGCTATGGTTAGAAAATGAGGAAGCTTGACTTACTGAAAATTGGCTTTACTGCTAGAGTCATTGATAAAGCTGTGAAATAAAAAAAGGGAATTAAATTCCCAAGCCTGATGCACTATTGAAATATTTTTCTGCTTTAGGCATTTCTAGTGTTTGTGATGAAATAATGTGTTATTAGTGATGACCAAACAAGAACTCATTTTATGTAGACTTCTAAACTTTTGCAGCATGATTGATTCATGTGTCAGTCAGAGATGTTTAGGTGCTGCTTGTGACAGCTGAGAATAGCAGAAACTCCTATGATATTAACTTACGTATGTGAAAATCAGGAGTTATGTGGTCCTTCAAGGGAGCAGAGGCTGTGATGGGTAGATGAATTTCCTAGGGGCTGCCAACTAAACATGCTAAAAACTTAACTGAAAACCTGGAAATCCGGAAGAACCATTCCTGGCTGTGATTCCTGTGATTGTGCCAGGGCTGCAGTGTGGATGTGGCAGAGACAGGTTCTGTGTGAGCAGCAGAGCAGGTTATACACCCTGAAGGACCTGTGTTGCCTATTGTTGCGTAACTTTTGAGTGGCTCTGTAGACAGTAGAAAACATCACTGTACTTTTTACACTTTACAGCAACTATATTTTTGTTGCACCTTGGAATGCTATTTCATGAGGGTCAGAAGGCAGATAATCAGTCTGGGCTGTCAGTCTTTGAACAGAAAATAGTCAGGTTTCGATTTTTAGGACATAACACTGGAGAATGTCACCTTGGGCATTGTGGAGCCAAAGGACAGCATCCCTAGCTCTTTTACCTGCTGGTATCTCTCTATTCTTAACCATTGCAGTTCGAAAAAAACTTAACAGCAAAAGGAATTGAAGAAAAGTGCAAAACTTTTTGTACAGTTTAAAAGAAGAAAAACAGGGCATATTTCTAAGATTAATCATTGAAATAAAATCTTAGTCCATATTTTTTCTTTTCTTTTGAGCGTATTAATTAAAACTATATAAATAGAAATGTGATTTTAAAAATTAAATGGGAAAGCAGTGGAGCCCTAAGATTAGAAAAATTCCTAAAACTCTCAGATTATAATAACAATAATACTCTATCTGAGGCATTCTATTACTACAAGTGAAAAAAACCAAAATAAATATATAAGCCATTATCTAGCTAGAAGGACAAGCTTTTTTTCTATGTCTTTTGTCCATCAGCAGCATCACCACCACCATCACACTACAGCCTATGCTCTGTTTCTCAAAGGACTCTGAAATGTATAATTTTGAAAGTATTATTGTTATTATAATCTAAGAGTTTTACATTACAGAAGTGAGGAAGATATCTGAAAACTCAGTTAAGTATACTGAAATTTTCCTTTAAAATAAGAAATTACAATATCACATGTAAATATTTTAAGGAGCTGGGCATGCTTTAAAACAGCCCTTTTAGTGCTGTGTTGGATATTTTTAGTGTGAAACTTGACATATTCATACCAAGGTTTGGGTTTGTTTTGGTTTTTTATGCCAGTTTTCTAAAGTATCCTGAGGTTCAGAGCCCAAAGCACAATTTTCTCAGTGCAGAGCAAAGAAATAACCTGATGACTTTTCTAATGTTGACAGTATTTGACAATATTTTAAAATATAAATTATAAATTATAAAGTAACAAACCCCATGAGTATTATAACTCACAGCAGACTTAGAAATCTGGAACAATGAGAGTAGAGGCTTTATTTCTTACACTACAGCTTTCTGAGACATTACTAAATTGGCAAATGTTTACATAGTTTTCTCCAAATGAAGGTCATCCTAAAAGAAGCTTCACTGGGTAAATCCAGGAGGGCCACACAGAATTGTATAGTACTACCTGTCTAGAGGAGGTCTTTATAATAAAATAGAGCTTTAATAAAATACTTCAAATCTCAGCAAAATTGTTGCAAAACTACAAACAGTTTGGTTTTCCCTGACCCTTTTCAATTCCATCAAATAACATTTGCAAGGAATATATTCTGAAATTATTCTTGCTGTTCAGTTTTGCAGTGTGGAATTAGCAATTAATTGTGGAATTAGCAATGTTGTTAAAAACAAAGGTGTGTAGTCATTTGGGTAGAACTTAGCTAGATTTCTTTAGACCAAATGCAGTTATCCTGATGATAGCAGTACCACTAAAAATATAAAGACAAGTGAATATGATCTTCCAGAAGTATTTCCTTTCATGGACTGCTTCTCAGACTCAATTAGTTCTCTGCTGAATTAATATATACTACAGATAAATAATGCAATCAATGCAGACATGGGTAGAGATGTGGGGAGATGCTGGTGCTGAGGGCAATGACATTGTTCTGTTTTTCTTTGCCTACTTTTTGCAATCTCTGGATTTTTACAGTTCCCATTCTCTTATTTAAGCCACTGCAAACTTGCGGCTCCTTCTTCAAGAATAGCAGAACGAAATGTTTGCAGCTTCTCTGTCTTGCTTTCCATTAGTTACCATGCTATCTGAAAAGAGAGCACAAGAATAAATAAGGTGATGATTTTCAGGTGTAGTGGTAGTGTGTAGACCAGTGAAAGGAGAATTGGAAAAGGCAGATGAAAGAGAAAGAGCAGGGAGTGAAAGATGGGACAGCAACTGCAATGGAAGCTACACTGGCTGTGCTAGTAAGTGGCACTGACACAGAAGGCGAAACACTGGCCCTATGTTAGTTTAGGCTGGAAATATATAGAAAAGATCCATAATTTAAAGGATTAAACTCCTTGAATAGCCTTCTGATAAAAATAGCTGGGGCAATGGGTAAATTTTAAGATGAGGTTCAGTAAGCCTATGAAAGGGATTAGGAGATGATGAGGGAGTGGAGTTGATGACCCAAGAGATTAATTCATTCCCATAGCCACTCACACTGTTTTCAAGGGATAGTTTGACTGAAGATTTAGTGCATCACTGAGACTCATTTTATTTTGAAGAGTAAATGTCATGTTCAGCCATTAGCACTAGCACAGTCGATCTTAAAAGTATGCTTGGAAGAAGTGCATTAGATGCTTTAAAGTGTTCTTGCTATAGTGCAGATTAATCTGATACTGATTAATCTCACATCTTTTGCACTTGCTAGAAAGTATTCACAGAGAAGGCAAGCATGGATAAATTGAAAGAGCTGCTTTCACCAATGATGTCCCACATACATGGAGAAATTAGTTCTATGCACAGGCCTCAGGAGGTCAGACTAAAGCAATCTTATTAGTTATAAAACAACAGAGTATATTTTTTCCATTGTTGTGCCATCATTTTGAACAACATTAGACTATTTCATGCCATCAGTGGGAGACCAAAGATCCTCTGATATAATATTACTTCATCTTTGAGGTGGGACATCATAGTCATGGTAAACGTTAGGAGGCTACAAAGCTCCATGTGTCTCAAATTGTTTTGTCAACTAAGGAGATACAAAAATCCATGTTTAAATAGTTTGCAAATATATTGGTACTTGTAATTGCCAGGAATAATTGGGAAATTAGATGGTTTTTCATCCAATTTTTTATTCCTTGCATTTTGCAAAGATTACATCAGCCCATTACCCCACCTCATTCCTCATGACCCTTCACATGAGGGGTCTTGATCAAATAAGGTTCTCAATTTAGTGAAACAAGAATGTAACCCTTTCATGCCACTGGACTCCTCAGCGGAGACATGCAGAATAAGGAGATTTCTAGAGCAAAATATGTTGAAACAGAATCTCATATTAATCAGGCACCCCAGTCTCTGTGGCTGGAGCAATGGCACAATTGTGTTTGATTGGAAGCCGCAGAACTATTGCAGTCTGCTTTGTAAAATCAAATAATATTCCTGGTTCTGTGGGGTACTTAGTTTCATAATAACAACAAACATAAGTAGCATAAAACCACTCACTATGTTAAAGCATTTTTATCTTCCGCTACACCTTTTTACACTGTGGTTACCCATTTTTTACGCAGACTAAATTAAGGTAGGACTCTCATGTGTTGCTGTTTTGTATTTCCATTCTATGGTCATTTAATTCTCAGTTATTTGCAGTTAACCTGTTGGGAGTTGGGCACACATACCCAACATTTGGAGTGGAATATGGATTTTTCTTCTAGTCCTAGTCACATTTTTACTGTGACTATTAGACAAGGAAGGCAGTGAGCAGGATTGAAGGAGAGAACTACTTTTAAAATTGATTACAACCCAGAAGATGAATACATTACAACAAAGTTGGTACATATCTAACTAAAATAGTGTGGTTTTGTCAGTGAACTTCTTTCCAAACTGATCTATACTCACATATACACACACAGAGGAAGGGAGTGGGAATTGATGGAGTTTTAACTGCCTTCAATTTGCTAGAAATTACTAACTTGATATACATTAATGGAGAGAAAAATCCAGAAGTGTCTGCCTGACTGGGGCACTGCATAATTTAGATTTTCTTGTTAATTGATTCTGCCAACTGTTTATTGGGTAACATTCTTGTCACTTGGAGTGACTGCCTTTGTACAGACTGTCTTTTTGAGAATTCGAAGTTAATTTAATTTTTGCCACAGTTCAGTTTATGCTATAATTTGTTTTGTTTTTCATTTTGAAACAAACATGCAGACACAGACATATACACACACAGGCACACATGCTGCCTTGTACACTACTAGGAAGGAAACTTTTTGGGTAATTCAGATGCTGATAATTTCACAAGAAGATCTTGAGAATTTATAGTCTTCCTTGACATTCTGCTGATCTTTTTCCTAGTTTTTTTCATCTCTCGTTTCTGAAACTTGATTTACTACCATATTGTTTGTATCACTATATGTTTTTCTTTCTGTTTAAAGATGCTGACCTAGCTCAGCTGTCTATGATTGAGCTTCTTGTGGGTATTGCTTAACCAGAGCAATAAAGAGCTTGGCTTAAGCTGGTGAACCTTAATTTCTTTGGTTACACACAATACATCATCTTTGTGTGCTTCAGTGAACAGACATATCACCGTGTCTTACTACTGTAACATAAAGCAGTAATGGTTGGAAATTATAGAGGGATATTGAACACTTTTGAGTAGTCCACCTTTTCTCCTTACCTGCTGGTTGTGAGTAACAAGTCAAAAAGCTTGTGGGAAGCACAGCTGTTGGGGATTCGTTTTTCTTTTACTCATTGCCTGTGGAATTTTTCCCATTGACTTGCTAAAGAAGCACCGATGGCTGAGTACTTGAGATAGATGAGGGGGAACTCCTCTGGTTTTTGGGAGTTTCTCTTGGAGGGAAGGACAGAGACACTGTGAGATCAGAAGCAGGTGAAAGGAGAGCAGGGGGGCAGTTGCTGCTCTCGCTCGCTCTTGGCTCTGGAGCAGGAGGGTCACTGCACCCACCGCCACAGCCCAGCTGGGAGCTGCCTCATCTGCTGCTGCTGGACCCCGCAGCCCTGCCCTGCCAGGACGCCCCGCCATTCCAGCTTGCTGCTTCCAAGAATCCTGCTGGAGCAGCGGGGCCGGCCCCGCCGCAGGGCTGCTGAAGCAAAGCCTCTCTTTTCCATCCCTTCCCGTCTGGGCCCAGCCGCCATTACCGCCCGCTCCCCGAGCCCGCGCCACAGCGCCCCCTGCCGGCGCGCGGGGATCAGCGCACCTGCCCCGCCCGCCGGGAGCCACCGGCGCCCCCTGCCGGCGGTGACGGGAACTGCAGCAAGGGGAAAGTGCCCGCGGCTGAGAGGGCTGAGCTGGGCTCCTGTTCTGGTTGGTGTTAATGCCATAGATGTTGTTGTTTTGTTTGCCTTGTTATACATGCTAGTAAAGAACTGTTATTCCTATGCTCATATCTTTGCCTGAGAGCCCCTTAATTTCAAAATCATACTAATCCGAGTGAGGGGGTTTTACAATGTCCAGTCCAGGGGAGGTTTCTGCCTTCCCTAGCAGATACTTGCCTTTCAAACTGAGACAACAGAATTTCGCTGTACTGTTTTTGGCCCTGCAAGCCTTCCCTTTCTCGTGTGACGTGGATCAATAAAGTGCTGTGAAAGTCATGGTCTCTCTGCACCTAGAGACACCCAGATAGGACTGGCCATCTGCATACAGAAACCAGTGTGGCAGCCTTACTGCAGCTGTCCACAAGACAGGCCAACACAGCCTGCTTGCAGTAGCAATACGGTGTTTTCTTACTCTGGGTTTGCCTAGTGGTGAACTGGTATGTCCTATTTAGCCCTTTGACATACAAGAAGCGTTCCACTTTGTAGCTTGGCCCCAAGCTGCCACAATGAGCCCGGATCAGATGTCCCGTAAAGAACAGCTTTTCCTGGTGTCTCGGGCAGATTTCAGCCACAAGGTATGAGGATGCAAGCAATGCTTAAAATCTAGGCTATCAGCTCTTACTGTGATTTCTCCTCAGCTTGCTAAGTACCTTCTTAGCCAGCAGAGAAAGAGACCAGGAAGAGCTACAAAGGAAGTTCCACAGAATCTTTATTTCTTCTATGAAGGAGTCCAAGGCAGAAAATCCAATGGGTAGGGTCCTAAGGAGACTTTTGTAGGGTTAGGGTTCTGTCTTGGAAATGGACCAATAATGTAGGGGATGAAAATGGGCCAGCATCACAGAGAGATAAACCAGGGGTTTGCAGAGGGGTAAAATATTTCTTAGTATTAGTCATTCTAAGGAAACAACTTATCTAAGGGATCATTCTCCAAGGGGCCCTCTCTCAGGTCTCAGCTTCTTCCATAGCTAGAGTCTCTGCTCCTTCCACACCACTTTTTCTGTTAAGAGGTGAAATTATGGAGCCTGATCCAAGAGCCCAGAGGAGGTGAGGCTACCTCAGCTCTGTGTCCCCTGGCTCAGCCAGCAGTAAGGCTGAAAATGTCCTCTTGCCAGGTGCATCCACACAGAACAGTTTTGCACACCACACATATACAGATATACCTGCCTGGCCACACATGTCATAGGCATACACACTTAGCACTCACATGAACTCAAACAACATCAGGGCCCTCATCCTGCTCCCCTCTCTGTCTGAAGAGGATGATGAGAGTATACATAGACACAATGTGGATCCCTCTACTATCTGACCCTGGATCCCAGAGTTCCCAGCTGCTGGCACCTGGGTGAACACTGAGACCATAGGTCCTTTCCTTTTGCTAGTTGTTGTGGTTTGACACTGGCCCAATGCCGGGCACTCATGAAAGTCACTCACTCACCCTCTCATGCCACAGCTGGGAAGAAGAGGGGAAAAAGCCGGTGCTGCAGGGTTCATGAGTTGAGATAAAGACCAGGAGAAAACACTTCAAGGGCAAACCAGGCTCAATTTAAAGTTGTAAAGTGAATTTATTGCTAACAGGGTCCAAGGAGGATAATGAGAAGTGAAATAAGCCCTTTAAACACCTTTTCCCCCCAGCCCCTTTATCCTTCCCACTGACAGCTCAGGGAGACATGGCATGGGGGTTTTGCTCAGTTCATCACCGAGATTTTCTTCTCTGCTCCACAGAGCAGTCCTTCCCCTGTGAGGCCGTGGGTTCACTCCCACAGGAGACAGCTCTCCATGACCTTTCCCGGCGTGGGTCCACTCTCAGGAGCAGCAGCCACGCCACAGCTGCTGCAGCGTGAGCTCCCTGCACGGGCACACAGCCCTCACAAAACTGCTGTGCCGTGGCTCTCTCTTCCCACGGGCTGCAGTCCTCCAAGGACAGGCTGCTCCAGCCTGGAAGCAGGGCTCCTCCGTGCCTTGGCTCTGCCACTGGATCACAGCCTCCTCCAGGCATCCACCCGCTCCGGCAGGGGCACTTCCCCCACGGGCTGGGGTGGATCTCTGCATTCCCTGTGGATCCCATGGGCTGAGGGGCACAGCTGCTTCCCCATGGTCATCACCACGGCCTGCAGAGGAATCTTTGCTCCAGCGCCTGCAGCACCTCCTGGCCCTCCTTCTCCACTGACCCTGGTGTCTCCGTGTTGTTTCCCTCACATCTTCTCACCTCCTCCTCTTCTCTGGCTGGAATTAACACTGAGCCCCACTTTGTTTTGATTTTCTTCTTAAATATGTTATCACAGAGGCGTTACCAGCCTCCCTCATTGGCCCAGATTTGGCCAGCAGCATGTCCATCCTCAGAGCCATCAGGGATTGGCTCTGTGGGACATGGTGGAAGCTTCCAGCAGCTTCTCACAGAAGCCATCGCTGTGGAGCCTCCATTACCAAAAACCAGGCTCTGCCAAACCAATACACTGGTACAGATTACCTTACTGCCTTGCCCTAGGCTGCTCAAGACTCCCCTTGTCCACACATGAGTGGATTTCTCTTCTGGAACAATGGGTGTCCATCTTTCCTTCTGGAAACTTTGGGTTGCCACTTGTCTTTGTATCTCTGCACTTCTCTGGGCTTGTGCAGACAGTGAAGGGATTGATGACTTCCATGCAGGTGCACCTAGATTACCCTGGCAGAACATTGCTGGACATCCCACTCCTGCCATTGTCTCTGTGCTACTTGAAGCTACATTGACCCAAATTTTGTCACATATCTTCACAGTCTGTCCTGCTGATTTCCTCAGTTTGTGCCCCCTAAGCAATGTCTAAGTGCTACACTTTACTAACCACTGTATTCTCAGTCAGAAACTGAGCCCAAATTAGTTTAACATAATACTGAGAGTAACAGCTTAAGATATAGACCATGTGCAGCTTAGGTGCTTTGGAAACAGCTCTTGGGTGGAAAGTGATAGGCACTGTGGCTGTATGTGACCACTGAACTTACATGCATATATGATTGAATTAATTACTCACTGAGTAAGGGATCAGGAAAAAAAAAGCCAAGGTAGGTCTGTTTTCACACAGACATGAGTCCACTTCAGCTTCCATCCAGCTGGGGACCACTATCCTCACTGCAACAGTTTTGAAAACACACATGAACGTTGGAAGCATTTTTTCATGTTTGAGCATCAGTGTGGAGGACTAATAGGTGAGAAAAATTGCCCTAGTGTGAGGTTGCAAAGCATACCAAGCCTTTCTGATGGGACCTCTGGATGCTAACCAAAGTGGGCTCATAAATGAGGGGAGCTGACAGTATATTATGTGCTCTCAGTGCTATTACTGGTTATGATCACTTGGTTTACCATATGCCCTCTTCTTGTCCACTTCTGTGCTTTCTATTTAAATCCTTCCCTTCAGGGTATGACATTCACTGTGTTTACTAATGTCTAGTCCGATTAAATAGATTTAAAAAATTAATGCCAACTAAACTGTTTCATTGTGGCCACATATTTTTTCTTTTCTCACTCTCTCTTTTTTATTCCTTTTTTGTTTGTTTGTTTGTTTGTTTGTTTAGTTAACACTGTGTCTTTAGGCAAAAAAAAAAATCCCAACAGCTACTGTCACTGTTAAAGTTACCCTTCTCCAGCATCTGTGGCTCTTAGCTTACATAATACTGTATTTGCACTGCCTCTCCTGCCTCATCTTTTTGCTTTTTGCCAAAAACCTACCACTTATTTTCTCCAAAGGCAGAATGACGTTTATAACTATGTCAAGCTCCCCTCTGGGTGGCAGAAGCAGGAAAAATTCTCGGAAGATTTCACAAGCGAATGTTGCAGTACCTGGCCCTGGATGCAACATTTCACATTACATATGTGTTCTCTCAAGAAACACTTATTCACTTCCTGCAGCACATTTATGTGTTGTTTGTTAACTTTTTTCTCTTTACTGTTACTTCTCATATACATTATGTAATATGAAACATAACTGTGTCTGATTCAATATATATTTCAAAGGAAAAAAATCTACATTGCTTTTTAAATTTGAATTCTTTTACCATGTCCTTGTAAAGAATAATGACCTCAAACCTATCAGCTCAATTAGAGGTATGCAATTTATGTCTTCTCTGTAATAGCAAACAGCAAATATTAGAGGAATATATTAAAACCAAATAAATTTACCTCTAACGGTTTTGTGATCCTATGAAAGTCTGTCTTTTTTCTTGGTTGATCATGATTTTAGTGACCTGTTTTATTTTCCATATTGTGCCAGTGAAAAGGTAATAAAATACTATCTCTTAATGAGATTCCAGTGCATAAGTCTCCCTCCCTCAACAGCTTTACAGCTGTACAGAAACATTGCATTTCACAGTGATGGAGCTACACCCAAGTTCATAAAAGTCAAAAGAAACCCACAGCTAAAACCTTCATTCCATGAGGGATCTGAGCAAGAAGGCATTCATGTGGGATCAAAGAAGACTCACAGTGAAAAGTGAGATCAAATCATTGCAGCCTTTCAAATAACAAGACAAAAATGTTTAGACTTCATCATAATTTTGAATTCCATGGACAATTTTTAGAGCTTAACCTGGTTGCCTTAGTCATGAATAAAACCACAGAAGGTGAGGAATTCTTGCAAGAGAAACAGACTTCAACTTACTGTCTTGCTCTGTCATTTTTTCACAAAAAATAGAGAACATTATTAACTTTATGACCAAAAAAACCAAAATCAAAACAAAAAGAAACAAAAAAGTGTAATTTCTCTTTTGATGGCAGCAAGCAAGATTTTTTTATTTTTATTTTTCAATTTTCCCCATGAAAGTAGTGCTTATGATTAGGTATAAAGGAAATCAGGAAATGCACTTTTGAATATGTACTAATGAAGTTGTTATTCCAGCAGTAAAATTGCTTTTGCTCTGAAGAGTGACATACAATAAGGAAAATATTTTTGCGCATTTCCAGGGACACGCATATGGCTGAAATTAATTATGAAAATAGAATTACAAATATTTTCATCAGAAACTCTTATTCAAATTTTCATAGACTTTTTCATTTTTTCCTTCGTAATTGAAGATGATTTTCTCGTCATCTCACATGACACAGATTAACAGGGCATTCAGCCCTATTAAAGGAAATCTTTAGAATTAAATCAGCTGTGGAATGTTTCATAAATGTGGTTCAGTAAGCTCCATATAATTTCAAAAAGAAAATGGTGCATAGAAGAGTATCTGGGGATTACCATAAATACAGTGTTTCACTTGGATTCAACACCTTCAGGAGAGTAAGATATTTTTCAAATAACCTATGAAAAAACCTAATCCCTTCCTGGAGTCCTAAAGCACAAAATTTGCATATTAATAGAAGATTAAAATGCCCATCAAGAATTCTTTAGTTGTTACTTTCTCTTTTGTATTTTGCTCTTCACATAAACATTCTTTCATAATAAAAAGAAACTCCAGTCTTTTAAAGCAGTGTCTAAGTATTTTATAAAGGCTAATTTCTAAGTGGGTTTTGTGTCCCATCAAAATTATGCTTTAGACATGGATCTCACAAGTTTATTGAATTTAAAAGTTTAGCATCTACCATTAAAAACACCTGAAGTGATAACTTATTGTTTGGCTATGCCCAAAAGGTGTCTTTTTACCTGGAGTGCCCTACCAGCAATAAAAACCAGTGTTTAAGCAAGGTAACATATGGAAATATGGAGCAGATAAGTAGAACTTAAAACCTGGTCATGAAAAGGTACAGCAGATAATATTTTCAAGATATACTGAATTTTAGAGAGCTGTTAATGTTATTATGCACTTCAGTGTGAACATGCCAATTATGTATAAATGCACTTTAAAAATTGTTTTCAGTAATCACTAAGAGTTTAGAGAAAGAGAGCTGCTAAAACTGAAACTTTTTCCTAAAGAAATATGTCAGTGAGAAAGAGACCATGGTAGTGTTGTTCATGGATACATACAGAGAATGAGAGAGCTGTTCAGATTGGCCTCTTTTCTCAGTGCAGAAGTTGACTGAAAAGCCAGTAAATTTATCAGTAAACATGCTGAAACAAACTCATAAATGACCAAAACTTTGAATTCTAAGTGACATGGTTGACAATTCCTTAAATCTGCATACTTACGGGAATCTCATAATCTGTTTATTGCATATTTCTTGTTAGCAA
Source organism: Acridotheres tristis (assembly GCA_037013685.1). Lineage (NCBI taxonomy): Eukaryota > Metazoa > Chordata > Aves > Passeriformes > Sturnidae > Acridotheres > Acridotheres tristis. The sequence continues at coordinate 14,897,836 of CM072919.1, forward strand.
GTCAGAATAAATCAGTGTATCTTTAAGCAAGAATATCTATATAAGTACTTGAAGTTCTTTGTTGTCCCAAATGACACATTGTTCTGTTTCATGAATATCTCTCTTTAACTGCACCCTGTTAAAATGATCTCTGGGGTGTCAGGAAAGCCTTCCTTTTATGTAAACACAAAATACAGCACAGCTCCCAAAGCTTGAGCCTCATTACAGGATCAAAATATTTCCCAGTCTTGGCCAGAGCAGTGTCATCACTTACTGATGATGGATTTGTGAAGTAGCTGCATTTTCATGTACAATCAGTAAATTTTTCCTTAGCCCTTGTGGTTGGCTCAATCCTGTTTCATAGCTGTTCCTAGGGAGTCTGAGGCACTTCTTGATCTCCTTCTGCCTTTTCATTGACTCCTCCTTCCCCTAGGTGAGAAGGGCACTCTTTGCAGTTTGTGTCTTTTCTTCAGCACACTCGGTTAACTTTTCCATCAGAAGAGCCACACTACACATGATGTACAGGCAGAAATTGTTTCCAGTAACTCCCACAGCCCCATGAGTGTTGTTGCAGGCATGATAGATGAATGGAAGCAAGAAGTCAGAGGTTTTACAGCAAGATTAGGATGGTTTGTTCTCGAGGGACCATGGCTGTGATGGGAGGCATTATGCAACTGTAGCTATGTGATGAGGTTTTGGATGTCATCAGTGCAATTTCTGTCACATTGATGCCTGTTCTGCAAAATTAGATAGTAAAGGAACAACACACCAGGCAAAGGCAGCACCAGTTGTTTTCTTGCTAGACGTACTTTATTGTCTAAATTAAATTGAGGTCAACATCTCAGAGAGAGAATGTGAAGAAAATTTCCAATAACAATCTCTTGAATTTAATGACAACAGAGATTCTTGAAATAAATTACAGTAAAGTCACATCTGAGCCTTCCACTTTACTGGTGTACTTTTAGGGGAAGTTGAGCATCCTTAAAAGTGTTTGGTGGAGTCCTTTTTACTTTGAAGTAGATGGAAGCTTTGATAGGCTAATGTACACTTAATTGGCATGTGCATGTCAGAAGTATGTGCTAGAGGGCAGACTGTGTGTTTTGCCAAGACAGATGGCATTTACGTTGTAGACTTGGCTTGGAGTGAAAATGGGAGGTCAGTCATCAAATCTGTGGGTTCAGGATATATTCACTAATGTTTCTTCTTCTGAAAGGATTTACAAGCTGGACTTTATCTTCTCAGCTGATGAAATTATGGTCTCCCGGGAAATGTGGTGACTTTGCTTAAAGAAGTAAGCTGCTATGAACTTCTACAACAATTAAAGGTTCTTTGTCCCTCATTCAAATACTGAAGGCTTACTGCTTTAATTAATATAAAATTCTGTTGGTACCAGTTACTGAGAGGGCATCAATCTGATTTTTGGCAAAATATGTACATTGGTAACAAATTACACTGAAAAGTGTCCACGGGAAACATCAGCTGTAAGAAAAATCCCAAAACTGCTTTATCAGAAGAGTTACATATGATTGCTGTGTTGATATAGGATAATGAATCAGAGAACTTTCTACTGCTCTTTTATTTCTCTTTGAAAAATGTTTAGACTCCAAAGTGGAGTGCTGAGAGCTTCTCATATAAAAGTATTTCCAAATTTCAAAATGAAATCTACTCATTCAAGCCAAGACAGACTGTCTGACACATCAGTGTAACCTGTCTCTGTGCTTTCTGTTTGTGCTGCTTGCAATCTGCAGGGTATTTAGGTAGACTGAATTCCTACTCCTATGAAAATGCATCCCTTGCATTTGTTGCTGCTGTATTTACATGACAACACTATTTTTACTCAAATCCCAAAATTTTTACTCAAATAGGCTTAGTTGAAAAGTGTCTCGCTTGCCAGACCAGAAAAGAATCACTGCCCGTGGAGCTGCCAGTCTGACTGCTCTTTTGTGTAAAGATGTTAGCATGAATGTTCTAGAGAATTCAATGCAGATGGAGGTCTATTATTGGTCTTTTAATCAGGAAATTAGTAAATCAGTCAACAAAAGTAAAGAATAAAGACAGTACAAGATAATGAAAGCTACGTTATTCAGATTACAAAGGAATTTTGTCTCTGCGTTTGTTTGGTCTCCTAAATACACAGTAGTTTTTATACCTAATGAGTAATATTTACTAGCATGTATTTTATTATTTCAGCTTTCTCTAAATAGTATGGCTGAGACCAAAAGAGAAAGAGAATACTTGAATTCATAATAGCAATCATAATAGTAAACTACCTAGTAAACAAAAGTTCATAGTAGTAAACAATTCACTGACATGAGGACAGCCTCTATTTTAATAAGGTTGTCATACAAAAAATAAATTCCCTGGAGTTTGTCAAGTGAATGGTTCAGCAAAATTAAAATTTATTTTTCTGTGGTGAAGGTCTCTTTTTGTGACCACAATATTTTCTATTAGACAATCACAATATGAAAGAGGTTTGCTTATCTTATCTGTTGTCACTTCTGACCTGGGCATGATCACACTATTTGCATCCCTTGAAAGTTGCCCTGTCCTGCTCCTAAGAATGGTAACCTCCCAGCTAAGCTGGAGTATTTGGCTGCTGACAAGAAAGCAACCTTCATTTTCATTTATTTATTCCTGTTGTTATGAAGGTGTTCCACCTTTGCTAGTGAGTATGCCAGAAATGAAAAGCTATTGAAAAATAGAGTTTTGGGCAGAGCCGCTGTACATTTTTAAGCAGGCTTGCTTTCACAGCCTGATTTTAGGCAACAGCTTAAACCATTTGTAGGAACTTGCTGTCAGAATCTGTCATTACGAGATATTCCAAAGTCTCTAAGCACAGGGTTTAACAAAAATGTAGAGGGAGATCTGGTCTGAATGACCAGATGTGATCCCTTAGGCGGGAGCACTGCTGTGACCACTCTGCTCTACACATGTGTGAGTCAAAGCAGCTGGTGGTAATGGGAGAGGAAGCAACTAGAGGACACCCACTGGCCTCAGGTAATTCACATTCACAATTTTGTGAAGTTTGAGTTTCAATTTGCACAGCTTCAGTGAAAGAAGTGATAGTGATATATCCTTACCTATATACAATATAATCAATGGACTCCCATGTTACCTGCATCACATGAGGAATTGTTTAGTTGGACTTTGAAAAGTCTAATTCTAGATTTCTCATTAAATGTTTATGAATGCCAGAAACCATATATTACAATAATTTATTAAATTCACAACAATGACCAAAACTCTAAATCCAAAACAAACTTAGTTTTATATCAGAACTTATACGATATGCAGATTTTTAAGAAAATTACTGTTATTTTATTCAAGAGTATTAAACTGGTAGATTTAGCTCTTTGTCTCAGAAACCTGTACAAATACTTTTACTGTATGTGCTAAATATAATTAGACCTGTTGTCTTTAATGTTAAAATAGAATGAAATCTTGTCTAAACTCAGCTCATGAATTCAGTAGCTCAGAGTACCTTGTAAGCCTTATTTAATTAAGTTTTACAAAATTTTTAAGATAAAGGATAAGCTGAATTTTTATCTTCTCTACAACTGCCTTAAACTGTGTAGAACGGCCTTCATGCTTTGTTTTCATATTAAATACCACCTAACCTTACAAGCAATGGCTTAAGGCATGATTCATGTATACAGTCACTTTAGCAGTGGATTCTTATGGAGTGTCTTGAGAGAACAATTATATACAAATATACTGCAAAAAAAGTTTATTGTTAGGATATAAAGATTTTCTTTAAAATCTTTCTCTAGAGCCAACTGTATAACCACGCTCTTGACTGCCAGTAACAAATTTAGCAGCTACTCTCCCTAACTGAAGTGCAACATATATTGGGTAAAGATAGACCACTTGTAAGTCTTTAATTAAAGTAACTTAACTACTTAAGTAGTTACTTACTTAAACTAAATTGAAAATAGTAAAGGTTCATCATGGTATCCTAAGATGCACCATTAATCTAATGCTGCTCAAATCTTCACCTATCAATAGGATGCAAGCAGAGTGAAAAGAGGAATAACATCAACTGGTCTAATGCACTAAAAGGAAAGGATACAGATAATTGGTTAGAAAATTTTTCCGGAAATATTCCAGGTGAGATTTTTATATCAATATACACTGAATCAAAGATCTGCCAGAAAATATCTAAATCTAATTGTATCACCTTAGGGAACAAAGACACTCTCTTTAGATGCTGGTCACTTTCCTATCAAAGCTGTTATTTTTAACTTATACAGCCTCTGATGGTAGCTGTTCGGAGTGACCTAATTAAGGTTACATATACACTGCACTTCACATTTCCTTCTGAAGTTGTATATGGAGGTCCTTATTTACAACTCAGGAAATGGACTAAAATGTTCTTTGATTCATCTGTTTTCGCAAACTTTTTTTTTCCGTATTAGTAGCCTGTTGCATTTTAATAATGTGAACAGCAAATATAAAACCATACTGTAATGATTTCTGTGGGTCCAGAAGAGCTTCCTCCCCAGAGCTCTCTTTGAAGCCATCTTCAATCCTAGATTCTTCTTTAGATAACAAGCTGTTTGTGATTTGTTCTGACTAAGCTGTCACAGTAATGAATACTAGTGTTTGAGATTGCTCTAGTGTTCTCTAGCATATTTAAAATAAAATTCTAAAGTTCAAGGGTACACAATACGTAGAAAGGCTTCACTTTTGATGAATATTTGCTAAAATACGCATTATGCTACTTAATAGTTTTACAACTCTGTGTGGATTTATTTGGATTTATTTCTTTGTACAATAATTTTACTAGTTCTGCCTTAACAAGTTTCCACTGCAAAGATTTTAAGATTTTAATTTTTGGAAAATTCTCCACTGTGCTCTTAGTTGACCAGAAAGACTCTGTGTGTTTAATGTGCACATTTCACATTGCAAACTCAGAAGTGAGAAAAGTAAAATTTCATTCCATACAAAACCAGAAAAACTTGTATTAATTGTACTTTTCTCAATTTTACTTTCCCTCTCCTACTAACAAGCTAATCACTAATATAGTGCACAGTGCAGTGACTCTACATTGGCAAATACCTCAGAGGGAGGCCATTTATTTCTTGCACATATAAAATCCATTCGATATTGATGTAACAAGATGTAACGAGAGCAAGTCTGAGTCATAAAAGAGACCTTCACCATAGAGATATAAATTTGAATTTAGCAGAAGCATTCACTTGACAGCTCCAGGGAACTATTTTTTTTTTTACCACCGTCTTTCTTCCCTGGAAAAAAGAAGTTTCTAAGTTTAAAAGCTTCTGATGGATGCAATGAGCAAAGACTGATTTCAAAATGTAAATGTAGGTTAACTGTTGTCTGATACTTACTCAGCTCTGCTGTGCATGAACCTTCTCATCTGGGATATATGTCTCATTCTCTGTTGGAAATTAAATGCATTCATGCTAAAAGCAAAATTATTCTGCCTTCAGAATTAGCTCTCTCTGAAATAGATGATTATGGTACAATGCCTAATATTTCTGCAAAAATAATGCATTATGAGGAATGCATCAACCTTGCAGGCGCATCTGATTTAAGAAACACCTGATCCCTCTGTTTTAAGAGAGATGGTATTTTCCAATGGAATTTTAATTTATTAAGCAGATATAAATTATAACTTCTGGGCCTTTTGAATTTTCATCATATATTGGAACTCTGGAAACTGGAAGTATTGAACTTTCTGTGCTGCTGGGCACTGACCTCCAAAAGAACATTGCTTTTGACCTGAGGCCTTAGAGAAGGCTCCCAAAATTGAATCATAGAACTAGGATCACTGGTGTGTAGTTTAAATAGAAGTGTGGTATCACATGTGAAAAATTTAGAGTTTTAGAATATAGCAATGTATGGAAGGCAAGTTGGAGGTTTTAGGGTGGTGGTTTTCTTTCTTCTTCACCTTCTTCTTGGGTCTAGGTAGTACTTTTTAATTGGATAGAAAATGTGACATTGTGGATCATGAGTGTTTAGTCATTGGGTCAAAAGTAAAAATAACTTAGGTATTAGTTTTTAATTGGACAATTAAGCCTTAAAATACCTTGTAGTGAGTGAGATACATTGCCATTTCTTAATTTTTAGCTTGTTAGCTAGAAGGGCTGTAGCCCTCACTGTACTGTAGATAAGAATTAATAAACATCTGAATCCAAACACGAAATTGTGTCTCTTGTGCATTTGATCCCGAATCTGGCTGAAGAGAAAAAATAAGATAAAAAGCGATAATCATATTATTAAAATTAGTAACAAACTGACAGTATATGATAGATAGCTAACCACATAGTTTCCTATTTATCATATATTTTCAGTAACCATAACTCCACAGTCATGCATGCTACATCTCTTGTGACCAGCAATCTGAAGTCTTAGGAATAAAAATGATTTATACATTGGGATTCCTTTAATAATGAAGGGAATAATAGAAATCTGACGGAAAAGCTTGTGAATTATCTTTTGTGACTATTTTCACAAACTAGTACTAGAAAGAGGATACAATAATATGCAAGCGAAAAAGTGAAAGATAGTTGTCTGTGAAGAAGTTTCAGTATAAACTTAATAATGACTTTTTCTACTGGAAGATTTGAGGAAATCTATGAAGTGAGACAATCTGTAAGATTAACGTGTATAAATCACCTTGTGACTCTCTTCAAAAACCACGGTACCAGTAAAATATTATGGCAAATGTAGCTTCTCTATTTCTTAAGATGCTAGATAGATTGGCAAAGGATTTGAGGGAAGGTATCTTTCATGAAAGCTTTGTAATGAAGGATAGGATTACAGAGCTAAGATAAAATGCAAGGTGCTGGGTTATGTTGAAATAAAAAATAAATCAGAAATTATGTGTAACAGAAGAAAAATCTGTTTCCTTGCTTCTTGTGTATACTTAAAGGAATCTTATCCTATCTAGCACTTTATAGATTTCTTTTTCAAATGAGCACTTAAAAAATGTACTATTATGAGTTAAGTAGTAGGTCATAGGAGATCAATCAACTTTTGGACTGCTAATCCAAGGTAGTTTATCAACTCTGAAGAATCAAAAAGAAAAAAAAAGAGAGTTCTATATCTTTTTATGCTTCTCAGTGCCACTGAGAGGTGTTTTAGGCACTGGCAAATTTAGACATTTTGTTTTCCCTAGTTTGATTTGTTTGCAGACCTATTTAATGCCTAATATGGAAATTCTAGGGAAGTGGTTGAATGGATCCAATAGAAAGGAATAAAGTGTTGGAATTTTGCCTGGGACTAGCATACTTAGCGGTGGGAAAATCCTCTGGGCCATCTAATGACACCAGTCTCCACAGAAATTATACACTCCTTCTTTCCTCTCTGCCTCACTCATCTTGTTACCAGCATAGGACCAAAAACTATAAAATTCTTTTCTGGATGTAGAGTCACCTTGAAGTTACCAGTTTGTGTTTACAGAGTATCATGTTTCTACATAATCTCTCTGTGAAAAGGACTTTCCCCAAATGTAAGCATTATAAGGATTTATTGAACACTCTGCAATAGCAAAACCATGCAATTTGAACAGAAAATTGATAAAAGATTCAGAGGAAGAGCACTAAATGTTCAGAGTTGTGGCAATGGGTGGTGGAATTAAAGACAGGTTGAGTTGCTGAAGGCCTGATACAAAGTTCAGAGAAGTGAAAATGTAAAAATGGGCTATTTAGTAAGAAAGAGTAGTACATCTGAATATGACACTTAAAAAATATGAATAAAACTCCATGCCCATTCCTGATGCCAGATTCCAGAAGTGTCAGTCATGAACTACAGATCAATCTATTTGGCTTAACTGAGAAATGAGTATCCTACAGGAAACTAGAGAATACATATCTGATAATGGAAAACTATTTCACATTGCCAAAAAAACGCAGCAGGGGCATTCAACAAGTGGAATGACTTACCTGAAAATATACTGGCCTCTACCAGTTAATGAAAATGTGTTCAAACATTAAGTTAAGACTTGATGGTAAAAATTACCAGTTAGTTTTTTTTGAAGGACATCAGGTAGATTGATTTTCTTGTAGCTCAAAAAATGTATGGACCTAAATAGGCACAAGTAATTTCCACTCATAAACCAACCTTTTTAATATAACAACAAGTTCTCCCATTTACTTTTTCAATTAAAGTTTCTGGAAGTCTTAGGAAGCATTAAAAATTCTCCACAGGAAAAGCTCATTTTCCCCTTTTTCCACAAAAAAACAACAAAAAAAAACCCAAACAAAACCAACAAAAAACCCCTTTCTGTTCAGAACTAAAAGAAGGATTTAAAAAAATCCTTCTTAATTGGTATAAAAACCTTTTCATTCCCTCTGTAAAAATTCATTGTTGAGATGCATAACAACTTTTGTGATACTTTAATTGCTTTAATTATTAAAAGCCTAGATTTAACTTAGTCTTTTTCTAGGTAAAATCTCCTTAAAGGTGTATTAAAAAAATTGCCTCCTGCTAGCCTGCCTTTCAATGCTAGCAGTTTAGAGAAACTGGCACACTGTTTTTGTAAAAGGTCTCCAGTGTATTGATAGAGAAAGTGCTACAAACGGTTTGGGAACACGTGTGGTCACAATGGTTCTATCTAAAATAGAATGAATGTAATAGAGATGTTGGCTCTAAGGAGTGTTATGGTATATGTGTCTATACAGACACAGATGAGTAGGTGGACATTTTTAATTTATGAGCAGAAAAACTGAAATGCTAGGTTCTGGCTTGAAATGAATATATGCTGAAAATCTATGCTGCTACCAACTACAGATTGCCTAGAATATCATCAGTTTTATTTGGCATCTGGCAGATATGGAACCTTGGGGACCCAGTTTCCAGAACAGAGTGGTCAAACGTTGCTGTTACACTGTAGGGTGTTTGACAAGTGCTTATGTTTTGCACAGAGAGGCCAAATGGCCAGCTTGAATCCAGTAACCAACATTTCACATACAGGTTCCTACAGGTGAGCAGAATAAAAAGAAAAAGAAATTTGCTTCTGAAAGGTCTAAGAAAATATACATTTTTTAATACAAATATCAATTTTTTTTGCGCATAACTTTGAGAATGAGAAAGCAGATTTTCTGAATTTGTCTGGCTGAGCTAGAATATGCTTTAGCAGTTCAGTTATTGGAGCCAAAATTAACCAAAAGATCTTTCCCATAAGGGCCCATTTCTATGGCAACTAGAGAGGTATCATGTGAACAATCTTGTGAAGCATCTGAAGAATAAGACAGCTAACAATCTTGGCCTCATAACACTAGACTAGTGTAGTCTTCCAATTGAATTAGGGGGAATCAGCTTAGGCTTTTCATTTTGTAGTGCATAAATTTAGTCATAATCTGAAAAAATGTTTTAAATTCATAAGGAAGCTTTAACATATGGGACATTAAGCTCTTAGCAGCAAATTAGAAGACACCTAGGTAGGGAAGTCAATATTTTCCTAGTGCCTTTTAAAAACTGTTAATGATCTCTGGAGTGATGTCTCTAAACACAAAAATCCAAACTGAAAAATGGAAGAAGAACCATAGGAAAAGAACTTATTCATTGTATGAGGAAATGTTAAATGAGCAATTCAGTCATTTAGTTGAATTTATAATGAACAAAGAACAAATTGATGGAATTAAAAGTTTGACTGGCAAAGGAAAATTATCCTTTGTTAGTTTTGCTATGTATGGGATGATAGGTCTTACTTCAGAATGTAGTGCCAGGGGATATTCTGAAAGGCTGAAATAAGATGGGGCAACACATATATCACGGGAAATTTAGAGGTTAAGGAATTGAAACTGTCAATGGCTAAGAAATATAGTGAATCATTCTCCACTGAGCCAGAGGCTAGAAGACCTAATGAGCTAATAATAGCACACATTTCATACCCCCAGGAAAAGGGAGACATCAGAATGGCATAGCAAGATAAAGAGGATTAGAAGAGCAACATGATTGGGATGATATGTGATTAAAGCATCTTGTCGTTAATTGTGAGAAAGGATAGAAAGGTTTTCCATGATGGAAAGAATAACAAAACGTGACACTATTCCAAAACACTCTATGCACAGATATGGATCGTAAAAAAGATTTGATCACCTTGTTTTGGTGCCCTTTTTATTTTTCTTCTCAGAAAGAAAATTGCAGGAAGAAATGCTTCCTGAATACAAATAAATAACTTAGTACCACCCTCCAATATAGGATAGTTCTGTGAGATGCAACTTTATATTGAAAAGTTAACACAAAAAGTGGTAGCAAGCTATGAGGGAAGAACACTGAAGAAGCATTGTGGGTAATGCATAGACATCTGCTTTTATATTTAATTTAAAAAATTGTTACATATAGTGTTAGTTATATTGAAGTCAGACTCAGCAGATGTAAACTGGTTTTTGACTTTATTGATGCCTATGCCAAGTAAACATTGCAAAGTCTGGTCTGTGTTTCAGTGGCATCTATTTAAAATTCCCTTCTGGGGCATTAATCTTTCTGGGAAACCTCGGCTGAGATGGGAAGAGCAGCAATGGCAGTATGAGTTTTCAGCTTTACAGCCCACCCACTGTCTGAAAGGTGTGGTCAATTCTTGCCTTGTATAAAGTCACTGAGGGGAAGCCATGCCCTCAGATGGGCTGTGGGCAGAGAAGGATCAGAGTAAACAAAGTTCACCTGCTTCTTGGGGATGGATGAGTAAACAGTAGGAAAATGTTACTTTGGGATTGTTTTTCATTCAATAAAGTGAAAAAAGTTGGGCTCTGAAGGCATATGAAAAATATGTTTCTTATAGAAATACTAACTTCAAGTAGTCATTTTTCTGTCCTTTCCACTCACACTTCATGCTCTATAAGCTGTATCAATTCTTGTTAGAATTCCTAAATAGAGGAGATATGGTATTCTCATCATAATTAGTTTCACTTCAGAATGATAGAACTAGATAGTGCATGTAGGAACTATAAAGTGCTCTGACAAGCAGTATCATTGGACTTATGAAGGTGTTAAATATTTTAATCATAAGACATTATATGTTCTTTAGATGTTGAAAAATATTTACAGCTAAATAATTTATATATCTTTATTATCTATGTTTAATCCCTCACTTTAAAGCTTATGAACCAGTTTTCACAAAATTGGTTAGCAGTTTACTAAAAAATTCAGCATATTCTATCCCCATCCCCCACCGTGTATCTACTTTATTAACTGTCATCAGACAGATTCGAATTAGGAAACCAATCTCACCTATTGTTGATTTGCCTGGTGACATTTCCTTACCAAATCTCTCTGGCTTGTAATATAGCTCATCTCACAGATGTTTTTACACCACAGATCTCTGTGGGACTTTTTTTCTTTTTAATTTTCTGCAAACTGATTTTTCTGTCAGTGAGAAATAAGGAGTACAATTGTTTCTTTAGTGGCAATGAAATGCAGGAAAACCAGGTATTCCCAGCAAGAGCAATTGTGATACTAAAAAGTGTACAGGGACCCTTAGTTACTCATTACTTTCTGAAGATCTGTTCTATCGGGTAGCTTTGCAGCAGCATCTTTAGAAAAATATTTATATTGAGGTGATGAAACTGAGACTCCCATGGGCAGTTTAGCCAATTGTCAGTTTCCAGATCTAGTTTTTAAGAGCATGTTGTTTTTCTGTTGGTACCCTGCCACTGACACTATTCCGAGTTTGTGTTTTCATATTATATGCCCTTTTTTTTTTCTGAATAAAAACCTTAATCAACAGACTCTTGGAGGACAGGAAATACCATGCAGACATTGATCTACTTTGTATAAACATGTCAACAGTCTGCAGAGCCACTAACTTTTGAGCACTCCATCTTACAGAACAAACAGTGCTAGACCAGACTATTAATCAATCTTCCCTTACCTTTGCCTTTTACGAACAATAAAACTGCTTTGGCAAAAACACCCTAGCAAATGAAAACCTATCTTCTTTGAGTATTCTCTTCTGTGGTTGAAGAATCCCTTAGAAGTGAAAACTAAAATGATGATCCAGACTCCATGCAAAGAAATACAGAATTCTCTGCTTTTCCTGTGTGGATCTAGCTCTGATATATTCATTTTGTTGTCAGAACTTTTACCCTCAGAACATTTTACTATTTTCTTCCACTAGGACTTCGTGTGTGCTTGTTTTTGAGATAGTTTTCTTAGTTTGCTTAAAATATTTAACAAACTCTATCCATGTTTTCGTTTAGAAGAAAAAGTCATTGGTGTGCTGAGAAAGAGCTTGCAGTTATATGATAACTTGTCAGAGAAGGAAGACTACTGACGCAAAGATGGAAACAATGTCCCATTGACAAACTACTGGTTATTTGAGATTCATTAATAGTGAGTTACATTGAAATAAAACTTTATTATTTGTATTTAACACATGTAAATGGAGAAAATGAGCTTCTGAATTAAAAACTAGGTCATGAGAGTAGTCTATCAGCATAAAAAACTCCAGTGTTTCAAAACAGGCAGACAGCTAATGGTTGCCTTGAAGAAGTGCTGAATATAGAGAAACATAGTTTGGTGAGAATCCAATACTGGTTGGAGTATGGTACCTTCTTATATTACTGTGTAATGAATAATGCATATTCCTCTTTGTTCAAGGAAATATGATGGTATGATAGATGAGGGTCTGTCAAGATCATCTAGGTATAATGACAGAGAGCAAAGAGTGGGAAAAAGTGACCTCTAAAAGTTCTTTCTATGATATGCTGACCCTTTTTAAACATAGTGATTTAATCCCTAGGTACACTGTTTGGACTTGATTTCCTAGTTGGACTGTATGCACACACTCTCCTGACTGCATGGTCAATGTAGGCAATCCAGCTGGTATTCATTCTCTTCTAAAAATATTTGTACAGATTCTGCATTTGTACCTCTTTAAGCAGTTTCCTTAATGGTATTTTTCTTTGGAGAAAAGAAGAACATTCAACCCTTTACTTTTAATTTCAATTACTGTATACTGCTACATTTTCATAAGAATTAATAAAAAAACAAAAATGAGATTTATTTTCTTTCTGTCTCTGTAAACCAACCAACCTCATTAGCTACGAACACGACCTCTGACACTTTACTGGAGCAAGGTGTGAGGGAGAGTTCAATCCCAAAGTTGTGAATTTGTTTTTGGAGATAGAAAAGGACCAAAGTACATATCTACTGAAATTATTACTTGAGGAAACAAGCACTGCATCATTTTTAAAGAGTGTATTAGATAAAATAACATTTTCTTAGTACAATTTCTATCAGTGTACAAAAGTTCTGGGCATCAGTCTGAGGCTAGATTTTGTGTGGTATTTTTTCACTGAAACTAACAGAAAAATGTTGGACTCTTGCTCAATGAGAACATGGAGAATTTGACCTATAGCTTTTTCTTTCTAATTCTCTCCAGGACTTGATTGACTAAATTTATATAAAAATAAATTGTTTGCAATTTAATCGTGCAGTGTGTGATTGGTCAGGGAATTTAGAGAGCTCACAGGAGAACAATTTATGTTTCCAGTCCTGTTTATAGCCAGTTCATTCTTTGTACAATTGCTATAATTTTTCATGGTAGAAAGGCATTTTTTACAGATTGCATATTCATTTTAGTAGGCAAATAATGTATTTCAATTGATAATCTTTGTAAGATTGAGGCCAGTTTTTGTTGCTTGAGAAATACACAAAACAATCAGATTTTGGATTTACAGTGGAGGGTGTTTGGCTGCTTCCAGCAGTAAAAATTGTGAAGGCCAAGGCTTCTCTTAACAAGGTCAAGTCTTGGTGCTGCACCTGAGTTGGGGCAGCCCCTGGTGCCAGCAGATAAACGGATGGAGAGCAGCCCTGCCCAGAAGGACCTGGGGATGCTGAGGTGAGAGCTGGACATGAGCCAGCCATGGGCACTCCCAGCCCAGAAAGCACAAGAATGATGGAAAGAAACTATTTACAGGGACATGCAGAGACAGACAAGGGGGAGAGGCTTAAAATTGAGAGTAGGTTCAGATCAGATATTCGGAAGAAGTTCTTTGCTGTGAGACCCTGGCACAGGTTGCCCAGAGAAGCCTTGAATGTCCCATCACTGGAAGTGTCCAAGACAAGGCTGGAGGCAGCTTTGAGCAACCTGGTCTGTAAATGGTGTCCCCACCCACATCAGGGGGGTTGGAACCGAGTGATCTTTAAGGTCCCTTCCAACTCAGGCCATTCTATAATTTTATATTTTGTGGGAGAATGGATTGTAAGGGAATAGAGATGGTGCTGCAGGCAACCTCGCCCCTGGTAAGTTGCAGCTGTGCTAATTACAAAGAGTGGAAGCAGCCTTGCCATCAATAGATTGCAGCTATGTCCAGTGAGGATGTGTGTCATAAGACACTGGGAAGGCTGGTCCTGCAGTATTAGAAGGAAGAGAGGAGTTGGTGTTGTGTGATGCTGCCTGGGGGAACTTTACTGAGAGGAGGTATGAAAGTTTTAATGTAAGATAAAAAAAGGCTGATGCGTGCATCAGTCGGGAGTCCAACATCGATATTTCTATGTTTAAATCCTCTCACAGTCATAAGTAACAGTTCTTAGGTGTAAGCAGATTCAAACTGGAGTCAAAACAGCTTATCTAGCATGATTAATTTTGGGTAATTTTGGAAGGTAAGTTAATAGATCTAGGCCAACCTTTAAACTGTGGTAGCACTAGAGTGAAAAGTTGCAACTATTAAACATAACCTGCTGCAATAATTTTCCATGAAGAAAGTTGGAAACTTGGGTGAATATAAAAGAAGTGGGAAGCACATAAGGTAAAGGAGTAGCTTTGTACAAATTCTCATATTCAGTAGGTACATTTGGATATTTATTTTTGATAAAAATACCTATATGCCTATTTTATATTTACAACTGTCACCATCTTTTTTTTGCTACATTTCAGATACCAGTGATTTTAATGCAAAGTTGTACTACTTAAAGGGCTGGAAATGTTTAATGAAATCACTTTAATTGTGGCTTTCACTATGTCTCCTGTAGACATTGATGACTCTATAAAAACGGTAGTATTTCAGAGAAAATAATGATGCAAATTCTTAAATCTAGACTGTTTGTAAGACATCTGAAAAATATTTTTCTGCATCTTTTGGAAAAATATCAGTCAAACAATTTTGTTGATGGAGGTAACAGAGGTGAAGAGAAACCTCCAAGGAGTGATAGAAGCCTTCCAGTTTATAAGTCAACCTACCTCAACCTGCTTCAAATCACAGGAAGAAATCCATCCACTTTGATTTTTCTTCCAAAGCATTGCTTTTCCACCCTTTATTATTGGGAGAAAAGAATGGAGATACTCTGTAAACTTAACAGTATTAAAATAGTGTTAACAATTTATTGATCCACAAGCTGATGATTATTTATTCAGCAGAGTACAGATTATATTTACCATTCAAATAAGAATGGATTGTATGGTTCTTATGGTTTGTATGGCTCTTATGTATGTATTTAATTTTCAGCTTCTCATTTGTTTCTAGCACTGGGCAATCCAGCTAGATATGTAAGGGCTTGGCAGCAGATAAATAGAAACAATTAGTATCTATTGATGACTGGAATGCTGGTGATAGACAGTCTTTGATGGTAGGCAACACAGATAATTTGGAAGTCGCCATATAAAAATAAGATGTTGAAAACCTGGAGGAAAAAGGAATTGCTGGAGAAGGAAAATCACATATTTAAGAGAAGATTTCTCTGAGTCTAGTCATGTTCTTTTAATTTCACTGAAGAGGGATATTATAGGATAAATTAATATGAGATTATTTGAAGAAAATAGATGTGGCTTTTGCTATATGTTTTTTCTAACAATTGTAATAGTATATTTAAGGAAAAATGTGTTGAGAGTTCAATGATAGTCTAATAAACAATTCCTTTTCACATTTAGATACTTCTGTCACATAATGTGAACAATTGGAATAGAACTGATGCATCCTTTAAGCATTGAAAATGATTCTCATGGATTTTTAATGTAACATGGAAAGTAAGAAAGGAAAGTTTCTAAGAGTATCCTTGATCAAGATGACTGTTAAAAAATTCAGCAGTCATATCTGTATAAATATGTCTGAAATACTCCACTGGTTTTGAATGTGTCAGCCCTGAAATGAAGCTAATACTTCTTAAAGACCTTCCAGCTCAATGCTAATTCCTGCCTCTAAGCTCTCAGTCTGTTGAATGCATTGACTTCCATCAGAGACCAAAATGTCCTTTGTCTAGAGCCCTGTACTACTAAAAGTGCATTTCTTCCCAAAATAGGACATTTAGTACCACATAAAGAAATGGGCAGATGTGTTTGACAACTCCATCTTGTGATATTGAATTTGTTCTTTAACTGGAGGATTCTCTCTGGCATTTTTTCTGAATGATTTGCTATGAACCCTAAAGCTGATCAGTGTTCACCTTTGTACAGAAGAGCTGTCTCATGTGTCAGTTCAGCCTATGAACCTGGAGTTTCAGCACCAAAGAACAAAATTTCCCTTTCCTTCTGAGGTTCTTTCGTAAGAGAAGAGGTGGAAGTTGACTGAATTTTTATGCTTACCATTTATATGTCAACTAAATGCATAAAAAATTAATTCACTTTAGCTTTAAGAAAGTGTGTTTGAAAGCAACTAGGCCAAATGTAAGAAAGGAATACATAGTTACTCTGTAATTTTTTTTTGTTTGAAACATTAAAGCAACCAAGACCTAGTCCGTGCTTTTTGCTGGGGAAAGTGCTGTAGAGTATTCCATTAAGAGGCTTTTTTTTCACATGGCATGATCATTAAGTACTCAGCTTCAGTACATCAACCAAGGATTTTTTTATGTTCTTGCAGGTTAATATGAGTCCATGCTGTCTAAAAAGAGTAGATCTGGTGAAGTATTTATTAATGGCAGGACAAGGAATTCACATAATATTTGGATTCTAAATTTAAATAACTCTCCAATACTGAGCAATGGTGGTGATCAATGCATATAATATATTTTTTTCTGATTCTTTCTATTGTGCAATGAAAAAAAAAATTCCTATTTTACATCTAGACTACTTTGTTTTGCTGAACAAAAAACTCTCTTCCATCTAATCACAGTTGAAAACTTATGACCACGGTAAGTTGGTAAGTACCATACTTACCAACCTAATGACTCTTAGAAATGATAGGTTGTGATAGGTTGTTTTCAGTCTTGAATATCGTCATAGATTACTTTAACAAAGCAAGTCAAAATTCTATAATGGTACAATAACAGAAATGTGATTGGGAAAACAGCTTTTTATTTTATTGAAAATATAGTGTATGTCCCCAACATGAGATATTATCTTTTGTTTCTCAGATATCAACAGTACATTTGCTGAAGGAATAAGCTGGAAATGTTCACGATACAGTTATACTTACGAAATCTCTCCAATATAAGCATTGTTTTATGTGCAACAAAGAGATGAAGGACTGGGATTTTTCTTTTTTTTTAAATTCTGGAGACCTACTGAAGTGCTGGTACTAAAAACATATAGAACTCTTTGCATGAGATACTTTCTAACATCATATTTTTCATTGATCTAAACCTTCATTGAGGAATTAATGTAACTTTGCTGTCTAGAGTAGAATCAGGAAGACTTCTCTGCAGCTGAGGTTAAGCAAAGGTTGTGATATTACAAATTAGAACTAAATAGGAGACTGATATTGAGAGACTGGAACCTTGTTAGCTGTACTAATAATGAATCAAGTCTCAGAGACAAAGAGTCCCCAAAGGTGAGACAGCTGGAGTTTGAATACAAATGGCTGTATTATTATTAACACATCCATTCATGAAAGCAGGTTTGTAATACATATTTGAAACTGAGCTCTCAGGGAGATTAAGCAAAGTCTGTGCAGATAAAGTGTATTGGGAGGCTGAGATGTATTTCTTTGGTTATAACCATTTTAATAAAATGACCTGACAAATATATTTCTCCATGAAAAAATCATATTAAAAGAAGATTGTTGAAGTTTCAAAGTCAAATGCTGAAAAACTAGGAAAAGCATGAAAATAATAATATGGTAATACATTTACACAGTGGAGCAGTTTCTTGTTATGTTATATATTGCTATTGGACCCACTTTTTCTGTGCAAATGGTGTGTGATGTCACTCAATGGTCAGCTATTCAGCTTTTTATCCACAAGTGTGATGCAAAACTACATGTTCTTCACAATCTTCTTTGCAGACACAGTTTTTAACCTTCCTCTTTTCTACTGTGTTACTTATTAAATTAACAAAAGACTTCACAAGTATGTTTGTGCACTTTGGGTTTATTTCTTCTGAAAGATTTTTCGATTGATGAATGAGGAGCAGAGATACAGATACATTAAGAAAAATGGTATCTTCCCATTTTTGAGCATTTGAAAGCAGTGAAGGGGTTGTTGGTTTTGTTTGTTGGTTGTTTTTCCTTCCCTTAATATTGTCATCTTCAGTACTACCCAGCTCTCCAGATATTTAACACACAGTTCCCAGTGACTTCACTTGCAGTGTTTGCAGCACTGAAAATTTTTGAGGAATGGCATTGTGATTTGTAAACTTGTTTTGGATTCCAGAGGAAGGTTCTCAGGTAATCACAGGAAAGGGTATACTTGCCTTTCCCAGACTCCTTTTTTTTTTTCCTATAATTTTTTTTCTACATCTTTGTGTTTATTTTTCAAAGAATTTTCTCCAATTTTGTCCTCTCTGTTTCCTTCCTGGACTGTTTCCAAAGCTGATTAATGGCTCTAAGTTTGCCCTTTGGGGCATTTTCAGCTCTTTTCTAAATTCTTTTATCATTATCAGTTAAGTGTGGTGTCTAGTGTCCCACTTTTCATTCACATACCTTGTGTGTTCCATAGCAACTTCTATGTGAATCAATACAATAAACATCTGTTTTCAAAACAGTAAGATGAGATGTTTGTCTCAAGTACAAAGTTACACCTCAAACATTTGACCTTCAACACTTGATTTTAAGTTAATGTTTATGACTATTGTTATTGTTGCTGGTAGTATCAATAAGTCCTATTCCATATAAAAAATTTCTCTGTCCCTGTGTTTTTCAGGCTTTGCCTGATGGTTTAACTGCATAAAAAGACAATCAGTCATTGGGCGCAGGGAAACATATAGGTGTAAGTTTGAACCCACCTGAGCAGTATTTTAGCAGGTACATTATCCCATTCACAGCTCACAAATAATCATTGCTGATTACAAAGGGACACTTAAAATCCATCTCAAGTTCCTTATTTCAGCCACATGAAAATGTACTTCTCTAAAGAAGGGAATACAAATTTCACTGGATGAGAGAATAGAACATGAAGTTGTAGGATGCATTTCCTCCAGGTGAGATAGTCCTGGACTGTTAGAACCTTCCTGAAGAAGAAATATTATCATCTTTTCTGCCTCATTTAAAATAATTTGCTAACCCTTTCCTCAAATTTGTCTGAAATTTTAATGACTCTTAAGAACTTCTGTGTGTATACCCTGGCCTGTGTACTGTCCTGCAAGTATAACAGACTTAATCTTCAGTTTTGTCATGATAAAGCAGATCTTTTGGAATAGATTTCCAAAAGGAGTAATGTGACATGATACTGATGTTTTGTGATAGAGACTAGTGCCTGCCTGTGACAGGAGGAGATTGGCACAGAATTTGCAGTCATTGAATTCAACCTATGCTCTCCTGACCAAAATGCTTTGTAGATATTTCCTAGAGGAAGGACTTCAAAGAAGAGAGTCTTACAGCCCCTTTTTAGGGCCAAACTGGCAAAACTGACAGAGAAGGGTTTAACTGATCTGGGGTTTCCAATGCTAAGCAGTTTTTATCTGTAGAAGATTTTTGTTTCTCATTTTTTTTGGCTTTAATGTTTGTACTGGGTCTGTCTGGGATGAAGATGCAAAGTTAGCTCTCTTCATGGTAGCTTGTGTGGTGCTGTGCTTTGCATTTGTGGCTGAAGCAGTGTTGATAGTATGCCAGTATTTGGTTACTGCTGGAGAGTTTAATGTCGAGGCTTTCTTTTCTCTGTTCATCCCAAACAGGAACAGGCTGGATGTGGGAAGTGGCTGAGACAGGGCACAGTGAGCACAGCTGACACAAGCTGACCAAAGAGACATTCCACACCGTTCTGCATCGTGCCCAAGCAATAAGGCTGAAGAAATTGGACTATTGGATGTTGTGGTGTTTGTCTTCATATTTTGTGTGCTGAGGTGCTGTTCTCCTGGAAATGGGCGAACATCTGCCTGTCAATGGAAAGTAGTGAATTAATTTCTCTATTTGGTCCTATTTGCATGCATGACTTTTATCCTCCTTATCCAGCTGTCATTATTTTGACTGATGGGTTTTTTTGCTTTCTTTCTATTTTTCCTCCCATCCCCTGGGGGAAGGGGACATGACTGAAAGGAAGAATGATTGGCTACCATCTGGACTCAATCTACTGCAATATTTAATCTAGAACTCTGTTAAAATTTAGGCATCATAATAATTTTTGTTATAGTTTTGGAGATGAAGTCTTTAATTTTAGTGTCAGCTTCTCACTTTTTGTCATTTAAGAAAATCTAATCATTGTAGATTACATCTCTGGATTACATTCAAAATTAGATCTGTAAATTAAAAACTTTATTTTTGAGTTTCACATTGCCTGAAGTGACTCTTGCCATGGCCACAGGTTGAAGACCAACAATTCTCACCACACTTGTGAACTTTTTGTCAGATGAAGAGTGTGAAAGCGAGAATGAGATTATATGGTGGCATAAATATAAAGTCTCAACAAGTGGGAGGGAGAAAGTATTTCACTGGAGAGAAAAACAATTTATATATGCTTGAAGCAAAAGGTGATACGTGTCTGTGAGCATGTATATTTAACAAAGGCTTTGTCTTTACAGGATGTGTAGGTAATCTCTCTTCAAATCCTTGTGGAACTGTTTAATCACAAAACCAACCTTATTACCATATGTTCTCAATTCACTTGACCTAGATATTCTAAATAACTGAATACTTTAATTGATTTTAAATAATTTCATTTTATATTATTGTTGTCTTAACCAAGGGTACTTATGTCTCAAGAGGTCAAGCCTTGCTCTGAAAGGCAGTGTCAAAATATTTCTACCAATCATGCATATTATTGAAATATGACTTTCAATACGCTGTATTTTATTTCCTTAATGATTTAATACTGTCAAAGCTGTAATTCAAGTAAACTGACTAATTCAAATTGACAATATTCTGCTTTATTTATCACTATTTAAAACATGCACCCATTAACTCTCCCTGCAAACATTCATTTATTTCTTTAGGCACGCTTTACCAAAAGATCTGTGACACTTGAATGAATTTTAATCTTACTCTTTATCAACATTATTTCCTTTTATTTTACTCAGAAAATATTACAAACCCTCACAATATGTAGTTTGGTTTGTGTGAGGTGCTCACATTCTGTGTGGTACATGTGGTATTATACCTTGGCTGACTTCATGCAATTTGGGACAAAAGTTGCATTGTTATTCTGCTCAATAGGACTACCAGAAAAGGTTTTGTATGCAAGCTGTGCAGTGTCTCCTAGGTCTACTCAAAACAGATATTTTTTTCATGGGATTGCATTCTTGGGTATTTTGCTCTAGTTTGGTGTGAGAGTGAGGAGACGTGCAAGGGTAATAGATATGCTGTGTTGTGCTTTTTATCTCTGTTTTAATTTTTCTTTGCTTCTCCACTTCCCTTATGATTTCTCCAGAACAGAAGCAAGGAATTAACTTATTATTTCACAGTTTACCAGTGTAGTTTACAGGTGACTACAGTATGCTAATGAATAGGGATCATTTTACATGCTTCCAACTCTCATAAGCCCATGAATCTGCTACTGCACAAGGCACACACGACACATCAAACTTTGCTCTCTTTGTGTGTGGTAGGAATAAGTGCCAGAGCAATTCACCTTGCATTTTATATATCCTTTTATTAAATAATTTTCTTTGGATGGAAGGAAATACTTGTTTGTCTTCAAATACTTGATTGCTGCATGCATTATCTTCTATAGTTTGCCTGTTATTCTGATATCAACATGCATAACTTTGTCAGCAAATTACTACTAGAGGTATTATAGTATTTTAGTAGGAAAATTATTTGCATCTTGCCCTATTTTTAATGTAAAAACAGTTGAGGAAAACCTAAAAATAGGTTTCAATATTTATTTATTTCTCTATAAAAACAATTTCAATGTCTAAAGTGGTTTACTATGAATGTGTTTTCTATATAACTGCACATATATGAGAGAAATGCTAACTCAGACAAAATTTGTATAATATTTAATTATTAATCAGATATAGGAAGATAATTCTGTTTTTATATTAAATCTCTATACTCAGTCTATTACCAAATAAATCTAAAAATGCACATCCATTGCTACAGGTTTTTTAAGCTGTTCTAGCAATTTATGCTCCAAGTGTAGTTGAAAACAGTCCAGTCATACATTTACATTGGGAAATTACAGTGACATGAAGGTTATAGGTTGATTCAAAATTGCATAGTCTGAAATTGTTCCTTTTTCAAATGAAGTATGACTCAGCTTTCAAGTCCAGTAACTTACTGCAAGTTTGTATCTGGCTGAGACTGCAGGTCCGATCTAAAATGTGTTTGGCAATAATGGGCACATAAAACTCGGTTCTGCATTTTCACTGGTGCATGGAAAATGTACCCAGAATGAACTCGGCATCAACAATTCTAATTATTGTCAAACTTATCTCAGTCACTTTTCTGAGAGTGTCAAAGATGAAGAACACCTGACATATCTGTTAAAGAATGAAGGCCATTTCACTGGGGATAAGCATAAATGAGGCTGGATTTGTGTGTAAAGCAGCTGTAGCTGAGGAATGCCATTAGAGTGGACCTGGGTCTAAAAGGATTATGCAAATTTTTATTATTTCCTATTTGTTAGCTATATTAGGTGATTAATATATGGAAAATACACAACAAAATTACTTCTGTATCTGTTCTGTGCAATCTTCTGTTATCTTTCTCTACTGCATGTAAATTAATCCCAGTGCTTCTTGGCAGCAGTGGGCATATTCCAGGATGAAGGGCTGGATGATCTACTTGTATTCTCTGGGTTGTGACTGTAGATAAGATTTCATGACAGAATTCAGTTAAAGAGTTTTAGTAGAAGTTCTTCCTTCTGCTTTCTTATACTGGAAAACATTTTGATCTTGTGGGTTTTTTTTCTGAATAATTTTGTTCACATTTTCTTCACTGTTTTGAAGAACTGTGCAATGAGAAATTCATAGAGTTTTAGGATCACTATTTTGATTGGACAAAGTCATTAGTACCTACACGTTCCTGAATCAAGAAATGTAAGTTGCAGTCTGGTATCAATTTATAAGATGCTTCAAAATCAAAAGCTAAAACATACAAAATGCTTTGCATCTGTTAAATTGTTTGAGCTATTTTTGTAGCTGGCACCCATTAGAATATAATTTTGTGCCCATTTTTAGTTGTGAGGATGTTAGAATTTAATTGTAGTGAGGAGCATATCATTACTCTTGAGCATCTGCCAGACATTGAATTCTTTAGTGGCCAACATTCTTACAGAGCTTTGAAACAGAGTCTTTGAGTTCACTAATGATTTGATATCATTTGACTGTAGAAGCCTGCAAAGAAAAATATTTGCAAACATTAAAGTTTGTTTTATTTTAACAAGGCATTCTGAGTGAAATATGGACAAATAGGCATCAAAGCAAAGAGGTCTCCCTGTTTACTTTTTTAATTCTATTTTTCTTTCATATATTACAGGCAAGTGGATTTCTGTAGTTTATGTGTATATGTATATATCTTATATATTATTCATGTTAATTCTAATGGGGGAGACACCATATGGAAAATTAGTTGGTGCATCATTGTCTTTAAATTATACCAACATGATACATTTCGTGGTGTCACAGAAGACATGATATCCCAGATGGACCTGCACAAAATTTATATTGAAAGCTCAGCTACTGACATTTTTAGAAGAAGATCATGTATCAATCTCCATTTGATAGAGGGCTTGTTCATTTTAGTGGAGGAACTTCCAAACAGCAAAAATCTGAAACACAGTCTGTCACAGAGTTCTCATGGACTGATTTTGGACTATATGCAGAAGCACACTCGGTACAATTCTCCTGTAAACAACAGTCAAAAAGAAAGAAAAATTAAATGTGAAATGACTCATGTACTAGGGAAACCCAAGATACTGCTTCTTCTGTTGTTTTGGGCTATGATAGATTACCCAAAAGGTCAGGGAATGTATCTAGTGTTTTCAGAAAAATGGAAACTAATCTTTCAAAAAGCAATTTTAATTCTGCGTGATGTAATTAAGTTGTAGCAACTTAAAGGTAATTCTTTGCTTATTTTGAGGGCAAAATACATTTTGTCCTGAAGTATTCACTATCTGCACAAATTAATGAAATTACTGTGCTAAAATACTCTGGTGTTGATTTAACTATTTCTAAATAATTTAAAACCCTTTTTTTAAAGAAGTGTGAAAATCATGGGTCCTCTTTCAGGTTGCCTTGTGCTACACTTCTCTTACTGGGGTTCATAAAATCACAGAATTATCGATAGGCTTGTGTTGAAATGGACATCAAAGATGATCTAGGTCCAAACCCCCCTTCCATGGGCAGGAGAGTTCCACTAGACTAAGTTGTGCAATGGCCCATCTGACCTTGAAGACTTGGGAGCATCACAGCCTCTCTGGGCAACATGTTACATGCCTCACCATCCTCACAATAAAGAATTTCACCCTAATATCTAATCTAAATATCTTCCAGTTTGCAATCATTTCTCTTTGCCCTACCATTATCTGCCCATTAAAAAAGTTGTTTTCCCACTCTTTTATAACCCTACCAGAAAGCTGGAATGGGATCTCCTCAAAACCTTCTCTTGCCAGGCTGAACAGCCCCAATGCTCTCAGCCTTTCACTATATGAGATGTGTTCCATCCCTCTCACCAACTTCATGGCCCTCCACTAGACGTGCTCTTACAGGTCCACATTTTTCTTATGCTGGAAAAAATCAGAGCTGAGCACAATACTCCAGGAGGAGTCTCATGAGGGCCAAGCAAAGGGGCAGAATCCCCTCCCTCAACTGCTGCCCATGGTGTTTTGGATGTAGTGCCCAGGACATACTTGATTTTCTTGGGCTGGGAGTGCCCATGGATGGCTCATGTCCAGCTTTTCACCCACAAGAAGCCCTTAGTCCGTCTTTGCAGGGCTGTTTTAGTTGTCTTCTTCTTCCACTCTGTGCTCATTTCTGGGATTGCCATGACCCAACTGCAGGATCTTGGACTTGTTGAACTGCATGAGGTTTGCACCCCCACTCAAGCCTATCCAGATGCTTTCTGGTTGGCAGCCCTTCTCTCCTACATCATCTGCTCATAAGCCTTACATTTTCTGTGGAAGTCAGGAAATTGCCCATGGAAGCACATTATGAATAAAACCAAAAATTTCTCAAGGAGTTGACTGTCCAGAATTTTCTGGTTCTATGCTCTAATAACCCAAAGTATTTCAAGTGACAAACTAAGAAATAAACAGAAACACTCGTACTATTTAGGTAAAAAATTCCTGCCATTCTGCTCTCACTGTGCTGTAATTAGCATAAACTCTTGCCATGTTATATATAAGATAGAAAATTCTACCTGGTGACAGGATGGCCCCCTTTTATCCAGGGAAAAAGACAGAACATTCTTACCCAAACTACTGTTTTTGGGTGAGTTATCACAGAATCCTAATTATTCATTTTGGAAATTGGAAAATCTTTTAACTATCACAGCAAACTTCTTCAATCAAATGTTTTCCAGTTATTGCAAAAGTTTTAAGTACTTTTCTTGAGGACTCCGTGTGTTTAGACCTCCAAGAGTGCAGAAACAAAAACAAAGTTGACTGAATTGCTGAGCCCTGTTTCAACATTATCATGGAAAACACAAGTGTGGGAATGCTAAGTCGTCTTTCAGTCTTCACTTTCTCCAACTCTTCCTAGGATGTCCTGACCTTCCTCCACTCACATTACTTTACATAGAATTATAGAATATGCAAATTTGTGGTTTTCTTTGTACTTCTAGTTCTTATTCTTCTCCTTCTGCCTGGTTTATACCTATCCTGAAGCATAATGCTAAAATAAAGATGTACATACCAAACAAGCCCTTACTACACTCAGTTGCCATAGAAAGCAAACAGTATTTCACAAGTTTCATCCATGTTTTTCAGCTTTCATATGAAAATTATATATTAAATTAGTTTAGGGGTTTTTTTTCTCCACTAAACAATAGCACAGCTGTTCATGTTCAGGCTGTGATGCCCCCTAATTTCCAGGTTAGCTTTTGTAGAATTGAGTCCAAGCCATGCTAGCTGGTTGCTGTTCAATTGATTTTGTTAGCGCTCATAAAACTACATAACTGTAGTTATTTCAGGCTATTTTTAAAATTTTTCAAGGTGATTATAAAATTAGCTTGTTCTAGAAGTAGTTATATCCAGCATAGTATGTCTGCAAATATAATATGAGAATACCATACTTTATCACCCATTTTGTTATAAGAAAAATTAAGATAGGGGTGGATTGCAGACCTGTCACTAGTGAATCCTTACTTTATTCTTGTACCTTAGAAAAACCAAAAAAATTAAACACTATAGGTTTTTCAAATCTAGTTCGTCACTTACCTTATGCTGTAGTTTATGTTTTGTCATCACAGTTACTAATGAAACCCTTGAACAATGCTAGTCTTTGTATTGACTGCTGCAAAAGCTTTCTTAGACCTTCTTTGTTTATATTGAAATTGTAATTTCAGTTACACAGACAACTGTAACTCCAGAGTTTTGTACTCTGTGAATATTCTTTTTCATCTTTCAGAAAATCAGGTGAGGCCATAAGAAATTAAGGTTAGTAATCTATAATTCATAATCCACTTTAGTATTTTTCTTAAGATATGCACTATTAATTTAATCTATGTTACAAATGAGGTATGTTTCGACAGAACTACCTTCCCTGTCTTATCAGTGGAGAGGGATATTATATCAGGCAGAAATCTTGGACCATCTGAGTTAGGTAACTGAACTTAATTTATGACTGAACATTCTTTTCTCCCTTTATTTTCCTTCATTTTTTCCCACTTAGTTGCCTTTCCCCAGCTTCCAGGCTCCTAGTCAGCCTCAAAGGTAATCAGAAGTTGCCACAGGCATTATTCCACGTAATTTGGGGAGAATTTCATTAGACACAGGTAGGTGGAGAACAGTGAAAATCTTTCTAGTTCTGTTTTCCTTCTTACTGCCTTCTGTCATTGATAATTAATTGTCTGATTAAAGTTAACCTTTTCAGTGAAAACTGAAACAAAAGAGGGCATTAAACATGTCAGACTTCTCGACATTGTTTGTCATTAGCCTCCAGTATCTATATGTCATGCACTAATTCTTTGCTTGGGTTTCCTCCTAATCTAATTGTAATATGGTTTGTTCTTGCCCTTTATGTTCCCTGCTAGTTGTATCTCATTTTGAGGCTTGACCTTTCTAATTTTGGGCCTGTGCTCTTCTGGGCTTTTTCTGCCTGTCCTTAAATATTTACTGTTTTTGCTACTCTCTTGGTGATTCCTATTTGAGTGTGAGGACACTGAATAGCTTACTGGGGAAATTTGCTACACTTTCTATCTTCTTTTGCCTTAGGAGAATTTACATTTAATACTGAATATAGAGACTTTTTTAACATCTGCCAACTTCTTTTAAGGAATTACCGCCTCTTCTTCCTTTATTTTTCCCTTTCCCTTGTTAGATTCGTGTGCCTTGAGATCCTTCCTAGAAGTTCTCCTGTTTTAAGGTCTAATTTTAATTAGTCTATCTAGACTAATTTCTTGCTTTCCACTTAATAACTGCTGGGAAAAATGACACTTGGAGAAAGTCTTCCCTCAATCTTTTTCTTCATCTTTCCTTTCTTACAGGGAACACATTCAAAAACACTGCTGTCCTATTCAAATTTGTGTTTCCCAACAAATATGTAAAAAAGTTTCCACTTGCTGTACGTCCAATCTTTTTCATAGCTATCAAGCTTCTACTTTTAAATTAATTAATAATTAATATATCTTCATATATGGTGGCCTGCAGCAGACATTCTAAAATATTGTTCTTTGCTTTTATCATCACATAGAGACTATTAACGCCTATTGTCTATGGCAGTGCACTGTTTGCTCCTCCTGAATGCTTAGCTCTCACAACCCCCTAAAGTGAGAGCTGTTAAGTGAGGACAATTAAAAGTCATTACCCATACACTTGGTGGTCATATTCTTATAGACGGAACATATTTAGTTCTGGACCTTTTCTGTTTGTGTTGCAGTTTATCAGTTAATGATGCTGCATCTCAGACAATGGGAATAGACATAAATCATCAGCCCAGTGCAGGACGACTGCAGCTCAATGCACACCTTTGTCACTTTCTTTTCCTTTATCCAACTTTGCTTCACTCTTCTCTTATAGCCTGCAGGTTCTAAAAGACTTCATTCAGGTGTCTTTAGCAGTACAGCTATTTTCTTTGTCACATTATTTAACTTTTTGACCTTGCTTTCTCTTCAAGTAATAATTTCTTTTGCTATAAAACAGAATTCTAAATTAAGTATCTGACATTTTAAATGTCTGAAAGCACCTCACTGAAACACATACTGTTTGTTTGGGGTATGTGATATATGATGCATAGTAATCAGCTTTGGCACAGTAACTATTATACAATAGATATGTCATTACTGAGTAATAATAATAGTAGTAGTGACTGGATGAAAGCATTCAGAGACTTAAATAACTGACAAATGAGTTAGATGTCAGACAGAAACTGTGCAGTACCACCGTGTCCTGAGTAGCTGACACAACTTTAAGTTTAGAACAGTTATTAGTAAGTGTAATCTTGCAACACCATGGTAAATTTGACTGCAGTTTTTGAAACACAGAAAAATTAAGCAGAACTCTACAGCTTGGAACTTAACATCATGCAAAAGCTTCCTTCTCCCCCCTCTTCTCCCTCTCCCCTGTCTTGCCCTTCCCCTTTCCTTTCAGAAAAATTACTTGGATGAAACTTGCCTACATTGGATTTCAAGATAAAAAGACTAGATTTTATTTCTTTTTAGGTATGCCATGAAACATTAGCAGTTTGACTTACAAATTCAACTACCATTTGCAGTAGAATTCCCCTGTAAACTGACACTAGTTTAAGATATCAGATTTTGAGAACTTGATATTTTTCTCTTCTGTTTTTCACTGGAATCCATAAAATACGGATTCCCAGGAACTGACGATGGATTTCATATTCTTGCACAAGCAGCTTCCTAGAGAAGGTGGATGCTTACAAATGGGCCATTTGCACCCCATTATCAATTTCTTAGTTTGAAAAATTGAGCAGCTATCCGCCTGGGGAAAGTTAACTGCTTCCTCTATTGTCATGATAAGACACAACCAGAATTTGGAAATAAACCATAATTTAGACATTAGTTTAGTGATTTACAAACATTCTATCAAGGAAAGGATTAGGACTTTGATAATAGAATCTCAAGATTAGAAATATGAAGTCTTCTTTATGTGGAAAACAAATATTCCTTTTGAAAAAAAGTAGAAGACTGAGTATCTGAAATTTTCTCGTATCATATGCTCTTTTACATCTTACTACCTTTTATTAGTTTCTTTAAACACTGAAAGGAGATGCAACAAAATTTTAACAAAGAATCTCAAAAAATATAATCTCTTTTTGCAGTACTGCAGTCTTACTAGTTAACACATTTACTTGAACTAGTGCTGTGCGTTTGAAATTATTTTGGAGAACAGAAAACACGAGGCAGTGTCACTTGCTTATAAAAATGTGTTATGTTATACACTGAAGCCACTTTTAACACTGCAGGAGGCATTAATGTCTTGCAATCATTACAATGATACTGAAAGCGTGAGACGACTATTAGGCAGAGAAACTGCTGGGTCCATCATAAAATGAAATTATGATATTATTATAGCCTGTTGCCAGTGAAAGAAAGAATACACCAAAACCAGAGTCTTTTAGTTTCTGTGTAACTGGAAATGCAAAATAGATTATTTTGCAATGGCTTTCTATTTTCCCAGATGAATAAACATACTCCTTCATCCTGAAAAATCAAGTGAGTTTTATATTCTGCATTGATAACTGAATAACGAATGCTGCATTTACTTTTGTGATTCTGCTACAAACATCTAGAATAGCATTATGAATTTCAGAATTCCTTGTTATTTTTCATCACAAAACTGTTTAACTTGTATGCAGTTAAAAGCACACAGAGGGATTGGAAAAATTACTGAATTTTTAAAAATTTCATATTTGTTGCTAAAATATTTTACAGGTAACTACTTTTTTTAACACCCCTGGGTAAATTTCTTTACCGAATCAAGGGTAGCATAGTAACTATATAACATGCACAAATCTGCAAAACAATATGTCAGAGTATGTTGGACCAAAAATTTGTATGTCTAGTCAAATATCTTGATTAAATAAGTACTAGAAACTTCACAGCAGAAATAAGTTCATTAAAGTAGAAAGCCATAGAATGAATTAAGCTATTTTTCCATTTTTTCCATGATTTACTTAAACATTGAGGTTTATTAGTCCTTACTCATTTTTATTTAAAGTGTATCTAAAATAAATGTAGTCTTTTTGTCATTAATAAATACAAGAGTGTTTAATCTTCTGAATCATACTGCGATATATCATCATGATGATATATTTTATTGGGAGTGGTACACGTGAAATAGTGCATCTTGGACTATTTTAATCATACTACTATAATTTCCCAAGCCTTAGGGTTTTATACATATATCACATAAAGCAATATTTTGGATATATTTAGAAAGGAAAACCAGAAAAGATAAAAGAAACAATTATTCTATGAAGTTTCATTTATAATAAGAAAGTGCCTTAGGAACTGTTTCCACAGAGAATTATATTATAATCATATTAATATAACTGTATCGTGGTAGTTACCCTGAAACATTTCCTCATCAAGATATCCTTTTATTGAAATGAAAGTACCTTTTCCAAGTTAAGGAAAGATGCCTCCCATGTGGACAAATAGTTGTGCATTTATCCTGGAAAAACTTTTAATTTTTACTTATATCTCAGTTGTAAATGTTATTAGGACAAAATTGATGTTAACTGAAAGATTGTAACTGATTTATATATGCTTCTGTTTTTATAATTTTAAATATTTTATAGGTCTTTATGGCAGCACTTCCTACTTAATCCCAAGTGTGATCTGAAGGACTGAATGTGAAGTGTCTACAGGTGTGAAAACAAATACCTGATCATTTTTGACCTAATCTACGTCTTCTTATTCAAGGACACAAATGTCAGAAAAAGATTTTTTTTCTGAGCATACATAAACTTCAAAAGATTTTTTTCCAACATGATATATCTAAACTTGGGTATTTTGCATGGTTAAATAGATCAGTATGCAAAAAATAACATATTTTGTAACAGAAGTTATGGTTCTTGTCAGGAAAGTGGGGTACTGTCAGAACTCAAATCCTAAGTGACACATGGAACAGAGTTACAAAATTTGATGTGGCAGGAGTTTTATGTATGCTTCAATATAATGAAAACCACTTACATTATACTTACAGCTTGCTCTTCATACTGCATCTAATCTTATTTGTACAAGTATGTGAAAAAATCCACTAACAATACAGATGATCTTCTCTGTTGTTATGCTGTGGCACTAATCTCTGCAACTCAAGGTTGATATAGAAATGCATAATGGATTTAGACACAAGTATACAAAAATAATTGGTCAAATGACCGAGTGAGTAAGGAGGTCTTTCTGTTCTTTTAATATTGCAGTGGAAGAACAGTACTAATAAGGGTGAGATATATAATGGGGTCAGTGAATGTTGTTTCAAATAAGTCCAATTTTGTCTTCACTGTTCTTTCCATGTTTTCAAAAACAAAAACATTGTGACTTTCCTTTGTCGCTTATTTTCTAAACATAAAAGAGGACTGTTTACACTGTTGCTGTTCATTAGAGTAAAGTAAATTGAGTTCTCATTTAATTTGTTATCACTATTTCTGTGAGACTATTTCCACAAGAAAACAAGGGGGTGAAAATACTGCAAAAGTTTTATTGATAGTTGGCTCCTTCAAAAAAGTTAGGAAAAATGAAAATGCAGAGTCAAACCACAGATCTTTTGCATAAGGATGAGAATCTTCATTTAATATAATAATAGTTGTACTCTGATATAGCTTTTCTATTCCTTAATATTTAGGGGTCAAAAAATAATGCACTGCATCTCTAAGTCAATGGAATCTGAAATTTGTCACTCAGCAAATGGTGACAAATTTCAGAAGTTATTCTGAGTTTGAGTAGGTTTGGCTATGTTTTGAGGCATGCTAATTGTCAGCAGAAAGTCCTTAATAGGATAACAACTATAGGACAATATAATTGTGTAATTCAAAGGCATTAACTTACATTTCAAATAGCAAACTTTAAAAATATTATGCATATTTTACTCATTCAGTTCTAATTATTTGTCCTCTAACGAAGGAAATCTCAGAGGAAAAGTGGTGTGTTTTCCTTACAAAGAGAAGACAAAAGAAGCACAAATAGACGTATGCCTTCTTTCATTCAACTTGTTTTTAATTGAAAAATTACTAGGAATCAGGATAGTCAAAGAAAGGCAAGTACAACAAGCAAAAAGAGAACAAAGGCAGGACTAGCACTTTGAGTTTACTGCACAGAATAGAATAGGAAGTTTATAGATATGCATATGTTGAAGGCAGCAAATAATTGTCAGAAACATTTTACAGTGTGAGACAAAAAAAGATGGTGGAGGCTACTCCACAGAAGTAGTTAAATGTCCCAATTATCACAATTATACAAATTAGCAGAGTCTAGTAATAAAATAATAAACACAAATGGAAGCTGTTTTTGACTTAGTCCACCAGTTGTGCACAACATACATGGCTTACCTCAAAAAGTTACAAATTAAGAACTGTTCTAGAGCTGCTCCAAATACCTGAAAAACTAGAACCTTATAATATCCTGAGCTGGACAGGGCACACAGGCCCTGACTCTTGGCCCTGCACAGGACACTCCAAGAATCTCACCATGTACCTGAGACCATTGTCCAAAATTTGAACTGTGTCAGGCTCGGTGCTGTGACCACTTTCCTGGGTTCCAGTGTGCAACTACCCTTCGGATGAAGAAACTTTTCCTGATATCCAGTCTAAACTTCCCCTGACACAGCCTTGTGCCATTTGTGGCCTTGGGTCCTATTGCTGGTCACCACAGAGAAGAGGTTGGTGCTGGCCCCTCGGGAGTCGTTAAAACTTCATACATTTGGTAATTATCCAGCCCTTTAATTTTTGAGGTCTTTCTGCAGGGTCTTGTTACCTTTGAGAGACTCAACAGCTCCTCCCAATTTAGTATCATCAGCAAACGTTATACTTTCAACTCCTGTGTCTAAATCATTTATGAAGACCTTGAAGACCACATAATCAAATTCAATATGCATTAATGAAAAAAAAAATAGAAGACGCATGGAATAATATTGAGCTGTGAAAAAGAGAGCTCCTTGAAAGAATTGTTAAAATAACTTAGAATGCACAGCAAAAAACCAGTTTATTACTTGCAAGTGATAAAATTGTAACATTACAGTTTACAGGCAATAAGGACTATATATATTTTTAAAAGTCCCACCTCAAAAGAGTAATGATTTAGCAATGTAGTAAAACCTATTAAAAAATCTTCAAAAAGTGGTAGTATTTTCAGAGGAAAAAGTGCATATAATTTGGCAAGTCAAATGTTAAACTATGTTTAGACATAATGAAAGTTTAAAAAGTTGGCAAGCAACTTGGTAACCATGAAAACTAGTGATGAAATCCTTTTAAACACAGTAGAGTCAAGACTCTTGCCAAAGAATATGGAAATTATATATGCCCAATGAAATTTTTTACCTAAAAGTTAAGAGAATTCTTTATTTCACCAATTAGTTTGAAGGAAATTTAGGAATTCAATGCTGCAGCATTTTATTATAAGACACGAGTTGGAAAGGATTTTATGCAGTGTCAGTAGAAGAGGATTTAGAACAAGAGCTTAGAAGGAAGAGGAACAAACTGCTGTCTTATGATATTTACCTAAAATTTATAAAACAATCACATTTAATTCCATTAAAATTTATAAAATCAGGGTATGTTCTAACAGAGCTATCAGCATAAAAAAAAGAGCAAGCACATTGTCTTAAAAAAACCTCAGAAACCTGCAAAATTTTGGAAAAGGAATACTTCATCAAGTTTGCATGCTGTACCTGAGAAATTTATGATTTATTTTATGATAAAAAATTATGATGAAGAATACCATTAGCAGACATTGGGATAAAAATAATGGGGAAGACTCAGCATAGCTGTTTCATGGATCATTGTAGATAGACATATGCAGACAAAACCTTGACAGTTGAGGTAAGTACATGTAGCAGTGCAGGTGTAAGTGTGACCATCTTAAAGATACTAAGGTAAGTAGGGAAAAAGTTATCCCAAATATTGCTCTGCTCTTGAAGTCAGTACCTCCAAGGGATGACCTGTTCAAGAGGCCAGATATGACAGTGAGAGGGATGCATTAGTGGCTGGCTGCTCATGGTTTTTCCCTTATGGAATCCTCTTTGTGTCCCGTAATCTGGTGATTTTGTTGGTTATAATGAGGCTGGTAGAAGATTGTGACAAAACAGCCAGTGCTGTGCAACAAGATTGTCAAAGAAATGCACGGCATTTCATAGCAATTTAAAGAAGAGATATGGTTAAATATTTCACACTAAATTGGTGAGCTAACCTGGTAATAAAATGAATTTTAAGTGGATGTTGTATAATTGAAATTTAGGCTAAGCCATCAGGGATAAAACAAATGCAACCTCATCAGTAACTACAAGCTGGGTTTATAGCTCATATAAAAACTTAGCATAGAAGTTTCTGTTTAAACACTGTCAGTATTGAATAAATAAAACCGAGTTTCTGCTGACAAATTCTGAAATGCGTGGAAGCTTTTTTGCTTTATATCACTAATAAGCAATGGCATATTCTTTGACGTGTCCTGACAGGAGTCATACCTATCATATTATTCATCCTACACTTCAAAGATTCATATTATGAGAAGCTGGGCTACAGTTTTGCAGGACATTTAATGGACAAGCAGAGCATATTTTGACAAAGACAGAAGAGGAGGTTCATACTTTTTGCTTATAAAAGGACACATAACCTATCAAAATGTTTTAGAATTTGCCAAGTTAAAGGTTAGCAAAAGGAAATGCGCAAAACAGAGTGGCACGAAGACTTCACAATGGGGATGATGAAGTCTCCAGCTGACCCAGCCATTAGGGTCAGTGGCTTCACTGAACTCAGCGATTTTAATGCAGAAAGAAAATCTGACCCAATTGTTTGGGAACTAAAAAGCTTTAATAACAGAAGATAACAAACAGCAAGCTGAACAGCTTGTACTGAATGAACTGGGAAAGTTGGTAAAGGGAGGCTTGTTCATGCACAATGACAAAAAGTAAATCTTAGGGCATGGCAGGGGTATTTATAAACTTGGAGGAGGGGAGGAATTAGGGTGGAGTTTAGGGAGGGTATCCAATAGGGAAGACGATTAGGAATATTAAAATTATTGCAGCAAAAAGGAACCAATGGCAACAAGGGAGGCAGAGAACTTTCTGGCAATGATCAACATACTGGAACTGGAGGATTCTGGGGGTGATATTTTACTCACACCTAGTGCAAAGGGTTTTCCCACAGCATTAAGCCGTGATCATCCCCATTTTTATTTGAGTTATCTCCAACAGGAGGAAAAGATCTGGAACTTCTGGGGAAATGGGTGGAGCAGGTGGAAAAGCCAGTGAAAGGGCCAGAGGCTGAAGTCTGCAGTTTCTGCTGTCTTTAAAAAGTGAGGGCAAAAATTACTTGTCCCAAAGAAAAGGGCCAACTCCTCCCTCAGTAGTGGTCACTTCTCTGATGCTTTGAGAAAATCGCAACAGACTCATGCAAGTAAGAAACTGCAGTTGTCCGTTTGAATATCTCTTTACTTTAGCATGAGAAAGATGCTTATCTAAATGTGGCCATGTCAAGTATTTTTCCAAATATGGCAACATTAGGAAAACTCTGGTTTAACCCATTTAAATTAGATATCAACTTCATTACTGCCAATATCTGAAACAAACAAAAATTGGTTACAGCTTTAGCAGTCTTTACATCAAAAAATGGAATTTGTGACATAAATCACCTCATTAGGAACATATTATATAAAGTGTTCAGCAAAACATACATGACAAAACACAAAGAAATGACAAAACACAAGGAAGTTTCTTTGAAACAAAATGTATTTTGTTCACCAAAATATTATAATCTGAAAGTAGTTGTGCAGAAAAATAGTGGTAAATTGCAGTAGCCTTTCTCATCGGTATTATTTGACCAAATGCTTAAAACCGTCTGTGTGTGAATTGGTCGAGAGATATTGGTATATACACAATTCTGGATTATAGAGTTATTTACAAGCTACTTATTAGTGGACTATATCCAGGCATTGTTGTACATTGTGTACACAGTTGAACAACACCTGGGAATGCTTTGGGCTCTGGAACTTGCATAATTATTCTATTGGATGGGCTAAAATAAAAAATTGAAGCTGTTGAAATCAAAGCCTAACCGTAGAGGTAGATATAATATATACTTGAAAGAGTGTGAATTAAAAAGTCAATCCGAAACATAAATTTGTGTGCTTCAGGCTTGTACATTAGAGAAGTAAAGAACCTAGAGGTATTGCATAAAAATTCACATTGTAAGGAAAATTCTAAGACCTGCATGAATATGGAAAATTTCTGATCATCCTGTGAAGATGCAATTCCAGTATAAATTTATCTTGCTAGTATGGAAAGATGGAAATTTAAAGATGAGTGGGCTAGATCACAGCACAATTTTAAGATTGCGGCATTACTTATATTTTTGAACTCTATCTCAGCAGATAAACATTTTTAATTTAAAGGCTAGAAGGAGATATTAATTCTAAGTCATACAAATTCTGTCTCAAGGAGACACTCCTTATTTTAAGCTTTTAATTCTTTATTTGTGGTAAGAAAATGCTGAAATACTTTTATAAGCAAAAATTTTCTATTCAGCTATGCATAATTTTTTTTATACATCTATTTATCTTCCAAATTTATGGTTGATTTTAAAAACTTTGATAAATATTTATTCTGGTAAAGCACATAATTTCCATATCTCAATGTTGTTAATAATGTGAATGAGATTGATCAGAATAGAATGTGTCAAACAAGAATATGAATATTGAAAGATAGACAATGAAGAAGAAAAAACCAGTAAATTCTATTCTACCACAACAGATTTGTTGGGCTTTTGGTTGTTCCTTCATTAACATTATTCCTCATTTACAATAGTGTGAAATAAGTATCAGACTTTGTTGTGTCTTTATTTGAACAGCACCTACTTTCTTCACGAAAATCTCTGTTGTGATCTGAAAAACTAAACCCAGTGAAATTTACTGGTGTGTGGCATGCCATATGAGACTGATGTAATTATTTTGTATGGTTCTTTGTGAAGAGTTTTAAAAACCTTAAAAAAGACTAATTTTTCTGAAGTTTGCATCACTTTAAAAGTTGGATATTCTATAAACTGCAGTTTTAGGTTTTACTAAGAAACTAGATGAGAAATACAGATTTTAAAAGAGCTTCAAGTAAAATGCAAAAGGCAATTTTAAAATGTAATGAAAAAGTAGTTATTACCTTTATGAATTCCAAGTAACTTCAGAAAAAGGTATTTTTTTAAAAGGAGAAAAGGCTTTAGCAATATCTTTAGTTAAATATAAAAGCCTTTAGCATGACCAAAGACTGAAATGGAATTATTGCTATACTTAAGGATAAGTTTCTAATTAACTGTCATCTAGAATTCTTTCTTTTGGTGTTTCTCATGACAGAGGTTGTATATAAATGTGCACTGCTGATTAAAACTGCAGTTAAGGAACAGCTTCAATCTGTATTTTAAGGGACTGCATGGCAGTATTCTAGTCAGAAGTCTGTAAATTTATTTACCTGATGTAACAATTACTGAGCAGCAGCAGAATGAATTTAGAATATAATTATTATGTTTATCTAACCTATCAAGGATGCAGTGGAATACTGTTCACATGTAAGGTCAGTAGGTAAAGGACATGTCCATCTGACTTCACTAGAGAAATTCACAGGAGAGTGAATTTCTTGGTTCATATGATATAATAATTAACTACTATATTTTATAGATAGAGGAAGGAAAACATTCCACATTATTCAGTGAGTCCATTTAATAGGATTTCTTTAAAATTCTTGATTTTTAAAGGTAATTTGTTGATTATCCCTTTATCTTAAAAAAAAAAAAATTAAATATATACTCTGCATTTATTTACAGTGTTCCAAGCTTATTATCTTGTACAATGCTTCAAAATTTCAGTTGGTTCAATTAACCTCTTTAATCAAACAGCCTTCACTTATCTACTCACCTGGTCCATATCACAGAAGAGCACAGTGGAATTAAGAACACCTTCTTGCCTGACCATGCCAAATGCTGTATATGTTTCATAAACTGTATGGGCTGAATACATGGGTTTATAAAAGGAGGAACATCAAAGAAATAACTGCTTTCCCTGCAAAATGCTTGAGATAAAAATTGTATCAACTGGCTATTGAGAATTCAGTTATTTAAATAAGGAAGAATTTTCAGTTCCTTTTTAATTTACCAATGGATAGCCATGATTGTAACAGAATAATGTTCCTGCAGGGTGGGGGAGTTAGCTTTGGCCCAAATATCAGGATAATATTTCAAGGTTTTTAGGATGGCTTTTAATATAGGAAGCTCCAGCTGAGTTCAGTGGTTCATTTCCTCCCCTGGCCAAGGTGCCTGATACTCTGGACAGGTAAGGTAGCTTTGCATTTCCTTCAGGCCATAGTTTGCTGGCCTAGTTTGTCCAATCTGATAACTTGGTGATGTGTTTAGTATTTTAGGAGTTCATTTTATATGAATATGTGTAAATTCAAAGTGAATTCCTGACAAACTAAAATCACTAACATAGTCCCCAGGATTGCTGTGAAGCGAGAAGTCATTCATTCATAGTCCTTAGTAAAGGAAATGTTCAAATTTTCCAAGCCAATAAATATTATTAGATCAAGTTTCAAAACATGTGAAACAGGTATGAATGTAAATTAAATTTCCAATAACCACTAACCATTCCAATTCCTATTGCAGAGAAATGTAAAAGTGGATTGCAAAAGAGCTGAAGGAAGAATCAGTCCTTGTTCAAATAATGCAGTGTAAATACAGGTCTTTCTAAAAACTTGAACAGAGAAGTCTGGATGTTGTGAAAGGAAATGAAATGAAACAAAAGTCTACACAAACTGCTTCTGTTGCAAAATCCTGAAAGATCTCTTGGATACTTTCTCCTTCGTGATCTCGTTCTCCTCAATTGGTTCTGTAATACATAAAGTGATTAAATCCATAAGACTAAATAACCTCATTGTCTACTTTAATTTTTCATCCCAAGTTTAATGTATGAACCAACAGCATATAGAAATATGTGCAAAGTCTGCCTATCCAGTTTAGTGAGTCTAAATGTAGCTGTAATTTGGATACATAGTATATAATCAGGGGAAGCATATTTCTGTAGATTATAGATCTAAATATCATATCGTTTCATATTTGTAATGGAGGAGGTATCTAGCCTAAAACTTTTCTGCTTGAAAATGTTATTTTAGTTTTTTGACAATAGTCCAGAGTTCTGCTTTTAACTAGCAAAGAAGCCCTTAGAGACAATCACTATCAACCCCAGTAATTTCTTATTTGTTAAAAAAAAATAAATCTCCCCTTAAACCTTCAAATCCAGCCATGAGTCAACATCACAAATCCTATATAATGGAACATCCTAAAACCTCTACTGAACTGTGGTCAGGGATGAATAGAGACCACTAATTTAGATAGATTTCAGTTGACCATGAAACCACAAGTTTAGATTATTAGCTCACCATTTATTAATCTTCTGCCAGAGATTTTTATGCTGGAATGTATTCTTTAGCTTTTTAAAAAAATACCTTCTTGCTCTGATTTTTGGGGATAGAAGGAGAAAATAGAAGTAATTCAAAATAGAACTATTATGTCATGTTTGTACAAATTAGCATGTGTGCTAGGAACAAGGATTTAGTAGATGCAAGTTAAACCAGGCATCTACTAATCATAATCTAAGCACCAATACAGTTAATAGTCTCACTGCAGACTTTTTTTATTTGAGTACCCAAATTTACTTAAACAGTAACCCTAATTATTGAGATAGAATGGGATACTTCATTGTCAAACTGCACTTGGATTTAAGATACTTACTCCCAGTAGCAGAAAGGGAAGGATACTTTCCCGTAGCAGTTGGTTTAATAATGGCAATATTTTTCACAACATAATCTTATTGTTCTTATTGGTTTTGATTTTTTCTGTTACAGTAACTGCTACTATAAAGCTCTTCCCATACTCTGCTCTCCTGAAGTGCTGCATGTATCCCAGGTACTTGTGAAGGAGCTGTAGAATTTGTGTACAATTTCTGGTCCGCTGCAGCAGCCATGAGATTTAGATGGCAGACTGAATTTCTGCTTGAATATGGTTTTTAGATCTTTCCCTGATCAACTCAGGAGCAATACAGAAAATTGCCAGTTCAGAATGAAAGTCATGGGAGGGAAGGCATTCAAAGTCAATAAGCATGTTACATTGCTTTTTTAGGAAGTCCAGGTGGGGAAAAAAAAAAAACCTATAGCACTCTCCTCTCTATCTTTGTTGTGGTTGTTGTTTTTGCTTTGCTTTCCTTCCAGAATTAAGAGGAGATAATAATGTGATGTACGTGGCACAAAGACCATCAAATGCTGGACAGATTATCACCTCAGTATTGTAAGAATCACATGAATTTTTAGTTGGCTTTAATCTGTCCATGGGTGCCTGTGTAAACTTATAATTCATGATCTCTTTACATTCTAAACAGAAGACCTAAATATTTTTACATTGGTAGGAGTTACCCACACACTCTGGGTAAGTTCTCAGTGTTTATTACAGAGTTTCTTGACTTTGAGAGGGTAAATCTTGCATTTTTGGTTTAAAGAAAACTTTTCAATTGTCTTATATTTCCAGATCCTGACATTCTTACATTCTTTTGTTCTTTATTTGAAAATGTAATGCCTGACATTTTATAGTACTGGGCATAGATCTCTGTCATGGAAGTGCTAGAAGAAAGGTTTTTTTAGGTCTCTGCCTGTCTGCTCCTTTTTGGAAAGACGGGATTCAGTTAGGGTCAGTTTCCAGGCTGAACAGCTCATCAGTCAATAATCAGTCCCATTATTACAGCAGACAACTTGATATTGGAATTTGATTAATAACAATATGCCCCTCAGTTACATTATTCCATTAAGTGGTACTAATTACACTGCAACTGCTGTTCAAAACTGAGCAAACTATATCTACAATGTCATTTAATGAAACCAGATTTGACTAAAATATAACTTCAATGCTGCCTATATAAATAGAAGGGCCTTGAGTCAATGCCAGTGTGTAAGTAACTTTTGTGTCCTTTTCATTGTCTTTGAGAAGCCTGTCTTACCATATTCTAGGAAAATCAGGGAAATAGCAAAAGAGGATTCTTAGGATGGGGGAGGAAAAGAAATAACTGTTAGAAGTTCTGTTTTGTCAAAACCTCTGAAGTTCAGAAGCTAATTTGGAGTGTTAAGAATTTGCACTGAATCAAATTTTTAAAATAGATCAGAATACTTAGTACTTAATTACAGGACTATGTAGCCTTATAAGAAATATCTGCTTTTAATGATTTTCACAGGGCCTTATATTATAGAAAATAATCAATCTGAAACAATTCTATGTAACCATTCTGCCACAGCATATAATATTTTTTGTTCGGCTTTTAGAGTCAGAGAGAGAATATTTATTTGATGAAAAACAGCAAAACAGTTGAAAATGTTTTTCAATTAATTTATCCTAGTCCTGAGTAATGATGTGTTCATGAATCTTCTCTTATTCATTATACTTAAAAATTTTCAAGGCTTGATTCTTTGGTTAGTGATTGCAGTTTTTAAAAAAAGGTTAGACTTTGTTTCATTTATGTTCCCACATTGAGTTACTGGGCTTATTGAAAATATTTGGGTATTTTGGGCATTACTTGTCTGTTCATGCTTCACCTTTTGTTGTGATCCATCACACCTGTTATAGTCTGATGTAACTTGGAAGAGATACAATACGACACTGATGTAACTGACATAGCCTATCCTGCTGTTTCTTACTATGAATAATTTACTGAAAAATCTGGCTTTTAAGAAACAAAATAGCCATTTTGGCACTGTTTATTTCACTGACATTCATTGGGTAAAATTACTCAGTCTTTATGGATAGTTACCTCTCTAGAGGAATGCAAATAGAATTAAGACTGTTCCATTGCTATGGGTAGCAAAATGTGCGAGTGAACATCCATGTTAAACAGATATGGTACTAAATATATTTTTTGATTTAATATGAATAATGAATATTCCTCTTTCTTCT
The DNA here is from genome assembly GCA_037013685.1 of Acridotheres tristis. NCBI lineage: Eukaryota > Metazoa > Chordata > Aves > Passeriformes > Sturnidae > Acridotheres > Acridotheres tristis. Next base: position 14,940,323 of record CM072919.1, read on the forward strand.
CAAAGATGCTATCATGTAGCATATTTTCTTCATTTTTATTTAAAAGTCTAAGAATTGGTTTTGATTGTAATCCTTGTGCATTTCTTTGGAATATTAGTGTCAATCCTAATACATTAGAGAACCTTACTTTCATTTAAAATTCCTAAATAATTTAAAAATTAAGACACATAGCATATTATGCACTGTATATTAATATTTTATGTAAAACACTGCTAAGATGAATCAGTGAATCTAGGATGACTAATTCTTTGCTAATTATGCTCTGTTCTTCCTGACTGAACAGAATAGAATTACTTTGAGTGTATATGCATGCCAAATTAGAGACATCAGATCAAATTCTCCTTCTGTTAAATATAATACTTTTATACCATGTTGAATTCTACAATCAGTTTTAGGGCATTTTAGTTTTGATGTTTCTGTCCAACTCGTCTGTAATAGATACACCTTTCTTTGGAATTGAGAAAAAAATATCTTTACTTCTTAAAAAAATGGCAGTTAAGGACCATATCCTGCAAACATTAAGCAACTCAAAGAGCAGATTTAATGCTATCACATTCATTCAGGAATGAACTTTTCTACTGTCTGGATGGGAGACAAATTTCAGCCCAACTTTTGCACAAATAGGGCTTGACCTTGCAAGATGGTGCATCACTCAGACCTGACTTTTTCATAGAGTGATGATTTGGCTCAGCTTTTTACACTTGATATTAAACTAGATGTCCAGTCTTTTAGTATTGTCTCTGCCCTTGTGTAACCACAGCAGCAAAACAACATGAATCATTTGCAACCTCTGATAATCTAACTTGCCCAAAACCTGTAATGGCTGTACAATTCCTACATTACTGCTACTTCAATTGTTCAATTGCTCTCTATTCTGCCAAAGAATTTTTATAGCCTGCCTACTTAATTACTTCCCCCCCCACATCTTTTTCTTTCATTACAGTGGTACTGAATTTGTTGTGTTTTGCTTTCCAGGGGGTACTGTTTCTTTGATTTTTTAAACATCACTGTTTAAAGATCCCTCTAATCTTGTGAATTTTGAATTTCTATAAAGAGCTCAGGGATATCACTTCTGTTGCCTTTACATATATGCTTTCTCAAAATATGTTGCAATTTTAAAGTTTTTGAAGTATATGTCAAAATGTTGTTTTTGAATCTGTGTAGGTACAAACTTGAGAAAATATTTACTAGTAGGGTGCCATTAAGATGAGCTTTTGGCAGTGTTTTGCTCTGTCTTAGCAAAATTGCAGACCTCACATGTGAACAAAGTGGTGTTGTAACCATTTTGGAAGATGAGGAAATGATTACCTAGGAATGACACTGGTATTTTGCTGGTATTTCTAGCTGTTGGAGGGAAATGTCATATTTTCATCATATAACAATTCCTCAAGAAGTGTCTGAAATCCTTCTTTTGTCATATTATATTTTGCTTTTATGTTCAGACGGGGTAGGAAGAAAGAGTGTCTTCACCGTTGTTTTATGATATCCCCAATATTCTGCAACAACTAGACATTCATGATTTAAAAGTTTCCAGCATCTTTTTCTCCCCACAATGTAGATTTTGTTCATATTGTCTTTAGTATGGCAGTTGCAGAATCATTTTAAAGCAGTTTATTTGTTATAAATGCATAATCGGTGCATTTCTCCTACCTTCTGTGTGCCTTTATTTGGCTGGTAAAATAAGTGCTACAGGACAGCTCTTAATTCTCTGCCCTATTGTTCTGAAGAATGAATGAGTGAGAGTCTTGATTACCTTACAGAAAATCTGGTTAACTCTTATATTAATTAAAACATGTGGGTCTGAGGCTATTCTGAACTATTTATATGTGATTTAACTCATATCAGCAGCTAATTTGTATTTAATGCAAACTAATGGGTTTTATGTAAATGGAGCATGTGGCAGTCTATTTAAAAAACAAATTATCTGTAGTTCCATTTCAGTTATTTTAATTAAATTTAGAGCATGTGTGCAGCAGGGAGGGATAAAGGATGTGTTATATATGAAGGGTTGATGATTAAAACCAATTTAAATATATAGAATAAGAAACAAGTGATTCTCTTAGCAGAAACACCTATTCATTTTCTGACATTTGCATTTGCTAAAAGAGTAGATACAAGATCAGGCAAGGGCTTATGCCTAGTGGTTTTTGAACTGAAGAGAACAGAAATTTTTTTGAGTTATTAATAACAATATTATGAAGATTAGCTTCATATGTATAAAATGCTTTGAGTATTACTGGTAAATTACATTCTGAACAAATGTCAATATTAGATGAAAAATTGGTAATTATTTACTGATTTTGTTCCTAAGCTACTATGTGAATCCCAGGTACTTCCTTAGAGTCAGTGGAGCCAGCCATGCAATATGATAGCTGCATTGTTGTTTTAACACCAGAAAATAGTTGATTTCAAGATTGTTAGCATAAACACAAATATTATTTACTAATTTTGAAATCTGAAGTATCATATCACTATCTCATGCCTTATTTGCTTGAATTTCCTGAACCTGGCTGAATAAACAGCTGCCTTGTTTTTCTACTGTTCTGAGTAAATTTTACTTACAGTATCAGCTCAAATTCTTTGTGATTTTGTGTCACCCAACACTGACTGGTCTGACAGATTTTTAGAAGAAATTCTGTAACAGATGAAAATATTTTCCAAACACTTCTCATCTTTATTATTGCCAGGCTTTGGCAGGACATTATTGCTATAACTCTCCACAGTGAACAGTTATTATTGTTCATATTAACTGTTGTCTGTGGAGAAAAGTTGTAAAGGTTAGAATATATTTTCAGAAGCTCAAACTGGGTCTTCATCAGCAATTCTGGTATATCGCAACATCTTGTATACAACATGTCAGTCAGCTGCTAAACTGAATTAATGTGTTAGTGTCATCAGTGATGGAAAGGTCAACTAAAAACAACTGTTTGCTAATATTAATCCTACTTTCGCTGTTTATCTGACTGTTTCTCTAATTTCAAAAGCTGCAATGGCAGCTTTTGCTTTTTCCCTTCGTCCCATTGCAAGTACCGTGACTTTTGTTAATTCCTCAGCGTTACAGGGTTTATTCATTTTAAATGAAAACTCACGCCTGGAAGTACAAATATTCCGGTTTTGCTACAAACTAGAAAATCAAGTAAAACGTCCTGAGATATGTTTTATTCCTCAAAGAATTTGCTCTTGAAATAGGTTATTCTAATATAAGGGTACTTAATCCAGAGGAAGAAAATTGATCACCACATTTTTTGTCTATGTTTACATCTGAAGTTATATACGTAGATTTGTACACAGACCTGATCAACATACAGTGAATATGACCAATCATGTTCAACAGATAGCAAGACTCTTTTCTTAGTTTTGTTCCCTTAATGGAACTTAACATAAACATATGATTTGAAAATAATGAAGGTTTACACTAGTTTTTAAAATTCAACAATTGCCTCATGATGTACTGAATAAAGACCAAAATATTTTCAACACTGACTACAGATATTATGAAACAAAAATAACTTGCATATTAAAAGAGTCATTTACAAAAGGCAATGTTCATTTTCTTTCTCTCATATGTCAGCAGAAGCTTTGCTTTGCCCATAAAGGGTAAGCTCATTTAAACATGATGCCAGAGTATTTGCCAGCTGACTTGGCTGAGAAACAGGACAAAACTATTTGGTTGCTATCAATATACAGGACAAAATGTTGGAAAAAAAGTAAAGAAATAAGCAAAAAGTATTAAAGAAAACAATATATTGAGCAATGAAAGTTCCTTAAAGCACTGACCTTTGTGATCTCCTTTTCTATCCTTTCTGCACTTTCCACTATAACATACAGTTTGCCAGACTGTTCTTCCTGCAGGACTCTCAGGTTTTATTTTTATATAAAAAAAGTCAAAAAGCAATGTATGTGACTAAATCTCCAAATGCAGGAAATAATATTAGAAACTGAGAAGAATTCTCTTATCTAATAATATATCTGTGATACACGGGGCTTCTGCTGGTCAGAGATATTTGCCTTGATTGATCCTTTTCTTATCTCACTGACCATTTCCCACTAACTCTTGCTGGTCTTGTGAGAATTTTTATTTTTTTGATGGGTTGGAAGACTGGGTTGGCTATATTGCAAAAACCTTGATCTGTTGGTCACAAATTGATGCCATATTCAAATGTTTATTTTGGATGATGAGATTTGCTGAAATCATGCATTATTCCATGGATTTGCCAGTCATACTGAGTTGGACTCTGCAGTTATATTTTGGGATTATTTTGTGCTGTCTCTGCTGTCTTGGTTCCAGACTGATATTTAGTCATGGATGAGAAATAATTTACTTTTTTTGGATTATGTGTGCTATGATATTATCAGTATATGAGCATGTAGGACAAATCCTTACCTACTGTTATGCCAATGAGATCACTGGTTTGCCCCTGTATACCAGTATAGAAATACCCTTGTATACCTGCAATGCCCATCAACCCTTAGGTATTTTTAATCTATATTCAAATATTGTACTCAGAAAGACATCAAAGAATTAGTTTTTTACTTGTGTATGTTGGCCCTAGTGAAACCATATGGCCAACCCATCTGTATTTTTTATTTTTATGTTTAAAGCATCTAATATGTTCTGCAAATATATCAAACATATGTTTATAGTTTTTCTATTTTCTTTTTATTATTTTGTGTGTTTCAAGATGTTCACATATGCTTTTATACCTCTAGTAGTCCACATAATAAGAGGTGGCAGTCTAACACAAATATTTGGAGGCTTCATACTTAATATATTTCAAATGTCCTCATTTGTGATATAAGGGAAAACTACTTTTATCCAGAGAGATATTTAAGAAACTCTGGAGCTTTCCTTTCCTTATCTTACATTAGACAATATGAAAGAATTTCTGTTATAGGTGACTGCCATTCTGTCACACTGGAATCATGTCAGTCAGAGACCTTAAAATTACCTGAATTGTAACTCAGATGATGATGTACATTTAACAAGAATATTTTTGGTAACAAATGTCAGAATCATGAATCACAGAGGTGTTCATTTAGAAAAATCCTTAAGATAATTGAGTAGAAACATTAACCCAGCACTGCCAAGTCCACCACTAAACTGTGTCCGTAAACATCACATCTATATGACTTTAAATTCTTCATGGGATGGTGACTCAATCACTTCTCTGGGCAGCCTGTTCCAGCACTTAATGACTATTTTGGTGAAGAAATTTTTCCCAATATCTAATCTAAACCTCCTGGGCAGCAGCTTGACACTATGTCCTCTTGCCCTGTCATTTGCTGCCTGGGAGAAGAATCAATCCCCACCTGGCTACAACTTCCAGTTAAGTGGTTTTGGACAGTGATGAAGTCCATCCTGAGTGGCCTCCAGGATAAACTGTCCCAGCTCTCTCAGTTGCTCCTTACCAGACTTATGTCCCAGACCCCTTCCCAGCTCTGTTGCCCTTCTCTGCACACACTCCTGCCCCTCAATGCCCTTCCTGTAGTGAGACGTCCAGAACTGGACTGGTTTGAGGTGCACCCTCATCAGTTCTGACAATGGGGGAAAGTCATTGCCCTGGTGCTGTTGGCCACACTGTTCCTCATACAGGCCACAGTTCCACATGTTGGTCACTGCTCCTTGGCCAACATGCCATAGCTGGCTCATGTTCAGCTGCTGTTGAGCAGTGGCAGCTTTCCAGTCCCAAGCATGTAGTGCTCTGTGGGGTTGTTGTAATTCAAAGTCAGGACCTGACATTTGGTCTTGTTGAATCTCATTCCACTGGCCCTGGAACATTGATTTATCCTGTCAATATCCCTCTGCAGAGCCTTCATACCCTCAGACAGATCAATACTTCCACCCAACTTGGCATCATCTGCAAACTGTTTGAGGGTGCACTTGATCCCCTCAGCCAGATGGGACAAAAAGGACTAAACCCAGCACTGACCCTGGGGAGCCCCACTGGTGACTGGCTGCCAGCTGGATTCATTCACCACCTCTCTCAGATTTTTACCTGCCCAAGAGTGCACATGTCTGAGCCGTGAGCAAACATATAAAGAATCATCTAAAGAGGGATGTAAAGAAATGCTACTTCTCATTTTGAGTGACCAAAAACAAATAATAAAAAAAAAAAGGGAAAATTTATGTAAATATGGAAAACAAATAGATTAATTCTGATATTTTTATTAGAGAAAAGACTAAATTAATTTTCTGCAAGATAATATTTTGCTAGATTGTGGTGACATTTTCTTTCTTCTAGTCCTCAGGAATCTTTCCTGACTGCCATGCCCTCTCAAAGATGATTGAGAGTGGAATAGCAATAATGTCTATCAGTTCCCTCAGCATTTGTGGGTGCATCTCTTCAGAGCCCACAGACTTGTGGATGTTAATCTTGACTAAATGGTTTCTAACCTAATATTCCTCAATCAAAGGGAAGTATTCCTTTCTTCTGATCTTCTTCCTGAGGCCAGCCTTTGTAGTGAAGACTGAAGTAAGGAAGGCATTCAGTATCTTAGTCTTCTCTGCAGATTCTGTTGCAAGGGTGCCTGTTCCAGCCCACATTTTCCCCAATATATTCCTTTTGTTATTGATACATTTGAAGAGGCCTTTCTTTTTATTCTTAATATCCCTAGCCAGATTGAATTCCAAATGAGCTAGTCACAAATGTGATTGCTTTTCACTGAAATGGTGAAATCATTCACTCTTGAGTCTCTTCTATTTTCAAGAGGGCCACTCAAACAATAGGGTAAGAGAATGGTTAGCCATGGCAGCGCTGACCAGGGTCTGGTAGGTTTAGATACAAACACATTCTTTATTTTCATGGTTATCTCTGTTCGGTCTAGAGACAACATCCATTGGGGAAAAGATAAGGATGCTGGAAATATGGTCACTTGCAGGAATACTTCACAAATCTTGTTAGAAATTTCAGCATTTTTTATGAGCAAAAAAAGTATTAAGCTGTAGATCCAGCCTGAAGCTTTCTCTTTGGTATCCTGAGAATGAGGTTATGGTGAGGGTGAGTAGAGGGGCACATCACCAGGGTGTCAAGAAAAGATGAATGTTTTATTTTGTGATATTGGAATACTTGAGCACTTAGAAGTCAGTGTAAAGGACCAGGTACAGAAGAAGTGGATCCACAAAGTGGATCCTTCAGTTATTTCCAACTGGAGGCATTGTCAAGATAATTCCAAGGCTTGCATTCCCATTGTGTCACTACAGACTTAGACTTTCAGCCCAAAATGTAAGCAGAGATCAGCAGGGAGGTGAAAAAGTTTGCGTCTGCAGATTATATTTGCTTGTTTTATTTGAATAAACAAAACTGGACTGAATTTTTGAAAAAATTACCAATTGAGATTTACTGAAAAGCAGTACAAGCATATCTTGTTCCTTTTCTCTTGTGAGTGGAACTGTCACAGTGATTGAATTCCTTTTTCTACACCATTTTCTTTCACATACTTTTGATTTTATTATATAATTAATGATTTCCACTAAATCAATATGCAATCCAAATTACTAATAATTTAACACACTTCTATTGTGCTTAAGAGTAAGGATATTTATTTTCACTTAGCTCTGAAATGAGAGGGGAAAAAATAGAGAAATTTGTTTTTATAAATTTTGTCTACACCATTTATAATGAAAATATTTCTTCCACTATGAAAGTAGTTTATATGGCGAACTGGGTTGAAAGTACAGTATAGTAATAACAACACTTTGTTAAAAAAAAAAAAATCTCTCTTTGTCTAATGTGTGTACATACTCCATTTCTTTTATGACTGTTGTGTACTAATACAAGATGTGTGGCTTTTTTTTTTGTTTTAGTTAAGATATATGAGCTCACAGAGGAGCTCACTTTGTACCAAAAATTATGAGCCATACTCTAATCAGTCTTCAGTGTGATTCAATGTGGAATTTTGTTAATATCTGCTATACAAATGTGTCAGTCATAAAGAAAGGAAAAAAGAGTAATGATTTCTGTTGCTGCATTCTTTTAGTTTGCTTGCTTATTCCCTAGTGAAAACATCCAAAGTCTCTGTGTTCTCTTACTCACATTCCAAAGAAATTTATGCTTCCATACTTTCCATATTTTTTGAAGATATACATTAAAGCTCTGTTAAAGTGGGTAAAGCTCCCTCTGCTCTGCTGCAGTGTATTTCTCAAGGACTTTTGGCACTAAAAATAGCTTTCATTTGCAGAAAGAGGGACAGGATGTGATTGTTTTCCTTGATGTATAATGAGCATTTATACAGAAAGTAAAACCATTGTCTTGTCTCACAAATTGAGTAGTATATCTGTGAATACCTTTGCATTACCACTGAAGCTTTACCTCTTGGTATCAAACAAGATACAAGACACTGGATCTAACTTTTCTTTCTCAGATAAAGGCATTGACAATTCCAGTCTAGTATAAAATAAATATCTCTTATCTTTATTTCAATCTGATTACCTTTCTTCATTTAATCATTAGTTTCTATTGACAAAGAACCAAATACGCTCATTAGGTGTGGTGAGACAGAGTAGAATCAATTTATACATTAAATTAAAGGGTAGAGCCGCTAAGTATTTAGACTAAAGATAAACTAGAAACCTATTAAATGCAAAGTCTTATTGATAAAGAATGGCACTTCCTTCTAGCAGGCATATTCTTTTAACAGATTTTAATTTAGCATGGTGTCATCGCTTCATGAAGCAGTGTTTAGCCTAGCTAGAATATTGGTTTCTCTCAGAGCTGACAAAGAATAACAAAGAATATTTATTAATAATACATTGACTTTAATATAAATTTTATTTCTTAGTCAAGCCTTGGTCAAATCTGCTCTATGTGTAAGGCTTAAGACACAATTGTAAGTATGCTGGTAATTAGTTAAAATGGGATTTGAACTAGAATGTGTTTTCGGAGGTGGATAAAGAAAGGTTTGAAGAGGACAGAAAATACGAATCTAAGAGTCAAATTGTGATGTAAGGACTTGTTTTACATTTGGGGCCACTTTCAAAGGTGTGTAAAAGCACCGAGTACTTGGAAATTATAAAAAATGTCATTTAAAAATGTGTGTTACAGTCCTGGAAATATTTAGGCCTCGGTTATATTTGGCATATCTAATTGATGCTAAGGTGAATACTGCTTGATGATATGCTGCTACAATGTCACTGTATCTATGCAGCCAATGTATAAGGAATATATTTTTTTCACTTGACTCTCTCCTGTTATACTTCAGTGATGCTTGTGTACTACTTTTCCCCCAAAACTGGGCAGAAGCAGATGTAAATCTAAAAGCCCTAGAGGACATAAATATCTGACTCTTATTAGTTAGCCTTCATCATTTTCAAGGTCGGTGCTGTGGTGGTGGTCACTTTAAAGCAACTGCAGCTTGTGGAGTCACATTTGACATTTTGCTGACAATCAGTCTCAGTTTTTCAAGCCAACAGCCAACAACTAAGCAGCTTTTGCAAAGGTTTTGGCAAGACCACCAGTAGTTAAATGCCTACAGCTGCAATGTGAGGACAATGAGAAGAATGAGAAGGATGCTGACCAACTGCTTTAAACAGTTTCTTGGATTGGTTTTTCTTAGTATAGCAATGTTTATGGACTCACAAAACAAGCATTGAACAGGGCAAAAAGCTGTGTAATGGAGCAGAAATATGTGCAATATTTTGGAATGGTTAATGAAATATTTTTTGAGGATTTTGAATTGATTCACATTTTTCTGATGCACAAGAACATATTAGCCTGAAAGCCCTAATCTGTAGTCTTGTGAAACTGGCATCTTCCATTGCAATAGATTATAGATCAACTGTTGTGGGCTGATAAATGTGGAACTATTATTATTATTTTTAATTTCACAGACAAATTTCAGTGGACATATAATTTTCCTTGTGCTGTATGTAGTATTTTTACATACTACCTGGAAATATAAAAAATTATTCCATGATCTGATGTAAAAATTAGTAGTGTGATTTCTCTATATGCAATAAAATTTAATTATCTTTTCCACAACTTTTTTTTGTTGTTGAAAATGCTGTTTCTAGGGACTCTCATACTTACAAGACATGAAATATAGATATGTTATTGCTGGGTTAATCACGAAAATTGTAAACTATGAGTGCTGTTCATCACAGTTGATTAGAATAATTCTTTTCATTAAAACGCAAATAAGATAACCCAAAAAGTCTTAGTAATTGAAGTAAGAGTAGCCCTGAATATGAGTGGTGGTAACGAGACAGTTTTTAAAGCAGTGAAAACAACAATTTGAAAAGCAACATGCCAAATTATCAGCTTCAACTACCTTATTTCAATTATTTTAATATCAAATGTTAATCATGCTGAGAGCAATAGAACCATTGAGAAAACAATATTAGCCTGTTAAAAAAGGTATTTCAAAAGTTTTGTTTTAAAATTTGTTTTCAAAACATTTTTTTCTTGCAGGAAAGAGGTGTTTTTAGGTTTTTTTCACAGAAGGTACAGCTGGGAGGCTCTGAGAGGTAGATCTTGCCATGACAAAGTAATTCACAGTCTAATGATAAATATTAGTTGGTGTGTGCACTGGTGAGAGTTCCACTTTCAGGAATATTTTTTTCCTTCTAGACGTCTTTATTAAAACATCTCTCCTTGGTAGATAAGATCTTCAAGGTCATTGAAGTCTGTAGTAAGAGGTGCTTGACAATGCTGCCCTTCCTGAGAGGAGAAAGAGCATGTATTGGATTTTATGGGTCATTTTAGGAAATCTGCTAACTGCTTTTTGGATTTTTCTATTATCTTGAACCTCACAGATATGTGAACTCCATGGCTGCATTGGAAACTTTCTTACCTTAGAGACTTATGTTCCTCTCTCTATCTCTTCCCCGGGGAAATTTCATTCATTTCTGAGTTTGTCCTTGACTACTCATGTGTCTAAATAAGGGTGTGCAATATTGTATGTGACTTATACACATAGCTTCTGGAGTATCTGAAATAGACTCAAGACATTCACCCAGTTTGTATTTTGTGGCTATGAAACAGGGCTGGTTTTGGTACCTGATTTAGTGTCTCTCCAGCTGGCTCCAGTTAAGGGTGGATATCGCTAAGCATGTTGTGCATTGAAAGGCATCATCTAACACTTAATAATTCATCCTGCAAAAGCTTTCATCTTCCCCTTCCCCCTTCCCTTTCCTCTTCCCCTTCCCCCTTCTTCTTCCCCCTTCCTCTTCCCCCTTCCTCTCCAAGTTGCCTGACACCAATACAAGCTGATGGCATGCATGTTTAGAAAGGCTAAAGGGAATCCTGCAAGATGCTCATTGATATTACTCAGCTGAATGATCCCAGCTGGCATTCTACATGCCTCACAAGGCATCAACATTGATCTTGGAATGAGCAGCAACCATTTCTTCCTTACAATGTCTGAGCCATAAAAATGAGATATATTCAGAAACTGTGTTAAAGTAGATGGAATTTTCTCAGCACTCTTTGGGCCATTTGGGATAAAAAATATATTGCATCTCTTTGGTCTTGATGATTGACAGGTATTTCTGTATTTCTGCATGTTTGTTAAACTGATATATTTTGAAAAGTTTCCTATAAATTAGTGCAGTAGAAATTATTCTGTCTTTTTAAGATATCTGGAATATATGGTATGCTACATGTTTTGAAATGTACTTTATAGAAAGTTAAGAGAACTAAACTATCAGCAAAGATGAAAGAAGACCCCCAGGTAAGTATGAAGATGGCTATACAAACTGATACAATATCTTCTATTCTTTACACTCAGTTATTAAATATATAGGATCTGATTTTTCTTTGTCAATTCTAGTTACTGTACAAGAGAGAGTTCCTCTGCTGTGCTTGCTAAGGAATGAAGGCTGTTGGTACATCAGGATAGAAGAGGTAATGTGAAAAGGAAAATGGGGATGACAAGTGGGAGAGTTACCACTGGGCTAAAACTTCTGAATGTATGTAATAATTGTGATTGTAGTAAGAGATTCCCACCCACCTACCACTGAAAATAACTCCACTATGAAGCGGTCCCTACAAGCCTGTCTCACAATAATTTCTGTTCAGCTGCTGCTGAATAAGCAGGAATGATCCAGTTCAGGATGCCTACCATTACAATGAGCAGGAAAAAGAGAGATGTAGAGAAGATCCTGATAACTGGCATCTTCTGCTTGTTTGTGCAGTATGGCAGGAGTCACAAGTGATGAAAAAAGTGTTGTGACAGCTCTCTTTTTCCCATCAATTCCTCTCTATAAAAATAAGCAGGAAAAGTATGAAGCAGACGTATTAAAATAAGTACCAAAAAGTGGAAAGCAGAGCTCAAGTGTTTAGGCAAGGTTGCTTTTTTCTTTATTTTATTTTTGTTCTCCTTCCCCCATTTCTTATAACCATCAGGAAAGAGTGTATAAAACACAGTATATGGTCACATCGGATGAAACACACTGCATTAGTATTTAGAAATACCCATTTTAACAAAATATAATCCAGGCCAACTCATCACAATCCCGTGTAACAGGATTACAGTGTGGCTTGACACTGGAAACAGCATGGAGGTAAGTCAAAGAATCTATCCTGTAGAGTGCTAAGCAGTAGGGGATACTTAGTTAAGGACTGTCAAAAAATATGAACAGTACAGGTACTGGCTTTTCTCGTAAATAGAAGCTAAAAGACTTTCAAAAAAGAACATTCATTATTCTGCTCATTTGTTTTACCTTGAGCAATTTGGCATGAACACAGTGAAAATCTGAGATTTTGCTCAGAGAGATGTAGGAAAACCATTCTTGCAGATTGTCAGAACTTGACTGAACATGACTGAACAATCTGCTCTGACTGTACCTTTTGAACTAGAACCAAATAGATAACTTTTAGAAGTCACTTCTAACTTACATGACTCTATGATTCTACTAAGAAACGTATCACATGAATGCTGTCTTGTATGAAGGCATAGTGTTTGAGTTAGGCAAATCCTAAGGGGTAGGGAAATTCTACAGTACACTAGTTGTGTGATTTTTGGATTTGACAGGACTATGTACAGGAAATTAATTCATAGATTGAATTTGGCATATCAGTGCATGGTGCCCACAAGATTTTGTTACCTCTAAAAATGAATTATGAAAATAAGGGAAGTTTGGCCTCTAAACACGGGATTTGTAGAATCATGAAGGTAAAAGAGAGAGGGAGTTGAGCTGGGCCCACTGAACACTGCAGTCAAGACAAGTAGGAGGTTCAGTGCCTGGTCTGAGAACTACATGCACATTTCAGTGTAGAGTTACCTTGTGATCAGTCTGACAGCAGTAGAACCTGGTTATTTTGACACACTGATGCTCCTGGAATATGAACAATCAAGAACTGTTCAATGTGGGATGTAACTGAAGGAACAGCTAATTCCATGAGCAGATGTATCCTTCATTGAACATCTCTAGTTACATATGAGCAGTATTTGAGTCCCACTTTCCTTACTAAGTTTGCAAAAGATACAGATTTTTCACTTTAGTAGTTAATATGTTAAAGTTTTTAGTGGTTGTATTTTAAGGTTATTATTACTGATTAGATAGCAAATTTTAGTCAATTAATTACAATAAAATTATATAACTAGTTATATATTACAAAATTTTATATATATATTATATATATTATACAAAGATACAACTCAGAGAACAACAAAAGATCCTATGTTAACTTAACAGTGATTAAGGGGGAAGTGGGATAAGAAAGGATAGATTTCCTCACTTTTTACTTCTCTTACTGTTAAATTCAAGGAATTAGTTTTCCTCCTCTGTGATGTGGTGTCTTTCCCTGTCTTGCTTACCACTTTTTCCACCCCCATCCCCTGTTCCCAATACAAAATATATTCTCAGTGCTACCATACAATGTATTGAAATGTGGGTGGTTTCCTCTTAATTCTTTTTTCTTTTCCCTCTATCTGCCTCCCACTCTCTCAACTGTAATCTTTTTGCCCTATCCCATATATCTCTCTTTTTTTGAAATAAAGCATTCTTCGACTTCATGAAAATTCTATGATATTCAAAAAAGAATATGGAAACTTGATTCTAACTACAGGAATTGTTTGGACTGCTGCATGTAAGGGAGTGAAATATTAAGGCTGACAATATTAACACAAAGACAGCAATAGAACATTATTTTAGGTATTAAATTACATTTCAATTTACTTGTGCCACTTCACAACTGAATACATTTTGAATTTGCAAGACTAAAATGAAAAGACAGACAGAAACAGGCAGGAGGCTCCAACTACTATCCTAGTCTTGCTGTGGACACTCATCAGCATTTCATGTGGAGACTCACAAGTCATATAGCGTTGACAAAATTGAATTACCTCTCAAATTACCATTTTGCCTATTTTAATGCTTTCCTCTCCCTTTAGAAGCTGTCCTCTAAAGCTATGCCACTTGCTTAATCAGTTTTCCCATCGTCACACCTGTCTTCAAAGTAAAATGCATTAGAAGTGCATCCCTTCATATATTTACACAAATTAACATAAAGAGTGCTTCAAGTATATTCTGAATGACAGACTTTTTGGCATGGCCAAGTGACAGACTGTTCCCTGGCCAATCAGAAACTGCTTTGCTGTCCAGTACAGTTGGTCAGTATGATGTAATTTGGCTTTCTTTAACAAGATAGAATCATCTTCCCATTCCCTTTGAGAATCTTAATCTAGAGCAACAGACCAGCTGTCATTAGTGCAATTTCCCTTTTTCTTATCCAACCAGACTGCAACAAAATTTTGTTCCTCTTTATGAAAAACAAGGTCGTCCTCTAGAATAATTATGGAGGAAAGAGTATATCTGAGGGATACTATCTTTAGCAAATTGTGTTTAATGGCAGTGGTAGCAAACAGAGATACTTTCAAACACCATGCATGTTTTCTCTGTATTTTATTTCTAGTTAAAACACTTATTTTGGTATATTCCTTCTCTACAAGACATATTCCTTATGAGTATAATACATGGATATCAGTAATAGCTCAAAGTTTTAGGTTTTTTCCTCTCCTTTCTTTATAGATTATGTGCTTCACTGTTCAGGATATGTGAGTAAAAATAAAGATATAAAGGGGTATTTTAAGTGGTAGAAAATAAAAAATTTAGATCAGTTCTCCACGCACACTTTTATTTTCTTATTGCTGGTTGTTTCACAGGCTTCAAAGTATGTTAAGTCATACTAGCTAAGGCACACTATTATACAACTGATAGTTCTGTGTAAACCTTTGCTACTTGGCACACTTAGGAATCCTTGAAGACTTGTGTGTGTATGGAAAGTGAGATCATTGGAGGAATCTGATTTCACAAAACTGTTGAAATGCTCAGAGCTAGCCTGAGACATTCACTGAACATGACTATGGCTTTCACCACGTATGAAAACTTCCTGAAACTGCAGATAAAATGGAAAAAGACCATGAGACCTTGACAGCCTGGAATACACGGAAAAATTATTTATAATTCCATAAACAAAGAACTCAATAGGATGAAAAACCAAGTCTACTACTGCAGCTATGGGAAGAAAGTGAAAAACTGTTTAGAGTAGTTAATGCCATTTAAAACATAAGGAAATTAAGAAGACAACAGAAGCAAAAAAGAGGTATATTCAGGCAATAAATTCCACTGAGCTCTAAGGTGATAGGAAAAAAAGATGAAAGCAAGCGTTTAATACTGTTTTGTTCTCCCATCAGTCCCACATGTGCAAACTCCAGGTCAATCACCATCTCAGTAATTTAGGATTTCTTTCCTGTGCTTGTGTTTTCTCATTTGATGCCTTAGGCCCTAAACCAGAAAACAACAAATGTTCTGTGTTTCTTTTAGAAGCATTTAACAAGCATTTTCTGCTTGTGTGCACAGTGTATCTCTTTTGAATGCAATTCAAAAGCTGCACACGTGTATAGTCTTTACTCTTTTTCCTATAACCATAGCAGAGGCAGGAATACAGCATCCAGTATGTTTTGGACTGACTGATGCTGGATGAAGGGTCATGACGCCCTTCCTGGGAGTAAGCATCAGACCAATATATCTCTTACAGCTGAGTCTCATTTGATTCTGGCTCTTTCAAGAAAGATAAAATTTGCCAGTCCTGTAGACTCATTTCATATTGTGAATAAAATACTAGAATTCTCTGACAAAACCCCCACATTTTCCACCTTATTTGCTCATGGTACTTCAGACATTTGCAGGTTGTCCTGACATTAATGGAGCTGAGGTGAGAATACTCATGTTTGTATTAATCTAAGGCCTAGGGTAATAAAAATTGGAAAAATGGCTCTACTTTTGTAGAACTGAAGAAATAAAAACGGGTTTGCATTACTAACATTACATGTAAGATTTCTCCATTATTTCAATTTTTACTTCTAATACTACAGAATTTGCACACCGGTATGTGAAACACAAGAGGGTATTATTGTGATTTACTTATGAAGAGACTTAAAAAAATATGCAAGATAAGCTGTAGGTCATGGGTCACTGATGTCTTAAATAATGGACTGAGCTGAATAAAAATGCTTAGGTTTAACAAAGGAAGACAGAACAGATTCTAGTTTAAATATGAGAAGGACTATCCCACAGACCAGAGAAAGTATCCAAAGAGTCTTTGGTGCTCTGTATCCCCCATATCTGCTGCCTTGCTGCAAGAGGATGATAAAAAAAACCAGAGTGGTGTCAGTATGTCTTTATTTAGTGTTGAAATACTAGCAACAGCAGCAAAGCAGACAGTTAGAAATTACAGACTGTTCTTTTTTATGAGTAAGCTGAGGGCTATGACTTGGGTTCTAACTAGGCCTTCACCTATATCTGATGATTTCATTTGGATATTTCATTAGCTGAAATAGAATCCTATGAACAGAGATTCAAACCCCTTTCCTGTCCTGTCTTGCCCTGTCCTCTCTTCCCCTCTCCTCTCATTTTCTGTCCTCTTCTTTCTCTACTATTTTCCTCTCCTTTGTTTTCTCTAATTACATTTACCAGTGTAGTAAAATCGAGAGTAGACATCTTAAACATTAGTATTATACTAGAAATGGATTTGAAGTAATTTGCTCATGAAGTGACATACATAGGGAAATACCAGTATGAGATACGTGACAAGTAGAATGAAAAGCAGAGAATAGTACCCATAAAGCCAGCACTCTGTCCTGAAGTGTCCTAGGCTGAAAATGAGAAGTGCAAAAAGTTTGGAAACCAAGAACATTATATAGATTTTCTTTCAAAATGTATTAACATGACCTCTTATTGAAAACAGAAATAATAGGTTAAGAATCTGTCTATCTTAAAAAATAGAGCTTTGGTCACACATTAAACAGCACTTCAGCTTAATTTTCGATACGGAATAGTATTCTGTAGATAAGCAAGGCTTGCTGTTCAACATTTGGAATAATTATTTGACATTTTCAGATGAGAACTTGTTTTAGTGAGAAATATTTTATGCTAGTTTTTATGCAGCTTCAAAGAAATGGTATAAGATCATAAAAAAACATAGAAGACACTCAGCTCTGCAAATCAGCTGATCTTGCAGAAATCAATGAAACTTAAAATTAATCATGAGTTTATCTCTTTGCAGAATCAAGACTTTCAGGTGAAAGCAGCCCTAACAGACTTTCTGGATGAACTTCTTCTCCACGTAAGTCTAACTGCAAAAATTTAAATGAACTTTATAAATTTTATATAGGACTCCTGCTAGCCCAAAACACAAGGTCAAAGTTATCATGTGCTAATTATTCAAATCTAGAATTCACAGCAGTTACTGGTGGAGCATTCCTAGCTGTGAACAAATCTACACTTATGCCATAATTTTTCTGCTGGGCTGAATGACTGGCTACACATAAGGATATTAGGTAGCTGATTGTAGCCTATTTTAGTGATTACCTGTTTTCATGCAAATCCATAAATAAAATAGCTTTTAGGGTGAGAGGCCTTTTAAAAACATAAATTAATTTTAAATCCATTAAAAACGTAATGACTACGGAGAGATATGGAAAAAAACACTTGATGGTCAGCCTTTTACTGGTGCTATGATCTACTTATCTATTTCTATAATTTTCATATTTATAAATATAAGACCACTTATGAATAATAATGGTGAGATTAATGAAAATTAATTATGTCATTGCAGGTGGTGTTCATTTTGAAGTGCTGCCTATGAGAGAGTAAGCTATGCAGTACTGCTTGCTTTTAGAGAACCAGACACTACTACACTAATAGTATAAATCAAGCTATTGGCTTACTATCTTTCTTGTATTGAGATGTAATTTATTAACACTTGTTGAACAGAGCAGTAAGTAAAATATACATTGCTACTGCTGACCTGTAAGAACCCAAATCTTTGCAAAGCACTTTTGTCACCAGCAATATGTGGAGGACAACTTCCTGTTGCAGCTGGTGAGTGAGCCCATCAGTGGAGAGACCTGTTGTTTGCAAATAGAGATGGGCTGGTGGAAGATGTGATAGTTGGAGGCTGCTGGGGGCATAGTGATCATGAAATTATAGAGTTCTCACTCAATATTTGGTGATATCAGGAGGAACATCAATAAGACTTTTACGCTGGACTTCTGGAGGGCAGATTTTGGCCTATTTAGGAGACATTCAGAGAGTTCCTTGGGAAGCAGCCCTTAAAAACAAAGGAGTTCAGGAAAGATGGGCTTGCTTCAAAGCAGAGGTCTTGAGGGCACAGGAACAGACTGTCCCTGTGTGCCAAAAGGAGTCAATGAAGCAAATGTCCAGCCTGGATGTGCAACAAGGTTTCGAAGGAACTTAGGAATAAAAAGAGGATGTATCATCTTTGGCACTGGTGAGGTCACACCTCGAGTGCTGTGTCCAGTTCTGTCCCCTCAGTTCAGGAAGGACATTGAGACACTTGAGCACATCCAGAGGAGGCAACGAGGCTGGGGAGGGACTTGGAACACAAACCCTGTGAGGAATGACTGAGGGAGCTGGGATTGTTTAGCCTGGAGAAAAGGAGACTCAGATGTGACCTTATCACTGTCTACAGCTCCCTGAAAGGTGTTTGTAGTCAGGTGAGGCTTGGCCTCTTTCTCCAAGCAGCAACTGACAGAACCAGAGGACACAGTCTTAAGCTGCACCAAAGGAAATAAAGGTTGGGTATTAGGAAAAGGGTTTTTACAGAAAGAATGATCAAGTACTGGAATCCTCTGGCCAGGGAGGTGGTGGAGTTGCCATCTCTGGATGTGTTTAAAAAGGACTGAATGTGGCACTTGGTACCATGGTTTAGTTGAGGTGTTGGGGCACAGTTTGGACTCAATGATTTTGAAGGTGTCTTCCAACCTAGTGATACTGTGATTCTGTGATTAGAAAGTTGAGGCTGGACAGATTAATAAAAGACAACAGTAAAAAACCAGCAATAAATAAATGATTTGAATGAATGTGGAACTCACTTTACCTTTCCAGAAATGTTGATCTATTGTCCAACAATACGCTTGTCAGAAGAAACTTTTCAGCAATCTTCCTTTGTTTTTGCTGTCTCTGGATTTTGCATGGTTATAAGGTAGTCCTCCAACTGATATTCCATAGACTCTAATGTCTCTATTTCATAGCAACCCAACTTTGAAGTAGCATCCCAACTATACCAACACTCCTATATTTCTTTCCCATTCAAGTTCTTAAGTTAGCTTAGAGGACCTTTTCTTCCTCCTCAGTGAAAAAATGGTCATATTCCTCATCCTTCCAAAAAGTGCTTGAGAGTGACAAAATGGCTTGAAAATAATGTTTTTGTTTTTTTTTTTTTGGTTTTTTTTTTTTTTGGGGTTTTTTTTTTTTTTTTGTTTTTGGGGTTTTTTTTTGTGCTCTTCTCCATTTCACAGAGCACATAGGAACATCCAGCAGATAGGAACAGCTAATGTTTGTATATCACATAGGCTTAGGACTTGAGACCAGGGGTGAGTCTATGTGCACAATTTCTCCTTTAATTAATGCACATCTTATAATGTTCCTTTCTATTTGTTCTATTTTGATACTCATCTGAATATTTTTTCTAAATAATTTAATACCATAGCCTATCAAATTTTCTGCAGTATTATTCACGTTTTCTTGCTGATTTCTTTTACAATGTTTCTACACTGTAGAGGAGTTTTAAGTGTAGAAGACATCTGCATACCTGGTATTTTCAAAAACTAGTAAAGTTTCAGGTTTCTTCACAGCTAACTTATCTTTTACCACTATAAAAAATTACATCATGCATATGGTTCTTCTCGCAAATTCAACATCCTCAACAGTTACGGGTATGGGTTCCACATGTGTTGCAAGAACCAAATATCCAGTAATAAAGCATATTTCACATGGGCCAGAGAAGTTAACAAGTGTGTAAAGCATATACCTAGTATCTATCCCTATGGGCCAAGAAATGCACGCATGTAACTTGTCATTGTTGAAGTCAAACTGGACATATGTTTTGCAAATGGCTAAAAAAGAATGGACAGTGTTGAAAGAATTGTATTCATGAGTCATATCTTTTGAGTAGAGCATCCCAAATATTTAAAAAATAACTATGATACTGGCAGAAAAACCTCTCCTCCACATGCCTTTTGGGAATGTCAAATATTGTTTAGAAGATAGAGCTACAAAATATCTGCAATATTTTTTGGAATTACAGCATTTTAGATAAGAATCATATAAACCTTTATAATCCTTTAAAGCTAATTGGAATAATTATAGCTTCTTTAGAAACTAGCCCAATACATTACTGAAGGTAATTACATGATGTTCATGATCCTTCAATACTTGGGAAAGTTTTGTTTTCAACAGAGAGAAAAAAAGGTCTACATTCCAAAGCAAACTATTATTTGTTGCTAACTTTCTCCTTGGTGCCATAAGAGACAATAAAAAATTCACAAAAAACGTAGTTTCCTGTCATCTTCAGTTAGACTTGAAAGTTTAATTTCATCCAGTAGTCATTACTTGTTCATTTATCTGATAGCTGTATGAATTTGTATTCTTTTTCTTAAAGTATCAACTGCATGGAAAAACGGGAACCATTTAAGATTTGAGACTCAATGCAAAGTATTGACAGCTTGTGAGATACAAGAATGCACAAATAACACTTACTAATAGAGAGGGAACTATTCTAGTGAAGTACTTTACCAGTACACTGCACCATTTTTGTTAGTAACTCCAGCCAACTCTTTTTCTACTTATAACTAAACAACGGGAGGAAAGAATGATACATTTTTGAGATGTTAACAGCCCAGAACACTTCTTTTCTGGTGTCAAGAGAGTGACCTGTTGCTCCTGTGCCATGTTTCAGACTGCAGCCTGTGTACTGCTGTCACTGGCATATGACTCTCTTGCTTCCTGATGTACTTCCACCTGCCATTGAGATCAGCATTTACAAAGACAGAGATGTTCAACATTGTGAAAATGTGAAAACGAGATTCGTTCTTGAAATTTGCTTTACAAAGACTTTTATTTGATTCCTGTTCTCCACTGCTTCAGAATATGGGTGCATTTTTAACAGTCTGTAAAAACTTGCATGTCATAACACTGATACAACCAGTAGTTTTGTCCCTGGGATGACTGTAAAAGTACTACTTATAAGAATATGAAAATAAATATAGCAAAGAGACAGTTTGCAAGAGATAAAAATTAGGACTTTGGTACAAGAAAAGTGCATTGAGATTCATGAACTCTAGAGAACCATGTTGCTCCATCTCTTCAGAACTGGGAATGAAATTCGTGTAAAGCTGTTTTTACTGCTTTTAGCTCCTTTCATGGTTTTTGCAACACTCTCATTCTTCATTTATATCAATTTATATCAGCTAGCATTCACCTAAGAGTACTTCTGATCTAGAAAACTCTTTCTGTGTTTAGTGTTCATAAAAAATATGTTTCAGTTTGTCACAGTGCTCTTCCTATGTGCACAGGCACTAATGCAATTTAGTTTCCAGTTCATTGGGTCAAAAGCCAATCTTGCTAATGTATATTACTTGCAGTTTGTGTGAAAACAGTAGTCAGAAATTTTCTTTTCATTTTTATATCAGTCAAAATTAAATTACTAGAGAGACTACACCTTTCTGCAACTTTTCTTGATCACAGTAATTTTGCTTACAGATGGTTTTCTCCTTCTTTCATACCTAATTTAAATTAATAGCTTCAAATTATAAACAGATAAATTCCACACAAAAATGGAATTAACGCTTGAGACGCTTGTTGGTATCTTAAATGTACAAGATCAGTTACATTTTAAATCATTAAAAGTTTAAATAAGACAAAGATTTAGGGAAGTAAACTCATGAAAAAGGTAATTTAAAGAAAAAAGTTTGCACAGACTGATAACATGCACAGTACAGTATAAGTTTAGACCTGTGAATCTGGCATATTTTTACATGCATTCTGAACTGGAAAAGCTTTCTGTTAAAAGAATGAGGATAACAGCTTTAAAATTTCAGCTTTGCTTCAGAGCTTCAGCCTTAGTAATGCTGCAAGAATCCAAAGATCAAAAGAACCAATGTTGTGTGAATTGGACATTCAGCTGACATAAATCAGCTCTGATCTGTTTAAAACAATGAGACTACTGAGCTACACCAGCTGTGGAAGTGGCCTGATGTTTTTAATGCCACAGAACAAGTTACTCTGTGCAACATTCTAAACTGCATCCAGTGTATTTATTGATGGAATGCTTGTCTGCAGGGATAGAGTTTTCCTGCTGGGCAGGCTGCTTTCGAAGCAGAGAAAGCAGGCTCCAAGCTGGGAGCAGGCAGTGTACTCTCCTGTCCCTGTAATGATCTGGACTCAACATGCTCTCCAGCTGACATGGGCAAACAGCAGCTACATTGCTGTGGTTTCATTCTCACCTTGTTCCCTGTCTGTGCCTGAGTAGTGTCTGGCAAAAAGGGGCAGGGGAAAGAGCACTAACATCTCAATAGAAATTCGCAACAGCCATCATAATCTCCTCAGATCCATGAAGGAAAAAAATGGATGTCCTTATGGATCAGCTTGTTATCTTCCCTTGACCATTCCTCCTTCCTATGACTGCACATACACATAAAATGGAAAGTAAGTCATGACAATTTATTGAAAATAATATAAATGAAAGTTGACTTTTTTTGAGGTGATTTTGAAAATATCTAGGGGGATGAAGATAGTAAACTGCTTTGGAATTCGGTGTATAACTCTCTGGCCATCTATGCTCACACTACCAGGGATGATGAGGACACATAAAAATAGGCTGTCAAGGTTCTCAAGAGCTGCCTAATCTCTCCTTTTCTGAAGTAAGATGCATATTGTCAGCTGGAGAGAGGAAACATGTTATCTTTAACTTTTTTATAAAGAAATTCAAATGTGAAGGCTGCTGTCTTTTAGGCAGCATGAGAAAATAATTTGCAGCTCTCCCTGACAGAAGATTTTTGTTAATGGACAGCCAAAATGTCATTATGAAAATACCTTCATCACCATAGAGAACAAACTTTTGCCTTTCCTATTAGTCTGTTCCTTTCCCACTGTCAGTATTTTCTTCCTGAGGATGAACAAATCTTAATTCTCAGATTTTCATCACAAGATAAGGAAAACCTGATAATTTCCCTTGGCATCCGTTACATTGGTGTTTTTGACTGAAGACATCTTTTCAGGGCCCAGAAATATGTATGGGAGATAACTTTGTAAATTCAGCAAGATTGTACAGACATTACCCTTTTGGTAAAGAAGTTACTTTACTGGTATTTTGCTTGTGATTCACTGCCTCTCTAAAATCCTTTATTTAGAGCAGTGTTGAGGGTTGAATTTTTCCCTTTTCTTTCTGTGGAATTTTTCCCATTGTTATGCTAAGTATTTGTGGCTACACCTTAGCCCAGATAGCTGGAGTATTAGTTACTCTTGCAGAGGGGTGGGAGAGGGGGAACACTGGAAAAGGAAAGGTGGGACAGGGGCCTGGGCTCTCTCTCGCTCGCTCGTGGAGTCGGAGGCAGACGGCCACGGCTCCTGCCCAGCGTCCTCCCCGCCATCCCAGTGCCAGGAGCCACGTTCCCTGCTGTCAGACATCGCTCTGCTGCCTTCCCACTTCATCCTGCTACCCCCGGGCACTCTGCCGAGCCCCACGACCGACACCGTGAGGGGGGAGTCTCTCCTCCATCCCTCTCAGCCCTGGGCCGCCGCCATCACTCCAGCCCTCTGCGACTGCGCGGGCCCTGCCCTGCCCCCAGCACCGGGAACTGAGCGCAGGGAGAGGGAGCCTGCGGCCAAAAGGGACTGGAACTGAGCTACACTGCTCTGTTCTGTTGTCAGTTTTTATAGCTGTTCTTGTTTCTGCTATTTTGCCTTCTTAGAGACCAGTAAAGAACTGTTATTCCTACCTCCCATATCTTTTTCCTAAAAGCCCCTGATTCCAAAACTATAATAATTGGAAGGGAGGGAGTTGCCCTCTCCATCTCAGGGAAGGGGCTCTTGCCTTTTCTTAGCAATTACCTGTATTTCAAACCAAGACAAGCAGCTGCCTACAAGTTTGTTTTACTCGTTGCAATTATCCCCACTGATTTAATTTTTTCAAATTTATTCATCAGTTTTCCGCTAAGATAGGTCAGAATTTAATTCTGATCTTGCCTTAAAACTTATTTACAGTTCTTTATATCTTGCTACTGGAAATGTAGTAGGAGTAGTGAGGAATTTTTGGTACTGAAGAAAAATTTCAAGATTTGAAGCTGTAGGAAAGTGATGCTAGATTACTTAGAAACAAATTGTTTCAGAGGGAAATTACCTGAGACTGTGAGACTCTTTTGTATTTTTTTGTATTTTAGATGAATAAAGCTGTATTCAACCAAAACTCTATTCTTAGAAGGAGATCTCGAGCCTATTTCAAGATGAAAAATGTTTTGTTTCTTAAATCTTGCACAAATAAGTATGTATTCTGAGAAATTACTGCTTTCTATGTTGCACCAACATATTCACTCAATTATCAAGATTTCATATGTTGACTCTGTATGGATATAGGGGCATATAGCTCTATATTCACAGTCCATTTTGTCCATTTTGTATTTGTTTTTTAGTTTGGTTTTCTGTTGTAAATTTGTGACAATGAATGCATAGCCTGGTATGCTTCTTGGAAAGGTAACAGTTAAGGTATAACTGCTGCATTTTTCTAAAAATAAAGCTTGAGAATAGAAATGGAAGAGAACTTTCTTCCAAGTAAGGTGGTAGAGTAAAAATTAATTACTCTGCAAGGGAAATTTTAGAATTCCGAATTTAGATTTTTAAAAAATTATTACTATATGCTGTGATAGGTTGACTTGGGAGGAAGAAACTCAGAAGTTCTTCCTGGGGGAGTTTCCTTTGTGGGGGGTTTTTGGGATACCTGTAACAGCCAATCGGAGAAAGTCAGTTCGCTCCGTGCACACACATTTTAAAGGAGGTAATCCGGAACTGGGTCTCTTTGTCTTTCCGGCGGCTGAGCAGGTAACACCAACACGAGTCTCCCTCTCCCCCATGCGGGGGGGGGGAGGCTCGGAGGCCGCTTGGGCCCCGTTTGCCAACGAGGGGGACCCGATGGCCGGGGGGAGGAAAAGTTGTGTGATAAAACCTTCACGGCTTCTTCCTCCACCGGCCTGTGGCTCTGGCGTGGGGGGATGCTGACTCTTTATGCTGCCGGCCGGGCTGGGCCTGCCCGGGTGGCCATGAGCAGTGTGGGGCTGCAGCCCAGCCCCGCAGGGGCTGAGTGGCGCCACCGCCACCCCCCCCCCCAGCACGGCCGAGCCTGGCCCAACTTTTGTAGTTGTGTTAAACTTTAACTTTTTAGTGTTCAGATAAGATTTGCAAAGCCTCCAGCCTTTCCTTTGAATATGAAAGGGAATAAGAAGATTTCTGAAGTCAGTGATGTAAGAGCTAAGTATTTTAAGATGGAAGGAGAATGAGAAGATGCTGAAATGGCTGAAAATCTTTTTGGAAAATTGTAGGAATGAACTGATGTACTGAATATTCCTTTAAACCATGGAAAGAGACATGGGGGGATGGAAATGTTCCTTCTTAGGAGATAATTTGACTAAAGAACACCTGTGTTGGGAATTTGAATTTCTGCCCTGAGAAAAGAAGGGGATTGCAGTTTTTCTGAAGATGAAGCCTGAGCAGAGAGAAAGGAGACAGATAAAAATCGTTGCTGTTGAACATTTCAATTCTTAAAAGTAATACCCCATGGAATAGACATGACCCACATCTACAACTTTGGGACGGCTGTAGACTGGGAGGAGGGTCACGGTTGCAGATTTCCCGGGCAGATGCAAATCGTGAAAGATAAAACTACAAGAGAACTTTTTTTTCCTTCTTGTGGAACACATCCCTACAACTTCAACAAGAAGAAGCTTCTCTCTCCAGAAGTGAACAGAGAAAGACTAAATTGGGCACTGACTGAAGTAATTGTTATATGTTTGTTTTGTTGTTATGAAGATTGGGAAAGGGAGGGACGGAGTGATGTGAAAAATCTTATTCTGAAATTTTTTTTTCTCCCTTTTTCCCCCCTTTTTGTTTGTGTAGTTAATAAATTTTCTTCTACACCCTTTCAAAGTTTTAAGCCTGCCTTGCTCTTTGGCTCCTGGTTCTGTCTCACAACAGAAAGAAATAAGTTTATTTAAATTGGCAACTCAAACCTAAGACATTAATTTGGTGCATTGGCCGGGAAAGTCAAAATTAAACCATACCTGTCTTTTCAAACCAAGACATATGCCCATTAGATAATTTAAATTTCACCAATACCAATTATGGGCCTTTTACAGGTTTTGCATCTATATGGACCATAGATATCAGGATAACATAGCTTGAAACAAGAACAATTTTACTGAATAGGCTTCATGTCTATGCAAAAGCTTTTAAATTTTGTAGAATTGCATTATATATGAAAAACTAATAAATTAATTTCATTACAAGCTTAAAGGAAGAACAAAAATTACGAAGTTTCTTTAGGTATGTAACTGTTCATCTTCCTCCCTATTTGTTATATGAATCAGAGTTAAACCCAAACATCTGTCTTTTCTTCATTAAGCTCAAAGCTAAATTTGGAATAAAATGCTTTCACTACATAAGGTCTATTTTCTTTATTCTGTTGTTTACTAAAATGAAAGGGTGAGGGAATCAGATGCTATTAGTACTGCTAAAATGTTCTAAAAGCTTCCAGGGAAGCCAACAGCAGTTTACAAATATGACATTTTTCATACTGTGGAAATAATGGAAGAGGAAGTTGAGAAGCTTTAACTTTATGAGTCCTTGTGACAGTGCACAAAGAATAATTCCTATAAATAGGACATACAATGTTTCTCAACATGCATCCTGATCTGTAACTATTATGTTAATAAACATAGCTAATCGGTTTAATGTGCTCAGGGTGAGACAAGAAATGAATTCCAATACAGAGATAACAAAAAAGGAATCTTTTTAACCATGTTTTCTATGTTAGGGCAAACCTGAGGTCCATCTGTGGTTAATGAATACAGACTCAGAAAAAAAATTTCTAGAGAGAATTTTCTCACAGAAAGAAAAGTAATACATATAATTTTTGAGAGAAATTTTATGTTTTTAAAAAAGAATGCAATATCTTCATTATGTGAAATGCTAATGTCTTTTTTCATAATAAACCATTTCTACTGAAACTTGTCAAGTGTTTAATAAACAACAACTAGAGTGTGACTTTGTCAGAGGAAATTTAGAAGAGCTCTAAGCTGGGGTAACTTTACCTCACACTGAGCTCTTACTTCCTTGTACTGACATGAAAATATGTCCTCAGCCTTCTTTTCTACCTCTTCATTTTCTATTTTTAGTTTATCTTTTCTTGAGAGCTGTTATATCACTGCAAATTTGAAATGACGCTGACCACAAATGAATAGGAACATTGTTGCTGACAAAGCTTGTACTACTTTTCAATTTATTTTTTTTAAATTTAAATCTTCAACTTTCTTTATCTCATTACCTGGACTAGTCCACATTCAGCTGAGGGGATAAAACATGCATAAACATCATCAGCAGATTCTGACAAACACTGCTATGTTTTCTCTCTTTTATACTGAAATGAAGAGAGCTTCAGTACATTGAATTTCTGTACTGTTTGAACAGAGAATCTTAATTTTTACATCTTGGTTAGTAAAAACAGCATACTTTCAAGCATATTAAAGACAGCCTTTAATAATGAGATGTGATCTATTGAAAGACTACAGGACCAATTTTAATCTGTTTATTTCAAATACAGTTCATTAGGTTTTGTAGTCTTGCAGACCTACGTTAAAACAGACAAAAGAGAAATGCAAAAGACCAATTAGGTCACCTAGTCTGTCCTTTGAGGGATCAGTAAAGGATTGTTCTCTACAGTGTTAAATAATGATTTTATCTAATTATTCAACCCTGAAGAATGACCAATCAATTTAATCTCTCAATTAACAAAAATTTCTGTGAGTCTTTTTGCATAAATATGGAGGTTTTCTTTCTGAAGTAAGTGTGATATTACAATTCAATGAAGAAACCTAAGTGCATTGAAATAAAATCTTTAAGTTATGACAAAAAATTATGCCTTTACCATTCTTTGAAGATTCCAAGAAAGGGTTGCATGAAGCACTGCAGTATGGGCAAATCAGGTGTATTACAATGAAGGATTTTAAAGCAGTTAGGCAATTGACAGCTGGCATTTTCTTTCCACCTATCTGATGAGATTTGTGAACTGTATGTCAGTTGACAGGAATCCTCATTTCCGGGTAGTTTGATTTTTAGACTCTCCAAACTGTTAATTCACACAACAAGTTTTGTATTTCTCAGTTTGTACTTTTAATAAACACTTCCTTGCAGATTGAATGACAGTGTGATATAAGTAAGTACACTTTGTGCCAATCATGAAATCATTTTTTTGTCCTAACAGGATTTTGTTAACCATTCTGTTGGGTTACTGTGATCTAAGAGCACTGCTTGCTCATATTTCATCCATCAACTTTGTTTTCCTGTAGATTTTTCTCCATCTTGAATATTCACTTCTCAGTTAAATCATCATACAGAAGAAGTTAACGACGGAGAAGCTATGCTATCTTTATTATCTGAAGTTGAAGTGTATATGACAGCACAAATCTATTCCTGCAAATAACTGAGATTCTGTTTGGCTTATTTTTTCAGTTTTAGATCTCATTTTAACAAACTCTCTTGCTTTACAAACTTTCTGTTGTGATTGTTTCTGTGATGAAAGTTTATTTTTTAATGTGAATTATTTTTCCTCATTGCTTTCCCTTTTAATGTGAGCGGTGTTGAAAGTAAATTTCTCAGACATCTGGATTGATAATCTTTATCCTCAGTCCTTAAATATATCTGTATGTTCTTTCTTTACTAATGTAATTCAAATTTTGTCTAGGTAAAGATGAAAAGAAGTTGTTTCAGTATTTACTTTATTTCCCCAATTAATATTCTTCGTATATATGTAGCCTACTAATGTTTATAATGTAACTTCACAAGCAGTACCACAAGTCCAGGTAATACCTAACATATGGAATCTCAGGACATCCTTCACTCTTGGCAACTGATACTGTATCTTCTTCTGAGAGCTTTAGTCTGTGTTTTACCTTCTATCTGTTTGCTTACCTATGAAAAGATTAGCTTCTATAATCTTTTAAGTTCACTATATCTTGTATGTAGATGGCTGAAGAATTCCTGCCAGCAAACAAGGACTTGGCATGTCAAATGGTAGTGAATTAAATAGACTTCAGACTTGTCTGTAATTTTGAAGGTCATGATAGCATGGAAGTTTAGAAAATGTAGAATCCAGGTGCATTTTCTTCCTTAATAGTACTGAAGATTGTGAGGGTTGTTTTGCTGGGTTTTATGTTTGTTTGTTTGTTTGTTTTTGTTGTTGTTAATTTTTTTTTTTTTTTAATGTAGAGTAATAGTGCTTCAAAAATGTCCTGGGCTTGTCCAAGGGTAAGTTGTTGCAACTAATTGCCACTGATGTAAACAACCTTCACCAGTAGCTTTAACAATTGCAAAATGTGCATTTATTGATAGATACCTTGTTGATTATAAAACTGTTTTTTCCTTTTTTCCCCCTTCACTGCAAAGAAAGTTCTGATTTGTTAAACAGAAGTAAAAATCTAACTCAATTATAAATGAATATTTGAGACACTAATCTGGCTGATGCAATTTGGAATAGTTTTCAGGCTTATTTATGTTGCATACCTCAAAATGCTGGAGATGACGAAAATTCCATTAATCCTTGCAGAGTTACACTGTCTGGAGACTCAGAGGCTTTGAGTCTCTGGCTTACAATATTCATGGAATTTTCTTCTTTGCCTGTTCAATAAAGCCAAGAAAGTTCCAGAGCACTTTTCTTTTAGATATATCAATTTTACAGATTTTTGCTATTAACAATTGCTTTTGACTGAAAATATTTAAACCCTGTATTCTATATTTTTTCTTCTGGTTGCTTTAATTTGGAAAGAAATTATAAGAAATGAGTCTATTACTGTAATGACTTTGGCTATACTTATATTGTTAAATTAAAGAGTTGTCATAGCATGTTCCTGGGCACTGGGTCACTTTTAGTCCTCATTGATACAGTTTACAAAAACACACTTTTCCAAACAACTTTCAGACTGATTCAGGAAAGAGCATAAGGCAGGGACATTTCCAACAGAAAAACTGAATGAAGTCACATAGTTTGGAAAGCTTCTACAGTCAGGTGACATGATAAATGTGCAAAATTAGGGTGTTTTTTACTTTCTAAAGAAAACCTGGTGAGGATGTTCTTTGTGAAGAAGAGCACTTATTTTTAATGATAACCATTTTCATCTATGACCATAATTTCTTCCTCTGATTTCCTATTGGTTAAAATCTTAACCACTGTAGTTTCAATTTTTAATATATTTTTGAAGTGGTCCTCTGATCTGTAGGATTAAGATGTCAAGCACATTCACAAATGTCCTTTTTTTTTGGCTGACACTTTTATTGTCAGCAAAATTATTGTTTGCTTCTGTCTTCCAAAATGGATGGTAAGGGTCAATTAGAAGAATGGGATTTGAACTGCATGAATGATAAAACAATTAAATCCTCAAAGACTCATTATAGTTTCATTTTAAGATTAAGTTTTCATAAATTATGTAAGTTTTATATTGGGCAGGTGTGTTACATGTCAGTCACTTTTCCATTATTTTAATACACAGAGTTACAGTACTATGTGCTATAATATACATTTAGTTTACAGCTGGCAATATTTCTAATGCAGTATCCTTTTATCTATGGCACTTTTGAATGATCTGGAAGTCCTTGAAATTAATGGGAAAATGCAGTAATCATGCTGATCAGAATGTTTTCCAAACCAGAGGAAATGTCTCCAGTACACAAATCTTAAACTTTGCCTACCATGTCTAATGCAAATACTATAACAAGGAGTCTTTTGTTCGCTTGGAGTGTCTATTATGATAAGTGATCATTATTTGCATAGATCATTTAAGATCTATGCTAAAACTTAAATTTCTTTCTTCCAAAGCACATACAAATCCAATTTGAAAGAAAAGTGCAGAAATGGAGAATCTGCACAGAAATCCATGTGCAAAGAAAGACTATTTGGATTCTGCAGTTGTTCTCCAGTTTAAACAAATCAGTTTGATTAGCTGGTAAAATATTAGTTATGCTAGATTATAGAAACAGAATACTGTTTTGCTAATTTAGAGATTCAATTAGGAAGATCTTTTCAGCTTTTAGCTTGCAGATATGTCCTATTTTCAGGGACACACTTGTTAAATGTCAAACAATTCTGAATTAAATTTGGTTGAATATCTAGTATCCATATTCAACATCTTTGTAAGCTATAGAATTTCCTGTAGGTGCTTCTACTGAAATACAGCACCATGAGAAAGAAGAAAATTATCTTTCTTCCTTTAAGGACAAGTTGATGCTTTGTTAGTTTTTTATTTTACAGGTAAACTAACTATTTATGAATTAAAGCCAATCAGTCCATCAAAAACAGTAGCCTCTGTCCTTAGAAAACATATTCTGAATGGGAGAAATACATGTTTTTTGGGGGTTGGGTTTCAGTTTTCTCACCTTAGTCGAATTTTGTTTCAAGAAAGGAGAGTCAGAAGTGGGTAAGTGTTGACAAAACTCTCAACTCTCTGAAGGCTGGAAGTGAGTTTTTGACAGTAAGACCAAACTGAAATATAAGAGGGAAGGACATGAAGTATGATGCCAAGTGCATCAAGTCTATGCAGGCCACACCTTCCCTCCTCTTACTCAAACTCCTTTTCTTACAAGAATTAGGAAAATAGTTGAATTGTGACTTTTGAGGATTTGAAGTAGAAAGCTGGTGGAAAAGTAGAAAAAATAATAGATTAGAATTCTGGTTGGGAAACTTACCCATGATGCGGACTACTACAGATGTAATTCTTTCAAGTCTCTAAGGCACATTTACGTGTAAGTCAACTAATAAAATTTATTTGATTTTAGTCTTACTGTTTATAAATTATGAAATCTCCAGAGCACCTGAAATAAAACTGTTTTGTTGAATGAATAGAAGTATTTTTAGGGGGGATTTACAGATGAAAAATTTATTATTAAATAGATATATAAAATACGTTATCATAAAGCTGGAACAAATATTTACTTTCTCTTAAATTCTGTCTGAAATTTAAAAGGTCCAAAATTACATTTTTTTTTCATTTTTTTGTCCTTTTTTAAAAAACTATTTGCACACAATCTCAGCTGGTGGAGGTATGGAGAAATGTAGTCCTTTACAGCTCCAAGTCCAAACACGAACAGGAAGCACTTAAATGTCTTGGTTTGAAATACAGGTGCCTGCCAAGGAGAGCGGTGTTATGAATGATGTTCTATTTTTCCAATTTATCAAGCAACAAGATTAAATTTAATAGTAAATTTTTAATAGTAACAAAATGAATACAATCAAAGTATTGGAGATGACAAAGTATTGGAGATGAATACAATCAAAGTGCATATATTTAAGAATATACAAAATTTGGCAGTAAGTAATTTAGTATAATTGAGGTTTGTATAAAGCATAAACAAAACTGACTGGGGAGGGGCCCCCTCCGACCGGGGATACGGGGAGTGGCTCCCATTCCTCACATACCAAAGCATCCAGGCTAACAATCCCACTTATATACTGCAGGCTACTGAAGTTTCTAGAAAACTCCCCCTAGTTTCTATTCCTAAAATGTGTGTCACTGTGTGTACGGCACATGCTCTGCTAATGGGTTAGGGGGTCTCTCATCCTTTTGAGGGTCTTACTTCCGATGAAGGCTCATCGTCTTCATCAGTGATCAAGGTGTGACCTGCAGATAGTGCGTGCACACTATGTGACTGAGCAGATGTTTTCTATTACAAGACTTGAATTGAGTCCCATGCTTGGAATCATCCCGTTTTGGCCCATTTCAAGGTCAAAACTTTCTATTTCTAGATGCTGCTTGTCAGACCTATGTCCTTCTACTGTTCTTGTTTGACTTTCTTCCAACCTCCTTCTTCGACTCCCAACATCTGGAAGATGTCCTTTGTCCCGTCTCACCCATTTCCCCCCTCACTCTGTGGCAATTGTCTTCTATTGATCTAAATACAATTTTGTTGCTATAGTTACAATTTAATTAGCACGAATCACATTTATCACAGTGGGAACCTCGCTTGGAATGGAGAATATGACTCCCCCCTCCGTCTGAAGTATTATAACTTTGAAAGCAACAGCTCTTCACTAGTACGTGTATGTATAGCAAGGCAAACAACCACGGCAGGAGCAGCGAACAAAGGAGCAGGAAACCCGACGGGGCACTCACCGCCTCCGCCGGCAGGGGGCGCCGGTGGCTCCCGGCGGGCGGGGCAGGTGCGCTGATCCCCGCGTGCCGGCAGGGGGCGCTGTGGCGCGGGCTCGGGGAGCGGGCGGTAATGGCGGCTGGGCCCAGACGGGAAGGGATGGAAAAGAGAGGCTTTGCTTCAGCAGCCCTGCGGCGGGGCCGGCCCCGCTGCTCCAGCAGGGCTCTCGGTAGCATGAAGCTGGAACAGCAGGGAGGAGCGGAGTCCCAGAGTGGTAGAGGAGATGTATGAGAAACTACGCACTTGTAGCTGGAACTGGGACGGGCGGGCGGAGTGTGAAGGGCTACGCTGTAATAAAAAGCCCCGGAGCAGGGGCAGAGGCTCAGGGAGGGCTGGGAGCAACAGCCTGGCTCCCAAACATGGCAAGGAGGAAGGGGAAGGGGCTGGGGAATCAAGGGGGTTTCCCCTGAGGCACCTGAGCAGAATGTGAATGGCACTTTGTTTGGTGAGGTAGGGTGTTAATCAGGTCCAGGAGCAAAGGCCACTCTTAGGAGCAAAGATCTGCTCGCCGTAGAAGAAAGGCATCAGGAGATGGAATCCTGTGGTGCGGTGACGAGTTCTCTCCACAGCGGCTGCAGCCTCCGAATGCTGAGAGCTCAGGAGAGTGAGCAGCTGCCCCAGCCCTTCATTTCCCAGCCCAATTCTCAGGTATCTGCCCCTTCGAGAGAAACCCTCAGGTAAGAGAAGTGCAGCCAGGTGCCCTCCTCCCCTGAGCTTGTCCACTTCTTTTGTCTCTCTTAAGCACCTGGTCGTTACTGTCTCCTAGGGACGTACGGGAGAAAATTCCCTAAGAGAAAGATACAAAAGGAAGAACCCTAAACCCCATCAATAAATATTAATGATACCCTGGGAATAATATTTCTACACTGAAAGTTCAAGGAGGATAATCAGAAAAGAATTTCTTGATTCTAATATGTTGCCCAGTCTCAAAATATTGGAGTGAAACTTTATTATCTTGACTGGACAACTGGCTTCTTCTACAAAATCCATGATTTGGAGTCAGTTGTAAAAGAGAGAAAGGACAGGGGGGAAAAATGGAAAAAAAAAAGTTCGGGCTTTTAAAAGCCAAATCAGGGGCATAAATCAGGAGTTTACAATGGAAAAATAATTTCAAAAACTTTTTAGTTCCAGCTCACTTAGGAACAGCTTATTGATAATTCAAAATGTTTCTGGGGAATGTTTTTAAAGTACAGAGATTTATTATTTTGATGCTAACAAATTTTCAATGAATCGGAAAATTTTTCTACAATGCAGTTGGAGAAACACCACTTTTGCCTTACAAAAATGTTTTGTTAATTAGACTTGATAGTCAGGCCAACTATTTCCACAGTCTAGTGAAGTGTATTCCCATATTATACCAAAATGTATGGAAATACTGAAATAATACTTTAAAAATAAAATGAACTCAACGTTGTATACAGTGCTAATATTAGCATATTATTTCCCATACTTTCTTGTTCTTATTTATTTATGATTTATTTTGTCTATGTCATCCTTTTCCAGAGAACACTTTTTTGATCATTACATCTTGATTTGATATAGTCTGTGGTCTTCAAATTACATAAAAAACCCCCAGGAGAACTGGCACACTAAGGATTCATGTCGGAAAAGTCACAAATATCCCTTGGTGCAGTGATTTCAGTACTAAATAAACTCCTTTTACAGTTGAGGTTCCATCAAGTGCAACTTGGAAGACAGGAAAAAAAGGAGAAAAGAACGATAAAAGATAGATTTGCGCATAAAAGTATTGTCTTAGACAATTCTATTTAAACATGTCAAGTGAAGAAATCTGTGAACTAATATTCTAATATTGGTCTTTGGTGTTACTAAAGTCAAGAAGAAGAAAATACATACAGAAAGATATATTGGAAATAAATAAACTCTGGAGTATTCCATGCAGATACATAGTGCTTGAAAATGGATAGATAATACCAAGTTTGTAAAATTCTCTGTGAAAATTGTACAACAAACTTATTTGACTGGTGAATAACAGAATTTTCATGTACTGATGGCTACCAAGCTTTTTAAGCAGGAAATATAAATTATACTGATGGAAAACTAAACAGTTGTTCTAATAGGGAAAAGCATAATTTGGATTTTGTTATGGTGAACTGAAATTATAGATGTATTATTGAAAATTTAAGAAAATAATCTAGATGTTAAATTTTCCAGAGATAGTAGTATTAAGCTCTTGTAACCCAATGCTTAATTAAGCAAAGAGCAGATTGATGGGCACAGAAAAAAACCTCAAACTGGTAAGCCATCTTTGCTTTTTGCATACACTTTCATACATTTGATAAATTTATTTTTATGATTTTAGATGGCAGAGACTCATTTTCATTAAATTTGTTTACCATAATTATGGAAGGACTGTCACAATAACCATTAAGTTTGATACATTTGTGTGTGTTCCTACTTCTCTCTGCCTCCCAGAATTTTCATTCCAGCCATGATTGCTGGTGTTCCTTAGTTGTACATCTGGTACAGTGTTTCTGACAGCAACATCACTCCACAGGGACTGAGTGTGCCATCTGTATGACACATTCAGTATCTAATGGTTTAAGAGCTAGAGACACATAAACGCCTGAAAAAGTACATTTTCCTGGTTGCTATGTTTTTGATCTCTAATGTACATTTTCCCAACAAAGTATTTATTGCACAACGTTGCAGCTTTGTGCTCCTGTATTTTTAAGTATAGAAAAGGGGGAGTGGACTTTAGCGTCCAGTATGTCCTTGTTATATCTAGCTGAAGGTAAAAGTAAAGAAGAGGAAGTTTAAAAAGCCCTCACAAAACCGGACCACAAGAGGTAACAATCTCCACAGCAGAAGAGCTGATTCCAGTAGAAATATAACGTGAAATCATTTTGTGAGAGGAAGAGTGTACAAACAGATGTTTAGCACTGTCTATAAAACATCTAAGTATTGCCCCAAGCTAAAGTAGTTAAAGGGATGAGCCAACATTTCCCAAATAAAAAACATTAGATTCCTAATGAAAGTCAGAATAAAAGATGCTTTTTTAGACATTTCTTATGGGTAAAATCGAGAGTTGTGCAAGATGTTTGCACTTGCTTGAACTTCACTGTGATTATGAAATACTGAAGATGTAGGGAAACATAAGTCAAACTGAGCCTGGTGAAACTGTATGGGAAAGACTTTCTGCATAAATAAAGCTCCTTTTTTTAATGTAAGACAAGGAGAAAGCATCATTTATGAGGTTCTAGCCTTATAAAGGGGAAAACCCTTGAATTCTAAGCAAAAAAAATGTGTTGCTGGAAGGTAGAAAGCTTTCAGATTGCATTTCTGGGTTTTTGCTTATTTTTCCTTTCTTAAATTCTTGCTGTTCATGAAGAACTAGTTTTTATTCATTGTTTGCATTAAGGTTTATAGATACATACTTGCTCGAGGAAAAGGCATATGCTCAAATTGCCCATCATTTTTCTTAATATTCAAGATGAAGACTTCTAGTTAGAAATGCAGTTTGCATAGCAGCAGCAGCACTTGGGCTATTTCATTTTTCTAATGACCCTGCCTGTGGCTTTTTTTCTCCTTCAGCCTTTATAGGCAATAAACCAAGGAGCACTTCTTTTAAAAATGTATGGCTCATATGCTCTTGACTTTGTTCCGTGGAGAGCAAAAAATAACAACAGAACTGAGAAATTTTTCGAAAAACAGGTAGTGGAAAAGTTGCTTATGTGATAATTTGGTAGCCAATATTATTATTATTGCCCAGGTATTCATAATGTATAAAAAACAGTAAAAGAAAAATATAATCAAGTTGAGACAATGCCAAAATTGTAAGTCTAGGTTTTAAATATTGTAATTCAGTGTGATGTTTAAGAGTTTTAGAGCTTATCCTAGATTTTGCCTTCATGGAGATAAATCTATTTAGGGAATTACATACTGCAACACTTGTGTAGGTAAACTAATTTGAATATGACTATTGATGTAAGATGTGTATTAAAATTTGGCATTAGCAAAACAACTGTAGTTACTCTTTGTCTAGTTCATTTGTTTTGTTTTTCAGCTGTCATGTCAGATTGCTTTTGCTCCTTGGTGTATTTATTCTGTGGTGTAATGATGAAATGGATTTTGAAAATCAATGAGTGATTCTGAGTACCATGCTCTTTTTGGCAACACAATTAACAAGTCATGAAGGCAGAAGAAACTGGATGTTCGATGTTCAGTCTGCAATAAAAGGCTTATTTAAAGTTTCTTAAACACCTGAAAAATAAAAGCAAACAAATCAAATTTGACAATTTTTTTCTTGGTTTTGCATGTACTTAGAAAACATTGTGTTCACCACAATGTCTACTAGGAAAAAAAATCATAACTAAGAATTAGAAGTTTATTTTTCCTTCTTTAGCTGAGACCTTATAAAGGTGAGTGCTTGACAGGGACATGTATATGTGATAAACTGTTAGACTAATTTCTTTAGTGGCAAACATTAATGTTGATGCTGAGATCCTAACTTCTTTCTTCTCATGCCTCTTATTTTCTCCAAAATGAAGGAAACATACGTTATTGCGCTGGTGTGCGGAATAAATAATTCCTATTTGGAATGAGCTACTGTTCTCATTAGAAGTTTACTGTTGCTCTCCTATGTCATTTGCACTTGTGCTCTCATACAAAGGAACTGGAGGCATAGAAGTATAACTGTTAACAGAGAAATGAAATTACTGTGTTGACTGAGCAAAGACAGAGCTGTTCATTCACCCTTTTAATGTGAAGGACAAACTAGAAGTCATGGTCTAGCTGTCTTTCTGTTTGCATACAGAAAAATGTCAGTATGTCATAGAGCTTTTTGCAAATGCAGAAAGGCTGACTTTTGTAATGTCAGGAGTAGAAGGAAAATTGCTTACCTTGTAATTTGATGAGGTTAATATTGGCATGAATGCACTTTGATTGGTCTAGAATAGAATAAAACATGAGATTATCCAACTAGATTATTTTTTGTGTAAGCCTTCCAATGCAGGACAGCCAATAGCAAAGAAATTACAGAAATGTGTCAAAGTCACAGAATAAATTGCTTCTGATCCCCAGCGTCATCTCAGAAACTAAAACGAGCCTTATCTTCAAAAACAATCAGCATGAATTTTAATGCAGAAGTATTGCTCATTGTTTATCACAGCTATATAGCATTCTCCAGTATAACAGGTGGCCTGGTACTGACTGAGTTGATTACACACCAGAAGCCACACAGAGCTGACGCTTCATGCCAGAATTGGAAGATATACCTTTAGGTATAATACTATCACGTAGAAGCTAAACTATCCCCAGGGCTTGATTTAGCGCTGGTCACTGGCAGTGTATTTTTCTATATATGTAGTTCTTGTATTTAGCTGTGTCAGCTCTGATTCGATACTGTGCCACTGTGCCATGGGCACACCTAAGGAAATACTGAAGCTGAAAAACATCAGAAAAAAATCACAGTCTTTGGAAGTTGATTCCAGCCATACTGACTCACCTGGTGTGTCTTGACTTGCCTCAGGAAAACAAGCTTACAATATTTTCTGTCAGTGACCTGTGTGCAACAGAGGCAAGGAGGTAGGTATTTGCTGTGTTTCTATGCCCTTAGTTTATGTTGCAGAGAAGATCATAGCAAATTATAAATTCTGCTTCTATTGATATCTGGAAAAGGTGACCTGGAACAGAGACTAGGCAGAGTAAAAGGAATAAAATAGGTATTTATTGAAAGGCCTTATGTGTTGGTTTGAAAGCAAAACCAGTGCGAGACTCCAAGTCAGTAATACAATTTAATAGGAAAAAAGAGAAAAAATAAAACACATGCAATAATATAAAAGAAACAACCACCGACACAGTGAGAAATACAACCTGACACCCTGTCAGTCAGGGTGTTGGTAGCAGTCCGTATAAATGGTGGCTGCAGTCCTCCTGGACGACAGATGTGGTTCCATTGAAGCAGTGCTGTAGAAGGTGCAGTTTTCCTCCGAAGATCCAGCGATGATGTGGAAATGATCCGACTTTCCTCTGGGATCCAGTAGAAAGGTCTGCCCTCGTGTCCCAAACCCCAGTTTTTTATCTAGGTAGGAAAGGCTTGGCTCCTGCCCCTGGCTGGGGCATCTCCCAATGGGATGATGTAATCTTATCAGTCACACAATAGGACTTAATGGCCCATTAACAGAATATATCTCCTGGAGGAAGGATGGGTTGTGAATAGATAACGATGATCATCCCCCGATCTTATCAGATGGCACATCAGCAGAGGATATCTCCCACAGAGATAAGGATCACCACCCCTCCCACATTTCAACAAATGGCGATAGAATACACATTTTTGCATTGTACCCCAGGACACCTTAAAAGGATACACCTTGGGCAGTACAAGAGCCTGGCCAAGGTTACACCCAAGTCCAATCCAAGATGGGTCACGGTCATGAGTTTTCACACTTTTATAAGTTTTGGTTCATCTACATAATGGGGTCAATTGTCCAACCAGCCCCAGCCATGAAGTCTCAACCCACTGGCTTGCCCCCTTCCCTTCACTGTTAAAAAGCTTATGCTTTTTGGGTAATGGTTGTCCTTGATTCTCTAGCTGGGAAGGGATTGTTTTGTCTAACTACCCTGTGAAGAGAACTTAATAACACCTAATATGAAGTTTCAGAGTTACACACCAAGCAGCAGATAATCTGAAAAATATAAAAGCTAAAATCCAGGCATCACTATAATAGTATTTTAGGTGTGGGTTCTAGAGGTTGGATGTTGAAGAGAGAAGAAAATTCCACTACAAAATAACAGTTTCTGTAGCCAGCCCACAGAGTGGATTACTGACCTACAAGGAAGAGTAATGGATCTCCGGTACCTGTTACCTAAAATATAACTTCTCATTGCTTATGGGACATGTGGGACATGACAGAGAAATGGATTCCACATGACTATGTGAGACAAACAGCAAATAACTTTTTATTTTCTTGCTATTAGACATCTCCCCATCCAGACTGATCCTACTCTTTCCGTGATGCATCTTTTTATGTCATTTTACCAACCTGTCTCAAAACTGGAAAGCTTCTTTATGAAATTATTCCATCACTTCTTCATATCCCCTCTGCTTTCTGGGATCCGTTGAAATAATTAGCAGACTTGTAGAAAATTTTTCCTTCTTGTTGCTTGAAAATAGCACTCCAGGTCCTTGTGTTTGGTTAAGAGAAAATTCTTCTAGAGGTATTTGACATTTAGGACTTGAGTATCATAACAAATCCTTCTGAAATTCCTATTAGAAGGAATTTCAGAATTATAGGAATCCTTCAGTATTCCTATTAGAAGCTTCATCAATGTGTTAAAAAATCTCAAATTTACTTGTTACTCAATATCAACTTACATATTGTATGTATCATGCTTAAAGTGATGCTAGAGAAAGAAACAAAAAAGAATAGGCAAAGTGGAAGGGCGAAAGGGTGGGTAAGAAAAAATCTGTGCATTTATTCTTTGATTTCAATATTTAATTAGGCTTATCTTGCTGTATCTGAATGTTGGTATTTTTGTTTGTCTTTTTGAGTTTAAAACCTATCAGAATATTTAATTTATTGGGTTTTTAGCAAGTTGCTTATGAATATCTCCAGATTAGACTCCTACGTGCAATGAAATTAATCCCAAAACTCTTTTGTCATATACATGAGCAAACAGCAGAAGGATTTCAAGAAGGAGCCTTTGTATGATTGTTCTGTTTGGCCTGGTCTCTATCTCAAAATGGCAGATCTTGAGAGACAAAATGTTGATAATCAGTGGTTTGAGATTCAATCCATTAAAACTGAAAATAAAAACAGAGTTAATGTGAGTGGCAAAATAGTTTGATCTTAAAGTTCAGCCTAGAACCATATGTCGTTATGTTATATTTTCTATTTCTTATTTAGGGATGGCATGGTCTTGGATTGTTTTTTCTTTCTCTATGAACACAGTGATGAAAAACACTGACTGCAAATTGCTGGCAATATATTAAGAATGAATTTGATTCTCCTCAATATCTTCTCATGAAATTTTCTTCCTGTCTTCTTAGTATGTAGGGGGAACAGGTAAGATTTCAATCAAATACCATTTCTTGTATAAACCAGTGTCTACATTTGAGTATAATGTTCACCCTAAAATAGTCTACCACTACTGGCACTGAGAAATTGAATGAAACCTGTTTTTCTAGAACTAATGCTAATCAGCGTGCCTCTGTGTATATATATGTATACATATATATATACACCAGCAGTCGATAGTGGTTCTGCATATATACCTGTGAAAATGAGTGTATCATTATTTATGTTACCTTGTTTTGAAAATTACCTTGTGTTCTTTTACCAGAAGAAAATGGCTCACAACCAGCATGTTCTATATCAGTTACTGAAGGCCTTGTGATATGATTGCCTTACAACCTATAAAGTCGGTAGGAGAAAATTTAACACCAGACTGAACCACTATGGGTTGTTCCTCCTATAGAGAGGGACTAAAAATTTTGAGCAGGAGTGGCCAATATGCATCTTAGAGAGATATAAATCAACTCAGAGGAATCTGTATGACTGCTAAAGAGACAAAATATCTATCCCTTGCTGGTAACTTTAGCTGCTTCATATTGTAGGACTGTAGGTGTTTAACATCCAACATCCCAGGCCGGGACAGAGTACAGTGTGCTCCTGAGAACAACTCAGTTATTCCCGAGAAAACACTTCTTCCAAACTCGAGGAGTGGTCACTTTAAAAAGCCTTCCACTGCTTTGAAAGTGTCTTTGATAGTGTACCTCTCAGTGTATTTCAACTAATTTTCCATTTAGCGGGGATAATGGGGATAACTGAAGCACTACAATTCAGTTTTCATTAGGAAAAGTCTAGGGCACATGAAAAGCTGCAGTCATGTTCTAATAAAGACAATTATCATCAGAATTGCATATATCTGGCAATTATTTAGATTTCAAAAATCTGTTACTTGCATATTCCACTTTGAAAAGTCAATTCCTTTCTTCTGTTGAAGTTCAATATTTTGGTGCAGAATACAGTCAAAATATTACCTATTTGCAAAAGTTCATAAAGTTACTGCTCTTATATACCCCTGCTTCTTTCAAGTTTTTATTAATGGAGGTGCTAGAATTAGAGAGTTTTATCCACGTTAGCGTTCACCCTCTGATGCTATGTCCAATCTGTAGTCATCTCTTAGCTGCGACATTACACTGTTTTTCAGAGGTAATTACAGGTGAAGATTAAAGTAGTAACAAGAGAAGTTGGACTTATGTACTTCTCAGTAAAAAAAAAACTGTCAAAACCTTCAAACTTCCAAAACATTGGTAGTACAAAAAAAGGAGACTTTGCTACGTGTCCTTTCCATTTTCTCCCTCCTGAATGAATTATTTTTCTCATACTGACTTAGCATGAGACAAACTGGATTGAAAAGGTGGAACTGCTTGGAAAAACTGGACTACAAACAAGATAAAGTAACATTTTATATTCCTGTTATTAAAACTGTAATTATAAGCATTAGTAAGTACCATTCAATGAAATATAAGACACTGTCACTGACTTAGTTGTCAGGACAAGATTTAAAACACTTTCATGTTTGCCTGTC
The DNA here is from genome assembly GCA_037013685.1 of Acridotheres tristis. Classification (NCBI taxonomy): domain Eukaryota; kingdom Metazoa; phylum Chordata; class Aves; order Passeriformes; family Sturnidae; genus Acridotheres; species Acridotheres tristis. The sequence goes on from CM072919.1 coordinate 14,983,581, forward strand.
ATGTGTGCATATGTGAATTCTGTGTGGTACTACAAGTTGTAGCTGATATTTTTAGGAGAGCAGAATCTGAAGTTTTCTCAAATTTAATGTTGGGAAACTCACAACAAGACTGCTGAAGTTATTTCTCTCCCCAGACTTGCACCTTAAAGAATGGTTTATTTTTTAGTTGAAGAAGGAAGATATCAAGATGATCTGTCAAATTGTCATCTTGTGTGCCTGTTCTGATACATGCAGCAACATGGCCCAAAGTGATATTACAGTCACAAGGTCAGTATGTCAGGAACGTAGCCTGAAGAACACTGCTTCCCTTGTGATTGAAATGCTAGATAACTAATTAATTTGCTGCCTATTATGCATTACATTTTGGACAATTGGCCATGGTGTGTTCTCTAACACTATCTGATAGTGTAATTACAATGGCAAACAGTCAGGAAATACCTTTTATCTTTACAGTTCAATGTACAGAGAACTGTTCTATGAAATGAAGCCCCTACCAACACAATATGTTATATATCTGGCTTTAATTCCTAAGGCATTTTTTACTCAAGCTTTCCACAGGAATGTTGATTACGTGTAAATGTCCACCAGAGCATAAAAAGAACCAGTTCAACAATACAACACCTCTGTATAATGTTAATAATTTACGTTAATGAATCTTGTTTTTTCACTATTTTGTTTGTTTTGGACAGCTTTATAAAAATTTGCAGATAGTGATAAAAATGGAAACAATTATGAAAATTTCTTTCTGATGTCCAATATATTTTCATACAACATATTTCAGTATTTTAAAATTTGCTTAGAAAACACTATTAATTTTTCATCTGTAGATCAATAAATTAATCTTCCCTATTGTTTTGTGGCTTTTAAGGATATTTGGATGACAAATGCTGTACAATACAAAGAGGTCTGTCAGACCAGTATTTAAACACAAATTTTTACAAAGGCATATGGAAAAAGAAGACAATGAACAAAGAATCCTTAAATTAAACAAGAACTCACAATAACAAGTCTTTGCTTGCAAGGATTTTTATTTCTTTTATTTTAGCAGAATAGAAAAAAATTCTCCTTACCGTATTTCATTGAGAAAAGCTGGGTGGGTGTGTTGGTTGGCTGGAGGACAGGAAGGCTCTGCAGAGGAATGTGGACAACTTGGACGTGTGGTCTGAGACTAAAGGAGGTGAGGCTCAACAAGGCCGAGTGCTGGGTCCTGCCCTTGGGTCACAACAGCCCCAGACACTGGGGCACAGTGTCTGGAAAACTGCCTGAAGGAAGAAGACCTGGAGGTGCTGGCAGACGCAGCTGAACATGAGGCAGCTGTGCCCAGGTGGCCAAACAGGCCAAGGGCACCTGGCCTGTGTCAGCCATAGTGGGCCAGCAGGAGCAGGGTGGTGACCTGTGCCCTGTGCTGGGCACTGCTGAGGCCACATCCTGCATCCTGTGCCCAGCTCTGGGCCCCTCAATCCAGGAAGGCCATGGAGGGGCTGGAGTGTGTCCAGAGAAGGGCAGCAGGGCTGGGGAAGGCTCTGGAGCACAAGCCAGGGGAGGAGCAGCTGAGGCAGCTGGGGCTGGAGGAAAGGAGGCTCAGGGCCTTACCTGGAAGGAGGTTCTAGTGAGGTAGGGGTTGGGCTCTTCTCCCAGACATGTAGCAAAAGGAGAAGGAAAAATAGTGTAAAAATAGAGAAAGTTTAGACTGAATATTAGAAAAGATTTCTTCAACCTTAACAATTCTGCGATTCTATGACTCTGAATCCAATAAAAATCAAATGCACAGGAAGTTGTGTGATAAAAAGAAGTGAAAATTGTCTTAGTGTTTCCACATTTCAAATTACTAATCTTTCAATTATAGGTGCTGCCAGTAGTATTATAGTTACAATAAATAAAACAGGAAATTGGAAAAAATGTATTAGTAAGCCAGAAAATCAGAGGAAGAAGTTTTAGAACCAAGTTTTCTGGTTTTGAGGCAAGGGCAGATATAAACAAAAGTAATATCTGATACTGACAGATATATAGCAACCTTAAATACAGTGAGGGATTATTTTTTGCCCTAGACCTAGAAGGTCACCTGCAAAACAGGAAGGGTAGGGAAGGAGACAAACTGACTCCAGATGCCTCTCTGAGATAACTTCAAATACTAAAGCAGGGTTCATCAATGATCACAATGTAGTTCTATTTCCTATGGAGAGTCTGTTACCCTTGTATGTTGGAGGTCTAGATATGGTAAGCATATGAAGTTCTGGAACTGTCTTCTACTGCTGATGTTATCATTAGTCATCTGTGCTCCCTAACAAATATATTACATAGAAAATTCTTGTTTACCCTATTCTTTTTTCATCTGTTCATGCTGACAGCTTCCTGCACTGCGTCTGCTTATATATTGTGACTGTGATGTGGAGATAGGGTAGATACATCCAGTTTTTTTTTATGCGCCTCTAATTTACATACCGATATTTCTGTCTTCAATAAAACATCAACCAGCAGCTACAAATGTGTCGAGAGGTATAAGAGATATGTATTCACTTATCCCTTGTATAAATAGATAAGTCACAGTAATGCAAAATATGATCCAGCACAGCTACCTATCTAAACTTTCAGGTCAGAAATAGACTGCCGTGAAATTGCAGTGATAGCAATGAAATCCTGTTTTTTGAAAAATATCTATTGATGATGATACACAGTGGATATAAGACTTAGCTAGTATTCTGCTGTGGAAGACAACTTTATTTTGAAATTAAAATAAAGCAAGGAATAAATCAGGATAAAAAATTATATTCTTGCTATCATGCTAGCTTTAACAAGGTTGAATAATACCAATTTCAGAAAATATATTTAATAAGAATATTTTGTTTGCTTAATCACCTTTCAGAATAAAGCCCTTCTGGACAGCATGACCTACTAACAGTGAATTACAGCTCTAGGGTTTCAGTTTCAGAATTGAACCTTACACTGGCTGCAATGCCAAATAAAAAGCAAACATTGTTTATGTATGACTTTTTAAAACAATGCTGAAGGTATGGCTTCCTCTGTAGATTTGCACACTGAAAACCAAAGCAAGGTAGGAAAAGGAGACATTTACCCTGGGGGAACTGCTGCAGTGAGAGATTTTAGAGTAATAGAAAAAACAGCTCTTCAAAACATCTAAGTCCTGTTTAAAAGGATAGTAAAATGTTAATAATTGGTTGTATACCCTGTGAGGAAGTGTTTGGGGATAAAGCAGCTACACAAGCTAACAGTGAACAGATGATGGAATTTCTCTTTTGATAGCTGACTGCTTAAGAAGAAGGCAAAAACTACTTTTTGTGCAACCACTTCAGAATGCATGAAGTTATATTTTGGTTTTGCTGGGTTTCTGAATACATTCATTGCATCACTTAAATCTATCAGTATCCACTTCGGAAACATGAAAGAAATCAATGTTAGCTCTGTCAGAGTTAGCATTTTATTGGGAGTGCATTTTGAAATGAATCTCTCAATCATTTCCAGTTACTGAGAGTTGTTTCAGTTCACAGAACTTTGGTGTGCCTGAAGTAATTTCTTAAAGAAACCCCTGAAACTGCAAACCTCTTTCCAGGTGTGCACCAGATGTGTTCTAGTGTTTCACTGTCATTTGAGGGTTTACTGGTTTTTTGGACAATATTGCTGTACCAGGAGACCAGACTAAGTGTGTTTGAAGAAAAGTCCCTGAGCTGTAAATAATGTAGTTGGGGCAGGCACCAGCTGCTTCAGCATACAGATCTCCTTCAATTTCACTGAAGTAATGTAAACATAACACAGCACCCCAGGATTACTCGAGACAGTTCTAGGTAACCAAGCAAATCAGGAAGTGAACTATAGATCGAGGTACAGTTAAAATTTCTGCCATTAATAACTCCCAAGTATTCTGGTGTTGGAGTAATATGTCTGGGATAGCCAGGTTCACTCCTTGTAATTGCAAAATGAGTTTGAAGATCACTAATTAGAAATAAATTAATGGAATCAAGTCTAAGTGAATGTCTGAAGTATATATTTAATATGTTACCATCATCAGTTTGTAGGTGGCATAAATATTATTATTCTGTGATAAATTCACTGCTGCATTTTAGGTAATATTTCAGTTTTAGACTTGTGGCCACAGAGATTAGAAACTTTACACCAGCAAAACCTTAGTATAGTGGGCGATTCTGCATCCTGGCACTAAACAACACATGCCTAAATTTGGTATTTTTAGGAGTGAGGACATACTTGGGCTGTTTATATAGTTAGGATTGACTCTTTCGTCACCCAGTGTCAAATGCAGTTCATTTTGTGAAGTGAATCAGGGCCTCCTGAAATGAGACCTGAGACCACCAATACCATTATATTCAAATGGGAAGCAGTCGTCAGATGGTAACAATTTTGACAACTGCCAATGAATATGAAAATATTTCCGTATGCTAAACTGTCTGATATGATAAATATTTTGAGCCATCATGCCTAAGAAGTAGTTTTAACAATATTAGTTCTGCACCAAGCTAAAAATCTTTATTTTTGTTAGCTGAGATCACATGCATTTTCAGGATTTAGTTTTCAGTATGAATAGTCTGTTTTGTTTTGTTTTGTTTTTTCAGAAAACAGATTTAAGTACAGCTATGACAGGAACAGTGTCATGAAAAAAAATAGATTATTTTCCTAAAATCAAGAGTTAGAATCCTTTTAATAGTTGTGAAGAATATAGTTCTCCTAGTATTTTCTGTAGAATGTTTTTTTCTATGTTTTCAAGAATGTGATTTAAGTTAGGGATGGAGACTAGAAGGACTGAGATCTCTATGAACTTGTTATCAATGGAAGTAAGAGTTAAGACTTTCTGAAATGAAAAATGTTGTAATTTGTTCCACACTAATGGAGAGAAATGTAAGATATGATTATGACACAACCTTCACAGATTGAATTAGCGACAGATTAATGAAGAGAAAAAGAAATGCATTGTGGGAATCATGAACCCATGACAGCTATGTCATCCGTTTTGGGAAGCTCACAAATGATGTCTCCCCAGGAGACTAGAATAAGAGTGTGATTAGCTCAGCATTGCTTTTCTTTCCCCTACACTATAGTCTTTAAAATAATTGAAGAATAATGCTGAATCCCTTCTGAATGTCGTTGAAAGTTTTACTTCCTGAAGCTATTCACTGAGCTGCTCCTTTAAAGGAGACTGAACAGATCTGCACAACTAATTGTGGAGTAGTACACTGATACTCGTCTCCCATATCAATGCCAATTAGGTCTGCTTAGAGTACATCCCATATTATTTTACTAGGAACAGAATTTTTAATCTGATCAGGTCTTTCTGTGTGTGCAGGAATGCACTTTTGCCAGTAAGACTTCAAATCTTACTCATGATCCTGAATGACAAAAATTTACACAGTTATTGTTTAGTCATGAGAGTTGTAAATATTCTGTTCTTTACTAGAGTGATTTTGTTTCATTAGCATATATAAAAATAAAGCATAATAAGGCAATGTTGAGTGGTTTGTATTTACCTTGCTGTTACATGTTTCATGTGGGAACTGGTGAGAAGACATCAGTGAATGAGTGAGAAAACAGCATCAGATGCATTTTTATGATGAGAGCTTCAGTGAAGGTTTCCCAGTTAGTAGCTTGCATACTAGAATGAAGGGGATTCTTTTAGGCACTAGTCTTCAAAGAAGGACTAGTGCCTGAACAAGTATCACCATATTTGTCAGAATTTTATTTAGATGCTAGATGCAAACAAAAAAACCTAATTAATACAAATTAATACTAATTAATACAAAGATGAAAGAAAATACCCAATTTAGGAAGTTTAGAAACAAGTAAGAAAGATAAGAGACTGAAATATTTTATGTTTGCACATTATAGCAAAGTAATCCCCAGCATTCTTGGTAGATTTCAGTTAACTGCATAAATACTGCAAGCTTGCTGTATTATTTTAGTTTTTGCCACTCCTACCACATAGAGTCACTAACACAACTGAAAAACCTGCTCTCTTCATCTAGGCCCTTTTTTTTATCCCATTATGATGTGGCCAATAACGTGGTCAAACAGACGAAATTTTAGGCTTTTATTTGAAGTTATTATTGGCCTAGTAAGACCTGAGTGGAAAACAATTCAGATTTTACAGGGTTTCTTATACATCTGATGCACAAGGCAATGAAATCACACTGAATATCGAGAACGCAGACAAAAGTATTAATTATAGCAATTTTTGTGTCTGTACCACTTGAAAATAAGGTTAGCCTATGATAATAATATTTTTTTGCATGAAAGTTCATAACTTTGATGGCAGCAGAGACAGAGACAGACTGGTATGTAATAGCGTGTCATGCTGACTCAGGTAACTGGACATGAATGAATGAATGAATGAATGAATGAATGAATGAATGAATGAATGAATGAAGCACGTCTTGTTTCCATTAAAAAAAAAATCTGTTTTTGTGTGCCTAAAATTTAATGTTTCCATTCGAACCAGATGTGGACATATTTTAGAAGATGCAGGTATTATGGAGTTTATAATTTTTATGTATACAAAAGCTAGAAGATTTTATCTAGTGATTTTTATAATCAATGCTGGAAACTTTATTATTATCAGATTAAAAAGTTCACTACCAGCTAGGTTCATGATTTCAGAAATATTGTGTTTAAAAATTAAGGATTGTGTTGTATTTTTAAAGAACAGTGCTGATGAGCAGTGGTAATGTGCTAATGTTGGATTGAACTACATCTGCATTGAACAATAGTGTAAAAGCATTTTTATAATTTCTGTGAAGAGTTGTCTAGTTATAAGGTAAAGTTTCACTTTAAAAAAGTTGGAGCAATTTAGAAATTATGCTCAAACAGTATTCTGATGAAGGATTTAGTATTCAAATCATCCTAGATGATGTAGTGTGAACTTATACACCATCTTAAACACTCAATATAGTCTAAGCACTTAAACTGCTTTATTATGGCATAAGTGCTTAAATTGCCTAAAATCTTTAGAGCAGTGTATGGTTTTAAGGCACATTAAGTCCTCTGGTGCCATAATTGCCTAAACCACCTCAGATTTCTCAAACGGTATAAACTTACAAATAATGTTTGGGGTGGCATAAGGGCTTCAACTACTCTGTGGAGGTATAAATGCTGAAATCACTAGTAGACTACTTTGATAAATGTTTACTTTTGAATTTATGTAACATCTTAGAAACTGCTTGGTCATGAAGAGAATACTAAGAATTTAATCTTGATGATGCATTATATGCTGTGCCATAGCTAGAAATTATTTAGTCATATTGCAGAATGCTATAGACGCTTGCTGAAGTGCATCCCTGAAAACATATCCAGAATTGTGCATTATAACTCCTGTGTCTGCCTCTTACTTCTGCAGCCATTCTTTGCTGAACAGCCCAAATCACATGAGGGCCTGATACTTGGCCATGTTAGTTTCACCTGCTGTAAAACCACTTTGCATTCCCATGTGCAGGGAAGGAAACTTACCTGTGCACCCAGGACCTACAGGTCATCACAGAGGTAAGCACAGGTTTGTGGCAAATGAAGGAAGGACAAAAGATCTTGTGCCCCCTTTACACAAGGATGCCAGGTAGGCTACCCATTTTTCTGTTAGTTGGTCTGAGTTATGAGTGGTTCCAGTGTTCCTCCAAATGCAGCTGCTGTGGTTTTAAGTGCCAATCCTCCCTTGGCAGCAGTCCAAGACTGCTCATGTTCTGTCATCACAAGGAGTTGTACACAAAGGGAAGTGAACACCTGATGCCCTCTTTCTACTCTCGGTGTTTCTTCTTGTAACAAAACACATCTTGTTAGACCCAGTCTCTAAGTGTGGATGAAGTTGCTCTAATAAAAAAATAAAAGAACATGTATGTTCTTTGCAGGAGTGTGAGATGAAAGAAATAAAAAGTCAATAGGATATATACGTTTAGTCTGTCTGCAGGGTTTCTTCCATGCCATGATTTTGGGTTCAATGGTGAGCTTGTGAATGAGGAATCAGACCTTTTATCCTTAAACAAAGAAAATAAATGTCTTCATTGAAGGACTTAGGGCTTCATTATTTGTCCTTGTTTTGTTACCAAATGTAAATGATTCTGTACTAAGAGAGATATCCTTGGTTATGATTGCTACAGCACCGCACTACATATTAAAGTTCTCTTCCTGCACATATACAACATGAATGACTTTGTCTCCATATGGATAAACTTAATTCAATAAAGTAACAATTCCTGCCATTGTGAACCAGCATGTATAATCTGAAGGTGATTTTTGACTTTAATGAAAGAAGCCTGAAAATGTATTTGTATCATAATCTCCTATCTGGGGATAGACCCTCCTAAGTTTTAATTTTATTGAAAATAAAATTAAAGCAGGATCAAAATATCTTGATCATAAAGAGGCACTATTTTTGAGGTCTATTTTGATAATTTAATAAAACATATACTAATTGAAAGGAGTATGAAACTTTGCAAAGACCAGTAAAATTCTGTTCTCTAGAAAAATGGTTATTCTAATTGAATGTAGGCTTGAGAAAGTAGTGACCCTTAATTTCTTCTCCTCAGGAGCAGCTCAGAGAGGTGTTGCAATTCAGGAACAAACAGACTGTATTGGTATCAAATGATCACCTACCCCTACCATGAGACAGTTCTGGTTTCTGGGAATTTTAAGCTGAAGTCATGAGATCACATGTAGCTGGCAAAAGAGACATGTTCCACGTCCCTCCCTGTTAATGGTCTGTTGTCCATGGATTTTGAAGCAGTGTGTGTGTGGGTGTATGTACATTTTTTCTCCATATTCTGCCACTGCTTTTGGATATTCATTCCTTTTAAGTCTAAGTTTTCCAGTTGGCCTCTTGACAGACCATGTTAGCTTCACTGACTTAGTAACAGACAATATAATTCTATCAATACATTATTGTGGATTAATTTGAAGTCTGCTCTAAAACATTATCTGTACCAGATACTCTCAGATATAACACTGAATACACCAGATGGTTCTGCTCAGATTTGCCTCACGTATCATTTTACTTTATTAGAAATATTAGGAAAAATGTGACAAAATGTATATACTGAGGAATCAAGGAAGCTTTTACTTTCAACAATGAGTGCAAGTACATTTGCAAAAATTTAGGGGACTAAAAAGATATCATTTATACTTTTGGTGAGTGGGTGCCATTCAGCCCCTTTCAGCTAAATTAAAGAGATTCTGCTTGAATCCTTGATTTTCCGGTTGGCTGAAGAAACAAAATAGCTTTAGATTAGACAAATTTAATTTGTTGAGAAATTTTTACTGAAGGAAATAATCAGCTTTGGTTGAAATAAACATTTCTTTTTGTCTTGGAGCATTTCTAAAAATAAGAAAATGAAGTGCCACTCTTAAAATCAATCACTATGTAGTCAGTTCAGGAAGAATACCCTAAATTTAATCCAAGTGAATTTAATGAAAGGAATGTGAAATATTCAAGGGATGCTCACTTACATTGAGTTTGTAATCAGCTTTCTCCTACAAAAGTAATGTTGCAAGTGGTGATATGAATGGTTTAAGCAGGTGAGTGAGTTGAAAAAACACTAGCTTTAACTCTTGCTAATAACTCTGAAAATGTCAGCTCAACCAAGAGCATTTGTTTTTGAGAGGAAAGGTCTTGTAAACAATGCTTCTTTCCATATCTCAGTAATTCGGATCCAATGCAAAACTAACGTGTTTGTAAAACTGATGTAACTCATTTGTTTAAGTATCTGAAAAAGAATTTCTGAACTGACAATTACCTAATACTGAAGTACTGATTTGCCCTAGCAAAAATGCACTGAAGGTACAATTTTCAGTACAAAAAGTAAACAGCTGCTCACAACTGAGGGACTAGTTAGATGCTAAAGTAAGCACCTATGAGAGAGGCAGCAGCATGCACTCAGGTGAACTCCAGGTGTACTGGGGAAGCCCTGTGTGCAGCAAGAAGGAAAATGTTCTTGTCTGAACACCTGTGAGCAAGTCTTGTTGTGAAGAAGGAGATGTGGCAAAGCTTTGTGGTCTTGCTGTTTGCCTGTCTGCAAACATGAGAATAAAATGTTCCACTCTGGTTAGCTCTTCAGACCACTTGGTGTTTAGGGTGTTTGTGTGTTGCTCCAAATTGTTTGCTCATACTGTTCAGAAAAATAATGGGGAAACTGAAGCATGGCAGGAGCACAAACTGACTGTGGCTAAAATTTATCATGTGGTTTTGTTACCCTGCTGACCTTCATTATAAAGCTAAGGAAACAGTGCACAGTCTAACAGCTACATAACTGAACTCTAGTAAATAATTTGTTATTTGCTACAACTGTAATACTTATGAAACTCACTGCTTCTTTGAATTCAAAACAAGCTTGAGTGTGGAAGTTGACATTTTTGTGGAACTTACAAGGAATAGCCCAAACAGCCATGAAAGTTAAGTACACTCTTATGAAACTGGTCACACAATTTTAGGAAGACAGTTCACCCACAACAAAAGAAATTGCATGAGAACAGCCAAAGAACATTAGAGAACATTTAATTTCAGACTTTAGTGTGCAAATTATCTGAACATCCCCTAGGTTAGAATAGGGCTTGCTGCAACCGTGACAAAAGACCATTCAAAATTATAAATGAAGTTGATTTCCTGGATGAGCATCTGTCAGGGTGTCTGTGTTGTTTTTGTGTTGGTTTTTTTTTTTTTAGTGTAGTGGTTTTTTTGGTTGTGTTTGGTTTTTTTTTTTTTTTTTTTTTTTTTTGTTGTTGTTTTTTTGTTTTTTTTTTTTTTTGTGTAGCCATTTTAGTTTTCAAATGAATGTGAGCTGTAACATTATGTATGTTATAAATCAGATGCTATGATTTGTACTGTGGTACAAAGTGTTCTTTCCATTCTCCACTACAAGGGAGCAGCAGTATCTGCCAACCAAGGATTAAAAATCTCCATAAGCAAACATATTAATCTTATTGTTTTCACAATAAGTTGTTGCAGAGGAGCTGACTATTACAGGAATAGTTTTCTTGTTCTGGGGAACATGTCCCCTAGGAGTCATCTGCTCAACAGGAATAGTTTCTCCCTGAGTAGCAAAGCACAAAGAGAAAGGAACAGCAGGGAAAGCAGACATTTTCCACTGAATTTAAACTGCAGTGTCACCAAAATCAGGACCTTTAAGTGCACTGCAGGAACACATTGCTTATTATTTATGTCCCCAAGATTCTTAAGAATCTCTTAAACATAATTAGTATCCTTTTTTGAAGTCTAGTATGATCTCCACAGGAGTTTGAAGTCTCTTAATTTTAGATGTGCATGTCTTGCTATTTTATAAACTTGTCCTCCATATGCTATAACATTCACATTCACAGTACATTGCTAGTGTCATTTTTCCCATTTTCTTTTAAGCTTTATGGTATATTGGGGTTTGCATTTAATAACTAGTTATATGCTGAGGGGGATTGATGTGGTTTATGTTTTATGAGTTTCAGTGGATTATTAGGGATGAATTCATGTGAGGGTGGATGAGTTATTCCATCCATATATATATTTAATTCTTCTTGCTTTAGGGTTCTTTACAGAGTGCAGTTGTAAAACCTGGAAAGAATTCATCACAGCCTCACTGATGGTGATTTTGGCTCACAGTTCCTGTCTGAATTTTCTGTCTCTGCTAGGATGTACAGATCTTAAAATACTTCATTTTGTAATGCATTCATTTTCTGAACATAGGTTCATTTTTATCTTGTGTTTTCTCAGTTACCTTTTTTGTTTGTTTAACTCTTGGTTTTGCTTTTTTTTGCAATATTTCTCTTTCCTTTTATTGTACTGTAGCTCTGTAGAGAATACTGTTGACACACTGAGAGATCTGCAAGTAATCTAACCAGTACTTCCTGTAGAATTAGGGTCATTTTGAAGTCCATAATAACTGTGGTGACATTAAAAAAAGATTTGTAACATTTTCGGGGTCTATACTACTTGTATTGATAACATTGAAGCAATGAGACCCCTTCTCTCTATTGTGAAAGAAAACAAGAACACTGTGCAAATAACAGGATTCATTGGCATTTAAAATCTTAATGCATTTTAATTTATATATAATTGACTTTCTAAGGCAAAAATTTAAGGCATTACTAATTCTGTGATCTCAGAGAAAACTGCAAGTAGGATTAAGTAAATCTATATGCAAAGCCAAGCCCCTTTAAGGTCCTGGGACAGATTTTCAAAGGAACTTCCTTGCTAGCAATAGAAAGGTGCAAGCAGGATATTTGTGCCAGCTTTCTCTAGGTAGCAGGAGTGCCAACTAAATTGAAGAAGAATCAGCAAGGTGTCACTATGCACCTGCAAGTTGAATATAGAGCCAGGTATCCTGGAGGAATTAGTTTCCTGAATACCAGTAGTCACAGAATCTCACCACAGTACTTCTCTGTGCTAGAGCAGCAATGCTGTGCTACACAGGCACATTCATTTTGCTGTACAGACTTTATATGACATGTCAAGAGATGAAGGATTGATACTGCCAACAGCAGACACATTCTTTTACTGTTCACCAGCCCTGAAGTGGAAATTTCTTGCTCCAACCCTTTTTGTAGTCTGTTACCTTAATACAGCTAGACAGGCTGGACTGTAGCTTTACCCTTCATAGACTAATTTCAGCAGATGGATCCCCATGTGGCCAGTGAACCTAGATGAAAATTGTTACTAATAAAGCAAACCCTGTAAAATTCACCCTTTTCCTGTTTCAATACATTGCTATAAGTTCACTTACCCCAACATACACACAGTGAAATATTGCCACAAGCCAACAGCTTATTTTATTATTGAAAGCTCATTGAAAAAAGCTATTAGACACAGTCCAAACCATTACAAAATGCTACTGAATTATTCTCTTATAAACTGGAGCAGGCTCACAGTACATTTTATTGCAGAGTATACAGTAGCTCAGAAGAGAACCTATCAACAACACTTTCCTTTTACATTAGCACTACCTTAAAAATACTTTTAATGAATAGGGAATTGGAGTTTTTATTGGAGAAATAAAAAACAAAAACTGTATCCAAAGATGTATGATAATTAACATACTTGAAGCTTCACAAACAGGAGTCTTCTTCAAGCTATAGGACATATTTAATAGCGTGTTTCTTTTTCTCTATAGTATAAAATAAAAATGTAGCCCAAAATATTTGGTTCAACAAAACTCAATTGATTAAAAATCACTTTGGATGAGAATATCACTTATATTAAAGAAGAAGTTACAGTTATTTAGAATATCTAATGGGAAGTGGTTCACAGTTATAAACGAGTTTGTCTTCATAGTGATGAATGTTTTCAGCTTCTACAGTTCATTTGCTATCTGCTTAAATATTCATGAATGTCAGGTCATTTTACCTTCAAATGGACAATCTGATTTCTTAAACAGAGAAAGCAATATCTCCTTTAAGCACTATCTGCAATTATGAACTTTTCATAGGCCTCTTCTCTAGTTGTTTGTTACTGAATAAAAGGCAAAAAGAATAAATAAAAAAGATGAAGAAAACACAGGAAAGAAAATCTTGAAAAACAGCGATAATAGTGACTACTGTATGGCTGAAAAGTTTTTATTTCTGTGAGAAATGTTGAGGTGATCTGGGATAGAAAACAAATTCACAATAATGTAGTTTACTTATTATTTCAGTTGTATCTTATGATTCAATACAAGATACCGGTAGTACCTTTTTGTTAACGGGTGTGTCACATGATACGTCTATTATTACATGGAAAGAATGTAAAATATCATCCTTCACTGTACTTCTGCAGAAAGTTTTCATTCATAACTATGTCATATTGATGAAATAAAGACAAAGTCTGGCCATGTCTTTCAACACAAATTTCTTTGCTTGTGGTAATGCTGTTCACATATATTAAGTAACTTTCTCCATGGACTTTCTCCATGATTACTGTGGCTTTAGGTGCTATTGCTGTGAGTTTGCTCAAATTCCAGCCTATTATACTTCCTTCAAATTCTTTCCCCATTACACTTCTGGTGAACATTAACATATTACTCTTTGAACTCTTGTATTTCCTTAGTCGATTACTCTCTCTCTCTCAGAACCAGAGCAGAAAGGCTTTTTTTCCCCAATTTAATTTATTTGCGAACTAATTTCCATGGAACTTCATGTGCATTCTCAGCATTTCAGAGGTCTGCACTCTTTTGCATAAAATGGGAGGTTCCTCAAGTTTTATGTTGGTTACAAGAATATCTGTCATCCCAGACGTCCCAAGTATGAGGCATGTACAAAAACATGAGGGTGTCTAAATCAGCTGGTACACATGAACACTAATGAAATACTGGATTGATTATATGTTCACACTGCCCATTAGGGGGACAAAAAGGTTTGACAGATAGATTAAATGTGCTTTGTTTTTAAAACAGTTTCTGTTACACTAAATATAAAAAGAACTTTTCAGAGCAGTAAAGATTTCAAGGATCTATTATCTCCTCAATGATTATCAAGTAAAAGATTTCTGTGTATATTTACATCTTGTTGCCCAAAATATTAATTCAGTGCATTTACTTATGGTTCTTTCATGGCCTTGACAGCAACTTAAAGTATTATAGAAGGAATGTGCAATTGCTAACTCTTAAGTTATGAGGTTTTAGCAGTAATGTGGGAAGAAAAAATTGTCCTACTAGTCTGATGGTTGATATTAAACACATTCCTGAAACTTTTTCTCTTTTGCTGTTTACATATCAGAGTTTTCCTAAGTTATGAAAATTCATAAATTATGAAAATCCCTCATAAATTTTTCATTATGTTTGGTTTTTGCATCCCTTGGCTGTGTTTCCAAACCAGTTGAACTAATGCATATATACAAATGAAAAACAACAACCTTTGACTTCAGAAATGAAATGTAAGACAAATAATTTTACTCAGATAAGAAGCTTTTGATGACTAGACTTAACCCTAATTAGTGCTATTTTTTAAAAACATTTCTAATCTTCTCAGTCTCCCTGGAAGTATCTGTTAAAAGCCTTGAGAATTACCTGATCAAGGAAATTTAATAATGTTCAAATTCAGATGTCAGTTGTCCTAGTTTAAAATTCTGCTTCACTTACAAGAAAGTTGCACATTTTTTATTCTAATTTTACATTTAAAGTATACCAGGCCTTAAATAAAAATTTGTAAACGTGAGTGCAGCAAATCTTTCCACTTCCTTGGACAATGAGCCAAATTAGTCAAATTAGGCAAGTCTGAGATTAGGAACCAAAGGGAAAAAAGTAATCATTCTTCTCTTTTTTTTTTTGCCTTGACTCTTGGAAATATGTTTTTGTGGGTAAACGACAATCTCTCAGAAAATAGTGGAGACTAAGGAATAAGTTCATAAGAAATTTAGTGAAACCTCTTTCTCATAGAAAAATATTAAATCAAGATGTTAAGCCTTGAATTATTTATGCTTTCTCAATATCTCTAACTCTTGGATCTCATATTCCTTGCTACTTGATCTCCTTATAATTATATTTATATATCCCCTAAAAATGATTACTTTTTTGTACCATTAAAAAGGACTTTTCGTAACTAATAATTTAGGGCTGTAAAACCATGCCCTGCCACAATTACAGAGAGTAAGCTTTTTTAGAGCTCAAAACTTGAGCTTTGAAATTATATTGGTTTAGCAAAGTGCCAGCTTTAGAAACTGTTTGGTCTTTATTTTAATTTGCAGAGCTGGGATTCAGTTTTCATTCATATGATTGGGGAACTTAAGAGGTTTATAGAACAATAATTGAATTCTTCCAGTGTCATTTTATGCTACTATTATTTCTTTGGATTCAAAGTGTTTAGAAATCTTTACAGAAAGGGAGGAATGAGACCATCATTCCTACAGGTCTGCTAACCTGTCAAGCAAATATACCCCTGCATGCATGCTTCTATACACATACATATCAAAAAGCATAGTGAGCTAGTATAATTTTCAGTTTGCAGATCAGCATACAAATTTCAGTGTGGGGTTCATTACAGCAGACTAAAAAACCTACTTATATCAAAGCATAGTTTGTACTGGTTGCTTAATTTCCAGAGTGAGTGGGCAGTTTATTCCACATGAACCTCAAGTCTCAGCTGGAACTGCTGTTAAACATACCAAACTGCCAGTTTAAATTTTACAAACAAGGAAAATACATACTTGGCTAATCTATAAACATTACATTTTTCATTGCAATGGCAATAAAAGGTTATTCTAGGATATGTGGTTATCATAAAATAGTCACAATCCTGAATATTATGGATTCAGATTATTCCAATTCAGGACAACCCGTCCCTTATTCTAAATTTTTTATTGCCTAGGTATTGAAAACCATACTAAGTTGGATATGATTGACAAAGAAACTAACCTTTAGTTTAAACAGTTTAAATGGCTTTCCTTTTCTGTTATTTTGGCTTTGCCTCCTGTTTCTAATTTTTATTGATAGATTTCTGTCTGTACGATGAAGACATTGTTCATAGAAAAAAATCCAGTTGAAACTATTGCCTGCCTTGGTACAGGTTTTCCATTTTCTCTCATGAGATAAAATGTGAAAGTGACATTATCATGTACTCAAATTTTGTGAAATTTGAGAGTCCTAAGTTACCCAGGAGGTATTTTGGTAGATGCTTTGGTGTTAAATCATTACACCTGAATTACAACAACTTAAATTAAAACAAACAAACAAACAAACAAAAACACCCCAAACCCCACCTTATTTTCCCTTCTAAGGTCACCATGATGTCAATGAATTTAAGGGCTTAATCAGGAGTTTCTTTTATTCAGTGTGAAAGTCTCATTTCCATAACAGATATGGTGTACTCAGACTTCTAAGCTGAGACAGCAAATAAACAGCAAAAAAAAGGCTTGTTTGATGACTTCTCTCTGATTCTGGACAGAATACCTTATAGGACTGTGAAAGAAAAAAAGTAAGAAGGAATAAGGGGCATAAATTTTGGAGAGTTTTTCCTCAGGATCCCCAGCAGAGATCTTGGCTAAATTAAATTCCTGATTTTGAATCAAATCAGATGCTGCACCAAAATTTTGTCTATTTTGTTTTGTCTTACTGGATAATAAGAATATTTTTCATATGCTCATTTTAAGTCTAAACCTGGACAATAAAATACAAACTGTATCTGAACAAAGAAACCAGAAATATGCTTCCTGTTTCAGTATATATATGATGTTATTATATAGGATATCTGAAAAAAATGTTGGTTTTGTCCTTTAAAAATTTAACGAAATCAAAATTTTTTTCTGTGCTGGGATGAAGGATAAGCTACACTGTGATTGTGACAGTTTATGGTGTGCATGATTAAAGTAGAGTTCTTGACTCAAAAATAACTCAACAAAAGGTGGTAATTATTTAATGATCCACTTTCATTAATGGATCACAAGAAAAATATTTCTTAATTACTATTAGGCAGTCATTCTTCTAATTAACAATAAAATGCATGCTTTTAGATTTGTCAGCACAGAGAATTCTGTCAGACACAGGTGTGACTTACATACTGAAAAAATCCTAAATTTGGCTTTTATTGATATGAATCTAGTCTAATCCACAGACTTAGAGTTATGACTTGTTTGTACAGTATAACTGGGAAAACACTTGGGATAACTGTAAGGCAGGGACAGTAGTTAGGTAAGAATGGAAGTTGAAAAGGGAACTGTGAAATAGTGCTGGTAAGACTGAAGCCAAAATGCAGAACGAGGATTTAGGCCTGAACACATGCAGAAGCATGCAAAGTCAGACCTGTGCCAAGAAGATTGCACAGAAGAAAGGACTTCCACACTCCTGAATGAGAAACACTGCCTGAAACCAGGGAGGAGGGCACCAGTGACCCAAGCATATGCTGGCAATCCCTTTTGGTGCAGTGGGACATTCCAGTCAGCTCTAATCCTGATTCAAATGTGTGCACCACTGTCATATCTTGGGAACTCACACTGTCTCAAATATTAGTAAATACCTGTTTTTAGGCAAACTCAAATCCTTGTCCCTCTGACCTTGCTTCCTTCCACAAGAAGGCAGAGAAGAAGGAGCAAAGAATTTCTTGACTCTTTGTGGCAGTCAGTGAACATGTCATGGTCACATGTAACATGAGGCTGACTGCCATGGAATCAGTTTAATGGTATGCTCTAATGTTTTATAAAATAATGAATTAATTAAATCCAATGATACAGCATATTATCCAGTGGGGCAAATACCTTCTGGAGAATCTCAATGCCAAACACCTAAACTCCGTCTCATAACTAAACTTACCCAGACAACTTTTGCATCTCTGGACTACAAAGCCTTGCATAGATAGACATGTCCTAAAACTTTGTAGAGGTTAAGTAAATTTAACTGAGGAAAACTGCAGCTGAAGGTTAATTAATCACCCTGTTGAAAATAGAATAGGTTTTATCTTACCTTCCTTATAAGGTCTCATTAAGGTTCAACAGTGCCCCAAAAGAAAAAAAAAGATACAATATTTCCATTATTTGTCTGCAAAATTGTAAGACTATAAATCATAATATGTGATAGAAGGACTAAGCTGCAGAGAGGATTTTTTTACAAAGTTGACATTCTTGAGGAAACCAATCTGCTGTGTTCGAAAATGTTATGGTTGTTTCATGGTAGAATTAGTATATTGGATCTCCTGTTGTACTTGCTGGAACAAAATTACATTAATTAATCTATTTTCATCTCAGAAAGATGACCCAGATGTTTTCTTTTTATTTCTCTTTCTGTTGTTTGAATATCACCCTTACTGTAGGAAGTTCAAGGCTTGCCTCCTGGATCTGAAAATCTAATTAGCAGCTCAGACTGTAAATTTTAGTTTAGAATATAAACAATAGACTGTGAACATATATGATAGCCAAAAAAACAGACAAGAAGGAAAACTTATGAAAACAAGACTGTAGAAGAAAAATATTGGGAAGTTTTGGGTAACTAGGTGAGCTGTAGAAGCTGTAATAATTCCCAGAGATTTAGATAAGCATTCCTTTGCAGAAAAAAAAGACAGCCAACCATCTTCCTTTGCAGAAAAAAAAGACAACCAACCATTTAAATTTTGATTAAACAGCTTAGATATATTACTCATATAACTTCTAAAAAGTATATATGCTAGGTATTTAGCACTTATTACACTAAATAACTTCCTTTAATTTTTCTTGTTCATGTAGTTGACAGCCTGGAAAACTGCAGTTTTCTAAGTGTCCTATACCTTAATTCCTCATAAAGTTCTCTAGAAAGAGAAAAGATATTTCATTTCTATAGCTTGAAATTTTTAACAAATGAGACTATCCCTGAAAGACAACAGAAGATTTACAATCACTAGATTGATTTCTTTCTGTGTTAAAGTCTTGATGATATTTTTTAACATGGTTCATTGCCAGCAGGATTATACCTCAAATACACACATTCACTGAAGAGTCTTTGGAGACTATTAAAGAGAGGAAAATTTGGGCAGCAAGGGAGTAGTCGTGTTTAATAGTAAAGAAGCAGAGTACCTTGATATATTCAGAATAAAGAAACCCAAGCATGGTACAAGGGTGGTTGCAGTGAGAAGGTGACCAAAAGTGATAGTGCCAACACCAAGACAGACCTGTCCCTGGCCAAAGAGTACCATCATTGCTGCTAGTGCCTTTGGAATAATTGATTTAATAAGGGGAAAAAGTTACTGCCACAGCATGAGTCAGGAAAGGAATGAAAGCAGCAGTTCTGTGGACCCCAAGGTCAGTAGAGCAGGAGGGGAAGGAAGTGCTCGGGGCCCTGGACCTCAGATCCCTCTGCAGCCTGTGGAGCAGACCATGGTGAGGCAGCTTGTCCCTGTGACAGGTCAAAGGGATTCCACACTGGAGCAGGGGAAGAGTGTGAGGACAAAGGAATGTATAATGAACTGACGGCAACTCCCGTTCTCCATTCTCATGTGCCACTTGGAAGAAAGGGGTAGAAGAACTGAGAGTGAGGTGGATCTCAGGAGGAAGAGGAGGGGTGGGGGGAGAAATTGTTTGAAGATTTGAGTTTTATTTCTCATTATCATGCTATAGCTTTTGATTGGCAATACGTTAACTTCCAAGTGGAGTCTATATGGCTTGTGACTAAAATTGGTGAGTGATCTTTCCCTCTTATGATCTTGAACCATAAGCCTTTCATCACATTTTCTTTGCTCTTCCCAGACAAAGGCGGGAAGTGATAGAGCAGGTTGTGGACACTTGACAGCCAAGGCAAAACCACCACATATCTAGATGGGCTCCTGTCTCTGATGTCTGTCTTGGGATGGCAATGGGTGCAACAACTGGGTCATCATGCAGCACATAGCTTTGAGACTTTCCAAGACAGTTCCTCGTTATGGTGTTACTTATTATGGTTATTATGGCAGACTTAGTGTTTCACACTACATTCCAGAGTAAGTATTTGCTCCTATCCTGTCCCTGTAGGGAGCCACACAACAGCTTTATTACCAACTAGGGTAAATTAGGTACTATTGCTCACCTTATGGAACAGTTTTGACTGGTGGTCTCAATAAAAAATCATATTTATTCAACGTACATGAAACTTGAAGAAGAGTTACAGGTATTGGTGTGTAATAGAGCAGGATTTGGAATATTGGTGTGTGACCCTGAAGAAGGTAACAAGGATATAAGGAAAAAAATTGGTATGGTCTTTACAACAAGAAAACTTTACTCTGAAAAAACAATCCTCAAGTTGTAAACATATAAATATTCTGCAAAAGTAATAATACAAAAAAGCCTGTCCTTCATTTTAGTGCTATATCCTGTGGCAAGCAAGAAAGAGGAAGTGCTCTATAAATTGTCATTTTACCATCTTTCTTTGAACAACACCACATAAAACTTAGCTTTGCTCCAATATCATTTGCATTAAATTTTCATGTAGGTAATTCACTTCATGTTGCATTCTGGTTTGTGGTAATAGTTTCTTCCCCCATTTTTTTACAGGTCTAACATGTATTTGTTTACCAGCATCACATTTTCTGAACTGCTTCCAACTTGAAGTTCTTTTTGCTTCAACCACAGGAGACTTCCTAAAAGCTTGACACTAAATATCCAGAGAATATTAATTATATTCAGACGAGCACTTAGTGTAAGCCTGCTATAGGATTACCATGTGGAATTTCCCATACTTACATAATGATGAAATACCCAATTAGTGTATTGTAGGCAGGCATGAATTTCCTTGTAGTTAAACATTTGCTGACAAGCTGCACTTTCAGTTTAGCTTTGTGCATTGAGAGAAGTAATCTGATCTTATCTGCCTTTCTGTAGAGCAAATTCTCCAAATACTTTACCATTAGACCCACCCCCTCTCTAAGTAGCTTTTATGTGAGAACAAGAAGAATCTTTTATACTCACCAATTTTATTGTTTGCTCATACTGTATTTGAAAAGAATGTGTATTATTGATATTCAGCATTCAGAATGAAAACTCTTGAGAGGAAAATGGAAGATGTCATTCAGATTGAGGACATACATATTTCTAAGGGGAGGTTATATGGTGGCATTATGCTAAACTGAATCTTGGGGGTATAATACTACAGCGCACTTTACTATTTTTGATCATGTATTAAGTATTTTAATATCTGATCTATAAATATTTTACAATCTATAAAATTTATGCCTGGATGTTTTTTGGAAGATTTGCCATGTAAAATGAAAACACATCTGCAGCATTTTTCTCTGGAAATATCCACAGGTCTTTCAGGTTTTTTTTTGGTGTGGCTGGTCATCAGGAAAGCAATTATAGACTTGCTTTGGAATTTGAGTTACTAAATATTGACTAGAGAGAAAGAGGTATATCATCTGATATTTTTGCTTTCTTACATCTCTACTATCTCAGACACATTTATACAATGAAGAGTCCCACCCTGACTTTTGGACTTTTTTCTACTTTGATAATTGTACTGGGTTCCTTTGTTGTCTAAAGGTGGACTTTGCACTAGAAGAATTCAGCACAATAGTGTTCCTGGGTGACACTGACTGGGGACAAGTCTTTCCAAAGGCTGTAAGCAGGTCAATAGAGAGAAGTATTTTCTGAAATCTAGGTTTTGAGTAAAAAACAAACAGCAACAGTTCAGATATTTTCAATTTTACTTTTGAAGATCATAGAACTATTTTTGACTGATACAATTATTCTCTCATATTTGGGCTGGAAACTGCATAAATCAACAGATTTGACTTTGTTTAATAATTACTTTGTGATTACAATATATGCTTCAAAGGATACTGGAAAGTTGGCCATCTGCATGATTCAACAGACTATCCTTGACAGAAAATATTATGCTTATGAACATAAGTAGATTTATTTGGTAGACATAATGTTCATGAATTCTAACATAATGCAAGAATATATTATTTTTTGTTCTTTCTACAAGAGAACTAGATATTGTAGATTTTAATTTTATATTATTTTTTTGTGATATAGTGTTCCTCTAGCTTTCTTCTTGGGTCTCTGGGATATTGTAAAAGAATTTTACTTGCCTTTCCTGCTACTGAAATCTCTTCAGACATGGTGGATTTTTTAAGCGAATAACAGTATTGAATTAGTCTAGTCTCCAGACTGATTAAAAAGATCCTTTGTTCAGAACATGTTCTGTTATCTGTAATCAGGTTTAGATCAGGTTTGAGGTTAAATACACAAAACTACATGGTAACAAATTTCAATTTCAGCTCCTGCTCACTCCAGCATATGTCAATGACAGCAGAATATAAATCATATAAATATGATGCTCTTGCAAGTCACTCACCTCTCTAGATAATTACTGTGGTCATTAGGTATGGCCACTGCTAGAAGTCTTATGCATAATCCTTTGCATTAAGTTACGAGTTTATTTTATCCCTAAATTTTTGTTGTTAAAAATTTGACAACCTTGACAACAACACTGAGAGTTTATTTTATTACATAAAGTTTACATTAAATTGCCTATTTTTTTATACTTTTATATGTCAATGTGGGGAAAGGGAAGATGTGCATGTTTTTAAAGATGTTCTGGATTCTTAGAAAGAATTATTGCTGGCCTTCCTGAACTTAATTAACTAGGACAGTTCTGGACAATATTATCATTTAATACTTTGCTCCCTGTGGATACTGAGCTTTTATTTTTGAGGGAATTTCCTTAGTTTATGTTTTATTCCTTACTTTGGATGATTGTTAAAATGCTGAAGCAGCATCCATTTTTTATACCTATTGTCTGCTCTTAGCTTTTCCATGCTGCTTTTTGATATCTTTAAAACAGGGTCATAACCCTGTGATGTCAAAGTCCAGTCCAGTCAGTGCCTTCAAATAGGTATAAATATAAATCCTGATGCCCATGAAAATTTTCTCTCTGAGCACTTAGAATTTTATAAAGACCAAGTATGGTTTCTTGTTTACTCAAAATAAAGTAGATATGAACTGAAAGATGGGAAATTAGTCACTGCTGCGTTTGTTATTAGTTAGATCAAAAATGCAGGTTCAAACTAAGCAAACTTTCTGGCTTCTGTAGGTGGATAACATGAAACTTTATTTCCTGAGATCTTAATAATGAATTTTTTTCTTTTCAGAGAAAGCTTTTTGTGTAGGGAAGAACATTATATAGGCAAATAGATGAGATTCAGAGGGCCAAATCTCTGTGTAAGCTGCAAGGAAAGCACTTAGCCCCTGTTGAAGAATCAGAAAAGATATCCCAAGCTTTCATTTAAGCTGAATGCTTATGTTTCAATGCCATTCAATGTATTCTGCTGCTGACATGTGCAAGGTCAGACCACTGCTGAGCAATAGAAATTACAGCAGATTTCAAACCTCACGTCTTTTTAGAATCTCCAGTAAAGTACAGTAATAGAAAGATACATCACCTGTGTTACCCAGGTGTGCAATTAGATTTGCTCTAAGTGACAAAATATCATCTGCTTTGATTTGGAACAGAATATGACTGTTTGTCTGGTAGGTGAGAAATCTAGTTCTGTCTCTTGATCCAAGTCTAAAGGATGCTTTCTAAAGCCCAGATTGCATAATGCAACCATCACAGAACATTCAGGTTTGTAAATCACATACAATAGTGGTTGTGTATAATAACAGTTAAGCACACTAGCTGCAATGCTCTTTGCTAATCAGAGCCCTGAAATTGAAGTGATATATGATTTATGCATCCCCCAGGGAAACTGCAGAGCATTAGGATTTAAGAGGGGATTGTCAATGATCCCCTTTGGAAACTGAAATGATATGAAAGCTCAAATGCAGCAGCACTGCATGCATCTGTAGATTTAGATGTCACCTGTACACTGCTGAAAGGATCTCAGTGTCTTCAGCATCTAGATTAAGATGTGAAATTAATTGTAAGATCTTGTTCTAAGAAACTCAGTTCTCTATACTTTGTTCTACCAGGTTTTCTGGAGCTCTGAATTTTAGAGCTGTTGCATCTTAGGAATTTTTAAGCTTATTTGTTACTGTAGGAAATAA
This sequence comes from Acridotheres tristis, assembly GCA_037013685.1. Lineage (NCBI taxonomy): Eukaryota > Metazoa > Chordata > Aves > Passeriformes > Sturnidae > Acridotheres > Acridotheres tristis. The sequence continues at coordinate 15,007,957 of CM072919.1, forward strand.
GTCTCTTTCTCCTATACATTCACACTTGCAAAAGGCATGATTATCTAGACAATACTTTTGCATCATATCTTTAACTACTACTTCTCATTTTTTTTGTGCTCTGTTAATTCAGAGATATGAATGTAAATGCTCACTAACAATTTTCAGAGCTATGAACCCAAACTGTTCTCATTTTACTCATCATTAATGTTTTAACAATCTTACCACTATTTATTGACAAAGTGCATGCTACGGTACCTAGAAAAGCATTATACTGAACCCAGGGATTGAAATACTGAACTGACAGTTTAATATATTTTAAAATAATGAAAGTAATTGCTTTATTGTTTATATATTCTGTATCAAGTTATTTTCTATATTTTCTATATTCCTAAGAAAAAAATAAAGTTGTTTGTCCTCTCTGCCATTTGTCATTGGGCGGCCCTGATGAGTGGCCCCTCTGGTGATAGGTCAGTATTCAGCATTTGATTGCTACCAGCTGTGTACAGAATCTTTTGTTGCAGTTTTTGTGTACATGCTCTCTGTCTACTTTTTCAGAGGCACAGTGTGTGCTTACTGGAACTTGCTTTTAGAAAAGATAATTTTTATGAAAACCTGGAAAATAAATCACATTTTTCTTCTTACTCTAACGAAAATAAATATGGGATTATATCTAAGTTATTTATATTACTGATACCCCCTGAGAACAAAGGGACTAATATCATGCTTTAGAGTGTGAAAAATTATGTTAAGGTTGGGATTCTACTGTAGCAAGAGAGACACGTGCAAGACTATTCAGAGAAAGCTTGATGTAGAGCAGTCCTGCAACTTGTACAGCATGTGTGTATGTGTAAAAAATTCTAATTTTACATAGAGGCAAAATTTTAAACTCTAGATATACATGCCTAGTGCAAAATGCAGTATTGTGTTTGTTAATTTATGCTTTCTGGCTTTGTGAATTTGTCATGTTCATTTATACTTTGCTGTTGAGGGTCGCTATTGTGAAAAAAAGTTTGATCCCTTGCAATTCTCCTGAGACAACTGAAATTTTGGCATGCTTATATATCAAGCAGAAATGGCAGACATATTAGTAGATCAGATCTAAAATGGTCATTAGAAGAACTGTGAGGTGCTTAATAATATAAATAAATCCTTCAAAAAATTAGGGAATATGCCTCCTGTTTGAATCAGACACCCTACCCTAAGAGTATTCATTAAAAAACAAAATAAAAAATAATTTTTTATTGGATTGCTTAATTTCTTTTTGAAGAAATGATTTAGGATTGGCAAAAATTGATTGTGTCTTTGCAGTTCCTACCAACTGATCTCACGATGAGGGATTTGACAGTACCTCAATCAGAAATTGTGACTCACAGTATAAAAACAAGTATGAAAAAAAGAATAAAAAATACCAGTCAGTATTCAGAAGATACTGTAAACTATATAGGGTATTTTTCTAAGATCAGTGACTTAGAATTTTGATCAGCACAAAGAGCAATCTAAACCTATGGTAATTAAAAAAATATTTATGACAATCCCTCCTTGCAAGACTTTTGTATATAGTTTATTCTGCTGAGTACTCTTCATTTGAAAGTTACTTATTATTGATTCTTCTGAGAAAAAAATTCTGTAATAAACATTTTGTTAGACACAAAAGTCGTGCTGAATCAGGAAAATAGAACATAACTTCCTTCAGATGTGGTGAAATCAATGGCTCATAAGAAAAAACATGCTTTTGGGGAAAACATGAATGGAAAAAACTCATTGCATATTTTTTACACTGTCAAATTAATTGGAACAGCATGTTTGTTATACATACATGTTTTCTACACAACAAAAAAACTATTAAGTGCAGTGTGCATTTGTGTTCTTTTATGAGGTTCTTTGATTTTAGATGTGGGAAGATTGGAAGTACAGATCAGAGAATTAATAACACTGCATTTACTGTGATAATAACTAGATAGTAGATAAATGTGTTTATTTTGAAAAATTTATTTAATCTATTGAACAAAGACAGTGTCCCCCTCATCTTTTATATATTGTTTTAGAGAGACTATAACCCTGTGAATTGATTTATTGCTGGGTATTAATTTTTTTAAAGTTTCAACTACCAGAGTTTCTAATAACTATAAGATAAATTACCAAGTCAAGAGGTGATAGAATCATCAAATGGTTTGGGTTGGAATCAGACCTTAGTAATCACTGAACTTAATCCACCTGCCAAGGTCAGGGACACTTTCCACCAGACCAGGTTGCTCAGAGCCCCATGCAGCCTGGCCTTGAACATTTCTGGAGATGGGGAAGCCAGAGTTTCTCTGAGCACCCTGTTTCAGTGCCCCACAGTGAAGAATGTCCTCCTAATATCTAATCTAAACCTACTTTCTGTCTTCTGAAGCTATTCCTCCTTGTCCTGTCACTACATGCTCATGTAAAATGTCCCTTTCCAGCTCTCTTGTAGGTCCCTAAGAGCTCCCCAAATCCTTCTCTTCTTCAGGCTGAACAATCCCAACTCTCTCAGCCTTTCCCCATAGCAGAGGTGCTTCATCCCTCCAGTCATCTTGTTGACCTCTGGACTTGCTCCAACAAGATCATGTCTTTCCTATACTGGGATCCCAGAGGTGGATCAGCACTGCAGGTGAAGTTTCAGTGATGATTTACAATGAATAGTATTTTCTTGACATATTGTCATAGGTTACTCTTTCTATTCCCTCAAAAATCATCATATTTAAAAATATTTTATAATGCACATTGCTGTCTTTAAAGGTTATCCCTCAAAGATACCAAACAGTCTTAAGGTTATGCTTTGGGTCTATTATTATTATTAAGTCTGCTTAGCCAAAAGGGTTTTTTCTTTATGTTTAATAGGAAAAAGCTAATTTCACTATAAATATGGATGTTTATATCCTTTGTTAACTATTTATTTATTCTTCATTTAATGGAACATTGTTTTGGAAATTTATTAGATTGTCTTTTCTTATGAAGAAATATTTTGCACTTCACTGTAAACTTTCCTTAGAAGACTGAAACATCTGATAATTTTAGATGCCATACATGGCAGAAATCCTATAACTATAAAGAAATATAACTTCAAAGGTAACATTCATAAGGTCATTTAACAAGGAAGCAGATTTTTTTCCTGATGAAGTGAAAGAATGGTAGATTTTAAAAGCATATTTTGTTTTCACTTAAAATATGGAAAGTAACTTTTTGGAAAGCTATGACTTTTCTGTTGTCACAGCATCACATGTAAAAATAAATTATGGTGTTAAAAGAGTTACTGAAAGCCCAGCAAAGCACATCTTTCTTCTGCCATGGTGCCTATCACATCTGAGACCAGAAATTCCTCCAGTGTTCCATGGAGTGATACTAGAGAGCTGGGGAAAGGCAAAACCTGTTTTCCTGAGAAAGTGTAAAAATAGTAGAATGAGGATACACTCACTATGAGCAGAAAGACCCTGAAATCTATGCTACCTTATCATCACTTTCAAAATACACACAAGTAATAAATTTGGAAAAAGTCGGTCTTAAAAACAAGTGCAGAAGAGTGAAAATTTGGCTTTTAATTTGGCAAAGCTCCTACTCGTGTCAAACAAGACTGATCATACATAAAGAACAATATTGCATCTGTACAGAGCATGCCAGGCTCCTTCACTAGTGGTGCAAAAGGTGTCTCACACCAGACTTTTGCCCCTTCACCAAACAAATGCTCACTTAATCCTTTTTTCCTTCATAATTTTGCAAGGTCTCCCTCAAACTGAATATGGTTTTCTTTGTTTTAGGGAGGAAAAGAAGGCAAATTAAGATTCCCTTCCTGAACACACAAATATTGCACTTGATATAAAGTATTTAAATAACTAGGAGTAAAAAGGCCAAGAGAGGGTCTTGCATATTATGTGTGAATGCTATAGCAATTACCCAACATTAACATATACAATTAATATAACAATTAATATAACACAGAGTAATTACCAATGATTGGACCTCATGTTTCAAATTCACTCCAGTTTCCTGAATACTCTCTATTAAAGTTCTTCTGTTGATGAAGATGCTGATGGAGGAATACTTAGTACATATAATGTACTATGTTTGGTCATGAGCGACACACCAGGTTATTCAACACTGAAATGATTCCAAGAATATGGGCATAGAAACAATTAGCTATAGGGAACCTTTTTGTGGAATTTTATGGTCCTAGAGACTTCAGGTAACAAGTCACTGGAGGATCCATGGATCAAAACTGACACTGAGAATGTGCCTGAATTGCACAACCAAAGGCATGCAGAAAATAATGGCAATGCTAAGAGAACTATCAGTCACCATGCAACTTAACAGATAACTTCACATACCTGCACCTTGGTTTGTATTTTTGGAACTTCAAGATATAACCTCTAATTATAATTATGCCAGAAATACTATCACTTTCCATACTGCTACCTAGAAAGAAGATTATACTGTAATATTCTGTTGCAAAGCAAAATTTCTCTGCAAAGTTATTAATTCTTCATTCCCACCCCTCCTTTCATAAAAATTTCCCCATTCCCTTCCACTCCCTTGCCTATTTAATAATTCATAATAGGATGCACAGAATGCAATTTAAATGTAATTTATAGTGACTGCATGGTAGTGCTTCCACTCACACAATTTCTGCTAAATATTTTCTAAAGCCTGTTCTGCCCTTGCAAAAGTAGTAAAGGAATATCACTGTCTTTTTTGAATGGTTGGTCCATATTAGACGTTCTCTCACATCTTTCAACCAAGCAGTTAAATGGGAAATCCTGATATTCCTTGCAAAGATAATGATAAACCCACTCTTTTAAAGCATTGCGGTCAGATAGGGAGATCCTTCCACACAAAAGATTGTCAGAGAGCACATGGGTTCCTCCTCTAAATCTCAGTGTGAAAACAGCAGGAATTTTTACCCTTTGGCTGTCAGATACGTTCATGTGCCTGGACCGTAACTACCAAAAATGCTATCCTTGATATCTCCCCATTGTTTGATTGTTTGTTCGTTGGTTTTTGGGTTTTTTGGGTTGGTTTTTTTGTTTGTTTTTTGTTTGCTTGTTTTTGCTTTTTGTTTTTGCTTTGTGGGTTTTTTTTGTTTTTTGTTTGTTTGGTTTTGTCTATGTTTAAAAGGCTACCCTTGCTCATGATAGCATTTTTATTTTCCATCACCTTCATATGAATTACGCCATTGTACTTATAAATAAAACTCTTACTCAGAAAGATACTGGATGTGTGTGTTAGCAGTTGCAATTAAGCAATTATGCATTTCTTTATTACTCAGCAATATGGGATTTGGTTGGTTCAATCTCTTATTGTGTAATTATTTCAAAATTCAGTAAAATGTTAGTATAAAAAGGTGGGAATTCTAAAGAAATCTGATGGATATTCAACTTTGTATAACTGTCATCTGAGAAACAATGCAGCAATGCTGCTTATCTGATTTATAATGAAAGACGTTTTGTGGAGTTAATCTAAGTCCATGAAACAAGACATAAGGAACACAGCTCAATTGTTTTAACTGTTGATTATGTATTTAATGTTGAGAAAAATGTCGTGCACTAAGGGAGCCATGATTAACCGCTGACATTTTACTTGAAAGGAGAAAAGCATCTTACAAAACAGTCAAGCAATTTTACTCCTTTGTAGAGGAGAAACAAATAATTCAGCATTGAAATTAACACAGCCATTTTTTCAGAAAGAGCATCACATGAAAAGTGACAGATTACCTTTAAGGGGTAAATGTGATTTGCACAGAAGTCAAAGTAGCTAATGTCTCTTTATACCAGAAAAAAAGGTGTTGGCTTTTTTTTCCTCATATAAATATTCCTGTAATGACTAATGTACATTTTCAGTGTGTAATTTTAAGAGCACTACATGCGTTGTCTTTGTGAGCACAAATTAAGCCTCTCCTTTGGTCACCATGGCAAACTTCTTTGTAGCAGTACAAAGGAAGTCTATGGTGTGAGATCAGGGAATTGAAGTAAGATAGAATATAAGCAAACCGTTTATGTATGGATCTTGCTCCTGCTGCTATTTCAAATGCCATGTATCTATGTACATTCCTCCTCCTATTTGACCCATATGCCATATGTGTGTTGATTCATTTGAAGATTCCAACAATATGCAGGAAAACCTGCCTAAGCAGTGAAAATATTTCCCTGCTTGGGGAGGTATTCTAGTACAAACTTTTCACTGCATAGTGCATTTTTCCTTTGTCAAGAGGGTCAACTCTTCCTTGCATGGGAGTGGTGATAGCAGATATATTAACCTCTGATGAATTCTAGCAAATGAATGTGTAGAAGGTTGAACTCAAACTGCTGTGAAACTATGAAGACAGAGAAAAATAGAGTGGAATCAAACTTGACACCTTTCATGCCACTAAACTCAAGTATTTTTCTCAGAGGGCTGCGTCCTGCAAAATATTTTGCTATGAGTCCCCTATACAGCCCAGCTTCATATTGGAGCAATACACTTTATCCTTTAAGATTCTTTTCAGAGATAGAAAGAACACATGAGGCCCCTGTGGTCTTTGAAATACTATGAAGGTATAAAACACATAATAATTAAGACATCTGTCATCACACCATTTCAATATTTCAAATTTCTAGCTTACTTTCTGGCAAAGGACATCAGAAACATGCCTATCCTCACAATATTAAAATATTACCCACTTTTCCTCTGTGTAGTCAAAAAACTTGCATTGATTATTAATGTATAGTACCTTTTTCATATATAAATAAAGCAGCCTCACCTTTTATGCCCTTTGCTTGCTTGTGCCACATATTAATCATTTCAAAATCTTCCAAAATCTAATTTGTCTTCATATAAAAGGGGAAAAAAAATCAGAACCAAGTGTATCAACAGGTTTTTGTCTGCTTTCTTGCTTGATGGTTTGACCCGGTGATCTTAAAGGTCTCTTTCAACTTTGATGACCCTATAATCCCTCTGCTAGGACCTCACATTTTGATGGCCTCTTCACAGCTGTAGGAAGAAATCTTTCTATTTTAAAATTTCATGTGGTAGGCAATTTTACATATGTTGAAGCTAAGTTTGAGATACAAAGTCAATTGATATCTCTCCTAATAGAAACACATTTTTGTATTGCACTGTTATTGATTTACCTGGGGAAAAATACAAATGTGGTAGTAACACTTTCACAAGAAGTTTAAATGTGTTACCACTTATTTTTTAAAGATTTCTGACTTAGCTTTAAAAGAAAAATTGCTTCAGGACATCACTTGTTGTTCACAATTAAAATTGAGTACACTGATATACTGAGTAGGAGGGCGAGACAAGGAGCAAATTGCCTGTTTGTACAATGGTTTTGTTATACAATTCTGAAAACAAATATATATTTTGTTCTGATTAATGACAACATTCAGTGGCTGATTTCTGAAGGCCTTATTTCTTAAAAGAGGATTAAGTTTGATCTTGCCATTGCACATATGGTAGTTCAGTGGAAGGTTGTATTTGTGAAAAGACACTAGAAAACGGGTTGGGGAATTAGGTGAGAAGTCCAAAGAAACTTTAGAAAGCATGAAGAAGAGATACATTTGGAAACATAATTTTTGAACATTACTTAGGAGGGAAAAATAAAAATAAAAATGACTTTAACCTTTGTTGCAAAAAAGGAGTGAAAAAAATATGAAATATGGATATCTAGAGAATGTTATGAAAACCTAAGCAAAAGCAGACAAATATCCAGATAAAGATATCCAAATATGAAAAAGTCATGTTAACAAAACTATAATACAGCTACTAAAAATAAATATATGTGAAAACCAGACAAATAATAAAGACTACTTCGACTTTTCTTTTTAATACTTTCTCTAGAAGTTGTAAAAGTTACTGCTAAAATAACAAATGCACTGATTATTCTAGAACTGTCCAAAATCTTTTCCTAGCCTGGATCTAGGAAATGAAAAAATTGATTAGAAGCTTTTGTTTTTCCCAGGTGCCAGACTGTTAGTACCTTAATTTAAGTTTCCAAAAGTCCATATGTAACCTTGTGCCTGGTACTCAAAAATCTGAGAAAACTGGCAGATGTTTGGAAAAGCTGCAAGTCTAGATCTGAATCTCCCATTAGAATTTACAGTTGTTGTTTCCCTAGTTCTCTTATACAGGCACTGCAACTTCTCACCCTCAAGTGATATTAATATTGACCCATCTGGTAAAAGATGAGGGGACCACATATTGCATATAAGAATGCAGTCCATTCCAGTAGAGTCAGAGAACACTGTTGGATCAGACTATGGCATCTCCTGTCAGGTAGATGTGCATTTGAGTGGCATCAGCAAAAGCTTCAATTCAAAAGAGTGGAATTAGAAAAGATAAGGGAGATTTTTAAAAAAATTACCAGATGGAACTTACAAAAAAGTTGGTTATAGATAAATAGTGTGATGTAAAATTATATATCAAAGACTAAGTGTAACAAATTTTAGAGTAGAATTATGTTTATAGAAATGAATTACAGAAAACTTTTTGAAACAAATTTTTCACAAAATGCTGTGCATTTGATGCAGAAGAGCACGGAATCATTCAATATAGCATGATGTATACCTTTCTGTAAGAAGAAAATCTTATAACACTCTTGAAATAGTGAGTGACATGCTTGTATACGCTTGTGTAAAGTATGAATAAATTAATTTTTCTTTATATTTTGCAGGTTATTTACAAGGCGATCATTCCATCAGGTAATATTTTCCACTGTCAGCTTCAAAAACTTGTTTAATCCATTGCAACATCTTTATGATCCTAATATTCATTCTGGTTGAATTTATTGGCCATGTATGGTACTAGATACTGTATAAAAGGATGATTTAGTAGTGGAATTCACAGAGTTCATGTATCTACCTTGTGAATTACCCACTCTTATTATTATTAAATATGAAATTTTCAGACAATCATAAAATTATTTCTCTAAATAGCTCTGTTCGCTAACCTTTATTACCTGTTTTAAACATATATCCTATCAACGTGGCTGCATGCGTACATATCTTTTGGTACAGCAGTGCAGATTGAAAATACAGATTTTGAAAAAGCTCCAATTAGCTTTTAACAGAGTTTATTACTTTACCATTGTTATACCAACTTTTTCTCCTGCAAATTCTTATGCATCAAAACTATTTTGTGACCAAAATGAATGTGTCTACAGGTATTACAGATAGATGAAATAGTTCACATAACTAAGTGTTCAGAGGAGTAAAGTTAAGTAGAAAGTTGTTTCTTCCAAGCATATCTGTTGCTTTGTACCCTTCATTATTCCTTGTTTTGAATTTAAATATTAATTTAATTAAATAATAAAATTTCTGCACTAAGTATTTAATATAATATGTTAAATCACTTAAGACTTTAAATGATAAAGAAAAAAAGCTGTAGCTGCTAAAAAGTCTGACACCATGCAGCAGAAATGTTATACATTCTTGTTCAAAAAAACTAAGAGAAAACTTTTAGGCATGCTAGGCTGAGCAGAATATTAAATGGAAAATTATAGGTGAAATAAATTATTATATTACTTAGCATAGAAAGGTAACACATATTTTGGCATTGGTTTTCATTTTGGTCGTCCAACAAGACCATTTTTATAGCTCTTAAAACAGGAAACTAGAAGTTTTGGCACGACTATGTGAGCAACATTATTTTTTGTGCTGAGGTATTTGTATGCAAGACAAATGAGAAAGACTGCTTTCATTGTCTTTGTCGAGAATATTAGTCCTGTTTGAAAACATGCTTTGGATAATTTATACAATTAGAAAGCAAAAAGAAAGGGGTTCATTTTGTCATGTCTCTTTAAATCTTTGCTATTGGTCTTGCCTTTTCTTTTCAGGGGAAACCTAATGTTAGCAATGTGGGCAGCCTGCTGTGGCCAGAACAGTAGTTTCATAAAACAGAGTAGTGGTAATGATGTCTGTGAACCCCATGGAGATAGCTTGAAACTTCTGACAGTTTCTTAGTGAAATTAAGACTTTTTTTTTGGCTTGGAAATCTTTTTATTTCACTAATTGGGCTGTATCTTGTGGTGATGTAATACATGTTTAAAACTTACATCTGTATTGTGTAATTTTTAGTTTCAATCTCTATGTTCTTGATCTGTTTATTTACTGAGAACAATTACCCTTTTACCTAGTGTTATATATTTTCAATAGCTGAAAAGACTCTTGGAAGTTAAAATAATTAAGTATTCTATCATCCTGACAACAAACCTTACCTGATAAAAATCTGAACATTAACTAAAAGGTAGAGTTTGTTCTACAAGAAAGGTTGGTATGTGTCACAGAGTACCACAAATGGTTTTACAAGCAGATAATTGTTCCATTTGTCCTAACTCAAATAATTAGAAGATCTGTTCACTGAGCCTGTCCACTGTGCATCTTTTTGTCTGCTGCAAGCTGCAGTGTAAAAAGAATTGAGGCTTGGAGTTAATCTTCATCCCACAAATAAAGTTAGTGCATCCAGATTTGGAAAATGACAGCAGTAATATTCCCATAGTAAAGCTGGAGCTTAGCCCTGTTATACTTATTAAAAAGCCTATTCATACAAATTAAATCCATTCCATATCCTGGCCTCTGATGACAGCTCCATTTTTTTTCTTGTCTGGTTTGAATTACCTCAAGTCTGTACCCAGAAAGAATTTATCCCTTTCAAGAGACTTCTCCAAGCCTATAATAAATTCACATGGGTCATCCCATCAATGTGGTGAATTTGCATTATTATTTCATTATGAGAAGGAAAGAAAGAGGATTAGATCTCTTGCAGAGTTGGCAGCGCCTAAATCAACCTGAACACATGATTAAAGCTGGCATTTATGACTTTAACTGTCAAAGAAAACTAATTGTAAACTGAGAGCTGTGGATAATTATGGTCTTTTTTATTACACCGTTTTCCTCCTATTTATCACAGGATAAACTACAGACAATAGTATTGTTTGCATTTAGCTCTTGGTTACTTGAAAACTATTTATGCAAATGAAAATTGATCTAGATTCTCAAATTTATGGGTCTATTTTAACCTAGTTTCAATCATGCTGTAAAAACCCTGAAAAAAGGTGACACTCATACAGCAATATTCATGGCAGTGTATTTTGTATTGTCCCACTCATAAGTATCCTTCCTTTTTAGTGTATGACTGGTTAATTTGTTTCTCATGAATGCTACTGAATAAGTAAGCTACTTAAACTACCTTCTCACAGGAGATATTTTCCTTTCTCGTTTATCATCATTCATATGTTGCTTGTATGAAATGATATCCCACAGGGCTGTATAAATCATATTTTAATAAACTGCTTGTATCTTTTGAGAGAAAGAAGTTCCTAAAACTCAGGAATAAAAGTTGTGATAATAACAGGTTTATCATGTTTTTTTTTTTTTTTGGAAAATAACTACAGGAGCTGTTGTAATATTTTTTTTCTTCGCACTGTTTTTAATTTTGTTTTTTACCCCCTCTTGAGAAGAATCCCAGATAGAAAAGATTAGACATATCCAAAGTGGGAAATTCTGGATGTTGAAGGTTATGCAAGATGAAATGTTTGCACTTTTCTTTAGTTAATGTTAATTAAAGCCTAGGACACAATAACTGGGGCATCGGACCTTTCAAAAGATTAATGAATAAAAAAAAAGGGACATGAATAAGAAATGAAAAACTATGAAAAAAAAGAATATAGGAAATAAATTTATGATATTTGACCGTAAAAGAGTTAAGACTGACAAACAGGTGTCTACGAGGCAGAAAACATGTTTTTTCATGGTGATGCCTTAAGTTTTAGCTTAATGTCTGTGTACTTTTATTTTTACATCAATCCAAGCTTCTTCCAAGGCTGCAAATCAAGCCCTTCAGTATCTGTGGAAGTTTCTATCAGTCCATTTCCTACTTTTTCCCTTTCCCTTCCCCTTCTCATTCCCCCTTCCCTTTTTAAAAACTTTTTTTTTTCTTTTAAAAAATCATTAGGTTTAAAAGAAAAATGAAATGAAGCAATTCTATGGAACCCTTTTTGGTCTCTTTTCTGATGAATTTTTATTTCCATTTCTACTTCTTCAACTGCTTTGCTAGAAACCACAGTTTCTCCAGGAAGTAGGGCCCTCTGATGGTTCCATTCTGAGTTAGCAGATTATTGTAAAACTACTTCAGCTCATTTAGAAGATTTAGTATTTTCCTGGACAGTACACTTCAGTGCTTTATAGCACCAGTCTGGAAATTCAAGCCTCTTAAATGAACTTTCTTGCCCTGTATATATCAAGATACATAAATACATATTTTTCTGGTGAAAAAGAAGCAATTCCAATAATAAACCTCCTTTTCCAAATTTTTTACTAAACCACTAAATACATGTTTTCTTAACTCCAGTCAAACCCATTAAAGGTGTGTCAGCAAAATGAAATGAGATTTGGGTCTCAATTTGTCTGCAAGACAAATATATTGAAAATTATGATCACAAGTGAATATCAACAGAAGAAAAATTGCTTATGTGTTAGAGGCATGGGGAGTTCTAAAAACAAATTACAGAGGCATTTTCACGTTAAAAAATATATCTTTCAGAGCTATTTAAATGACAAAACATCAAGACTTCTGATCTTCTTGAGGCATTTACTTTCCTACTACAAAACTGTCCAAATAAGCTCTTTGAAAGTTTTATATCACAAAATACAGACTAGTCTGTGAAAACCAATGAATACCATAATGACTAAGAATTTAACCTGATATAGTTGTGGTCTGAGACCTATCTTACTGGCTGAGACACATTCAAGAGCAGCATGAATGCAATACCTAGAGAAAATGTCATGGATATCTAAACAGCCATATTGTAAGCAGCCTTTTTGGGTTGATTTTTTGATTGCTGTGCTCCTTAGGTGTTTGTGATGAAAGCCCATTAGCTGTGTGCACCACGTTTCTCCAGTAGCGTCTACCTTCATGGGACTTATAAGTAAATGTAGTTTTTATGTTGTCATTATTCAGGTCACAAACCTTCTGTTAGGAGACCTGGTAAGAAGTAAACTCAAGTTTCAGGAGAGTATTAATTGGTTGATATTAATTATTACTTTGCTTTAAAGACAAGATGATTAGACTTTCATCAGAAACAAAAAAAAACCCTCCAAAAAACAACTGGTCTTGGACAGCCAAGAATCCATTAAAAGCAGAATAAAAATGTGGCAGCAGGCACATTTGCTAGTTCAAAATACAGTTAACAGTGCAGAAATAAGGATAGATACCTACCAATTCCATTAATAACTATAAATCACTATAATCACTATAAATTACCTCACATTTAAATGGATATGACATAACTTATTGCTTTCTACACCACTAGTAAATATAATATGTAAATGTTTGTACAAAACTTGCAGTTACCTCTAATATACCATAGAACTAAACAGAACATGGGATTACAACAAACCATGTTGTCTTTTATTATAGTTCTATTTTTTTAGACTGTTTCTACTTCCTTCTTTTTAAATAGAATAACAGTGGAAGAATTTTAGATGGCAAATCTTAAATAATTAAAACAAAATATAAATTTATTCACATTCTCTGGAGCTATGTTACAATTTCTTATCTTAGTCATGGCAATATATCAGGATGTGTGCACACAGCATCTCAGATACCTGCACCTGGAATTCACCTTGAAAAGCAATGGGCAACCTTTATGAATTGTAGATGATCTTTGAGTTTCAGCTAGCACAACTCAGAGCAGTCATAGGTAGGCTTTGCTTTCTGTGCCAGTGTTTCTGAATCAGGAACAGAAGACAGTCACTGAGACAGATTTTAATAATTGTGTCCTGAAGTGTCACCAATTGCAGTGTCTAAGTTTACACGGAAGAGTATTGGTTGTTGTTCTCTATAATAGAGTTTACAAAGTGGACATTATTCCTAGGTTCTTTTCTGTCTCCTTTAGTTGAAAGCACTTGGGAACATTTACTTCCCTATTTTTTCATAAGAAAATATCCCTAAAACCTGGATATGTTTGTAAAGAGAACATCAAGAGTATTATATGATGTATAATACTTCTACATGATAAAGGCCAATGACTTCTGAAGCTTCCTGTTTCTCCTGCTATATCTAAATGAGATCACAGCCACTAGCTGAAAACACCTGTTTGCTGCTTTGAAATTCAGACAGACAGTGAGAAGAGACACTTTTCTGAAGTTCTTTATGTGCCATCCTTTGAGAGGATCCTGTGAAACAAACTTTATTACTGCTCTAACTGCTGGATATGAGGTAGGGACACTCATCATCACTACTAAAAAAAGCTGTTCTGAGAGTTTCCCTCAAGCCAAAACAGCAGAATTATCAAAACTCTTTCTCTAAGAACTCTGCAGGCTCCTCATTTTTTCATTTTTTCTTAGAAGGTTAAATCTGTCACTCCCAAATAATTTTTAGAAAATGTGATAAGCAAGTACCTAGATGTTTGTAAAACCTCAGGAAATTTTACTTAGTACAGTGCTGAGATCCAATGATGCTCACAATCCTGAAAGCACTAGGAGGACACTCAGGATTTGCACAGGCTAAATTTATATTTTTCTCTCTTTTGTTTTTTTCTCCAGTATGATGCTTTAGAGTGCTTTTTCAAGATTTTGGTGGTAATTTACAACATTCTAGTACCTCTCTTAACCTATCTTCCTGATTTTTATGGCAATACATCCAGTCTTTGTTTTTCCACTTGCAATATTTGAAAATTTTTTTTTCTTCAACCACACTCATTGGCACAGTGAGGAGAAAAGAAGGTATTTTGAAGAAACCAAAATTATTTTACCCTATGACTTATGGATAACTGCAGGCCTCCAAAGTTGTGGAAGAAAATTTAAAGATAAAAAAAAAATTGAAGTGACCATCTGGTAACTAAAAATTGCAGTCTTACTGTAGTTGCCAAATTAGTCTGGTCCTACCATCACCTTCAGGATGAAATTATAAATATACTTTCAGTTGTCACACAGGAACACAATAGCTAAACGTGAACTCTGTGAACTTGTACATGACCAAAGTTCTCTCCTCCTCACTCCACTAGAGTCCATGATTCAGACTGAGTACTCTTTGGAATCTTATTGTGACTTGTGAATTGAAATGAATAACACGACAGAGTAGGCACTGCGAAATTGGCAGTGATTGATTCCTCTGGAATGTGGGTTGGTGTCACGGTTTGACACTGGCCAAACACCAGGCACCCACCACAGCCACGCACTCACCCTCCCCTGCTGCAGCTGGGCAGAAGAGAAAGAAATTTAATGAAAGGTTCATGAAGAGAGATAAGGACTGGGAAAAAGTGCTTCAAGGGCAAAACAGGCTCAGCTCAGAAGTACAAAATGAGTTTATTACTAAGTCCAAGGAGGATAATGAGAAGTGAAATAAGCCCTTAAAACACCTTTTCCCCCCAGCCCCTTTATCCTTCCCGCTGACAGCTCAGGGAGACATGGCATGGGGGTTTTGCTCAGTTCAAATCACGGAGATTTTCTTCTCTGCTCCACAGAGCAGTCCTTCCCCTGTGAGGCCGTGGGTTCACTCCCACAGGAGACAGCTCTCCATGACCTTTCCCGGCGTGGGTCCACTCTCAGGAGCAGCAGCCACGCCACAGCTGCTGCAGCGTGAGCTCCCTGCACGGGCACACAGCCCTCACAAAACTGCTGTGCCGTGGCTCTCTCTTCCCACGGGCTGCAGTCCTCCAAGGACAGGCTGCTCCAGCCTGGAAGCAGGGCTCCTCTGTGCCTTGGCTCTGCCACTGGATCACAGCCTCCTCCAGGCATCCACCCGCTCCGGCAGGGGCACTTCCCCCACGGGCTGGGGTGGATCTCTGCATTCCCTGTGGATCCCATGGGCTGAGGGGCACAGCTGCTTCCCCATGGTCATCACCACGGCCTGCAGAGGAATCTTTGCTCCAGCGCCTGCAGCACCTCCTGGCCCTCCTTCTCCACTGACCCTGGTGTCTCCGTGTTGTTTCCCTCACATCTTCTCACCTCCTCCTCTTCTCTGGCTGGAATTAACACTGAGCCCCACTTTGTTTTGATTTTCTTCTTAAATATGTTATCACAGAGGCGTTACCAGCCTCCCTCATTGGCCCAGATTTGGCCAGCAGCATGTCCATCCTCAGAGCCATCAGGGATTGGCTCTGTGGGACATGGTGGAAGCTCCCAGCAGCTTCTCACAGGAGCCCCTCTATGGAGCCTCCATTACCAAAAACCAGGCCATGTAAAACCAACGCGTTTGGAAATCTTGAAACTTAATCAGTATGTTTGTTTTGTGTGTCCCTGTTAGCCTCCAGAAGTCTCATTCTGACAGTGCACAGTCTACCAGTCTTTGGTATTGCCTAGACTCAGACACTTTTAAAGCATTCCAACATGAGAAGATGTCCTGTTGTTTGCAAAAATTGCCAGTTCCAGTGGCTGAGGAATTTGCTATGTTTACCTTTATTTCTGTTCCTTGTGATTCTAGCATGATTTGGGTTCATATGAAAACCCAGTGCTATAAATATGTATTTCACTTTTAATTCAGAAAGAATAGTTTGCTTCTCTTATAAAAAATACCAAATTAAAAAAATTAAATCAGTATGAATTACTTCAAATACAGACAGCTACACACAGGTCTTTTCCTCCAACAGAAGTCAACTGACTGAGGTTTTGGTAATAGCTTTAATTTACCCTTTTTTTTCCAGGCCTTTGCTGTATTGTAATATACATAACACAAAATCAGTAAGCACTTAGGTCTTTCAAGAGGCAGATTCTAATAGCCACAACCTTTTTGCTACAAAGTCTATGGTCACTGTGTCTGCTTATGTAATACAGTTTTTTATTAAAACAACTTTAGCTGATATTAACTAAGGTAATTCCATGTACAGTTGTCATTAATTTCAGTGAAAATTAGAGCCATAAGTAAGAATTAGAACTGGAATACCTTGGCTGAACTGGACCTGTTCCTTCCCTTGTCTTCTCTTAGCCAAAGACATGCGTAGTCACTGCCTTTAGGAAAAATGAGCATACGCAAATGGCTTGAAGTTTCTGCTGAAATAAACTCCAGCAAACTCAAGTATGAACATAATGGATACTATCTGAAAATGTTAGTGCTAGTGGATAATTTTCATGCTGTGGCTGCTTCTGTAAGAGGGCAAAACCCAAGAAGATATGAAAAATTAAGATGAAAAAGAGAAATAAATTATTAATAAAGCAAAGTACTGCTGCTTTCTCTGTGCACATTTTCAGATCTATTGGATTTTTCTCATTGTTCTGCATAAATTGCTTCTGACTGTACAATGGACTTCAGCAGGGCCATAGCTTTCAGGTTCTTGATTTTTCATAATTCACTCAAATGCCAGCTCAATGATATTAAGTGGAAAAATGGAAAAAAATGCCTTCACTTTTCCACAGAAACAATTTTGAAAATCTATTTACATGGAAAATAAGGAGGCATTAAGCCCAGTGCAAATCTGTATTTGAATACAAAAATCTGAAAGCATAATATTTTATTTTTTCAGATAAGACAATACAAACTGTTATTTGCTGCCTGAAAGAGCTGAGGAGTTCTGAGTTCCACAGAACTGAGCTGTTTTTCTCATTTACAGTATGCCAAAAAGTCCTTCTAAACCCACTTTTGCTTTTCTTTTTTCTTTTTAAGAAAATAACCTAAAGCAGAAGGCTTTATGAGAGAGTTTTATAAAGTAAATACTTATATTTATTAAATGGGCTTTTATTTTTATTCACTCGTCATTATGCTTCTCAAATTGCTCAGTCTTTGAAGTGGTGTTGTAAGATTTTCACTGCTACAAACTTTTTACCACTTGCCAAATTGCAATGTTCAAGTGAGTGTTCTGTAAGATGTTTTGTCGAACAATGCTATCAACAACACAGTTAAGGCAGGAAAAAGAATTTTATATAAAGAGGAAAGCAGCTAATCTGTGTTAGCAGAGAAAAAACAAGTGGAAAAGACAGTGTTGCTTGTGTTTAATAGAAATGTATGTAGGGTCTAGCCAGGAGAGCTTTGAAGCTGCAACCTGAGAATAGAAATCTGACTGACTGGCACTATCGAAAGTATGTTTTCATGGTTTAGATATATTCTCCAACTGCCCAACTACAGCAGAACAAAAGCAAATATTCTCTGGTGTGTCTTAGAAGTCGATAAGTTTAGAGCTTATTTCCTTACTCTTTTACCAGGTGGACATTTATGCTTCAAGTTTATTTACATCTATTGCTAGGAAAACTGAATTTCTACAACTGCAACACTGGAGTACAGATATAGTATTTATTAAGTCATCTTGAGGGAGACCTGAAGATCTGACAGATAAAAGAGCTGTCTCCTTTGAGTTCCTGTGTCTTGCCTTTCTTTGAAGGACCTAAAGGATGTCCTTGTCTTGCCAAGGTGTAAATTCAATCTTGTGTGTTGGACAGGTTTTGGCAGTAAAGTCACAGAAAGCATAATGGGGACTGCTTTAAGGGAACAAAAATATCAACTTTAGCACCCTAATGAAATTCCACAGAAAATCAGCTTTGCATGTCCATAAAACTATTTTTTCCTGATGTAAAAATTCAAAATGTGCTGCAGATAAATTAACTTCCCAAAATTGCCAAAATCTAAGAGAAGGGAAAAAACCACTCCCAAATGGCATTCACTCAAGTGTTCTGTTCAAAATCTAGCATCATCCATTAGTATTCATACAAACAAAATATGAAATTGTCTCCTAATGGTGAATAAGAAGTACTTATAACCCTAAGGAATAAAATATTCTATGTGACTTGCTGGGATATTGCTTCAGCCAGCAGAGAAATGGTCACATCTCAGCATGGCACATACATAATAATATTTGTTGTTGTGATTATAGAGTGGTATCATGCTAATAGTAGAAAACTTAAAACTTGAAAGCGAGAAGTAATATCTCTTCTATTAATAAGAGATAGAATATGAAAATGGAATGAGTTGATGAAGAATATCTTGATTTGATGATTGTCTATATTGTTTTTCTCATGGAAAACAGCACCCACAACGTGGTTTCAAATAATCTTCTTTCTGTTATTCTTTTGAATAAAACAATTTTTAGAGACAATTTTTATGTCATCATAGTCTCATCCTCATAGTCACAGTCATGGCCTTTTGAATTATACTAAGATCAGTGATTTAAAAAAAATGTTCCTGCAGTATTTTTCACTCTACATCCATTTGCACTGAGATTACAGGAAACCTAGATCCTGCATACAAAGAGATGATGCCTTAAGATTCTAATGCGTGCTTTGTAACATCTAAAGTACCAAAATCCAGTTATTTGGCATGTTTTCTTTCATATTTAATCTGTTTTTCTAGCAGTCGTCCCCACTGAAGCTGTATGCTCTTCCTGCCTTTTTATTTGATTTCTATTAAGGAGGTTTGTTTGTCTTTTCTAGAGATAGCAATGAAAACACATGATAATCAGTATTTAGCAAGACACTGCAATGAGCAGGTATTGAATGCATTATTGATTACTTTTTTTTCAGAAATTTAGAAATGTTTATGTTTTCAGGCAGCACACAGGAAAGTTCATCAGTGCTTTCATCTGGCTCTATCAAGATTGATATAACTAAATACAAGTGTCAACATGAACCAGGAAGCAGAAAATTTCTTTTGTGGTTTTATGTCTGCAGCCGAATCAACCCTCAATAAGTCATGATTTTCAAGTGGGGTTGCTTAAAGCTGGCAACCTAAACTAATAGATGACATGATAAAATTTCTAAATGCAAGCTATTTGTGAACAGCTCTTTTAATACTTAATACAAAATTTAAAACAAGAGTTTAAGTGTAAGGCTAGATTGTCTGCAAAAGAAATAATCTTAGAAACAGTCTTTAGTTCTGTTGAAAGGCCTTTCTGTCCCTCTTCATTAATGGACACTGCCAAGACTTTCTAAACTACTTCAGCAAAAGATGTAATATATAACACTAAAAGACCTGGCTCAGTCAAGGTTTTCCAACTTTTCTGTTTTCCAGCTTTTCTGTTTTCCAACTTATTTTCCTTTTGTCTCAGAAAACTACAGTGAAAGCTACCACCAGTACTATTTATTATTGGGTTATAAAGATCTTTTCACACCATGACCCTGGAACACTAACAATGGTCCAAGGGCCAAAGCCCTTTTGAGACATTGGAAAAAATACCTGATAGTCTGGGTTGGTAAGACTCTCCTGATATAAAAAAGCACAGAAAATTGACATGACAGCAGCTTCCGCTCAATCATATATAGCACAGGTGGCAGCTGCCCCAACAATTTTCACTTCTCGCTCTGCTTAGCTTTTTCCATCAAAGGCAATGGCAGAAGTACCACGATTCAAGCTTTAAAAAGCATGAACCTCTGCAGAAATCTGGCACAAAATGCTATTGTATCAATTCAGCTAAAGGCAAAGCCATTGCTGCCTGCAGTGGCGCATTTCTACCTTGATGAGCTACTTACAGAAATCGGAAAATGTCCATCTGAAAATCTGTAATAAAAACTTTTCTGCTGGTCTAATCTTGCCAGTTTAGCCTGTTGGATTGCTCGTTTGCACATCAACAAGCATATAGATGTTTAGCATGAATAGATCTGTTTAGCATGGTAGGAAATATTATAACAGACAAGAGATTCAAATTGCTACTGGAAAATGCAGAGCATCTGGCAGATATGGAAGTGAACTTGCCAAGAATGAATTAAAAATATGCATATAGTTCTGAAATTGCTTTGCTGCTGGCTTATAAATCAGGAGATGACCAAGGTACATTCTTCTGTAGGGCGGCAATTATAATCTCAGATCTTCTCTTACATCCTTGTCCAATTTGATGCTCAATTTATTATGTTTTACCCTATTATAATTTTATGTCCTGGATTAGCCAATGGTCTTGCACTATTACATCAGGTTAAGCACTACTGTTTCTTATTTGTTTACTTTTGTTTTAGAAAGAATCACTCTGGAAAGGAGTTTTTATGACACTCAGAATTTGAAATTTTCAGCTTTATTTTCAACAGCAAAACAATGCTTATATACAAAAGAAGATGTTTACTTCATATTGAATTAATTCAGTAGTTTTAAACAGTTCCATAACAATATCTTCTACAACTGGGATCTGATATATATTGAAGCTTTGGACCAATTTAAGTTCATTCAAAAAACAGCAATAATTATAAACTTCTTTGGGAGTATGTGATTAATACAGAGCAGCAAAATACCATTGTGGTAACAAGAAGTTAGTGTGCCTGATGCTGCTTTTTGGATATGTTCCAGTATGTTATTGAGTTCATTATTTGCTGCACTTTGTGGTACACTCTGTGAGTTGCACTTTTATTCTCGCATTGTACTGCCCAACCTGTTATCAGAATTTATAAATATCTGTAAGCTTGAGATGTTCTACCACAAGGAAGCCAAATAAGCAATACAAATAATAAAAATTACACATTGGTCATTATTTGGTCATCAAGTTCATTAAGTAATGAGCAAAGGATATAAATAGATAAACAGGTGGTTCAAAGATGAGTCTCAGGGTCCTGCCTTTTGTCATATGACAGCTGTCTGACTGTAATGACAATTGCAAACACCCCAGTAGTTCCACGTGATGAGAAGCACTGAATCCAATCATGACCATGGCAATCTAGAAAAAACAAATTTTCCAAGTATATTATCAGCAAAAGAGTGTGAGTTCGGTACAACTAACCTGTCTTGAGACAACATGAAATTTAAATAATTCAATTTGTATTCAGGATACTGAAGTATTTCATATGCCAAAATCCACCCAAAAAAACCAAAACCAAGCTCTGTAAGATTGTTCAAAACTCAGTTTATTATTATCACCTGAATAAAGGAAAAGAGGAAAAGAAAGAGAGGAAGAATATGTCAAGTGTTAGTGGCCTGCTAGCTGAGGAATATACACGTTGTAAACATTTAATTACTGCTTATTTATCGATGGGACTGATTATTTTTCCTTTCTATTATTATAAACAGCAAAGCATAAATGAGATTTTAAAGTGGATTTGGAAAAGGCAAAATCTGTAACTTAATGAACAAGCTTAGTCACAATATAAAGGGAAAACAACGCAAGAGGCACCAAAATTAGTGTCTGTGTGGGAAATGCATAAAGCATTAATTTATTACAATTAAAGCCTTTAGTGAAGCATAAGGAATAGAGTAGAACATGAAAAGAGATGAAGGTGTATGGAGATTTTTTTTATAATATAGAGACTTGAAGGCCTGGAAAGACAGTCAGAGTCAAGGGCTTTTAGTCTTATTACACTGATGTTTTTGAGAGCTCTACAGTACTATAGAAAAATGTCTTTCTGGGAGTTCTTGCCCCCTTCATTTTGATATACACTCCTTTGTTATAAAATATATTGATAATATTTTAAAAATAGAATTTAAAATGATAATTTAATAATTTTTCAAATGCAGGTGGATTTCTCACACCAAATTTTTGTGAGGCTTCTTTAGCTCACAAATCTCCAAATCTCATGGGATTTATTCTCTCTAAAACACATAACAATCTCTACGAAATGAAAATACTATCACATTATAAATTGATATATCTTCTACTCAAACACATGGTTTTTTTACATGAGATAATATTCCTATGTGTCAGAGTGTAAATCAAGGACTTCATTAGAATAATTGATAATATATGTTGTGAAAGCAATGTAAATAATGTCTTTGGAGTTCAAATCCCTACCCCTCTATGTACCAACTGCATAGACATTTCTTTTCTCACTGCAACATATTTTATCAAAATAGGCTCATCTTTGAAGCAGATTCATCTTTGATTCACAAGATTTCGTGAAAAATTTATATTATGCTCTCATGGGGGTAACAGTGACTGCATTCCTTAGCACCCCAACATGGTACATGTCCCTGACCTTTGAGTTACTCTCTTTTACCATGAGCTCTCCGAGGAACCTTACAGGAAACAGTATGGAACAGTCATCTTTATATTTCTTCCAATGACATATGTAGGAGAGGAAGAAAGAAATACTAAATCTGGCAATAGGCACTTCTGTTTCCAATCAAAGAAAAGAGTGTTAGGAAAGAGGTGAGATTTATTGTGTCTGTTCTTCTCCTTGAAAGTGGTCTTACAGGCTCTTTTCAGATCCCAGTAGGAATCACTCTTTCTGCTGGAGTTAGGCTTAATTTTCACAGAGAAACCAGCAATTTTTCTGCTTTTACATGACTCCGGGATTTAAGATGCTGGAATTGATACCCCAATGAAATTATTACTCTGCCTCTGGTTTGGGTCTTTTTTTTTCTGTTTTGTGATACGTTTTTTTTGTTTCCTACCCCACCATGTATTACCATGACCAGTTCAAAGTTCAGGCATTCAAACAAGTTTGAAGTTTTCATGTAATAACCAAAAAACCACTTCCTCTCTTTCATATAGGAGTATTTGTTCAATGTTTCTGTTTGAAGAATGCGTGTTAAAACAGAATATTTCTTGAATAACAGCTGATGAATAATTTTACTTGTTTAACTATATTAGGAATCTGGCCACTGATAAATTCTGATTTAATCTAAAATTCCACAGAAGTTCTCAAGAGAAATGCACACAGCAACACTTCAAGGCACAGTTATTAAGTAATTCGTGTTCAAACAGAAGTGAACTCTGACATGGGCAGAATGGAAACTTTCACAGCTAGTCCTTCCTATGGCAGGACTGCCAACTTAAATCCTCTTTGTTAGGTCCAGACTATTCTAGTTTGCAGCCATCTGTCCCAGTCTCCTGTTTATGATAGATCTAAAGTTTAGCTAGATGCTGTTGGGAGTGGAGAAGACAGAAAGCCAGCTAATGAAAGGGAAACATTCTCGGAGGAAGGGTCCAAGAAACATATCTGTACAACTTGCCAAAGTAAAAAATCACAGTTATGTGAATCATAAAGGAAATCACAATATGGTATTTGTCTCAGTTCCAGAATCACTTTCCTCGTTAAAATGTTCTTAAGAACATTTAACATACACAAACACACATATATTTACATACACATACATTAAAATTCCAGGCTTGCCAGTCTGACAATATGTCAAGGTACCCAAAAAAAAACCAAACCAACAACCACCCAAAAAAACCAACAACAACAACAAAAACATAAACAAAAACAAAACCCCCAAATTAATTTTTTTTACTTATTAGTGTTAGACTAGAAAAAATACCCTAGTATATTTCCTCATCATCTGTCAATTTAAATGTATAAAAAATTGTAGAAAATACAGTTTTTATCTATTTAATGTTAGTTTCTGCTCATCATATGCAAGCAGAGGAGAAAAACGAAAAACATATACCTGAATATACTCATGCTTTGCTCTCTATCAGAAAAGAGCTGTCCTGTCCTCACAGAGCCTAACACTGCCTTTCCCTCCTTTGCAGTGCAGCACTAGGTGTGGATTTGGGAGTGCACACAGTGATACTAACAGATCTGTTTCGGCATAATTGCTTCTAGACGCAGTGGAAATTACCTGTAATAATGGCATTATTATGACGCAAAGTGATTTCTCTGTCTTTTCCTTTCCCCAACTCTTCAGCTGTAGGTGTGCCTCTGCACAGGGCCTGAACCAAGAATTATAAGCAATAATATTAAAATTACTGCCATGTGGAGACAAACGGGGTGGTTTGGTGGACAAATATCCACTAGACCCTCATCTATGCTATTTAGAAGATGTATATGTAGCCAGGCAGGATAGGGAAACAAAATGAGTGGATAAAAAAATCAATAAGTTAGAAAAGCTTTAAAAATTTTTCTGATTGGCAGGGGAGTACATTGGGTAAACTAACTTGCTTAAATGATTTTTAGGTTCCACATTTTTTCTTTAACATTTTGTGAAATTGCTACAAACAACACATTCTTTTTGAATTCAAATGTTTACTTTCTGTATAAGCCTCAAACCATTATGCAATTGTATAAAGCCATTTTGGATAAGCGGCCAAGATTTTTCAAATCCCATTTACCTCATAATGATATATAATATATGGCTATGACATTTTGTACACTTTTTCTGAGTTCCATTTCATTATACAAGAACGTTATTGTGTGTTTTTTTATTATTAATATTATTTCTTGCTGTGGCAGGGGTCTAAACAGACCTTTTGCTTAAAGAAAATTGGACAAAAAATTTCTTAACCTTTTTCATAGAATTTTTTCGAGCAGAAGTAATTTAAAATTAATCAAATCAACAATGGCAAGAAATAAATGAGGGTTTTTTTGGTGACCATTAAGGTTATTTTTCACCTTCTGCTTGACCATGCGTCAACACAATAACACTACATCTACTTTGCAAAGCTTTTGGTTCTATTGTGAATCTCAAGTACATGTCTTGTTTTTCCCACTGATCCTTTGAGGAGTACAAAGAGTATGTATGCTGCACAGAATCCAGGCTTTTGTTAACCCCATAGCACCAATAGTGAGAGACCTAGGCAAACACAGACAATATTTTGTACTTTGAATATGGCAGCCAGTATCCTTGATGTTCTTAATACATATGGGAATGGGACAACACCCAGGAGCAGATTTTTCACTGAATGTGCTGGAAAGGTGAAAACCTTCACCCTAATGAAGTACTGAAGTGTTATTTCCAGCCATAGGTAATACATATGTCTTAGATCATTCTACTTATTGTTAGTGCTCCTATTTCTCGCTATCCTGAGAAAGCTACTCATTGTTTCTTGTGCTCTCAGTGACTCAAAATAAGGAAGAAAAGAAAAGAAGCTACTGAGGCTTAAGCCCTGGGTTCTTAGTACAAAGCTGATTTCAGTGATGTTGAACACCTTTACTGCAGTAACCTATTTTTTACTACTACAGATGACTGTCAAGGTAATAAGCAGCAGGCTACTTTTTTTTTATGTTACAGTCTGATCATGATTTAAAGAGAATTCTAAAATTGACTTTCTAAATATTAGTTGAAATTCATAATAACTAGTTCTAGATAAAAATATGTCCTACATTTTTAAAACTATTTGCCTTTGCAAGACTTGTATTTAACTATAGCATTTTTGACATAAAGCATCAAGACATTCTCATTCTTTAGGAACTCAGTATTCAGAAAATCATACAATATGATATTGATGTACTTTAGATGTTTCAACAGAATATATTTAAAAATATTTAAATATTGGAGGAAGTAAAAATGATAAAAAATTAAACTGATACATCATCAATTCAGCATTATGAACAGATTTGTCTCTTAGTCTATTCTTCATAAAAGAGAATGGGAATTAATTGGAACAGAAAACTTATATTGACTTGAATAGGAAAAATGCTGCTATACTTTGTCATGAGGTTAGTATAGCAAAATTTTTTCATCACACTTCTGTACAGCCTAGAAGGTTTAAGGAATCTTTCTCTAGGATTAGGCAACTTAATGCAAGAAGCAGACTTAGTTTTCCCTTTGTTGGGAACACCTTTGTTGTTTATATCCCCTTGTTGGGAACACTTCTTCAGACTGCTGAAAGTCTTACCAGTAAGTGGCATAGATTCCTTATCTTCTTTCTTCTGTGCTTTTAGTTTTAATCTTTCTCTTCCATATTTTCCATAGGCCAACCCCTTGTGCTGCCATACCATGCAACCATTATTTATGTAAGTTTCTGACACTTCATAAGGAACTTCACACTCATGCCTTACAGGTAGAGATTGCTAAAGAGGTTTGTATTTTTTCTGGAGACAGGACACAAATGATCTCTTCAGAGATCCCTTGGAATTATGAATACATACATGGATAGATATGTCCCTTTTTTTAATATTAAGACTTTAGTATCTTCATCTATAAAGTCTCTTTATTTTTCCTTTTACTGCTTTAACTTCATCCAGACCCTTCCTTCCTTCCTTCCTTCCTTTCTTTCTTTCTTTCTTTCTTTCTTTCTTTCTTTCTTTCTTTCTTTCTTTCTTTCTTTCTTTCTTTCTTTCTTTCTTTCTTTCTTTCTTTCTTTCTTTCTTTCTTTCTTTCTTTCTTTCCTTCTTTCTTTCTTTTTCTTTTTCTTTCTTTCTCTTTCTTTCTTTCTTTCTTTCTTTCTTTCTTTCTTTCTTTCTTTCTTTCTTTCTTTCTTTCTTTCTTTCTTTCTTTCTTTCTTTCTTTCTTTCTTTCTTTCTTTCTTTCTCTCTCTCTCTCTCTCTCTCTCTCTCTCTCTCTCTCCTCTTTTTCTCTTCCCATTCCTTGACTTCTCTTGAATGATTTCAAAGGCTATTGGTTTCTGTAACTTCCCTGAAATTCATCTGCATCTCTAACAACTGGCCTCCCAACAAGCTTTGTCACTGCTCAGTTACACTCCCATCCTCTTGTGTTTTATCCGTATTTTGTATTCCTGCACAATCTTTCTCTTGAACATGTGAGTGTCCATCAGAGTTTCCTTGGATATCCTGCCTTTCCTCCCTGGCCTGTAACTAGGTGTCCCTGTTATTTTCAAAAGTCTGAATAATGTATGTTCTAAAAACAGGTATTCATTTGGTCCACTGAACCCAAAAGTGAGGTATTTGGAATCACACAAAGTATGAACTGTAAAATAGCTCTGGAGTCCAAGCTTGATGGTGAGTAACTCAAATATTTCAGTGCTACACAGATTTATAATGAGGTAATAGGAGTTGAGGAACTATGGGAACTAGACATAGAACAGTGTCTAGTTCCAAACATGCACATTTTTAAAATCTGGTTTTGTATTCAGATATCCAATGTGCCAATTGCATGCCTAAGAATATTTCAACATAGCAGAATCTCATAAGTGGTCTGTGTGCTGTGGCTAGCACTTTCAGACATGAATTGATCCATTTGGCTGTGTGTATCCAGGTGGATGTCCTATCTTCCCTGCTTCAGTCAGCATTTGCATGGGATTTTTGCTTTCTATTTCTTTGGGCTGTGCAGCAGTGTTTCATATGCCCTTATCTAGCTAGCTTTCTCCGTGTGTTAGCAGTTTCACAGACCCAGGTCTGTGATAGTTAACTTTTCTGGTGACTCATGAAGAGAGTCCTAAGACTCCAAAGACTCATTGTGCAGGAGTAGCCCTCAAGACTACAAAGTTAAGAGCTTGTGGAAGGATGTGAAAAGACCACACTGGGTAAAAAGGGTTGGATGGAATATTAAAAATTATTTAAGGAAAAAAAAAAAAAAACAGAAGCAGAATTCTTGGTAAATGAGAGAGTTTTTCTATCGAGAAAGTGGTTTGGACCAGCCTGAATAAATATCATGTTTTTGATTTTAAATTGCCAAGTCCTATTGTATTAAAGTTAGAGCTCATTAGAGCAATTCCTGACTGAAGTCAGCCTTGGGACCACAGAATAAAAATATTCTGAAGAGAAAGGCTGGTATAATATTGTCATAGGAAGAATACAAGGTATTATAGCTCCACAATTTAAGCCACAATCATCTTTAGGTAGAAAACTTTTGCTTTCTTTCTCCTTAATTTTACATCTGGAGGCTGCAGTAAATGATAACAGCATTGAAAGCATTTAATTTTATGTGTGATTTAATGCTCAAAATCTTTCTGCTGACTGTATTTATAAACACCTTCTGTAAGTACTAAATGTATGTGTGTGATGATTCATTTGTCACACATGCCTAATCTTTTTTTTATCCATTTAAGACTTCATGAAAAAAGAATCTCAGTATTTCATGCTGAACCTTTATTTATAGAATTCAATTGTATCACAGTCTTGCTTTGCTATCAGGAACAGTTTTTCAGAAGAAACAACACCATACATAAGTCCTTGGTCTATATGCATTTTTCCCATATTGCCACTGCTAGATCCTACCTTATTTTTAAAATGAAACATGAATTTGCTAGCCTTGGAGCCAAATCCTGTATGGTAAAAGATATGTAAATAGTGCAAGTAACATCTCACCAGCCTTGGAAGGCCTATATTAACGGTGCCACAGCATTAGCAATTTTATTCTCAGATTTTGAGAAGTATAAGAGGAGGATTATTCTTTGTTTCAAAACTAAAAAAACTCCTTTTTTTTGGTCTTTGAATCCAGTAGTATCTTGCTTTTGCCTCTGCACTTAGGACTGTCTACAAAAGGGGACAGTTTTTTGTGCAATCTCAAATTCAAAGCATCTCAGTAAGTCAATGACATCAGGTACAATAGCTTTCAGCAATTTCAAGTTCATGCTAAGAAAAGATTTATTATTTAAAGGAAGTATTCTTCTGGGCCTGCTGGCCTTGATAGCAACCATTGTTCCGGATGGAAATAAATAAGTGAACAAATGTTGCAGCAGACCTCTTGTTCCAGGTAGAAACGAACAGACTCTCATTGAACAACATGAAAAGGATCCCAGTTTATTCTTCTTTACAGTTTAGCCATCCTAACTCTGGCTACAGCAAGCTCCTACTGTAAGGGCCAACTGCAGACTCTGCTGGCTATTTCCTGCTGGATTATGACTGCAAGTATTGGTTTGCAGACTCTGAACACAGGCTTTCACCCAGCTCAGCTATGACTGCAGGCTCCTAAGTCCATCAGACCCAGAATGACCTCACAGCAGATCTTTCACTTCAGCAACTCTCTTCCTTGTTTCGTTCTCTGTATCTCTCTAGCTTGTTCCTTCTTCCTCAGGGCTCCTCTACCTCCTTCAGGTCCTCTTCATCAAGGTCCCCCCTGACCAGGCAACCCATCCCTTTTATCACACATCTTTGTCAGTCACATCTGCAACCCATTAAGGGCAAGGCTGTTTCTCTTCTTTAATAATTAGTACTAAGGTGACTTATCAGGGGCAAGGTCTCCTGTAATCTCTTCTTCTAAACCACCAACTGATTAGGAAGGATTGGAAAAAGCAGCTAGGAAGGACACTTTGATAACTTAAAGGCTTAGCAATAGTATACCTGCATCTGCTGTACTCCAATACTTACTTTTATTCTCGTTTTATTACTCTCCTTTCTGCCCATGGAAGGTTATATTTTTCTATAATTGCCACAAGCAAATCTTTCTTTGGCAACACATATTGTGATTAATCACATCTTCTTTATTGCAGAAGTGGGTGGCTTTTGCATATCCTCTTTTTATATATGGCCTTTAATTTTCTGTATTACAGGCAGTACTAAGTAGTTAGCTTGTAGTAACAAAGATAACAATTAGCTACATACGTTACAGAGCTGGAACTTTCAGGCTGCCTGTGATCTTTTTGAGGCTGCGGTACATCTCCTTTACAGTTTGCTTAACTATGAAAAAGAATGGAAGAAATACCATGTCCCTTTGATAGAAAATTGCCTTTATAGTGTGCAAGTTAGAAATAAATTCTTGCTTCTCTGTCCTAAAACTTGATTTTGTAGTAACTTAAACACTGGATGAGTCATTTTGCTCATTAAAGCTGGAACTATCAATGAAAATAGTAATACAGAAATTGCAGTCCTCCAGGGGAGTACAGAAAGAGAGAAGGAAGCTGCCAGACTGCTGGGAATTAGGGCAGATTTGGCTATGAATTCTCTGATATGACTGTAAGCCATGCTGTTTTATTTAAAAGAGGAAATATTCAAGATTACTGAAGTTAGGCTTTGAAAAGCATAAGAACTGAGTCATTGCTCTGTGTATGATAAGAAAGCACAAAATTCAGTGTGACCTATGTGGTTTCATGTATGTCAAGTTTGCCAAGAGTACACTTAGAAATCCCTTGCATAAACCCTGAGGATTCAGGCAATTTCTCTGCAGTACTTGGAGCTGTACTTGGTTAAGGCTTGTCCATGTAAGACACTTCTTGTTCTCCTCTGCCACCAGTTCCTAAAAAGCTTTGTGCATGTCCTAGAAAAATGAGCTGTGGGGTATTGCTAAAGCAGCTGAATATCCCAGTGACCACAAAGAAAAGGAACAGTTCTTACATTACTTTTCTTAGATCAGAAAGGTTATAAAAGACTATTTGAAACTATCACGGCAGGGATTAACAAGAAAACTGAACTACAAGGACCTATAGTAAGACTGTACTTACACATATGAGAATATTTCTCAGCTTCCTTTGTTCCTTAGTTATCTTTGGAATATCTAATGAGCTCTAGTGAGTTGTTACAGGTTCACCTTCATTGAATCTATTGCTAAAGATGACCTGCAGCATCTGTGGCTGACCAGGTCCACCTGCAGATGTCTACAGAGATCTTTCTGTGTTCTCAGTTCCAGATTCCCTGTACTCATTTTATGTGGTCAGATGATGGGACAATCCCCAGAAGTGTCCGTCCCCCACCCTATACAACCAACATCATGTTGATGAAATTCCTTCAAACAACTTTTCTGTGGAATTCCTAGACTCTGAGGCACTAACAAAATAAAAAACAAACTAAACAAAAAAAATCCCCAAAAAGCCCAAAAAAACCCACCAAACAAACAAACAAAAAAGCCCCCAACCCCCCCCCCCCCCCCAAACAAAACAAAACCAAACCAGCTAGAAGACACACAGGTAAAACTTTATATTGTGAGAGATATGAAATACAGCATCATTTCAAGGATGAATCAATCCAGTGTTACTTTTTATGGCACTGTGTCAGAATTGAAGACAATATAACAGTTGGTGAATTTAAGTACACATTATTTGAATTATGTTTGCTCTTTATATTTCTGTACATACATGAGCATTTCAGGAAGAATTATCTGGGAGATTCTGACACTGTGCTTTTTCCTGTAGGAGTCAGTAGCAAGCAGAAACAACTCCAAGTTAATATTCCTTTAAGGAAGAACAGAATTAGTAAGATTTGTTGTCATTTAAATTCTATTAAAATATAAAGAGCAACATCTTAGCTATGAGATTGTGCCATCTGAGGTCCAAAGACTATAGTCATGTAATTAGCAATACTCGAGGCTACGTCTTAACAAGACCATCTGGAAACTGAAGCTATTTCAGAGTAAGGATATCCACTTTTCAGTTTCATGTTCATGTAATCAATCAGTGTGTGTGCTGCACTAGAAGCTTGCTATTTTCTAGTTGGAGGTTATTTTTAACCTATAAAACTCTAGTGCTAAGTTGCCTGCTGCTGGTTAATATTTCTAGAATTAACCTGAGGGTCTTATTCCTAAGAGATTTGGTACTTGGTTACCTCAGAGAGGTGTACAAAGCCTATCTTAATTTTACCAGCATATGAGAAAGAGGCAAAAATGAACGATTTAGGATGAACAGATGTTGTGAGAACTTTTATCATGAGGTCAGGTAAATGTCAGGTTTCTTTTACGTGGGTTTTAATTCTGATAGTGTGCTAGATAATGCTCACAAAGGTATTGGGAAAATAGATGGTCCCCTCACAGAAATTGAGACAAATATGTAAATTACGTCCAAGTAAATGTTTTCCCTTCAAAACCAGGAAGAAAGTAAAATCCAATGCATGTGCAATTTCTAGCTCTTTAACTGGATTCCCAAATTACCTGATGAAAGCTTTTCAGAGAAAGCTCAATAACTGCATAAAATTCTCCCTTCATTATTTGGGGAAACTGCAAAACGGAACCACTCACTCCACAGATTAACTGGAGGACTAAAAGTGGTTTTTTATCTAAACGAAGAGAGAAGATCTGATTCTTATATTACTTACATGCATATAAATATGGAGTAATTTCTCTGAATCCAAGGGAGTAGTGCCAGTTTAGAAAACATATGAAAAATTGTTAGAGTAGTGCCCAGTGTAATGCTGTAAATATTATGCAGATCTATTTGCATACATAAAGTATTTCTCTGCAGGGTCCAACATTGACTTTTTTGACCTGCCCTGCATAAGTACTCTGTCTATTTAAATAATGGATAAATAGACACACAACTCCATATTTGTCATTGCACTCAGTATAGATGACAAAGGTGACAAAGTAAGTGCATTAGGAAACAATGGCTTATGCAAAATTATGTTTTACTTTTATTCATAGGTTGAATCACTATAATCCTTAAACTTCAGGGCCATATTGTCCCTGAGATTTGGGAAATGAGATGGGAAATAAATATTTGATTTTAGATGGATCAGAGTTTTTCAATGAGGTGTAATATAATAATGAAAAGGAAATGTAGTCGACTGATATATACAGTTGTTTGCCCTTCTGAAATACAATTGAAGTGTGCAATGCCTGAGCAGTGTCAGAGCAGTGGAGCTGTTATTAATGGTGGTATGCATTCTACTGGGAGGCAGTTCAAATTACACTGCGCAGAGCTCCAAAGCTGTCCCTGCTGCCCTGATGATGAATCTACACTCATTGCTTTAAAAGGATCTAAATTAGGTTGCATTGAAGGCAGGGATTTCAATGCCTGCTCCTCTGCATTGTAGAGAGTTCCAGTGCATATGAAAAAGTATGACAGTATGGTGCATAAAATGATATCAAGGTCCTCTTTTCTGTTTTGTTCACTAGCCCTGAGGTAGTGTTTGCATAATAATGATTTGTGACTCTGCATAATAATGTTTTTCCGAGAAGGTTTTGAAGTGGATGCTTATTACAGTAAGGGATCCACTGCATGGTGACTGCAATAGAACCCATTCATGCTGCAGTGGATGATGTTCTACATCAAAAGGCATTTTAGTTTAAGATATGTATATGTACATGTTTGTTTAGTAAACCAGGGCTAAATTGAGTTGCTTTCTTTTTTGTTTCTTTGTTTGTTTGCTTTGTCTTGTTTGGTTTGGGGATTTTTGTTTGTTTGTACAGTGAGTGGAGGGAAAGGTGTGCAAAGCTTTCTTTTATGTCCATAGGATACAATTGACAATATTTGAGCTCAGTAAAGCTCAGTATTACACAAGTGACAAATATATATGAAAGTGAGGCTCTAAGAAGATAATATTCTGATCTTTATGTGACAGACTAGACTGCAAGGCCTTTTATAAGACTGCTGTCCCTATCAGCTCAGGCACTTCCAGCTCCTTTGTTCTGTGTGTAAGGCATGTAATGATTGATGATCTTTTCAATCTGTCTTCTATTGCTGAGCATTTGTTACAGGCAACCTTCTGTGATGACCCACCAAGGACGTGAGTTCCTGACTTCAGCTAGAGAGTCCTGGTTTTTCATTTTGGTCAGCACTGGCTTGTGGCAAGATTAAACTACTGTGTGATTTCCCAAGAGGGTGTCTTTATCTAAACAGCTTGCCTGCCTTTCACCTTCTGTTCTTTGTGTTTGAAGATCCCCATCTGTTCCATGAAGGCACTGCTCCATTTTTGTTCAGTCTTGTGAATGAAGTAGTGAATGAACTGGTAAGAGCATAATCTCTGAATTCACCCTGGATTAAACCCCTGAAACATCAGAATAGCTTCTGGGGTTCTTGTGTGTGTGTGTGTGTGTATGTATGCGTGTTTGGGTTTTTTTTTTGTGGTAGGATGACTCTTGGGGAGAGATGATTCATCTAAAGAAGTGATCAACAACTTCCTCAAAGAGTGGCAGTGGATGGAGAGGTATTAATTCCTCTCTCTGGTGACCAGTGGTAGGTAGCTGTATCAGGGGAAGTTCAGACTGGATATGAGGAAGAGGTTGCTTACTGGGAGGGTGGTTGGGTACTGCAACAGGCTCCCCACAGCACTAAGCCTGTCAGAGTTCAAATAGAATCTGGTCAATGTTTCTGGTCATATTTATGCTCCTGGTTTACTTTTAGGTAATTCTGTGAGAGGCAGGGAGACTATCTTTACTTGTCTCTTTCAACTTGAGAAATTCTGTGATCATGTGATTCTATGTGGTAAAAAAACCCCTCTGAAATGGCATAATAATGTTTTTCCTTCATCACCATAGTTTGAATTCTCTTTAGCACAAAAGGAATGAAGAGTTAAAGAAGACACAATCACCATAGTAATTGTTATAAATATTAAATTATGGTATAAGTATGTATGTATCTAATGGTATGTATCTTATAAATACCCAGTATCTGATATTTAATGGATATTATGTATAGTTATAATCTAATATACTAATCTACTAATATATCTAATATATAGCATTTATACTTATGTAATCCAATGGTTAATTGTCATCCAAGTTATTGCAGCAGGGAGACAGGAAATAAATTAGGAATACTGAAAATACACTGCAAAAACTGTGCTTAAAAAGCTGTCATGTACATTGCAGTTTCTGAAATACTAGATATATACAAACTCATATTACTGACCCTTCTGATCATGTGGATAAAGATTCTGTGCTCCTGTTTTCAACTTTATCACTGCTGTGGAGGAATCTGTTATTAAGTGCCTAGCAAAGATTTATTTAAAAAGTCAGCTCCACTTCTGTGATGGCTAGGTACCGGCTTTTAAGGTGCAGAGATAAAAACTATGGTTTTGGTAGTTCAACTTTATTTTAGCAGTGTGTTGACATCCCAATAAGAGCATTTGCTTCCCTTTCTTCTAAGTGGAACTATTGATTAACCACCTGTGCTTTCAGTAGAAAATTACAATGACTAAAGCTGTAAATAACTGCTGTAAAATGCAAAAAAAAGGTAATTTTGTTACTAAAGCCATTTGGGTTATCTCTTAATTCACTCCTACTTCTGTTTCCTGAGGTTGAAAATTCTGCTGTTATTATGATAAACTTCATTTCAGTGCATTCAAATTCAGAGAGCCTAATCAATGTTTTCGTGTGATAAAAGAACTTCAGACATCCTGTCTACACTTGTCTCGTGCCCATTAAGTCTGTATTAGTGGAGGAGACTTTTAAAAGTTATTGGCATATAACATCAGATGAGATGTCAAAATCAGCCAAACTGGACAATAACCAATTTTAAATAATTGATGGTATCTGTCAAGTAGAATCACAATGCACTGCAATAGAGTAATTTTTAAAAATACAAAGAGCAGAGGAAGCATGGAGATATTCTGAGATTAACTCAAAGGAAGATTTCAGATTCTAGCATGATTATGTAACTGCTTGCTTAAGAATGGGGAACTGCAGAGATAAATGAATGAAATTGCATAGAAGACAAAAACTTTGTAAACCGGAAGCCTCTCTGAGTCATTGTGAAAACTTACTAGGTCTGAATTTCTATATGAAAAATGTCCCAATTCCTCAATGACTTCAGCTTAAAATTTCCCAACAGCAACTTTCAGGTATTTCTGAGCAACAAATATTTTCATGTGCTCAATTAGATAGTCATAAGAGATACACAAGCCAGTGTTTTAAATACATGTATGCCATGCTAAGACAATATTCCTTCCTGACTTGTCATTGTCTCATTGCTTTGAAAGTAATGCATGGGGGAATTGGTACCTTACTATTTATACATTATAACTTCTGCATTTGAACACTACAGAATGCTGCCAGTAGTCTTCATATATTCTTTCCTTCCTTTTTTTCTCCTTCTGACTCCATTTTGAATCTGGACATCAGCATTCCATGACAAATTCTGCTGTGAAGACTGCAACTTGGAGTTGATTTCTATCATTTAAAAAGCATCACTTCCTATGTATAAATGGTATGTATATTTACTTTCACAGTCTTCGGTCACTTTATGTTTCACTACAAACCACTATTTTCATAAAAGAAAAGAGAAAATTAGGAAGCTACTTAATATACTGGAGTGTAAAAGTATGTGGGAAATGAAAAATAAAACCAAACTCTTCACTAACCATAAGTAAAAAAAAATTTTATGCCTAACAGAGAATGATAATGCCTCTTCAAAACAAGAGGTTTATAGCTAAATAAAATAAAATAAAATTAAATTAAATAAAATCCTACTGATTTATAACAGTAAACCTCTTGTAAAAAGATGTTTTGGTAAGTTGTTTTCTCCTTTGTTAATGGAATACTTTTTTCTTTTGTCATATCAGAAAAAGACAGAAAGATTGGGGAGAAAAAGAGATGAAAGACTAATAAAAATCAAATCTCATACTTTTAGATATCAATTATATCATTTATTTAGAGGCAGTAACTATATGTGGGGTTTAGTTTTGTTGTATTTCAATCATGTTTGTTTAATGATAGAAAAAATACCAAGGACCAACCACCATATTTTCCATGTACTTTCAGGAGAACACAACAAAGTACAAAGGACCAGTTAAACACCTTAATTTCTGAGCAGAGCTCCTTCTCTGTTCTCTTCCATCCTCAGATGCAGGAGGAGATGTGGAGAGTATAGCCTGTTTCAAAGGGACTTTTATTTGATGCATTCTCTAAGTACCTGGAAGCTTATTGAGACTTTCATACTTGTTGACATAGCCTTGGGGCTTCCCTAAGATTAGGGAATCAAGGCTGCCCTGAATTAATAGAAAATACATTAAATTTTATTTCTCTCTCACTGGTAAACCTCCTGTCTTTGGGGACCAAGACAGAAACATTTGAATAAGAGCCAGTTCATGCCATGTCAGCATGAAGTAGCGGCAAAGAAGTCTTAAGTTTGTCTGCAGTGTGACCAGCTGATGATGGAATTGGAGAAAAGGTAAACTAGAAGGTCAGAGAGAGGTAACAGGGATAAGACAGTAACATACCAGCACAAGCTACCTTTAAGTTGGATGTTTTATACTCATGGCTTTAGAAACAGAATTAGCAGTGCTTCATCATAGCAATTGCAGTCTTGTAAATGGCCTAAAACTAATTTTTGAATCATTCTTAGTTTTTAATCAAAATTATTCTTCTTTAGTAATGTAATGACTAGTAATTTTGTAGGGAACACAACACATTGGTACTGTTGTAGGTGTTGTTGACTTCAGCATCTTATTACACATTATTTAATCAAGAACATTTACATTTACAAAAGCAACATTGAATCTTATGACAGGAGAGTACATGACAAGCATGTTGAGATAGTTATTTAAGGTGTTTTTCCCTTAGGTAGGAAGCTTCACGGACAAGAAAATCCTGCCAGTTTTGCAAATTAAATGCATGTAGTTTGCCATAATTTCTTTCATGAATTCATATTTTCCTTAAGATGGGCTATAAGGAGGATGAGCATGATATAGGAAAATCTAATAGTTTAGAAAGACAGAGTGAGAAAGAAAGAATGTAATTTCAATAATATGCCATGCCTGCTGGGTTGGATTTTAAAAAATACAGGTGCAGGTTTTCTTCCCCATAGTTAATCCACTTCTGTGAATGTCCTTTCAAGTAATAAGCATTCTTATTTGTTTCATTAACTTCTCTTTTCGAGGACAATGCTACAGAGTTGACAGCAAGGGAGCTTGTGGAAAAAACAGACAGATAAGCATTAAGAACTTTCATGCAGGAAACAGGATTAAATTTATTTTTCACAAACTGTACTTTGTAAAAGTCTAAATATATCCAATACCTAGCTGAAGAGAGTGATGGTTTGTGTTCTTTATATCCTGTTTACCATATGTTTTCTGATATTCAGCAATATACAGTTTCTATAGCAACTGTAAGTAAACAAGGTACATATTATATAATACTAAAGAAATTAAAAGGACAAGCTCCAGGATGTTTGGGGGGAAAATTGTGCACAAAGCACCTTAAATAAATGTAGATGCTAGCATCCTGCACTTGCATATATATGAGACTGTTTTTGAAACCTTTCAAAGCATGCACAGTTCATCTGATTGAATTTTGGCAAAACACAAAATGTGTCAAAAGTATTTAATAACCTAATATACTTGCATTTGTGAAAATTTGCCCTGAGTTCATCTGAGATTGAAATTGAACCTGAAGATGCATTTTCTTTCCACTTATTTGTTCAGAAAAGCCTAAAATAAATAGACCATGAAAAGAGTATTCATATGGTATAACAGAACATCCTAGACAGCACCCAAAAAGATTATTTATTGGGTTTCAGCTATGTGCCTGCAGTCCAATTACAGCTCAAGTAACAGTGTCTGCAAAGGAGCATGAAACATTTGAGTCTGTGAGATAATTAAGACAGTGTGGCTTCAAACAAGGATGTGCTAAGTACCTGCCAATGATAAAATGACATAACATGCATTGAAATAGTCACTGAGACAGTGTCCAAAGATTCCTGCAGTGTGGAAAAAACATGATTTATAACATAGATGTGATACTTTTATATTACAATTGTTGTTTGAATGTTAGCTCACATAGACTGAATCTGAGTTAATATACCGAAAGTTTCAAGGGAAAGTTTTAGCTGAGGTTGAAACTTTGGAAAGAGGTTAAAGCTTTAAAAGCTGTTTAAATAATTTTCTACCCTTATGTATGATTACAAGGCAAATATTCTTGTCCACTTTTCCAGCAGTTCTGCTTTTGTTTCTTTTTTTCTCATTTTTTTCTTTGACCATAGAGAATTAAAATACGTCTGAGGTGAAACTGAAGTAAACACATATTATTTTAAAAGCAATATATTAATTATATGAATGTGAGGTACTTTAATTCATTTGAAATTTCCAATTGCTTCTATTCAGTAGATAAGAACAGAGTAGATGACACTAAATGTGATACAGTTAGGAGAAAAATTGCCTCTTGCACTATTTAGATAATGCCAAACTTCATTAGCACAAATAATGTTACTTCAGATACATGATGGATTTTAAAAAGACATCAGTACCGAACCCAACATTTGCAGGATGGCTGGCTAAGGCCATTAGCCCCATGTTCAGCAATTCACACAAGATGTTTTGAAGGCTAAAGTTTGAGCCATGAAAAGCACAGTGTGCCATAGATATCTTCTCCCAGAAACAGATACTCTAATCCTATCTGAATTTTAAATTAAGTAGAAATGCATGCCACGATGAGTAACTGTTTGTTTCTGGGTACATACCTGCAAAAGACCCATGTTGCTGTCCCAGTTGTCTCCAAAGAAGAGGGAGGAATGTTTATTTGATTAAGCTGTGTTATATATTTCCTACCCCTGTAGGAGGATGGTGAATTAGGTGGGCTTTGAAAAAGTGAAGCAGACTCCCCATGACTCTGTAGTGAAGGGTAGGATTTCAAAAATTGAAATATATTACAACAGAGTATTTGGTACAAGTAAATACTCCAGTATACAAATGAACCCCAAAATAGCTTTGTATGCACAGTTGGGCAGTTTTGTTCAAATATTGATAACATCATGCATGAATACCCAATCTTTTTATTCAAACATTGGTTCTGAAAATGCAAAAGACAGTGTGTCCTTGAATGGAATTTTGAGAGACTGAAAATTTGGCCCTTGGCGTGTTCATATTTAGTGCCTATTATTCATTCCCCAGAGCAGACTTTATGTAAGAAATGTTTTCATAAAAGAAATAAAGGTTCTCCATATGAAGTTTAGTGCTAACATTAGACACCAAAAGAACATGTAGCAAAGCTAGACTTTTTATTCTTCTCTTATTTAGATGTTTCATTAGGGAAAGCTGTGCTCTCTTCTGTTGCTTGTTTATTTTTGTTTGGGTTTGGTTTTATTTTATCTTGTTTGCTTCGTTTTGTTTCATTTTATTTTGTTTGGCTTGTCTTCTCCCTAAAAAAGGTATTAACTTCTTAAGAGACAGGAGATCCATAATCTCTCTGTGTACATGTGTCAGTCTTTATATCTGTTATATGTGTACTTGATATATAAAATCCTATTTAAAACAGAAAAGATGGAGAGTTTGCCCATGTATATTGTTTAATTTGTGATTTGGTTTTTTGGATTACAAAAATAAGGAAGCTTATGTACTCACTAACTTCTAAAGGTTTATAGTGATCTAACAGGATGGAAGACAGTAGCAGACCTCGGCAATCAGACCAGAGGCTGCTTTCCTGTTGTGAGTCTTTCGTTAAACATTCCCTCCTTTAGACTACTAGGGCAATACAGAATAGAGCTGATATGGGTAATCCAGGTTTATGTGACCAGCTAAAATATTGAAGCACCAAACCAACACTTTCTCAGAAGACTCCAAAGGAAATGGAATAAGCTGTTATTACCTTGGTCTTGATTAGCTTTTCTTGATCTTCGTGGTTTAGTGTCCTCATATGTACTACCTGAGCAAAGTATTTTTATTATTTTTATTTATTTTATTATTTTATTCCTGTGTAATAACACAGGAATGCAAGGCCAAAAAGTCTGTAGTACTTTTAAGAATGTTGAGAAGTTTCTTGAATAAATACTCCAATGATTTTAAAATATGTATTTGTAATGAGAAAAAAAATGCTATTCTTGAGTTAAATAGTGAGTGTGATGTACGTTCACTGTCAGTTATAATGACTGAAAACAAAAGTAGTATCAAAACGGAAGTTTCATAAAAAATTTGTTAGTTTCTAGGCTGACCTTCACCTGCTATGTCTGACTTATTCCACTAGTACAAACTACAAACAGAAATAACAGCTCTTTTCCTCTACATGGTGCCTGAGACTGGTTTTGTTCAATGGTTTTGCCATTTCTAGACAGAGGAAATTATCTGAGGTAAATGAGGGTGGTTTTTAAGAGGGCAATCTCTTTAGGGTGTACAGATGATGCAGGGGGACCACTGTTATCATGTTAACACATCTGAAACAGAACTTAGAGCATGCCTTCCCCTTGGAAATCAATCAAACAGGAGATCAATAGAATGGAAAAGTGTCTTAGAAACATAATCTCTTCATTCCTCTGAGATTTGAACTGAACATTTGCATTGAACATTGAACAAGCTGAGTCTGATCTTCTGTTTACTGTAAGAAAAATAAGTCTCTTGTTAAAATCATCAACAATTGGTCTATCAAACACCACTGACTGTCAAAACTTGATGCCCCTGGACAGTCAAACTCCCTTCAGACTGAAGGTTCTACTGTTTTTCTCCCTGTTTCATCCAATGAAGGAGCCAATCATTTAGATAAGTAACATTGTCTGATGGTGCCAGGATGCTTGAGAAGGAGAGCAGGGAACAGGTAAGTCTGCTGAGGGTTAGGGAAAGGCAATCAGTATGCTAGGTGTGCACTGCTAGAAGGCAGAAAAATTCAGGCTTCTTATCAATTTTACTAGCACTGCCATTGTTGTGAGTCAGGCATATCATCCTGTTAATATGCTTTTAGAAGGATGCTATTTTTATATCCCTATATAGCAATTTGGGGTAGGGTGAATGAGCAGGCCTGATGATGTTAATAACTGAATTTTTTGTGAGCTGATGATATTCCAGACACCCTGTGACTTCCCCTGTGGATCTCACAGGCTCTTTGCCTGCCTTAGAGGGAAAAGTGTCTCTTGTTTGACTAGAATGCTTCTGAGTTATTTATATAGACAGTTACCTGGAGATTTTTTTATCCCTTTTTCAGGAATTATTTGTAAAGAATTGATCCCGTTGGTCTGTGAGAAAATCCTTGCTAACTCTCTTTGTGTTGTAGGATTGTTTTGTATAGTGTACAAATACTTTTGAAGCAGAAACATTTTAGAGTACTTAAATATCCTAATAACTGTTTTTAAAATGTGCAAGTTTCACATTAGAAAGCTTGTAAAATTATTTACAAAATCATTGCTGACATTTAAAAAAGCTAAATATAGTCAAAAGAATTAATATTCAAAAAAGAAGAAATTCTAAGATTTTCTAAGAATTTCCAGATTGTTTTTATAAATGTAGCTGTTGTAAACTTTAAATTCTCTCTCCTTAGCTATTGTAATTGGTTGGTGAATTTTTGAGTGCTCTTAGTTTCGCTGTACTAAGCTGAAGAAAATATTTCCCTGCTGCAGGAAAAACAATGAAGATTTTCAATGTTGCAAGTCTTGCTT
Source organism: Acridotheres tristis (assembly GCA_037013685.1). Lineage (NCBI taxonomy): Eukaryota > Metazoa > Chordata > Aves > Passeriformes > Sturnidae > Acridotheres > Acridotheres tristis. The sequence continues at coordinate 15,050,327 of CM072919.1, forward strand.
GGTGCAAATTTTGTTCCTAAACCCAGAATGCATGTGCTGAGAAGGGTTAGGTGAGGGTACACAAGGAATAGTTTTGCTACTTGCCACGTGGTATATTGCAGCTTCACTTTTCCTGCACCCCTTAAAATTCTAAATTAAAGTGTATGAAATTGAACTGTCTCATAGTTGAACAAGCTCTTCCCCTGAGCTGTAATGTTCAGGCACATCTGCAGATCTGGGTCCCTGAACACTTACAGGCAATTAGATGGCCATAGCCCAATCACCAGGAGGTCATGATACAATTACTGCAATTGCTAATCACTTATTTTAATGATATAGTTATAATTTATACTAAAAACCTGATGTAACAATAAGAGCCTGCATAATAGAAGAATCTATCAGGCACATTTAAGTTGACTGTCATATAGAAAATTGTACAAATTTAAAAGTCCTCTTTGGTTTTTTTCCAGTACTTCATTGGTATTTCAATTTCTTCTGCTTTTGTTAATAAAACAAAATTTCTTTAAGAGACTGATAGATAATACATGACTTGAATTTTCCTTGTGTACCCAGCCTTTAGGTTACACCATTTGTTGGTGGGAAAACAGTTGTTTATGGTCACAACAGACAAGGTGAACTGTTACAAACATGTCACACAATGCTGAGGTTTGAGATGTTGTAGTGGGTTGACCATGGCTGGTTGCCAGGTAGCCATAAAAAACAGCTCAATTACTCCCCACCACAAGCAGGCAAGATATAAACCCAGAGAGAAGATATAAACCAAGAGAGAAGATATAAACCAAGGTTCATGAGTGGAAATAAGGACAGGGAGAGATCACTCAATAACTGCAATCACAGGCAAAGCAGACAGATTTTTGGGATATTAATTGAATTTATTACTAATAAAATCAGAGCAAGGTTATGAGAAGTAAAATAAATTTTAAATATACCTTCTTGCCCCTCTCTCCTTCCCAGACTCCACCTTGTTTCCACAGAGGTGCAGGGAGATGGGAATGAGGGTTCATCACATGTGGTTTCTGCCACTGCTCAGAGAGAGGAATCCTTCCACTGCTCCAGTGTGGAGTCCTTCCCACAGGAGACAATTCATAGACTTCTCCAGCATGAGTCTATCCCACGGGCAACAGTTCTCCACAAACCACTGCAGTGTGGGTTCCTTTTGCACAGTGTGCAATCCTTCAGGAGCAGCCTGCTCCACCTTAGGACCCCACAGGGTCACAACTCCTACCACAAAGCCTGCTCCAGTGCCAGCTCCTCTCTCCACGGGTCTGCAGGTCCCTGCCAGGAGCCTGCTCCTGCATGGGCTTTTCATGGATTCAGAGCCTTCTTTTCAGGTGTCCAGCTGCTCTAGTGTGGGGCTCCTCCATGTGCTGCAGGGGCACAGCTGCCTCACCATGGTCTGCACCACGGGCTGCAGAGATCAGACTTAGATCAGGCTCCTGGAGCACCCTTGCCCCTCCTTTTGCACTGATCTTGGTGTCTGTGGAGTATTCTCTACACTCTCCCATATTCTCAACCCACCCTTTTCTGAACACAATTACTTCTACTCATCAATCTTTTTTTCCTTCTTAAATATGCTCTCATTGAGATGTTGCTATCATTTCCGATTGGCCCAGCCTTGGCCAGAAACACATCACTCCAGGAGCTGGCTGGTATTTGATGTGTTGGACAAGAGTGAAGTCTCTCACAGCTTCTCACAGAATTCACCCCTCCAGCCCCCCACTACCAAAACCTTCCCATGCAAACCCAGTTCACATGTTTTAGCCCATCATTTAGAAACCTTTCTTTTAATGCTTACACATTTCTCAGCTTCCTACCATCTGTGGATTTGCTCTCTATAGCATTGTCATCCAGTAACCTTCGCAATTCAGATTTCTCAAGCTCATGGTCAGAGTGAAACACCCTATTGTTTTTTTTTTCTAGTAAAAAAAAGTCCTCTCTAGACTTTATCACTTCATTATAACAAAATTAGAGATGTAGCCCAAAACCAGCTTAAGAATTGATACTCACCTGCAGTGATGGGCCTTATTTAAAGCTTAGACATTGATCCAGGCATGATCAATCTCAGGACAAATGCTTGCTTTCTCATAATCTGAGTGCCACACCAGTAAAGAGATAAGCCACTTTGAAAAAGTGGACTGGCTGCAAAGTGAACCTGATTCTTTGACTGGATTGCACAAAGTTGTACACATACAGTTTCTTTCAAGTTTATTCTTAAACATTTTAAAGACCTTCCCTCGTGTCTGCTTTAGTTGGCTAATTCTTTTAAGTAACCTTTGTCTGACAGCATTGGAGGACTGTGAGAGGTACAGCTCAAAACTAGTTTTGGCAAGTTGTTCTTGACTATGAAATTATTTGCTCCTTGTGTAGGAGAAGTCACGGGCTCCTGGCTCCTTCTCAATCCTTCTGAGCTGCTTGGACTTTCGTTCCTCTTCTCTCATATCTCTTCCCGTTCTGAGGTAGGAAAAAGCGAATGTATACCAGGGAGAGGTAGCATGGTCAGTGGCAGATGTCACTTTTCTTTTCAGACCTGTGGCAAAACACCTCCTGTGTGCAAGATCTATGAGGGAGTTCAGGGAATTGGAATAAAGATCTGAGCAAAGAAAATGAGTGGCAAAGATTTTGAGAAAAAAACAGGGAATAGGAAGGCTGAGACAACAGACAAAAGGGGAAAGAATGTAGGTGTAAAACGAACAAGAGAGAATCTCAAATGCAGGAGTAGAAAAAGAAAGAATAGTAAGCAAATGATTTTTTTTTTTAAGTATTGAAGAAAAAAGCCTTTATATCATACTGAAGATTTCATAAGACATTCAGATATTTTGTTTATGCTTTAAGATAAAAAGAAAGGAAAGTACACTGCTGTGAAGCTACTTAGTGTTCATTCATATCTTCCTTCTATGGTAGTGTGTGGTATTCATGTAGGTTTCCTGGAAGTGGAAGGATAGTGGGCTAAAAGCAAATGCAGTTTGGATATTGGGCACTGAAAAAGGGGTTTCCAAATGCATATTTCCTAAGGAAAGGCTAGGGGTTGTTACCCCTCAAAATTGACTTGTAGCAGCAGACAAAAGACAAATTTTATGTGTTGAGAAGTTGAAAAAAAGTTACCTATTGAAATGTTTCTGTTTATTGACTTTGAGGTTTGCTGTGGGTTTTTTTTTCTTTCTCTTTGTCTAATCATCATTGTGTTCACGGTGCTGAAAAATACTTCCAGCTTTTGTGGTTGTTAAATGCCTTGGCATCCCTTCATTTTTCAAAATCATCCACAAAGATTTTTAAAGCCTGACTACTCCTCCACTGCAAACATTATCCTTGGATTATTTTATCTTAAGGTCTTGAATTGATTTTGAACCATTGTTATATTTGCTTTTACAATAATGTGTTGCTATATCAAATTGTGTTTTTGAGAGTCCCCTGATCACAGAATATGGATTATTTAATAGTTTTTGCATATCAAGATTCTGGGGAATAATATAATTATAGAATATTCTGAGTTGGAAAGAATCCTTCAGGATTATTGAAGTCCAACTCCTAGCCCCACACAGGGCTAGGAATCCCACCACATGCCTGAAAGCATTGTCCAAACACTTCTCAAACTCTGTCAGGCTGGTACGGCTCTGGGTATCCCGTTCCAGTGCCCAACCACCTTCTGGGCGGAAAACTTCCTCCTGACATCTACCCTAAACCTCCACTGACTCAGCATCATATCATTTCCTTGGGTCCTGTCACTGGTCACCACAGAGCAGAGATCAGTTTCTGCCCCTCCTCTTTCCCTCACAGGCAAGTTCATATTGCAATGAGGTCTCCCCTCAGTCTGATTCAAGCTGAAGAGAGCCAGTGACCTCAGCTGCTCCTCATCGTCTTCCTCTCCAGACTCTTCATCATCCCCCTGACCTCTTGGATAGTTTAATATGTTCTTTATATTGTGGCACCCAAAGCTGCCCCCGGCACTCGAGGTGAGGCTGCCCAGCCCAGAGCAGAGCAGGACAATCCCCTCCTTTTCCCAGCTGGTGATGCTGGGCCTGATGTCCCCCAGGACAGGGCTGGCCCTCCTGGTTACCGGGGCACTGCTGGCTCAAATCCAACTTGCCAGAGCGCTCAGATCCCTTTCTTCATCTCTGCTTTCCAGAATCTCATTCCGCAGTCTGTGCACACCACCAGGTGTCCTGTCCGTCTGTAAAAGGGGGAGTTGGGAAAGATTCTTTTTGATAGTTTTCTCTGATGAAAATAAAGGGCAAACACGGGAATATTAATATCTGAGAACTGTTTCTTGAAAAAGAAGGGCAAGTGTTCCTGCCAAAGGGAGATAGAAAAGAGAGCAGAGAGGGAGAAAGACAGACAGAAAAACAGAAGTGTTATAAATGAGAGACAAAAGTCTCGATATTCAGCAAAATTTAGATTGCTTTATTTGATATAGACAGAGCAAGCAGTGCACTGGGGAATGTGAGGGGTCACTGCCCACAGCACATCCCATAGAACCTTGGTTTGCAGCCTCTTCTTATACCATGGTTTCCAGCCGTAATCAATAATTTTTGGGTTTTTTAGCTGTCCCAGTTTTGCCAGGTAAGCAGTGGTGGTTGAATGAACATCCTTATCCCAATTCACAAAATCTCCAGCCATAGTCAGTTTCACAGATAACCATCTGGTCTTTGTGGATAACGACCAGCGAAATTCTGGAAGGTTGGTCCTTAAGATCGGCAGCATTGATCAGACAAAGGCAGGAAGGGCTATCGGGAAGTCCGATTTTGCAAGCTGGTAGCAGATGCAACTTATTTGGAAAACGTAACATAACATAATATAACATAATATAACATAATATAACATAATATAACATAACAAGGTGATTTTAAACAGAAATATTTTTATCATATAATTTCCTTTACCTAGTGTCCATGCTTCACTTCATAAGAGCTTAGTTTTCTGGTTTATACAAACCCCAACGCTTTTGTGATCGTGTATGTTACGTTTTTCAAATAAATTGTATCGGCTACCAGCTTGCAAAATTGGACTTCCCAAAAAGCCCTTCCTGCCTTTGTCTGATCAATACTGCCTATCCCAAAAACCAGACTCCAGAAGTTCTCTGGTGGTTATCTACAAAGACCAGACCTCCAGAACTTCCCTGGTGGTCATCTACAAGGACCGGATGGCGATCTGTGACTAATTATCACCCAAAGGCTTTGTGAATTTGTAAACAACGAGAACCCACAGTATAAGAAGAGGCTGCAAACCAAGGTTTGGTGGAGCGTGGAGTGGGAGGTGACCCCTCACGTTCCCCAGCACGCTGCTTGCACTTTCTATATCAAATAATCTAAATTTTGCTGAATATCGAGACTTTTGTCTCTCATTTATAACAGTGATTAGCACGAATCTTTTATCAATTATCACAGAAGACAAGGACAAACCGTCACGGCCGTACCTCAGGCGCGGGCGAGCCGGGAGCTGCCATGAGGCCTCACAGCTGCCGTGGCCGCCCGGGCGCCATGTTCGGGCAGTGCCGGCGGCCTGTCCCCAGTGCCCGCCAACAGCGGCCGCGGCCTGGCGGCTGCAGACCGGCTGCTGTGGGAAACTCAGGAAACGCGGCGGCGGCGATGGCCACGGGCTGGGTGCAGGCAGTGGATGCTCCATCGGGGAAACACAGGAGCACTAGGCTGTCACGGCGATGAGCTGCCTTGGAGAAGCAGGACCACAGGGAGAAAAAGGCGAGGAGGCCAAGCTGAACCTCCAGGTGAGCCCCTGCTCCATCCGTGAAACCCAAAGAAAAATGGCCCTGGTTATGTTGTGGTTAACTGCTTTTATATGCTGAGGCTTCTCCCACAGCCCGCATTTTTTTTCCGGGGCATCCAGGTGTCTGCCCCACCAGCAAATGGGAGGCTTGCTTGCAACCCGGATTGTGGAAGGTTTCTTTCTCCTGGTCAGCTGTGAGGCTAAGGGTCCCCAGGCTCCCAGCATGTATACAGCCCCTAGAGTAATTTTTCACCTCACATATAACATATGTCAAGGCATAAGTAAAAATCAGATTGGTCCCTCTCACCAGGTTTGCCCCATCCCAGGTGAGAATCCCTCATTAAACTCCATGCAGTTGATGATTGTGCAGCCCTCGGACTTGCTGAGATCTCTCTGCAGGGCCTCTCTGTCTCTGAGGTAGTCCACAACTACTCCCAGTTTAGTGTTATCACCACACTTACTTAGTATTCCTTTAAGTCCCACATCTAGGTCATTTATGAAGATGTTGAGGAGAACTGGGCTAAGGATGGAGCCTTTCTGGACCCCCGCTAGAGTCCCACCCTGTAACACTGCTGTCCAGCTGTGGGCTGGACATTTTGTCCAGAAGGGTCCTGGCAGACAGAGTAGTGAAAGCTTTACTGAAGCCCAGAGTGGTTATATCAACTGGCTTTCCTTATCAGCTAGTTGATTTACCCCGTTGTAGAAGGAAGTCATGTTCAACCAGCAGGACTTTGCCCTTATGAAAGCAAAGGAACCAACGACTCTGTTGTGTTTTAGGTGTTTTGCAATACTGCCCGGAATCTAATCTTCAATGATTTTATCAGACACTTAAGTAAGACTGACAGGCCTGCCGTTTCCAGGATCCTCCTTCTTGCCCTTTTTGGAAATGAGGACAATGTTTGCCAGTTTCCAGTCAGCTGGGACTTCTCTGTATTCCCAAGACTGCTCAAAAATTGTTGAGAGAAGCTAGCTCCTTGAGGATTCTTGGATGAATCTCATCAGGTCCCATGGATTTGTAGAAATCCAAACTGAGCAGCAGAACCCACACAGTTTCAGGGTTGAGTGAGAGTTGATCATTCATGGTCCTTCAGCTCAGGTAATGGAGACACCCTTGGTCCATCATCCGTGCTGAAGATAGATGTAAAGAAAACCCCTAATGTAATGTAAACCTTTAATAAAGTTAGGTAATGCAGACTTGCTTTAGAAAATCTTTGACTGTTCGGAAACACCATAGATGATCTGCCATGTACCCCTGAGAAAGTAACAAAAGCAGAGTGACAGATATGGCACCAGATGAGATTGGTACAGGTTATAGCTGCATTTTTGTTCTCTCTTTCTGTGCTTGTCGTAAAATGGGGCTTTTACATAACCAATCACTTAAAGGGGAGCTGTTGTAATGCTTTGACAAGATGCCCAGGGATATATTCACAATTGTCATAACTGTTAGAAAATGAACTGCATTTGGAAACTGAGTGCTTAGGGGGGAGTAAGTTAGTTTTCATAAAGCATGTGTTTGAAATTGAAAAAAAAAGATTTAATGCCAAGCTGGAGTTTTGGGAAGTGAAGGAGTATAAAAGTCAATCCCAACATCAGAGTATACATTGAGTTTAAGATAGCCTTAAACTCAGTCTTTAATAATTGCAATCTGCTACACACCCATGCAACAGATATAACTATGTTAACAGCTTTTCTGTTCAGGCAGCATATATTTCCATTACGAAGCCAGCCTCATTTAATTAGCATCATGTAGCAAATTAACAGTTTTAAGGACTGCTGGGTACAAGGAAATCTCCGTTTTCTCACCATTTACTTAATCCTCAGTCAATGTTGAGATTACTGCTTACTTAATTTACATATACAAGGAAAAATGCTGACATCCTGCTTAGATATTGTGATTCAGTCACTTCATGGACTTGGGAAAAAAAGGTCTTCTGTGAACAGCAGTGTGGAGTACTACTTTCCCATTCTATTTTTCTGAGGGGATGCGGAATGGTCACATACACTGAAATTGCCTTTTCTTGTATGTATTAAGACAGACTGGTTTGTTTTTATTGGAAACAACAACAGTTAATTTATAAAGTATAAAAAAACAAGGCTTACATGGCAAAACACGATTTCTGAAAAAGATTAGAAAACCCCCAAACTAGATAAAATTTAGTTTTCAGATACAATGAACATTTCGGTAAAGAGATGATTTTGGATGAAGACACTTCTGATATGAGAAAAACTAATTTGCATTATTTCATATATCCTTTGTTTACTGCTAAGTGTAGTTATGATGGGACAAAAATAACGTTTTCTATTAATGTCTGCTATTCTAACCCTGTTTCAGCACATTAGAAAGAAGCTTCTTAGGAAAATGTCTGGGATTTTGTTTTAACATTTGAAACGCTTTGGTAATCTTCATAGTACAGAGAAATGTTTAAATTTTATTATAACATCTGCTTGAGGTGGGAGGAGTTCTCCAGTGGCATTTTGGTCTCTGCAAGAGAGGACGCTGACAATGGTTCTCACACCCTACAGCCCAAGCAGAAGACCTGGCTAGACTTCTTCAGGGGAATGAACTGCAAATATTTACAATATCCTCTTTGCATTTGTTGGATAACTACCCATCTCACTGAAACCAGTACAAGTTTAATAATTCCTTGTAGAGAGACGTGTATATGGATATGTGTGATTTAAAATGATTGCATGGGAGTTACCCTTTCATTCAAATTTTTAGCATTTGCAGAACTCTGTTAATTAGTAATTAAGAAATGAGTGAATGAATGAATGAATGAATGAGTGAATGAGTGAATGAATGAATGAGAAATATACCCAATTCACAGTAGCTTGAAGATCAAAAATAGGAGAAAAAGAAGAGACAAGCAGTTTTCACCATGTTTAGAGTTACTCTATGGGTTTTGAAAGCAGCAAAATTCTTTGTGCAAAAATCTGAAACCACGAGGGAAACCTGCACTCTGAAAAACCATTCTGGTAAATATGTAAGACAGTAAATGTGTGAAAGAGATAGTGCTGCTTACAGTTCTGAGTAGCTCAACTGTGAGCTTATATGAGGTTATGCATAAATAAATTATCATTATTATAAAGTGAAATTGTTCTAACAAATTTGAGTTAGCTGTGTTTCTGCGGTACAGGCTTTTGATAACTACAAAAGCCATTTTCATGAAACTTAAGCATTTAATTCATGGTTGTCACACTTATATCAATGCTTAAGTCAGGAGAATTACTTAGAAACATGTAATGGGATAATGATTTTCTTTGGCATGGACTACTCTTCAGACTAGAAATGTGGTAAAATGCTACTGCAGTTTTTGAAGTAGTTGGGATATTTTCAACTACCATGCACTAAATGTTTTACATATGCAGTTGAAATTTTAACTTGGGTGAGCTGTGGAATCACAATACTGTTGGTTATAACTTTTTTTAAAAAAATGTGTGATATGTATTACTTGCAACAATTCATACAAATACATTATTCCTGATATTGTGATTGATTTTGTACTTTGACCAAACTAGTCTCACACTGGGAAAGGATGTCCGAATAGATATTTTCAAAGAATACCAATCAAGCTGCTTAAAATATACATAAAGTGCAAGAATTCTATAATTATTTAATACAGGAGCACCATATTTTAACATTGGCAAACTTCTCTTTGAGATTTGGAAGGAATTGTGAAATAGTTTAAACTGTTGAGTAGTTTATATGTTCCCAGTTTTAGATAATGGAATCAGAGAGTCCTTCTGTGGCCTTGCCCACGCCAGAAAGACAAAGAGTGCATTACTTTTCTTGAAGCTCCTGGAACCAGGAGAGGCAGAACATTTTCTAGAATTCATAAACTTCACATGGTTGTTTCTCAGCTGAAAAGAAAAGTGTGGTTGGTCATATCTTTGACTGTGCTGTATTCAGGTGAAGCAGTGAGCATTGCAATGATCATTAAACTTCCCAGTGGAGATAGATTTAAGTAAATTCTGACAAGGGTCAGAAAATCATTGCTTAGGCAGGAACTGTTTGACTGAGGCATCCTCTTAGGAAGGAAGCATGTTAATACAGCTAAATGGATAAAGATTCTCTTTAGCACCTTAAAATTAGTTTTTGGAGGACACTAGGAAGTAGTCTGTAGAACAGTATAGCAGCCTAAGCAGATCTACTCAGTACAAGGACTCCTCAACTGATTTTCAAAAAAACAATCATTCTATTAAAAACTTCCTTCTGTAGCAATTACCCTGCAGTTTCTGAAAAAAACTACAGAGATTTAGAGTAGACTATGCATTTTGCAGAGCTGGATCATACATTGAACTATTTTTTTACGACAGGTTAAAAAAGATATTTCTCTGTTTTTCGTAACATGGCAAGGAGGGTTTTGGTTTGGCACTTTTTGGCATTTTGTGATTTTTTTTCCCCCAACTTCTAAATCTTCTCATTGGCGTTTTCTTACATGTAGTTGTTTTGATCTTGGGTAGTACCATCAAACTGTATGTTTTTTATGCAACAGCATTTTCTGATTTTCAAAACTGAGTTCAGAGTAAAATTTACCTTTACATATATGAAAATGAGTGATTTTTGTACATTACGTAAGTGAAAACTATCATAATCTGGACTGATTATTATGGTACTTCTAAGCCAATAAGAAAACTAAAAACTGTGATAGAGTTACAGTTAGGGGTTAAGTGCAAATGGACACAAGAAAAAGATCGATCTTTGAAAAGATTTATAGAAACCAAAGTCTCTTAAGGCCAAATAAAAATGTAACCTAAGATTAAATGCTGTAAAGTAACATTTCATAGCTAATCTTAAATGGTGTATTCTCTAAGATTTTAATGTTTATAGTTAGAAATAAAACTTCAATTATACATTTTAACACAGAAAATATGGATCCCAGGTTTTTACAGTGAACTCTTTGCATTAGTGATTTACATAATTTTTTTATGGAACAGTTAACATAGGAATAAAAATGAATTTCAAGTTAGCAATAACTGTTAGCTGATATCTATTAATGAAGAAAAAGTAGCCAAACTCAGTGCTGCTGAAAAAGTCCAACCCGCAGCTCTTTTCATATGAGTGCTTTTTAGATTCAGTAGTCTGAAGTGAATATAAATTCTTACATCTCTTTCTAATTTCCAAGTACTAAAATCTCTTGAAATCTCACAAATAAATTATAAAATCTGCAGAAAATGATCCACTTTAATAAGAAATACTGTAAAATAAAAGCTGGAGGTTGTTTATGTTATGGAGAAAAATTAAGATTCCATCATGTCTCCACATATATTTTACTACCTTTGCGTTATGAGAAATAGGAAAAACCTGGTGAAAGATGTACCTTGGATAGTTTTTATTTTTGAAGATTTTCTTGTGTCTGGGAGCATTAACATAATAAACTTGTGTTATTCAAAAGAATGGAGAAGCAAAGTAAAGGGGTAAATTAAATTACTAAACATAAAAATGCATATTATCCTCAAGTTTAAGATATTTGTAAAGAATGGGATGTCTGATGGAGAATTAGCTACTACTACATTTTTCAGTTTCAGTTAAAATGCTGTCAAGCCTGCCTACATATGAGCTTGACCTAAAAGTATACAATGATAACTTTTTTAGATGGATATTTAGACCCAAAAGGATTTACACAACAGGATTTAGTAAACATTGTCCTACCTTAGAGGTAACCTAAAACTTTACTAGCTTGGTTTTTAGACCCATATTTGCCAAAAAAAATGGAGAAAAACAGGTTTTCTCTGATTTGGAAATATCTAAGAAAAATATGTGAGATCTTTTTAAAAACAGGTCAGAAATCATTTGACATTTTGACAAGATTTTTTTTTTTTTTTAAATGGCTGAGCCTAATTTTAAATCTGATCTACAGAGGTAGTGCAATACATAATTAATCAACCTTCATATATCTTATAAATCAAACCCACTTACTGCACATTCTGTTATTTAAATACAAATTGCAATTTTTACTTAATGACATGTTCTAATAATGTGATTTCATGTACATTACTAATTTTATTAAATAATTAGGACATGCAATTAGAATTTTTAGGTATCTATTTGAAGATGTTTGTGAACCTCTTCTTGGCACTAAAACTCTTAAAAAAATAATTCCGTACAGATATAAATGTGACTCTTTTATAGTAACTAAAGTAAATAACATTTTTGACCATATATGCCACAAAACACATAAATTCACTACATCAGAAAGCAATCTTTTTCATTTCCATGGAGCTACCTACATGTGTGAAGGGAAATGCTTCTGGTAAGTAATTGCTGGGTTGTTATTTACTATATTTTCCAGGAACAGTTCTTCAGCTATCAGAATTTCTACATTTCACATCCCTAGTCCCCTAACTTTAAGATATTCCTGATATACTTCAACTCCTGATTTATAGAAAAACCCTGCTAAACATATCAGAAGTATTTGTTGCATTCATGCACAAGAATATTTTTTATTAGTAGAGGGTTGTCCAAATTATAAGGTTCATAATACAATCCTTGCTTCATATTAGTGCGATATTTATAGTAAAAGTTGGCTGGAGGGCAAGAAAAGAAAACAACACAGAATTCTGTTTATTTGTCATGGGAAAGGGTATTTAACAAGAGATTGTGTAGAGTCACACTCGTTCATCCCAAAAAGTTTATTTATTGCTTTGTCAGTTGTCAAGGGTTATTTTTATTCAGTAAAGATGGAAAATCCATGGCAACAGATGACCCTGAGACTATTTACTAAAATTTTAGAGATAGATAAGAAAAAGCAAGAGCAGAAGAAAGATTAAACAAAGAACTGTAAGAACGTTTGAAGGACTCCTAAGTGCGTCTCCACAAAGCTTCGTTAAAATAGCTCTTGGCTAGTAAATGCATCATTTGTCACGTATATTGAGAGGTTTAATAAATGGTCACAATGATAAAAGCAATTAGACCACAGACTTTGCAATGCTGGATAAGAACACTAAAATTATGAAGGGCAATGAGTCTTTAGTGATGAGAGAGATACTCTTACAGGAAGATATGGATCATAATGAATAATTTCTTCCTTTATCTGTAGGTAGGTAATATTCTGTTATGTGAAAATGCAGATTACAACTGCTGTAACTTACTCAGGGGAGATCCTGGGAACACTAGCTGACCTGTTAGTGTCACTGTCAACTTTCTGCTAGTGTAACATCAGGATGTAGAAAGAAAGAGTAATAATCCAGGCTCTAGTTGGACAGTAAAACACAGTTAAAGAGGTGTGTGTGCAACTGACATCAAGTCTACAAATCTGCAAATCAGAGCAACACTTAACCAGGTATTTTAGTTGTAAAGAAAACTCCTCTCCTTTTGAATAATTATAATATTTCTGTGTAAGATCTCTGAGAGAATTATATAACACAGATGTTAACAGATCAATAATAGTGCTTCATAAGAGCAGCTGTGTCTCAAAGAAGTGAAAGGAACAATGGAGCTCTTAGAAATGTATTCCTTATGATCTGACATACCAAAAGGCTATGAACAGACCAGCTTCATTAACTGCTAGTGGCTTTTAGGACCTGTGGCTAAAATGGGAATTCACCTCGTTAAGGAAATGTCACCTTTTTAGTGTGAAGAAAGGGTCTCAAACCTCGGTGGGGGGTGGGGCAGGTTGGTGTGGGTGTGTAACAATATGCAATCTCTGATTTGTTTGTTTTCGGTTTTGATATTGGGATCTTGAAATCTGATTGATTTCTCAGGAAACCTGCTTTCCCAAGCAGATGGTGTGCTGGAGATTTGGGCAGCCTGGTCAGACACATTCTTAAGGACATGTCTTCAGTTCCAATACGTGCATAGGCTTTCTTCCTTTCTGCTTCTAGTTTACAAGTATAGTATTTAAATTCTGTAGAATCTGGGTTTTGTGTAGAATGGTGTTTCACTGGAAAGTTTAGAGTCAATGTTAATTGCTTTGGCTCTGTGCACCATGTTAATATTTTTGGAGCTGCGTAAGGAAAGCTTCTTCTACCTATGCTCATAAGGGTTTTCTTTTTCTGACTGGATATCCCACTGCTTCCTATCTTCTAAAGCTAAATGTTGTGCCAAGAGATTAATGCATGTCTTCCACATCTTCAAATGACGTTTTAGTGAAATGTCAGTGGTGCACAAAATGTGCTTTCACATTGGTGTTAATTTAATGATTTTGCTTTTGATCCCATATGGTAAACTTTTACAACTCCTAATTACTGTGAGTTTAACACATAAAGAAGAAGTTTCATTTTAAAAAGTATTTCTGAAACAGTCTCTTTAACTGCATGGGCTAATTATGCTGCTGTTGCTCAAGCAGGAATTCTGTATGAGTGAAAATTATTGGCTGCTGTTTATATAGTATATAAATGCTATATTTATTCCTGACACTTCACTGCTTAACTATGCACATATGCATGAAATCTGGCTCCTAAGAGCCCATTTGTTCCAGCTGTACGTCTATGGGACCTTAATTTTATTTCTGACATCAAAACTGGTTGGTGTGGAAATGATCATGTAAAAATCTTCAGCTAGGAAGAAAACATGGACTCGACAGATAATGAAAATTGTTATTTTCATTAATGATTTTCTTGATGGAGTGTAGGGCATCTCTATAAAATCTGTGATGCCAAAGTCAGAGAATAAGATTAAAATTAAAATTATCTTTGTAATTTGAAGAAGCCATCTAAAAATCAACAAGAAACTGTAAAGGCATAGGTAAAGTAGAACACAAAACGAAGTTTTAGAAAATTGCCAAGTCTAGCAGAACTTCAGAAAAAAGATCTAGGGAACCTTGAACTCTTAATACTGATTTTTGAAATAACACAAATGTGGTTCTGGAATGTATTAACAACAAAGTCATATGAAAGGCCTGGAGGTAATTATTCCATCCATGCGACCTTTTGTGAGATTCTGGCTTTTTATACTCTGGCTAGCTAGAAATACCTTTTATGTTAAATTTGAGAGCATCGAAGAAGAGGGAATAAGAAAATAGAGATTTTGAAAATATGCATTTTGAAAATAACACCAAAACACTAAATAAGTTATTATTTTTTTTAAGTCAATAAAAAAGAAAAAAAATGAAAGAAGACCACAGAAGAACATGTTAATAAAGATGTACATCAGCTTTGCTTGGAGAAGGATAAGAGCAAATTTACACCTTAAAACCTTAATTTACACCTTAGGTATTAGAGAAAAACCTACAAGCCAGAAAAAAACAGTCCTTGTGCTAAATCCCTGGAACACATTGTCCTTGTTGATTAAATTATGTAATCGTCTTCTCTAGGGTCTATCAGGAGAAGATTGGGCAAACTAATACCAGTCTGGTCCTTGTGTGCTGGATTCCAAGCCAGTTTCAGCTAATATTTTAGGTGATCTGTTGAAGTTCCTTCTATCTCTACACTTCCCTTAGATACAATTATTTCAAATTAAAGACATTAAAGTAGATTCCATACTTTTCCAATACCATACTTTTTCTTTGTATGAAAATGCTTAAGGCATGCAATTATTTTTAAAATTTTTGTTTAAATAATTTTTAAAGGCTTATCTTAACAGATGCAGAAATGAAGTCCCTTCTCTCCACCAAAAAAGAACTCTCATGGGGAAATTCCAGAAGAAAAAGGAGAGAAAAAAGTGAATAGTTTTGAGTTGTTGGTCAAAGAAGGCAATATCAAATGACATATATAATAATAAATGTTTCCATTGGAAGTCCTAAACTCTAAAGGATTCTGGATTTCCTTCTGGAAGGATCTGGATCAGCCTTTCAATTTCAAAACAGACTTGGTATAATTTGAAAATGTAAAAAGATGCAAATAGTTATAGAAAATTATTCTTTGATTTTCTTTTCAACTTTAATACAGATTCTTTTTTGTGATATTCACGTGCCTTAATTTTAGTATCTGGTAACACTTCTGACAGAATATGAAATGTAAGGGTTTTTTTCATTTGATATTTAGCCCAGAAGGCTTTGAGAGGTAGCATAGTAGTTGAAGGTAGATATATTTTGTAAAATTTCTGCTAACTTGTTTATGAGCAAATTAGCTAATGGTAGGAGTAAGCTATCTTGCAATGACAAATCTTGATCAACTTTACATTGCATTGTTAAACAGTATCAGATCTACAGAGTTACAGATATAGTCTACAAAACAAAATGTATTTTATTTTTAATCAGAACTTAGATTTTAGTCATGGATTCCTATTAAGAGAAAATAATTTTCAGACGCTGTGATAAGGACTTGATCATCAAGCAGTTGTTTGTGTGTTTCTTGTTCTTTATAATTTTTATTCTGCTTTTATAGAATTATGTAAGAACAGATATTGCTCACATTTCTGCAACTTTTTTGTAAGAATCACAGTAGTACTAACTGTGCAAATTATCTGTCTGTAATCTGCTTTTATAACTGCACAAATGCTCCATAGCAGTTATCTTTCCCATAGAATTGCTTGGGAACTGAGCTGTTTTGCCTCTGAAATTAACCCTGAAGGACTATACAGCTCTAGGGCTGTAATAGAATTAGTTATTTACTAATACAGAATGAGTGAGTCAAGGAATGAATTTTCCATCTGCACATAAATTATGGTTGAATGAAACAATAAAAGCCTCAAGATAGAGGACTTTTCTTCCATGTGGGAGAAACTTAGGGCCAAGTATACTAAAGTTTTATGTCAGAACAAAACTGGCACCGGTGGCCAATTTTCTTTTAAAACTGATCAAATTGTTGCCAACTTATTTAAGAGGTCTAGTGGTCAAAAACAGCTACAAAACTGTTCAGGAAACAGCTGTTCCAAGGGAAGGCTGTAATCATTAAAAATATATTTACTATCAGAGAAATTATAGATGCAGAATTAACACTTATTTAAAGACTAGGACACACTTTCATTCTAAGTGAGTAATAAAATGGGTTTTTACGAATATTTTCAGAGTTTTCCTTTAAAAAGTATGCTTCCATACAGTACATATGAGGCTGAGTTTGTGACAGATATTGAAAGAGATTGTAGAGGTCTCAAGAAATACAAAATACTATGCAATATACTTGAAATTGACTGTAGTTTGCATGTAATTGCAATAACAATCATGAAGACAATGAAAGTTGTATTTGGCTAGAACAAGGCCCCTATACACATACCTTGATATTACAGTTTTGAATAAATGGAGGAGAAGCAAAAATGCGGGACCGTGTCTGGCTCAACTGCACTAGCAGCTGTTGTTGAAGAGATTAAGCCCTAATCCTTAAGAGGAGGAAGAGACATATGGAGTGGAAGAACTGACTTTCTTCAATCACTGGGAACTACAGACTAATGTAAGTCTTATTGATCTGTCCATCATGTCACCTTAAACTTTTCAGCTGTATCTGCCAAAGTAGGAATCTCTAGTTTTGAGGAAGTTTAATTCATCCGATGTGTTTTGTTGTCTTATTTTTCTCTTCTTGACACCTCTATACCAACTTTTGTTCTTGCAATAGACAAACGACTGACCAGACAGAATTGTTATTAGATACAGGACAGTACAAACAAGATGGTGTCAGCTGGCAATAAATGAACAATTATTCTAACACAAATGATGGAGATAATCTGACTGCTGAAGACTATAGACTTTTGATGCGTTGATTCCAAAAATCAGCCATGCATTTTCAATAACCTGCTGTTTCTGGAGGTTAAGCTATAGAAGACCTGGACTAAATAATCCTGTCAGACGTTAGGGTTGTTGTTTCCAGATTGCCTCTGTCCAAATGAGTTTAGTGGAAGAATTGCGTGACAAAACTTTATTGCATAGTTGTTCTCACAGCTGGCCTGATTCCTCTGGCCATAGGTGGTCTTCCTGTAGCCGTCCTGATTATTCATTATTAGATATTCTCCTATAACTGCCTCTGATACAATTTTAGATCACTATCCATGCTCCAGTGTACTTAGCATCTCCCAGGACGTGATGCCCTGAACATGTGACTCTCTCTTTATGGGACTTTGGTGATAGTACTATCTTGTGGTTGCTTCTCATCTGGTATAATTAGGAAAAGTCTAATCCTTGAACTACCAATTTAGCATCATCTCAGGATCTGATTGAACCGAGGAATTGGAACACACAGACCTGAATATCTTAGGTCAAGTGCACAGAAAAGATTTTACATTGAACAGAGAGAGATGCCACCTTCTCTTCAAACAGCTCATTGTTCAGGTACATGTTGGCTCGTACTGGCTTTGTCTTCATACAGGCTTGGATGTGGATGAGAACCACATATAACAAATAACCTAATGTACCAATTTATTTCAATAATAATATCAGATGAGAATTGCAGCAGAAAGACATTTAGCTTCACACTTTTCAGTATTTTTATTAATAAGAAAGTATATAGATAAACTGTTTCTGTAATAATGTTATCACATATTTTTGAAATTATTAAATAATTTAATGTAAGTTGCAAATACAATAATTCTATTTACATTTTATTTCCTTAATATTTTTTTAGCTCCAAAGTGGCAGGAAAAAAACAACAAACCAGAGTCTTACTAAATAGTGCAACTTTAAGATTTCAGTAGATACTGCGCCTGAGTTATGAAAATGACAGAATGGATTCAAGCTATCTGGTGATCACTAAGCTGATGAAAAATTTATTTGAAGATTAGTGATATGCAGTACTGTATGAACAAGAACAGACATAGGACAGATCGTACTGACAGTCCGCTTGTCACCCTTCTGCTACATCTGTGTCCATTTTAAGACTTTTCTTTGGCTGTCAGCAACACCACTAAGTCAATTTATCATCCAATTTAGAATACCAGCATCAATAATGCAGTGACTCTCTAAACTCCTGTAGATTATTATGATTTCATTATTTACTTTATAACCTTTTGTGCCAGTAGTAAGGAAAATATTCCTCAAATCTGGGTAGCAAGTTATTGTTGTCTGCTTTGACTATCATTAAAATTTCCTTGCGTGAAGTAAGTAAAATATTTTGTAATATGTGTAGCTACTAACCAGCCCAAACACTGTACCATTTTTTTCTTACTAGAGTAAAGAAGTGTCTTGAATTCAATTTCACATGAGCAGTTTTGAAATAGTTTCTATTTTTACTGCTTTGGTCAGACTTTGAATTGGTGTAAGATGCTGTAGTTCACAGAAGCTCTGCAAGTTCACACGTGGTTAAAAATGCTTTTTTTTCCTTAAATATGGAGGAGTTTTTGATTTATTTCCAGGCTTAACATGTGTAAAGATAATAAAAACAGGAGATAATTTCACTGAAGTATCTCAACTTTCAAATGAACACTAACAAATGAAAAAGGATATGAAATGCAGATCTTAACTTTCTTCAGTTAGCAATTTATGATTGTTTTTCAAATCTTGCTATGTTTAGGTTGTCATTTTCTGTCTTCCTTTAGAATTCTGAAAAATAGAATTCTTTATTAAAACTGCTAGTTATGAATTTTTCATGTTGACTGAATAAATTATCTTTGTTTTCATAATGAAAAGGTTTTTATCTTGCTAAATATAAGGTATTTCAAGTCTAGAAAATGCACCAAACTCTAACTAATCATTCAGCAAAGGACAGCCAATAAAATTTTTATGTCTCACACAGTAATATTTATCCTTACTGGAAAGAAATCCACATTATAATCTGTCTCTAGCATAGTAAGTGTTGAACAGCTTGAAAATAACATTTTCTTTTTTAAACTCAATTCATGTCTACAAGCATCCAAAACGAAGTCTGCACGAAAAGAAAAGAGCTGTGGAAGGGTTTAAGGATTTTTTTTAGCCATGTTTAAATATTCAAATAACAAAGCTAAAATTTAGCTGTAAGTGTCCCATTCTGCAGTGGATTAAACTACACGTAATATTTTTACATTGCAGTCAGCTTTCCATATAAGATTTTTGCCTTCTTTAATCACATATAATAATTCTTTCAGGCAGATTGCTGCTGGGAAATGGAAAAGATGTAATGGGAAAAAGGAGAGAAGCAATGGTAAGAATTATCACTTCATGAAGTTTACAAATTCCTGTTTTTCTCAGTTCTGAACTGCTAATTTCCATAAGAATTTTACTGATGAGATACAAGATATTTTGTTCAACTTTCCTTGCACTTATAATATGAAAATGTGGTGATTTCGAGGTCATGTACATATACGCATTCCAGAGTTTTATCTTGTTAGTGTTTCTCTAATGAAATGGATTTCAACGTTTTCAGTAATGGTACGTAGAAATTCTTCACACCACAATTATATTATGTAATATCAAGCTGCTTTAAACACTGACATTCTGTTGGCATAATGAATCCGAACTTTCACTGCTAAGTGTTTCTTGGTCTTGCTTTGTAAATGGCATTGTAGGATGTATTTTGTGTTTCCAGCAGTGTTGGAGAGCTGGGTATAGATTTTTCATGCCTGGAGAGAGAAGGACTGGGTGGTGACATTCCGCCTTCTGAGGCAATGACAAGAGCCCTCTTTCCATTCAAGATAAATAAAGTGGTGCTGTCAGAGAAAAAAAAGTGCAATAAAAGTGTCCACCCTTTGAAGGGGAAATCTTGGAAAGCCAATTGTTACCATTGGTCCTGAGGCTTATTTTGAATGTATACTTGTATGTACCCTATGCTGGATTAATTGAGAAATGGCTCTATCATTCCCTAAGGTGTATCTTTCTTTGCTTTGATTTGGATTAGAAATGCTTTCAGAGAGTGCAGTCTTGGTATCTGCATAGTTTATTAAAAACTAAAGAAGAAACCAGAAACACAAGAATGTGACTCTGCCTGTTTTGACTGTTAAAGCCTATAAAGCTCTTCAATACAGAGTGTAGGGTAACATTGAACTGATTTTTCTTTAAATTTTCCTCTCTAATAATATGATTTTCCATCCAAGTAAAGCAGGGAATCGTAGAATAAGCCAGTCAGAAAGGGAGCTTTTCCTAATTCTCTAAGCAGAATTCGCTTCAAAGATTGGTCAGGTTGCTTAGCACATAGTGCATCTGTTTTAAAGGATCTATGAAGATAGACATTGTACAGTCTTTTGGGGAGATACGAACTTGACTACTCACATTGTGGAAATGTTATTTTTCTTCCATCTAGTTGAAATTTTACATGTTCTGACTTGTTACTGATGCCTTTCGTCTTCTCTCTGTGCATGCCTGAGAAGTATCTGACTCTTCCTTATAACACCCCTTAAGAAGCAGAAGGCTGCAGTCAGATTCCCCTTCAACATCTGCTCCAGGATGAGCAGGCAGAAATGTTTCCTTCTCAGGTACGTGGTCCAGCTCTCTAACCATTCTGCCAGCCATCTGCTGAGCTCTCTTGTTTGTGGCAGTGGGGAATCCACAGCAGTATGTGAAATGTGGTCTCTGTAGTGTGGATTAGGGTGGAGTAATTGCTTTCCTTAAGCTACTGTCTTGCATTTCCTAATGCAGCTGAGGGATGTTATTGTAAGGTAGTGCTACAAGCTCACAGTGAGCCAATAAGATGACTGGGTTCCTTTTTAAAAAATGCAACCCTAGCTGTTTGGTCCTAGCTGCACGCAGCTAGTCTGTCCCAGGTGCCGGACTTTAACACATCATTTGAGGTAGCTACTTGGGAGTAAATTTTATAACTCTTCATTTCATCCTGTGTATAGTCATGTTGATACTTTAATTGTGAAGAACAACGGTTGCAGATCTCAAATACATATTATACTACAACAAGTTACACTGTTATTTGCAACTTGCTTATCTTAGCAACTTGTAAAAGTACTTTTTACTATATTCTTTATCTGTAGTTTGAACATTTGCATATTTTTATATAGATTTAGTAGATATATATGTGCACGATTTCTGCATATTCTTCAGTTCTAATTGAACATCAAATTCTGATTAAAATTCCTGTTTCCCTTAAAAACCTGGAAGCTTTCCATTATACTGAATAAGGCCAGGTACTGCTAAAGGAGCATCTTCTGTTACACCAAGTCTCTATCCGGAACAAGGCAAAAGAGGCAGATGATATAAAACATTCAAGCTGAATCAAAGAAGAGCCAGCTTTGAAAACTTTTAAGAGGCAGAGGAGGTGAAGCTGTCTATGTAAAGTATCCTCAGCATACTGAAAATTGGAAGGAAATTAAGAGAAACAGAATTAGAATGAGTCATGAAACACCCCTGTTTGGAAGGTAGGTAAGCTGAAAATGTATAAAACCTGTTCTTGACACTTTAAAGTTTAGTATTAATGATAAAAACATAACAAAAAAAAAAAGCAAAACAAAAAAAATAGACGTTGGATATTGTTTACCAGCCAGGTAAAATCTTCTGATTTGGAGATTTTATCTCCAGTAAATTTAATGATTTGTCTTTGTGAAAAGATAAGAAATGTAGGCGAGTTCTCTACACAGATCTTGGCCTAAAAATCATCATGGGTTTTGCAAACAAAAATGAAACTGAATTAGCTGGCCTGTGATTTCACTACTGTGGTCATAGCTCTGAACCATATAGACATGAACAGCATGTGCTTTTACTTCTAGAGAATACCAAGGTTTAGCTGCTTGGGAGACAGTGCATGGCTCTGTTTGTCATGTTATTATTTTAAGGTCTGAACCAAATATATATCAAAACACTGCAAGGAAGAAATCAGAGCCCAGCAATGCCTGCTCTTTTTGTCCTCCATATGTAAAACATAGATGAACAACTTAACTGTGGATAGGTAATTATATCTGATTTCACTGTAACTTTAGCAAAGAAGACTGACCACTGGAGATGAAAGGAAAAATTATTCCAAGGGAAACACTGGATTTAGGATTAAAGTGTGGACAGTCACATACTGATGGTTTTTCTGTGGACATAATCGACTAACTGATTACAATAACATGATCCAGTTTAACGCATCAGAAATAAATACATTTTAGTAAGGATCTTCAGTCACAAGAATTGCAGGGTTTTGTTTCATGAAAATCACACTCAGCTCTTTGTAATGGACAGAAAATATTAGAGAAATGTAGAGGCTTTTACTTGACACTAATAATGAGTGTATAATCGGAGAAATGGATAGAGAATGGCATCCCTACTTACATCTAATGGAATAAACACAACACTGTAGGACCCTTAAATATGTCCTTTCTTCTCTGGAAAATTTTTAGCATTAAGTTCATTCACTCAAATACTAAATTATCTTGCTGAATTGGTGCAATGTTAAAAGATACACTTAATGGGTTAGTTCTTCAGAAATGTAGTTGCTCGCGTCAATGTTATAAAGAATAGGTCACAAAAAAGAAGATGCAAATTATGAAGTAGTAAGAGCCATTTTAATTAGTCATCTCATTATGCACAATGAATCTTGTACTCAGGTACAGACTTCTTAAAAGTATACTGAATGTATTAATCTGCTTTTATACAAAAGAAAGGTTAAGACTGAAAGGCTCAAAGCCAAAAGAGTCCTGTTACAAAATTTGTACCTTCAAAACTTTTAAGAAGAGAAAAAGACTCTAGCATCACATTTTTGGGATAAAATAATGCTCAAGTTCACCATTCCACAGCTCATTGTCTCTACTTTATAAGCTCTAAGATTGCAATAAAAATGTTTTACTACTATTATTATAGAAATTAGGGTCTCAAATGGCATGCATAAGTAGAAAGCTCAACTTTTCCTATTAGAGACAGAGACATGGATGGTTTCTCTGGATTTGAAATTATTCCCAAATTAATCTCTGGAGTTGGGAACATTTAACTTTTTTGTCTAATCTGTTTGTGTTTTTCAATTTTTTATAAGTATTTACACTCTTTTTAGAACTTTAGCTTTTCTGAACTTTTGAAAATATTTGATCTTACAAGTGATGTTTACAGACTGACAAAAAAATATACACTTTACTATTTGAATTAAAAGATTTTTAAATAAATGGTCTAACCTGAATTGTTTTAAACCAAATTATGTTTATTTTTTCCTTGAATGAAAGTGGAAGGCAGGGAAAGCAAAAAAATACTTATTTTATGTTCAAGAATATGCCTCCTTTTCTTAGTGTTTTGGTTTTGTGTTTTTTTTCATTTGAATTATGTCATTGCAAATTAATGAATGGTGAGGAAACTGGCAATTTTCACATTGGAATATTCTTTCAGAAAATGATAATTTGGCAGCAACAGGTTTTGTAACAGTTGCCTTTGATGTTAAAATTGTTTTCAGAAAAAGTGAAAGTCTTCAGTGATGTTTCTTTAGAACAGAACATTCCTGTTTTGAAATACTTTTGAATTCATCTCATTATTCAAAGTGCAGAGTTTGAATAAAATGGCAATATATGATTTTCTTTTCAAAAGACATCAATAAAAGTGACCCGAAGTTAATTCTTTTGAATTGTTATAAATTTTGAGGGCTCAATGGGCTCAATGTTTTGTTTGTTCCAAAACAGATGATGCTCTGACAGCTTAAAGAAAAAAAAAAGACCTCATAACAATAAGAACCTTGGTTCCTACACAACTCTGGGATATACTAGTCACTTCTTTTGAGGAAGTAGATCATGTTGAAGAAACAAGAGATAAAAAAGATGAATTCATTTACATAGTGTGTCCTGACCACTTAATGAAGAGCAGGCTGAAACTTCTTTTGAAATTTCTGCTGTGATTCACACCATCTGCTAGGCTTTTTTTCATTGTTCTCAATAGAATTTCAATGCAAATTCTCTTTGATGTCATTCAAAATGTGCATTTTGCCTCTTGTCTATATGTCTGCTTATAATTTCACCATTTGGTCAGGTAGTGAGAGATTGTTAGTAAAGAGAGAGATTTGTCTTGTAAAGCACAGCTAACAAAGGAAAACTTAATTTTTCTAAATGAAAATGTTGGAGTTATTATTCCAGATTTTCAAGAAATCAAGTATCCTTATTAAAAAGAAAACTATTGTCAGGAAGAGTAAATGATTACATAAAATTCAGATGGAATTGCTCTTAGATACTAATTTTCATGCTAGTTATGTAAGTTCACTTGATCACCTATGTTCATCTTAGGAATGAAAGAGATCCACAATTGAATATATTAAATACAGATTACTACAGAAAAGCCATAGATTGAACTGATTATTGAAATCACAGTGAAAAAAATAATTAATTTTAGCAAATATATGATTTTTTTTCAAGCCAAGCCACACATCAAGGTGTTACTCTCTCATACTCATCATGTAAAGAGTGCGGAAGACTAATAAATACATTGATTTCTCTAACTTGTTCTGTCCTACTCAAACAGCAAGAACACGACACTTTTGTTTTCACACGCATTACAGTTGGTATGCAAAAACAGCCCTGAGACAAAGGAGGAAGTGTAAACTGTAGCCAGAGTGGAAAAGTATTCAGTATAACTGCAAGACAGAAAAAAAATGTGCAAATTGCATGAAACTAATTTTTTTTCTTGTCACTGCATTATGGAACATGAGCCAGGCATCTAGGGTAGTTGTTTTCAATTGCATAAATTCTGAGAACACAACTAATTAGAGAGAATAAGAAAAGGGAGAATGCCCCTGTTTTTTAAAAACTCAGTTTGAAGGCACTGTCTTCTATCAAATTTTTTGTCCTTCATAACACTTTATTTGCCAGGCAAGGATTCTTTACATTGTGTAAAGACTTTTAAACAAATAAATAAAATGGTAAATTAATACAATGAATTTAGACACTAGCTGAGGTTAATAAGATATTAACAGTGCCAACAAAATATGGCTGAGTGGAAATAAGTTTACCTCACAGGATTTAAATGCAAAATATGCTGAATTTACTATAACATTAAGAAATGCATTTCTGCAAACAAAAATAAGAAGAAATTTTAAAAGTAGATAAATTCTCTGAAAGATAAAATGTTGTAGAGCATCTTCTGAGCAGTTATGTGGCTAAAATTTAGCTCCAGTTTGCTGTGCGTTACATGGTATTGTTCCAGTATTTTCACTAACTTAGCACATTGAGTGTAAATTGATTTATGGTCCCAGTTCACTGGAAGCCTGAACTTTCTTTGCTATAGTCAGAGAGTTATCATTTACATCAGCCTCAAGGAGCAAAGAATTGAGCCCTTTAGGTTGTCTGCTGTGACTTATTTGTACAAATATGCTTTATACATGAAGGCATTGTGAAGTAGTAGCATAATACATTGGCCTTTGGGGCAAAAACATTGACATTTTAGCTACATACTGCTTTCATTAGTCGTTGAAAAAATGCCACCAAAACACTTTTGTCATCGTAGCTTTGCAAATTCTTTTTTCTCCAGAACCCTTTCTTTTTCCACTTAAAATACCTAACTTCCATATCTTCAGTATCTAAATCTTTCTCTTTTTACCCAGTTTTAATTTCTCTATTCCTTCCTTTACAAACATAACTTGTATTCCCTTAATATATCCTTCCAAATGATCTGAATACCACAACAGGCCCTGCGATGTGTTTCTTCTTTAAAAAGTATTTTGGGAGGTGGGTCAATAATTTACAAAAATAAAATGTATGTTTTAATTCTTTAGATGAAAGGTACAGGTTCCAGAGGAGCATAGGAAATGAGGAGTCAAAGTTGACTCTGAACATGCCACATATGTTAATGTCCATGTAATGGCCACTAATTTTCAGTTTCTTGCTTAGGAGAACTTAGAAGAAAAAACACTCTTCATTTTAGGTTTCACAGGGTAACTGTTTTATAGTGATCAAAAATTCTAAAATCAAACGTAAACAGCTTTGTTAAACAGAACTGGACTTACATAAATCAGCTCTGAATTTCACTTGCATAACACAGAACTGGATTCAGGCATACTTGCAAGAATTTAACTGCTGTGAGTAATCCATTTAACTTTGCTTTGTTCTGCCTCTGAAGTTGTAGTATTTATCCTTCCTAAGAAAGGGAAGTCTTTCTATGAATTCTTACAGGGAATGCAGATAAATTTAAGCAACTTAAGCAATCTCTGGTCCTGGAAATTTATTTTCTTCATCTTAATTCCTCATTTTTCTACTTTATTTCTTTGCAGTCCAGTGATCAGGAGCATTATCTTTCTTCATATGTATTCTTAAGAGTGCAAAATCCATGTGTAATACACATGACTTGCACAATTTTTTAAGCTATTTACTCTTTTTGTGGCTTTTCTCTTTTTTTTTTTTTTTTTTTCCCACTATGAATTTGGCTGATGGCTGGCTAATATGCAAGAAAATTCTGCTTATGTTCAGCTGGAACTTTGTATAGAAGGGGTTCTATTGTATTTTAATCATCCAGCTGTGTTCCACTGGCTGCCTGACAGCCCTCTCTGGGTCCAAAACTCATAAGATGCCCTGGGTAAGGACTTGAAAGATTCTTTATGGAAATTTCGTTGCCTGAAGTGTCCCAGCCCATGGACGCAGGGATTTGATAGTTTCCTATACATTGTTCCAGTGCAATCAGAGATGAAGCATAATCTCATCTACTCTGAGTGCACGTTGTTATCTATTTAAGTGCTCTACTTAATAGATAATTATAAAAAGGAAGGCACTTTGGAGCACTGGCTGTCAAGCCACTTTTTTTTTTCTGTTATAATAATTTTTGTTACAGAAATTAAGGTGAAAAACTGAAAATAAGAATTCAAATGTTTTTCAAAAAGTTTTGCTGTCTTCTGTGTACTAGATATTTAACCACATGTAGCTGTGTTTTCAGACATCCAAGTCCACCACTACTTCCAAAGTAGGTATTTTTTGGAAGCTTCTGCCCAGATCAGGAGCTGCTGTCAAACCTGGGAGAGGAGATTTTGAATGGTAGTAGGGTATTTAGAATTCAGACTGAACACATCAGTGACTAATGTTTGACCTGGTAAAGGGGTGGAGTTGCTTTAAATGTGTCGCCTGTAAGACATCTTGCCATTCTCTCATCCACTGATATGAGTGAACATTACTTTTTTCGAATCTGAGCTCTCACTTTTCTTTTTTACTCTAAGAAAGTAGCCTGGATAATAGATAAGTGAAAGTATTTTTACATCTGTATTTTGTAGTAATATGAAGTTTGCACTCAGGCAGAACACATCTGTTCAAAGGAGGTGGAAGTAATTTACATTTTATAAAACACACACACAGGTGTCTCACTATTTAGCATTGTAAAACACATCATTGTTTGGAACTTAAATAAAATATATGGGAACTGGTAGAATGTTCATTGCAATGAAATAAGTATTCATTTTTGCATGCCAACAACACTGAATATGAAATAGGGGAGGGGAGGACTTAGAGGGATTTCTTAATAAAATTGTGTCAGTTTTTGGTTTTATTATTTAGCTGTACATATTATGTAAAATTTCTTCTGATTCCTTCATAAGTACATTGAAGTATGTTTGGTTCCAATTAGGAGAAGGGCTTTATTTTTCCAGAAGAAAAATTCTCCTTTAGAGTATTTAAAAAAAAATTTTGTCAAGGTGTCTTTTGTCATTCAGAAATTAACCAGAGTAACCTAAGCTATTTCAGTAAAACAATCTTTCTACAGACATATGACTTTAACTACATACTTACATATGAAATTATTTTAAAAGACAGTGGGGAGTAAGATAAAACCTTAATATTTTAAAATTTGACAATGCAACAGTTTATGACAATCCAGTGACTCAGTGTGTGTTGTTTTATGAGACTGTCTTACATAAACACTAGAACTGTAGTATCTCTTTTGCTTTCATTTTTCCCCCTTTGGCTCCTCTCCACCTGTATTCGATTAGGTACAAAAAGATAAAAGCATGTTACCTCAATTTTCACAATGAAAATGTAGAATTAAAGAAAGGTTTTAGTTCATCTCAGTTTTCTTTCTGGAGGCTCCAGGCAGCTGCTAATCATTATTAAAATAAGACCCCAGGTTAGTCTGTGCTAGTTCATTTACAAGAGTCTCCAGTATTTGATTAGACTCCTATGTTTAATAAGGATGCTAGGTTGAAGGAATTGAGCCTTTTTTTTCTGTTATGTTAGTAGCTGTCTGTTCTCTACAGGATCATTTAAATTCTCTGGTTAAACGCAAAAATGGGGTTATACTTTCTAGTGAGAATAGTCCTAACACATATTAGGTAGTCACACGCCTGTGTGTTACCATTAATAGGTATTTTCAGTGGGCTTTTGTTTTGTATATGTTGTAGATCTCTAGAGTTGAGCAATTGGATTCTAAATGCAGTAAAAATAACATTTGAAACAAGGAAATTATACATTTGTGAGAAAATTAGTAAATAAATCCAAATTTTTTCTCCCTTTATTTTCAAGTTCCAAAACCTTTGGCTTAATGCGTTGTACATTTTCTGTTTCCAAGAAGACAAAGAGAAGTAAATTAGTTCTGTTTGGCTCATGCAAAATCCAGCACAAGACAACATTCAAGTAGCTCATTCTGTTTAGAGTTGGGAGCTCATAGGTAAGACTTATATCCTCTTGAAACTGAAGCTGCAGAGGTCAGAAAACTTGACCTTCTATCTGTGTTACCTCCAGTAGAGGAGTGCACTACTAGGATTGTGCAGGAGTGCAGTAACAGGCAGAGAATTCAATGATTAAGTTCCTGAGGCAGATGTACAGTTGTAAAGGCAAAGTATGATGCTTCCATAGAGCAAGGAAAAAAAAACTGCACCAAAATACCTAAAAAATTTTGTTCTTAGTCATCCTTTCTATCATAATGTATTTTCCTTTAAAACATAATACTTCATCAGCATTGTACAATATTTCTTCCTGTAAGTGCTTTAAGAAGCAGATGGCACTGGCAATGATAGCTAATGTTAATTTGGTAATCGCCTCTATTATGAGACCCTTGACCTCAGTTTAAGCTTGCCAAGTTTTAAGCATTTTGGGCAGAATTTTCCTGCTCGTTGCATGCCTTTGTTTAAAAGGCATCAAAGAACAGCCAAACTCCATGTGATTATGCCATTTCAGACATTAGTTCACTAAAAACTTTGGCATTTGCTAGAATTCAAGCTATTGAGTACAGAAGAACTGTCCTTTGAGATTACGAAACTATTGTCTGTATTTAACAAAAGCATAATTTTCTGAAATTGCAGCTCAGATACCTCATAAAAACTTATCAGAGAATGACTACTAGATTCTTTTACGATGCTGATTGTCATGAGCATGCTGAATTTTCACAGAACTGTCATGGGCTGAGTGAAGTAAGCATTTTCTGTTCAGGAGTTGAGCAAGGCCTTTTCTGTCATTTCTTTCCCCTGTAGGTTGTCAGGAGATGCTGTGCAGTATAATACTGAGAGCAGGGAAGCTTAAATTGGAATTTGATCCAAGTTGCTTTGTCTGGTAACTCCTGTGCAGGGGGCTGGCTGCCTTGCTGAAAATTAGGTACTTGCAGGGTGGAACGAAGGAAGACAGAATTTGTGTGACTAAGAGGAGGTATTATCAAAAACTTTGAGATGAGTTGGCAGAGACGATTAGGTTAGCGATCAGATTGACACAGGAGACAGAGGGAAATGGCAATGAGAGTATCTGTAAACCAAAGGACAGAAATGAACCCACTGTTGAAGCACGTGTCTATTCAGAATATGAATTTAAGATTAAGGTTTTGGATGGGTTTTTTTGTTGTTGTTCTCAAATAGTGCAGTCTATCAACAAAATGAACCAGCTTCTTCTGTATCACAGAAGCAAAGAATCAAAGAATGATAGTATCATAGCATGGATTAGCTTGGAAGGGACCTTAGAGATCATCTAGTTCTAGCTGCCCTGCCATGGGCGGGGACATCTTCCACTAGACCAGGTTTTCCAAGATCCCATCCAAGAGGACCTTGAACATTTCCAGGGAGGGGACACCCACAACTTCTCTCAGCAGCCTGTTCTAGTGCCTCACCACCATCACAGCAAAGAATTCTCTAATATCTAATCTAAACCTACCCTCTTGCAGTTTGAAGCCACTCCCTTTTGTCCTGTCACTACATGTTCTTGTAAAAAGTCCCTTTCCATCTTTCTTGTGACCTCCCTTCAGACAGTGGAAGACTGGAACTGAGGCACTCTTAAATTTTCTTTTCTCCAGGCTAAAGTCTGGACAATCCCAGTTCTCTCTGACTTTTGTCATAGAAGAGGAGCTCCATCCCTCTGATCACCTTGGTGTCCCTCCTCTGGGCTCTCTCCAGCAGCTCCATGTCCTTCCTGTGCTGGGGCCCCAGGGCTGGAGGCAGCTCTGCAGGTGGGCTCTCACCAGAGTGGGGCAGAGGGGCAGAATCCCCTCCCTGCCCTGCTGCCCACGGGGCTCTGGATGCAGCCCAGGACACTCTTGGCTGTCTGGGCTGGGAGTGCCCATGGCTGGCTCATGTCCAGCTCTCACCCCCAGCACCCCCAAGCCCTTCTGGGCAGGGCTGCTCTCCATCTGTTCATCCCCAGCCTGGGCTGGCACCAGGGCTTGCCCTGACCCAGGTGCAGCACCAGCACCTGGCCTTGTAAAACCTCAGGAGATTCCCAGGGACCACTTCTCGAGCTTGTCCAGGTCCCTCTGGATGGCATCCTGTCCTTCAGGAGTGTCAACTGCACCACTCAGCTTGGTGTCATCTGAAAACTTACTGAGGGTTCACTTGATCCCTTCATCGGTGTCATTGCTGAAGATCTTTAGTAACATACGTCCCACTGGACTCCTGAAGGACAGTGCAGAAAAAATAGTGCAATTCATCAGAAGTAGCCTATTACCCTGATGTTTGGGGTAAAGGAATGGACAGTACTGGGACAGAGATGAAAGAAGCTATGGTGGCCTATGGTCCAAAACGGGATAGGACACTCATCTGACATTCAGGGAAATACTGTGTTACGATATTAGAAAAGTCTCTCTATTCTCAAACACACACACACACACACACACAGACACGTCCTCACCCTTCCTAGTATTTACTACTTCATAGTTGGAGCTTTGGATTGTTCAGAAGATGAAGTCTCCTCATGTGATAATATCTTGTCATAAGAATATAAATTGGATGGCTCATGAACCTGAATTGCCCACAGCTTAATAGCTACAAAATGGACAGACAGAACAGAAGAAGCATGGCAATGCACTGTTGGCAGTGTTCAGACAGTTAACATGGCAGACTGTAGACTTACTTGGGTGAGTGGCCCAAGGATTAGGTGACAGTCCTGGAGGTTCAGTAAATTGGGACTTTGTAGGCCGTGCACTTTCAAAAAACAAAAATGCAAACAAAATAAGAAAAGAAAATTATAGGTAAAAATGAACTTTCAAAAGACAAGAACCTCCAGAATGTAATGTGGCAGGCATTTATTACATTGGCTACATCTTGTTTACTAATGTTTTACTTCTTTTAACAGATAAATGAAGTTAATTGTATTATCTAATAGCTATTCAGCACATTTATTGCATGCTAGGGTTTATATTTAAATACTGGGATTTATATAACTTGTGAATTCAGTTGGGAAGTCTTAGCAGAATTAACCCTGTTTTGTTGACATACTGAAGTCCAGAAAAATGTGGTACTGAGTCCTTGTTGAAGAGACAGTAAGATACAACACACATAAAAGAAAATTCTCCTATACCCCCAGGAAGGAAAGAAAAGGAATGAAAAGAAATGACGAAGGAGAGTGAAAGAAAATGAGATAAACTTGTGTATTTATGTGATGTACATTAGTATATTTCCTACTTACATGTAGATAATATAGCTGTGTGAGGGAACAGTTATAACTCATTCTATACCTACCCTCTGATAATCCATTTCCTGTGAAAAACAGGCTCTCAGAAACTGAACATTTCTTTGACCATCCCATACATTTAAAGTTGACAATGTAGCAAGCTATGGCAGAAGTACTCTGTGCAACTGAAAAAATGGAATATTTTCATATTTTTTCTCCTGGTGTGTATATGATAAAAACTATATCAAATACATGGATTTGTGTGTGTGTAAATGTATACATGCTTTCAACATTATCTTTTGCCCTAACATCACTATAAATTATAATTTATTTCCTCCTCAAAAATAAGACCATCAAGACCTGACATTTTATTCTAACACAGAATTTCATTATGAACCTGGTTTTCTCTCTTTTTTTTCTTAGTTTCACAGCATTCCAATGACAACAAAAGAGGTATAATAGTTTAAATGACAGAGGTGAGTAGATAATCACAAAATAGTGTGCCTCAAATCCTCACAATACAGATGATTTAGAGTGTAGCTGTTTCAGCAACAATTGGAGTATTGACTGCATCAGGAGTGTATTTATCAGAGTGAAAGATGATAGTTCAGTTGGTCTGTGTACATAATGGATAATAATATACTCATACATATGGCCAAAATTTGAAAGAGAACTTTTCTGGTTCCCTGGTGAGGTGGCAGAAAATGAACAAACTGATATATGATGTAATATGAAAAGGAATTAAGAATTAAAGAGAATCAAGCAAGTCTTGTGGTCAAGAACATCAGCTATTCTTACAAAGAATCTGCTATTACTAATCCTGAATGATTCATTAACTGAACCTCCTCATCTTGCTGAAATCAAACGTGCGAAATATATGCTAAATCTGATATGTTTCCAACCTACCACAAAAGTGAGAAACATAGCTTTTTTGTTTGCCTGTTTGTTATTTAAATACTAGTTTCCAGTATTTCCAGAATTAAACTTCACTGCTGTATCCTTATTCTAAATGATGATCTCAGTTGTTATAACCAATTTGTGGGACCCTGAAGATGGATCCAGTAGTGATCGCTGTACCAGAATAAATACTAATGCACTGTAATACTCCAGTGGGCTTCATGCAGAGACAGAGATACTTCTCAAGGACTGCACAGCTCCTAGTTATGCCTGTGAAATACTGAGAATATTTCTCTATCATAATAATTTTTTAAGTGACAGTTCCCTTGACTGGAGAACAATTTGGGAAACTAGTGAGTACGGGACAAAGTGAGCTGTGGCCTTTTCACTTACTTAATGGATCCATGTCACATATAAAACTCTTTGACACAGAGTTGTGTTTTACTTTTCAAAACTTTATTTTATTGATTGCTCCTTCATTAAAACTATTCTATAAAAGTCATATTTTCTACATGAAGTTGAATTATTGGAATTGCTTTTGACAAAGGGCTATAAGCTTTATTTTTGTACATGTTTAGAAACTGATTAAATGCTAAATAATGCAGAATCTAAAGTCTGAATACGTGAAAGATTTTGCATTTAACATTTAAAGAAAATACAACTCTCCAGAAGCACTGATGACATACAGAAATTTCAAGGTGAAAAACTTCAAAGTTTACTTGTACATGTACAAAAACTTTTAGCTATTATGTGATGCTAAATATTTAAATGTTTTGGATTATATTTAGACAGGCACCAGAATTCTTGAATAAAAATATATATATTTGGCAAATTAGACTATATTAAAAATAAGGAACAGTGAATATATCTCTAGGTTCACATTAATGGCTTGGCTAGAGAGCAGTTTACATGTTTTGAACCAAAACAGTAACATACACCTTTTTTTTTTCTCCATTACAAATATGTAAATATGTAATGATAACATTAAAAGGGAGATGGTGTGTTGACAATTGAATCTGTCATCCTTCTAGCATAATGTAAATAAAATCATAACACTGTTCTTGAAGGGGATTTCACTGCTAGGCAGCAAATTCAGACACCAAACTGAAGAGCACCACAACCAGGGAAGATGATCTTTAGGAAAAAAGAAAGAAGAGAAGAGAAGAGAAGAGAAGAGAAGAGAAGAGAAGAGAAGAGAAGAGAAGAGAAGAGAAGAGAAGAGAAGAGAAGAGAAGAGAAGAGAAGAGAAGAGAAGAGAAGAGAAGAGAAGAGAAAGAAAAAAGAAAAGAAAAGAAAAAAAGAAAAGAAAAGAAAAGAAAAGAAAAGAAAAGAAAAGAAAAGAAAAGAAAAGAAAAGAAAAGAAAAGAAAAGAAAAGAAAAGAAAAGAAAAGAAAAGAAAAGAAAAGAAGGAAGAGAGAAAGAAAAGAAAGAAAGAAAAGAAAGGAAAAGAGAAGAAAGAAAGAAAGAAAGAAAGAAAGAAAGAAAGAAAGAAAGAAAGAAAGAAAGAAAGAAAGAAAGAAAGAAAAGAAAGAAAGAAAGAAAGAAAGAAAGAAAGAAAGAAAGAAAGAAAGAAAGAAAGAAAGAAAGAAAGAAAGAAAGAAAGAAAGAAAGAAAGAAAGAAAGAAAGAAAGAAAGAAAGAAAGAAAGAAAGAAAGAAAGAAAGAAAAAAAGAAAGATAGAAATGCTCAATACTTCTTTAAATTTCACAAACCCAGTGCAGGTACCTCAGCATTTATTATCTTAAGCTCAATACTCTGCCTTACCTTTATAGTGTTTGAACCACAAAGGTGATGCCTTGCTCTTTGACTGGGAATCACTGAGATCAAGCATAAAGACTGAAGTAACAGCAGTGAGGAGGAAAAAAAATAATTTATAGGTCTTTGTGTTAGTAGCTTGAA
Organism: Acridotheres tristis; assembly: GCA_037013685.1. NCBI lineage: Eukaryota > Metazoa > Chordata > Aves > Passeriformes > Sturnidae > Acridotheres > Acridotheres tristis. The sequence continues at coordinate 15,085,286 of CM072919.1, forward strand.
AGGTTCTGTAACATACCAGTGTTTGGGCTGTTGCTGAATGTATCTGGCCCTGCATCAAGGGCGTCCTTCCAGCATTCCCACACTGAGCAGTAGGATGGGGTGGGTAAGATTCTGAAAGGTGACATAGCCAGGACAGTTGACACAAACTGATGAAAGGGAAATTCCATCCTGTATGAAGTCTGCTTAGCAATAAAAGCCACGGGAAAGGTAGAGGAAGGGCAGGCACTGGCCATCATCAACTAGAAGTAAAGAATAATTGTTTGCATTCGCTTCTGCATGCATGACCTTTGCTTTAACTTTATTAAACTGTCTTTATCTTGATCTTTATTTTCTCTCCTCTCTTCTTGATGAGGAGGGAGGTATAGACTGGCTTTGTGGGCACCTGGTATCCAGCCAAGAGCAACGCATCACAATGGCCAAAGGTAAAGAAAGGATCCAAAAACCAGAATTTAGAGACTTGGGTACACGTGAGAAGAAATCATAATAAAGATCATACATAATGTGCACATTGTGGGAATGCATGCTGGGCTAGGTAGAATAACAGCTCTACATAGAAGCTGCTAGTTGTTGATTTCCACCCTTCCTTTCTTTCCCTGTCTTGTGTAGTTGTATTTTACAGGCTTGGACAAAGGAGAAAAAAGATTAGGGTATTTGGCTTTAGAAATTCAATTGTGCCAAAAAATGAGATTACATGACATGTATTTTTCTATGTAGAAGAGAGAAGTAGCTCCTGGAATAACAAATGCACTGATGACACTGGTACTTATGTGGGACTCAGAGAGTGAATCAGTTCTTGTTACAGTTAACTGAAAGCAGGAGCATGGATTCATGTTGTTTATTTCTCATGTATATAAGTACTGCCTACAGAGATTCTGCAGTTTTTGTTTTTTCTTCTCTGAATTTCTAGGTTTCCCACTGACATTTTAATAGAAATTGACACATTCCTTTAAATTTCCCTATTTTGAAATTACAGCTTTTCTTATACATAACTGTTTTGACCAGCTTAATGGCAGATACCTTCATTTTATTATATATTCTGTAAAAGGACTAAAGAAAATGGGGGTGTGTTGCTAAGTAGTCTATTTGACATTAAAATCCTTACAATAAGGTTAGCATGTAAGCATTTAACAGTACATGACCAGAATTGGTGATATTTTAATCATGGGAGATCATGGCAGTATTTAATCCATCAATTACTAATTGTCTGTACTAAATCCATGGGAGATATAATTTTTACTGGTTTTGTTCTGCCTATGTGATCTCTCAATTCAAAGAAGTAAAAGACAGTTTTTACTTTATATTTTTTGGTTTGAAATACAGACCTCAGACCGTGGAAACAGAAGCTTGTCTGATATTCACTTTATTGTTGGGATCAGGCTATCAGAACAAAATTACTCTAGAATGAGTTTAGAAAAGACAAAGCACTGACAGAAGTCTGAAATATCTTCCACGATCTGTGTGAACCTTGTGCAACTTGGCTTTTGTTACCACAGTTTCCAAATTAGGATGACAAGAAAGTCTTTTGGAGACATTTTCTGATTAATTAAATTTCTTCTGGTTTCTTTCTTTTTTTTTTTTTTTTTTCCCCTCAGAAAAAGCATGTGGGTACAGGGAGGGGTGTGTCCAGCACAACTCACCCTTGATGTGTTGGCAAGGTGTAGCAGGAACATGAACTTAGAGCCCTGTTCAAAGAACCATGATGGTTTCTTAGGCTTACAAATTGGTATGGTAACATTTCATTTAACATTAATAATGAATATCCAAAATACTCCCAGGGGAAGTTAAGAAGTATATCAATATAATTATGCTTTGGGAAACTAATTACAATGATTTGTGACAGAAGATTTTTTCAGGTTCTACCTTTTTTTTTTTTCCTTAATTCAAATTCCTCTTTCCACATTTTGTCCGTAGCTCCTCAAACAAACTTTACTCAGTCTTAGACCAGATATTACAGCTGTGAAATAAATAGACTAAATAATAATTCTTGCACTTTGATGCTGGGAGTACTTAAAAATTTAATGCTTTTCGAGAAAGGCACACCATGAAGCCACAGCAGCTTCCTTCAGGGCTTGTCTTTCCTTGTGTTTTCATCATCCCTCAGACCAAGCACAAAACATGCATTAGTTTTGTTAATTTCCCCCAGTTTCAAACCTGTTCTTCTGCTTAATGAATGAAATGCATTTATGGGGGCCTGCAACTGGCATGCTCTTTGTGAACAGGCTAGATATTCCTTATTGTGAGTATTTCTGTCTGGGCCTTTATTCCTTCCACTCAGATGTCCATTCGTCTACTCATTTTATATTTTGGTATTTGACAAGACCTCCACTGTTCAAATATCCTGATTATATTTTCTGTCTCACAGCAAGGAACTGTTTTTGATAAAATGCAGAGGTATAGTTTTGATTATGGTGTTAAAATGCTACTTAAAACTGTTCCCTTTTTTTTATTGAAATGTTTTCCCCATCTTATTAGCCACAGAGATACAACGTATTTTCTCCATGCAGTTCCTAAGGGACAGTAAGCAATATGCTACATGTCAGTTACATCATATTAGTTTAATACACCTGGAATAACTCAGCTGCAAATTCTCAAACTTACCCACACATCTCTATACGAATAGGAAGCCAAGGATTTAATGAAGAATTGTATAATTCTTTAATAGCAATTTTATGACAACTTAGTTGGCTGGCTTTCTTCTTTAATTTGGATTCATTTGCACAGCTGAGTGTAGCTAAGAAGTCCCTCAGGCACACAGCAGTTCCTGGCTGGTGTAAGTGCAATTCTGACTTGTACTGCTGCTGTCTGAAGCCAGCATCCACACTGTGGGGTTCTGGAAACTCAACTAAGCTGCAGAAAATGCCTTATCTCTATGTTTAATGCTGGGTGGCCAGACTGGAAGATCAGAGCTAGCTCGTCCTGATTTGTCATGCAGAGCTACTTTTAAACGGCCTTGTTTATGAACAAGATGTGGTTTAGTCACATCAGCAAACCCTTTGTTTTATTCTTCTGAGGTCTAGGTCTGACTTTGGCTGCAACCTTAAGGAGCTGGAAAAAGTAGGAAAAGAAGTTCAGGGAAAAGTGCTTTATACCAGCTGTGTGATTCATATTTAAAACATGAATCACAGAAACATATTATTTATATATGAATAATATGTATCCCTAGTTTTAGAGAACTAAATATGATTAAGACTCTGAAAAAGGTTTATAAGGTAAATTATGTACTGATCTGAAAAAATAGATTAAAACTCCTCTTATTCAGCATGCATCAAAGGATTATTTTGTCTATCACCTGTTCCTGAAATCAGTGGATCAGAGCCCAGAAATGTGCATCAAATACAGTGCTGAAAGTACTCTGCTTTCTAAGAAATTCAAAGATAAAAATAAAGGCACTCTGTTTTTTATTATTGTTATTTTTTCAGGGTTTTTAGACGATAAGATTGAACAATAGCATTATTTTCATAATACTCTCTTTTTGATTCATTCCTATCTCTGACTACTCACTTCTGTAGAGATCCCAGCATCCTCACTATGCTGGCTCTTGCAATGGCCATAAACCATACAAATCTGAAGCAGGGATCCTCCTGCCAATGTTTTTTCTTGCTTAGTTTCCTGGGAAGAAGAATTTTGCCTCCAAAGATAAATATTTTCACTGTTGAAAGGCAGTGACAGAGCTGCAGTAGAAATCAGTGCTCAATCCATCCCATCTGTGGGTAAACACAACGTTAAATTTCTTTTCAAATGTAAACAACAGATGATTTTTCAGACATGATTCCTTTAGAATCAATTTAAAATGTGAGAATTCATACAGCATAATATAAATGTCTGGCAGTTCAAAGCACAAAATTTTCCATCTTTGAATAATGGTTTTATAATTCAGAAAGGGATTAAAACAATACATTGACTCTTTAACATGAGCAATGATATCCTGGGGATTGGCTGTCCTATGGGACTTCCAAGCTGCCTTTTCCTCATAAACTTTCTACAAAATGCCATAAATTAGCTAAGTAAAAAAATATAAGTAGAATTATACACAGATGCTGATTAAGTCCTTAGCCCAGCATAAAAATATTGTGTGCAATGTACCCTGTTCCCAGGCTCAAGTTCAGATCAACTTTGAAGCGACTTTCAGGAACAGAATTAAGAACCAGCAATTGTAATAATGAAATTCTCCCAGATGTTAATGCTGGTTTTGCTTCATCAGCTTCTAATCAATCATATATTTTCCTTTTGTAAAGGAAGAAAAATGTATAGTGCAAGCATGCCTGATTCATCAAGGTGTGATTCTGCCTAGACACTGCTGCTGAACTGTGATGATGCAAGGTATTGAACATCCAAGGAAGTTATACTCGGGTAACTTGACAGCTGAAAACTCAGTTATCTAAATAAATTTCTCTTTTTTCTCCCCATGACTTTTGGAGATGATGTAGGTCATATGCTTAATTTCTGCAAACTCAGATAGTGCTTTGAACTGCCAAGAAGAGAAGACAACCTATGCTAATTGTTTTAAAGGACAAAAACATAAATAGAAGCAAACTTGTGAATTAATTGACAAGTAAACTTATCTTATAAAGTAAATAATTTAATTTGATTAAAAGCCTTTCTTTTCTATTGAATTCCAGCTGATCTTCTCAGTATCTAAATCTACCATCATAGATTGTTTTAGTAACCACATTTGTGGAGATACTAACTTTTAAGAAAATAAATTCAGCCGAAAGAAACTGTATTCACTGAAAGTAGTAGCTTTATGGTATAATGTAATTTGGTCTTTTCTTCTAACAAGTATAGTATAACGGAAAGTTGATGTGACTTCTAAATTTTTGGCTCGTTTGATTCCATGTCTTAATTTTTTTCACTGTGTTCCAAATATAATAATCCATTTTTACGCCTAAAGCATTACCTTATTTTATATTCAACCTTAGTCAAACACCTAATTCAGCATAGGTCCAAAGAAAAGGACTTTTAGATTTCTTGAAGATAATGTTGCATAATGATATTTTTTAAACGGACTCTTTAGGATCATGCTTGAGATCTGGAAATCCTCCTATACATATCTGGTTTATCAATATAAGTGAAAAGAGATCAGTCTGTAACGCATGCAATTTATGACAGTTACAGTTGAGAACACAGTCAGGATGAATGTAGCCCTTATCTGACTAGGGTGAGAAGGAATAAGGGGAAGAAGGGAGAAAGGGAGAGAGGTGTACACCCTCAGTTAGCTGCTGCAGGTCATATAACTGCTCTAGAAGGCGCTAATAGGAGAGCTACACCTCTCTATCGTTCACTGCAATGTCTCTAGCCAAACCAGGAATTACTTCTCTTACAATTTACAGGATTGTAGGTAAAAGTCAGACTCTACTGAATTCAGTAAGTAAGCAAGTACTACCTTGCTTACTCTGAGGAATACTTACCAATTTTCTAGTTAGAGAAAAGCGATATGGTCAAAGGTAACAGTTTGCATGTTGCACAGTTGTACATCATGAAAATAGGACAGGATCTTTGTCTCTTTGGTTGTAGAGATTTAGTTTTGGTTTGCTGCACCTCAGAACTAGTCTAAGAAGTTGAAAAAAAACATGTTGAAGACTCTTTACTTAAGAGTGAAAACAGTCAAATTTAAAGATAAAGATAACCATTTTGGACTGAATCCCACAAGCTGCAGTGTTCTGATTTCTCACAGTAAAACACAGAATGTGTTTTGCCTCATCCTGCCCTCTTATCTTTAATTAGATATTTGACTTCAAACAGAATGCTAACAGATTTAGTCAAAAGAGCAATGCAAGGCATATGAGCCTTGCTTTAGCTTAGGACTGGAAAAGACTGTTTACAGCTACAATAGAGTTTTAATGAGAAAACACCTTACTGATAAATTCACTTGAGTTTTGACTAAAACTTACTTTTGATTGTACATAAAGAACAGTTTGGATAATATAAGTATTTAATAGCAAGTTCTTGCAAATGAAATGCTTTAATTTTTACAAAATAGTCTTTTAATTGGCATAAGTAATTCTGTGCACTTCAATAAAAATAAAATCAGCTTTTATTTGTGTTTCATTACATAATTGAATTTCACTAAAAGATAAAACTGCCTTTTTTTTTGTTAGAGAAAATTTAAATAAAAATTTAGATATTGTCATATGCAGCTTAGAAAGAGGAATACTGGTTAATTGAAGATAATGCATGATGTATCTGGAGTTAATAGAGAATACAGGTGATATTTAAGTTTCATATCACACATCTAAAACAAATAGATTATCAAGCTGTTGGGGTTATACAAACTCATTTAAAATAGTTCAAATTACATCTGTTCTTCATTTAGGCAAAGCAAACACGATTTTCTTTCAAAATAAAGTTTATCAGCCTTTTGTTTTCTGCTATAACTACAATCAAACCCCAATATAAAAAAGCAACAAAAACCAAACAAGCAAAAACCCCAACCGACCAACCGAAAGTATTCTGCTAATTTTTGAAATCAAATCTAATTTTATGCAAAAATTTAGACACAAAGAGGGTTAAATTAACAGAAATTGTTAAATGCAGTGATGTAAAATTCTAATTTTAGATTCTGGCCTTACAAAAAGAAGTTATGGCTTAGAAGCATGTACCTAAGGAGAATAATAAGGAAGTCTGCAAGCTGACCCAGTAGCTCATGGAGAGGGTTTAGCATTTGTGTAATCAAGCATTAGTGGATGTGCCAATTCATATTATAGCAGAGGATGGAGACAGCAGCAACTGCACTTTTCCCTCTTGTTTTCAGAGAAAAGCCTATGCATAATCCAACAAAAGTAGAACAAACAGAAATATTTGGTAGAAGACTTGGGTGGTATTAGTGGAATAGAGAAAAATATAGGAAACAAAGTTTCATAAAGAAATATAGATTGAATATTGAATTTTAAATGCTGGGATTTTCTGGCTTTTGGAAATCACCAAATATGATGACTTGATATAAAAGCTGAAGACTACAGTAAATTAGAGTAGTTCACGGAATGTCTGGTTTTAAAAGGGGAAGTGATTTTTTCATAGTTCACTTTTTTAGAATGATAGTATAAACTATATTTTGTCAGTCATTGAGAAAACAAGATTTTGCAGATCAGTGTGTGATTTGTTAGCAGGAAATGGGAGCGGGTTTCCTATTGCTATTAGTAATTATTATGTCCCTGCTTGCAACAATTATTGTATATTATGTACCACATTTGCATTTCAGATCAAATTTTGTTCTACTGATACTTCCCATATTCAGAAACCTCACAGGCTGCTGAGAGGTTCCTTTGCCTTTTTTCCTCCTCTTTGGAAGAAAAGGAAAGGAAGGTAACACTGTTAAGGACATTCACTGCTACGTCCTCAACGGACAATGTGTTGAGGATGTTATCCCTGCTTGAAAAATGGCAACACTTTGCAGAAGGAAATGGGATACCCTGATCCAGCTGGGGCAGAGGAAGCTCCTACAACTTATTTGAAAGTCTATATAATAAACTGTACAAAGGTATGAAATGAGTTTTTCATAGATACTCTATTGCATTATAAGATTTTGTTTGTATTGAAACTCTTGAAATTACTTAAACAGTAGGTGCTGAAGTACTCTTGTTATCTAAGTGCATTTACAAGTGGTGCTGGAATCAAAGTAATGTCCGCAGGAAATTTTATAAAGACATTATATTCCAAAATTAAGAGGACTGGCATTTACAGGTGATAATTAAATTTTTAATCTAGATTTATGATATGCATGTGCTTTACCCATAGGTGCTATAGATGTTAGGCTACATGAAGGTATCAATCATTATGATATTTAAGCAACATTTCAGGCAGGAAGGAACAAGCATGTGAGAGAAAAATCAAGGAAGTTGTGGGCCATCTGGAAGCAGGTGAGATAAATCGTAACAGGTTTGTGCTTCTCTCAAAAATATATATTTCATTAATTTCAAAGTTAGCAATTGAGTTAGTAATTTTCCTTTTCTGGAAAGGGTTTTATACAGCTTTTTTTTTGTGTGTATTTTTGATTAAGTGATCCAGACAATTATGTAACAGCATGGACAAGAAATAATAGTCACTTAAAATGGTAACTAATATGAGAAGAAATCTCATTTTTTCTTAATTACTGGTAAAGGCAAATATGCTATTTTACCTGGAAATGTGCACTTCTCTAAATTAAAAGTTTTAGGACAAATGTATAAGAAATTGACTTTGATGCAACATGTATAAAATGCTTGCTGCCCTACATGCAGACACTGCACTATTTTCATGATGTGATCAGCAAGCATACTTTACTCCTGGCATTAATTGGGTCTGGTCACATTCAAGAATTTGACGAACTGAAATTAAATTGAATGCTAATTAATTATAGTTAGGGCTGCTGGAATCCAGGACCATTTTTGTCTCGTCAGTTCGTACCAAAGTAAGTAACTTGTTTATTCTAAAAGAGTCTCCACTGATAGAGCTCCAAACACACTTCTCCCACTACTAGCCTTCTCAGTAGGTTAATAGTGAGGTTTTTATATGATTTCTCTAATTTCTTAACTCACTTCTATTGTGAAAAGATTTGTGAAGGAGCAGCTAAAATCAAATAAATATATAGTTGAATACAAGGACCCTCAGCAAATAATTTGTGACATTAATCTTAAATATTGTGTGAAATGAAAAGTATTTTTTTAAAAGTGTTATGGACTTGACAATTTCAACAAGCTGATAATAGAGTTAAAACATACTGCTTTGAGACCCTGAGACACTGTGACTACTAATTTGATTAGATGCAAATTGAGACAAAACAAATGGGTTTTAAACCTTTCTTCCTTTCAGAAATAGCAAGTCTTTTAAAAAATCAGTATTAGTACATTGGTCTAAGTTCACAGAAACAATACCAAGTATCAGGTTTCAGGGCTTTTATTAAGAGTGAAAAATACAAGCATAATGCCTTTGACTATAGCTTTGAGCAAAGGCATGACTCAGGTAATTGATCTGTCTTTCACCAAATGCAAGGACAAAGAAGTGGCTCATTTTTTCACTCATTTGATAGTGTGCAATAATGGAAGCCCTGATGGTTAAGCTGAGGTGTGTGAGTTAATGCTCTGAGGACTGTGGAAGGTGGCCTAAGCACTTTGGCACAGGTAGTTCTCACAGAATAAAACATCCTCCAAGTGAGTAAATCAGGTCAAATTTCTATCTATATTGAATAATACAGAAATTAACAGATAGGTTCTTTCAGGTCAATTAATTATCATTAATGAACTTGCATTTTTTGCACTTGAAGTGCATATTGGATTGAAAAAAGATTGTGCAGGAATATACACTCAGCAGTTACTTATGATGTTGGTAACTGAACTCAGTCTTGTTTTCCGTATCACCAATGTCCTGCTGTGAAATATAAGAAGTGAAGATGAGAAAATGGAAATATTTATATTTAAGACTTATGTCCCAAAAAGTAATGTTTTCAATGGAGTCTAAATTACCCGAATAAAAGTGAGGATTAAATAAAAATAAGGGTTAAGTTAAACCCATAATTTTTTTCAGTGGGCTGACCTCAAGGCCCAATAAATGTCCAGAACTTTTGTTGAATATAAATAGAATTCAACTGAGGACAGTAGATTTTATACCAAGCTGAAACTAAGGGACTGAAGTTTTTCAGATGTTTAGTGAGTTGATTGTTTTTCAAAGGTTCTTCCTGAAATGGAAGGATAAAATTTAAACCAGTATATAACCTTTTAAGGATATTCACTACCATAATTATTTTCTATATTTTAGCATAACAATAGATACAATATGTGTATTTTCATAGAAAGAAGTTGCAGTTTTCTTTAATTTTTCTTTAATTTTTCTTTAATTTGAAAGAAACAAAGTAATGCTCTCATATAATGAAAAAGCACTCTGACCTTCCATTAGTTTTCCTGAAGATTGCTGTAATATGCCAACCAAAAAGAATCTCTTACCAAGCCAGTTTTTCTGTTGAGAAGTTTCCAAAGAGTAGTGTATCTTAAAATAAAGCCATCCGTGTATTTAAACCTGTTTTGTCTTTCTCTTCCTCAGTTCACAGATGTGCTCTCCTCAGCTTAAAGAAACTTCAAATATGCTGTTTTGAATGCACTGAGTTACTTGTGCCAAAAGTCTCTGATTCTGGAAAGAGATCTGCTGCACTTAACTATGTTTGACATTTATACTGTCAATTTAGAACTACATAGAGATTGCATAATGGAATTATACATAGATTTCAACACAAAATGAACATTCAGCCTGTCTAGTTTGACTTGTGACAGCACGCCTGGGGTTCAGGTGGGAAATCTCAGCAGAAGGTGGGCTGAGAAACTTGTACAATTCAATGTCCTCTCAGATTGTGACTAGCATACATCCAAGTTGCTGCAGAAGAAAACATGGGACTATATAAATACACTGTTTTCCATACAATGTTATTCTTGCATGGTGCTTAGATGATATCTATATTTGAAGTGACTCCAGTTTGCCAAGACAAATATTGTTCTCTTCAACAGTTCATTATTTCACTACATCCTCATGTCAGACTACACAACAATGTGTCAGACACTCTGGTGATTTGACATAAATAATGTCAAGGGATACAGAATGGTAAGAGACCAATAGATATAAACAAAAGGTTATGAATAACAGAAAAGTAACTGAACACGTACCTGAAGTTTGCCCATGTTTATTTAACCTCAGCATTGCTCATTTTACAAGCACAAGCTGAGGTAGTTTCCTTGCATTCTTGCTCTGTTGTATTGTGTTACTTCATATACAATATAGTAAGCCTCTGTAGTTGAATTGAACCACCATGCTTTAAAATCTGAGCCATAATTTAATCTACCATTATATTCAAGATATAGAAACTGTCACAGTTCGGCCCACCATCCATCCCAACTAGTTGACTTCCCACAGAAAACTAGAAGTAATATAAATATTTTGTAAGGAAATAACCTAGATGTTATCTGAGTCATTTAAATGTTTTAAACATTAGAAAATATAGCAACACCTATTGTTTGTTTGCATACATAGTGGAATGTTTCCTGATTTACAAGAGAGGAGTTGCACTGGAATATGATTTGAATCCACTCTAAGCTGTGCTCACAAGATAAATATTCCTGAAATACACTGTTAGTATTTTCTGTGCAATATAGTCCCAAAGGCTACACTTAATTGTGATAATACAAGAAATTGTATTCTAGTGCCTAATTTTTTTTTCCTCAAATACATTTAAAAGTTATGTTTGTGTAACTGCCTGCATAGTGCAATCCTTCAGAACTTAGCAACCAATATATGAATACCTATATATGACTCACAGACACTTCTTATTCTGTACGAAGCAATAATCCCCTCATCTCTGATATGTGACACTGCAGCTAGCTGGAGTTAGTTGCAAAGTCTAACAATATTTATTGGACTGGAAAATCCACAAAAACTTGAAGGTGAGCCAGTTTTAGTTAAATTCCCCAACCCCATTCCCTAACAAATTAATCTTAAATTCCATTTGAAACATAAATTAGATAATATCTACAGGACAAAATCAAGTCCTTTACTAAGTTCAAAAAAATATAGCTGCACTATTTCCCCCCTGGCATAACCTTATGAAAACAGAAGTCCTGACCTCTGTGAGGATCGGTCTGTTGAAATTTTCAGCCAACTCAGCTGATTCAACTGTTGGATTAGCACCTAATTTTCTAGGGTTTATTCTGAAGCGTATTTTTTAAAGGTTGAAATTACCTATCATGCATTCACAGAAACACTAAAATTATTTTCTAGATATTTAATGTTGTTGGAAACAATCTTTTTGTTGTTGTTTGGTTGATTTTGGATTAGTGACAGAAAGGAATGGATTTTATTTTATCAGTCCTAGAAACATGTAGGTAATCAGAAATTTATTTAGCAAGGGATTCTTTCATTTTGAATTTATTTCAATATAATCTCTAAACACAACTTAGTCTCTGAATATCATAGAAAATATTTACTTTTATTTATGCAACAAGGAATTGAAGCATAATATAAAGGTATGCATATTTTTTTCTGAAAAAAAGGGTGAAGACAGATGGAAATTAGTTTTGTCTTCTGTATCAGTAATGGATACATGTGTTCTGAAATTGAGAAAGAACATAATGTAATGGTATAAGGCTCTTAGGAAATAGCTAATGCAGGATGTTTCTAAGAAATTATTAGATTCATCAAAAGGAAAGGACATGCTCAAAATTAGTTCCTTCAATTACCTTTCATGTGCATCAGGAAAATCAAAAAGCATATGAGTCCTTGAACTAAAACTCAAAGATATTTGGGCGTTTATTTTAGGTTTCTTAGCCTGAAGCCAGCTTTCAGTACTGTAAGGTTTTCACAGTGTCCTTCTGGACCAACTATCCATCATACAGCAGGAAATATTCACAAACATGATGGATAAACTGCCAGAAGGGCCAGGCACAAAGACTTCTACTAACTGAGGCAACGCTTGGCTGGTAGTCAGTTTCCAGTGGGGCTCCTCAGGGATCAGTTTTTGGGCCTACTCTTCCATGTTTTTATCAATGACCTGGATACAGAAGCTGAGTGCACAGTAGGTTTGCTGATGGTAGTAAATCACGGGGAGCCATAGATTCCCTTGAAGATAAAGTGACTTTACAGAGTGACATGATAGCTTTGTATGCTGGGAATCCTGTGATTCTACCATTTACTACTTTCTATAATTGACCAAGTGCAATACTCAGAACCAACATAGTAATGGTGAAAACAGTGGAAAACATTCAAAGAAGAGTTTCTCATGCTTATAGAGACTACTTTTCAAGATACATACATCTGAAAGTTCATTCCTGCATTTCCGAAAATACAAGATTTCTTTCACAATTACCTGTAAGGAGAAAGTTGAGATTACAGGTTGTATGAATTTAACATATGCATGTAAAGACTAATATTATTTATTTCTTTACATCAAAGTTGAATAAATATATAAGCACACCCTTGGTTCCCTTACAGGAAAAGAAAAATAAAGAAATAGTAGTGATTCTTGTTAATTAACTTCTTTTGAGAATCCTTTCTTTCCTTGTTTTATGGTATGGAAAATTGCATGCAACAGGGTTTTTCAGTATTCCATGTTAGATTACATTTTTCTTCTCAAATCAGAGGCAGATTTTCAGAAGCAGGGAGATGATGCCTTTTTAAAGGATGGCTATCACCAGTTCAGCTATTTTGCAGAAAATAGAGGTTTTTGTTTTCTGAGACTTGTCCCATCTCACAGGCACCTCCCTGCAGAGACAGTGTGTTTGAACCTGTTCTGTTTCTGCTGCCTATGATCAGAACCTACCTTTTTGTCTTTTGTGGTAGATAGGGTTTAGGTAGCTAGATCAAGAACTCAAGCACCTCCATCTACCTCTATCCTTAAATTCATGACATGTCTATAACCCCAAAACTCTTACCTGCTAAAATCAGGATCATTTTTCAGGAGTACAAATCTTGCAGGATTTAACAGAGTAAACCTAGAGATAAAAATGAATGGTTGTAAAGTTCTCAGAGTATAAATTATTATTATCACAGAAAAATGTTAATTATAATTTGCACTAGCTAAATTGCCTGACTGTCCTGAAAACAGGTATTCCCAAAATAGGTATTTTTAATTAGTACAGTTGATGGAGGTATTTAAGATGTAAATGTAGATGTTCCACTCAGGGACATAATGGTGGACTTGGCAGTGACACATTTATGATCAAATTTGATGACCTTAAGGTCTTTTCTAACATAAGTGATTCTGTATTTCTATGAAAAAGTGAATAAACTTATTGAAATGTGCATTGGAAAGTTCATATGCTAATTTCTTCTCTGGCTTATACATCCAGGAGCTGGCCTTGATCTTAAACCAAATGAGCCCCTTAAAATTTGCTGTAAATAAAAAATTTTCTAGATCTTCACACAAATTTTTACTTGTTCCTCTTTCTCTTATCCATGGACATATGCAATTTTGAAGGCCGTAAGAGAGAACCAATGAAATTAAATTGACTGTCTTTTTAAATATACAATACTTACTATATAGTAGTTATATTTACTATATAAATTCAACACGCAGGAGTCAGTGTTCATCTCTTTTGTAGATGTATTGTACTTCAGAAAAATATATCAGCTGGCAAAATACAAAGAGTCTTCTTATGGAAACTTACAGGAAGGATAGAGGATTTTTCCTGTGTCTGGTGAAAAACAGGGAGCACCGGGGTATGAATTCACTCTACTCAGTTCCCTACACAATTGATTTCTATTCGGAATTTAAAGTTGGTACGTTTCAATCATTTTAGATAAATATCAGCTAGTTAATCTGACTGACTCCAAGAAACTGCCCAAATATAGTTGTGGTTGAAGCAGCTCATTGTGTCTGCAGTTTATTCAAGCAGATTAATTGTTGCTCAAAGAATCTTCATACCCCAGGGATATGCTGTAATGGTTTCATTGTAATCAGAGGCTCTATGCACATGAAGGATTTGTTAAACTAATTCTGATCAGTTCATTAAAACCTTGAATGCCATTTGAGAGGCTTCTATGCGGATTGGAATTCACTCAAAAAGTCTAATTCACAGTAATAAATACAGAGCAAAAGTTGCAATGGGGAAGGATGACAAATAATATCAATTCTCCTGCAATTTATCTTCTTTGAAAAGCATTGTCTCTCCTATGATGTTACCCAACAATTCAAGAGCACTCATAAATAGGATTTATTATAGTTTTCCATTTTCCTCTCAGGTATATCTTGTATGTGTATATGTATATGTATATGTAGATGTAGATGTAGATGTAGATGTAGATGTAGATGTAGATGTAGATGTAGATGTAGATGTAGATGATGTATGTAAGAAATATTCATAGAGGATATTCTATCTCAGGATTTAGAAGGCACTGAATAAAAAAAATTGCTTTAGGAAAATCTTTCTCAGTAACAGTGAATCAACACCACTAAGTTTTATTTTATTTCAAGTGGTTTTATCCCATTAAAGTTCTGTAAGTTACTTTATCAGTGTCCTGTATCTAAGGTGCTATGCAATTCCTTGTGAAATGTATAGAATCATAATGTTAGCATTTGTGATGATATATTCTGTTTTATATTGTCACTGTTAGAAGCAAAGAAGGTTGCTATAAAATTAAGTTAACTGGAGGGGAAAAAACATGTTAACCAGAAAAAGAAAGTATCTATAACCAGTCATTACACCTTAAAATCATTGACTCAAATGCGAAAGTATCATTTAAGCTTCCATTTCAAATTTTTATGCAAGTCAATTAAGTCTTTCATCTGTTATAGAAGAATATAATTGTGTTGATCTTCCAGGGCCAGACAAAAGTCCCCTTAGCCAACAATTTTTTTGGGGTTCAAGACCTAGGAAAAATGGCGAAAACAAGAAAAGTTCACTGTAATATTTCTTGAACATTTGCCAAGTCCCACAATGTACATCCTAAAATAGACAAGGTGTCTGTGCATACATCTATGAATCACATGCATAAGGGAGAAAGTTACTGCCTTTGGTTTCCATAATATTCTGGTAATGGGAAATGATATCTGACCTGGTGAGGCTTGTGAGTGCTCGTTTAGCTGGTGATAGCAGCACATAAGTGCATGGATCTTCTCTCACATAATAAGGGTTTGATGTCTTCCTGTCATGGTCAGCTTGAACTTTTCAAGTTTACATAACAATCTCATTTGCAAATTAAGATTTTATTTATTTATGAGCTCATAGAATTAAAAAAAAAAAATACAACAATCTGCTTTGTGCCGAAAAGTTTACTATGAAATCTCAAAGGTAATTTAATTTTTCTCATCAGCTTTGCTTCTGAGTGTCCTGCTCAAACAACAACAAACAGTGTCCTGTGCAAACAGCCTGAGAGATAGTTCTCTTTGGTGACATGATTTTGTTACTCCTATTTTCATGCTTGTGTGGTATGTTCATGTGTATTTAAACTTAAAATGCCATGGTTTGGTATAATGTTTTTACTTACAGTGGTCAGAGCAGATTTTATTTTATTTCACAGAAACTACTTTAATGTTATCAAGCACAATGAGTTCCAAACAGGCACAGAGAATCTTATATTTTTCTGTATGATCTGAAGAAGCAATGTCTTCTTAGAGAGGGAAAGATGTGTGGACAAATGTTTCTGGTTCTTGTGACTTTGGCATTCAGACTATAATTTGGTGCTCTGCTGTTCCTGCTAGAGACTGAAACAAAGTGTTAGAGTGCCAAAACAGAGATGAAGTTCAACTGTCTGTCTTGCTGAAACATGGACTGTGAAGCCGTGTTTTGACCAAGGACTAATCAGGCTCTGGGAACACTGCCAGCGAGGGACAGGTGTGGTGAGACCACGGCCTCACTGGGGAGCTCAGTCACCCTCTTCCCTCCTCTGGTGCCCACCGGGAGCTGCAGCAACGCCGGTGCCTTTTGCTTCTCCCTCCAGCAGCTCTGACCCCAGCAAAGACCCCAGGGAGGGAAAGCTTGTGGCAGCTTGTGGATGTCTGCTTGGCTCCAGGTCTGCCACAGCAGGAGAATCCCAGAGACCTTTCCCTTTTCTCTTTGTAGACTGAACGTTTCCTCAGGAGGACAGTCTGCCAGCCCACACTCACTCAAGAAGAGACAGCAGACTTAAACATCCCTGACGCATCTGTTTATTCAGAGAGTTTTCTGTTAGGATTTTCCATGTATAGATTAAGTAGGCTGCACAGTCAATCTTTTTGTTGGTTTGCCAACAACCCTAGCTAATAAAAAGGGACACATACAGAAATTACAAAATACGAAATGTAGCAAACTTTCTGTGTGCTCAGAATTATGTGTGGGCATTCAGTCAGATTTGGAAAACAATATTCACTTTTAATACATACCTAACATATCCAAAGGTCACTTTCATGATGGTAATGAGTGCTTTCAAAGGAGCCCACAGTCACATACAGTAGTACATGAAACAGCTTTCTGTCTTGAAAACAGATGACTGACAAGCTCCAGATATGCAGCAATTCTTTCTTCCCTTGCTCAAACTCCTTGTCGGTTTTTCTTCAAGCTTCATACAACTCAAAGGTATCACAATTTTTAATGTAGTTTTGAATAATATTTCCTTCCCTCCCTCCCTTCCTCCCTGTCTTCCTCTCTCCCCCTTTCTTTTATTTATGGTCTATTGGAAAATGAAATTGCTTATTATGGTTTCATGCAATATTGAATTCTTCACAGCAATATATACCTCAAATCACAATTTTGTTTAGAATCCAAAGTTTTTCTGATTTAATCACTAAAAGACTTTCAAATAAGGGAGCTTTCTTGAATGATTACTTAGATATCCAAGAGAAAATTTTGCAACTATAAGACTGCTTATGTGCAGATAGTGACGAAATATGTAAAATTACATCCCTTCCTGAAAAATATTCTATACGTGTAAGTAATAGAAGTTGTCTTGCAGAACCATGTTTTCGAAAAATACATTTTATTACAGAGAAGACTATAAATCTAGCTAACACAAAAAACAGAATCAAAGGATATTTTGGGGCAGGCAGTGAGCAAGGAAAGGATCAGAAGAAATACAAACAGACACTAATCATCTAAAAAAATGTGCACATTCATCTCTATAAGATTCAGTGGCTGTTTCAGAAGGAAAGAAGGATGAAGGAAACAAGGAAAATGAAGGAATGATTTCTTCAAGTACTAGCATATCCTGATGGTTATTAAAGTCAATAATGATGATGACCTGGATAAGGTGATGAGAACAAATGAATTTCAACTATATATGTTTTAATATTGCCACATATTAGGATGAACTAGACAGTGACTATGCTGTATAATTGTTCCCACTCTATCATATTTTTTTTCTTGCTCTTATTAAGATGAACCATCAACCATTTCCTAATGAAGAATAGGGACATCTCTGTCTAGCCCACCATTTTGTGGTGATTGTTAACTCATATGTCCAATATATATTAGGACTCAAATCAGCCCAAGAATATTAATCACTTTCTCAAATAGCCCATTGATCAATTCTTTCTTAAAAAAAAAGATAAGAAAAACAAAGAAAGAAAAAAAAAAAGAAAAAAAAGAAAAAAAAGAAAAAATAAAAAATAAAAGAAAACCATCCCAAAACAAACTCAAAACCAATCAACAACATGCCCCTGCCAAACCGTGTACCTGCTCATTTTATCCTATCACTCATGTGAACACTGCTGGAGATCAATTTTTTTCAGAACTGCCTTTATGTCAAATCAGCATTACCACCCCAGTCAAGTTTGCAGTGGTTAAAGTGTCTTGGTGACACTTTATTTCTTGGTTATGTCCCCTGACAAAAGATGAGTGAACTGAGGACTGAATTTATGGTTTTATTACTAGTTTGTGAATGCTACAGGAGTCTTTATAGCAACCTTGCAAGCACACATAGATTCTGAATATCTGCGAATATTCTTAATAGACAAAAATCTTCTGTTTAGAAGAAACACTGTTTTGAGTAGGTTTAGCAAAATTAATACACACATTATTGGGAACCAAGTGTTAAAATTAATTTCCAAAATTTTGGATAGCAGGGCAGAGATCAAAATTGTTTTTATTTAGCTTCATCTCTTTTCTGTTATATGTTATGCCAGTTAAAAGCAAATTGCCTTAAGTACAGGGAGTTAACTACATAAACATAATTTCCCAACACTGAGTATGGAAAAATATGCCTGGGTGTCATGGTTTTGATTTGCCAATTTAAAAATACTCATTTTCTTTTGTGAGACAGAACCAGGAGCAGAAGCAGGTCAGGCCTAAAACTTAAGAGGGCATAAAAAGAAATTTATTAACTACACAAATAGGGAAAAAAACCATTCAAAATAAGATTTTCAGACCACTCCTTTCTTTCCTTTCTTAACTTTTGTAACAACAAAACAATCATATAAAAATTACTTGCGTCAGTTCCCAACTCAAACAGTCCTTTTTCAATTTGCTTTCAGAGAGAGAAGCCTCCTCTTGTTAGGCTATAGGGATTTTTTCCACAAAAAGAAATAAAAACAGTTCTCTCATGGTTTCATTTTCACGATTTGCATCTGCCTGGGAACTTGCAATCGTGACACTCCTCCCAAATCCACAGCCTTCCCAGAGCTGCACGTGTGGGCCATGTCTGATTCATGGGGTATTACTTTTAAGAATGAAATGTTCCACAGTAAAGGTTTTCTTCATTTTTTTTCTCTCTGTTCAGGCTTCATCTTCAGAAAACCAATATCCCCTTCTTTCCTTGGGGCAAAGATTCTCAACACAGGTGCTTTTGGTCAAATGATTTATCAAATGGAACATCCCCAACCCCCCATGTCTTTCTCCGTGGTTTATAGGAATATTCAGTACATCAGTTCATCCCTACCATCTTACTAAAGGACATTTCAGACATCTTCACAGCATCTCTTCACTCTCCTTCCATCTAAAAAACTTAGCTCTTGCTTCACTGACTTCAGAATATCTCCTTTTCCTCTTTCACTCCAGAAAGGATTGGAAAGTCTGTAAATTCTATCTGAACATTGAAAGAGTTAAGATTTTGAACAGGGGAAAAAAAAAAAAAAGGCTGCAATGCTGGGCCTTTGCCAGGATCTCCAAAACTGGCCACTCTGAAAAGGGGCGGGGGGAAGAAAAGCAGCTGGGACCTTAAATCAGCCCGAGTTTTTTCCGACCACCATCCATGGCCACCCCTGGTCCCTGCCGGGCCATGCCAGCTCCCCACACAGGGCCCGGCCCTGCCCCTGCCAGCCCCACAGGCCTGCAGTGGGACCAGGCCCGGGCCTGTGACCTGCACTGCTGCTGGAAAGACAAAGAGACTCAGTTCTGGATTACCTCCTTCAAAATGTGTGTTCACGGAGTGAACTAACTTTCTCTAATTGAGCGTTAAAGCTGTCCCAATCCCCCACAAAGAAACTCCCTTAAAAAGAACTGCTCTCTGAGTTTCTTCTTCCCAAGTCAAACCAGCACACTGGGTTAAGTATATAACATACCCATAATATACCCATCCTAATGTTTGGGATTTGAGAGAAAACAATATGACTATTAGGAACTACTTGTATTGTGAAAAAAATTCTCGTAAATTAAAAATTATCCCTTCTGGTTGCACAATAATTACAAAAAAAGTTAGTCACTTTTAAAATTCAAGTACATATTTGTCTTTAAGGTAGAAGAGCAGACAGTTTTCCTCATTAGGTGCTAAATTAAATTTTAATCTCAATTTTAAAATGGCTGGGAGAATGACAGTTTTCTATGGGGTAGGGGCTGGTACGGCCTCATCTATTAGCAGCTCTTGATGGACTACTGAACATGAGGAGTTCAGTTCCATAAACTGACCAAATGGATTCAAATCAGAGACGGGCTGTATATATATATGTATATATATTAGCAGGAGAAAGTAGAGAGACATTCCTACAAGAAAACTCTCTTTTCTGTCTTTTGACCATGACAGAGATTGTAGCAGGAAGGAGTCTTAGAGGTTATTTTCACACTTGAATGTCCTAGAAAGTAAAATCTTACCTGTAAATATAATAATATAATATAATATAATATAATATAATATGATATAATATAATATAATATAATATAATATAATATAATATAATATAATATAATATAATATAACATAACATAACATAACATAACATAACATAACATAACATAACATAACATAACATAACATAATATAATATAATATAATATAATATAATATAATATATATGAAAAAATGTTATTGGTTTAAAATCCTTTGTTGATTTTAAAAAGAACTGACACCCCTTCTTTGTCCATCAGTACCCATATTCAGGAAATAAATAATGAACATCATGGCTAGTTTAAACCTGTGCACACACTTACAGGGCAATCAAAATAGATTCACAATTAGCTAGGCATTTGTGTCTACTGATTGGCTTTTGTAGAGTTTCATTTGCTTTTCTCTTACTGAGAGCACTATCTTGAATCACTTTCATCTGTTCAGATCCTGTTCTTTTAGGAAACTTAGTCAATTCAGAAGTTATTTCAAAAGAACTGAAGGGGGAGAATTGGCAGTGTACAATTCCAAACCATATGATGTAATAGACCTAGTAATTTCAATAAATTTGCTTGTCCACTAACACATTTTCAATCTATTTATCTATAGGTGAAATAAACTTTCCTGATGGTTGTCACCTGCCAAGGCTTTGATAAATTATTTTTCTGAGCATAGATTCTTAAATCCTGGTGTGCTATGAACTTAATGGCACATAACAATAGCTGCTACTATGTTAAAGCTGGATGGAGAAGCAGTTTACTACATGGTAGATTGTAGTGTTCCTGGAAAAGCAGCTTGCTTATGCTGATGATCCTGATGCTGCCAGTGGGCACTGAAAAGCACTTGCTGTTGCCAGTTTGGGAAGTTGAGCAGTGTCACTCAGTCTGTGCCAAAAAATCCTACTCCTCTTCCTGCAAGATGGTACATAAGAGCAGGTCACTGAATATTAGCTGTGACTCCACAAGATTGAAATCTGTAAGTGGCAGAGAAGAAATGGAAGAAAAGAGCAGAGCCACATTTTTTACTAAAAGGTCCTTTACTGAAAGGTTAATAAAGGAAATGTGCCCGTGAGATCTTCCCATGTTATATATGCCAACATACAGAGACTTTTTTTACTTCATTCCCTCTGCAATGTGGAAATATGTGATGATGGAAAAAAATGTTCAAAGAGAAACCACATTTGTGAATGTCATGATAGAGACACTTCTAAAGAAGAATGGAAGTAAGCAACGCTTCTGGTAAAAATCAGTGTGCACATGGATTATCTGGTGTACATTATTTGAGTTTTTGACCATGTTCTGTTCAACATCTGATAGGATGCGCCTTTCTCAGAGATGAATATGCTTTCTAGCACAGGAGGTAGAGGGGCTCATTAATGGATATTTAAAGTAGTTTGGAAGGGAGAAAGAGAAGATATCAGGCTAGCCAGTGATGAGTGGTGGGACAGTGTGACAAAACTTAAGGAAACAAGCCCTAATGGGATCCCTCAATCTGCTTCATGAGATGTTGCTTAAAAGTACCGTACCTGAAGTGTTTTCACACTAATGTACAGAGCATGAGGAATAAGAGAAGATGAAGCTTTGTCCTAGTTGCAGAGATTTGACACCACTAGCATAAGTGAAACCTTGTGGAATGAGTCCTGTGTCTGGAGTACCCTGATGGATGGCTCCAGGCTCCACAGGAGGGGCAGGCAGGGGAGAACATACAGAGGGCACTGTAAGTAGCAGAAAGTATAGAATGTATAGAGCTCTCAGTTGGCAGTGGCACAGTTGAGACCCTGTGGGCAAGACTCAAGGAGAAAAAAAAATGATATGGATGTCACTGTGAATCTACCACAGACCTCCTGTGCTGGTTTGGAGGCAAACCAGTGGGAGGAATTAACTCCATGCAAATACATTGCTAGAGATTTCAAGTCAGAGCTACAATTTAATAGGAAAATTACAATAAAGGCAATAGTACAGAAACACTGGCTTAAAAAGGCAAAGCCAGAATATGACCTTATACCCTCATGGTCAGGGTGATGATAGCAGTCCAATTGAATGGAGGTTGCAGTCCCATTGGAGTGGTGAATGTTGTCGAAGTGGTGGTCCTGTGGAGGAAGATCTAGTCCTTCTCTTGAGGCTCAGTGGTAGTTATAAAGCTCTTGTCCTCTGGGAATCCAGTTGTCATATTGTGGTGTCCCAAATCCCAGGTGATATACAGGCAGGAATGCTTGGGACCTCACCCAAGCTGGGGACTTTTACAATGAGAGGATGTAATTCTATAAGTCATTCCGGGGAGTCCTGATACCTTGATGGCCCATTAGCAGGAATTAGCCTCCCAGCTCCCTCTTTAGGCTGGGTGTGTGTTGGACAGATACATAAAATAACCCACGACTAACAACTCATCAGAAGGTGATGTGGGTGGTGACAGAATACATACTTTGGTTACAACTTATGTTGTAACCCAAGACACCTCCTAGCTGTGGTGATGACACTGATGGATTATACTTTGAGGAGCTAAAGGATGCTTCCAAGTCAACTGTTCCTGTCCTTATGCAAGACTTTCAACTTGCCCGAGATCAACTGGGACCATCAAACAGCTGCTACAACCCAGGCCAGAAGATTAACAAGTTCTAAAGGAGTCAGGTCACTAAGATGCCCTCCCTGATTTACTTTTTGTCAATAGAGTGGATCTCATGAGCAAAATAGAGACTGGCATCTGTCTTGGACACAGCAATCATGAAGAGACTGAACTTAAAAGCTCAACAAGATGAAAAGTATTAGCAAAACCTCAGCTTTGAACATGAACAGACTTCAGGCTCCTCAGGGAGCTAGTAATTAAAGTCCCAGTGAAAATGTTTTTGTAGGTGCTGGGGCCATCAGTGCTGGCTACTTTTCAAACATCTACTCCTAAAGGAAGAGGAGGGCAGAGAGGACCTGCAGAAAGATCTCAAAAATTTAAGAGAGATGGTGTTTCAGTTTGAAAGACAGGTGTTTGCTAAGAAAAGGCAGGGCCCCTTCCCTGAGATGGAGATTCCAATTATTGTAATTTTGGAATCAGGGGCTTTCAGGCAGAAGATATGGGAGGTAGGAATAACAGTTCTTTATTAATATATCTAACAAGGCAAACAGCAGAAACAACAACAGCTATAAAAACTGACAACAGAACAGAGCAGTGTAGCTCAGCTCCAGTCCCTTTTGGCCACAGGCTCCCTCTCCCTGCGCTCAGTTCCCGGTGCTGGGGGCAGGGCAGGGCCCGCGCAGTCGCAGAGGGCTGGAGTGATGGCGGCGGCCCAGGGCTGAGAGGGATGGAGGAGAGACTCCCCCCTCACGGTGTCGGTCGTGGGGCTCGGCAGAGTGCCCGGAGGTAGCAGGATGAAGTGGGAAGGCAGCAGAGCGATGTCTGACAGCAGGGAACGTGGCTCCCAGCGTTGGGATGGCGGGGAGGACGCTGGGCAGGAGCCGTGGCCGTCTTCCTCCAACTCCACGAGCGAGCGAGAGAGAGCCCAGACCTCTGTCCCACCTTTCCTTTTCCGGTCTCCCCCTATCCCACACCCCCCTGAGAAAGAAAAGTGTTACTACTAAGATGTAGCCACAAATACTTAGCATAACAATGGGAAAAATTCCACAGAAAGAAAAGGGAACAATTCAACCCCCAACAGATGGATAATCACCATATGGAGTTTAACAATACCAAGATTCTACACCTGAGACAGGACAACCCTGGATATGTGGATAGACTGGGGAATGAGAAGCTGGAAAGCAGTGCCACAGAAAGAGGCCTGGGGGTCCTGGTTGATGGCAAGTTGAACACGAGTCAGCAGTGCCCCGGTAGCCAGGAGGGCCAGCCCTGTGCTGGGGGACATCATGCCCAGCATCACCAGCTGGGAAAGGGAGAGGATTGTCCTGCTCTGATGTGGGATGGGGCAGCCTCACCTCGAGTGCTGGGGACAGCTTTGGGTGCCATTTAACCTGTTTATCTCGGATGAGAGAAGACTGAAGGGAGACCTTATTGGGGCCTTCAACATTCTCAAGAGAGAAGAGGAGGTTCAGACACTGAACTCTTCACTCTTGTGACCAATGACAGGATGCAAGGAAGTGGCATGAAATTGTGTCAGGGGAGGTTTAGGTTGAACATCAGGGAAAGGTTTTTCACCCTCAGGGTGTTAGGGCACTGGAAAAGGCTCCCCAGAGAAATTGTCACAGCACCTAGCAGAGTTCTTGGGGCTTTCTTTGTGTAGAGCCAAAAGTTGGACTTGATTATCCTGATGGGTCTGTTCCAAACCAGGATATTCTATGAATCTATGATTCTGTTGCATCAGTCTTGTAAGTATAAAAGCCACAGAGGAGATAATTAAGAATGGTGAATCATCTCATGAAACATTTTCAAGAAAGCATAAATAAATTCAGAGAGATACCATCCACAAAGGAGGAATTTAAAATATGAAGGAATTTTATAGATTACTATTTTTTAAAAATGCTTTGAGAGATTAATTTTCAAGGAGTTACCCTTAAAAAAACCCTTCAAGATATCTGAATAATTTGACCTGTGTTCCAAGAATCACTTTTTCAGCTAATACTTATATTTCAGAAGGAGGCAAAAGTATAGTATCATAAGTCGACTGTTTTTTATTTTGGAATGGAAAGTGTTGCGTAGTCTAAGTCTCAGCATTGTCTTGCAAGTTGTAGTAAAGATGGGAAAAAATAGCATGATTAGTCTGTTAAACTAAAAGTAGGAAAATGCACCTTCAGAGTGTGGAATCATTTGAAAAGAAAATATAGCCTTTGTATGGTTTTAGAACTTTTCTGATTTTATAATTCCAGAATGAATTGTCTTTGGGAATTTAGGGCACTCCGACACTTGAGAAGGATGACTTTTTGTTCTGACGTTTATGATAAAAGATTCCATTTTTCAATTGTTTTGACTCTTAAAATTTTAAACACTCAGAATGAGATTGATAATGGTTATTTGTCAAGTAGAAAATATGACTTGGATTTATAGAATTAGTTTACATTTTTTATTTCTTGTCTTACACCTTTAGAGTGATTTTATTCTAGTTGTGCATGCTTTTGGAATAAAGCTACCAGTCTTTCTAATAGATAAATATGCTTAAAACCAGGCAGTGACAAACATATACACACCATGTGCCACAGCCTTGCCATGAGTAGTATATATGAAGCTAACATTTGCAGCAGTAACATAACTCCTGGAGCTGCTCTCATCTGGAAATGTAGTTAGAACTAGGGTCATAACATTAGAAAGATAGTATACCTAATAAAGAGAACAAAGTTTTGATCACAAGCATGTTATGAACTGGTTTAACACAAAAAAAAACCCCAAAAACCAAAAACAAAGGAAACAAAGGCTCTGTGAATAAAACGGATCAGAACCAGAAAGGTTGAAATATACCCAAAAAACAGGATTAAAAACCTAACGAGGTTAGATGTTGGTGCCAAAAAATTGATATGTTTTATTTAATAGTAAAAGAGGCAAAGAGAAAGAAAGAGGAAATAAAGAAATATAAAAAGAGGTGTGCTTCAGGGGTGGGGGGACAGGGAGGCAGTGACACGGATTAGGTGGAGACATATCACCCTTCTGGGGATCCCAATGACGTCTCGTTAGTCCCCTCCATTTGGCCTTCTTGGTGATGAGGGTCCCTCACCACGTCCCACCGCCACTGCCACTGAAAAGTGTAGGATCTAGTGGATTAAAACACGTTTGGGCCAGGTGGGAATGCCCAGCCTAAGGGGCCTGTGTTTGACACTGTCCCTTGCAGCCCTGTGGATCTGCTGCATCAGTTGCAGTGCCCTGGTGCAGAGTCTGGGGACTCCTCTGGGAGGTGACCTTGATGGGCCATGACACCCCCTCCTCTGTCCTTCCCGTGGGTGCAGCTTTTCCTGGGGGAAGGGGCCTCACAGCTGAGCTGATCTGCACAGCACAAGATGGGTGTTAGCTGCCTCGGGCCAGAGGCTTTCACTACACACCCAAGAACCTCTCCTTCCTCCCCCCAGCTTTGGTGTGGGGTTCTGTGTGAGCCTGGCAGCTGATAGCCCTGGGGCTGTGCTCTCCACAGCAAAGGTGGTCAGCTTGATCTCTCTGTGAATGTATTCTTATCTTCATCAATGGACAGTGAGCTATTCAGGGCCCCATTGAGGGTTTTGGTGGTCTTCTCTGCAGCTTTTCTACACTTTTGCTAAAATAAGCAAAAGTCCTTCATGAAGATATTTAAGCCATAAATTATAACTTTAAGTCTTCCACAAAGCAGAAGCTGCACAGCAGATCTTAGCTAACTACATAACCCAAATCAAGTTAGTGTCAGCTCCATTTAGGTGATAACCAAGTTCTTCCCTTTCCTGCATGTCACCCACAGCCAGCCACATCAATGCTCCCAGACAAAGGGGCAATCCTTACTGTTCTATTAATACTGTCCAAAAATGTGTCTTTGGGGGAAACCTGTCATTAACATAAGTTTTTGGTTTTTTCTTTTTTTTTTGCAGATGTCTTGGTTTGAAAGATAGGTGTCTGCTAAGAAAGGCAGGAGCCTCTCTTGAAATGCACAATGTAAACTCCCTCCCTCCAAATTATAATTATTATAATAATAAATATATTATTATTATAATTTTGAAATTAAGGGGCTCTCAGGAAAAGATATGGAAATAGGAATAACAGTTCTTTACTAGGAAAATTAAAATAGAAATACGGTATTACAAAGAACAAACCCAAAAACACTGACAGAGTCAGAATACAACCTGACACCCCATCAGTCAGGGTGTTGGTAGCAGTCCGTATAAATGGTGGCTGCAGTTCTCCTGGATGACAGCTGTGGTTCAGTTGAAGCAGTGCTCCTGTAGAAGGGTGCAGTTTTCCTCCAAAGGTCCAGTGATGATGTGGAAAGATCCAGTTTTGTTCTGGAATCCAGTGGAAAAGGCTGCCTTGGTGCTCCAGATCTCAGTTTTTATCTAGGTGGGAAAGGCTTGGCTCCTCTGCCTGGCTGGAGCATCTCCCAATGGGATGATGTAATTTTATCAGTCATTCAGTGGGACTCAATGGCCCATTGACAGATTATATCTTCGTGGAGGAAGGATGGGTTGAGGAAAAGATAAAGATTACTGGTTTTAATAGATGGCCCATCAGCAGAGAATATCTCCAATGGAGATAAGGATCACTGTCCCACCTGGTTTCAACAGATGGTGATAGAATACATACTTTTGGTCACATCCTGTATTGCAACCCAAGACAGCAAAGAACCATAGTATTTGGAATAATACTGTTTTTAACTTATGGGGAGTACATCAAAGTTGAATTCAAAGCCTTTTTTTTTTTTTTTTTAAATGTACAGTTTTCCAGTAGCTGTTAAATCTGAAATATTTGTATGATCTGAAATGTCACATAGAATGCAGCGGAAGACCTTTAGAGAAAAGGCTTAATAATATAAGGAAGATAGGTGCCTGTGACCCCTACTGACACATCTGTTACTCATAGTTTTGAAATACATAATGTTCTTCATTATACTTTATTTGTTGCATTTTCCCATCACCCACTGACTATAAAGAAAGAATAGCTGTTAGGAAACATTCACCTGAAGAGTTTACAAAAAGTCCTCAATGGCGTACAGTTTTAGTTTTGGCTAGAGGCTTAGATAGGTAAGCCATCCTTTTGATTTTAAAATGTTGATTGAATTGACAAACAAGGGTTCAGCTGTCGCTGTGGAGTGGGGGTGGTGGATGTTCCCTTTGTGACAAATTCCCCAATTTGACTGGATCAGAATATGGCTATAAAAAACAGAATGGGTATGATGGTGTGCCTGAAAAATCCTTTAATCTATCCGTGACCATATGATCCAAGAGGCAGCATCCAAAGACCCGGGGGAGGTGTCAGACTTAACAATACAAAGGGGTACCTGAGGGCAAAGGCCCAGTCATGAACGAGAGCTAGGAATGTGTCTGGCCATGCCCTTACGTGTTCCTACAAGTCCCATGGTTTTAGGCCAGAGCCTCTGCATCTGCAGGGCAGGGGCCTGCCCTTAAGTCTAAGGTCTTGTTTCCCAACAGCTCGCTTCCCAGGGTCTCAGATTTATGCCCTCTGTGTAAGGAACCTGGCCTAAATCCTGGTCTGTCTTAGCCAAATCAACTACCACATTCAGCTTCCTGTTCTTTCTCATAAATCCCGTGTCACCATTGGCAAATGGCTTACAATCCTACCGTGTCTCAGTTCCCTTTGTGAAGGTGTAGTTTTTGGTAATTCCTTGCCTCACAGAGGTACTGTAATGCTAAACACATCAATAATAGTGAAGAAAAAAATTATAGTTAGAGAAGTCATAGAGTACCATGGTTATTTTTTCCTTGATGGTAAATTAATTTTAAATCAATAACCACCTCTTTCTGTTGCAAATGCACGACTTTTCCCACAAATGTTGTTATAAGAGATTTCAGTCTGTCCTCTGGGTCAATAATGTTCTTCCAAAATAATTCACTATGCAACCACTTCCTCATGATAACATCTCTTAAAGATTACTTCTCATTTACAAATGCACAAATGAAAACTAGGAAAAACGGGGAAAAAAAGAGTAAATCCCCCCTAGTACTATAGAAAACTAAAATATTGTATTAAGTTTACAATAGCAATGTTGAGGTCTACACTTTATTTGACAGTGGAAGATCATGCTAATTTTTATTTATCTCTGCTGAAAAATTGTTTCACTGTAGCATTTTAACTCTTCAGGCTAAGAAACCCATTTCTCACATTAAAAAAAATCTTTTTTGTCTTTCATAATTTTCTTGTTTTACCACAAAACATTTCAGTCTTTTCTTCTTTTAACCTGAAAGCCTGAAAGAATTTGTTTATACACAAGTAGACTTATCTATGTCTTTCATCCAGGTTCACTCACTTTAAAACTCACTCTTCAAAACTTCAGTTTGTAATCAGGCCCTCTGTTCAACTTCAGACTCTACATTAGAATTAAATACTTGTTCTTCTCAGGGGTTTCCTAGTTTTCTTATCTCTACTTCATCAGTGATAGGCCTGTTTGAGAAGCTTTATTTTAGAACAACATTAACACATTTATTATTTTTATTTTTATTCTAGTAATTATATTCTCATTCATATTCTTATTCTTATTCTTATTCTTATTCTTATTCTTATTCTTATTCTTATTCTTATTCTTATTCTTATTCTTATTCTATCATTATCATTATCATTGTCATTATCATTGTCATTCTCATTATTATTTACTTGTATTATAGTATTATTCTATATTTTTCCCATCTGAATTTATTTGGTAGGTACTTTGTCTTTAGGCCAGAGGTTAGAAAACTTTGGCTTATTGATGGGTTACAACAGGATAGCACAGGTTTAGTAGATCTTAAAGTAACCATCGCTTTTCATCTTTTCACTCTTTTTCTTTGTACTCAGATTGTTTCATTAAGTCACTTTCATGGAGAAGAGTTTTGGGTAATATACCCATAATACACTTCAACTTTTGGGAGGCCTTTAAGGTTTTAATAACACCTTCAAGAATGTGAAGATGGGCCATGGGGATGGAATTAATCCAAATTTTTGTATATTAAATTATGTATGCATAGTAATCTCTCATTGGAAAAATACAATTTCTTAATCAGACCATTGAATAGAATTCATTTAGAACAGGTAAAAATTTAAGTGTGTGTTTTATTCTTGAGTGTCACAAGTAGGATTCATTCTTCATGATGTATTTTGTGAGCAGAGGGAAGCAGAATTATGTCTATGTGATGTTGTGCCTACCAATTGGTAACCAGATGTTGATATAGCTCTTACTAATTATCAAGGTGGTTTTCTGGTGCTATTCTTGCTTACTACAGACAAATGAAGCCAAAAATATAACCAGACTCAGATGGTCTGCAATTGTATCTGGGTTGCCAAACATACCCAGTCACTGGCTCTGTGAATTGAGCTGTATTGTGTACCCGGCACTGCAAATTGCCTGGTTTATGTGTTGTATCTATCTCCACCCTCATTAAAATGGGCTAAATCTGGAATAATCCTTCTGATCTCTGAGAAACTGATTTGTGATCTTTCCACATATATGACTATTATTAGAAGACAGCACCATATCTCTTAATAATTTACTACTTTGTGTGTGTGAATTTAGTTCTGAATATGGTATTAAAATAAGTTATATACTTTCCACTGTAAATGTGAAATAAACCCTGCAAACTTGGAGAATAATTATTCACAGTCACACTTATAATTAACAATGATGGAAAGACTTTACTTAATATTGTCACACATAAGTGAAAGACTTAAGGCGAAAGTAATTAAGACATGACAGAAACAGAAAGAGTTATTGGTGGCCAACATGAGATTTAACAGATTTGATTTTATATCATATAGGGAAAAGAGGATGTAGAAAAGTTGTGAGGGCACTTAAATTTAAATTATTTAGCATGGCTGAGTTACTAAAATATTTTAGAATTAATCATTACAGAACAGTTACAGGAAAGTGTAGAGAAATGGAAAGAGAAAGAATTAAAGCCCCATCACTAGAGGACAAGTTTGCAAATGAAATGAGAGTAAAGATAAATTGCTCCTCAATGCTGATGTTCTACACTTGAACTGGGTTTAAATGACTTTACTTCAAGAATAGTGTGTACCTAGTGAGCAAGTGGACACATTAAAAAAAGTTTTCCATCATATCTAAGATGGAAAAAAGATCTATAAAGTTCTACAGAATTAGTTTTAAATAGGATCACAGCATCCCTTGTAAAAGTCACAGCAGCTTAAAAGTGATCTGAAAAATATGTCATTGAAGGTGGTCATAATATGTACACATACAAATTGTACATGCACATATGCTTGACTTTCAAATGTCATGGAAGTTTAAGCACATGGCTTTAGTCCTGAACACAGGTAGGGTTGTTACAGTTGTATCTTTGGAAAGGGACTTAAGACAGATAAATAACTGAAGTTCTGTGACTGTGAGAAATAGGGTGAAGCTGAAAAAGAACCAGATGTTCTCTACTAGAATAAATTGCACAAAAGCAACAGAAATGGACAGGATTTTTTAAAGGACAAGGCAGTAAAACCACAAGCATCTGAAGGCCTTGATGTGGTCAGTGGGTGCATAGACCAGTGGAACTTTGCACAGTTTGATTGCAGCATTCTGAGGGAAACTGTGGCAAAATTGCTCATCTTGATACTGATAGTAGTTCAATGTCACAAGTGGAGAAAAGTTAATTATATGAACATCAGTCTGTGTTGTAGAAGGAATTCCCTGTTGCAGAGAAGACCAGTTCATAAAATGAAATAATTAAAAAACACCGTTCCTCAGAACTGGCATTTAGTGATGTATGAAGCACACAAAAAAATGGAGGACATGTTTGTAATATAGTAATCTGAAATGCAGTTCTGCTTTGAAAAGTTGCAATTTCAGTATCGTTGTTTACTAGTTAAAATGCCTAATATATGTAGTTCCAACTTCATGCCTTCTTCTGTGGGCGCACATATTGAGAATGCAAGAAAATTACAGGCAGAAAATGTTAAAGCAAAAAATATTCCAGGCCGGAGCTTCTCAGCTCTGTTCCCAGACAATAAGCTGGTCCAGCTGAAGGCTAGGGAGAATTTCTCCCAGGATGATAACTTGGTCAAAATAGAGAGGAATTAATAATAAAGATAGAACACCTGTTGTGGTGTGTCACCAGGCCCTGGGAATGGGGTGTCTTCTCTCTAACCAATCATCTTTTTCTTCTCTTGGAGTTCTGAGTCATTCTGTAAAAACAAGTGTGTTTCTGAATAAACTTGTCTCTTTCTTTCCTATAATGAAAGAAGACCATGTTGCTGTGTGTTTTATTTCTGCCGCATCTAAGGGGTTAATACCCCTTTCCATGGCGACATTCTTCCTTCAGCAAAATTTTCTTTTATTCATATCTTAGTCCTAGACCTGATTATTCAAAAAAACTATAAGTATTTTGCCTTTTCTTGGTCCGCAAGTTTTGTAAGATTCCTATCCCTTACTAATCTTAACCTTCCTGCTAAACAGCAGTAGAACAAGAGTAATGAGATCCTGAATGAAGCCTCTGCAGCTACAAATACCATTAACTAATGAATTACATTTTAGAGGATCAAAAATTCCAGCTAACAATTGTATACTTTCTCAAAAGAAGGAATTAATTTGTACCTGTATCAAAAATCTATTTGTGGTATATTCCATTATGTCGGTTTCTTTAATTCCGGACTATAGCTTGATGTCTTGAATGTATGTAATGGCAACAGGAATTGACCACACATTTCAAACACTTCCAAGTGGTGCTCCAAAACAATGTTTTTTGTTTCTATTGTTCTCTTATACTGAATATTTTCCAGGAGTGTAAGTTTCTCCATTAGTTAATTTCAAGTATTTGACTGTTCTTGATAAAAAGAGAAATCATAATCTCCTCAGGGATTGCAGAGGAGCTCATGCAAATTGTCAGATGCAAGATACTTTTGAAACAGCTGGCGATTAGTGTAGTGAGAATCACTAAATAAAAAAATTAACAATTTGAAAGCTGGAAGTATGCAATATGTCACACTAATATCACTAATTTTCTTTTTTTCAGCTTAGAGACTTGAAATTATTAATAATATTAATATTTAATAATATAATTATTCTTGAAATCCTATCAATAGTAATTGGCAGCACATTTATGAGTTATTAACTAATAAAAATGTTATTAGGAAAATCTAACCTGATCCCTCTGATCAAATTTTTACTTTGCATTTGACTGCAGAAGAAGCTCATTGTAAGCCCTCAAAAATAGTTGTGAATACAAATTGTACTTGCACTACATCCAAAGAATATTTATCTGATCTGGAGAAGAAATAACAAACAAAACCAATAGGAGATATTTTATTGTGGGTTTTTTTTGTTGTTGTTTTTGGTTTTGTTTTTTTATGTAGGTTAAAATTTTCTGAACTCTAAGTATTTTAAGAAACATTTTAATCTTGAAAGAAATTTTAGATATAATAATAGAAAACTCAACACCACTAAAATATACCAATCTTATTTTTTCAATGGAAAATTTTTATCATTCATTACAAAAATATTTTTCTAAAAATATTTTAGAGCACACATGTTGGTTTTTATAAGCCAAGCTTAAAAGATGGATATCAGGATGACATTTTAATTGCATGAAAGGTTAATACTCAGTGACCTTAATAGCATCACTTTGGCAGGCACAACTCCATTTGTGAGAAAATTTTGACTTCTGGTGAGGGAATTTCTTTTTATAACTGCATGATCTGCTGTGAGAAAGATCTTTCAAGAAAACAAAAAAGACTCACTCTAGTAATGACCACCCAAAATGCTGGGGGGAGAACAAATAATATGTAGGGAAGAACAAAAAGCATGACATTTGAATATATCAAAACCCTAACAAGAAAAATAAATCTGAAATAAATGTGCACATGCCCAAGGTACTGGGGTTTTTGATTGCTATCTTATTTTTACTTTATTTTTAATTGCAATTAAAATTAGACCTACGACTTATTATGTTTTTAAGTGAAATGATAGTTTTCTCCTTTCCCCCTGCTTGGGGTAAAATATTAGATTATGGGAAAAGATTCTGAAGAAAGTGGTCCAATATTTTGGATAGCAGTATTATCCTACTTTTATTTCTTTGCTCCATGAAAGATTGTAGTATTCTTTGCAAATCAGTTATTTTCTCTGCATTCAATTCCTGATATATGAAATAAGAAAAAAGTACTTTTCAGTTGTAGAAAAATTTTCTCAGATTAAAGGTTATGAGGTTATGGGCACTTAGCTGCATGGTGCCATACCAAAGAGCACACATGATACAAATTAAACATGGCAGGATATAATACACAGATTTTACACACACACATACACACAGTAATTTTGAAACTCAAGTTACTGGAGCTTCTTGACTCTGCTGAAACATGGGAATATGTTACTATTAATAGCAGGGTTAATGAATGTCAGAAAACGTCACCTCTTACTGGTTATGTACAGTCTTTGCATGATTACAGTTCTATTAGAGTGTGATTTTGTTATCAATGAAGGCTGTAGAGCTATTACCTTCACATCATGATTGATAAGTATTTGTTGTTTTAGTTAACTTGAAATTGTCCTAAAATTGCTTTTGGGGCCAATCCTGAGATCTTCATCACAATGGATCACGGCAGGAAGATATATTTGTAAGGCTTTTTTTATTTAGCTATTAGAATGTATAGAGCCTTTTACATCAATTATTTTTGTTATAAAAATTAGTTAATCTAACTAAATGGTGATTATAAATACCGATGCTAAAAATAGAAACTATAATTAATGTGATTAAAATTAGCTTCTGTAACTTTTATTTTTCAGTCCAGAAGCTGTGATTAATGGAGTTTGCATAGTGTGAAAACGCTGAAGTCAGTAAAGAGTCCATAAAGCAGTTAATTTGCCTTTTATTAGTACTATATGCTCTGTCAAAAAATGTTATGCTGAACAAGGGCTGTATCAAGTATGTTTACAGAGCATGAATCCACTGGCTATAGGCTTCTCTAGCAGGACTTTGTGTTCTGAAATATTTGTAGTCAAATTCTTGCCATCTTTTGCTTTAAAAAAATCAGTGCTTCTCTTGAGATATTTCCTTAACAGAGAAGAATAATATTACAACAGAACAGATAATTTTGTCCCTGCCAAAACTGCTCATCATTCAGCATCTCTAGCTATTGTCTTTTAGTCATATTTTAACATGTTTTCGATTGTCATCCAGATTTTCCATATCTTAATATGTTTGAATAATATATCAGCTGGCACTATACAATTATTAGTCCAAATAATTGATTTGAAAATTAACCTTTCTATTTTTTATGAGTTATTCTGTGAACAAATGCATTCTGTCAAATTTCAATAACTTTGTAGGTATTATATTCTCCAGTTTTTGATAATGCCATAAATTGCACATATGCTTATTATGTCATGTTGTGTCAGCAACATAATTCCCTCATAAAGTTCTGCCAGTATGAAACTCATAGTCACATAAAATTTCATGTTTTCTGTAATGTAGTTCCTACGAAATATGAGTATATTCAAATTAAATTTGCTAATATTTGTAAATTTTGCACATTTGTCAAATCATCTTCCAATATGCTGTTTGAGAAATTTATTTGCCTGTAAAATGAAGGAAGGAACTTGAGGCTGACTACCCATTCTGAAGGATTTATTTAATAACAATATGTAATAATATTAAACTTTAAATATCTGTTATATTCTACTTGGATAAAGAGTTTAGAAATCCTTTAATTTATAAAATATACAACTTTCTTTATTTTTGCCTAAATAAATATGGACACAAAAAGTACAGAAAAGCTACTCTTTAATTTTGAAACTAGGAGAAAAGATAGGAGAGATACTCTTTGACATATTTTCTAGGACATCCATTGAAATTGGTAGAAGGCAATAAAACACAATCAAATAGAAGTTCCAAATCTCACCTTAAATGCTGTACCAGAAAGAACATGATGCTTCATGGAAAATAACATTCTTTTTAGCAAAACCTAACATCAGGGTAGGATTAGATTTTGGTCCCTACAATTATTCCAGGCTTTGCTATAGTTCAACTCCAATCAAGGCAAAATGGTTAGTCTTCACAACCTGTCAGACAGAATAAAACTTGGAATTTGAAAAAGTAAAAGATAACTTCTACAAGACAACAATGTCCCACTGGTAGTATATTTAGAAAACATGTCCTGTCTTCAAATGTTTATTCAACATATGCTCTGCATACAGATGTGAGGTGCAAACAAATGCTGGAAGATGGAAGTATTACCCGAACTAGAGAAACACCACTGCTTTAGGACTGTTGTGTTCAGAGATGCACGATCATCCTGGATCTGTGGGTAATACAAAAGTAGCAAGCCTGAAATTGCAGATTTCTCTTGCCAGCAGCAAGCTGAGTGTTGTGGGAACCAGGGACATGAAGGCTGTGATTATGAATAATTGCAGAGGATCACTTGAAAGCTTCAGCTGAGCATGCTTGTTCTGTAGGCTGCAAAATGCAGCTCTTGTCTATTCTGTCATCCCTTAGCAAAACTTAGCCTCCGTGTAGAAAAATCCACAGTTCCCACCTTCTGAAAGGTTGCCAACTGCTTAAATACGTTTTTGCTTTCAGGTGGAGAACTTGTATTTGAGATGCCCCTGCCCTTGCCTGGCCAGGAATTCTTGAGGCAAAAGAAAGGGAAAGACAGTGAGTCAACACCTTGCCAAGAACACGGGGTATTAGCAGGAGTATGCCCAGGTGCTTCACTGCAGTGATGTAGACCAAGATCAGCCTTGACCACTGATATTTCCATGCAGCAAGGTATTTATTTAACAGAATCCATCTCCTCACACCTCAAAAGAAAATTAAAAGAAACTAGAGCAAGCTGATGAATAGCAAACCTCTCAGCCCATGCACACTGCTCTCCCACCCCAAATGGCAGTGGGTGGCTGTGTCAAGGGCAGAATGCAGCCCTTTGCTGTCAGCTTGGAACAAAGATTTCTGTCTGCTCCTGGTAAAAGCTGTTTTTATTTAAAGAGGGGGATTTTGAGCTTTAATCCTTTGTTTCATCGTGTTGAAAAGTAAAAAAGTCACAAAAGCATGCAGAACGATGAAATAAAATCTGGACTGAATTGCGTGTGTAGGATTATTTATTTATTTATTTATTTATTTATTTATTTATTTTAAAGAAGGAAACTGATTCTTTAAAACTATCAGGATTCTGTCCTTCCCCTAAAAAAAAAAAAAAAGAGTTAAGCTCTAATAAAAACTTTTAAAATGTAGCACTCTTACAGATGCGCATAATAAATTATTCCTGACTGCACACTACCCTAGATTATTTAAAGCATATGCCTGAACTGAATCTGATATTTTCTTTGGAGTGGACACAACTCTTACAGGCAGCTGTGGTTGCAAAGTGCATGCTTGATATGATACATAATTTTAGTATTTTTCTATGTAACATCCCAAGTATTTAAAAATAATGTACAGATATGGGCAATAGCCTTTTAGCTCTGTTTTTAGGAATGCTTCATTTTAAAAGGCAGCAACAGTCCTCTTCCTCTCCCCTTATGTTTCTTACAACCTTATTGTGAAAATCTTAACTGCTTAGCAAAAGAAAACTTCAACTTTTCCATGTTGTTCACTGTATAAAAAGATATTTTTCAAGTTTACAAGCTGTAGGATTAATTGTCATTGCATTTGGCTTGGCAAGCTAGGATCAGCAAGCATTTGTGTTAACAAAAGTAAATATGAGAGAGAATTAGTCAGGAAGTAACTGTGTAAGATTTTGAACAGTATCTGGAGGAACTGGAGCCCAAGAGAATTAAAGGTGCTCTGTGCTTTCAGTAATTGCTGCATTTCATAGGCCAAAGCAAATATTCAACAAAAACTTAACTGGTGCATTAAATTTTCATTGCTTTCTGTTGCACTCCATCTCAACTAGGACAATCTACATGTCCTTTACTTTTTGTGAGTTTTGAGGCTTTCTGTCTTTCGTTTTGCAAATCTCCTATGATGTTTAACTTCTGATAATCTTACTATGTGTCCCTGGGTGACCTATTGGCCTACTGTGTACTAGAACTAGACACTGACCAGCTATTCACTGAAGACTTTATTTTTATAAAAAGAAAGAAATTAATAAATATTTTTTTTGTAAAAAAATAAAGTCTGGGAGATATATTTAAATTGATACAAGTGAGTAGAAAATATAATATATTAACCTTTTCTCTGATAAGTTTATTCTCTTGGAAATGTTTAAAGAAAATGGCAGGTAGGCCCTGTGATGTCAAGCTTGTGTAAACTTTGCACAAAAAATTTGCCCTTTGAAGTGAAGAGAAAGCGTTTTGTCATAGCTTCATTTCTTAATATCTATAAAATAGAGAGACAGAGACACCTTGCCATTGACTTGAAGTAGGCAATAGGCAATTTTAAGTGAGACTATGGAATAACATATTTCACTCATGTCAAACGCCACATACTATCCCATCCAGGGCAGTCCAGAGCTCTCTAAATCCAAAAAAGATTAGGATAGGAGCAGCATTTTAACAATCCAGTAGTTCTGGTACCTAAAGAGATATGATAATTACTCAGAGTCTGTTCCATTCACTGCTTTACTTTGCTCTTTGAGGGCTTCTGGTGTATTGTTTGTGGGTTTTGCAGATGATAATTTATTAAAGAATGCATTAGTAGATTCTAAGACTTTGAATATAAAAACTTTCTGCTTGAAAGGTGTCAGAGCTGGTTTTGTTTGGTTGGTTGTTTCTGGAATCAAACATTCTCAAACTTCTCCTCACATCTTCTCCATGAAGCTCCATTCCTGAGGATTACTGTTGTGCTGTTTGGAAGATGTTAAACACTTAGATGTCCACTGGTCACCTCCTAACAAATTATGATAATACATTATGACAACTTTTCAAGTGTTCAAAAACGATTTCTGAACAAAGCTATATACTTAGAAATAACGCCCAACTTGATGTAGTTAGATTGCTTCTGGGCTGCCTTGCTACCAATAAGCTCACTTATTGAGAATTCACTTCATTTTTAACATTTCACTCCTATCTACTTAATTTTACTGTGGCAGTAGTATTGTTACTTAGAAATTGTAGGTTCCACATAAAGCTTGTGATTGTTCATCTTCTGGGACATAAAAATAAATAAATAAAATGTTAGACTAACTTCCTAGGACTCTTCACTTCCCAGTTTAAAAATATTTTTCCATCAATACATCACACTTAGGCCAGAAATATTTTCGAGTAAAACTATCTTAATCATTTGGAAATCTCACTCTTTTTGGGAATCTATTTGAATGGATAAAACTCATTAAAAGTACATATAAATGCTTTGGTTCCTTTGACACCAACCCACTTGGATGAGATCATTTAAAGAGAACCATGTTGAAATAACTGTCTGCCTCATTTTCTAAGCGATATACTTTCATATAATTATAATTTGTGAAAACATATTAATTAAAATATTGCTTATTTTTGTGTGATTGTGCTCATGCTCAGGTGGATTCTGGCCTACATGGTCTTTGAAGGTCCATAAGATTCATGGCACATTTCTTTGCAAAACACCAAAAAAAAGAGTAATATTTGTATTGCACAATTTATTTAGGTTTTAGTGAATTTTATCTTCAGGAACAGTTTCTAAAGTGAAGACACTCCATATTTCTGTTCTGTTAATCCTTTTTTTTGTTATTTAGTATTTATGGTGCTTTAATGAGAAAAGTGCAATACAGAATTCAAAAGGAAAATATTCTGCAATGGTATAAAAGTCTCTAGGAACTCATGAATTCATGCACATTGTCTTGGTTTGAAAGACAGGTGTCTGCTAAGAAAGGCAGGAGCCTCTCTTGAAATGCACAATGTAAACCCCCTCCCTCCAAATTATTATAATTTTGAAATTAAGGGGCTCTCAGGCAAAGATATGGGAATAGGAATAACAGTTCTTTACTAGGAAAATTAAAATAGAAATGCAGTATTACAAAGAACAAACCCAAAAACACTGACAAAGTCAGAATACAACCTGACACCCCATCAGTCAGGGCGTTGGTAGCAGTCCGTATAAATGGTGGCTGCAGTTCTCCTGGATGACAGCTGTGGTTCAGTTGAAGCAGTGCTCCTGTAGAAGGGTGCAGTTTTCCTCCAAAGGTCCAGCAATGATGTGGAAAGGTCCAGTTTTGTTCTGGAATCCAGTGGAAAAGGCTGCCTTGGTGCTCCAGATCTCAGTTTTTATCTAGGTGGGAAAGGCTTGGCTCCTCTGCCTGGCTGGAGCATCTCCCAGTGGGATGATGTAATTTTATCAGTCATACAGTGGGACTCAATGGCCCATTGACAGATTATATCTTCATGGAGGAAGGATGGGTTGAGGAAAAGATAAAGATTACTGGTTTTAACAGATGGCCCATCAGTAGAGAATATCTCCAATGGAGATAAGGATCACTGTCCCACCTGGTTTCAATAGAGGGTGATAAAATACATACTTTTGGTCACATCCTGTATTGAAACCTAAGACACACATAAAAATATCAATTTTTCACCTAGCTTTTAATATATGAAAATAATACTTTAGCTTGGAATCTCTGCAGAAAATACTTTACAAATAGAATTTTTATCAAATTGCTTAACTTTAATAAATTTTCTCCAAAATATTAACCTCCTCAGAAAGACAGCTTCAAAGACTGTACATTAGAATGACATGTATTTTTGTCCTAATTTTCTATAGAAAATAATCAGATCAAGTAATATTGTAGAAGTATTCCAGTATTTCTAAAATTTTCTGAAGAATCCATAGTCTTGATAAAATTGCCTGTAGAGTTTCAAATTTTAGTTACTCCCTAGGTGAATACGGTTTTTTGCAGATAAATTAATTAGAAGTCTTAACAGACATAGTATTAATGGAAGAAAATTAATTTCTATAAAATAATTTGCTCCAGACTAATCCAGCAAAGTCTTTTTCTGGTTGCACAGAAATTTGTATTTAACTCCTCTCTAAGTCAACCTTGTCAACCTTTTTTTTTAATTAGTGATTTTACACATAAGTATTTTGTTCTCACATTGTATATCTATATTAATAAAATATGAATTAATAGAAGTACTCTAAAGAACTTCTAAGACTTATTTTGTCTGGGGGGAGGAAAGGCAAGTATCAGGAATGTCTTGGGGCAAGAAACAGAACAAGAAAAATGGTTTCTATGACACTAAGTGATAAAACTGTGTTTCTAGATAAAGATTTAGGTATCTCAATGAGATGGACAGAAACTAGGTTATCATAAAGGTATATTAAAGACACTCAATACACAAAGTATAAACTGCCTTATCATATGTACCTTATAACAAGTGTTTTAAAAAACTGTCTTTAAGGACATAGTCAAGACTCATCTGTTAAATTCATGACTGTCATGGTAGTGTCTAGAAACCTTGAGAAAATCTTGTTTTGAGATAGTGTGCTATCCCATAAAGAGCACATTCGTTTTTCTGGAATCCTGTGATCTAAGTGGTTTGTATGAAAGTTTAACAAAAAGGAAATAGTCAGAATTCTTTCTTTTGTTATATTTGGTCATCATTAAGAAGTTAACTTTTTCTAATCTCTGAATCTCTTGGGCACCAATAGCATAAACTCATAGGGGTGAGGACTTTAACTTTTTCTGTTCTTTTTATGATTCACTAAGTCAAATGCTAACAACACAAAAACAGTATGACCATGGTTGAAGCAATTTAATTTTTACCACTGCATCCCTGCTAAATGTTCTACTATAGATAATTAGCCTGTGTGTGTTTATGTATTTACTTCATGTGTCCCTAAGTCTTTGTTGCCTACACCATTGGTTATAAAAGCCCCCATCTGTTTTATCATGGAGTTGAAATCCACCACATGTCTTTCTGTGATGGTGTGAACTTCTATCATTGGAGGACAAAAGTCCAGTTTCTTACTGAAGAAGAAGAAGAGGTAACTTTGTAGGAAAAACCAAATCCTTTTTCATTTGCACTATCATTTTGAACATACTAAGAGCAAAGACACCCTGGATCACACATGTCAAATATAGTTAAACAGGATATCTTCCAAAGAAACTCAAATCACCTATGTAGTTGCTGTATTGGTTTTCCATGGCCAGGTTTTGGTAGCAGGATGGGGAGCTACCGTGGTGGCTTCTGTGAGAAGCTTCTAGATTTCCCCATGCTCCAGGCTCCAGACCCACCATTTGCCAAGGCTAAGACAATTAGCTAAGGTACTAAAGCCCCTGTGATAAAATAGTTATAAAGGAAAAGTGGAAGTGGAAGATGTTTTTGAGATTTGTTTTACTACTTATTATGCTGGTCTGATTCTGATGGTAATAAATGAAATTAATTTCCCCAAGTCAAGTCTGTTTTGCCCATCAGTGAGGGATTCTTTCCTGTCCTTAATTCATGAACCTTTCACTATGCTTTCTCTCCTCTGTCTTCTTGCAGAGGGGAGTGATAGGGCAACTTTGGTGGTTACCTGACATCCAAGGTCATCCCATCACATTGATGACAGATTATAGTTAAAATTTGCAGTCACAAAGTGGTGACAGAAGCTAGTTTTAGCCTCTTCTGTTTTTGTCAAATCCCATATGCAATGCATAGGTTTTTATAGATCAATCACAGAAGAAAGAATAGACAATGAAAGAATCGTAAAATTTCGAAGAGGTGCAACCAGTGTGCACAAAAGGCTGTCTGCCAAGTTTTACTTTGTTTTGCAGCATGCAGTCTTGCATGCGACTGCATACCTAAGCTTCTCAAACAGAAGTGTCTGACTGTTGTAGGAAATCGCTGCACCTTCAGGTCTGTGTAAGATGAATAACAGGCTGGTCAGCCATGGTGTAATGCCAGCCATGGCTTTTATGCACAGAAGCACAAACGGGACGGGACTGCTGTGGAATGCGTCTCAAGCTGCTTTATTTTTTTTTTTTTCTCCCAAGCATCAGTCTCATTGCAAGGTTGGGACAGCAGGAAGATGCCAGCAGCTCACATCCTCAGCAACAGCCAGAGAACGTGATGTTACAATGCATTTTGAAAGTTTTTTGACCAATCACAAAAGCAAAAACATATTGACAGTAGTGCTATCCAACCACTGTTAAGTACACGTACCTTTGGTTAAAACAATGCTTGCTTATTTCAAATACAACACCTACTTGTAAGCCTTAAAATACAATGCACAGAGCTCCAATATTAAGCTTAGACCTTCCTAATATCTTGCTAGATATAATTTTCTGCAGCTCAGAGAGTTATTCTAGCCAAGCATTAATACACACACCATTGTTCTATTTGTCCTTGCTTTCTACATTTTCATATAACTTTTCTGCTGACGTGCCTTATGCTTTCTGCTTAGCTCTAATTGCAGTTTGCTGTCTCTGAGGTCTGCGTTTTTGCAGATTTCCCAAAACCCTCTGATTTTAAGGATTCCCACAATGGTGAAAATGACAGTAAACATCAACATACAGAGTCTAACCAC
Organism: Acridotheres tristis; assembly: GCA_037013685.1. Classification (NCBI taxonomy): domain Eukaryota; kingdom Metazoa; phylum Chordata; class Aves; order Passeriformes; family Sturnidae; genus Acridotheres; species Acridotheres tristis. Next base: position 15,128,692 of record CM072919.1, read on the forward strand.
TTAATTTGCATTCTTTTTATTTTTACTCTTTGGCCTGATTCCTCTGTGGGTATATCTACTGTACTCACACCATGTCGAACAGGGTTTTTTAGCCATTGTCATTCTAGCATTTCAAATATTCACATGTAGTGCTTAAAAGCACCACACCAAAAGAAAACGTCATTATTTCCTTTGTAATTTTGCTGTTCAAAGAGCATGATTGATAAGGATTTTTCTCATATTCAGTCTTTTGAGGGGTTAGGATGTGGGCGAAGCATCAAAGTTCATTGATCTTCAGATTCTGTCTGAATAAAGGTTTTATTCTGAGCATCTGTTCATAAAATACACCAGTTGAAGTAATACTTCTGTGTCCAGCTTATATTTTTTCTACTGTGTTTTTATGCCCAACAGATGGTATAGATTATTCACACATAAGAACTCTGTTAAAAATAATGGTAATGGTCTAGGTTAAATGCTAAAAGGCCAAGATGTTCTGAGTTAATCCTGGAAATCTGCATGTAACTTATTCCATTATCTGTCTGTACAGAAGTTCATGTTATCCAGAAGACATTCTGCTCTAGGCTGGTCCTGTCTCTCTGATACTTGATCATACTAGTAACACAGAGAATGCACCACATACATATTTGTGATCAATGTTGACATTCGGGAGCTGAGGCAAATATATTTTAATTCTGATTTTCAGAATGGAAATGGATGGAAAAGGCAAAGCTTAATTTAAAATTAAAATGAATGAAAATAGACAAATATTTTGTACCTGGTTTAGTTTGATTAGCTTGATTTTAAAAGTATGTTTCAAGATTCCTTTATTTTTTTAGGCATGCTCATGAATTAATAAAAATATTAATCAATTTTCTCTAAAAGTTTTGTAAAACTGATAAGAAATAATACTTTTATTATCAAAAATATAACTTTATTAGAAGTAATAATAAAAAATTGTTTTAACACTTCATTTCACTCTTTTTACTTGAAAATGTCTGTGTTTTCCATGTTAGATGTGGATCTTTTGTTCCAGAATGCTTTAAATGAGATGTTATTTTATGTTTCAGAACACTCAAATTTCCTTAATTTTATCCATATTAAAGGGAGGTTTGTAATACAATCGTTTGCAATGATTTCTTGGAGATGTTTCAGCCATTCATGTTTGAGCGTACTTGGAGACTCTTAAATCCTGAGGCCATTTGTCTGCTGTGCATATTCACTCACTCTACACCTTAAATGCTCTTGTAAAACTCTCATTGCAAAGGAAAAAGGAATGTTATGTGCAAGGGTTAGCAAGAGCTCAATAATTCTAAAAGAAGAGAGAAAAAAACAGAAGCTTTCACACTGTAGAAAATATTTTTGGAGCTGCGTGGCTCAAGGGATTGCAATAGGATACTGAGCTCTGTTTTGGAACTGGCTAGCAATCAAGGTCATGTCTTGGGTGCAGATAAACTATGCTCATACAACACTCCTGAGTCAGGTCATGTGATTTTTAAAAAATCTTTTCAGTATGGGAATGCAGACTGAGGACTAAGGGCTGCTCTAGTATCTGAGTTGTTGGGAGTTTTTAATATCTCTGTGGGAATATGGATCCCTACCAACTTCAGCAAGCTGTCCCTCAGCTGCCTTCTCTATTAGAGTGAATTTTCTGTATCAGGAATTGCAATGCCAACAGTTGTGGAAGATGATACTGCCCAGAGTTTGTGTTTACTAACAACAAAAAAATAAGTTTATCAGTTGAGAAGAATAAAATCTCACATATTTTGACTGATGAAATAAAGAGGAGTATAAAAATGGTTGTTGAACCATCTGTGCCACATTAAAACTTGAAACTTTTTGATGGGCAATTTATATTTGATAGACACCTTTTTTCTTTTACTTATTTTGGCATATTTGAATATGTTTTTCACATCAGATGCACTTTTAGGGAGAAAATTAAGTAAGTTCTGTTAAATTGTACGTCTTTTGAGTGTACTAGAGATAAAAGAAATAAAAATGTTTTAAATAGTTTTCAGATTTTTTTGGAAATTTGATTTTAACCCTTAAAGATAGCTCTTTTTTCATTCTTCTGATCTTCTGCCTCTGTCCTGTTTCTCTTCTCCAAGGTGTATTTTACAAACTCTAGTCTAACATGTAGGAAATAATGGCATGCTACCTTTTATTTGTAGCAGAGAACAGCAAGAGGCTAAAACTTTATGATATGTGATGAGATAAACGTATTCTTCATAATCAACGTAAGAGCTGAGAAGTTATGAAAGATGTTCCATTTATCCTAAATTTTCTGGCCTCTCCATTGTATCTTTTGGGAGCACAGGGACTTACAAGAGTATGCAGGGAAGTCTTGGCCTTATTTGATCTATTGGAATTAAAACTTCTGTATGTGTCCAGGGACTATATGTGGCTTTGCTGTCTGTATTGACCTAAGATTAGCCCACCTGAGCTTAATTTCAAAATAAATGTCCAAGCTTATATTATATGTCTTTGCTCATTAGTGATGTATCTCACCAGGTGGAAAACATTTACCTGGTTTAAAAGAAAGACTTTTGAATCAAAAGCTTTCTCATATGTGTCTTATTCCTGAAAAGAGACCTCTTCTAAGTAGAAAAAAAATTGGTATTAACTCAAGAAATTAAAAACCACCTGGAAGAAAGGTGTCTACTTGAAATAACGCATATTTCCTCCTTGAAATATAACTAAAATTTTCAAAAGGTTTTTCCGTGCAAGTGTGAGATTATGATCATGTAAAAAAGATTATCTGTGGTCTTAGAACTCGCATATGAGACATGAGACATTAGGGATCTCCTGAAAAGAGCTTGAGCTTTTTATTAGAATGCTGAAAAAAAGTTGTATAACTACCTTGTTACTTTTTAGGGCACATATTTGTAGTTGTTTCCCAAAGGGGCACAATATATTAATTACATGTGCTGGAAATTCTGCTTTGTAAAATAGACATACTGTGCATTATAAAGTAAAGAAAGAGTGCTCTTTTCCGTCTTTTCCTCCCGTTGACATTATCCTTCCTTGGATTTGTGTACCATTCAGCTATAATAACAAAGTATTACTTTGCAGGCAAAAAAGCATAATAAATCACAGAGTGGACTGGCTTTCATAGGTAACACGTTCTATACTTTTGCCATTTATACAACATATAATTCATTCAGAAAGGCTTGGAGTTTTTTTAATGAAAAGGACTGCTAGATTTTCATCTCTCTTTTGTGCGCACTCATAAGTCTTTGAAAGTTTGAATCCAAATTCTGATTCTGTATTTTATGAGCCCCTTTACAACCCATGTTTTTTCTCATTTTCCCTCTTACCATACACAACTAGAAACTAAATTTGATGTCTGACATAAAAGTTCTATTTTGCCCAATTGTAATGAATCAATGATTTGCTATGAACAAGTTACTTTTATAAAGGTAGGCAGACATGCTGTTGAATTCAGTGCATGCAGAACTTTCTCTTGATCATCCAACTGGGCTGGATGTAGGTCAGAGTCCTAAGGAAGTTATTTCATCTTATTCTTTGAGAGTGTCTTAATGAAAGCAAGGAATTTCCTGAAAGGGCTCAGTATTCCTACACATTTGCTGAAAAATATAAATCAGTTTCTAGTTCAAGTTCACTTAAGGGCAAGTTTTTCAAAACTCTTTTTTTCTTTAATTGGGTATGAATATGTTCACTGCCATGTCAGGAAGAGATGAATTAGGAGTGCATGTAGAAAATAATCAAGGATATTAGAAATCAGTATAAAGGAGTAAAATGTCTTACACCAAGTTTTGTCTATGTGCATGCGCTTTACAAGACTAGTATAATTCTGTTTCTTACTATACTTTTGTGGTCAGAAAGGAGCAAAGTGAAAAAAACTACATTTTCTAAGCCTTTGAAAATATCATTGATACAAACACATATCTGGTTAATTTGTTCAATTGCTTATTTTGGCAAATGAAGCATGCTTATTCCATGTAGATATTATCAACCCTCCCTAATTCATCACTTGTGTTACCATTGCAGACCAAAATATTTTCTTTGAAAGAAAAAAATTAAAAATTCTTATGTGAACAATTCCATCTGGGATGTAAAACTGTACTTCTTATTCCTCTATTGTTGATACCCTAATCTCAAGTTGACTACACCTGTGTACTTTGTTTTATTTATTCCCAGTATAAAATATTATTTTAGATTATCTTTATTCTTCAGGGGAATTATTAAATAAGACAGGCTTGCAGTCACCAAGTTGACCTTTTTAATTTTTCATTAGTACATACTTTTTTTTTTCTTTCTTCCTTTGTTTTATGTTGGTTGCAAAGCTGTCTTTTTAGTGTGTGTTTTTGACAGGCCTGGAAGACTACTTGAGCTTTGTATTAATAGCTACAGGGAAACAAAATAAAGGTGATGGCTTATAATTACCTTTTCTAAGGTAAATATTTTCTGCAGAAGAGTCAAATATATTTTCTGCAGAAGAGAAAAAAAAAAGCAGAAGAAAACACACAGGTAATAACTTTTTCAAGAAAAAGCAACTATTCATCAGAGAAAAGATGTAACATAAATTATAATTGTATAGCATTGCATAATTTAAAAAGGGAATATAAAACCACTAATGTGTCTGTGAATTAAAAGGCAATTGCTGAAAAGAAAAACAAAACAAAACAAACAACCCAAAACCACAGAAAACCCCAACACTGAAATTTTAGTTTTAATATCCAAAGTGTATTTCCTACTGGAGGGACTCGGAGTAAATAAATCTGCAACACACACCTTTGGAAATTTATTGAAGGTAAAGTCTTCAGTAGAATGATATAAAGAATTGGATCTAGACACATTTGGAGTAACTCTGTATTTTACAGAATAAGGATTTTATTTATTTTATTTATTTTTTTATTTTACAGAATTAGGCTTTCTGTACTTGAATCTATAAGAAGATAGATGTATTCTTTATTTTACTTTCTTTGTTTACTTGTTTGACAGGAAAAAGACTGTTATGATTGTCTCTGAGTCAGTCAGTGAGGCCAGATACCAAAAAGTCAGGAGAGAAAATAAAGGTAGAATTTTTTTCAGTGTTATTTTCCAATTCTTTTTAATATTTCATATAATACCATTTAGATGTATACTGTGTTAGGGTAAACTTCTATCCAGTATGTTCATATAGTTTTCAGAAGGACTTTCAGTAGTAGGAGAAACGATGAGTTGTACAAGGATACACACTGAAAGCAGGTGGAATATGCCAAGGTTAATGCACTGCAAACTTAGAGCTTTGAAAGATTTGTCCAGCTTAACTTCTTTAAATAGTTTGCTAACCTTTCAGAGGTGTAGCGGTAGAGAAGCCCCATTAAATCCTTATTAAATCCTGTAAACCTTGGGATTGATTATTCTAGCTGAAATTATTCCAAGAGACATATCTCTTCTGCTCCACTTGCTTTCTTTAAATCTGATTTTACATTGATAGCTTTCTGTAGCATCCTTGAAACACTCATATACTCTCATGGAATAAATGACAGTGGCTTGGTTTGCTCTACCTGTTTGCACCATAGCTTATCATTGCAAGGCACACTTTTAACAAGTAGGACTGGGAGCCTGTATTTAGCTGCTGGTCAAGCAAATATCAAAGTGTTGATAGAGAAAAACCATCATGATCTCCAAAGCATGCAAGCCTAAGTGGCTGAAGACAGTACAGGGGACACTGTCTGGGACAGTGACATATATTTTCTTGTTTGGAGGGGGATTCTGATGTTAAATCTTTTCCAAAAGAGTCAGTAGGTCATGCTTTTCTGGAAGACTTATATCATTTTGCAGTAGATATATTTGAAGCAAAAGTCACTCAAGCATCACAAGACACTCACAGTGAATTTCAAGGCACGTGAAATTACATGGGAATGGAGCAAGAAAATAAAACCTAAATCCCATAAGAAGTTTAATGGCCAGACTGAGCACAGCCTTATCAGTGTTTTACTTCTGTCTACACAGATGGTCTAATGTTTCAAAATTATATTTTCTTTTTGTTGGTAGAAGATACATCCAGACTGAAGTAAGTAGAAACCTCTGCTGGTGATGTGTCTGCCTTTGCAAATCTGGGTTTATATTTGCAAGAGATAATAAACCAAGCCAAAGCAACATGCATAGAACCTCATTACCCCAAACTGGTCACGTTGCTATTTCCCTTTGTAGATGTTTTTTCCTTTTACAGATTCCATGGTCACTTCTGAAGTCATGATGGAGTGAAGATGAGAGAGATCAGGTGACCCAGTGCAAGATGGACACAATGACCATTCAGGACTGTTCCTCTGGAATTTATCATGCATTTGCATGTAACTGCAGGGACAAAACGTCACAAGCTAAAAGCACCCCCTTCCTGGATTGATGAAAGTGTAACATTTCACACCTTCCAAAACCTAGTATACCAAAATTTAGGCAATTTGTGTATTTATTCCACTATAAATAAGAGCACCCATCTGGAGTTCTCAGAGAAAGTAACATCACAGGACTGTTGAGTAATATGAGTTGGAGAGCACCTCTGCAGCTGAAATGATATGCTGCTGAAGAAAAATCTGACAGTGCAATAGCCTCATTGTCAGTGAATGAACCCTTTCTGCTGGCTGTTCAGTGACTGACAGCCCAAGCCATTCTTACTCAGTTGCTATGCCTATATTTGCCTCAGGAAAAGAGCAGGCTAGGTGGTCTACAAGACTGTCTTCTTCTAAGAAAACAGGATGAGGTCTGAAGTTAAAGTATCTGTCTTTCTGTGAAACAGAACAGAAATCTGATTGCAATTTCTGAGCTTTCATGCTGCGAAAACGGTATTTTCTAAGGAAACAAGGAACCAAACCATTAGACCTTTTTAAGGTCACTTTTAGTATCAGTAATAAATCAGTTGAATGCTAGGATAGCTGTGAAGGACTGGTGCTATATCTCCTGACAAAAGCACTTCAAAGTAAGTAGATAAATGGTTTTTTTTCAGTAATTTGGCTCCTTGGAAAATGTGTAAATCTTCCTCAAATATTGTCAGTAGACAATAATGGAGAAATAAAAAAATAAAAAGGGAAATGCTTGTTACTTCCTTTTGTAGATATCTCTTCCTTTTATAAATCCCAGAATCTCTTTCAGAGTCTTGGTTCAGTGAAGATGAGAGGGACCAGATTTGACCTCCATAAAGAATCAGAGATTCTTAGCTAAAGAAAATATTTTAAACATTTTGTTTACAAATAGAAGAAATGCAGAAAATTTCTACTCAGTACAAAATATTCTTGATTGTGGAGCTTAGAATTTAAGCTGTATGAGTGTATATTGATAGTCGTTTTATTTCTTGTTCATGCTTCCTCTGCTGTTTGAAAACCCAAAGGGAGAGCACTCGGAAGCAGAGCCATCTGCTCCTCTAAACACATCGAGTTTAATCGTGTATTTTAGCAAATTATGACACAACACTTTTCACTTTTAAGGGAAAATTCTATGGTTCATTGTGCTTTGTCAGGAGCTTTACAAACTGCAAAGCACATTTGGCCTTCTCTTTTAAATTCTTTCAAAACTGACCATTCTCTTTTTTTCTGATGGTCAATTCCTTGTTTGTCAGCTTCTCATGAACTCATTCTCATTTTTTGCTTTTTAAATTTTATTATTTCTTTTCTTCCCCAAAAGAATAAGGTGTTTTAATTGTTTTCCATCAAACTCAGTTGCAAAGACTAAGCTTCAATTTCACAATTGCAACTTTTCAATTAATTCAGAGGATATGTTGAGGAATAGATGAGGACTGTTGGCCCTGATGCTAAATATAAAAATATATAAACTCCTCTGTCTTCCTTTGCTTTCTCTTCTTTAATTTAACACTCCTTGAAGCTTGGCTTGTGATTTAGTACAAGAGAAATAAAAGAGAAGGAATAGTTGCCAATGGAGGGGAGCTCCACGTCTATCCCATCCCTACCACTTTTTAATGCCAGGGCCAGGGAGAGAGGCCCAGGGTCTGGAGAGGGATTGCAGGTCCACAGGAGAGCGCTTTAAGGGCAGTGCAAAGGAATTCCAGCCAGCTCTGGACACTAAGTTGGTTCCATGGGGAGGCCAACTTACCTTCCTCCATGCAAACACAGGTAGCATGGGGATATAAACAAGAGGGGTCAGAGATGTGGGCACACCTGCAGGTCTGTGATCTCGCCGCATCATAGAGAAACAGTGAGACAGCTCCTATATTTTTCTGCTCCTACACTGGAGAGTTGGAGTGGAAAGATAGGGGCTTTTTAGAAGGACAGGCAGGGAGATGAGGAGCCAGTGGTGTTCTTTATGTCAATGAGCAGCTGAAGTGCATGGAGCCTGGGGATGGATGAGAAGTTAAGAACTTATGGGTCAGGATTAAAGGGAGGGCAGGGATAGGTGTAGTTACAGTGGGGGTCTGCTACAGGCTCTCTGACCAGGAAGACCAAACAGATCAGTGTCTCTTCAGACACAGAGGACAGGCCTTACATTCACAAGCCCTGGTGGCCTTCAAACACCCTAATATCTGCTCATGGGACAATACAGCAGGGCACAGGCAATCCAAAAAAGTTCCTGTAAAACATTGATGGTAACTTCCTTCTCCAAGTGATAGAGGATCTGACAAGGAGAGGTGTTTTTCTAGTCTTTATTCTCACCAGGAAAGAGGGACTTGAGGGGAAAGTGAAGCTCAAGGGCAGTCCTGGCTGCAGTGACCATCAACCAGTAGAATCTGAAATCCTTGAAGGAGAAAGAAAGGCCCTCAGAAAGCTCACAATCCTGGACTTTATGGCAGCAGATGTGGTCTCTTCAGGGATTTGTTTCATGGAGTACCTTTGGATAAAATCCTGGAGGTAAGATAGGCCCAAGAAAGCTAGCAAATACTCAAATATCACCTCCTCCAATCTCAGGAGGGATAGGATCCCAACAAAGATGGAAACACCAGTCTATGTGAACAAATTCAAGCAAAAAATGGAAGCCTGCAGAGCATGGAAGCAAGAACAAGTACCCCGAGAGGAATACAGAGGGATTGTCAGAGCAGACAGGGATCAGGTTATGGAAGCTTAAAGCCTGATAGAATTAAATTTGACCAGAGATGTCAAGGGAAACAAGAAAAGCTTCTAAAAGTACATTGGTGGTGAAAGAAAGGGTAGGGAAAATGCGATTCCTGTCTTGAAGGTAAGGGGAGACATGGTTAGCAAGCATATGGGGAAGGCTGAGATACACAACTACTTTTTTTTACCTGAGTCTTTACCAGCAAATGCTTCAGCCTCTCTGCCTGAGTCACAAAGGGAAAAGGAAGGGACAGGCAGAATGAAGAGCCACTGTAGGAGAAAATCAGGCTTGAGAGCATCAAAGGAAACTGAAGGTGCACAAGTCCACAGAACCTGATGAGATGCATCTACACATCCTGAGGGAACTGGTGGATGAAGTGGCTGTCATGGAGGCTTATAAATTGAGACAGATAATATATTCAAGTGAGATTTACTTTATAAGCCCTGTTAAACCAAATAAAGCAATTAAATCAATTAAACCAATTAAAGCTCTGTAAACATTTCAATACAGATTTGTGATGTCAAATGGATTAGTCACTATATAAGTAATGTAAGAACTCTTAAGGTTTTAGCAGGGTAGCCAAGCATGTGCAATCATAAAGACACTGAAAATTGTCTTTCTTTATGATGTAATTCCTTCTCAAATTTCTTTAGACCACCACCTTCCATCTTTATTCTGTATTGCTATTTTCCTTTCTTTATTTTGTTTTAAATGCCCTACCATTCACCAATTTAAAGACTTTATCATCTTTGTGAAATCATGTCTATGTTTTTCTATGGTAGAATATAGGATCAAGCAATTGTTTAACTATTATTCAGACAAAAATATATTATGTTGGAATGTGCTATCTCATCTTGGTTTATATGAGTCTGTGTTTGCACAATGTGAAGACAAATGATACATGACATGTCTGAGTTAGTGTACAGAACTTATGCTTAGTTTGGCATATCATGTCTCTGAAGCTGTGATACAGACAGACTGCACTGTAATTAATCTGTTTTAAATTTTTTTGTTTTTTGTTTGTTTTGTTCTCTGGCAATTTTTGTCACACTAAGTTTCTTAATTTTCAGGGAAATAGAAAGAATATAATATAAAATTAGTAATTAATTTGCAACTGCACAGACTACTGCTCTAAAATGACAGTGCAGCTTCTAGAATAAAATATTCAGTCACATCATGTTGCAGTAAACTCACTGAAACTTAATATCTTTTGAGAGACTTTTCAAACAAAGCATTTAACTGAAGTCATGTAATGACACTTAACTGGATATTTTTTTGCTGGTTTCAGTCAACTGAAGACATTATTAGTGTGGAGCACAAATGGAGCTGAATTTCAAGAGGCACTCACTGAAACTGTCTTCTCATAATGCCAAGAACATTGGCAATCGTTGTAACTCCTCTGGCTGCTAATCTTCTGGATCTGATTAATTGGAAAACCAGATAAGGAGTGTCTGTGTTTAGGATAGTGTGACCCTTGCCATTGAATGGAAAGCACATTCTCCAAACCTGAGAAAAACACAAACTGAATGAGTGTCAGCCTTAACAGAAGCAACAGAGGGTTGGCTAGCAAAAGATAAGATACGGATTTCATAGAAATATGATACACACTAGTCTCTCTGAGTATAATTCAGTAAGGAATAAAAGGTCACTGTTGCTTTAAGAGTTTTTTCTAATAAAGCCATTGCAAGCACATTTTTTGGCTCATTGTACCTGGTCTCATTTATCTAAATTCTTCTCATCCTAGCATATTTTCTATCACATTTATCTGTGACTACACTTTCATAACAGCCACTTTGCCTGCAGGTAGGATGGTGGGACATTAGGTACTGTTGCACTAGTGCTGGTCCTTTGACAAGTGATAGTTGGCTTGTTTCTGTCCCTGAGGAGTGGGATAATTTATCTCATCAATGGATTCAGCCTCTGGCAGCCTGGACTCTAAGGGCCTTGAATGTTAACTCCGAGATTGGCTGGGGATGCATAACAAGACTATCTCTGGGACCAGCACACTGACCAGGAGGATAACCAGCATGCAGAACATGCCTCTGTATATGCTTTGCTGCTACCTACTGACACAACTAGAATAAAACACACTGATCCTTGTGTCATATAAAGTACATGGCATGTCTCATTTGTTATACCATAAATAATTAAACAATTATACACGTAGAATTTCTCAGCAGGAAATAGCAGAGATTTGAATTGAAGTGCTGTATGTGCATCGGAAAGAATAATAATAATAATAATAATAATAATAATAATAATAATAATAATAGTAATAGTAATAATAATAATAATAGTAATAAATAATAATATTGAACTTGTGAGGAAAATTTAATTAAAGGAAAATGTAGAAATTTTTTATACAAATATAGCCATCTTACAGAAGGTCTTATGTATTTAGGATTCAAGGAAATTACTACTCAGACCTATGGTGATGCTTTGCAGTACATATGCAGTCATAGTTTATAATTTCAGATAAAGTTAAAATTACTTCAAAATGTCATATTTCTGTATATTTCACTTTCATCTCTATTTTACAGAAGGCTGTACATGGATGTTATATTTCTGCCTGAGCTGGAGGTGGGAGGAAAAGATAGCTGAGATATTGCCTATTAGCAATAAAACATTCCTGTGGGATAATTAAAATAACCATGAAGTGTTTTCAGTCTGTTGCTAAAAATAATCTGATTCAGCAGTTAATTTGAATGTATTTTTTTGAGTCACCATTGTTTAGAAGATAAAAAGTCACCAGAGGGTGGGAATTCAGATTCAGTGTCTATATATCCCACAGTGGAGTGTGTGGTCTTTTTCAGTGCTACTACAGTTCTAGGTTACAGACAGAAATTTGATAAACAAGGTGATTTAATTAAAGAAAATTGAACAGTAAAAGTAAACAAAAATAATCATTCCCTCATTACAAATTGATTTCCTAAAAAAAAAACCCAAAAGAAACAATATCAATTAGTTTTTAACTTTATGCAAATTATGTTGCCCTTGTTATTTCTTTGCTTAGAGCACCCAGGAGGAAGACAAGAAAGTAATTTCTTTCCTAATGATCCAGAAACTAGTAGATTTATTAGTAAATTCTTAGGAAAATTCATCCTGTATGCAAAGGAAACTTCACAGTACATATCTCCAGAGTAAATCATATTGTTTATAGTCACAAAGTATTTAATCTCTGGTAGGATGAAACAAAACTCATTACAGGCCTATGGTCAGATCCTCTGTATTTTAGAAACATTAAAGGCATTGATGAAAACTCACTTTATGAGTTTCTATTGTACTCTTGCAAGTGATCATGATACAAGTAGTAGAAACATTACCACAAAACACTAGGACAGAGAGGGAGTAGAAATAAGGTGCAGATTCTAAACTGCCATGGCTATTAACTGGTAGAGCTCTTATGGAAGAATTATGGATAATCTTAAAAGTCATTGTGCTGTAGCCCAGACTAGGTTGCTAGATGAGACTGATACACTGGGGACAAAATATCCAACTGTAGTGGTTCTTTCTGACTTAAAACACATGGAAGAGGGAAAAAACATATACTGACTGATGCATATATGACAGTTCAAACTGAAATAAAATCAAGCAATATTTTTCAGGCAAAAAGAAATAACAAAAAATCACAACACATTGCTCTTTTTTCAACTTAGGGCTGTCTTTGAATGCCCAGATCATTAAAAAGAAATCTTCTCCAGGGGAAAGGAGCTATGAACACTTAGTGAAACAAAGAGGACGTGGAGCCTTCTAATATAGGATATATGTATGTGTGGATGCAAGCCTGTGTGGGCTAGTGTTATTTCCACTCTCATTTATGGATAAAATTATTGAATGTTTTGCAAATGGTTGTTAAATTTGGCATTATTTTTAAAAGGATAAAAATTGCAGGCATATTTACCCTTACTAGTAGAATATTATCCTTTAAATACCTGCTAATTCTATACATTATCTTGCATGAGTTATTGAAACTGGTTGCTGAGGATTGCAATGGAATGCAATAGTTTAATACTGAGCTAGATCTCCTATACAATAAATCAAAACTAAAATTAATAATAAAGAATCACTATTAATGTTTTGTTCTTCCAAATCATGATTGGAAATTCTTCCAATTTGCCCCTTCTTCATTCATAAAAAAGTAATTACTTTTTGGCTTTTTTGTTTGTTTGTTTGTTTTTTTGTTGTATTGCATATGGAAAGTAAGAATGGTGAATTTGCTATATGGTAGAAAAATATAATGAGTATATTTAGCCATGGGGTAATAAATCTAGAGTTTAATAGATACTATAAAAGCTTTCCTAGCACATGCAGGCAAGATGCTTTCATGTGAATCTTGGCAGCCAAGAAAGGAGAGAACAAATAAAATTTATTATATGATCTATGGCTACATGAATGTAGATAGCCACAAATATTTACTTTCATTAATAAAAACATTTTGAAGAAGTCATGGTGTAGCTACTAGTGCATTGCCAATAAATACCAAATAATTCAGCCCATTGTTGGTGTTTAGATGTTGCACTTAATTTTCAATCTGGAATCCATTAATTAATTTAGTACCTCTTTTCCTCTGAAAAAGGGAGGCTATGATTCCTTCCTCATGTCTGTTGTTTGATTATGAATAAGGACGTTTAGACCCAAGGTGTTAAAAGGATTTTTTTGTTGTTTTTTTTGTCTGTTTGTTTTGGTTTGTTTTGGTTTTTTTTAAACAAAGGATTGATTCTTGACAAAGACCAAAGTTTAAGTAGGCTGAGTGGATTTTAAATATTGATTACAGTTCAGACTGTATCATTTTTACACTTAGGATACCCAAGTGCATTTTTCCCTTTATTCCTCTATAAAACTTCTTGACTGCAGATTTAAAATGCATTGTTCCTTTTTTAAGCAAATGAAAAAAATCAGTTAATGAGTTTATAACTTGTTTATACATGAGTCAGCTTTATTTCAGTTACAGTATTTCACAGAACCATTGAATCAAAGTATATCTTCTCTGGACGCATTTTTAGTGTGATGTCCTTCTTATATTGCAATAATAGTTGCATTATTTCTTGAACAGGTTCAAAGTACAAAACTATTAGAAGTAAAACAAATCCAAGAAGGAAGTTTTTGCTAAAACACTGCAAGAGATGAAAAATTTCTCAGCTCTTCATGTATAAAATAAATGAATGGACTAGCTGATTACTACTCAACCAGTTCTGAACAAAATTCCATTCTTCTATATATTATGAGTAAAGGTGGACTGATTTGCCATAGAATATGAATTCCTTTGCAAAGATCCCTTTCCAGTTTCTATATTATATGGCATAATTTTTTTTTTATACAAAAAAATTCCAACAACCAAAAACACCTTAATGGAGAAAATTATGTTTACCTAATGTCAAAGATCGAGCCACATCAACTGGAAAATTTGAATATGTCCAATTGGAAGTTAAACTCTAAATTCAATGTGGATTACCTCAGATCTCCAGATTCAGCCAAACCTTTTATTATCTTAAAATTGGTTCACCACAGGAATCTCATTTTCTCTGTTTAAATCCTGGAAAGGCTTTCCTTTTCCCTATAATAGCCTTAATAAGTGGTGACGTTTAAGAAAACGTTTTAATCTTCTTAATGGCAAAGACAGATACTAGGTCTTCCACACAGGTTTAGGTTCAGAATCCATATTTTATAATTTCATTCATGGAGTGAAATTAAGTGACATGAACGCTATTAAGATTGTTCTATCTTGGACCATAGACTATTATTTTTTTCACTTATTAACAAAATAGCAGGGTCATTTTTTGTGTGTGTATGATCCAACAATGTAAATGGCATACCTATTGTCCAGAGGTGCTTTGGTGCATAAGTAGTTACCAATTACATAAAAGTAGAACTTCAGTTTTTGTGGATCAATATAGGCCTAAGGATTTCAGTCCAACTATAACATTTTATAGCACTTAGAAATCCCATCTACATGTAGTTTTTGTGTGAGAAATCAAATGCAGATGGTTTTACGAGAGTTTACAGTGTTAAAATTCCCATAGGAATGCTAAAATGATCACAGTACACTTATAGTATGTGGCATGCTGGATTACTGTCTATACTGAGAGATGCTTTCATACAGACTGTACAGTATATGTATTACATCAGAATTAGTCTTTTCATGGAAATATCAGTGTTTCAATTTCCTGGCTGCTGTAATTTTAAGTTCATAACATTTTCTGTATTCATATTAAGTGGTTATTTTAATGAAATTTGTGAGAAGAAAAGGAGGTGAAAAACAAGACAATTATCAAAAAGAACAAAATAAAAATAAATAGATACATAATTAATTTAAAAACCACTGGCAAATAAAGCTCCCTGAGACTGCAAGAGCTATACAAATATTCAGATAATGAATAAGTTACCAGTATCATCCCAGGTAACTAGGATGATACTGGTAACTTATTCATTATCTTCACTGTCCTTTGTCTTTTTCTTTTCAACACTTCTGTGGTAAATTATGTTTGTAGTCCTAGCATTGTCTCTGCAACTGATATTATAAGGAACGTCTATTGCTAACAAAGACCATGTAACTCATCATGTGATTGTCAGAGGCTAACACCTCACAGGATGCCTTTGCAGAGCAGAAGGACCTATTTCTCCTGACTGTGAGCATCTGCTTTGTTTTTGGCACCAGCTAAAGTAAAAAGGGCTTTCTCACTTATCAGCTGCTTCTCCTTTGTGGGCCTCCTAGTCATTGTGAAGAATGCAAAAGGAAGGTAAATGTGAAGTCATGCTTAAAAAAAAAAGAAATAAAAGGAAAAAGAAAAAAAAATATAGAAAACTGGGGCAGGGAAGGGGAGAGGTTTAGTTTGGTCTGGTTTGGCTTGGTTTGGTTTTCCTACAGAAATCATAATAAACAAAGCCTCTGGTGCATCTTTTGTCCAATAATTTTGCCCATTATCATCCAATTCAGATAATAATGAAAAAGAACACAAACAAACACTGAGGGTATTAGTCAGAATGTGTTTTGTCATTTGAGGACTTCCTGCCCTCTAAGTCTTTTTTGTGTATTTAGCCATTTGTAAGTTCGGGACTTAGAAAAGTGAATACGATAAACTGTGGCAATGTTTGTCCAGTCATGGTGATGGAAACTTGTACAGAGCTGGTTTCAGCTATCGTATTCTTGGTCTTAAGATGTATAAATCTTTGCAGCACATCAGACTGTAGCTGTAAAGCGAGGACATGGTATTTCTTGACTTTAATAACTTCTGGATCATTATGTTGCAACTGGCAGGATCATGCTATTTGTAATTTACACAGTGACCTCTTAATCTTCTCAACAGACTCAAGACGTATTTCTGTGTACTCAAAGCCACATTACTCTCACTGTTTTGCTCTACATTGCATACTAGCTTCCTATTGACTTGGAACATGGTTCCTATATGTAGCCACAGTGGCTGCATTCAGGTGATTCTTCCCTTCATTAAATTCTGTGTTTTCAACAAAATCAGAGTGTGAGTAATGAGTGTAACCTTCATTCAAGTAAGAAAGAATAAAATAGCAAGTATTCAAACGAATCAAAGCAATCTGTGTACCAGTTTCAACCCTACTCAGCTCCTCTGTGGGCATTATTGGTTGTGTTCATCTTTTTAGTTTTTTTAATGCTATATTTGTAACATTCAGGGAAGGATGATGCAGAAAAGATAATGAATTTAAAAATTGCATAGAACTGTTTTTCAGCTTAGGGAACTCCCCCAGCATTAGCTTAATGCCACCTCTATTCTTTGCCTCCTGCTGGACAACAAGGCCATTTATGTTAACTCACTGGCAGGGTACTGCATCATAGCAGGTGACTATCATCTAAACACTGTGGATAGGTAGCCTTTAAAACAGCATGCAGCAGGGAATTTAAGAGTTCTTTCTGAGGAAATCTGGAAATCTTCACAGCTAAGAGCAAACAATGCAGCAGTTGTGAAGATCTACATTTCCAGTTTGGAAACTGTCAAGAGCTGACTGGCTTTAGATGTAGGAAATACACAAAATCTGAGGAAAGACAGAAAAAAATTCTAACCAATTCAAAACACAATGCAGTGTCACCCACAAATATTTGTGGAATAATTGCATTTCCCTGTGCCTAAAGGTGACATTGCTTACCTTCAAGACAGAGTGCTGTGCTCTGCTCTTCACCAGCTCTTCAGGGAAGTAAGTTATTTCCAAAGATGTCTGACATAACTTTAAACTGCTTGTCTCCATCCTTGAGGAAGCTAGTTTGTCTTGTGGAAATATGAAAGCACTTGAGACAGCTGAGAGACTGATTGAAGCTGAGTCTCCAAGAGTCTTCTGGAAGGACAGATGAGCGAGCACTCCCAGAGTGCCAGTGAGTGTAGCTGAAGTGGTTTCTGTGAGTTGCTCTCTTAGACATTTTGCTGTTTATCACTGGGGTGAATAAAAGCTTCTGTAGATGGCCTCTGATAGGGCATGGTCTACAAATATGGATGCTGGAGAAAAGTTCATACTGAGATGTTTGAAGACTCCTCTGCTTTCCATCATTTGTGCACGTCCATCTTTCAGGTCACTCCCTGAGAACTTCATGGGATTCTTAGGAAAATAATTGCTCTGGTATACTAAAGACAATTTGAAAATAGAGAAGTATGGGGGAGTTATTTGTTTGTTTGGGTTTTTTTACTATTATTTCCTCATAAAAGCTGCAAGTATGACAATCTCAAAGTCAATGACCAGAACTCCTGGCTGAACTCCTGTTCAGCTTCTCAAAATGCAGATGTTTATCTAACGTCATTTACATTGATCCAAATTTTTGCATGTTTCTTCTAATTGCTTGTCACTGTTGCAAGTGGATGTTTCAAAATACCAACTTGCATTCACGTTACACATTTCACTATATCAACACCCCATCTAAATCAGGGATTGTTTCAAACTGCCTAACTTCCAGTTTCCATTCACATAGTGAGTTTGCATGCTATTTTATAAATTAACAGCACTTTTAACCTGCTGATTCATTTGCAAAGGTGAAAGGTGAATGTTCAGTTACTTCCACCACAGTTAACATAAACATTGACCTGATCGACTGCAGTGCTCCATTTTGCTATAACACAGCCACAGATTTATCTTCCCTGCCTCTACTTTGCTCCAGGCACCTGATTAAAAAGCCCAGACCAATGTCTGCTCTTATATGCTTACTTTGATTTTCACTTTGGAGCACTTTACCAGGACTGCACTCATGCCTCCCTGCTGGTTCCTGATGCTTTGTAGCATTTATTGTCTGAGTTTTCCTCTCAGTGTGGCACCACAGCCTAACTGCATAATATACCTTCTGTAGGCAAGGATAATCCGCCTCCTCCTCATCACTCCACTGCACTAGGCATTATTTCTATAATATTGTGAATATATTAGGAAAAAAAGCAATCACAGAAGGCCTTGGGATTTTCAAGTCGGCTTGGAAGGCTAATAAAATTCACCATATGTTTTTTCTATCTGCTATGAACCAGGCTTCATTTCTTAAATCCATGCAAGAAGCTGAAGGTTTAGTATGATGATGTCATCTAGATCAATGGCTTATGAGAGTTATTGCTATTAATCATGGCTTACTATTGGTCTGTTTGAAACCATATGGGGCATAACACTAGTACAAAAATGTTTATTAGGAAAAATGACTTTGCAGAAGTAAAGGCTTATGGAACTTGCACATGACTTGGAAAAGGGAAAAGAAATATTAAACTACTCTGTATTGCTTAAAATGTAAGCCTTTTCAAATAAATTACAGGGTTTTATGTTAATCTCATTATCCATACAAAAATTTGAAGAATAGAAGGTATTTCAATGTCTAAAAATGATGAAATGATGGCATTTATTTAAAAATTGCATGAGAATATTTATATTCAAGCTTTATACATGTTTTTCCACTCTGCACAATTTCATGCTTTTTAATATTACCACCAAAATTCCCTTATATATATCAAAGGCATCTTTAGGTATGAAGAATTTCATATGACAATAATAACAGAACAGAAACTTCTATGTATGATACAATTTCCTTTGCTGGAGCAAAGCCAGCTCTGTAAAATGTGATACAACAAAAATATAAAATAATTTTAAACATTTGTTTTAATTAGTAGAAAATATATCTTCTTAAAGCCTGGAAGAAATATTAAGTAACATTATTTCCTCTCCTAAATATGAAAATTCTATAAGTGCTTTCAGCAGTTATATGAGTTAAGGGGAAAGAGTAAGATTATAAGTAAAAAGAGGCTAAAATAGCTGTAACCAACTGTCTCATTCTTAACGAACTGTGGTAAACTGATAAACAGCAGTGATGAATCAGATTTTTCTTCACATACAGCAATGATATTTTTGTTTTGTTATCAATCTTCAGACCTTCCTGTAAAATGGTCAGCTTTCATATCTGACATGGAAAACCAACTGGGGGTGACCTGTGCATTTGGAGATATTTTCAAAGACAACACTGCCTTCTCAGGTTTATAGAAATTACACAATTTTAGCATTTAAAATTGGCGGGAAATCAGGTAATTTTGAAATGATTTTGAAATTTGGATTTTTAAATTTGAAAATGCCTATAAATGCAACCTATGTGGTTCTTTTTTTCCTATGATCATCTCACATTAGAGTTGAACAGAAGTAATCAAACAGGTTCATTATTCCTTATATGATTATTTTCAACATTAAAACCCAAACACTTACTTCAGAATACCTATTTATTGTGTTAGATACTCAATTGAAACTGATAAAATAACATACTTTTAAAATTTGGCTCGCTATAGGAAAAAAGGGGCAAAAAAAAGGAAAAAAAAAAAAAAGAGAATTGTGCCCTTGGGTTTTACTTGTTATTATCTTAATAGCTGAAGTGATGATGTGTGAGCTGTAGCTTAGTATACAAAAGTATGTAATAGGCATCTATGGTCAGAAATTGAAATTAAATGCAAATAAAAGAGCAATTGATTTTTCAGAGTCCAGATTATTTTTTTGACAGAGATTTAAATCATTAGTAAATGTCTTTATCAATTTCATGTCAGAATCTTTGGATACTGAGGGTGATCCAAGAAGAAGTTCATAATTATTGCACCAGTATAATGAACCAGCCTGGCCTTAATTAAACATATCTAGCTAAAATAAGTGATTTGTATTTAAGTATTTCAGTTATTACAGTATGATTTCCGTGACAGCAAAAATTGACTGAAATTTTAGTATCTTAAGTCCAAGACAAATTAATTTACTTCGTCTTTTTCCTCCCTTCTTCTTTAATACCCTGTTAAAAAATGTGCATTTTAAGGGAAAGAAACTGATTAATGCAGAGGGAAAATAGAAGAGCTCAACTATGAGTCCTTTCCCTGCATAGTGAAGGAACAATGAATCTTTGCCCATACTTTCTAACAGAAATAAAATATTCTGTATTTTAAGTATTCAGATTATATAATACTATTTTGCAGACATACAATCAGAGTTTTAGAGGGGATTTAAAACAAAATCCCATTTAAATTTCATTAGTCAGTTTCAAATCCTTTTTGCTTAAAACTGGCAACATGCTGCCTCGTGTGTGCAACCCAACAAACAGGCTGCACTGACAGAAGATTAATGCCAGTCTAGGGGCTCACAGACTCCATGTACTCCAGCAAGGCAGAAGGATAAACTACGTCTGGAAGAGAGAGGAAGACCTGTCAAACCAAAGGAGCAAAAACGCCTTACAAGTCTTGGAGAGTCCCCTATCATTAACACTCCCCTGACTAATACTGTCACAGTACAGCTGCGTGGAAAGATCATGGTGAAAATGCTGATTAATTTTCATGGACCTCAGGTGTGAACTTCTGACATTGCAAAACGCAGTACGTGTTACTGAACTGATGGGAATGGTCTGAGATTCACACGTCTCACCCTATTGAGCTCAGCAGAAGAGATATAATTACTATTGTCTAGAAGAGAGAAGTGCTCTTCAAGTGGTCAAATTACCAAGTCTTCATCTCTAAAGTGCTCAGTTTCATAGCAGTTGTTACATCTAATCAGCCAGAAGAATTATAGAAGAATAGCATGGGATAGCCTTGTCTGATTACAATGGCTCTGCTAGGCTAGCTCTATCATAATTTTAAAATAAAAGGTGTCAAGTGAACCAAAACAGTTTTGATCTCTCAGGTTAGGTCTCTCATGTTTTTTCATATTTGCTGAATAAACTATAGAAATGCAAATATCTCATACTTACTGATATTGTATATAAACTGTGTTAAGTATCCACAAAATTACAGGCTGTTGTTTAGGTAAAATCTGCTATTCCATGGCAGTGAGTGATACTTGAAAAAAAACAAGGAAAAGGAAAAGAAAAACAGAGGGGAGGGCATTGAGTACAGTAAGAGTAAGATACTATTTATCCCTTCCTTGTCACTAATGGGGAATTTTTACTGAATGGAAGAAAAAATGCAAATTACAAAAAATGTGGAGTTTTGTTTGTTTGTGTTTCCTTGGAGATTTTGTTTGGTTGCGTTTTTAAAAAGAGCTATTTTAATAGTGTTAAATTTGTTCCCTATGAATTTAAAGAAATTGAGACATATTCTGCAACACACAGTATCACAAATCTAGTATCTGTTCAGTGGATCCATAAATGGATTCCATACCTCATCAGTACACACAAGTTTTTTCTGGGTATTAATAAGTAATGTGAAGTACTCTGACTTCTAAAAGGAAAACTTTTAACATCTGTTGAAAATATCAAAACAACTCATCTTTATATTTTACAAAATAAGTACTTTCTGACCATCCTTGTTTTGTGGATATTTTCAGTATCATACACTTTCATACTCATAAGCTGAAACAAAAGTTGAAATATTAAAATAGAGGTTCCATTCTTTGAAAAATTATATTGAACTTGATAAAAGCAATGGGCAATTTTCATTTTATCTCCCCAACAGAATTGTCAGTACTGTTAGTGTGAATAATAGAACAAATATTTTCATATGCATATATGTTGCTCTCAGATACTGATCAGTTACTAAACACCTGCACACACTTTCATTTAGAATTAAATATTGGATAATAAGGATCTACATCACAGGTTTTTGGTTTTGTTTTCCTTTGATTTTTTTTTCTTTTTAATATGGGCTACTTCTTGACATCTTGAGCTAGTTTCTAAGTTTACTGGGCCTTTAGCATAGTTGCAAGTGCGGTTTTATTTCATAATAAGTAAAATTTACTGATTTACTGGCATTTCACGCAAGAACCAAGTTTTAAAATATCAGTCCTACCAATAAGGACTACAACTATTCCAAATGTATTGCTTAAATCCAGAAAAAAACCTCAGAAGCTAGTTAAGATCGAAGGCTGAAAACTTATTGTAATTAGAAGGTATGAACTCTGTTGATTTATACACTTATAAAGGTGTGACATTATATTTAAATTTGGAATAAATCATCTGAAATATTACTCTTTTTTCCTTTGCGGGTATATTTTTCTTTTATGAGGATAAGATTATTTGATAAAAAGAAAAAAATCTATGACAGAATTTTTGTGATTAGTGTTATTACAGTCTGTCTTGGAATTTCAAGAAAATGCTTTGTCTGTTAGTACCAGAAAATAGGTTATCTATAATCTCTAATAACTATACAGAGACAATATATTAGAAAATTTGCTCTGCTTTTGGGAAAGAAGCCATAAATCTCACAAATTACTTGGTGCAGATTCTGCATTAAGGGAAATCCCAACACTCATTAAAAGAGCAGTAAATTTGCAGTGGATTCACCTTTGCATGTTTGGCAGCTGGGTCAAAGAGCTCAAGACAGCTGTTTCTAGTCGAGTAATGCACTTCTCTTTTCTTAGTCTGACACACAACCTGTTAAAATGTAATCTATAGTCTTGCTAAGCAATTAAGAAAACTATATTAATAGTACTAATTAACTGATATGATCCCCATGATATTTCATAGCATACCAACAACCAATGCAGTGCTCTCTTAGCCAATCCATTGAGTCGCCAATTGTCTAGGGTTTCCTCAAAAGGCTTATCCTCTGCATCCATGCATCTGCAGTCAGGTTCTCACTACACTTCTCTCATTCTATTCTGTTTCATTATTTTAATCTACTTAATAAAAACCTCTTTTGTGTGCCACAATCATGCCTGATCCATTTAGCTCATGTTAAGACCGACATGATGATTTTCGTGTGACCATAGCGTAACAAAGTACCCAAATCTTATGATACATTACTGTTTCAATGCACTTCCATCACCAGATTTTGAATGGTTTTATCTATGTGGATCTCCCGCTAAGGAAAATTACTTCTCAGTCTTAGAATACATCAACCCTTCTGGAAAGCCAGCATAAAATTTTAGAACCTTGAGGAAACATCATGAGGATTTAAATCCAGCTACTGTAACTTCAGCAATGGCAGAATATCAGAGGCAGTACACAGAGTGTAACAACAAAAACAACAAAAACCTAAAAATAGTTTATCCTCCTAGGGAGTGAAATAATATTTGCAGGACTAACTAGCTGTAAACTCCCCAAGGAGTAGCAAGAGAGCAGCATGGTACCTGCAGCACTTGAAAGGGCTGAGCAACGGGGTGTAACACCAAACTCTGTTGCTATTAACAGCTGTGATGAACTCAGAAGAGCCAAAATAAGTTCACAACAGCAAACTCAATGAGAAAACGACAGAGACACAGCTATATGAATCACGTACAACAATAAAAAGTACTTTGAAGTATTTTTGAACATTTACATGGGAGATTTCATAAGAGAGATTACTGCCATTGAGAAAATATGTAGCTATTAGCAATCAGAAAGAGTGATTTTATTTTAATTTAGCAGGTAACAGAAATTACATACATTCTTTGATATAAAAAGAAATTACATGTCATTTGACAGCGATTTCTCTACAATATTTCTTCACCTTTCTTCTAGAAATAAGAGTGGTGAAACATACTTTTCAAATTTTACATACCATATGACCACAGAACACTGAATGTGATCTCAGAACAGCATGACATAAAGATTTAAGATGCTTCAGCAGATTTCATCAGTCTAAAAGAACAGGCTGAGAACCTAAGAAGTAAAGGAAACAGAACAGAATTGCTCTAACTACATCAAGAACTAGATCATGTTTTGTAGAAATGGGACTTGAAAGTTATTATAGCGTCACTGACATTTTCTTTACAAGTGTCTATTTCCAGTGCTTCATAACTCAGTAATAGGCTTCTGCTGTAGGCTAAACTAGTAGAAGAGGTCCCAGTCTTGGAGAAACTTGTTTTGGTATATGGCAGTATATGTGTCCAAAATAAGAGAAAGGCAAGAAAGGATTTCCAAGAATACAAGGAGATCCGCAAAATTTCTGTATAGAGTACATATTTTTCTTAATTAAATATTCACATTTATTACCTAAAAAAGTAGATTGAGTGTTTTATATAGTAATTATCATGGTTTTAGTTCATTTACATTTTAGTGACTAAGGGATTCAGGTAAGATGGGTTTTGTGAAATAGATAGCAATGCTATATTTAAGGTATATCTGCATCCGTAGCTTTCTGTTATTTTGATTTCTGAACACAAAGCTTTTTGCATTGTATTGCAGATTCTCCTAAAATATGCATGGATATTACTTTATTTTATCTATAAACTTGCTTAACTTACTAGTGTTTCTCAGATCAAAAGGAATGAAGTATGGGTCACAGATGTCCATAAACTGCAAAAACAATTCAGATTATTGTCTGCTGTCCCTAGGGCTATCACTAACACAAATAAGATATAAACCTTGCTTGGTATTCTGTGTTTTTTTCATTTTAATTTCCAAATGGAGGATCTGAAATTCAGATTCCATTAAAGTGAGTAACAATGTCAAGCAATTGACAGATTTTTTAGTCCCTGTGATTTTTGATTGACTGTATTAGCCTGACTGATCTGCAGATGTGCAGCAAGTCCTGTTTAGTGAATGCACTAGACTAATCATGTGCTTCCAGGGTCAAACACATGTGTGCCAGAACTGTGCAAAAAACCCATTCTCTGCATTTTTGGTATTGCACAATGAGCTGTTGAACCAACAGTTGTCTAGATAAATGACTCTGCAAAATAAATAATAAAAATAAAAAGGTCCAGCAAATCATTCTAGTTATAGCTAAAGTTATGCTATTAATAACTTACATTTCCATAGGAATGGGAATGTGTGTCTTCATGCTCTAATCTTTTACATAAATTTTGGCTCCTATGCTTGCTCAAATGGAAGTAAAACATGCTTTGCAAGATAACATTCATTATCTTGTAGAAACGGGAAATCAATTATTATAGATAGAAATATTATTAATAAGCTAGAGTAGTGGAATTATTTGGATTAATGTTAAAAACCTACAAAGAGGGAAGACGAAGAATACAGTCAATGGCACAACAACAACAACAACAACAACAACAACAACATGCTATAACATTCTTTGTAGGACTAGTGCTTCTCTGAGTAGATCATCTGTTTCTTAACCTGAATGCATTTTGAACCTGCACAGACTATTCACCAAATTGTTAATTTTAAAGGAACTTATAACAAAACCTGTGGGTACCTAAGAGAGCACAAGGCATTTTACATATGGTCACTAATTCTGTGTAACTTCATGTGGAACAGCTGCTGGTAATGGAACCTGCCAGCAGACTAAGTTCCTTCTAAACATTTACAATGTTTTAGGGAGCACAGGAGGAGGGAAATATTTCCAATTTGTTTATAATTTTCTGGATATTGGGAAGAATATAGAGAGGCATTAAATGGTGCATTTACAGAAGCTTTTAAAAACTATTCAGTTTAAACTATTTTGAAAAAAGACAAGTGAGTTGCAGAACCAAAGTACTATCCTTGACCTCAAACTCTTACAGGAATCACACAGGTAAGGCAGAATAATGCAGAACCAAAAATAAGACTACATAACCAATAACAATTTTATTTCTAAGCTGATAAATTCCAAACGTGATCCTCGTGTAATCATGGCTGTGGATATCACCATTTCTACAAAGAAGTTTTTAACATGTATGTTTTTGCCCTGCTTTGAACTGAGCTGGGTAAGGAGGAAGGAGGTCTAGTCCACTCGGCTCTGAAAATCCTCACCAGCACTTAGGATTTGTCTATTATGGCAATGGCAGTCAGAGTTTCAGGTTTATCAGGTTACACCAATTCTTTTTTTTCCCCTTTTCTCTCTGTCCCTTGGCTGTCTGATCCAAATGCTCTCACCAGCTGAAATTCTGACAGCAGCTTAAACAGCAGCCTGACCTAGGAAGTGAGAGAGGCGTCTCTCTGAGTTTTGTAGAGCCCAAGTCATCCCACTGTTATTAACAGTGCTCTGTAACAGTGTTCTGTAACAGAACTACCTTTGGGCAAGGGAGAACAGTGTGGCTGACAGTGGTTCTACAGTACAGGATAGTGAAGAGAAGACAGTAAGACAGGCAGGCAGAAAGGAAGGCAAGAAAGAAAAAAGGGCAAGGTAGGGATAGAGAGGAAGAAATTGGCAAGGGACAAGTGGGAAAAGAGGGAGAGTTCAGCAAAAGTTCAGATAGAAAGGAAGGAACTCCTTTAATTCCTTTAGTTTAAAAGAAGGAAAAAAGGTGGGAAAGATGGAAGAAACAAAAATATTTATACATACAGAATAACTCTCCCTCTCTTCTCCCGATAATTTTGTGATTTTTTTTTGGTGGGGTGGGTGGTAAAGAGGAGGGCTGTCTTTCCCTCCTTGTTGCCCTCTTGAATCTTATTTTCTGTATTTTTTTTCAGTTTCTATCCTAAATGAACTCTTATCCATGTATACAGAAGTCATGAATCACAAATAAGAGCTCTCTCTAAGTGACATCAGAAGCAGTTAGCTGAATCCAACCTTAGATTGATAAAGCTTTTTACATAGATAATCTGTCCTGTCTGTTCTTTTTAGGTCTAGGGGTAAATGTGTTTTTTTTCCATTTGAATTATCTCTCAGAACGTATGCTGCAGAAGACTCTGCAATATGAATATGTGAGAAAAGCAGCAGGTATTCTCTCTGTGCTATACTGTTCAGATGGGTGATACAAGTCTGTCA
This sequence comes from Acridotheres tristis, assembly GCA_037013685.1. NCBI lineage: Eukaryota > Metazoa > Chordata > Aves > Passeriformes > Sturnidae > Acridotheres > Acridotheres tristis. The sequence continues at coordinate 15,155,682 of CM072919.1, forward strand.
AAGCATGTGGAAAGTATTAGCTTAATGTAATATCCCATAGCAGGTACACCTGCCATGCAAGGCAGCATATTACCAGCCAATATTACCAATCAATATTTTTGAAGCAACAGAATTTTTATAAGGCCATTACATAGAAATTTGGGGTGAGAAAGAACTGGCTGTGATAACTTTGCTAAAATGTTTTAAATTCTGGTGGAATCCTACAGGCAGGCTAGTTTGCTGCTTTCTGGACAGAAAGGTTTAGATGCAGGGAGTGAAACCATTGCATGAAAGTCACACTAAACATCTCTAATCAGTCACAGCTTGTAATTAAGCAAATAACCAATCACGTAAGTGTCTTTGTGCTGTTTCTCTCCATTGGCCTGTAAGCCTCAGTGGAAGCTTTTTTGTATTTATTGGGTAGTAAATCAACATTAATGTGCTTCAAGTAACAACATGTTTTTTAATTCTGTGTTACAATTTTAAGGCAACTGCCTTTCAGGTAATACAATTCTGGGATATTCTCCTATGGCAGTAGCACTGACTTGCAACCTGAATGCTAAAAGGAAAAAAAAAAGCTCCCTGACAAGGCATGAAATCTCTTTTCTTTTCTTTCCTTTTTTTTTTTTTCTTAATTCTTCCTATTAGTTAGAAAGGACAGTGAGATTCCATGCTTCAAATGTGAATTGTGGGTGTTTTGTCAATAGCCAAAATATATAAAATTCCCGTAATAATTGATTATGACAGCTCCAAAACCCTATCATATCCTTCCAGCTATCAGGAAGGATACTAACATATTTGAGGATGTTCAGAGAAGAGCTGTGTGCATGATTAAAGAGTTGGAAGGTTTCATCTTGTAATGAAAGAGTCCAGAAGGTCTATTTACTTAGTTTATCAAAGAAGACATCAAAGAGTAACTTGATCACAGTGTCTGAGAAGGTATGATGAGAACTACTTTTTGAAATGGACTCTTCAGTTTAGCAACCAACAAAAAACAGCAAATGGAAGCCAACACGTTGAAACTAATTATGAAACAGATTTTGCTTTGATGCATTTTAGTAGAAAGAAGTCATGAAAGATAGCTAAGTATCTTCATTTCTACAGTAAACAAACTCAAAATAAGGTGGAATGAGATAATAATGTAAAATAAGGTGGAATGAGATAATAATGAATTTGGCTAAGTGTTAGAACAAAATAGTAAATTCTTTATCCTGGGAAAGAAGCCCTGTGATATAGAGTATAAATATTATTTCAAACCAAAATATTTCATGGAGAGCCTTACAGTTTGAAGTACAATGAAATTCAGATTAATCAACTGCAGGACTTTTTTGTGGCTTTACTGTGAAACTGTGAATTTAACTGTGTGATCCTGTTATCTTTTTTCTTTATTTCATACTCTTTGATAATAGGACTGTACTTGTTTTCTTGCATCAATTAGCTCCTGAGCATAATAACAATAAGCTTGTAAACATCTGATTTAACTGGACTTGATTTGTCAGTGAAGAACTAGATATATCTTTAAGAGAGGAACAGTATTTTCCTAAGTCTCTTCAGTGTCTACTACACAGAAGTATATGTCCTCAGTGAGCCACTTGGATGTTGCTACAGCATAAATTGATGAAGAATAATAGGTGTTTGAAAAAATGGAAATATTTTTACTGTATGCTTTAAAACTGTCTTTTACCTTTAGAATTACCTTCAGCATAGGTCTGACATTTGAAGTACAGTAACAGCTTTCCATCAAAATAAAAGGATAAAGGCTTAAAAAAAAATCTTACATTGGTATTCAAATATTTGTTATGTTAAAAATAACAGAGTTACTATAAATTACTATTTAAAATTACCATTTCAAGAGCCAATAAACAAAAAGCTGGAAAATGGAAATGAGGAAGTGGAGAAAGTGCTCTAGTGATATTTTTAATATATTTTTCTCAGTAAAAAAAAGCCTCACTCAACTTCCTAGACAAGTAACTAGAAAAAAAGAAAGGTACAATTGGTGAAAATCTTTAACACTTAAAGCAATAGGTTTGTGTCATAATTTAGATACCTCTATTACTGATTGAACACCAAAAGCTAAAACTTTTTAAAACTTATATTAGTTTGAGGCCACAGGGAAAAATAACCTTTTCAAAGTTGGAGGGAGGAACGAAACAAACCAATCAAACAGAAACTATTTTTTGTTATTAGACTCAAGAATCAGAAGTAGACTTAGAGATATGGACAAACTGAAAGAAATGAAAGAAAGGGAGCAACCCTAAAAGAAAACAAATTAATCAAGAGAGACAGAAAAGATTAAGACTAACAATGAGAAATGCCTAACAATACCACAAATGATTTATGACTGTTGCAGAGAACTGTTTTGACCATCAAAGAAACTTTTTTTGTCCATAAGGCATACCTTTTCTCTAAGGAGATGACTTTTGTAAAAATATATGCCTTAAAGATATCCATGCAAAGCCTACTAGTTACACCATTTTCCCCCCTCAGAAATATACTTCCAATAGGCATTAAACACGGGTTTTGTGCCACTTATAGCTCTCTTACCAGATATAAGAAAAATGTCCCTATTTTAAAGATCTATTGTCCTCACATACCAGTCCTACTGTTCACAAATTCTAAAAGATAAAAAAGAGTGATGATCTGGTTGTGAAACAGCTACAAGACAGACACGAGCCCATTTTTGAAAGCTCCTCTCCTTGGTGGACAGGGCAAACAACATAATAGCCATTCCTTACTGTAGGCTTTCTGTAGTGCTCTCTCTTGAAGCAACTGAAGCATCAGGAGAGGGATTTGTCAAGTGATGCAATGACTAATCCAAAACCACTTTTTTTGAGAGGAGAAGCTGCCATTGTATGCAAAAGATAAAGAGTGTCTAGGAAAGTGAAAGGAAACATTAGGAAAACCTCAACTTTGTCAGGAGTGGAATAATGCATATATTACAGATAGATGAGTAGGTATAAGAGTTTGATAACAGAGTTTTTAATGTTAGTTCAGAACCAGCTCTGATTGGTGCTGGACTGAAAAGGTGTCAATGTAGACCTGACCTGCTTTGACTGAAAACGTCAGCCTCAAGTATCACAAGCAGTGGAGCAGTCACAAGAGCCATCTGACCCTTTACCAGCTCACTAGAATTTTCTAGAATTGTATGTATTTTGAGTAGCAGGAATAAATATCAGAAATATGTACTACATTAATGTTGGACATCTTGTTTTTTGGGTTTTTTTTCTCTTTATGAGGAAAGGATTTTCTCATTAAATATTGTGTATATTGTGCAAATATCTCATTAGACATAAGAAATGTCTCACAATTTGGAATTATGCAATGTATTAACATTTTTTTTTGTAATGATGATGCATCTTTAAAAAACATACTGGGACTTTCTTCTCCATAGCCATTTTTTTTCCTTAACATATGAATAATTCTGAAAGAGGGAAAAAACAAAGCAGCAAACCAAATTCAGTTTTCTAACCCTTTACTCTGGCAAAGAAAATCTCTCTTTCAGTGAAAAGTATATAATGAGAAGAATGCAAAGTAATTTAGGTCTTATACAATGATTCAAAGTTTATTATTATGCTGAAATTCCAAAGAATACACTGAAGAGGATCGAGGGTTTTTCATCTTTTTTCTTACCTTGTTTCCAACTTTCTACTCCTGTTATGTTAGCTTAATATCGAGATAGCTTGGCAAAAAGTTATGCATTACTGGATACAATTTGATTTTCCATGCTCCATTTTTCTTACTCCTTTAAAAGATAATGCATTTTATCTTAAAACCAAGTATTATGTACCTCTTTGTGTAATAAGCTACTTTAAACACCTATTTTCATACATGGAAAAGTTGTCTGTTTCTATTATATTAAAAATATAAACAATATACTACTATTTTTAAAGAATTCATCATGTTTAAAATTTCTCAGCAACAAAGTAATGAGTCACATAACAATAGTGTAAAATTTTTTTAGGAATACAGGTCTATCATTGTGTCCAAAGTCTTTTATGTTGAGTTTCTAAACACTTGCTGAACTGAAGAGGTGTGTCTTGGCCTGGAAAACGAAATTTTGTGTGACAGACATATTAAGGATTATTCTTTGTTTCTTTTAACAGTGAACTCCAAGTCACACAGCTACTCAATAAGATACAAAATATGAATCAGCATTCTTATCACCTACCAGAACCAAGCACAGTGTTAATATGTGGTCTCCAAACACTTTAGCAGACTATGCCAACGCCCAAACATACCCCACCTTAAGTACTCCCTGAGGGAGACTGGACTCTTCTGAAGAGTTCTGGGGATGGGCATAACAAGCCACATGCTCAAACTAACACAAACTTTTGCAAAACATTACTACCACCTAGATTTTGTATGAGAAAATGTGGATTTCGTACACAGAGAACTTTGATACACATTGATTTTTAGATTGTTAAGTCCTTAAGGGACTGGTCTATATACTTAAAACTACTTAGTATAAAGGTTATAAGAAAGGCCTATACTGTCTTTTATTTGGTAGTGGTACAAAGAGAGAAATAATTTCTTAAACCAAAATATTTTCATAATAAGAACTCCTAAAATAAATATTTCACTGACATCTGCTGAACAAATCACAATATAAATGGTCAGCTTTTGCTTTGCATCAGTAGGAATCTGAAAAGAAGCTTTACCTTGAGTTCCAAAATACGAGAAAGATGAGGAATATGCAGGTGGAAAAAAACTATTAGTGTTTGTAGTTTGGAGTCTGCTGTAGATTAATCAAGATGTGAATCTCCTGTATTTGTTAACATAGAGCTTACAATCTTCCTTCTTCTAGCATTAGTATGAGATGCCTTTAAGACAGGTTGAAAAGTACTTTTGTTGGTTAAAAAATGGGGCAAAAACTAATGGAATAAGTGTTCTAGAGAAATGATGCCTAGAAAAATGAGAATAACTTACTTAGATTCTCCACCTGAATGCGTGCAGAAAAAATACTAACTTCAAGATGAAGTATTTCTTTGTAACTAAGGCAATACAAGCCATCCTCTTATGTGTGCAATAATGCTGAGCAATGATAAAGTCATACAAACATGCAATGAATACAAATATAAGGTAATAACTAAATCTAAGGTAATAGCTAAATAATTTGTGTTACATGGATGTATGAAACACTGCTGCAAAAACTCAGCAATCAAAGAGAATATCAAGGAGAAATAACCTATAGCAGGAAAGAATCAGATTTATGAATTGGCTTATATTAAAGTTTTTGGGCTTTTTCCTTCAACAAGAGTAGAAATAGACCTTTCATGTTACGATAATAATTATTTATACTCAGAAAAAAAAAGAAAAATTAGAATCTATTCCTTGAGGAGGATATTTTACATTAAAACCTACTGGTTTCTTTGGAGACATTTTCAAGACAAAGCCTTTCAAATTTAGCAAAAGGAGGAAAATGGAAAAATTCAATAGTGGGGAAAAGGTGATGTGCACCTCAATATTTCCACCTCTTCACTGGGTTCTTGACTGGGTTTACCCACTCTTATCAAGTGACATGTTGAGTATATATGTCATACAGGAATGTAGCCTATTCATTCAAGTTGCATGTGTAACTAGTTAAATTCAGCCTCCACAGTTGCTTCTCAGCCACATAAATATGTGTTGTAAATCACATATATTTAATCCCAAAGAACATGAGATAAAAACCAGCCCAAGATCCAAAATCTTGAACCTGTCTCATCAAAGTGAATATTTCAGATGCACAGATAGCTTCAGGCCTTTTCTACTGATAATGGTGGCCTGCCATTAACATGAGAGAGAATAAATGTTCACAGTGATGGAGGCTGTTCTGGATCAACTTATTCCAGCTCATATAACTCTGTATTAAAGAAAAACCTATAATACAACCTGGTCAGAAACATGGATGATTCTTGTCTTATTAGTGAGCTTTCTTACTTGGGCTGTCTTCAAAACCCCTTATAAAAATTGTTTTAACACCATTGCTTTCTTGGCCAAATGTTTTGTTTATTATATTCTACCTACCTATGAACATAAATATGTATAGATGCATATCTTTACACACATCCCTATTCAGTATTTACTAAATATACATGCACAAAGCATATGAGTACATACACATACTTGCAAATATGGGGAACAAGATGAAAACTTGGTGATGCACTTATCCAATTATTCTGTATGTACTTGTACAAGAAATATAGCCGTATGTATTTCTTCAGATTTACATGGCAATGCATGTTTGTGTGCATATGTATGTTCAAAATGCATGGCATGTTTTTAAGAGATATTAGTGTGTCACCCAAAGTGGGGCTGGAGAGAAAATTGATTTGATTGTTCTCACTGCAGCCTCCAGGCCCTATTTGAAGCAGGTGTGCAAGTAAGGATTGAAATATAAGGTAATTTAAAACTGAACTCAGAAAAGAGCTAATTTGTAGGAAGGTGAAATTCCCTGTCAGTTCTTATTTTATATCATTCCATTCTATTATTTTGTAATTATGTCGCATCATGTTGTTATGCTATTTGTTCAAATTACCTTTAAATTACAATCAAATATTATTACTGGCACTTAGTACACTGCATGATGTATTTAATTGCCATTGTGTCAAACAAAATGATGTTGAATGAGTACTGTACTGAATATTTGTAGAAAATTACTTCTGGAACTTAATTTTCTGTTCTAGAGTTGGCGGTTTTTTCATTTTTTTCATTTTTTTTTTCAGTTTGGAGAAGTAATTAGCACAGGCTATAATGTAGGAGCATATATAACCTCTGTCTAAAAATGCAGTATTTTTGACTCACATAAAGAAAAATTTCAAAAAAACTCAAGAATAGTAATTCAAGTTTTTAAGCAGTAAATTATGGCTGTCATTTCTTAGTACCTGATTTTCATGAGATTTTCATGGTGCATACAGCTGCCACATACAGGTATCCCCTTGAGGCAGATGCCTCAATGCCAGATTTTCACTTGAGGAAAATGTGGACAAGATAACTTACAGTTTTAATCTTGATTGTTTTTCATTGGAGTTATGGTTCTAAGCACCAAATCTTCACTAATGCTCTGCTATAGAAATATGTAAGTAGTTTTCTGAAAATATTATTTTCTATATTTATTTAGTTATAAACTCTATTAGTCTGAAAAGACAAGCAAAATTCCTTTTGTTTTCCTCCAGGTAACACAGCCTATAGTTTTCAAGCAGGGTAAGATGATGTGATTGTGCAGAAGTCAGCATTTCATGTATTTGTATCAATTGTGGGTTACTGTCTCTCCTTTACTTGTCAGTAACAAATGCTTGCCTAATTTACTTTGGTATAGCCTGCACTTTTATTTTACCTCTGCTACCTTTTCTTCTTTATCTTTCTTTTAATCCAGAACATTTTTGTTACCTTTATCTTTTCAATTTATTTCAAATAGGCAGAATATGAGACTGTGGTATATATTCTCTTAAAAAGATATGTTTGCTATCCATTGTCTTGGGAAATTGTCTATATTCCATAAGTAGAGCTTGAATCAATGCAAGTTCTCCAGCTGTGTTCATTACTTGGTAGTAGTTGTCAGCTAACATAATATCGGATTTTTTCTATATAAATATAAAATTATGGTTTTTAAAACATACAAATATACTTGCTATACTTTTGTCTTTCAGTTGAGCTTTCACTAAAATTTTGGGAAAATATCATCCTTCCACACAAATTCTTTTGTCATAAAATACATTCAAGCAAATAAACAAACAAAAAATGCTTAAAGATTGCTCATATTTTGTAACAATATAAATCAGGAGAGTAAAATAAAAGTGAAAATTAAGGTTATAACCATGACTTACTGCTTGCTGTCAGATTAGACACATCATCAGGAATAAAAAATGGTTCAATTTTCTTCCCAGAATTATTTTGTTTATTTATTCCATAGCTCATCTAAAATCTTCTAGGCATAGCTCGGTTTCATATTTCTACAATGAAAAGAAGTCTTACGAAGACTCATTATTTTTCTGACTTCCAGATCTTGTTTTTCTGTTATTTTTGTAGTATTTTGCTTTCCAGTCCTCTATGTCACTCCCCTGTCTTTTTTGCATTCCTAGATAGTCTCACTCTGAGCCACAGCCACTGTCATTACTGGCTTGCAAAGTGGTTCTTCAGACTCAGTGATAAGGACAACATTAGCAGCATACTTGATAGTACAGAATTTACTTCCTCTAATTTGAATTCCTCTATTGTAACCCTCAAGATAAATGTGCATTACCATTTCAGTATAAAGCCTGAACAGATGCAGTGGTGTAACACACCCCTGCTGAACTCCTTTCCAGATGTTAAAATCTCTCTGCTGTTCCTTTTGTTGTTGCAACTGCTGCTTCCTGCTCCCATTAAACTTAGGATACTGAATAACCACATTTAAAAAATATTAATCGAATACACATTTATTTAGAAATTAAGGGGCAAAGTATAGAGGATACTTCATATAGGGCATGGTTGTTTCGTTGCTGCATCCTTTTCCCTTTTCTTATTACCAATTAAATCTGGAATATTTTATTATTTTTATGTGAATTTATCAAGTTTAAATATTTAATAGAATTAGAGAATTAAGGAGGTGTATTTCATAGGGCCTCCCACTTAGATCGTAATTTGTCTTCACTTCTAATTAACAGAATTCTCAATTATGTCTCTAAAAGATTTTAGTGACACAAGATATTAGTGCTACCAGAAAGGGATTTTGTGACATAAAGGCCAACAAAGAAAATGCAAAGATTATGTTATGAAAAGATTATGTTATGAAAAGATTATGTTATGCAAAGACATGGTCACAGCAGTTGTCTAAGACTGTACTAACCTCTTCCTGATCCAAGTGGTCCTCCAAGTAAAATTTGGAAACAAGATATAGCAGAGAGATTCCTTCTCATCCTGTATCTCGACAACAGTGTACCCCGGTCTTCAGAAATAAGGACATCAGTATAAACATTTTTAACTCCTTGTTTTGGAGTTTTCTTTCTTTAAATCCACTGTTGTCCACTGAAATTTGAAATCTGGAATCAGTATGTATCAATGTAGTTTATCCAGTCAGGCCACTTTAGAGGGAAGAGATTAAATGTGGAAGTCCATTACCAGAAAGTTCTGTTCTGTTTTAGTATGTATTTCTGCTGTCACACAGAACCAACACTTCATTTTCTTCTGAAGCTCCTTCAAATTAGCTCTAAGAGATATATTAAATTTCATTTAGGAAATGTCAAGTTGAATCATATATTTTGCAAAGTTTTTGAATGTGTAACTGACCTTAATAGTAAGCTTCTCCATTTAATTTTGAAACTTCTCTAGAGAAGATTTCTCTAGTTTCCCTTCCAGCAATATAATAATGTTATTTTGTGGATTTAGTAAGAAGGTCTTGAAAAGCACAAAAGTTCTAACTTTTTTTTCATGTGTAGGTCATTAAAGGGGAATATTGATGAGTCTTCCTTTTAATAGCTCACATAGGTCAGAGTTTTAAAAATGCATTCTTTTTCTAATACATGAGTTCCATTATCTTTCTTTTATACTTTCAGTGGTTGCCATGAACCTGAGGATAGAACCCTGGGTAAGTAATACCTCGCCATTTTAAGAGGCCAGACAATGTCTCTTCAATCAAATAATTGTTCATACATAACCAAAACTGTGTTGCTCTTTATCATCAGATAATAACAAAAAACATTAAATAACATTTAGTAGTCCATTTATATCTCCAGGTTAAAGAAACTATGCTGTTGCACAAGCTGCTTTCATTCTTCACAATCCCTAACATATAAGTTGAAAAAAAATTCTTTATATTTAACTGATTTCTAAAAACAAATTCTGACTAAAAATTAATCTCTGCTGCTAGGAAATTATCAGATTACATTGTTGGCAAATATCTAAATATCTCTGAATTAACTTTCTAGATTGTCTACTTATTTCTTATAAGGCAAGCTTTTAAAATCATAATCTCATGCCAAATGCAATGAAGAAGTGCAGATACACACTAATAACAGAATTAGTTATATTTGCATGATTTATAACCTAGTCAAGAGAAAGACAACCAAACTGTTTGACAAGACTTTTGTTCCTGGAAACAATGCTATCGTCATTTTACTTTTTTGAGTTTTATTAATTTTTTAGTCATTAAGCTACTTTTCCATTATTTTTTGCCTGATCAGGCTGAAGGACTAACAGTCTCTTGAGCAGAGAACGTTTAGATATTGAAACAAAATTTGAAATACACACCTTTTTTTGAATAGGTTATTGAGTAATTTTGATTATTTTGTTATACAAACTATATATCTAGGAATTGAGTATGACAATTTTTACAGTCTCTCTGACTGACTGGGTTTTTTTATGTCTACTTCTAAAACTCTAGCTTGACTTCACTAAACTTTCACCAGAGCTCCTTTCCGTTTGCGCCTCACCCTCATATCATTGTAGTTTATCTAGGAAAGCCAGTTAATGTAAGATTTTTAGACTTCAGCAAAGCTTTTGACACTGTCTCTCCCAGTATCCTACTAGGAAAGATATCCATCCCAGAGATGGATAAACGTATAATGCAATGAGTGAGCACCAGGGTGAGCTGACGGGTTGGGCACAAAGCCAGAGTGAAGCAGTCTGGTGAGCTGTCAGCTCCATCCTCAGCCCAACTCTCTTCACCTTCATAAGTGACTTGGATTCACGACTCGAATGAATACTAAGATTCATGATGACACGAAATTGGGAGGAGCTGTCAACTCCCTGAAGCTAAGAGAGGCCCTGCAGAGACACTTCATCACAGTCTGCAACTTCCATGCGAGCTGAAGAGGAGGGGCACAGCTACAAACCCCTTCTCTCTTGTCACCAGTGACTGGACTCGAGCAAACAGCCTGAAGGAGTGTCAGGAGAGGTTTAGGTCACATATCAGGAAAGTTCTTCACCCACAGAGTGGCTGGGCACTGAACAGGCTCCCCAGAGGAGTGGTCACAGCACCAGCCTGACAGAGCTGGAGGTGCTTTTAGAGAATGCTTTCAGTCACATGGTGGGATTCTTGGAGACAGTGCTGTGCACTGACTTGATGATCCTGATGGATCCCTTCTAAGTCAGGAGATTCTTTGATTCTATGATCATGCAAATGAGAGATATTTGCATAGCTGGGTTTTTTTGTCATTTTGATTAAATATTTTATTGAGATGATCAGGACTACTACAGCTACTGCCCAGAAATTTCCCCTTCGCAATTTATTTTTCATTCTCTCCTTGTGGTGGAGAAGCTAAAAATGATTCAGCAAACATTTCTGTTAGAATTAATGGCATCACCTATTGGATAGATTCACAGAGAAATTTTTCTGCTAGAAGAGTTATTTTCTTCCTTCATAATATTTTAGCTAAGCAACAGAAATCTCTTTGGTCATAGAGGCATGTTTTCAAACATATTTTAAAATCAGCTATATTGGCTGGAGATAGCTCAAGCGTCTGTAGCAGCAGAAAGGAGTGCATTAGGAGCACAAATCCTATATGGATTGGGATATGCTAAGCCTTAGAATTAACTTGTGCTTTTATTTACATTATAAAAAATTGTGGCAATTTATACCCAACTGACTTGTTATTTTTGAAGACTGTCCTGCAGTTTCTGGAGGTGATAGTTGTCTGATTATTGCTGCAGCAGGGCTATCATTTTTATCTGTGTCAGTTCCAGACAATACTATGATCTCAACAAGTACCTACGGGGAAGAGACCAACTATTGATATAGAGAACTGCTAATTTTCTGAGAAAAAAGTGGTTTTTTCAGGTTTAGAGCAGGGATCTGGCCACAGTAAGGGATATTTCTCTTACATCATGAATGAACCTTACAAAAAGAATCTGATATTTTTATATCAGATATTTTGAAACTAAAAATTTTTTTGTACCTGTGGATTTACAAATTAGAAGAGAGGTGATGCCTTTGCCTACTAATGGTTGATGTTTGTAGGAAAATCTTTGGGTGAAATGAAAATAGAGGGAAAACCGTGATGTCTGGAAAAGAGACAGAGAGCAAATGCACACAAAACCAGTGGAGTTCTTTTGTATATCAGAATGTTAATTAGAGAATTTAGACACTGATATTTGTCAAATATGCAATACAGAGTAATAACTTAAAATTTGTTCCATTCAACTTATGTAATTTGGTTCTATTTCTTCTTCTTTTTTTAATATACAGGTGTAGTTGTGTGCTTTTGAGTGGTAGAGTCTGTATTTAACTGCATATTTATTATTATTTTGGTAGATTTTTATCTGATGCATATAGCATCAAGTATATATTTATATTCTCGCATACATAGGTATGTAATTACATTGGAGAGTAATGGTATTTTTCACTCTGTGATGCTCTCATGCTTGCTTAGCTTAATGAAACAGGTCACATTTAGATATATGTCTACGAGTAGTCAGTTTTGAAAAATAAGCTTCAAAGACGCTCTACAGACTGCAGCACTGAAGGGACTGATATTGTGGGGAGGCAGGGTTGTGGTTTTGTCTGTTTGTTTCTGTTTGCACAACACAGTGCTATGTCGTTTTGAAATCTGCAATATTTGATCACCAAACAAGTTTTTGATCAAAAATACCATGGGTTCTAGGAAGAATATACATTTGGTGTTGGGCACTGGACACCTTTTCTATACAGTATCATTCTTTACTCATCTGTTCTGGGTAAAAAAGCTTTCCAAGAATATTGGTGAGATCATCAATACAATCTGAGCCTTTCTGAACTTTGACTCTCAACAGAAAGACCAGTGCAATGGGAAGGCCAAGAACCATCTCTAAGTAGTTGTAGGACCACCATATGATTGACTGCATTTCACAATGCACTTTGGGACTCGTGGGATTAGAACACCACTGTCAGGGAAACACGTGTTTCCACTTTTGTGCGATGTTCTTGCCAAATTAAATAAGTAAAATATGGAATACAAATCAGGATTTCTATTAATAGCGAGTAATTAATCTCTGACTTGACTGAAATGTACAAACCATTCCTTACAAGCTTAGCCACCTAATGTTTTCAAAGGAAATGTTCAGTTAGATTTGTTATCTTAAGGTGACAGGATAATATCAATGGCTAAACAAATTGTCATATTGAAATTTCAGTTGAAAAATTAATACCAGAGTATCAAATAATTACCAATCTGAAGCTAGTCTACATCTGGAATGCTAATGAAAAATGTCTAAGTGATTGGTGGTGACAAATGGGTAGACAAAATTTTTTCCCTCTGCAGAACACTGCAGGAAGCGTTCCAGTATGATTCATACCCATGACTTCAAGATAAAAAAGCTGGTAATTGTGACCAGAAGCCAGTGTGATTCATACAGCTGCATAAATATGAAGTAATTAACACCCAATGCAAAACTTGAGACTTAGGCCACTTCAAACTCTCTTCTCCTTTGAGAGTTAATAAGTTGTATATTGACAGCGCTCTGGGATGGAGAGCATACTGTCAACAAATCATTGAGGTCTGAGAGTATTGTTCCAGAAGCACAGCATTTCTTCCGAAAATGGCAGGGGAATTTTTATTCTGGATCAGATTTGTGTCTTGTCAGAGATTGTAATCTTTGTAATGGCTAAATAATCCTCCAAGAGGCTGAGTATCCACTCTGTAAGAAAAATTCTTTAGTGTCAGTGTCTTGGCACCAGAGGAAAGTGTAGCCACTTTTTACAGAACAACTTATGTATAGATATTTAATATTTGCAGTTGTAAATATTTTGTCCATTAGTTGCAGTATATTTTCAATTTTGAGTGTTGTTATTCGAGATATTGATGCTGTAGTTCTGGTTTAAGGATAATAATCTCAGTTCCATAGTTTCATTTGTACACATAACTAGCTTCTCAATATGTAGGTATTTTGTAACAGATGGACTTAATATTTTTTTAAAAGTTTAAAGCTGGAAAATATGTTAATGAGTTCTCTAGATTTTTTTTTTTGTAACAGGCTGTTTTGAATGATGGAAATTAACCCAGATTTAACCAAAAAGAAAACTCTCCTACTTTTAGCAAAATTAATTTAGATACTAATAAATTTGCATTAGAATAGGCAAAATACTTTTTTAAATGCATTTTTTTTTCTTCCCCCCAGTCCTTCCCCAAAGGCTCAAGCAGAGTATCAGGAAAATGACTTGAAAACGCTCTGTGGCTGATGTCAAATTAGATAACTTTTGAAGGTTATTTTGCAATAAATGTGAATATGGAAGCTGGAGTCACATAAGCACCTCTTCTTTGTCCCTGTCACTGTGGGCTTTATTAAACATTTGTATATGGTGTGTATTTATGAAAGGATTAAATCCACAAAATTTAGATATTTTACTTGTATAAATATTCTTTAGATAAGGCCCTACTTTTTTAGACTAAAATCTTTAAATTAAAAAAGAACATAACCACATATTATAATGGTATTAATTTTTTTAATTGTGGGTTAAACTAAAAAAAAAAGAGGGTTTCAAAAAACCCAAACCTAATTTCTCAAAAAAAGCCAAAAAAACAGCAAAACAAAACAAAACAAAAAAACAACCAATCATCAGCTATTTATAGTTGGACCAGAAATAGGTAATATAACAAATAAAGCTTTAGGTCTTATGAAATAATACATCTTTCATAGTACACTAGTAACTGCTATTTTCTATTAGAGGCTTTGCTGTAGGATCAGTGACTTTCCTGTCCTCTACTGAATTTCTAATGCCATGAAAAGGTAGTAATGTGATAAAAGTCATATAGTGTTAGTGACTTTCTATCATGTTGGTGAAGTGAATTTTTATTGTATTAACAAAACCAGAATTCCAATTGCCCTAGGAACTAGGAAAAATTACCAAAAAAGCTCTCATAAAATCAAGAACTCGATATGTATAGAGAATTGAATATGAGTCCATTTTCTTTGCCTCCAGTTGTTGTTGTTGTTATTGTTTTTCTGAAGTACTCATTATTATCTTGTGTTGCAGTAGTCAGTGCCTTCTAGAATGATACCTGGACATGGTATGTTTTTTTTCCAGTCAATAAAATTTCTATCTTTAGGGAGTATTAATCACTGACTGGCATGTTAATGAAGACGTTACTTCCAGCTGAAAAAAAAAATAAAAAAAAAAAGTGTTTTGTGAATGACTTTGTTGTAAAATGTTATCTACTCTTTTAATAAACATTTGGTTCAGGTCTGGCATGGAGGAGAAGCTCTTGTTTGTGGCAAGCACCACTGCTTGATATGGGGTTTTGTTTATGTTGTATGCAGCACACTGGTTATTTATGTGAGAAATACTGAAGATGTTGACTCTGTAGCAAAGTATAACAAATAGTGGAGGAAATATACAAAGCCCAAAATGTCATGTGTTTTTGTAGCATAATTAATGAATATCTATTGATCTGTAATTGATGTGTAGTATTCCCAGTTACATAATGATTACATAATCCAAAAAATGCAGCTGTCCAACAGAAGAAAGCTTTTCTCAAGATTTTTCTTGTGTCAGGATATCACAATGTGCTGTACAAGTTCCAATTTATCCATTCATTCTGATCCTCTGTATCATGATTTTTATTTTGAAATGGAGAATAACTCAGGAGGTGGGTAAATTCAGTGCCGGTTTTTGTACCACAGAATATTCTATTTTTATTACAGAAGCTTTTTGTAAATTTACCTAGATTATGTTAATATTGACTGAATGCCTCTGTGCAGATGTATCTTTTTGTATGCAAACATATGGGTAATGCGTGCTGTACTAATACACAGTCCCCCAGACTTTGGCATCTTTCTATTATTCCTGTTTTGGCTGAGAATCTATTTCTATCAACTACCAGCTGGAAGCCTTCTGTTGGTCAGAAAGTTCCAAATTCCTGCTCATATTCACTCAAACCAACTTGGAAATGTGAGGAAAGAATACCTCCTGGTTGTCAGAAATGAGTTTCCAGTTAGAAAAATAACATTGCAAAATCTGAGAATAAGGAATGAAATTGTCATTGTTTTCTCAATCATTCTGATAGCATTACTCTAAAAAATCTGAAGTTTGCTGTATTGGGAAAAAAACATACTTCAGGTTATTGTACAGCATTTACTGGCAGAATTTTATAAATGAGAACGAAAAACGCATCATAATTATAAGCTCAGATATCTTGATACTCTTGCTTCTACACGGCTTCCCTTGGTCAGCCCCACTGTTGCCTGCTGAGATGTTATTAGCTCCATTTCAAGGGTCTGCAAGAGTTCCACTTTTAGAAGCACTTGGCTTGGTAGTTCCTTATTCTCTGCCATACTGAAGTTTTGCATCAATCAGTCTTTTTCCAGTTTATTGCCACTTTCTCTTCATACATTTTCACACGCGCATGTTCCTCACTCCTGTCACTGGAACTCCTTAGTCAACTTCTTCCTTTGTATGCACTTTCGTGAGACTTCTGTCCTTGAAACATTTTGTCAGACAGACTGTCACGAGTTCTGCTAGCCTAACAGCCTTGCAAAGATTGCTTTGCATTCTTCAGCAGCACTGTCATGATCACCTCTTTAGCTTGTTGCACACTGAGTGCTGGATTTTTACTAAAAAAAGCTATGACAAGTTTCTTTAAGACATGTTTCTTTACATTTATCAATTCTACAAAACACGGTTCCAAGAGAAGTTAGAAATTATTAGTTAATAGTAATACACTTATGTTGATTTCTAAAATAGGATTTTTCAGTGTCTTCAGACAGCATGTAGAAATCTCATCTTACACATAACAGACTTTATTTGGCAAGTCATATTTGCTACATTGAAATGCAGGTTAGCTGGTGTTATATCTGTTGTTATTTATCTTGAATCTGAAATTTTTTTATCATCACAGAAATGATTGGGTAGCAGGTTTTTTTTCTAAACCAGAAAAAATACCGAACATCATTAGGTATACTGCCTCTTTCTGAGAAACCTCTTTTAGAACTAAAGTCATGCAAAGTGATGGTTTTGCTATCAGAAGTATTCAGTAGTGCAGAGTAGAAACAAATTATAAATTATTGACACTCAAAATGCCTTTATATGTCCCACCTAATAAATCTCCAGCTTGTAAATTAAAATTTGAAGAAAATATTAAAATAATGCAAGCCTTTATGTCAGTACTGCATCTTAGCAATGCTCAGAAGGTGAAAAATTGTTTGTGGCGCTGAATAGAGAAACTTTTATTTAACATGTAGCCCTGTAATGGCTGATAGCCATAGTTTTATAAAACAGGGAGCAAGCAAGCATAAACCATGGACGCTTCAGTACGTACCAACCCTATAGCTGTTTTTAAGAAACAAAAAGGAATTTTAATAGGTACAGAAATCTCTGAGACTAAAAATTTAAGGGTAGGTATTATATCCTCAGTACTCTGTTGGCTTGCTGATAGAAAACGTTGCTTTACTATTTTAATGACGTTAAGTCTACAGCAAGAGAAATATGTAGGAGTACAGATATGTAGGAGTGAAATACTCTTATCTTTGATGCACATAAGATGTAGTGCGTTTTTCCAATGCTATGGATTTATAAGCAAGTTCATGGTATAAACTCTGTAAAGAAATTAAGAGATAAGGACATTCATGCAGCAATTTTCTTCTAGATCTGCAAAATCCTATTTCTATTTCCAACAGAATGGAAGATGCAGAAGAAAAGTGTTGGATTAAACCTAAGGTGGGATCAAATAAAATATTTCTCTCCTGAATCTTTAAGAGTAGCTGCCTGACAACAAAACATAATTTGACACATTTGTGAGTCCTAATGCCGTATTTATTTCATTTTTTGTAAAAATATGTAATGAATCCTGCTGTAAGTGCATAGTCATGATAGAGCTCTGAAAGAAAAGAACATTGCAACTGATGAATCAGTCTGAAAGCAATATATACTTATCTTGTATAGACACAGGAATAGTCAAAACAGACCATCTCTTGTATCAGTTGAAGCATTCTGCAAACATAATGTTTTAAGACATGAATAAGGTTCTTAATCCTTCCTCATTGCTAATATGTGCTGGTAATAGCACATAAATGTACCGAGAATGGCAGAGTTCCTGCACTGGTAGTGTAATTTTTTCAGTGCCTCCCTCAAGGTGAGTCATCAGTAGGCTTTTCAGGCTTTACCCACATATCAGAACATTTTCTTTTGCCTGATTTTTAATGTAGAATAGGCCATGTGTGCATGAGATCTGATGTTTTTAAACTGGTAACATACATGTAGTTTCTGGAACACATAGTTTGTCACTAGCGGAATATCTTTGTTGGGGAAAAATTCCCCTAAATAAAACTGGTGAAATGTTAACAAATCCTCTTTGACTTGCCAAGTGCTCTCATACATTTCCTGATGCATTATTTTCTTGATGTAAAGTGAAAGGTCTGACTTGGTCCAGCAATGGGTTATCAGGTTTAATTTGTTTTCATACATTAGTCTCTCTGGCAGCATACCAGCTATTTACATTTGCCATCTGAATTAAGAAGGTAACGAGCAATTTTTTGGGGGTTTGGAGTTGGCTATATTACTTCAGAGCAGTTTTAGCATGGCAGCACAAAAGGTCAGTCACCCTGGAGGCCTTAACGAGCAATGATAAATGAGAGGAAACATGAGTGTGCTGCAGCTTTGCAGAGCAGAACTCTCCTCAACCAGGACAGTGCTGGAGGCATCCAAGAGAGAAGGACTCTCCTCTTCTGTCTCCCACCTCCACCACCCCCTACCAAAGAGTATTGCCAACAGGCAACAAATGAGCTCATTATTCAGGGGAAAGGAAAATACAAATAAAAAATTCCATCTTGGTTTACTGGTACAGGATCTGCCCTTGCCCAGATACATATACATATACATATACATATACATATACATATACATATACATATACATATACATATACATATACATATACATATACATATACATATACATATACATATACATATACATATACATATACATATACATATTTCTCTTGAGAAGTGAATTTCTGATGTGGAGATATTTCTAAGTTCATCTCCTTGCCCTAGCAGACATATTCCAAGCAGAAATATTCCACTGCAGAAAACCTGTATCTTTATGGACGTTAAAGGGTTGAATACCATATCCTTTCAAGTGGGAAAAAAAAGAAAAAAAAAAAATTCTTGGAAGACAAATCCAGACCAACAATGGGATTATAAGAATATTTATTATCATTATTATAACTTCCATGATTTTTAGTATATATGAAATGGATTTATAATATTTGCAATAACTTCTGGCATATATTTCTTTAACCTTAAATTATTCCTGTTTATTTTATAAATCAACAGTCTGGGAAATAAATGCAAACACGTTCATAGGAAATGTGGTGCTTGAAGACCACTGACAAGCCTGAAGTTTGTGTTGACTACATATGAGTTAGGAGGATAAAGTTCCCACAAATCACATTTACAGACTGCACAAAAACCTGTCATGTAAGCTCGTGTGATGATAGAAAGGCATGAGAAACAACTATCATTATCAAATTGCTCTAAAAATAGAGAAGGATTTATCCATTTTCATAATTCATAAGAGTAACATTATCCCAAACAACAAAATATATTGTAACTAAGTGTCCTGGTTTGGGGCAAATTTGGGAGGAAACCTCTGCATGGGGTCCCTCGAGTAAGCAGATTCAAGCAGTCCCTTCCCCAGCTGGTTCGGGGAAAAATATTCCCTGGGAGAGAAGTGGAAAAAAACCCTGTTTATTTAAGAGACAAAACACTCCCCAGCACAAAATAAAGAATACCAAACAGCAAAACCTCTGGTCACTCCGAGGAGACGACAGATTTAGAAGAGTTCTTTCCGTGGGTTGCAGCCCGGCTCACTCAGTCTGTTCTCAGCCCCTCCTGTGCTGGGGATGCCGCGGCCCAGGCCGGGCCGGGTGGGACACAGGTGTGAGCTCCCGGGGCTCTGCTGGGCTTGCAGTCCAGAGCAGGTACAAACAGTTCCAGGAAAACAGAAAAAAGGGGGAAAAAAAACCAATCCTGGGAGCTTCTCTGCCTCAGCTAGCCAGAAAAACTAACCAAGAGCAAAGGAGAGCTCTCTCCTGATGTCCACTGCAGACAACCCAGTCTGTGAGCAGGAATGTGGGGGAGCCCGTGCAGTCTCTGATAACAAACTCTGCACTTCTTCTTCACCCCCTTCACTCCTGGAACCACTCTTAAAACTGCAGAACTCAATATTCAACACCAACAGAGGACTGGGAATACAGGCATCATACAGTCACCCCAAGACGCTAAGTCATAATAGTTAGCAGTAACTATGATTATTAATTCTAAGTAATATTTCATGCTGAAATTACCAACACTGAAATTTACCACGTAATGCAATTTACCATTCAATGTAGGAAGAGTGTGAGACATCATTCTGTTGGTAAGCTCTCAACCCTATACCCTTTAATTTATTTTGCACCTGAGTAGTTGGAACCTATGCTGTATGTAATCTTTCAAACATAGATGGATATCTTACTTTTGCAATGAGTTGGGCTGTTTCTTCATTAACTTTTGTAACTTTCTACACTAATTGTGCCCCACCAGAACATCAGTGTGGTAAGCAGAGTGTCTGAATATATACAGGGAGCTAAGTTGCGCATTGGCTCAAAAAGTACAATTTTCAAGGATTTTATTCACAGCATACGTAATATACTGGTTTTGTAGCAGTCACAATTCAATAACCTAAACTGAACATTAAACTTAGAAGCAAACTTCATTATTAAATTATTATTACTTCACTGAAAAAAAATCTTGTTTTTGGGAAGCACTGCTTTTGAAAAGCTTAGTATGAGCTTTTGTTTTGCCACCTTGATTTTCCCTAGAAAATGTAAGATTTCAGCCATGTTGTTACCTGTTAAGAGACTTTTGTTCAAGATGGATACCTACTAACTACTGTCTGCAAACAACAAAGAGAAAATAAAAGATAATATCTTCAGAATGTGTTATATCTAAGCCATCTGATTTCATCATACTAAAGTATGGCCTAAACACTTATTAAGAGCTGTGGAAAAATATTGGAAAAAGAAGGTGTGTCCAAGTTGGCAACTAGAACAAAACTGCAAACCTTAGAAGCAGGAGCACTGGGGAAGCTTGGTGTACTGCCTGGAGAGAGATAGTAAACAATGGAAGTAAAGTCACAGAGGTCTTTTACTTAGGCTTTGTTTAAATAATACAGTTAAACAGGAACTGAGTCAAAGGAATGGCCAAACCAGTGACCAAAAGCTGAACTTTTTTTATACTGACTTGAAAATACACATTACTTTTCATATCCTTCCACATGCTGATGAAGTGAAACCTGTACACTCCTTGCATTTAATACTAAAGTCACTCCAAATTCCACACAATAATGAAATTAAGTCAGTTTATCTTTTCCCCTCCCTCAAAGAAGATGACTTCAGAGAAGGAGATCAGAGAAGAGTCTATTTTGTATGCTGGCATATTGATGGGCAATACCCCATATACAGGGACACCTACTGAAAAACCTTGTGCCAGTGCAATACTATTGACAACGCTTTCTAATACCATATATATATGCATTTATCAACAGCAATTTTCAAACCATATTCTGATGCAATAACCAATTAATCACACTTTTTGTGAATGTGGAATCTTATTGAAAATGCCAAGACTTGCAGTGTAGTCCATGTTATTTGTGTTTTCAGGATCTCAGCTGTGACCAGACTTAGAGGTAACCATGTTGTGTGTGCATCTGGCAGCTTACCACACTTACAGTGCTTAATTGGTTATTCTAAAATATTAACTGTAAAGTACTCCTAGGGATGTGGACATACAGATGACACATCAACTAAGAAGACAGAGACCTAGATGCCTGTGAGTCTGCTGTATCTGCAGATAACCTGGAAAGCAAGGGGTTCTCCCTTTTTAAAATTATTATGTGGCAGTAGTCATCCCCCACCATTCTGTCAATGATAAATAGTTCAGCTAGCAAGTCAAGTTTAATTGGATTTTGATTTTTATTTTGCAAAAACAGTTAAATCACCTTGCTGCCAAATCAATAACTGTCAATTTTTGATGTCACTTTCCTTGAAAAAGCCTCAAATTAAAATTCCATGTGTAATAGACATGTTGAGTAAACAGTGTTAACCACTTCACAGATTCATTATATTAATCTATTGCTCTTTCTACCTTATCAGACAGAATGAAGTGAACTGAGAAGTTTTTCATATATTAACTGTAAATTACACTTAGCTCAGATAATAAAATTTTATTGTCACAGAACTGTTTTCCACTTCACATGCACTTGGGAGATTGAAATGTAAATTACTGTAAGCTACCTCTGTCTCGTTATAGATGTTTGAACAAATGAAATTTACATGATTGAAAAAAATGAAAGTATTCTCTGCGGATACCAGAAGCTATCACTTTTCCCACCATACTAATAGAATTTCAGAAGTAGAAAAAGAGAGAGAAAAGCAGCCCTTAATCTTCTTTGCAGGCTGTGCAATTCCACTTCAATTTATGAAGGTTCCTCAGCAACTAATATTCCTCTGATTTGTTTCCATGTTGATGGTAGAAGTTAAGCAATGCTCTGTCCTTCTCTAAAGTCATAATATTAGTGCTGAAAAGATAGTTTACAAGATGATACTGCTCTTCTCTATAATAGGTAAGGGGTTAAGACAAATTTGCATCTCTTCTGTTTTGTTCTAGGCATGATGCAGGTGAAGTCAGCATAATCACTTACCAATGTGAGCCTTACTTTTGAAAAGCGTGGAGATTATTTTGTAGGGAACACTTTAGAAAGAGTCCCACATACATTAGGACATCTCTAGTAACTGGGTAGTAGTTATGGTAGTGAACTTCAGTATGGTCTTTTGGCAAATGTTATCACATGGAACGGATGATATATTTTGTAATCAAACAAATTAAAGGCATTTGTAAAGAAACAACTCCACTGTAATGAACAAATCTTTCTAATTATAAAGATCTTGTGCTACACATATATGCAAGATACCTTGTTCCTGATTCTGTCAACACCGTTTCTCCACGACAAGTATTCCATATTGGGCTTTTCAAATAAAAAGTGATAGGGGTATTTATTTACCAGGGAAGCTGCTGTAATGAGAATATTGCACATACTAAACCTATTTCTTACCGGTAAACTAGATGTTTTTTCTCATAATAAGAACCTTGGGCCAGTTGACCAATCTGCAGTAAAGCAAAATACCTAGTCTCTGAAACCTTGTATATCACAGTTTCTAGTAATTACACTCTGAGACCTCAGGCTACAATCCTAAACCCTGTGAAAGGTGTATAGGCTGTGCCTCTAAGACAACTAGGCAACCAGAAAGAAACCATTAACTGAGGGAAAACTTACCAATAACTAACTTGTTCAGGTTAAAGCTAGCTATAGCAAACTAAAGAGGTAATGCTGAGGATGGAAGAGTGCCTTAAATCCTTTTCTAGTGCAGGGTAGTACCCATCTGTGAAACACCATTAAGTTTGCTTTCAAAAATAGATGTTCTGAACTTGGTTTATTTATCCAGCTATAAAGCAAAGAGTCTGATTCAGTGATCTAATGATCCAGACAAACAGCACAGAACGGGCCTAAATTTGGGACTTGTTTATGAATTTTATCCAAAGGAAAATTTATACAATATTCAGAAATAGTATAAAGGAAAGATAAGTTCCAACACTGAACTGTTACAATAACTCAAAGTTTCAGTGAAAAAGAATATCTGTGTAAGATACAGAAAACACCAAATGCTGAGCTTCTCAAGTGTCCCAGGTGAATACTACTCAGTGAATGTTAATAAGAAAAAAATGAGTTCTCCCAGTAAAAAAGTTTTGTGTCTCAAAACTCTGTTTGGTGAGTCACAGTTCTGCATTTACATGCTCCACAGACAGTGTCAATTCTGCTGCCTTAGCCTTTTTTGGCTCTCATAGTGAAGATACTGACAACATATTTAATAACTTTTCTTGTACCAATGGAAAATCTCTCTAAGAAAATATGACAGGATAATTTCCAGACTACTTGGTGCTACTACTGAATAAGGGGAAGGACTATGTGTCCTTCATGATTTCCCTAAAATGTGCTCAGAATTTAAAGTATTTTTAAAAATTCTTC
Organism: Acridotheres tristis; assembly: GCA_037013685.1. Lineage (NCBI taxonomy): Eukaryota > Metazoa > Chordata > Aves > Passeriformes > Sturnidae > Acridotheres > Acridotheres tristis. Next base: position 15,179,653 of record CM072919.1, read on the forward strand.
ATTGTTACATATTGGTATGCAGATGGAATGCAGACAAGCGTTTGAACTTTATATTTGTTGACTAAATATATTCACCACTTGACATTCTTTCTGTCTCCTGTTTGGCTGAAGAAGTCAAGAACCAGTTCATCTACTCAGATTGAATTAAAAAATAGAAAAATGTTGAATTTCCAATGAAACGTAATACTGAAATTGCCCTTATGATACATTCATAAAAGAATTTCTCCTGTGAATCTCTGATTCTAGCCAGTCTCAAGTATATTAATGAGGAATAAGTAACTGAATACAGAATAGAGTACAGTATTATTACGCCTGAAGGTTGACTAGATTGTATTGTAAATACACCTTAAAAATGTTGAAATGAAATTATTGAGCAGTAAACAATGCATATTCCTAATTCACAATCTGTTAAATGCATAATTTTTTTGCAGTGGATTTCAATGTATAATGAAATTTGATTATGGAATTCTAGGTTTCTTGACAATAATATGATTTTTCCAATATTCCTAAGGGGTTTTTTATGATTCTCCACAAAACTTCAGGCTTTCATGCATGTTTGTGGATAAATCTGTTTGCCTTTTTCGTGCCTCTGTTCTGTCCCAGAGGAAAAATAGAAACAGCTTGCTACTTACTTTTTATTTGTAACAGATATCATAATTATAAATATATCATGACTCTTTGAATTATGTGGAAGTTACTTTGAAAAGTTAAGGGCTGCAGCAGTGATCACAAAAATATATGACAACCTTACAAGTTACATTTTGTCCCAGATAAAAATCGCTTTGTAAACTACTGTTAGCTCCTAGCAGAGACTTCCTTATCTTAGAGAGCCACTGCTTATACTTCTCGTTTTGAAGGAGTAAAGGTAAATAAAAAAAAATATTGTCTCCTGTGCTCATGAACCCAACTTCACATTTAGATGTAATGCAGAAGACCCCAAGACCCTGACTGAATTGTTATTACAGTTTGGAGCCAGGGATAGCACTTTGACACCTTTCTTCACAGTCCATGTATTACTTCTCTTGCACTGCTTCCTGTCCTGAACTAGGTTTCCTGACAAATAAAGAACTGCTATGGTCGTACCATGTATTTTTCATCAAATACCTTGTGAAAGATTACATTATTTTCAGAAAAAGACATTTTATCTGTGTAATAAAATAAAAATAATATGATAGACTCTGTAAAATGAAAGTTTAAAAAAAAATCTTGAAAAATTTAACAAACTGTGATAGTAAAAATAGTTATTTGCTGTCTACTATACTATATTTATTGTAAAATAAACTAAGAGTAACCTTCTCTGACTCAAATGATATTAAAATTTACATGTTCTTCAGTTTAATTTAAGTATAGTAGCTCTACTTATACAGAAAATAATTTCTCATGACTGTGCTCAGAAGATCTTGAACCTTATACAGATTTTTAAAATTTATTAATATTTTAGAGCAAAACATTTTGGTACTTCAAAAATTATTTTTCCACCTTCCTTTCTCCCTTCTTTTTTCTTTTCTCTAGTTTAAGGTTTTACTTGAGATTATATTAATCCTTTTATTATTTTGTCTCTAAAATATACTCAAAGTCACCTTATGTTTTCGGAAAAACTGTAATCAGAAAAAAACCCACCACACTATTTCTACTAAGAGTACATTCAGATTCGAGAACAGGTGAAGATTAATGATTTCATGACTCAATTGACTCATCTGCTAATGGAATTTCTTTGAAAGTAGCTGTGATTTTGCCTTTACACCCATCAAAGTTTTCCTTAAAAAACACTAACTTGGTTCATGTTGAGAGCAGACAGAACAAAACAAGCCTTTAGAGACATTTGAAGGTCCTTTCTAACCATAGTGAAATATGGACACAAGATTTATGCTTACACAAAACATTTGTATTAAAACATAAATAGTTCATGTTACATGAGAGCATGTAAGGACATCAATAGCTTGTGGAAGTTGCTGTGGGCTCACTGTAAAATTCTACATGTAATTTTCTGAGACACAGAGATTGTAAGCTTGTAGAAGGGCTTCTCACCCCCAACAAGAACTTAATTGTAGCTTGTTGACCTGCGAGATGACTCGGATGTGACAAGCCATCTTGCAGTGAGTTATTTTGGTGCCATGGGTCTAGCAGTGTTCTGGCATCACCTAGCTGCAAAAAACATCCTACTTCTGAAGTGAGATTTGACAAGATAAGCTGGATTTTTGACTGACAGCCATTTACTTTACAATGATAAAAGCCACAGCAAACTTCCACAAAGTAGAAGTCTTTATACATTTCCCTGGAAGTGTGTGGTGTTCCTCCTATGAGTAGGATCACCTGCATCACAGTTACTTGCAGGGTTTCACTGAAGGAATCTGTGTTCATTATCATCATTACCATGGTAAATTACATTTGACTCCTAATCAATCCTATTTCTTTAGCTAGCTTTAATATAGGTACCTTGATGTCATGCACTGCTTTATGCTATTCTGTAATCTAATAGTCGTTCTTTTTAGTTTTATACATGTAGCAAGTAATTCTGATTAGGATCTTGCATCTGTTATTTTTTGTCTGTTTAATAAATAATTCATTCCTCTAAATCTATCTGATTTGCCATCACTAGAACTTGCTGGGGAAAGTGATTAAAATGCATCTCTATAACTTCCTTAAATTTAAACTGTTGCAAAAATCTGATGATAAGGAAGGTTTTGCCTTCCTTTATACTCCTTTTTGAGAAGGAATTTAAATACAGAGGAGCTCTTTCTGCCCCTCAGATTTGGTGGCAGGGCTTTTTAATAAACTTTGAAGATCCCACTCTCCCTGGGATCCCAAAAAACTTGAATTTCCATCCTGTTATACTTTGTAAAATCACCTACCATTTATAAAGTGAACCGAACAGAGTTATTAAATGTTTCCAAAGCAGGCTGATAATGTGCTTGCCATAGAATTAATTCATTTCATGCCACTTTAATTAATACAAACATGATGCCAAAAATAACAAGCCGTCAGACTTCATGCTTTCATATGGGGAAGTTCTCTCATAAATCCTACAGGGTGGGATGAAAATCTTTTCTGTGGGAGTTATGAAGTTAATAAAACCTTAAGCCTATTCACCAAAGAAACTTTTCAAACACTATCTGATCCTAAAATGACTAGCATTGCATGGGAGTATATCAGGAGAAATCCCTCCTCACCCTGAAAAAATCTGGTGAACATAATTGCAGAAATCAATTTTATACTATGAATAAAGTATACATTGGGCACCTTTGGCACACTCTGAAAAGAAAAACACTCAACAGTTGACTTCAGAAAATCAGTGGACTTCAGTTGTCTTCAGAAAAAGCTCTGACTCAGAGCAATTAAAGGCAACTTGAAGAGATGCATTAAGAAAACACAGAGGATGTAAGGTAATCCGTTTCAACAGCAGCACAAAGTGGAACTTGCCACTCTATGTGACAACAGAACATCAAGGCATTAGTGATGATGAGGGGTTTGGTGTGGGACAAGGAACAACCCCACAAATCCTCCTCCTGTTGTGAATTGTGGTACTCCTGCTGTGAGACAGTCCTTTGAACAGGCAGTGCAAATGCTGCAGGGCAGGCTTTTTCTACCTGCACACACCCTGTGGTGCATCAGGCTTACCTTGGTAAGGATGGGATTGAGCTTTCTTCTTGGTCTTAGGTTCATTTGTGGATTTCAAGTGAACTGTACATAAACCTGCAATTACTGTGTGAGGCATCTTAAAGTGGAACATGCATTTTTAGGAAATGCTTCACAAATCTTGGCAGTGATATACAGCTGCAATATACATAGCTGCATGGGCTAAAAACATAGATGTGAAATGATGTCAAAGCTATGAAAAAAACTTAGAGTGAACTTTTTGTTTTGGTTTGGTTTTGTTTGTTTAGCTTAAAACAATAAGGTGAAAGAAATACTTTGTCTTTTCTCTTCAGGAGTTACAAGATTCCTCTGCATACATTTTATTGAAATCTCATCAAATTCAAGTCCTATAAAAACTTAAATTTACTTTTGCAGGTTCATTATTATCTCAAGGTTTGGATAACCATCAATGTATTTGAAAGTTAAAATAGCCAAAGGTGGAATCTCAATTACTATTCTTGCTCTAATGGTTCATTAAAGCTATGTTCAGACAGGGGGACCTGCTTCCTGGCTCCCTTAACAGTGTCTTGAACAGTTGATGCTTCCTCATGCTGAGAAAATACCTTGCAACAGGTAGCACCAGGTGCAGGTAGTCTGTAGGACTAGTCAAGGTGGTAATCCTGGAGAGGAGAGATAACAGCCTACACTCGCCACAGTGAAGTCCTGCTCTCACCATTAATTATTCTGGGGGACAGAAATTTAAAAAAAAACCCCAAAAAACTATACTGGGGGAAAGAAATTAAATAAATTAAATTGTTTTATCTGTAGCTCTATCCTGTATGTAGCAGAGGAATTGTTAGCACAGAACAAATATTCCTGTTCAACAGGATAAATCCAGTCATTTTAATGAACCCCTCTACAGACACAAATTAAGATATGAAATAACTCCTGTTTGTTCATTATGTTAATTAAAAAAGAGCACCTCTGGCCTTGTGAAAACAAAGCTGATTAAAGGAAATGCAGTAAGTCAACTTGGAGCTGTGAAATACAAATCGTACAGAGCAAATAGTGGACATTAAGTCAAAGTTGAACAGTCTTTTTAGCAAAAAAGTGAATTTGGCTTTGGGCTTGCCTGTGACTTTTCCTGACTCCTACATATTAAGTACAGATGGGGTAGGTATTTTTTTTCCACTTAAACTACTATGAAAAAGATTCCACTTGGATGGAAGCAAGTTTTATTCAAATTATCTGAGCATGACTATCTTTAAGGAAACCAATTTTTCTTTTTGAAGAATTTTTTTCCAGCTCCATGGCATTATGAATTTCTGGGAATTTCCTTTTCTTTTACTTCACTTTTATATTATTTCTGAAGATGCAGGGTTGTTTGGAAGGAAATTAAAGTGGTCTTGTGGACTTATGATAAGAAATTTCAAACATGTTTAAAAGAGATGTAGTAGATACTGAACATTTCTTAGTGTTACAGGTTAATTGAACTAGTTGTCTACAGGTGGAATTATTTCACAATATTTGTGAGTTTTATATTTTGCCTCTGAAATATTGGATTTTTATTAGATTAATTATGATGTTTGCATGAAAATACAGAAATGCATGACACACGACAAAATGACAGAGCTATCTTCCTCAAGCTGGGAATATAGACCCATATCTTGAACAACAAAATTGTGGCTGTAATTGTAGGTATATCATTATCAGCTGTTTTACAATACTTTGGTCACCACTAGGCAGTGTTGGGATAAGTCTGTTTGCGTCTTGATTCAGTTTGAGGATAGAGCTTAGTTCCAGAAAATAACATTAACTTTATATTTATATCCCCATCTGGCTGTGGACATGAGTAAAGAAATCACACTGATTTTGTCAGCTTTGACAACAGCATTTTATTCTGTTGACTATACAGTTCTGTTGATCTTCCTGTAGTACCTTGCAGGGATAAAGTTCTCTTTTTCCTTTTTGAAATGCGTAAGACTGGCAATCAATTTTCCGATCAACAATTCTGCACAAAAATTTGCAAGGTATATAATTTTTTTCATTTAACATTCTAGAATATATGGATACATAAAACTGATAAAGCTTTCATACTGTCTTTGATCTCTAACCAGAATTTGATAAAATTCAGTGGAAGCAGACAATTTAGTCCTCTGCAATGAGACAGAAATTTTCAGTAGACAGCCATATTTAAGCTGAAAAGAGAGACATCAATGACGCTATCACTACATATTTATGTCCAGTATGTGTGCATTTGCATTCAGAATCGTGGTCATAGAAAGAGATCTCAGACATATTACATCCTATACCATGTTTTTATCACAGGCTATTCCCTGAGGTTTCATAGTCAGTTTTAAGTTTATTAAAGAAAAACAACAAATCTACCAAAACAAAACCAAAACAACAACAAAAACCACAAAACAAACCCAAACAAACAAAAACACAACCAATCTAAATAACAAACAAAACCACCAAAACCAAAGAAATAAATGAACAAACCTAAACATCCAAAATCACAAAACAAAACACCAAAACAACAACAACAACAAAGGCAAAAAAAGCAAATCCTCTCCCAGTCCCCATCTTCTCCATCTTCACATAGGCAGTAACTGAATATGTAATTATTTATAACCCTGCCTTTAGTGATTATCACATCTGCAGCTCCAGTGCAGCAAAATGTTTGGAAAAAGAGGAGTTTAATTCTGACTCTGTATCTAGAAATGCCAAGGAAGAAATGCAAGCTGTTCTGTCAAAACATTAAATTGGCATAGAACCAGAACCTCAAAAACACTTTTCTTCAAGATAAGGAGATAAGGATTGGTAAAATAGACTGATGAGCTAACATAGAAGCAATGAGGATTTACATTTCTTAAGAGTTTAAGATTGTATCCTAGTATTTATATTTAATTTTGAATTTCTTAAAAACATTTCTAAAATAATGATGAGGAATTGCTCATGGGAAAATGAAGATTGGTTTTCACCTATCTTTTTTTTCACATAAAACATGGAGCTATTCAAAGTATAATTATTTTTTTTTAAAGTCAATGAATTTGTTGACTCATGATAAAATTGTTTCCTTATTTTCATTGCTACATGAATGCTGTTTTGACTTGTGGACATTTGCATGTTACAAGTTTATACAAATATATGTAGCTGGCATCTCCCAATACACAGAATTGATATCATGTTAAATATGGTATTTTAACAATGTTAAAACATTCAAGAATATTTCTGACAAAAATTTTTATTAAAATCAAAAGCTTATTGAAAGTGAAGGTTGATTTCATATATACATAAATTCCAGAAGTATGTGGAGAAAAATGTGGGTACTTGATTATTTGACCTTCCTATTGTAAGTAACACTTGGATAGACCAGCCAGTTGATGAAGATGGAAAAATCTTTCCAGTCCTGTTCAAGTTAAAGAAGTGTCATATACTGTCACGGCTTATCTTATGCAAGAAAAATGAGTGAAAGTTGAAAATACCATTGGGACATGGGAGAGAATTTTATTTTGTTTTGATTTGGTTTTATTTCCCCCACCCCCATCAAAGAAAAAAGCCCTAAATCAAAACAAACAAACAAACAAACAAAAAACCAAACCAAAACAAAAACAAAACAAAACTCAAACAAACAAAGGAAAAAAACCCAAAAAAACAATAAAACCAACCCAAAAAACCTCCAAAACCCACATCCAACACAAAACCCACTATAAAATACATTTGAAATATAGAAATTCCCAATAAATTTATATTCGGGTCCAGAGAGTAGCCATAAATATGTCATGCATTTATTAAAAACTAAGGACCAGCATAATTTTGAATAGAACATTTCATATAACCAAATCATCTAAACCTCTGTTGCATTCCAGAATGTTGATATACCTGACATACGTAAGTAAACCCTATTTCCAGGTCTATCATAAGCAGTTTGTTTTTTAAACAGCCTACTGTTTTGTGACAGATAATAGCCATTGCTATTTTTCTGTAGTAGTCACCAGTAGATCTGTGAAAAATTCAGTAAACAGTGAATTTGGTAAAAAAAAAAAAAAGTTTCGTAGGAAGTTAAAGGTTTGTAAATTATTTGCACAAAATAAAAGCAGACTATATCAAACACTGAGCTATATAATTTGAACATTTCTAAACAAAGTGTTTTCCATTTTGGAAATCTTGATATATTTCCTCTTGAAATTTTAAAGTGGAGCTATTGGTTTTACAATGTCATTACTTTTCATTACTTATAAAACAACATAATTTAAAGAAGATAATGTTAAAACCTTGGACTGCCATTTAGATTAAAATAAACACATTAAGATTATTTGTAACTACATATATTTATTTTCGGTTTAAATCTAGACATCAGAAAGCTTAAGTTTTCCATGTACTGAGTTCATTTCTTCCCTGTTCCCTATATTCAAATAAGAAAATGTTAACTGTTTTGAAAATCCATATCATGGACAGACTCATCATCCATTGCATCCCAGAAACAAATAAAACAAGAAAACCAATGCCACTGACTGTGGAAAAGGTAAAAAAAAAGTGGGAACAATCAGAGTAAAGAACTGAGTTCATGATTGGAGATGTTTGTTATTAAATTATGAATTATGTATACATTGGAATTCATAAGGACCTGTCATCAAAAGAACTGGAGAAACTTTGTACAATAACACCAGGAAGGAACTCAGCAACCTCCATAGTAGAAAAAGTTGACCTGTCACGTTTCTTCCAATAAGCAGTTATCCAAAATTTCATTTCTTATCAGATTAAAAAAAGTTTATCTTTTCTTATAGCAGGAAGGGAAATGCCAGCATAGTGCAGAAAGACCTGCCCTGTATCAGAAGGGGTTTTGAGTAAGTGGCAATATGGTGATGGCTGGTGGGTACATGAAGAGCCTGATGGACAGGTGCCTGCTGTGGACAGGTGAGCAAACACCCAGTGCAGAGGACAAGCAAACACTGGTGGCAAGAGGAGAAAAAATATCGTGAAACAATGGGCTGAGAATGGAGAACAAAGGCAAAGTCCTGGACTAGTCCAGGAAATCAATACTTGCACAGCAACAGAAAGCAAAAGAGCTGCATAATCTCACAGGAAGACTATCTATAAAAGCAGCATAAAGCAAATACTGAACAAAATTTGTAACCCAGAAAAAACAACAAAAAAAAGGAGTAAGTTCATTCGTTTTCTTCAAACCTTTTGAAACCCAGAGAGAGCACAACTTCCTTCATGTTATGTTCACAAGACCCATGACAGAAAAGTGCCAAAGAAGCCAGAAGAAAAAAACATTTGCTCTGAAAATTAATATTTCTAATAAAAAGATAAGTTGCTGCTTGAAGTTTCTTTGAATCCAATTTGGAAAAATATTGAGCTACCACATGAAAAAATTCCCTCATGTGTGGAATTTATATTCTGCTCCCCATTAGTGATACAGCATGTGGCTGAGAGCCGATGACTCCTTGTCACAGTTATTTGGCTTATTTAATTCAGGGCCACAGACAAATATGTGCAGGTGGAATATTTGAGATTTTATTTTGTTTGTTCTGGGGTTTGGTGGGAACAGGGTTGGTTCTGCTTGGTTTTGACTGAAGTTCTCGAAGGAAAAGAAAGGATGAATCCAATCACTAGAAATGTCTTCATATATTTATTAAATGTTTTTATACTTGAAAAAAGTTGCATGTAGGTACTGTCATATTATTAAATGGAAGCTAAACAAGGTTTACTGCTGGATTTAGGTTGTTCCTGTTGGCTTCCCTCTTGTTTGTTTAAAGAATGAATACACTATTTTCACACACGTATTTATTTTCCTTGTTCTTCTCTAGCTTAAATATTTTCAGTATTCTATTTACTTAACTATTTTTTATCTGTTAAAAAACACACATTAAGGTAAATGTGTTACTTGGGGATACAAAACTTTTATTTTGGTACCTACTTTAAAATATATGCATCTAGAGATACAAATTCTTGTGAGACACTATTTTAGGTCTAGATTTTGCATTGCAAAGGAAGCTTTTATAGAATGATTCTGACTTTTTTATTAGATTTGGAAATCCTATGTACAGAAATAATGTTTTCAAAATACCTATTTAAAGCTTTGGTCCTGAGGCTTAACATATCTGTTAATAATATTTTAAAGTAATATTTAAAAGCTATGGTTTAAGCTTTTAGTTAGTCAAGCTCCTAGGCTTCACACATATGGCAAGCAATATGTTTCCCAATCTTGATTCAGAAATGAAACAAGTTGTCCAGTGAGTAATACCTACTTGTAATGAAGCTTGATATGAAATGATAATGTGTGTACATCCACACACATCGCAAAAAACTTTTAAAACTTCAGACTTTCAGAGCTCTTGCTAATCTTTGATTGATTTTGCTACGGCGTGTATGAGAACCTCCAAAGTTCCAAATACTGCTAGTTCAGTTTGATCGTGGCATGAGGTGTTTTGCTTTGCTCACAGGACAAGTTGTTAAAGCAATGCAATAAAATGACCAACCTTTTACAAGAACAGCTTAGGAGATATCCGAGCAGCTTTAACAGAAACTGGAAACAAGTCATCATCATTTTCACTGAAAGACTTTAAATTTACTGTCTCTACAGGTATGTTGGGAGTTCATATGCCTATTAGATTTTGATCATTATCACCATACCCTAATGTCAGGGAGTTTCTGTAAATTTCACATGGATGTCACAGGTGTTTAATCACGTATAAAGGATTTTCTTAAAATGACATGATTCAGAATTCAAGCTGTATTTTGTTAATCTTCTGCAAAAACATACCCTTTATCTTGAATTATACACCTGAAGACAAGGACATATGCATTTTTTTGTATTTGTCTAATTGTATGTTAAGAAAATAATGTATATATTTACTTGTATCTACTGACTGACTGCTTTCAAAATTGCAACTGGAACAAAAGAAGGTAGTTAGCAAAATAACATAAAGCATGTTCCATCACCTCATAGTTTTAAAGTTCAGACGCTAAAATAAATCTTTCTGAAAAATACACACCTGCTAACATCACCAGTTCTACTTTGGAAAAGTCATAGAAAATAACAAAAGACAAAAGAATCTGAGCAATTTTCATTTTCCTAAGAAATCTGTATTTTCTTGCCTGATTGCTTACAAAACACAAGGAAAAGAAAGGTTGATATAGAAGATTCTTCTTTAAGAGCCCATTGCTGATCACAACGTAGCTATAGCATGAACCACAATCAGGCTGAAATTATTAATGGTCTTCAAACAATTTACTCCCTTTCTTTAAGAGAATCACACAGCAGGAGAGATTAATTTCTGAGAGCCTTGGAGAACAGTCTGTTGAAAGAGCCCCAAAATGGTGGTGAGTACTCACAATTAGCTTGATTTACTTAGAAAAAGCTCTGTTAAATTGGTGGATAACCAGTGTGAAGCTGCAGATATTTATGGTGCCTCTGTTCTTTGTCTTTCTTTAACAAGGCTCAGTTTAAGAGAAATTTTCACATTTCAACATCCAAGTGAAGGGTATGCAATTAAAAATTAAAACTACAATGTTTTTAATTATTATGATCTTAAATCTATTATTCAGTTACATACTTTAAATCGCTGTTATTAGTTTCACTGTAAGAAGATATGTCATCATTCCTTCTAGGTTAAGTTCTGAATTAGAACTCCTTTGCAACGTGTGCTTTAAAACACCTTAAAATTTTGTACATTTCATTTAGAAAAAACTATCCACATTATTTGATTCATACATTTTGTGTTAATTTATCTATTTTACAAATCATGAGCCAGTCAATATAAGAGTGTCCCACCATTCCTTCAAATATGTGTGGGTGACCATTTTCATTAGTATAGAAGATGCTAAGACAATATTAATTGCAAGAATATCCCTGGAAAATTATAAGAATTCACCTAATATTAAGCACTTTTTTCACAACATTTTCTCTGAGAAGTGTGGTCTGTAAGGTAATACTCAAAGTGATCTTCAAAGACAGGCTCCTGTCTAATTCTATAAAAATTTGAACACATTCAGTATGAAGAATAGAAGTCTTCAGATGTATCTAGCATATTGTAATAATAACTTTCTTTTGGAGTTTAAGTATATATCTATTTTTATATATTTTTATATATATATCTCATATTTTATTACAAATTCATCTCTTGCCCATATATTCTAGTTTCATTGAAAGTTATTAGATTACTAAGATAATTTCATGATTACATGAATTTGAAAGATAACAAAGCAGAAGTGAATGTTCAGCCAATCACAGATGCCATGATGCTCTATATGTAGCAAATCAGAGATTTAATTTGAAACATAGCAAATTAAGAAAAGTTTTTATTAAACAAGATATCAGTAACAAAATATCAGATCGTTTTAAGAAAAAAATTATTGACTCCTAATAAATGAGTGGGAACACAATAGTGACTAATTTCTACATTATCTCTTTCATTAAAAACAAAAGATAAAAACCTCCTACTTAAAAGTACTATGCATTGATACATTAACCCCCCCCCCAAAAGTAAAGAAATTGGAAAAGAAACCCCAGAAATATTAGAATTTCTGCAAATACAATGAATATTAATGAGTGTAGCAGTATTCAAAGCATTGTATGTGCATCTGACATTGGCTCCCATTTATATTTGATTAAAATAACTAGAAAGGCTTGGTTTGGAAGGGAGATCATGCCATTCTAACTCCCCTGCCACAGGCAGGAAACCTCCCACTAGACCAGGGTGTTCCAAGCCCCATCCAGCCTGTCCTTGAACACTTCCAAGGATGGGACAGCCACAATTTCTCTGGCAACCTGTGTCCTTGCCTCACCACCCATACAGTACAGAAGTGTCTGGCTATGCTGATTTAAAGAAAAGTTTCAATCACTCTCAAGGACAGGGAATTTAAAGGAAATTTAAACTGTCCTGATTTTTCCTGTAGCTACTAAATCAAATAATGTAAATTCAACTATTTCCACTTTGTTTCCTTCATAGAAATTCTTTATTTCAAAACAATTTGAGGCACTGCACTGCAATGAAATGAAAGAGAGGGAGAAAGATAAGTGTGAGTTAAATGTATAAATCAATAGTGTTCATATCTTCATCACCCCCATCTGGTTAATTCGTGAACTATATCTCTTCTTCAGCCCAGCAATTGTCACCTGGTCAATTTCCTCTCTGGAACAATGATTTCACGGAACAATTAAGAGTAGCTTTGCAGATCAGCTAGTAGAAGGAATTTTGTGCCTAAATCATACAGAGAAAGATTTGGAAAAGATCTGGGACATCTAGGAAAGATTTCTGGCTAAAAACTGGCACACTGGCTTAGACCTTGGTTATGATAGAAGAACAGAGCTGACAAGGATGATATTCTAAAGATCATAATGACAATGTGAAAAAATCTGAAGTATAAGAGCACAAAGATTTCATTTCCTGAAGCTGAAAATATAGTGCAGCAAACCAAAGAAATTACCCAATCCAATCAGTGGAATGAACAAGGTAGATGATTTTGACCACTGTTACTTAAATAGGTGTGCCATTAAAAAAGAAAGGATCTGATGTGGGTTTTGCTGAGCTGGTTGATGAACATGAAAGAATTTTGTTCAGTGTAAGTTATAAATGAAAATGCAAGTAGTTTTCAATGAATAATTTTAAAATTCACATCAATTCTATCAGCTTACACAAAATGTCACGGACTAAACTGAAGATATTTAAAATTGGTTTTATTAATTAAAATTATGTATTTGGTATCATATGACTCACCCAGTTATTTCAGAACATATGTTCCTTTAGTAGAAATCAGCACTTTCCCCTCTCAAAGGTTCAAATGCAAATGAACCCTATACAACCAGACAATTTAGTATACAGAAAAAAGCATTGTTTAAATATTTGTGCAGTTGAAAGTCACATATTTGAAAGATTATGGAAATACTAGTTTATATTTAGCTTGGATTTTTATTGATGTTTGGTAAACTTTTCTTCTTTTGCTGTCATATGTCAGAGACATATTCTCTGATGTCAATGAACCTGATCCTAAGATAATGGTGCAAATTCTCTTTTAACCAGTAGGATCTGGTTAGAGTCAAATGGGATCATAATGCAAATTTCTGACAACAGAATGTGGGCTTTAATTATCTCAAGAATGTTAATTTTTTGCTCATGTAACCCCTATCCCCCCTCCACTCCCTACTCCCCGGGATGTGTTTTACTGCACTTAGAAGCATTTTGTCACCTTCTTCTAATTCAGAAGCAGCTCTTCTAGTTCAGGAGTGAAGTCTTTAGTAATTGTTCGAATTGTTCCCTGAAAGAGGGACGTTAAGTTTTTCAGACTGATGTAGTACTTTATCTCAAACAGGAATGCTAAGTGAAACAAGATTTAGAGAATAAATAACTAAAAAAACTGGAGCAGAAGAATTTCAAGGGAGATTCTTGTAATTATTTGCCAGCTGGCCATCTTCAGCACAGATTTTTCACTAGAGAGACACCATTTTTGGTCATGTGTTCCTGTCCAGCCATCCTCACAGTGCAGCTTTCCATCCTGGCAGGGATAAGCAGGAAGGAAATCTGCCAGGAAAATAGTTTCTGAGTTATAGGGAAAGGGAGATTTGGCTTCCCCTGGTAACTAATACCCTTCTTTATGGAGAAGGTGGCTCCTATGTAGGGACTCACATGTTAGACAAATGTTAAAAGACATGACAAGGGCAAGATTCTAGTTTACACTCTTATTAATGTCAGGAGAGGAGTTGCCTACTGATTCACAGAAGCATCCTCTCTTCTGTGTCAGGAGCTTCTCTAATTTTTCTCTCACATCCCTCCTGTGCAGTTGAGAGCTTGATGGAGGCACACCTGTTACTAGCTGATAAGGACACTTCAGCTTGGGGTGGCTGCTGACAGGACGTGTAAATCTTATCCTGTATAGTGAAGCTGAATATAAGAGTTGTCATCAAAGGATTAGTGGGAGTGCTTTTTTCAGTGTTAGCTTTTTTAAAACATTTTTGGTGTTTTTTTGTCTCACAGTTTAAGAAGAGTCTCACATATTATGTTGATGTTTCAGCATTTGGAGGGGCTCCTTGATATCTAATGTTATAAGGGACCCTGATGGTGATGTAAATTGACCATTCAGTAGCTGGACATTGTGGTGAATATGGCCTCAATCTGGTGAGAGGATCACTGCATAAATTTTTACTCTTTGCCAGACATCTGTGAATGTGCTGCAGAAGTCCTCAGGGTAGAAATGCTGGCATAAGTCCACTTGGAAAAACTGTTAAAATAAAAGCAGCACATAAGAGAAAGAGAGGTTATTCGACTTCCTTTATAACTGGCATGGGCTCAGGGCTGTAATATTTACAGTGCAGAGACTTATTGAAAAGCTGTTTGAGGGAAAATAACCAAAGTCTGTGATGCAACATTTTTACATACTTATGAAACACATCTTAGACTTAACCATATAAATAAGCTCTTCAGTTTATAATGGAGCTTTATGCAAAGCTGTTCACTTCCATGACTTCAGTTGGTCTGCCCTATCTTCCACATACCCTTATATGTATCACAAATGTACAATAACTTCTTTGCCTGCCTGTCATTTTACATCATAAAGACTACTGTGAAAACAAGTTGCCATTAATGATCACTTCCGCTACACAGTGCAAGATGCAGAAAAAAAAAGACAGCTGAAATAGAGGAATAAGTATTTTAAATAAAATCAGAGAATAAAGTATGTATGCATCATGAGATAAATGCGCTGCTGAATTATGAGAAAAGGATATATGAATTAAATGTATAATTACATTTCTTTACATGCATTTTATTAGAATGTTGTGAATTAAATTATAAAAAGATAGAAGAAACAAATAAGTTATGGAAAAATTAGTCAAAAGAAGCACTCATCTAGCAGCAAAAGTTACTGTAGTACTGTGTGCATTCCAGGTAAGAAAGAAGTGCTTGTATAATTGAATCCTCTTATGGAAATATGAAAGAAAGAAATTTTCTAAAAGTAGCCCATTAGATAAAGGTATAAGCCTGAACAGTTAGTCTTCTGAGTTGTAGAGGAAAAATGACGAAGTGTAGGCAACAAAGCACCTCTGAGTATCAAAGATGCAGAGAAACCAACCCAAGTAAACTGTACCAGAGAGACGTTTCAAATTGGTTTTAATCCTGATGGAGACAAAAAAATGAGAAGTCCTAGAGAGTATTTAAATTACTCTAGCTCCTGCCTTGGTTTGAAAGAACAAATTTCAAGGCTCTTCAACACTCAGACACTTGACTGTTCCCCCACTCTCCTAGCAGTGGTTTTGCTATATCCAGAATCTCGCTGGTTTTGCATGTAGATATTCTGTCAGGAAAAGGTTGTGATACCCATGTATTTGAAAGAAATACAAAAGTAAAAATATGTTCAGAAATTCATGTGTATGTTTGCTAATATATCTATAAGATAATATGCTTTCCCCATAAGGAAGATCTTATTTATAGTGCCCTGAATCAGGATCCTAGTTTAGGGGGCAAATCCTCATAAGATTTCAATCTCAGTTGTGCTGAGATGACAAATGCTTATATGGCACACATAAAGTAGGCATCTCAAGCAGCACTGCCTACAGAATTCACTTAAAAAGACTAAGATCAGTTGTTAATTAGTTTTAAAAGTTTTTTCTTCATGCTCTGGTTTGTTGTTTATTTTTTTTAATAATGTATTTCCCCTCTTGAAGTCTATTGTTGAGACATGGTGGCAAATAGAGTCAATAATAGTTGTTTTCTTGTTCAGGGCCAAACTCAGTTCTGAGAAACATATAAAATACATTAGATTCAGAATAATCTTTCTTAAAATAGAACTTTGATTACTAGAGAGCACAGAATCTTTAGCAGCAAGGAGAACAAATACTGCACAAGAACCAATAGTGACAAAATGTTTCATATTTGTCAAATTGAGTAGGTGTCCCCACAAACTCAAAGGAGATAGTGAAGATGAGGGAATCCATGTACAAACTTCCCTTTCCTGCAATTTTGACCAATTACTTGAAGACCTTTGAACTTTGAAACCTACTCATGTAGGTTCTGTGACATCAAGTATTAGGGAACTTTCCAGCTGAACCGCACTTTCAATGTTAATGAATGGAAAAAGAAAATTTCCTCATCTGTATATCAGTTTAAAGAAATTCAAGACTAGAACAGTAAGTGCAAACACTAGGTTTCACCACTAGCTTACTAATACTTTGAAAAAGACTCACATTTTAGGAAATTTATACCAGTTTCAAAATGTGCTGTCAAATTTTCTTCTAGTAAGACGAGAAATATTGTCACAGACAAAACAATAGGCAAATTTTTGCAAAATCATTCTGATTTTGCAGAATGATGTATTAGAGCTTGTTGGTATCTTTTCTCAAAACCATTTATTGTTGCTTCCCTTCCTCTGAAATATGATACAACTATAAATTTTGTATTCCTCATAGTCATGGAGGCAGCTATGCAATGTAAAAGCAAAACTCAAGAAATCAGTCTTCAGGCAATAAGAGATATACAGGAGATAAAATGTAAATTATTCATGGTGTTTATTTGATAAGAAATAGAATTAAAATATTGTTAAATGAACTAATTAATTTCCATTGATTAAATAGATTGGGAATCGTGTAACTTCTGAGAAAAAACCCTGTCTATAGCTTATGCCAAGATGAGAATCCTGATTCTTCATGCCCCTAGATTTCAATTGTGTTATTTTCTCTAATGTGCTAGGGAAAAAAAAAAAAGCCCTGGACAAACAGAAAACACCTGAATGTAATGTCAATACAGTGTCTATATAAGCCTTTGAGGAAAGAAACCTGGTTTACACCTAATCATAACAGGAGTGTGGCTGACAAAAGAGGATCAGGAGGGGTTTGCTTCCTGTTTTTGCTCTGTCTCACAAACGGACTTCTGCTCTGAGACCAGTGCCTTTCATTCTGACTGGGATGGCTCCTTGAAGCTGATGTTCCACTTGTGTGAGAAAGACGAGCACCTCATAATCACACGAGTGTCTGATTATGCCACTGGTGGTTGGTGACTGATAAATACTCTATGATGTGCTACACTGGTTTATAAAGGCACCAAAGAAAATGTGCTCACAAGGGGTATCCAGCCTGAAGAGAGTCATACATACAGAAACATAATGAAGTTTCTACTCTCAGGAGAATTAATTCAAAAAAATTAAAATTGTGAATTCAGCAGGGAAGTAGACATCAATTTTACAGTCTATGTGGAAACAACTACTTGCAACTCATTTTTGGCAGACATTGGTTCCCATAAAATTCGTAAACTTGTGTCCGTGTGTTATCTGCAGTTTCAGACCTTTGCTAACATGCATTCAGTGTTTGGATTTTTTTGCATTCATCAACTATTAGAGAACTTTCAAACTACATCTACAATTAACGATCCGAAAAATCAATTGAATGTGCAGATGAATCTAAGTTTTCCTATTATGTTTAGAATTAAATAAATATTAAATTAAATAGAGAGGGCTTTTCATAAAGCACCTCATAGCTAGTCCAAGTCTGAATAAAACATCACCTCACATCTAAACAACAAAACTTATTTGGAGTAGAAGTAATAGCTAGATTTTTAAGCTCTACACAAATTCAAATTAAATGACAAGGTTTCTAGCAAAGTTCAGAGGAAAAATAAAAATGTGCAAAGTGCAAGTTAGATATCTTAAATATTACTGTATAAAGGAATTTGATTGTTCCTACTTAAGATATTATTTTTATCTTAAGATACTATTTCTTGTCTTCTGCCTTACATTTTCATTATTGGCCTTCTTAATGTATTGAACTTTGAAGAACTTTTGTGAGACTAAGTCAATGCTTGTGTGCAAATTCTGTTGTACCTGTTTTTCCTCTTATTTCTTTTCATTTGAGAAATTGTTGTGAATCCTTTTATTTAGGGATTATGGTCATCATTTTTTACTTGAAAATTCCTCATAGATCTCTAACACTGGATTTGCATCTCAGACTTTTGAATCAGCTGTTGTATTTCAGCATAGATGTATTTCACAGACTTTCTGAAAATATGTGACAGTCATATTTATATTTGTGAAGGATGCAGAAAACGCCTCTAAATTTTTCAGATGAGTTATACTTCTATTACAACATTTCTATGTAACAATTTGAACACGATCTTTAATTTCCTATTAGATTTCAATTTGGGACCATATATTATACTTTGCTAAGCTTGAGAAGTGCTATTTTATATTTTCAGTATGTTCTGATTTACAGATGTATCCATTTAGGGTAGCGGGTAATAGATAGTAAGAATTAACTGTATAACATATCATTAAGAAAATAATCCAGGGTCTCATAGTCCTTTAAAAAACATTGTATAAGGGCAATAAGGGCAATAATACGATGAATAGAACAAATACTGTGAAGACCAGCCAACATGAAGTCCTTACAGCTCCTATGTTAAATATTCTATTACTTCTCTAGGTCAATGTGAGAATGGAAAACATGAATTCATTGAAGAAAATGTCTGTTATTTCTATAGGAACATCATTAGTAACTTTTTAAATCAAAAACATAGATAAGAATGAAGCTGATTATCTGGTAAGTCAAATTTGGTCCAAAATTTTTTAAACGAAATGTTGCAAGTATTTATCTGTTCACATTGAGGTATGGTCTAGTGGACCTGAGCTTGGATCTACCTCATTTATGTTTAGAAGTGTAACTCAGTTGTATAAATTAGCAGTATAACTACCACTCTTCCTTCCTAATGTTACTTGAAAGGATTAGACTCGTCTACAAAGCAAGAAGAATTCTGAGTAGCCTGTACTCTGCAAAGGAAAATGGGGTATCTGTCTCCGTAATGCAGATATTTCAGCCATGTGCCTAAGCATAAATTGTAGGTAATCTGTATCCTTAATTATGGAACAATCTGAAAAATCTTCCCCAAAACTGTTAATTTTTTAATCTGCTATGTTAGCAGATTGTCACTTTCGATAACTAGAGGTGAAAATACACAATTGAAGTTAGGAAAGTTTAGGTCCATTAGGACAAATGCCATTTTGAGCACATGCCTCTGAGGAATGGAAGAGAAGTTTTCTCATCTGTAGGAAAAGAAGAAGAGATACTAGAAGATATTAAAATTATAAAATAAATGAATGTACAGAATTTGTAACTAAAAGTGGAAGAAGGCAGAAGAAAAGCAATATAATAATGAAAAAAAATTATTTTCATATGGATAAGATTTATTTAGCAGCATATTAAGTTACACATGGCAGTTCTTCTTTTAGTAATATTTCAGCCTTAATTAACAAAACTGTCTTTTCCTTATCTTGTAAGGATACATTGTTTTATTGGTTCAATCGTCCTTGAAATTATAAGAGTGTAAATTACAGGAATGGAAACTTTGAGAGAGCAGACTAGATCAAATAACCAAAAATCATGAGATTTGAAACATCTTGTTTACTCATTTGTGCAGTTCATCCATCTTGATAACCTTATGCAAAAAGCAGTAGAAAAGCAATTTTTGTTTGCAGAAATGAAACTTTTATTTCTAGATTACTGTCTATAAATGCAATATAGTAAGTCATTAATTGCAAACTCACATGTTTGGAAATACCAGCATACTGGGATAAAAAATAAGTATTCACTTACTTTTCCTGTAGATCAGAGGTAAATATTTTCAAATGTAAACTGAAATGTCTTTTTTTTCTCATTTTATACAACTTTAAAAATACCCTCAGATGTAATAATCATGTGTATTTTTACCTGTTAAACTAAGTTTTACTTGCAATGCATAAATGAAATAAAAGATGCACAAGAAGTGACTATACGGAAATTAGCTGGACTTGATATAAAGTCTAATGAACAAGTCTATTTCTAGAATACTAAGAGCATAATAGTTGAAACTACCCCCACATATATATATATATATGCACAAACCCCTGCTCTGCCTTTGAACTGAATGATCTTAATGCCTTAAACCCAAAGGAAAAGTATTCTGTAGTCTGAACCACAGCTTTTTGCCTCATTTAAAGAATAAATGACACATACCTTGTGAGAGGTTGTTTTGAACTATTATGTTATACATATTCATTACATGGTCATTTTCTTGGTTATAAATTTATGCTAGCTTGCCCATATCTTATTTGTTCTAAACTGACATCTTATCTTTCTCCATTGTCCTTGTAAACGAACAGGTAGCAGTGCATTATAGAAAATGATTAGTGCATGTGTAAGCGAAATAATAGTCCTTTTGTTGTTGTTACTGTTGTTTTATGTGGAACAAGAGATTATTTTTTAAAAATGAAAACACTTCTGTTTCAAAATAATTACCATAGGATTCCAGAAAGCTACTCTCATCAGAGCTATATTGGAATACAGCTGGGATTTTTTTCAGTTGAACAATCACAATATAGCATCATTGACAGAAAAGGTTTTCTGACAGAAAATTTTTTGTAAAGTCTAAATAATAGCTACCCCAAAGTAGTCAATAGCCAGCACAAGAGGTGAGGGAAATGGGAAACATGCAGCTCAGTTCCCTTGCCAGTAGCTACAGAGTTGCTTTCTTCCATTATGACTGCAACCTTTTAATTTGGTAATATCTCCTTAATCATCTTTTTAAAATAATAGCTCCTAAAGAAAAAACAAAAACCCAAAAAAGACCAAACCACCAACAAAAACACTCAACCACCCCAACCTATCAAAAAACCCCAAACCCAACCAACCATCCAAATAACCAAACAAGAAAAGGGTGAAATCCTGTCATGTTCATGGGGCAAGGTAACTACTAGAGATTATATATTCACAAAATAATATCTCTGGAATACATTGCTCCTAGAGACTTAGAAATTTATATAATCTACTATCATCCACAAGATTTTTCTTGCAAAGACTTTTGTATAATCTCTAAGTTTTACAGGGCTTTGTTTTCTACCCAGGTCTAGATAAAAATATGTAATATTTGATACATTCCCATGGAACAACAAGCAAATCTAATAAAGTCCTCTTTTAATGCATTAAATCTTGCTAGGTGAGATTCTCAGACAGATTATACAAATTATAGAAATTATGTGAGAGATCATACATACAGCAAAACACATTCATCTTATTAGCTGCCACTCTAGGTTATTAAGTAGCTGCAATAACATGCAGAAAACAGGGAAACCTCTAGGGAAAGAGGTTGCTGAGATGAATTTGGGTTCCTAAGTATGGGGCAGGCAAACAGGCCTGTGTGTGCAGAGCTATGATGGAACAGCACACAGCCTCTCCTGGCTGTGGCAGTGCTCTGTCATAGGACATGACTCACCCATGTCCCAGAAGTCAGTGTACAAGGATTTGCATGCTTGTTATGCAGGACCAATAAATTTTATTTGTGCTCTGCAGGTGTCCTTTGATGTACAAATTTTTGCTTGTTCTCATTGCCACATGCTTCAGTGGGTGCTACACCTTACTGAGACCTAAATGGAAAAATCTGTATTGTTGCCCCACTATGAATATAAACATCCTCAAAATTATGTTTTCTGATGCAGTTTATGAGGTGTATCTATATATACACATATGAATTCATGCACTATATTAATATAGTTATATTAATGATCCAGACTCTGCTACTAGAAGCTTTTTTCTATTGATCTTGTCTCGAGGAGATGGCTGCTCAAGAAACAATCCTTCATGTCTAACAAACTGTGTGTGCTTAGGTTTAAGCATAAAATAATAGTCTTTGAGCACTTACATGTTTTGTTGCATAAAGATGGAGACACAGAGCTTGTCCTTTTGTTAGATGGTATGAAACACCATTCTGTAAGGATGCAGGAGTCAGAAATATCTCAGACAAAGCATGAATATTTCACTGCATTTTAAATCCATATCTTATTGGCAGTGGGAAATAAGGAGTTCTTGAAAAGCAGTTCTTAC
Organism: Acridotheres tristis; assembly: GCA_037013685.1. Taxonomy (NCBI): domain Eukaryota; kingdom Metazoa; phylum Chordata; class Aves; order Passeriformes; family Sturnidae; genus Acridotheres; species Acridotheres tristis. The sequence continues at coordinate 15,202,070 of CM072919.1, forward strand.
TCAAAGTCAAGTGTATAGAATATGAGTTTTGGGGTAGGTCTGGGATTATAACACCAGTGCACTTTGTGGACAAATTGAACAGAGTCTCATAATCTGTTGGGAGGGGAATTAAATAATCCCAAGTATTCACTTTTATTAAATATGTAACTTTTTTTTTTGTCCTAAAATTTTTCTTAATTGTCTTAGATTATTCTAGTGCTTAATTGTTGTTGGAAACAAGTGAATGTTTTGGATGGTCATTCATGGTTATTAGAAGAGCATTTGTGTCTTTGAACCGGCATGGTGAGTTTAATTTCGGCCTGATGACAGCCACCCACCAAGGTGCTCTCTCACTCATCCTCTTTAGCATGACAGGGTGAGGAAACATGGGGAGTCTTGTGTGTCAAAGTAAAGACAGGGACCTTACTCATCAGTTACTCTCAGGGGCAAAACAGACAAAAATTGGGAAAAATTTTCGTAATTTATTGCCAATTAACAACAGCGTAGGATAGTAAAACATCATTGTGATCAGTCATCATCTCTGCCATCCCCCTCCTCCCAACAGCCTTTCCAACTTCCAGCATGGGGTGCCTTTCACAGGATACAGACCTTCACACACTGCTTCAGTGTGGGTCCTCTCCACCGGCTGCAGCTCTTTAGAATTGTTGCAGTGTGGGTGTTTCCCATGGCATACAGACCTCCAGGAACAGATTGCTCCAGAATGGTTCCTCCGTGGGCCAACAGCTCCTGCATGGGCTCTACTCTAGCTCCACAGCCCTCTACAGGAGCCTATTCTGCCATGGCTGCAGCTTCCTTTAAGGTATATTCACCTGCTGTGTTGTGGGGTCCTGCTCTGGCTGCAGTATGGCTTTGTGGCAATATGGCCCTAGCCATGGCCAGGTGCTCAGCAATCTCTTGTATCCCTCCATTCCTCAGGACAGGAGGAGAAAACAAGATGGGGAAAAAAACATGTGGTGTGTCAAGATAAAAGTAGTTTCACATAAGGGAAAAAGCAATGATCCCATCCTCTTCCTTTCCCTCGGTTTTTGTTGTTGAGTAGACATCAAATTGAATATCCCTTTGGACAGTTTGGGTCTGCTGTCCTGTCTGATCCTCTCCCCAGTTCTTGTCAATCCCCAGCTATTGGTGAAGGGGAATGTTGGGGGGATTGTGCTAGTGCTGTGCCAGCACTGCTCAGCAGCAGCCAAAGCACAGGTGTGTTGTCAACACCTTTCTAGGCACCCCCACACAACACAGCACTGTGTGGGCTGCTGTGGGATCATGTCAATACCTGCTCCTATATGCTCCTCCACAGAACTTTCTCATGTCTTCTCCATGGAACCTTTGCTCTGGCACCTTTTTCCCCTTTTTCTTCTCTGATTTTGATGTCTATTTCACATTTTTCTCACTTCTCTCTCACAGCTGCTGTGCAGCAATTTTTGCCCTTTTAAAATTCATTATTACAGAGGCACAGTCAGCCTAACTGGTGGCTCAGCTTTGAGCAATGTTGGCACGGTCTAGGAGCTGTCTGAAACTGCCTTTGTATGAACTTGGGGCAACCCCCAATGTCTTCTCACAGAAGCAAGCTGTCGCGGTGCGTGGTTTTATATTGTGTTAATTGGTTTCTACTTAGTTCTACAATGGTTCATCCCTGTGTTGCACCCCCAGTTTGATGTTTTGGACTCTCCCCTTCCCGCCTCTACCCGTGTCCACCATCCCCGAACCCCTCCAATATTCCAGATTCTTCCCTGCTCATCACCCTAGCCCCAACCCACATGGTTGTCAATCCCCCTTGGCCCCTCCTATCTTTCCAGCATGTTCTGTATCAGTCATCCCCTTCTTGGCACATGATTCGATGTTGCGTTATAGTCCCCGCCTATGTTTCCCTCTATTGGCTGTGTGTAAACTTAGTCCCGCCTTATGTCACACCCTAAGCTGTAGCGATTGGTCGCTGTATTGTGCCCTCCCATGGGGAGGGCCCCTATTTAAGTTGCTGCACGTCTGTGTTCCCTACCTTTTGTAGTTCCCCATCCCTCTCCAATAAGCCCTATCCTGGAATTACAAAAGGACTCTCCTGCGCTCTTTACTTTCCCTCGCACAGGTATCATCACAGCAAGAGCATGGAGCTCTGCCTTTATCTCGAGTTCCCAGGATCCCGGGTAAACGCCACTCTTGGCACAGGCTCACCTTGGAGCTAGCAGGGCAGCCCTGGCTTGAGTGGCCAAAGGCGAGCTGTGTCAGCAAGCTCCTTCAGACTCCCGGTAGCAAAAATCTACTGTAAAAAGAACACAATCAGGAAATACTATTTTAATTTTTTAAAAACGTACACATTTTTTCAAGAACGTCATAGAACTCTTTTTTAAAAGGATGGAGTAGGATTCTAGGCAGGGTATTTATGAAGAACATGCTCACAGTCGTTCTAAATTTTGTTAATAAATAAGTGCAAGAACTAGTCTAATATCTATTTAGAACATAAAGTTTAGGTTTGGTTTTGGAAGTGAATTCCTGCAATACAATAGGTGCATACTTTTGAAACTGTGTTTTTAACGTAAGTAATTTTTATTTATTGCATTTAAATATTATGATTATTCAGGATGATCACATAATGCATATTGATTGGTTAGTGATACAGGCAGTAATGTTTTATATGGCAAATATAGAATGAGCTATATTTTTTTAACAGTGTTCAACTACCATCCACATAATGTCTATACAAACTCAAACATTCTTAATTGAAACATCAAGAAAAGAATGGTTTCCTTCTTATTTCTTGAGTTTTATATTCTGTTACAATTGTCTATCATGTTTAAAATGTTTAATTATAAAAAGAAGAAACAAAGTATTACATGGGAAGAACATAATCAGCTTGGAAATTTAATGGTTTGGAATTACTGTGCATGCTTCAAAGGATAATAGTCCTTAAATGAGTCTGCCTAAATCTTTCTTGCCAAACTGTTAAAGATGGAAATCATTGGTTTACATATTCAAGTGGTTATGAAAGAGATCAAAACTCAGGCCTATTCCCTGAAGGAAAAGTTAAATTCCTTTGGCTGACATTCCATCTTGGTCTCAGTGAAAGGCTCTGAAAACAAAAGCAATTTTAAAGAACAGGAACAACTTAAAGAGTGACAATTCACAGCCTTCTCTTTTGAGAAACAGTTCATTATAATTGAATTCATTTTTATTTATATTAAAATTGAACAATTATGCAAAAAAAGCCCTACAATAGAGGCTTGTTTTCTGTAAAGCAGCTACTGAGTTTTTTCAAGAGCTCTTTTCACACAATCTAGCAGAGGATTAGAGAAAGTAAATCTTTTAGAAACAATAATGTAGGCAACTGCAGAGAGGAAGTAAGTATGGAATAAGATAAGGGCCTGTGTTCCACAATACCACTTTTACATTGCAACGATTATTGCACTGAAAAGGAACAAGTGAAGCTACTTACTTCATTTGAGTTGATCATATGTCTATATCTGAGAATGAGCTTTTTTAGCATTTTACTGAATTGAGCCTGGAATGTTGGTTTGGGGTTTTTTTTTGGTGGTAACCTATATTGAAAATATAGTCTGCAATAATTGTTTCATTAAAATAATAAAAGTACTATGGAAAGATGCAAAAGATATGCTTAAAAGCTCCTCTTTTTTTTTCTTGTTTACTTTTATCTATTACACTACTTGGAAAAATTTCCATGTATGAGAGATGAGAAATTATTTTAACCCTTAAAAAGTTTGACTGGAAGAACAAATGAGACTTTCACACAAACATTACTTGGAATGTAGTTTTGCAGTCAGTGTAGCTTAATTACTGACTCCCTGAAGGCAAAAGGGAAGAGCTACTAATGTCTTCTACCTGTACTTCTGTAAACAGCAGTCTGCTTCTGTCCCTCATAGCATTTTTACTTCTATTGCAGAAATATGGGTCTGATGGATGAACTGTTAGATTAATAAGGCAGTCGCTGGATGTCTGCGTCCAAAGAGTTACAGTCAATTTCTCAGTCCAAGTGAAAACCAGTAATGCCTGGTGGTGTCTCTCTAGAGTCTGCACTGGCACCAACATTATTTAATACCTTCATCAACAACATGGACAGTGTGATTGAGTGCACCCACAGCAAGTTTGCAGGTTGTATCCAGATGAGTGGTGCAGCTGATATACCAGAGGGAGGGGATGCCATCCAGAGGAACCTGGGCAGGCTTGAGGCGTGGACCTGTACAAGCCTCATGGAGTTCAAAAAGACCATTGGGCAATCCCAATCCCTGGTATTAACACAAGGGGGAGAATGTATTGAGAGCAGCAACACTGCAGAAGAAGGAATTGGGAACACTAGTGATTGAAAAAGTGGGCATGACTCAGCAACGTGCATTTGCAGATCAGAAAGCCAAACATATCCTGGGCTGCTTCAAAAGAGTGACCAGCATTTTGAAGGAAATTATTCTCCCCCTACATTGAGAAGGTTGAACTAGATGATCTTAGAAGGTCCCCTCCAACCCAAGCTATTCTATGGCTCTATAGTACTATGATTCTCTAATTAATTAATTGCTGTGCATACAGAATTTTCATCTATGCTGGCACATACAATAAAGGAGGAAAACCTAATGAACACATTAATATAGCACTTAAGTTTAGATTAATCTCCATTCTATCTACCCTGCTGAACATAAGCTTAGGAAGGGACAGAAAACAAAAGGGCAGAAATGTACAAAAATATCTTGCTGTGTTTCTTAATACTTCACACCTCAAATTATTGATAGGAAGTTTTCATTTCATCTGTGGGATGAGCCTGGTAAATTTTGCAAAATTTTACCAATGTGAATTTGAGGCAAATTTGAACCAATACTCTAAGTTCACTTTAAAATTAAAGGTTTTTTACTGAGAGCTTGTATGTTCTTGTTTAGCAAAACCTTTTCCTGATGTTTGTTAGGTAGACTGAGGCATTTTTGTCTATGTCCCACAGTGAATTCTAATGAGGCATTCTGCACACATAGGGCCTGACTTTATTTGTGCATCAAGCCTGCTAATAACAGCATCTAATGAAGACACTCATTACATGTCCATAATGTTAATGGAAAATTCCAACAGAATTCCATCAGCTCTCCCAGTTAGTTTAGCACTGCACAACTCTAAATGTCTCAGAAGTTGTTACTGAAAAGAATACTATACAAATAAAATTGTCCATTATTCAAGATGAAGAATTACATTCTGTTACATTAATTCTTCAATTGTCATGAATTATAGATGTCTGGGATTTCTGTAGTTAGTTGACAAATAGTGTGACTGGCAAACAGGATTCATTAATGGGTGAAGAGAAATGGGTGAAGAGAAAGCACACACAGTTTGTTAGACACAAAGCAATGTTTCTTGATGTCCCCAGCTCCTCCAGGCAAGAGCAATAGAAAAAAAAAATTCTGTCATCAGAGTCTACTTGATTAATATAACTATATAGTGTATATATGCATGCATGTATATATGCATACATACACCTCATAAAGAGCATTGAAAAAATCTGTAATCTTTATAGAATTGTAGCATCACAGAATGGTTTGAGTTGGAAGGCACTTTAAAGATCATCTTTAAATGTTCCAACCCCTCTGCCAAGACCAGGACATCTAGACCAGGGGCTTCAAAACCCCATCCAATCTGTCCTTGAACATTTCCAGGGATGGGACACCCACAGTTTCTCTGGTCAGCCTGTTCTAGTACCTCACCAGCCTCAGATTAAAGAACTTATTCCTAATATCCTAATCTACTTTATATTAGTTTGAAGCCATTCTCCCTTGTTCTGTTACTACATGCCCTTGCAAAATGTCCCTCTACAACTTTCTTGCAGGCCACATTTTGGTACTAGAGGACTTCCTTAAGCTTTTTATAGTCAGAAAAATTCTTCATTTTTCCCTACCTTTTCACTTTTAGGATCAAGATCTACATCATTCATATGTATAGGTTCTTGAATTATTACTGCCTAAAAAAGTTAAGTTAGGTAAAATTCTAGGACAATTTAGAGTGTGTTAAGGAACAGTTAAAAACAGATGCTTCTACCAAATAGGTAATTACGGAATAATGTGTTTTCTTTAAAGAGACTTCATTTTGTTTTTATTACAAAACCTGTTAAAACAACAATGCAAGAACAAAACATAGAAAAAATTGCCAGATATTTATGATATTTCTGTTATTTTGACATTTGCTTAAAGCAAAAATAGAATGAAGGTAAATAACACTGTGATGACAAATCACACTTGTTTTAATTAATATTTTACAAGGAATAATTATTATGTTGTGATATGTCAGGGGCTGAGGCTGAACTGGATCCTGAAAAGTAATCAAATAAGCTTTAAAATGACACAAAGAAATGTAAGAACTTTTAAAAAACGTAGTGGAAACAACAGAAAACTATTTCAATGTTTTGGTTTTGCTTCTAAGACCCTCTCTGAATCTTCATATTTGATATGCTGCAACTCCAGCGAGAAACTTTAATTCTGAGCTTCCTCATAGACTCTCTACGTTGATAACTATCTTCTGAGGTTAGTCAAAACCAGAAAGATTATTTCAGACACACAGAACTCTGTCTTGATTTCCCTTACACTTAAAACTCCCTATTTAATGCAGATAGGTTCTAAACAAATAACCTAAAATTTCTTTGACGTGGCACAGCCTTTCCACACTCTGACTCCTTCGGGCCCAGCTAACCTCAGGCCGCCGCCGTCAAGAGTGGGCTGCCCTCGGGACACCCAGGACCCAAGGTGCAGCTAGGGCACTCAGCCCCCTCAACTATTTCCAGGGTCTTGGAGAAAGTAAAGGACCAAGAGGAGGCCTTCTTGGATGCCAGGAAAAAGGGTTTATTAAGGAGGAACGGGGACGAGACCAAGCACTAGGGAGAGGAACCCAAAAAGGCAAGGGGAATGGGTGTACAGCAACTTAAATAGGGCCCTCTCCCAAGGGAGGGTAAGCAATAACCAATCAAGGAAAGCAGTGGGTGTTACACAGGGTGGGGTGATACAATCACAGGACCCCACCCGGGGCATGGGTGGGGATTTACACAGTACAACCAATTACCAACCGCGAAGGGGATACTTGACACGGAACATTCTGGAATAAGGGAAGGGGCTAGGAGGGATTGACATCTTGTGGGGCAGGGTTTAGGGTGAGGGACAGGGAAGGTTCCGGATAAAGGGGAGAGGTTTGGGTGATGGACAAGGGTGGAGGTGGGAAGGAGAGAAACCATTTTACAACAACAACGGGGTGTAACAGGGACAAACCATTATAATGCGAACTTCTTACAACCGAAGAACATTTAAATAAAACATCTGCCACAACATCTATTGATTTTCTATCCTGACTTTAAGCCTTGACTCTCAGGATAAACTCTGAAACACCACATGCATATATATGTGTGCGAGCACACACATATATAGTACTACAAAATAATGTAGGATGTTTTCTGCCTGAAATTTACCTTGTACTGAAACAATGACTCCTAATTTGTGAGATTGAGCTTAAGTTAGAGTTTCACTCCGTATGTTTTTAAGCCCCCTTGCATAGCTTTAAGCTGGTCTATCTTCAGAGACACTGCTATCATCATGAGAAATGCTTATATGCATATACTGGCATTTGTAGCAATTTTCCAAACGGGCAGATGCTATGTAACAGTGGGTGGTTTGTTTTTTTTCACAGCTTGTTCCTTTCACAAAAAATAAAACACTCCCGTATGTTCTTGAGCAACACAGTTTTTCAGTTATAGAACTTGTACAGACCTGAAACAAAACCAAATAGGATCTTTCATTTAAAGATCATTCAGAAACTCATTTCAACCCTTAACATTTTACTTAAAGAATAAAAAAAAATCAGAATTTTTGTTGGTCTCATTTAGTAGTGGCTGATACTAAAATTATTAGCACTAAATAATTCTGTACACACACACACACATACACACACATGTCACATTTATGGCCAGTGGAAGAAAGTTGATTAAGCAATCATGGCAGAATCTGATTTCATGTTATTTTCTGCACAGTTTTTCAGTCTGTATTGATTATGCTATACATGTTTTTCAGGAACCAGTAAATTAAGCCCATCAAGTATTTTGAACCCAAGAAGGCTCCTGAAGTAAAGCAATATAATGAGTTACTACCTAGTCCTAGAAAAAGTCCCTGAAAGCGTTTGATATGTACTCACCTCCTTGCCTTGTTAGCTCTTTCAAAGAGTGTTTTTCATTTCTGACTTACAGTGGGTATCTTGTTGCATTGCATGCAACTTCTTTCCACTGTTTTAGTATTTTATCCTCATGGATATGTGTGTGCTTCACAAAGTAACTTTAAGTCAACAGAAGGGCATACAGTCTTATATTTTTGAAATAGGTATATTTGTGATGAAAACTTGCACAGTCTCATCTTACTTACCAGATCTACTTGGTATCTTCCTATTTGCAAATATTATACAAAAAAATTAAGAAAAAAATTGTTCTGTCTGTGAAATCAAGACAGCTGTCCTAGGTTTTGTAATAGATTTCCAAAAATTTAAAACTTATAAAAATAGCTTGGCTCAACTTTAAACAGTTTGTTCTTCAGACTTCAGTATATTTTTTTCAATTGGTTTCTAAACTAGATTACTGTATTACATAATAGAAAGTATTTTGGACCAGAAAGAAACCTACAGCCTTTTTATGTGTTAAATATTTTACATATGAAACATAAAACTACCATAATATGAAGGGAAATGAAGTTCCATATGGACCACCAAACACAATATCACAGTAGGTGACTAATTTTTCAGTGTATAATGAAAAAAAAAAGAAGTCTTACATGTACTACCTAAAAAAATTACAACATTATTAATATTGAATGCTCTTGAAACATAAAGTGTTTTAAACTGCAGATAAATAGAGAAACATTTGTCAAATATGGGAAAGATTAGAGTAAGACATAAAAAGATCATTGATTTTCCATTAATAGGACCTTTAAAATTATAAACAGAGATAGGAAAACAACAGCATTAATAGAAGCCTTCAACCATACCTAAGATTGCTACTGAAAAGATGATTCAATATAAAGTAAGTAATTCTGCTCACAGCAGGGCTCTACCTAAAAAGCTCCAACAAAACTTCCATCTCTGGGTCAGTTTGACATCTGCAATATATAGGTTTTGGATGGTAGCTGCTTTGAATGACATTTTGGTACTAAGCCATAGTTGTGGTCTTAGGATTTGAATAAATTCCTAGTTTTTCTATCAACCTAAAATATTTGCCCTTTAGCAGTAGCTTTTTAGCCAGTAATTATTGTTTCTGGTTTTGCAAAATATACATTAAAATACTCTTTTCATAACTTCTACACTGAATAATAAGTTAAGAATGCAATTAAAAATAAAAATTAAAAATTATGTTATTTGTGAAAAAAAAATCATTGATCTGGCCCTCCTCTGACTTCAAGTTATAAAGTATGTCTATTGTACTTAAAGTTTCTAAAAAAATTCTGAAATATGATAATACAATTTTTTAAAAGCCCATATCAAGATTATTATTCTAACTACAGAAATAGCTTTATTAATTGGACAAATACAATTCTTATAAAAATTTCCGACTCAAAACCCACATTAGTATTAACTCCTAATTTAAAATACTTGTGCTGGAAAAATTATTTACTCAAAACTCCATGAGCATAAGTTACCCTAGGAAACGAGAATGGCATGGAAAAGGCATGAAAGAATTCATCTTTAGAAATCAACAGTTTCTTTTTGATCCAGAGGTCTGGTACCACACTTAATCTTTGCATGTGTGTGTGGAAAGCCACTCACAGTGTTTGTATTTTTAATTTTAAGGAACTAAAGTATGACTTTACTTAATAGAGTATATGTAATAATTTATTTAAATATACTCTTAGCTAGTAATTATTTAGACTAAAATCCAACATTAAACTTGAATCCAACATTAAACTTATTGAGCTACTGTCTAACATTTTCAAGGGTGATCTTCAAAAGAAACCTGAATTCCTTTTACCCACAGTTTAGAAATGAAAAACAAGACTACTTTAATCAGATAGTGTGACTGAACAGGAAAAAGACATGTATAATCTTCTTTTTCACTCCTTAAAAGTACAATTTGTTTTTAGAAATGTACCAAAATAGGGATGAAATAAACTTTTTCTTTTTTTATTTTAAATGTTCTTGGAAATGTCACTCATTTACTCACATTAAGACCTGAAACATAAAAACCTGAAAAATTTATGAGCAACATCTTTGTTGCTCATAAATATTTCTAATTTTTCTTAAAATTGTGTGAACACAAACACACACACACACAGAAATTTATGTAAATCAAAATCAAAATTAAAAATAAACCCTTGCATGGCAAAAAAAAGTGTGTTCACTCTCAGGGCATCTCTGCATATTTTATGCTTATCTGCTCCAGTCATGCTCTTCTACGGAGCAAGCTCTATTAATTCATCAAATTAAAAAAAGGAAAAAAACCACTTAGTCTGCCATTATGACAGAACCAATTATAGTAAGACTGAGAAATATGTGAAGGCGTCAGTGCAGTAATTAAAACTTCAATCTTTCGAATTAGCTTTGGGTTTGATCAGCCAGTAAGATGGGTTAAAGAAGGGTTAAAAGAAGGGTTAAAGGGTTTCTTATCCAGTTGAGCCAACAGGATAAGAAAAGCACACTCGCCTGTTTGGTGCTTTTATTTCTCACAAGATTGATGACTTAATAAACAGGGAACAAGCACTCACATAAATTCAACATCTGTAATATTTTTCACCCCTGAATTACTGGGATGAGAGGGACATCTTTTATGTGAAGTCACCAGAGAGGAGCCAGCAGACTTGATCTGCAACCTGTATTCCTTCCTGTGATTAATACAGCGTCCATGTTTAAAGAGGCAGCACCATTAGGCAAAAATTCAGCAAAAAGAAACTATGTTCCTTCAAGTGGGACCTCCTGCCATGCTCTGATGTTTTCCCCTGTTTGTAAAATGCATCTTCTTCATGTATTAGGGTGTAGCCTGTCTTTTTCTGCATATGCTATTTTAAATAAATCCACCCACATCCATTCTTTCTAATGTAACTTTTATGGGGTTTTCTGTCTCTAAAAAAAAAAAAAAAAAAGGAAATAATGTATTTAGTTAGTTATAGAATTAATTTAAAACCTGAAAATGATGGAAAGAATTTGGAAATATTTCATAGTATCTTATAGAACTTTTTATACCAAAAAGTGCTTTTGGATCCACTAAAGTAGAGAAAAAAGTAAATATGAAAGATAATTTAGGATGGGTTTCATTTACAGGAGTGCTGAGAATCAGTTAACATAGAAAAAAACCATGAAGGATAGAAATTCTCATTTAAGGAAGACAATATTTCTTATCAGATTCAAATGAAACCAGTGCTAATAAAGTACGGAATATGAGTGAAGTCACATAAGCACTCTTCTATTTTTTGTGTATCTGCAGTATTTAGTAAACACACATTGCTAGGAGGATTTTGTGGCCCCAAGTTAGATTATGTTGTAATGTTTCTGAGTTCTTTCAATTTTCTTTTTGCTGAGTCACTGCTGAATTTTATTCCCCAGATCTTCTACCAAATTTAATTGTATGAATCCTTGAAGAAATATGCTCTGTGTGTCTTCCTTCCTTTCTACATTCATTCCAATTCATACAAGCACACCGTATTTTCTCTTCTTCTTGTTCTAAACAACAAATAAATTTGATTATAAATTTTTTTATTACAAATTGCTTGTTTTTGCATTATTTGATTTTTTGGTTCATTGGTAGAGATTATTGCTTCAAATTTTCTCTAATAGAGGCTCTTTTTTCATCTGTTGTTCTCAACATGAGGTCAGATTTGCCATTTGTTAAAATGCCATTTTAAAAATGGTTATTGCCTTTTAAATGTCACAATGACAATGAAGTGAATCTGCACTCAGAGAAAAATGTTAGCCCCGTATTTTGTCAGGAAGCAGAGAGCACACGGAGAGAAGGCAGCTGTAGACATCAGTCCAAATGAGAAGAATGAAAAAAAATATTACTTTCTCAAGTTGCCATTTTTCTTAATGATAGTCCATAACTTTAATTCCATTGACCTTTATGGGATGTAGAGATGTTTTTGAAAGATGCTGAGGTTTTGCTGCATTTTTTTTGACTGACAGATAATAATTTTCAGATGAGAAAAGTATTGCAAAATATGATCAATAAATAGATTTCATAAAAGCTGACTAAAAAAAATTAAAGTACTTGTTTCCCACATGTTAAAAAATACATTTCCAATTTGAGAATATTTTGTATAAAATTTAAAATACACAAAACATTTCTTTCAAATATTTTGAAAAAAACCCAGGAACATCAACAATCAAAACACAAACAAAAAAGAATCACCTCTTCTTTTTAAATGTACATTTCACATCCTAAATACGTAGAATATCAATAAGCAAACAAACCCAAAACAGTACCCAAAGAAAACACAACCCCACCCCTAAAAACCCAAACCCAAAGAAACAACAAAAACAAGCCAAAACAAATAAACAAAATCCAAGGAGATCACAGGGAAACAATAGAAATGTTTACTACAAGGAATGCTTTTTTTCTCCTGGAAATTATTACATTCGTTAGAGAACAAATATGTTTTCTGTCCATTGCAATTTGAGAAAACCTACGAGTCTTCCCTGAAATTTAGAGTAACATGTAACTGTTTATACCATTCTACTCCACAAATATTAGTTGCCAGATAAAAGTTAATATATATATCAAGGATCAAGCACAAGAAAATTATTTTCAAGACTACCTAGTTTTAAAATTTAATTTTAATGACATAAAAAAATCAGTCAATAAATGTGAATTTCTGAAATTTATTTCTGTATTTAGAGGCATATCTTGCAGATTTTAGAACTTGAAAAATTCTATTCTATACATGATGAAAATAAAAAAAGGATTCAACATTATTTATTGTTCCAATTAGTATTACATTTAAAATAGCAATCTGAAAATTCCTAGATGTATTAAATAATCTGAGCTAATAGGCTGTTCTAACAATTAACGCTATATTAGCTGCAGGTTAAAAATCATACTTCATACTTTCCTCTTTAAAGTATCAGAACACAGATTTTCTAACTACTTAATTACTGGGTAAATAGTACCTTTTCTACATATTAGATCTTGTTTCAGATTTTCAATCTAACTCTGTAAATTGTAGGCAGAGAAAATCCCATGAAATGTATTTAGTACTGGGCTCTTACACTGGGTAAACACTTGAAAGTTTCTTACCTAGAAGAACAGCATGATTTGGTCTTCATTAGCTCTATATTTTGGGTTTTTTTCCATTTTATTCATAGATCCTTCCTCAGGTTTCTGCACAAGCCAGCTCTTTGACAAATTTTATCTAGATTACCATTCACATAAAGGACTACCCAGAAATATTTCAGCAAAGCAGCCAGCCTTGAATTGGCATTGATGCCAGGTCACCAGTAGGTTATTTGTATTGTCCTTTGATTACTACCCTTGATCTTTATTCTGAGGCTTGACACTAAACTTTATGTTATCCTTTGTATCATGCCATAAAATCTTCTCATAAAATTGGCAGAACATAAAAAGTTTTCTTCGTAGAAAGAGAAACCATAGACAAGGAACTAACAATTTTGATTAAGCCTCAATACCACCAAAAATATTCAAGGACTAAAGGGAGAATAGGAATCCTCATGTTGTGACACTGTTTGAGTAAGATGCCTGCAAAACAGAAGAGCCTAAACTGGCAGATTCTTACCACAGTGCTTCCTGTACTGTTTGTGCCGCCGGAACAAAATCTTTCCTGAGCTCCTAAAAAATATTTTGTGATGCAACATCGTTGAAGTTTGAGTATCTTTGTGTGCCTTCAAGTATACTTATTAGGCAATATATCTCTAATTTCATTTCATGAAGAAAAAATAAAAAGTCTTGTATATCAAGGAAATATAAACCAAAGAAATGTGGATCACAAAAATCAGGTAATGTTTCATTATTTCAGCCCACAGAGATACAACACTGAATTTTCTTTAGTCTCCATTTATGAATTTCTTATGGTTTCCATCTCTCTCTGACTAGCATTATGAAATGTTTAAGTGCCCAATGTTATGTTGACTCAGTTGATTTTCTGGATACAGGGTTGTGAAAGGGGATACAGAAATCAACAGAAACCTGACAATGTAATCATTCAACAGTGTGTGTTGTCAGCAAATTTCCAGGTGGCAAGACAAATATTCCAAAATATTTGTTTACAAGTGTGTATGAAAAATGTTCAGCTATATGGTTTCAGGCCTTTTCACTCTACTGAGTATGCTATGTGTGATATATGTCTAGGTGGAGTACCTATTTAGAAACCTTTTTGAAAATATTAATCTGATCCCATTTCAAGAAAGTGATATTCTAGCTCTAGCAACAACTGTGGGCTCAAAACGTTTACGTCTTCTGTTGAGGAAGAAGAGGTCACTTATCATTGAGTACCTGCCTAGAGAGAAAGAGATCTGAATGTACTTCAGTTATACTTTAAATTTGTTTGCTAACTTTAATTCGGCAAACAAAAGCATCCTATTTTCCAAAAGAGGAGGTTCAACTAGAAAAGAAACATTAGTTTTTAACAATAGGAGTAACAAATCAATGTGATAACTTATATGGGGATCTGGGGCATTTTTGATACCTCTAAATCAAGATTGTCTATCATCATAAATTTCATACAATAACAAGGCAAAGACTGTTATAGAACTACTTGTTAAATTGTATGAATGCTATCATAGAGCTGATAGAGAAAGATTTGTGATTCCACTCTAAGGTAATGAAGAATGGAAAAGGCTGCTAGGTTGAAGAGAAAGTGTTTTGATTAATTTTTAAATATGCTCAAATTTAATAAACCAGTCATCTGTCTTCTATCAATTCTATGTACAGAGCTTTTTTTTTTTTTTCCTATGAATCTGGACAAAAGGTGTTGTTAAATTACTTGATGGATGCTTCTTCAAAATGCAGTTTGGCTTAAAAGTGTCTTCTTAGCTAAAACTGCAGACAACATACAGTAGCACATGTTATCTTGGTCATCCGCTTTTTCAGTTAAATGCTCGTGCTGCTGTTTCTTGAAAAGACCTTTTAAATGCTGCAATAGAATATGCAAAGAACAAAGAGAGTTATATCAATATTTAAATGCACCTCTACTGAAAATCTCTCTGTAATCTGTCTGGGTAATATGCCCAGGTGTTTTAAGATATTACCAATAAGCTTAGAAAGAAGTAGAGTTTGTTAACATGTAATTAAAGCAGCCACAGCAGGGAAACAATCATCATGTTGATAAGGTGAAAAGGAAGAATTTTAGATGAAATATTAATAAATTAGTTTTCCCCCAAGGAAATTTGGATTTCTTTAACCCAAGAAGAATAAGCTGACTCAGACTCACTGTGCTGAGTCTATTTCTACTCAGGGAACCATTCTGTGACACAGCAATATCAGCTGAAGTCATGTAGGAAGGGAACAATCTGGATCACCAAAGTTCATCTCACAGAAAGAAGCTATTGTATCAGTCAGTTGACAAAGCTTTTCAGTAATTTTCAAGAATTCAGAATTTTCAGAACTGGTTGTCAGTAATATATTGAGCCCTATGTAAAGACTGAAGCTTAACAGCATAATGTCATGATAACAAAGTACTTTCATTTCCCTTTACCAATTTGATATCTTTCAAATTTAAGTGTGGTTAGTGGTTGGGATTTGGAGTGGGGTGGGAGAGTCAGAGAGATTAAGAGGATGGAACTTGGGAAAGATTTGTTCTCAAGGCCTGCAGTTTTTTGAGCATGTTTTAATCCAGCGGGCATAAGTAATGAGGGTATTAGAAACTATACTCAAACCACTTCCAGTGGACATCAGTGGACAGGCCTGCCCTTCTTGGTATTCTTGTTATTCAGCTTCCACAGATGAACAGATCAAGAATCGTGTCATTCCTCCCAGACTCTCTCCATGAAAGTGATCTCCCATAAATTGAAACACGCAGTCCCAGAGATACTTCTGGGTGAGTATGCTGGCTTTTCCTGAGAAAAGAACCCCAAATGTTTCTCTGCTTCTGAAACATATGGACTTCTTGATCTCCTTGGAGGTACTCCAGCACCTTAGATACAAAACCTTCCATAGGTTTTCAAACCTTCTTTTCAGAAGAGTACTCTAATCTAGGTTTCCTGCACTTCATATCACACTCAGCTTTAATGAATGTGTAATTTACACATCAGCTGATGGATAATGACAATGAGATTGAATAAAGTATTACAGCAACACTTGCTCAAGAAATTGTATTATTTTTCAGCATACTTACTTGCTTGAAAAGGTGCATAATTATGCCCTTAAATTATTAGTTCTTAAGAACCATGCCAATTCAAAGATGATAGTGTGTCTTTATTAAACTACAAATAAACATAAACACATTTGGAATCTACATTTTAGAAAGGATTCAAATATGTGTGACAGCTTATGAATGCAAAGGAAACTATAACTCAATCTAGGAACCAGAAAGCCAACTATAAAAAGGGAAAAACAAATCAATCATTCCAAATGTTGACTTGGCCATGGTTCCTGTCATAATCAAGGACCAAATAAGATTGCTGCTATTTCTTCAAAGCTGTAATTTAAAAATTCTATTTTACTATCGTTGTTACTGACTGGACACATAAATACTTAACTAAATTATTCTGGGAGCATTCATTGGTCAGCAGGCATGGCTGATCAGCATAGAAAAATACACTTCTGCTACTACATTTCCTTAGCCTCCAAAAAGGGCAGTCACACACAAACTGCCTGCTGGGAACAGTGCCTGGCCATCCACAAATAAAGCCTTTAAATTTATCTGGAAAGTATGATTTTTCCCACACTAAAACTTGCAAGGAATTTTTATACTGATTGAACATCTTGAGACTGCATTTCTAGCAACTATTGGCATCCTCTGCCACTGTTTTTTTTTTTCCAGATGCCGATTTGGCCTTAGGGATTTTCAAAACTGAAATTTAAGGATGCTTAGGAAAACCGTGAATTCGGGTGCCAGCATGGTGAATTGAGTGGGATAAAAGAAAGGTGCCATCTGATCTTCTCAAGGAGGTCACAGTCTGGTGGTGACCAGACTGATCAGTGAACTTTTTGGTCAATGTAACCTCTGTAATTTCTGAGAGCAGAACTGGAGATATTGGAGCAACTAGAAGAGGCTGATAAATGGAATTATTCTCTTTGGGGGAATTCCCAGGTTTCTTCAAAATTTTTCTTTAGTAATACAATGATACATGTAGAAATACAGGGAGAGGTGAGCAGGTCAGAAGAAGGTGTTCTGAAACATGGTTTTTTGACTGCATCTGCCGGTGACTCAGCTCAGGATATCCAGTTTTTGTCAGGGGTGTGAGAAAACAAATCACCTTAAGTTGAAAGTCTTTCCTACCAGAAAAGCCTTGGGAATGGGGATTCAATGGATGACTCAGAAGGATCTTTGATATGATATACTCATATGGGCGTCTTATATTCGTTTTTCTTGCTTTCAGTTTATTTGGATTTTATTATTTTCTTTAAAAGGAAGTAGATAAATCTATGACTCTGATCTTGCAAAATATTATTGCAGAGAAAGATTGCAGATATTCTAACTGCTGCAGAAAGGCATTCAGTTTTAAAGAGATCGTATATACTCCTGCAAAGAAAGTGGTAAATAAATGAGTCCAAAGGCTCATAGTGATGTCTTTTCATTCACCACCTAAGAACACAGTGAATGAACAACGTACATGTTGAGTTAAATCAAAGGAAGTGTTAATCCTTGAAATAATTTTTTATTCACTAGATGAACAGATAAAAACTAAGATGTTAAAATGAGCAGCATTAAATATTAACAGGTTTTCAGATCAGAAGACACTCAGTAAGGGTTTTGAATTGTCTCTCAGACAAGGAAGATGGGAGATAATTAAACAGAAAATTATTTTAAAATTAGTGAAGTAGGCAACTACAATAATTTTCAGAATTCTCGTCAAATTGTGGATTGCTGTGTTAAAGAGTGGGTTATTAAAGAGTGCGTTCTTAAGTACTTGTTATCTCTTAAATATGGTATTAAAGTGTTCTTTTAGGGCAAATACACTATCTGTCAATTTTGTTACAAGTTAGCTGATATTCATAGCAGACTTTAGCCTCCTCCCCTCCCTGGAGTTAGTGGGATGACATCAATCCATCGAAATCTACAGCACTTAGGACTTTGTATCTTACTGTTTACTGCAACCTTGTGATATACAGCAGAATGCTCTCACTTCTGAAGAAACAAGCTGGTACATCTTTGTACTGATTACACA
Organism: Acridotheres tristis; assembly: GCA_037013685.1. Classification (NCBI taxonomy): domain Eukaryota; kingdom Metazoa; phylum Chordata; class Aves; order Passeriformes; family Sturnidae; genus Acridotheres; species Acridotheres tristis. The sequence continues at coordinate 15,220,334 of CM072919.1, forward strand.
TGCACCATGTATTGTTATTTTTCTGGTTGCATCTAATTCAAATCATCACTTCTGACACAAGAACATTTCTTCTGCAACTTGCAGAAATGGAAGTATAAAACTACGTGCAATGTTTTATTTTTTTAAATTAAATGTTTTCATGTCTTCTGCAAGGTTTTAATTAGTAAGATAATATAAAAAAACCAAAACAAAATCCAAAACAAACAAAAAGAACAAAACCAAAACCAAAACAACAACAACAACAAACCAAAACCAACAAAATAAAACCAAACAAATAAAATAAACCCCCTACAGTTTTTACTATGACTTTATGCAGGATAGAATCCTACCACATTTTTATGTATATGCAGATGAACAGTCTAAGAAAATGCAATGGTATTATGGTACCTAAACTATAACTTGTGCAGAAAATCTCACACATTTGGGGCAATTAATTTGCTCCTTTGTACCTGTTGAAAAAACTTATTAAGTATTTTGAAAAGGCTGAACGATTTATTTTAATCTTAATGTAATCATCTCATATGTGTGATTTTCATTTTCAAAAGAGGAATCATCTGATCTGCTGGTATTATTTTCAGTTCCTTAAAATATATTAAAGAACATATGTTTTCTATTAATAATCAGAAGAAGCCAAACTCACTTAAATGTATGCTAGATGTTGTAACACATGCTCAACTGCAATATTTTACTTCATGTAATCTAAAATACAATATTTGTGTGTCTTGTTATCTTCCCCCACCTTTTTTTAATCTCACATAAGAACAGCTCTATCAGTTATTATGGGATATAAAGAATTACTTCTAATTTCTTCATAGGTGTTTCTATTTTATTTATTACCGAAACATCTGAGTGCTTCAGTGGCATTGGTTACCTTGCTTTCCTACCTCCTCTGAGATGCAAATAAATTATAATCATACTTAAGGCATATTTATTGGAACACAATTCTAGTACCTAATACTAAGAGCAACTGAATAGGTGTTAATATCGAAGTTCATAGCTGCTCACTTTGAAATGACCTGATATCAGTGGCTTGTGTAAGCTGTGGCCTTGTGTAGTGGTTTTGGTTCACCAATTTGAAATTTTCTGGCCAATGCACTAATTTATGCTGAGGGTTTTAGCGTTAGGCTCAGTGCAGCCTCTAAAATTATTTACTTATTTCCTGCTGTGAGATAGAATTAGGAGGAAGGCAAAACAGGCTCAACTTTAAATGGTACAAAGAAAAACTTTATTACTAGAAACTATAAGGATAAAGAATGAAACTCAGAATAAAACTTCTAGAACATTCCTTCTCTCCCCCCTCCCCCACTTCTTTCACACTTACACCGTACAGAAAATCATTCAGTCAGTTTAACATCTTTTAAAAAGAGGTCGTTCACCAATTCACTTGGGAGAGGAGTTTCTCTCTTCAATCTATGGAGATTTCTCCACAAGAAACAGTTTTCTTGTGGCCTTGACATCGCAGTGATGGAAAAAAATCCCTTCCTCGACTAATAGCTTTCCTACAACTATTATTGACAACGATCTCAACTTATGGGGCACGCTTTAAGGATTATAGTGGTTCAAACAAAAGCTCTTTTCATTTTTGAAAAGTGAAGTTTTTCTTCTTCTTCTAATTCTCTAGGGACCAGCAGGAGTCTTCTTCATCTCCTCATTCTTCAAATTTAGGGGATATTATAGTTTAGATTTGCTAATATACTTATTTTTTGTTATGAGCTAGAATTAGGAGCAAAAGCAAGGCAGGCCTAAAACTTAAAAAAGTGTAAAGAAAAATGTTATTAACAACACAAAGAAATAATAAATTTAGAATAAAACTTTCAGACTACTACTTCTTCCCTTTTTAAATGCATTTTTATTAACATACAGAAACACTTTAGTCAGATACTAACTTAAATAATTTACTTTTATTTAGTAACTTAAATAGTTTACTTTGGAGAGAGAAGTCTTTGTTTTTTGTTTCATAAGAAGAAAAAAAACCAGTCCACTTCTGGTTTTACTTTCTACAACTTTTGTTTTATTTTCACAGCTTTTCCAAACTGTGTTTATGTGCTATGTTAAAATTATGACATATTTACTTTTAAGAATGAACTGTTTAAAAGCCAAACTTTTTTGTTTGTTTGTTTGCTTTGTTTTTGTTTCTTGTTTATATATTATCCTCAGGACAGAGATCCCCTTTTTGGGGGGGCAAAGGATTTTTAACACACGTGCTTTTGCTTAATGATTTATTAAGTCGAGGTTTTAGGCCTGCCTTACTTTTGCTCCTAATTCTATCTTACAACAAAAAATAAGTATATTGAAGTTAGCAAATCTAAACTATAACATTTATTGGTGCATTGGCCGGGAAACAGAACTAAACCAAGACAGGGGATCACAGCCATTTCAACATCTGCTTACTCTAACACCAATGCCTCTGCTCATATCTACAATTAAAACATTAAATCATCCCATCACCTCTATGTGTTAAAGGGAAACAAGAGCCTCTTCTCCATAGCTTAAAAAACCAGAAATTTCAGTCCACAACTCTCCTTCCCTCATCGGGACCTGACTCTTCCCGTTGTCTGACCTCGGTGTTTTCACGCTGTTTCTGGGTGTGCCTTTATCTTGGTCCTCTTCTTTCACTCAGGAGAGAGAACAAAGTGTCTTCAAGGCTCATTCTGGGCAGCGAAGGAGTTAATACCTTGCCCGGGCCTGCAGATGGTCGTGGGATCTCTTTCGGGCCGCGGCCGGGAGCTATTTTATGATAAAGTCTTTTCGGTAGTAGCGTTGGGCTGGCCTAGGATGTCACCATAAACCGCGGTGCGCTGCTTGGCTGCATTCCATTCAGGGGGGGAAACCCGGCTCAGGGGTCAGGGCGGGCAGGCCCGGCTCGGAGCCGCTCCCGGTGCTCGGCCATCACCGTATGAGAGCGGAGGGGCCTTGCCGGAGGCCGCCCCGCTCTCCTCTCCCCCGGGCCGGGGCCCGGCCCGGCTCCCCCCGTGCTGGGCCGGAGCGGCGCGGCGGGCGGGGCGGCCGCGGCCCACGGCTGCTCCGCCAGCGCGGCCCGCAGGCTGCGTGCGGCCTGGCCACGGCCGCGCCCCTTACCTTCCGAGAGGCCCAAAATAAAAGAGCTTTCCCCAGGTTTTTTCATCTTTACATGTGTGTTTCCCAAAGACTTAAACTTTACCGTTGGTGTAGCAATGTGCATATATTAAAAATAAGACACAGATTGGTCATTGTCACGTCCGGAGGAGGCTGCTCAGGTCTGGGCAGGGAAAAGTCTCAGGAAATCTTTAAAAATGACCACACCTTGCTATACAGAAGCAGGTAGGTGTCATACCTGTCCAGTAGGACAGTTGCACTTATTTGAAAACTGTCAAAGCTACATACATCTCTCTCCATGAATTGTATAGTGGTCTCAGGCAATTATCACAGATGTAAGTCTTTTGTTTGCATGAAAAAAGTCTCAATTTAGTCCTTTTCCAAACAAGTTCTGAGTCACAAAGACTTCTAACTCGTGAGTTATGGTTGAAACACTGATACTATCTTGACTTCCTTATAGTCGCACTTTTTACTGCAAACATTCACTGTAGTTAGTATCTCTAGATGAGTTTCCAAAATTAATTGAGCTAGTAACTCTAAACGAGCTTTCAAAATAAAGTCCCATGGATTTCAGAACTGGATTTCAGAAGAACACAACTGGTAGCTGTTATTTTTAATTGGAAAAAATCTTACTTGATAGAGAAAATAACTCCTTCCCTGGTGCCTGTCAATCCTGTGCTCTTAATGAGGCAGATTTCAGTTAAAATGCAGTGTGCAATTATTTTGAGTTTATGATAACTCACTATCCTGCATTATTTTTGTAGTACTCATTACAGAAAAAAGGTGGTCTTCCTTCTGTCACCAGCCAAGGAAAGAGAACTTTCGTTTTGTCTGATCTATGTGCATACTCAGTGCTTACTGAAACTATTAGCAAGTTAAAAAAAAAAAATTAAAAAAAATGCAAAGTCTTTCTAGTCTTTACCCCTTCTAGGGGCTTCTTCCATTTAAAACTCTAGCTGTTAATTGTCAGCAGGATCATGAAGAGCAGATACTTCTGAGCATGAAATATGGCATAGGAGGGAACTGAGTTGCTAATTATGACCTATAATTGGTCCAACTCTATATGGTTTTGTTTAGTTGCAGAAAACCTGATGCATTTAGCTTTTACTGTTGATATTGAGAACATCCATCTCAAATGTATAGTGCATGAAGCATGAGTTTTGAGTGTATTCAGGAAAACCAGTTATACTGCTATGCTTCAGCACTATAGCACTCATAGCTCAGGCCTCATTTTTGTCATATATCATTTTTATTTCCCTTATCCCTTCCCGTTTCATGGATTCATAGTTTACTACCTGCCAAAACAAAAGAGATGGTCTGATTCCTGTTCTAATCTGTGCTCCAAAGGCTGCTGTTGAAGATTATATTTTTGTTTCTGGAAAATGACATTTTCTGTTGAAAGTGTTTAGAGTATAAAACACTATTTCTTTCTGGAATGCAAAATCTTCAAGAAAAATTGAAAACAGTGACTAAAATGCTCATGATTATAGTATTGTAAATACATGATGCTGAGAAAAATGGAAGAAAGAATGGTCCAGAAAGTGGGCAGGGTTGTGAGGTCTGCTTAAACAGCAGCTGTTACTGATTCCATTGCAATCAATCAGTTGACCAGGCAGAAGGCTAATGAGATGTTAAAATAAGTATTAAATTTTGTTGCAATAGGAAAAAGGGAATTTTTTTCCACAACTTCATGATTTTGGGAAAACCCACAGTCTGAGTTTAAACAACACAGGGAGAGAGTTTCTTGGGTGGTGGCTGCCAGGACCTTTCCTAAGAAAGAGCTACACATGTTTATAATGCATTCACTTAAAAAAAAATCAAATATTAAATCTCACTGAAAATATATAATAAAAATGCAATACCGTATATATGAGAATTAAACACAAGTAAAATCCTGTTTAGAATTCTGAGAGACTTTTAACTAAAATAAATTCAAGACAACTGTAAATTTTGGAGAATTTAAACATGGGTCATTAACTAGATCTATTGTCTCTAGTACCTCATAATTACATAGAGAGGAAGGCCTGTCTCACTATGAAATCAATGCCATTTTCATTTTGATAAGACAAGGAATCAAACCACAGTACATAAGGCATATGTAAATCTTCCTATGATGTTTTCCAAGTACACAAAGATGTGGCAAAATTTAAGTATATCACTCATTTAAAAAACCTTAATATTGCACTGGAAAGAATCATAAGGTTAAATATTTTTTGTTTTATCTTAACATTACTTTAAGATGTCACAAAGTCTAATAGAAATTGTGATAAGTGTGATTATTTAATACCAATTGAGGCACTGGCAAAATGTATTAAGTCTATACAGTTACACTTCTAGAAGTCCATAGTTATAGTTTACTGGTACAAGGATATTTGAAATTCAAGTAAGAACTGTAATTTAATTTCCCACTGAAAACAGCTGAATGTGAAGAATCTGAACTTTTAATGAAAACTGGCCAAGACCCTTGATACCGCAAAGATATACTCCAAAATTACTGTTATACTTACAGATTTACAGTTGCTTATTAAGTACCTGTAAAGTTTGTGTAATTGCAATTTCAAAACAAGGCTACTGCCCTAATTTTGGAATAGTATGATCATTATTGAGCTTTGTGAACTGTATTATGTTAAATGTAAAAGTTTCCTAATTTATGCATAGCTGCCTACAACTATTCTGTTTTCTTAGATACTACTCTTTTTTTGACATCAGGCAAAAGTCTGTGTACATTGGGCAGAGTTCTTTATACTGTCTGGATGTCTAAAATATTGCTTTTTCAGCTGTTCATGATTGTGTCTTCCTGTGTTAAACAGAGGCATACAAAACTGGTGTGTTTCCAATTGCAAAAACCTGCTTCATGCCATTTTGAAGAGTGATCAGATGTCTTTCACGAAACTGTTACGTATTCTCACTGGGAGAGGGCATCCACACCTTCTCTGGGTTACCTGTTCCAGTGTCTTAACACCCTCTTAGTAAAGAACCTCTTCCTACTATCTATTCCAAACCTACTCCCTTTCAGTTTAAAGTTACTACCCCTCATTCTATTACCCTATGCCTTTGTGAAAAGTCCCTCTCCTGTAGACCACCTTTAGCTTCTGGAAGGCTGCTGTAAGGTGTTCTTGGAGCCTTCTCTTTTCGAAGCTTAACATCCCAACTCTCTCAACCTCTCCATATATGAGAGGTGATTCAGACTCTCTTGATCATCTTGACCTTCCTTTGGGCTTGTTCAAGCATGTCCACATCTTTCTTATATTGGGGATTCCAGAGCTTGGCACAGTGCTCCAGATAGGCCCTCACCAGTGCAGAGTAGACGGGTAAACTTGCCTCCCTCAACCTCTTGCCACGCTGCTTTTGGTGCAGTCCTAAAGGATACAGTTCACTTTCTGGGCTGTGAGTTCACACTGCCAGCTCATATTCAGTTTAACATCCACCAATACCTCAAAGGCCTTCTCCACAGGTCTGCTTTCAATGTACTCATCACCCTGAGTATATCCATGTTAAGGATTTCCCTGAGGCAAGTGCAGAATGCATTTGTCCTTATTAAACTTCATGAGGCTTGCACTGATCCACCTCACCAGCTTGTCAAGATCCCTCTTTGCAGATTTGTTGCACTCCGTCCCCTGCCCATGTCCTTGATAATGATGTTTAAAAACCTCCAGTCTTAATACGAGTCGTTGAGGAATGCCACTTCAGGATGCTGATCTCCACTTGGATACAGAGCTGACAACAGCTCTTTGACTTCGACCATGCAGATAATTCCTTATTCACTGAGAGGTCCACTCATCAAATCCATATCTCTCCAGTTTAGAGACAAGGATGTTGTGTGTAATAGCTTGCTGGTTGGGGCTATGTTGGTTTTGTGCTGAAAACAGTGTTGATAACACAGGGATGTTTTTGTTACTGCTGAGCAGGGCCTGCACAACATCAAGGATTTTAAGTTTCTCACCCAGCAGTAAGAAGGCTGGGAGTGTACAAGGAGTGGGAAGGAGACAGCTGACCACAGGGATTGAATACTTTATGGCATCATGCTTTGTGTATAGAGCTGAGGGGAGAAGAAGAAAGAGATGGGGCATTCAGAGGGATGGTGTTTTGGTGACCCAAGTCATTGCTATGCTTGATGGAGTTGTGCTTTTCTGGGGAAGGCTGAACAGCTGCCTGCGCATAGGATGGATTGAACAGATTTGCTTGTGTGCACAGCATTTGCTTAACCTATTAAACTGACTCTGCTTCAAGCCATGCTGCCTACAGTAAAAGAACTTATTTTACTCTCTGGTGTTCTTGGGGTTTTTTTTCCAAATTATGTGACATTTTACTATAGCATTTTTTAAAATTTAATAAACGGTGCCATGCTGCACTGTTCTTAAAGATATATTCAGTGGCATTGTGGATTGTCACACAGTTTTCCTTAAAAAAAAAGTTATATTTCAGAAAGTAAATGGAGATTAAATGTTAACCAAACCAAAAACCCCGAAGTTTAGTGCCCTAATGAATAAATATTAATCTAATGATTTCCAGAATTATATCATATACATAACCTGAATCCCCATGACAGATGAGTATTATATTTTGCCTCTTATTGGAGCCTATGTCATTAACACATCTCTAAATTTTAACTGCCGTTTCTCATTCCTACATTATTCTGCAGTGATCTATTCAGATGGTAAGGTGCGTAAAAATTAGTGGAGGTGTTCATTCTATGTCTTCTAAGAGTTAAGAGGAACCTACTATGAGATTCCACATCTTGCAGGTAAATATCTACATGATAAACCCTGATGAAAGGGAGCTATGGTTTTTTTGAAGAGAAACCAGCATGATAAGAAAATTGGACTATGCTAAGAGAAGAAAGGAAGAGATAAAAAATGAACACATTTATTATTTTTCTTCTGTTTTTCTTTTCCTCCTTCTCTTTCGTCTTCTTATCTCCTTGTCTTCTGTCTTTTCCTTCTTCTCATCATTTTTCTCCTCCTTCTCCTGGCAAACAATACTGTCAGATAGAATATTCTAAGGCCTCTTAAATCACAGTAAGCACCTAGATACATTAGATCACTTTTTGGTAAGATGAAGACAAGAATGTAAATATTATTATTTATTTGAAGAATCAAAACCATAGAACAATTAAATATTTCTTCGTGGTTAAATTGAGTAATGAACGTATGTTACACCACTGTAGTGGTTTGACATTGGCTGACTGCCTGGCACCCATATGTTACTCACTCACCCTCCCATGCCACAGCTGAGCAAAGGAAAGAAAAATTTAATGAAAGGTTCATGAGGTGAGATAAGAACCAGATGAAAGTGTTTCAAGGGAAAACAGCCTCAGCTTAGAACTACAACATGAATTTATTCCTAACAAAATCAGAGGAGGATAATGAGAAGTAAAATAAGCCCTTAAAACACCTTTTCTTGTCGAAGCCCCTCTCTTCTTTCCACCAACAGCGCAGGGGACAAAGCATGGGAAGTTTGGTCAGTTCATCACTGGAGGAGTTCTTCTGCTGCTCAGGGAGAGGAGTCCTTCCCTTGTGATACCACCCTTCCCCTTCCACTGTGGTTCCAATATCACAGCTTGCAATCCTCCCGAAACTGCTGCAGCGTGAGCTCCCTGCACGGGCACACAGCCCTCACAAAACTGCTGTGCCGTGGCTCTCTCTTCCCACGGGCTGCAGTCCTCCAAGGACAGGCTGCTCCAGCCTGGAAGCAGGGCTCCTCTGTGCCTTGGCTCTGCCACTGGATCACAGCCTCCTCCAGGCATCCACCCGCTCCGGCAGGGGCACTTCCCCCACGGGCTGGGGTGGATCTCTGCATTCCCTGTGGATCCCATGGGCTGAGGGGCACAGCTGCTTCCCCATGGTCATCACCACGGCCTGCAGAGGAATCTTTGCTCCAGCGCCTGCAGCACCTCCTGGCCCTCCTTCTCCACTGACCCTGGTGTCTCCGTGTTGTTTCCCTCACATCTTCTCACCTCCTCCTCTTCTCTGGCTGGAATTAAGATTGAACCCCACTTTGTTTTGATTTTCTTCTTAAATATGTTATCACAGAGACATTACCAGCCTCCCTCATTGGCCCAGATTTGGCCAGCAGCATGTCCATCCTCAGAGCCATCAGGGATTGGCTCTGTTGGACATGGTGGAAGCTTCCAGCAGCTTCTCACAGGAGCCCCTCTATGGAGCCCCTGCTGCCAAAATCAGGCAACTCAAAACCAACACAACCACTAATGCTCTTTTAAAAATAATGTGGGGTTTTTTTTCACTTATTCAGACAGTCTTTAAATGAGCTAGTATCCTGGCTTTTAATATTTTCAAATTTTTTATTCCATGTTACTAACGTCTGTGAGACTGTAACTCAACGAACTCACCCATTACCAAGAGATTTGGTCAGGCTAAACTTTTAGGAGGACTTTCTCAGATCAGTACATTTTCTACTTCACTTTCATAAGTAGTCCCTCCCTTGAGGCAAGATCATTCTGTTCCCTTATTCCTTGCTACTAAGTGAAATAAAGACCTTTGTCTTCAGTTTAGTTATTTGTTTTGAGGTTGTGTTTGTTTGTTTGTTTTATTTGGTTTTTATTTTTGTTTAGCTTGGCTCAGTTTGATATAGAGAGATGTCTTCTCTTGAACTTGGCTTTCATTTATGGCCTTTAGAATCAAAATGGGACAAAATTGTCTTCTTTACTGTCATTTTATTTTTGTTATCATCTTGTTTGAATGGAGCCAAGAACCCTTCCCTGAAACATGACATAAATAGCGTAAGTTATAAATTTAAGTCATTCATTATAATCTTATGATTTAACTGCTACATGGTGGCCACTAATTACCATTTATGAGAAAATGGACATGAGATAGTTGATAGAAAAGCAAAAGGTTATAGATAAATTATCATCACCATTAACAGTATGCTTATTAACAGTGATACCAAAAGACTGTTTTACAATAATTCCAGCTATCAATAAAATTTGACTAGCTTCTGTAAAAAAGAAGTGCACCTCCTGTCTTAATGTTTTTCATTACTGTATGATGCAATTGAATTTTTCCTTCTCTGTTTGTGGTGTGTAGGTGGTAGAAGACTTTTTATCTGCCGAGGAAATGTGGATGACAAAAACGGCGTACTTCTTTGCTCAGTAGCAAAGACTAGGAGAGGGAAGATGAATGAAAGAGTTTCTTGGTATAATTTATGCAGCAGATTTATCCTTCAATTAAAACAATTGATCAGGAAAGTGATCCTTTTATCTATGGGCATCTTTGTTAGAAAGCACAACTCATTATTCTGTATTACTGTTATTACATCTATCCGTCCTGCTTTAGTGCAAAAGTCGCACAGGTAAGATTCTCAAAGGCTTTTCTGATCTTTTTTAATATTGGTTTTGATAGTCTTTAAAAGACAGTTCTAATTTTGGAACTCAAAGCTAACAGTGACCTTTCATTGCAAGGATTTTTGAATGCAATGAGGACATTTATTATTATTAATCCCAGGTTAGCTCTTATGTGCATTCCTCCTACTGACATTTGCAGCAACCCAAAAACTACAGCCTTATTACAAGGTTTAAATAAAAGCCCTCAGCTGCTTCATTAATGATAATAATTAAAACAAAGTGAAAATAAGAACATTTTAAAGTATTTATTTTACTTCTTAAGATTCAGTGAGGTACAACACAAAAAGACTTGTACTTTTTAAACACAAATGTTGGGATGCTCTTTTATATTTGTCATCCTCAGCTACAGGGTCAAAAAATGCAAAAGAAAAATAGATTGATGAGTATTTTCTTGAATAACATTGATAAGATCTGACTTATTTCTTGAGATCACATTATTTGTGGTTTATAAGTGACTTGGTGGGCCACTTGCAATTGATTACATGCTCACAATTCTGATGTCTTTCACCTGCTTAGCTACAATTATGATTTTCATGGGAAGACATATGATTTTTTATTTATTCTTATTCAATATTTTTCCACTGAAAATTGTTATTTTTATCAATAATGTAGTAGAAATGTCACTTCATATCTTGCAAGCTGGATAAAACATATGACAAATTGAATAACTAGCTGTTTTCTTGAGTGTTCTGTGAAGAACTTGGCTAAAAGAGGCCAATCTGAGCACAACAGCAAGCCTAAAATGACTTTGGATTATGTTTTTTGGCATATTATCTTTTAAAAACAGGTCAAAATGAACCATACTTAATGCTTGGTCTTGACTTGCTATCAAGACATTTTTATAGGGCTTTTGTATCAGTGCATCAATGAGATGAAATTTAACTTAGATTCATCTCCATGTATCTCAGGAATGAACATAACTGTTACTTTGAATCTGGAAGGCTGCATGATAATAGCCAATATGGAATTACTAAGGTAAAAAAAAATCAAAGATCATTAAGACATTCTTGTTACTATGGACTTCAGTGTATAACAATCAAAATAATAAGATTAGTGGTTATGCCAGGTCTAAATATTGACAGAGCTAGAAGTCAAAATATACCATGGTTTCATTATTGCTATCCGCCTTCTCTGAAAATAAATTTTTAAACTCTTTTAATGGTAATTATATTTGTTTTGTAGATTAATGAAGAAAAAAGGCATCATGCCTCTTAAAGGGTTAAGCATTTGTTAAAGACTAAGGAAACATAGAGTCAGTCAGTAACTGATTCCTGTGGTAGATGAAGACTAATGATGACTTGCTGTTGGGATAGAAAGTTGTAAGCTATTCTTTCTATCTTGACTTCACAAGAAACTCTTGAAGAAATGTTAACACATAAGGAGCAGAGGAAAGGCTTAAATTTGAATGAACCCCAGAGTTTGGTCTGTACTTAAATTTAGTGTTACACAATAAAGTCTTCAGTGAGAACTAAAGACTGGAGCTTTGAATTGCTTCAATAGGGTTGCTTACCAAATTTTTTGGAGGAAGAGAAATCTTGTGTCTGTCATTTAATGCCAATGTAAATGAATTTTTAGAATATTTTCCTTTCTTTTCAATTTGGCCACTCCTGCAAAGTCTTTGGATGTGTTATCTGTTTTTTATTTAGTACATAAAGACATAATTTGTTATTAGACTAATTTCAATAGCGATTTTAATATGAGGAAATTTGAGATAATTTAATACATTTTTCCATGTATACTCCACAAACAAAAGCTTCTGGATGCCTCTGACATGATGACACCAATCCATTACATAGACCCCCAGGTATCTATGTAGTGAAAAGAATTCATCTCACTGCCTGGGTTGTTTTTCATGGGATTTTCTGAGAAAACTGGAGCGTCTCTGTGGAAAATGTATCTTCTAGTCTTCACTAGAGAGAAAACCTCTCCATTGTATGGCCAAATAGTGGCAACATGACTGAATCTTGAGGAAGACTCAAGAGACATGTAACAACTCAAGATAATAACTTCATTGACTAAATTAGGGGAATACTATGTGATTTAGGTAATCAATCTCTTATTATCAAATAATGCAGAAAATTACTAAAGCAGCACAGTTTATTTCAAATATATCCATATAAAGATAGAGTTTCATATTGAATGCATTATTACAAATCAGTCTGGGGAAAGTTTACCAAGAGGAAAAATAGAAACATTGTTTCTTATAAATAGTTTGCCTTTGTGTTTATGAAACAATCAGTATAATTTGTACAAACATTTTCCTTAGGGGACCAATTTCTCCTTTCATTTCTCTCCAAATACACAGTGTTTGTAATTTGGTATACATTATTCATGTTTATAAACATCTCATCTACATGGTGGTGACAAACAGAGATGTGATAAATTGAACTAATTCTGTGAGAGTTTTGATTTAAATTCTCCAACCCAGTGGGCATTATCACTTTAATATGATGAATGAAGGCAAGAAAATAAATATTTCTTTTGTCCCAAATATAGAAAGAACTATTTCCTTTTCTCACACAAATATGGACTTCTAAATTACAATGGAACAGACCAATATTTTATTTGCAGCCTAGTGCAAATAGGAAGAGTAAGGTTATGTATGTTTTGATGAAGTCAGTCTGGCAGAAATAAACTGCCATTTGTCTTGGTTTGAAAGACAGGTGTATGTCAAGAAAGGCTGGAGCCTTTCTGGAAATGGACAATGTAAACCCCCTCCTTCCAAATTATTATAATTTTGAAATTAAGGAGCTCTCAGGCAAAGATATGGGAATAGGAATAACAGTTCTTTACTGGGAAAAATTAAAATAAAAATACAGTATTATAGAAAAATCAGACACAAAATACTGACAGAATCAGAATACAACCTGACACCCCATGAGTCAGGGTTTTGGTAGCAGTCCCATTAAATGATGGCTGCAGTCCTCCTGGATGACAGATCTGAGTTTTTTGAAGCTGTGCTCCTGTAGAAAGGTGCAGTTTTCCTCCAAAGGTCCAGCGATGATGTAGAAGGATCTGGTGGTCCTCTGGAATCCAGTGGAAGAAGGGTGCCCTGATATTCCAAATCTCAGTTTTTATCCAGGTAGAAAATGTTTGGCTCCTCCCCCTGGCTGGAGCATCTCCCAGTGGGATTATATTATTTTATCAGTCATTCAGTGGGACTCAATGGCCATTAACAGCCGGTATCTTCCTGGAGGAAGGATGGGTTGTGGAAAAAGTAAAGAACACTACTCCACCTGGTTTTAACAGATGGACCATTAACAGAAGATAATCCCTTCCAGAGATAAGGATCACTGCCTCACCTGGTTTCAAGGGATGGTGATAGCATACATACTTTTGGTTACATCTTGTATTTCAAGTCATGACAGCATCCTTGCCAAAGAGTAATTTTCTTTCACCTGTAATTTTTGAAGATTCTGTTTAACACAGTTTGCCTCATGCTAGGGCAGCCCCACTAGCTCCAAGGCAAGCCTGCGCCAAGAGTGGCCCTTTCCCAGGATTCTGGAAACCCAGGATAAGGGTAGAGCCAAAGGCTCTCGCTGTGGCTACACCAGTCCGAGGGGAAGCAAAGAGTGCAGGAGAGTCCTTTTGTAATTCCAAGGAAAGTTTATTGGAGAGGGATCAGGGAGCAACTGGGATGAAGGAGGAGGAACCACAAAAGGCAGGGACCTGAGGGTTGCAGGAACTTAAATAGGAGCCCTCCCCCATGGGAGGGTACAACACAATATCCAATCACAGCAACTGTGGGTGTAACATGAGGTGGGATCACAGGTACAATAAACCAGTGAGGGGAAACAGGCGGGGATTACAAGGTAACTGCAAATCATATGCTGAGGAGGGGATAATTAACATGGAATATTCTGGAAAAATAGGAGGGGCTAAGGGAGATTGACAACTAAGTAGGATGGGACTAGGGTGACAAGCAGAGAAGAATCTGGAAATATAGGAGGGATTTGGGGATGACGGACAAGGCAGAGGCAGGAATGAGGACAGTCCAAAACACATCAGACCGGGGGTGTAACATAGGAATAAACCATTATGGAACTGAGTACAACCAGGTTAACAGAAGATAAGATAATGCACTGTAACATCTGTTCTAAGTGAGGTTGCAGTACAGAGGGTTTATTTTTAGGTAATTTAAAAAACAGAAGGGAAAACATTTCACTTTCTCATATCTCCTTATGCAGTTATATTGTACTATTGATTAGACATAAAAGCAACACTTGTTTTAGTAAAGTGGATACAAAGTATGCTACCTTAAAATTATTTTTAAAAATCTGTTTTAACCTAACATAATTTTCCTTCATTGTATTTAATGCATAACAATAACAAAGAAAGATGCTAGTGTCAAATACTGTAATTTTTATATTAATATTTTTCCTTAGACTCCTAGACAATTAAGAATATGAAAAGATGAAATGGAGGGCAATAAGAAACCCAAATCGATATATGCATTATTGCACACTCTGGAAAGGAAGAAATGCGATATATGACATTCCAAAGTAATGTTGTTACTTTATACTAACATATTCCATTACCAAGTCTGTATATATGTTAGCAGACACTGCTCTTTCATCCCGGCTTGCAAGTATGTGTTTCACCTTTTAATTAATGACCAATTTAAACAAATTCAGCAGAAGAGTGTGCATATTTGAAAGAATGTCTCCTTGAGCTCCTGCTGTGCAGGAGACACTGCCTGACCATTGTAGGATCAAACCCACAGAGCAAGCTTAATGCAGAGTTTTTACACAAAGCGCCTGCAAGTTTTCATATTAAAGCTTCATGATCTGTTTCATTCAAAATAAAGTGTGTGTTAAGCAAATTCTGTATTTGTAGTGATCATTTTAATAGTATTTCCCTTCCTCTGAAGGAAAATAGAGGGGGAAAGGGCGATTCCTTATTTATATTTTTTTTTTTAGATTCTACATATCTAAGATTAAATTGCTCTGGTTCTAACTTCTTACTGTAAGATTCCAAAAGCCAAATTTCCAAAGAATTTTTAATTCATTTTAAACCAAGTAAGAATCAATTTTCAGTAGGCTGTGAAAATCGCCAGGGTACTTATCCCTTTTTTTGCTGCTGCCAGTGTTTCACTGTGTGAAGTATCTCTCAGGAGAGTTAAAACAACTCTGGCCCATGCAGAAATAACACAGCCAATGGTTAAAGAGGCTCAAATTATTCACTTAAAAATCCTAACTTCTTTGCTTGCCTGTTACTTCTGAAATCTGAGAATCATTCTGTATTCCATTCAAATTCACTCACTTTTGGCAAGAGAAGTAGTTGTTTTAAAAACCTATAAAATATGGCAAGAACCGAAAACTTCTGGGGCATGCCGCCAGAAGTATGAGGAAGGATTTTTTTTTGTCCAATTATAATTTCTAAGACTGGCTGACAATTCAAGGAACATACCTGTTCTATAAAAAAAAGGTCAGTGAATCTGAAACAAATTATTCCAACCTACATTTTGCTTGCAATCTGCATCCTCTTTTAATGTTCTTTAGGACTGCAACTCCTGTCAAAGATTGCTGTGCTCTGCACTGGTGTGGCCTCACCTCAAATCCTGGGGCAGCTTTAGGCACCACAATATATTAAAAAAAAAGCTATTAGAGTGTCCAAAGGAGGGCCATAAGGATGGTGAAGGGCATTAAGAGGAAGCCAGATGAGGAGTGTCTGAGGCCCCTTGGTCTGTTCAGCCTGGAGGAGAGGAGGCTGAGGGGTACCTCATTATAGTCTGCAATTTCCTCCTGAGGTGAAGAGGAAGGGCAGGCACTGATTTCTTCTCTGTGGTGCATAGTGGCAGGATGTGAGGGAACAGTCTGAGATTGTGTCAGAGGATGTTTAAGTTGAATACCAGAACAAGGTCCTTTACCCAGAAGATGCTTGGGCACTGGAACAGGCTCCCCAGGGCAGTGGTCACAGCACCAAGCCTGACAGATTCAAAAAGTGTTTGGACAATGCTCTCAGGCTCATGGTGTCACTCTTGGGGTGACCTGTGCAAGGCCATGGATTGGACTTAATGATCCTGATGGGTCCCTTCCAACTTAGCATATGCGATGATTCTGTCACATTCTATGATTTCTGCATGCATTACAGCAAATTAATTCAGAAAGAAAAAAAAATTAAAAAAAAAGAGCACAGCCAATTAATTGCACAAATGGGTTTGCTTATTTTGGTAAACATTTTTAACTATGATTTTTTAATAGTATGCTGATATTCCTCTAGACTGGATATGTATTACCAACAACAACAGAAAAAAGAAGTTAAGGTATTCTTCAGATAGTTGTCTTTTTTTCCATATGTTAAAACTTCATTAGATGGAAAGATCTTCTGATAAGAAGAAATTGTCATCCACATAAAAGTAGTGTCTTGGTTTAAAAGACAGGTATTTGCTAAGAAAAGACAATAGCATTGGCGATGTCAATGGTGGCGTACCACTTTGCTGCCTTGGACTCCAGCTCGTACTGCAGTTCCAGCATGTCCGGCACAGCAGCACTCAGCGGTGGAGTCACCTCATTCAATGCACGATAGTCCACTGTCAATCTCCATTCTCTGTCAGACTTGTGCACAGGCCAGATGGGGCTGTTGAAGGGTGAGTGGGTTTTGCTGACCACCCCTTGGCTCTCCATCTCACGGATCATCTTGTGTATGGGGATCACGGCATCTCGATTCGTCCGGTACTGCTGGCGGTGCACTGTTGAGGTAGCAATTGGCACTTGTTGCTCTTTCACCCTGAGGAGTCCCACTGCAGATGGGTTTTCTGATAGCCCAGGCAGGGTGTTCAACTGCTTAATGCCCTCTGCCACCACAGCAGCTATTCCAAAAGCCCACCTGAGTCCCTTTGGGTCTTTGTAATAGCCATTCCTGAGGAAGTCTATGCCTAGGATACATGGTGCCTCTGGGCCAGTCACAACTGGATGTTTCTGCCACTCTTTCCCAGTCAGGCTCACCTCAGCCTCCAGCAAAGTCAGTTCCTGAGATCCCCCCGTAACCCCAGCAATTGAAACAGGTTCTTCCCACACATGTCCTGATGGTATCAAGGTCCTGGGTTAAGGGTCCCAAATTCCTTGCCTCAGTAAGGGTCCCAAATTCCTTGCCTCAGTACCATCCAGTTGCACACCTGTACCCATAAGGTCCCAGACCCACAGTAACCAGGTTGTAAAAGGCTCATGGCCCCGTCGTACAATGTCTTTTCGCAGGTTACGGAGACTCTCGTATGACAGGGACTCGGTGATGATCTCAACTTCTGGCTCCCCAGCTGGTTCTGAGGGCCCTCCTTCCTGACCCTTATTATCTAAGTGCCTTGTTTTCATCTTAGATTTTCTAGTTTCCACAGGGGCAACTGCTGCTGGCTGTGAGTGCCCTTGCAGTTCAGCTGGAGCCTGGATGGATGTAACATCTGTGGGTCCCACTCCTGCACCATCAGAGTCTCCCTCTTTAAGGCAGGGAGAGGGTTTCTCACCAGCTGGGGAGAGGTATTCCTTCAGCATCTGGCTCATCTCACTTTACTCCTTTGCTAGAACCCCCACCCACTCCGGGTGGTTCCTTTCCGAGGTGGGCTGTGGGGCAGGGTCAGGCTCTGGGGCAGCATCACTGTTTCCTGGGGTAGGTATCAGGGTTGTTACCCATGTCAATCTCCCCTTATCTGTGAATGTTAGATAGAACAGGTTTAACAGGAATATCAGCAACACCAGCCACTCTATGATATCATTAGCATTTAGAGTGGATTTGAAGACCTTGAAAACTGGTGGGGTGGACCTAAACAACTGGGTGATGGGTTGGGAGAAAATTTCCCCTGCTGTCACTTCCTCACATTAAGTACCATTATTGAAGTAGCCCCAGAAACACACACTTAGAGTGCGATAGCTCTGAATCCATGTGGCCATCTTCCAGAGAAATTTAAAAATCCATGAATTCCTCAACTGATCAACCCACAAAATGAAATGGATAATAGCCACAGCAACCTTGGTTATGAGACTCATGTTTAAAAAAGGGCTTGCAAATGGGAGAGATACAGCGGTGACCACATGGAGGCCATGGACAGCACAGTGTCACCTACCATACAACTTAGGTAACTCAAGAACTGTTATTACTTTTTCACCCTTGTCTCTCAATGCCCTCAGGCCCAACGTTGGGCGCCAAAATCTGTCTTGGTTTGAAAGACAGGTATTTGCTAAGAAAAGGCAAGATCCTCCTCCTTGAAATGGAGAGTGCAACTCCCTCCCTTCCAATTATTATAATTTTGGAAACAGCGGCTTTCAGGCAAAAGATATGGGAGGTAGGAATAACAGTTCTTTACTAAAATATCTAACAAGGCAAACAGCAGAAACAACAACAGCTATAAAAACTGACAGCAAAACAGAGCAGTGTAGCTCAGTTCCAGTCCCTTTTGGCCGCAGGCTCCCTCTCCCTGCGCTCAGTTCCCGGTGCTGGGGGCAGGGCAGGGCCCGCGCAGTCGCAGAGGGCTGGAGTGATGGCGGCGGCCCAGGGCTGAGAGGGATGGAGGAGAGACTCCCCCCTCACGGTGTCGGTCGTGGGGCTCGGCAGAGTGCCCGGGGGTAGCAGGATGAAGTGGGAAGGCAGCAGTGTGATGTCTGACAGCCGGGAATGTGGCTCCTGGCACTGGGATTGCGGGAAGGGTGGCAGGTAGCAGCACCGGCCGTCTTCCTCCAACTCCATGAGCGAGAGCCCAGGCCCCTGTCCCACCTCTCCTTTTCCAGTGTTCCCCCTCTCCACACCTCCCTGTGAGAGAAATTGTTACTAGTTAGGGTGTAGCCACAAATACTTAACATAACAATGGGGAAAATTCAACCCCCAGCAAGTAGTCAGTTAAAAAAAAAATCAGCTTGGAGCCCTGAAAATCTTTAAATAGTTCCCCAGAGATTTACAGTTCACTGTTTTGAAATCTCAAAGGGACCATTTAATGAGTAGAAATAATCTGGTAATTAACTTCTGACCTGCTTTTCATCCCATGACACATCACATTAGAGTATCTTTAAAAAATCTTTTACAATTCAAAACCAGAAAAAAAATAACATTAGAAATAACCCATATTTTATTGAACAAGTTGTGGGTAGTAAAACCTATGTCAAAGTCTTTGGAAGAACACTGAAATATTTTGAATGAGTAAATATGTGAGCAAAGATAAAGATAGTGGAATACACTTACCTCGGTGTTCTTGACTTGTTGATACTTGGCCTGATTCTTTAAGCATGTCATACATTCTTTATAAAAATGTTAAACAATTAAAAAGCACTTCCTTTCAGCAAATTAATGGTAAGCTTGGGCCAACTGCCAATCTATGAGATTTCATGGGGCAGATTTTTCATATTTTTAGATTTGCTGTCACTTTATGTGAATTCCAGCTTCCTCTTTGGTGGAAAACATCAGAGCATTTAAAAAGTGCACATAAATGGCCATTAAGAAGGTAATGTGACAGATTTTTTAAATCAAGTAAAATATTAAAAGAACATTTTCCAGAAGCAAAACGGTATAAGAAAGATGCCCAATACTGAGGAAATGCTCTTCCCCATTCTACATCTAATGTGTTAAACCTTAGTAAATTAACCAGATTCGTAAATCAAACCAAGAAACTGGAAAAAGAAATAGCAAACTCATTAGTTTACTGAAAGAGATATAAAGCAAAAGTTACTGTATTAATAAAATTATAATAATTTCAAGTTGTCATTGCAATGTATTATTCATGATGGATTCTTTTTCTGAAAAATATTCCTCATTGTTCCTCACACAAGTTCTAATTCAGTCAGGTTTGCTTTAATGTTACAGCCATTTATCTCTGTCTTGGGAACTTGACATCTATGTGCAATTTAGCAATGCTCTTAATCAGGTTTACTTTACAGTATCTTCCATAAGTACAGTAAGTACTGAAGAGGAACTTACACTATAGATTTTAAGATTCCAGTCCTCCTATTGATATCCCAAATGCAGCATTGTCTTTCCAAAAACCAAAATCTGCAGGTGTAGAGAGTATTTGCTAAAATTAGCAACTATAACTTCAAGTTTCTTACTGTGACCGTGAAAAGAGTGTCAGTGGGATCACAAAACTTGTTATTTGTACATTTTGTATCACTAGCTGGTCATTCATGTGCAGTCTACTAGGTCTACCAATGAAAAATGAGTTAATAAATATTCCTTGTGTCTTAGTAGCATCATTCTGCACATTTCATTCCTTCTGGACATCTCTCCCAAATATCATGTTTAGTGTTTCATCATTGTACATACTATAATACGTCTTAGCTTTTCAGCTTTTTGTTACTTGTACTGATGTATTAAAACTATTTCTATGAAACAGAGTTTCAAATTCTCTTCAAACTGCAGATTTGCATTGATGCATTCCATCCATGGTGGGCTGAACAGGAGACACCTGCCTACACAATATATGCTTGCTCCAAAATGGCTCTCTAAACAGAAAGCAAAGGGTGGTTAATCTTTTGTTTGGTTTTTTTCCTCACTACAAATGTGATTATATATTGAGACTGGTAATTAAAGAATTTGATTTCAATCATGTTTCATTTCTGCATAATTAACACTGATCAGTGTGCCACTTTTTGAAGTTTACTGAAATATTAATTTCATTTTCAAATGGGATGTAACTGAAATAAATGTTTCTAATTAGAAATACTGTAATTTTGGAATAATGTGAGTTCCTTCAGAAAAAGCTATTTAATCAAGACTGACATTTACCTTATTCAGGATGATTCTGAAAGATCTTGCAATTTAACTAAGAGGATCATAATTTTTCTGTTTTGACTTATTCAATATTTAAAATTTGCCTTTCAGTTAGAATCAGTATTTCTTTTGGACGCTCATTAATTTTAAGTGTTTTATTTTGAAAATTAAAACTATAAATTAAAGAAATTACTTCAGCAGTTCTGATGCTTTGAATTATATTTGAATTGTAATTCAGTCCTTATTTTGTAGACATGGACTACAGAAAATAACTTAAAAACCATGTCTATGAATATTGAATAGCAATACTTAGGTATACCTTAGTACAAGTCTAGCTTACCTGAGAGCAGATTCCACGTTTTTAAACCTGAATACAGTGACAAATGTGTCTTAAACCTTTCTGTAGAAGTAAAAAATATTCTGCTATACTGATTTATACTGCTTGAATATGTTTAATTTGCATAATACTTGCTAAAATCCTCTCTATGGTGAAAAATATTTGTCTAAAAATTATTGTCAAATAGTATATGAAATTTAGCAGCCCATATATGGTCCATATTATTAAAATATTCTTGAAGGGCTTATGTAAATAAAGAATACTCTTGAAAGTTTGAATATTAAAAAATCCATCTCTTTTTCCTTCAGGAACACTTTTTATTCACTTCAATAGAAAGGGACCTTCACACCGAATCACTTGGTCTTATTGCTTGTTGTTAAGAGAATTTGGGAATTATTCCATGGTCTGACCCTTCCTTTATACAAGAAGCATCCATCTATCAATCAATGGTGTCCTAGGATAATAGATGTCCTGGTAATAAATTTGCCAGATCTATTTTTTTTACTTAAGAAAATTTGCATGAGAATTTCTTCTGGAAAACAAAGAGAAAGGATGATCAATTCTTTGTCCATCTCTAACATTTCCTTCAATGATAGTTCTAATTTCTGTTTGAGGATCCAGAGTAATATAAAAACGACCATACTGTAATTGGAGCATACATTTTTCACAGAGAGACTTTCTCTTCTTTAGGTTAAAGAGACTGTACAGAATTAATATCATATTCAAAACAGAATTCCTTATATATCTGGAAAAAATTAGGAGCAATGTATATACCAAAAGGAAAAAACCTATGATTAATTAATTACGTCTTTTAACTCAAAAACTATATATATATATATACATATATATATATAAAACAAGTAAGCTTCATGAATAAGGTGAAAACCTAGAACAGTGGTTGTTAAAGAAAAACTCCCCATTTTGATGAAGTCTGCTCATATCAGACAGTTTAGTCTAGTCCAACAGGATTTTCTTTCTGAACATAATTTTTATGGAAAGTACTGTACTTGAGTTTGCAACTGTTGTCTGCCATTTTTGAATAAGAGTTTTAGATTTTTGGAGTTCCCATGCAAAAAGTCTTACTTACAATAACATTTCTAAAGGCCATAAGATTATTTCTGTCTTTGGGGAATATAGACCTCATAAAAAAATGTACAAGGAAGTGTAGCAGGCCACTGAATTTATTTTTTTAACTATTTGTATTATTTTGTTTTAATGCAAATTTGCTTAAAATCGAGCCAGATCTTAACCTTGTTGGAAATTTAATATGTGGTAGAATCCCAGCCAGCTTTTATTTGCAGAAGGTGATTTTCAAAAGAAAGATATTTCAGGATGATGATATCCATCAAAAAGAGGGGGTTTGCCAGTTTTTTTTGGATGAACACAAAGAATAGCAGTGTCAGCATCTTCTTGTAACTGAAATTTACTAGGAAGACAAATGGAAATTTCTTTGTGTGTATCTAACTTAGGAGCCCTCCCAAGAGAGTCACTTGTCTTTTTTCCTTTTCCTTTTCCTATTTCTTTTCCTTTTCCTTTTCCTATTTTATTCTTGTGACTCTATCAGCAGCAAAATCCAAGGTATTATGTGAGCCCTGAAGTGTAGCATTATCACAAGGTTTTTATTTTATATTTAGTAGTTAGTTATTTCATACCACAAAACTGTGCAACTTTATTTAGAACATAATTTATTACTTTAATACATCTGCTTTTGGCCTCATCAGAAAAATGTGCAAGTATGTAATTTTGGTCTGTTGAAGCAGTCCCATCACACCAGAGTAATATCAGCCATCTTCAATTCAAATCCAGAACTGAAGTAAAGAGATTAATGTATTGGGAAAGGCTGAGGAAACCCAAGGAAAAAAGAAAAGCACAGTTCAGATACCTGCTTCCAATGTCCTGCAAAATTCAGAGTAAAAAATTTTCATTTTTCAGTAGCTTTCAGGTGAAAGTTCTGACTTCTTTCATATCTGTTTTGATTCTGATTGACACAAAAACACTGTGGAAAAAAGGAATATGACCAGGCATGAAAGCCTACTTTTAAATTATTTACTATAGGATTAAGATTGTACTTGTAACTGAAATTTGTTGACTGATTTTTCAGTAGTTGACCCTGAAGCTTCATAATGATACAGAATTTTGAATCATAAGTAATAACAAAAATACTAAGTTATTTTAAAATTAAATATTAAATGTAAAAACACTACCTGCAATGATACTGTCCACTGGTCATTTATATAATAATTTATAGTTATATAATAAAAGTGTGTGTTTATGCACAGTTATAGACCTATTTTAAAACAAGTTTACCCATTAGAAATTGGTCAAAGCCTGAAAAGCTGCAAATTGAAAGCTTTTAAATTGTTCCTCAATTATCACCATAAAGAGAAGAAAGTAATATGATGCATACAAGAAAGAGTAAAATTTATTCTGTTTAGGGAGAACAAAGTTCTATCATAGTCATCTTGGGTTTTTTTCCTTTTTTTTTTTTTTTTTTTAGTATCTGCCCTACTCAGGAAAATATAGGCACATACTTATCTACAATTCCTGACATCACAGTTATGAGATGGATAAGCATTATTTTAAACTAATGATGTCTTCTTGAATCAAAAGAAAAAAAAAAGCTAAAATTCTTCAAGCCGCAACTAGTCATTAGTCGGGAATAATGCTCTTTTGTGTCCATTTCTGTCCATGGATTCCACTAGGAGTGCATTTATTTACACTAATAGGAAATATGTCCTTGCTAATTTTCAAGAATTCGGGCTGGAGTTTCTATGCTGTGAAAAATGGTAGAATCTTAGACTACCCAGGACATGGAATTTAAGCAGGTATTTCTTCTAAGAAGAATACATTTCTTACATTATTATATTCAGCCAAAACAGATTTTCTTTGATCGCTGGAAAACATGAAATGAACATCCCCTGAAGTTGCATTAACACCTGCAATTAGGAATTCCACCACAGAAGAGCTCACTGTGATCATTCCTTCTGTGAATATCAAAGTATCTTAAGAGCAGAGCATTTAGGACTGAAATCCCTCAACAAATTGTAAACTTAAAATGCATAATTATTTTCAAAAAAACTCACAGCAAAAAAAAATGAAAACAAATCTGCTTAGTGATGATCCACGCAGATTTGTTATCATACCTGTTCTCCCTCTTAGCATTTATAATTCATATAATAATGAGTTGAATTTAAATTCAACTTAAATTCAAATTTCTTATGTAATGTTTTTCTCTCTATGGTTGCTCACAGAATGGCATAACAGGAAAACAAATTGTGGTGCTATAGGAAGAGTCAGTGATACCACAACATCATTGACTGCTGAGACCTGCCATCTGTGTTCTCATGATCTGCTGTACTGTACGGCTTGTAAATTAAGCAATAAAACAAATTCCTTTTGGAAACAGAAAAATCAATTTGGTTTTAATAAATTTGAAAGGAGATGATAAATGTGATCAAATTGTATTAAAATATTTTTTAAATACTTGAGGGATTTTCTGGAGGATATCTGCTGCTTTCGTGTGTCATATTTTGATTTTATGTTTTGATTGCAAGTTTTTCTACCAATTAGGAACCTTTTGGTTTTGGGAATTCATTTACTGTACAGCTCCATTTCATTTACTATACAGGTCCATTTCTTAATAGATAATTTTCCATATCTTAGAACATTATCTAATATTTCCTGACCCAAAATTTGCATTCCTCAATGTTGTGTGACAGAACAAATATTTTATGCATCATTCTTAAGAGAAAGACTAAAATCATAAAATCAAGAATTCTTTAGAGTGGGAAAGACCTCTAAGATCCTTAAGTCCAACAGTTAACCCAACACTGCCAGATCCAACCATGCCCCTGAGTGCTACATCCATACATGTTTTAAAAACCTCCAGGGATGATGATTTAACCACTTTCCTGAGCAGTTGTTCCAGTGCTTGACAACCGGTTTGGTAAAGAAAATCTAAACTTTCCCTGGTGCATCTTGAAGTAATTTCCTCTTGTCCTATCACTTTTTATTCAGGAAAAGAGAGAGATGAGCCTCCTTTTCTGCACCCCAGTTCTCTCAGGAATTAACAAGTAAAAATGAAGACTTGTAAATGTAAATGTGTCAGTTAAGCAGGACTTGCCTTTCATAAATCTGTGTTCATGATCTTCTACTTTTCCTGTACTTACTGTGAGATGTCTTTCACAGTGATCTGCTCCACAATCTACCCCTGCACCCAGGTCAGACTGACAGGCTGGTAGGTCCCAGATCCTCCTTACCACATTTGATAACTTCAGGTCAAATGGGAGCTCTTTGCTTAGCTAGGACTGCTGGAAAATGGACAGTGGCTTGGCAAGCATTTCTGCCAGCTCCCTTAGGACCATTGCATGGATCACATCAGGCATCAAACAAACTAAAACTATATAATCCAACAAGAATATTTAAAGATATGATAAACACTCTAAGAGCGTATGCCAGGATATTTGCAAGAAATAGGACTTTTTTTTCTTTAATGAAGTTATTATCCTGTCCCTTGTTTCTCTCACAAGCCATTCTTTCTCTACAATGAGCCCTTACTGTAAATGTACTTCTAATATAAATTATTTTCTTTTTAATTTATTTATTATTTTTCATGAAATTACTTTTGGATTTGTATGACTGTAAATGACACCATATTGATCACAAGATATTAATCACCAATATGAAAGATGAAGCACTGATGAAGAAAGATGTTGCAATTTGTCCAGGAATGTGCATTAACATGAACATTTTAAATTATACACAGAACATCAGTGAAAAAGCTTTTCTCCAAAATTTTTCTGACCACATGAATTCAGTAGCAGTTTTTGGCTGCCAACTACATCACAGGTGTCCTTGTATTGATAGATAGGGTCAAATGTGAGTGCGCAACAAAGAGGCAGACACACAACTAAGAATATCAGAATATCAGTTATTTGCTTGGATGCATGACAGGTTGAAAAATATAGTGGTGAGAAGACCATCAGATGGCAAAATGTAGTAAGAAAAGGGAACGGAATGGGAAAAATTTATTACCTAGATTTATCAGCTGTCCATCCTTGTAAAGGCTAGATCTCAACAGAATTTAACATTATTTATTTTCTTTGTATTACCCACAGATGCTCAAAGCCTTCAAAAGCACCAACACTGGTTTCTATCAGCAGAAGTTCACACAGGCATAATCTTTTTTTTCTCACAGCCAGACCCTTATCTTATGCAGATGTACTTGACTACTCTTGTCAGGGAAGAACCAGGCAGATAATGTGCTGTCTTCATTTCAAATTATAAATGGAAACCTGAAGGGATGAAGAGGTGTATTGTGAAGTTGTTTGGCTTTATATGCAAGAAAAGATAGCACAAATTAGAAAGAAATAAACAAGGGACTTGGATGCATTAAGGAAATCACAAAGTTTCTATGGTAATCAATCCCTCTTTAATAGTCACCTACCATAACAGAAAAAAGGGGCTCTCAAAGTATTAGCAAATAAATCCAGGGCAAATGAAAAGACATTGCTTACATGATACATAGTAGTTGCATGGAATTACTGGGTAAAACGATCGAAATTAAAAATTGTATGTGGCTAAAGTAATTGTAGCTGGTTTTCCTGCCATGAAATCAAGTGAAGCCACCTAGGAAAGAGTAAAGGACTTCCTGACAGCAATGTGAACACCAGTTAAGACATGGTTAGGAAATAATTTCATCCATTTTCAGAATTGCTGAGTTTTCTAGTGAACTATGGGAATTTTGCTTTGGGACTCTTTTCTGTAAAAGGATAAATTTCAATAGCTTCAGATTTCTTCTAGAACCTTTATTGTTAGCTAATATGCTTTTTGTACCTCTTCTTTTTCATTCAGATTAATTTTAATAAATACCGGATATATATATTTTGAGATACATAGCTTTTATTGAAACTTCTAATCTGAGCTTTATTTTTTTCTCCTTCCTTGTAATTTCTTACTTTCATGGAAAAAAAAGATAAAACAAAACAAAAAACAACAAAATCACAAAAAAAAAAAGGAAAACAAACATACTAAAGTTAAATTTCTACTAGCTAACCAGAAGAATTCCCAAGTGAAGAAAAGCAAACTTGAAAAGTGTGCAGAATTTGATATTTTGACACTTAGCTTAGATGATCACTGTAAGTCACTTCCAGCTGGCACTGTTCTGGTGTTGCCTTGCCTAGTCTCCTCTACTCTAGTCTAATTCATGTTACAAAACACTGAGCCTGCTGGCAGCAGATGTGATACACCTGCCTCAAAGGATCTTTGTGCAGAGGTTTTTCAGGGCTTGTTGAAAGACCATTAAACTAGATTTGAAGAGCGAAAAGCTAGAACCAGGCTCACTAGAGGAAAGTCTGGAGGTAGTGCATCAAAGCCTGATGTCTGCTGTCAAGGTCCCTTGGTCTGTTCTGTCATATGCTGGGTACACAAGAGTACATTTGAAACATCCCTTTAGTAATGTCCATAGCATCATAGTAACCTCAGTGGAGCCATGGAATGGAGATACACCCAGCAGCAGAGGTGTAATGATTGCTGATGTGTTAGAAACCACAGGAAAAAAAATTGAGAATTTTCACATAGGAATTAGGGCTTCTCCACCCAAATAGATGGTGGGATCAATAGCTCAGCTAAAGTGAATCTACATTAACTCATGGCAGCATGGACAACAAACATGAGAAGTTGAAATCCAGGAAAACAGTTATATAATTGCAATCACAGAAACATGGTGGGTGATTCAGGAATCCCACTATAAATGCTTCAGCAGATGGCTACAAACTCCTCAGAAGGCATAGGGGAGTTGTTTTTATTCTAGGAGGTGTATTTACTGGCTTGAGCTTGGCAATGGTGAAAACAGGGTTAAGTGTTTAGAAGAGCTGGGAATAGCCAGCAAGGCAGATATCCTGGTTGGAGTCTGTTATCAAAGCATCCAACCAGCCTGAAGAGACAGATGGAATATTCTGCAAGTAGCTGGTAGAAATCTAGTTCTTGCCCTTGTGAGGGTCTCCAGCTTATTTGCTGGAAATGCAACACATGTAGGAGGAAACAATCTAGAAGCCTGGAGGGAGCATTCCTGTGTGGGAGATACTTCCTGACATAGTTGGTGAAAGGAAATTTATAGATAGAGCCCCACTGGACCTCTTTGCAAATAGAGAAGGATTTATAGGTGGTATGATGACTGGAGGTTGTCTTGGACACAGAATTTAAATGATGGAACTTTAATGGCCAGAGAAGTAACAACCAGGATCAGCAGAACTGCTACCTTGGACTTCTTCTGGTGGGCAAACTTTAGACTATTTAGTGGCCTGGTTGTTAGAGTCTTTTGGGATGCAATCCTGAATGGAAAAGCAGTCTATGTTTGGACATTCTTCAGGAAGGAAATCTTCCAGACTTTTATCCTTCTACTCAGTCTTCAAAAATTGTCCTTGATATCTGCCTCTGGGAAGGACAAACTACAAGATGAGTTGTTTTTATTTTGGCTCCTGCTTGTAACTTCCAATCTCTCCAGGTCACAACAAACAGCTCACTCAGCTCCTTTAATTCTTGACCCTGCCTTGTAAATGTCTTTAAGTCTTAAGAACTCAGGCTAAGGTCTGAAAGAATAATTGTGAGATCATGGATTTGGTGTGGTGGGTGGAATCTCTGTAGCTTCTGGTATTTTCCTTTGAAAGCTTTGTCTTCCTCAGTCTTTGATTTCCCATAAATGGAACACCAAACCATCCTCTTTCAATTAATATTTTGAAGTCAAGAGTAAATTTATAATGACAAAAAACCAACCTTTTACATTTGAAAATTGATAATGAGAATTATTCTGTTACAGAGGGGAAATTTGGAAAGTCTGTATTCAACCATACTGCTATAAGCAAGCCAAATTTTGATATTATAGTGAGGTAGAGGAAACTTTTCAAACTGTTGTAAAAAACAGAGACTCTGTCAAAATATACTAAAGTTCTAAATTGTGTATTGAAGGACAATGCTGGTAAAGCAAATCAATTTTGGCATTGTAGGACATTTGAAATCTTCACCATTTGACTGAGTACAAAGGAAATTTCTTCCATGTCTTTGCTCAGTGGAGATGATTAATTTCTAGCAGATTTGCTCAACTAAGAAATACAGAAGAAAAATTTCAGAAAGCTGTTATCTCAAATTTTACTTCTTTTTTGCTTTTCCCTGGTTTGTTTTGTTGGAGGGTAGGGGGTTGACTTATGATCATAGTAATAATAAAATAGTAAAGAATTTTAATGAATATTCATGGATATTTGATCACTGATTAGGTAGTTTGTGTAGGCTGTGGAATCAAAAGTCAAGACTTTGCTATTATTATTTTTCATGTCATTGACACAAAAAGAAGTAGTGCAGACTGGTGTTTAAGATACACTGTTTATCTGTATTTATGATTGTTTATTAAATTTAAAAAATATATAAATGATTTTTTTTTCAGTCCAGACTATAGTAAATTAATGAAACAGCTGCCAATGTTGCTTCATGACTTATCTTGCCATTGCTGAAGATCTCAGAAACAGTAGCCATAGTCTTGCCACTATGTTCAAGTTCTCTAAGCATATGGAAAACAAACTTTCGAAACTTCACTTACAAAAAAATACTCAAAATAGCAACTTATTTGTTGTGCACAAAGCACTTGGGCATTTTGCAATTAGCATTTTGAAATTACTTGCCAACAAATTGCTAAGAAAAAGTCTTAACCAGTATTAAAACAATTCTTTGTGTTTGGTATGTAAAATCGAATTGACATGGTTTGGCTGAGTAGTTGCAAGAATTATTCAGTTTTCTATCACCAAATACAAAATATTATTAATTATTGATTCAGTTTGTGGCATTCAACATTGTCCTTCTCATCCATTAGGCATTTGAAATTAAACTTCATAGAAATTACACTGTAGTTAGGCAACTTTCAATGCAATGAGAGCATTGATGCTGTGAAACAGAGAATATCTGCAGTAGCTTATAACATGATAGTAAACTAGACTTATGGTCAGTCTAAAATTCTAGTAACTCTCTGTGGTCACAAGGGACCTTCTTTACAGCTTGGTAACCTAAACATTTGATTTCCTTCTGAAAACTGTGACTTGTCATGATCCACTATCAATACAGAGCAGGGGTCGTGATGGTTCGTTTGATCTCAGAGGTGCAAACAGGCAAAATGCAGGGGACAAAATCAGTTTATTCAACAACAGCAATGCATTTTTATTAAATGCCAACAACTCAGTTGCAATAGAGGGGAGAGATATAGGAAACAAAGTATAGAGAGAGAAAAAGAAGGGGATGGGAAAATAGCTACCAACGAGATGAGACAGACATCCTCATGGGCCAGCCAATAGATGAGTCTTCATCCGTGGGGAGATCTCAAAGGGTCTTCTCCAGAGGGTCGCTCTTTCATAGTCCTTTTCCAAAGCGAGTGGCCTCTGGCCAAAAAGTGGGAAGATTTATGGACCATTGTGTGGTTCTGTGGGAGACAGGTGTGGTTGTGCAGTACATGCAGTCTGCAGTTGGTACAACACAGTCTCTGGTTGGTGCCACAACAGCACAGTCCAGTGAACACAATACACCTGCACACAGTCACCTGACAAGCATCCATCGTGGCCAGGCCAGGAAACCATTGTTTGGAGTCAGCCTGGGTGGGGGTCCTCGAGGTCTCCTTGAGATGGTCAAGAGGAAAAAAACGAGGGAAACGTTGGACTGACCCTTACACTTGTGCTAGAAAATATGTTGGTATCAGTCCCAGAAATTCAAAACAAATTTGCTTGACTTCTGCTTTCCAGGGAGATAACACTAGAGAGCAGAGCAGGGTCTATGCCAGTGGCAAGTGTTTTCAGCAGAGAACGAGATTTTTAGAGTGTTTGGGGAAAAAAAAAGAACAGAAAAACAGAAAAACCGAAAAACCACTAAACCCAAACAATAATAAAACACACACACACAAGCAGAAAATACAAGAACAGAAATGTAACAAATGAAATTTGACCACTGATAAGGAGTCAGCATGATTTTTTGGTATTAACTATATCTGCTATAAATTAAAACAGAAGACATTTCTAATAATTTCTTTTCATAAGCAGTTCCATCATTTTTTCTTTTATACTGAACTTCTGTTTCCTTTTGTTCTGGTCCAAAATCTAAAAGCTTCATGTGAATGGTCGGTTTCTTAATATAAATAAAAGTGCTAAAAAAACCCAAAACAAATTGTTGATGCTTGTGAAGAAGTAGAAAATTATTTTTATGGCTTTAAATAGCAAAAACATTTGAATTATTCTGAAATTTTTATGTTTGGGCTTTTTTTTTTCCCCAAATGATCTACTGATATTAAAACTAGCAGCAGTAATTCTGGGAACTTGAAATTTATATAACTAAAACATAACTACTGGATAAATATTTTTTTTCGAATTCCAGTAATAAGTTCATCTTTATATTAGCATTCCCAGTTATTATTTCAAGTCACACTGTCTTGAATTGAACTGTGGAGTGAATCTAACTAGCATGTTTATTTTATCATTAATCTTGTTGGTCATTATATCACTTACTGTTCATTATAGCAAGAGATAAATTGCAGAAATGCTTAATATTGTTAGTTCAGCTTGGCTGCATCTTTTAGTGATGCTAATTCTACCAAGCAGTTGAGAAAAATCAATGTCTGATGCATGATTTGTATTAAATTATGCTTGTTATATGATTGAATCAACACTACACAGAGTTTTCTCAAGTTAATTGATCAACTTCTACAAAATAGATTAATATGATACATCAAACTTAAGCTGAACTGTAGACCAGAACAGAAAAAAATGAGCACTGAATAAAAGCCACACAGGTCCAAGGAATCATTGTCTTTTTCTTAGATGGGATTAGGATGCTACATTTCTGTCTTTTGAAGAAAATATCAAAATGCAAGTTTAAAATGGGATTCATCAGCCAGACAGATTCTGAATTGCCATACTGAAACGGAGTGATTTTTTCTGTTTGATTTTCAAAATTTTGCAATTCAGCAGAGAAATTCAGTCTGCATAAAATTCAGCCAAGGACTCAATTAATTTTATGCAAGACAGTAAGCATGATTTCACTGCATTTTTATCCAAATATGTTTAAGTGAAATTTAATTATACTCTCTTTCTATCTGCTTGTGACTTGCTACTTGTGAATTCCTGATTGATGTTCTGTGTCTGCTGCTTATCTAAGTCCTTCCTGTTTTGCCTATCAGAATGAGTCAGGTTAGTTTGAGCATCATTTTGTGAGAACTTTAAACAGAACAAAGAAGGAATAGTAGTTCTTGATTGTGTCTTGTGCTAGAAAATATCAGTTGGTATGACTCCTAGAAATTCAAAGCAAATTTGCTTGACTTCTGTTTTCCAGGTAGATAACACAGGAAGAAGAGGAATTTAAGAGTGAATAAAGATGTTTTTCTAAGGGAGGCTAATGGGAGGGGAAAGATTTAACTGTTCAGCCAGCTGCTAACCTCCCCTTTGACTAAGACTGATGATGGCTCATGGTTTGTTGTCCAGGCTGCAGACAGGTACGGGGCAGGAGACATTCTTTCAGCTGATAGATAACTTTTTCCAGCAATCACAAATAATTTCTCTCAGGCTTCTTTCTGATTGCTGGTGTCTCTGTCTCAGTTTATAGCAGGGCTGTGAAGACTTTTCATGCCACGAAGAGGGATTCATCTCATCAGCCTTTTGACATTTACAATGAGTTTACATTGAGTCCCTGACTTATTTACCCTGGGCTCACTTTGTAATCCACAGGGATAAATCATGAACTTCTGGGCACATCTCTTTTGACCTATGTAAGAAAATTACATTAGAATGAGACAAACTGCATATTGAAAATGCCTGATTCTGTTCTTGGACTATTTGGGGAGAAATAGCTGAAAAGCTCTGAGGTTATTTTACAGAGGTAGATATAACAACATGTATTTTTTTCAGATTTCTCTCAATCTGTGTGACTATCATCTGATCTCAGACCTTGTGGGTTTAAGATGCTGAACCTCAGCTATAAGTATGAAGATCCCTCTTCTGGGACCCACTGGCAGCAGGCTTTTATTACTCCAGCCTGTTTTACACACATTCTACATGTGCCAAAAACCAGGATGTTCAGAAGTCACCAAACTGGAAAAAACTGATTTGTTTGTTTGTTTGTTTTCTATCTTAATCTGGAACAAAATATAATGAAGAGAAGTCTAAAGCACGATGTACTTTCAACTCCCTGAATCTTTCATATTATTTTAAAATGTAGGTAGATAAGGGACTGACTTCTTTATTTTCGGTATATAACCAGTTAACAGACCCATTCACTTCCAAACATTACATACAGTGCAATTATCTGACCCTTGCACTTTTTAGTTAATCATTTGACTAATTTTTAAGATTTTATTTTTCATTGTCCAGTTATTTTTGGTAAATAATTTAAAATGTGCAAGTAAATGTGTAATAGGCACACTGTGCTGACTGTCATATCTTCTTTATTATTGCCTTTAGTAATGAGATTATAGGTTGACCTCTAAAATAGTCTCAAATTATTAGAAGTCGATTTTTTCAAATTTGGCCCTCTAGAAGATATTAAATGTAAACTATGAATTAAGCTTTATAATACTCCGTGAGTCCTACTTTATGAGTACTGTTTGAAATCATTTGTGCAAGCTTTTCATGCTATCAAACTTTTTAAAAAATGTTATCCATTGCCCCTATTCTGTTACTCCCACACTTAGTGATTTAAAATACCCATTAACAATTTTGATTTAAAAATCACAGCCATGTAAAAGGTCCTCCCATCTTCCACAAGTCACAGGCATCTCAAGCTTAGTTACATCAACGAGAGTAACATAAATGACACTATTTATTGATGTGATGGACCCATATTCTTGATTGCCAATTATTTTTTATATTATATTCTGGTAGGGTAACAAGATCAGAAGATAGAGAATCTAAATGAATACCTTTCTCACTTTTTTTGAGCAGAGGTGGTGAGTATACCCACTGAATTTAATCTATTACATGAAATGTAAGCAAGCAACAGAGATGTGGAGGAACAGATAGTTAACGTCTAGATAATAGACTCCAAGATTTGAAGACCCTGAGTTCATGTATTTATTAGCTTCAAATGAGAATGAGTTCAGTGGTACTGGAATAGTCTGCAGTGAGTGTTGGTCTGAATTGCAAAGGCACAATCTGTTTGTAGTTTGCAGACATTTGCTCTGGAAATGCCTAGCAGCAATGCCACAAATTTAAAATAAGAGCTCAGTTATATTTACAGTTTGCTGGTGATCTAATAGGCACTCTGGCTCTTACCAAGACTTATTTATAATGCACAAATAAATAAATAAATAAATTAAGATAAATCCTAGCTTCTGGATCAAGAGAGGTATTACATACATGGTTTAAAAGTTTTCAGTTAACTTATTTTTATATTCCAAAAGAAATATAATTTGACAAATGTGTAAAAGTTAGTTAATTCCTGAGGGTTATTTCCCTCTGTGCTTTTGATCTCCTAGAAATTTTTGCCTTTTCCTAACTTCTTGTGTATCAGATTGATACACTCAAGTGATGCATTCCAGTCAGGAGTAAAATATTTATGGAGATCATAGTACTTACTGTCTACAATATTTTTAAAGTATGGAATTCTAGGTTATTTTTTAATTCCATGTACTACTTTTTATGCTTCCTGTGATTTCTGTTATGTTGCAAATCTTGTCCTGGCAGTCTGGTTTTGTTTTGGGGATCAGATGTTTAATGTATATTGAAGTGCTGTTTTACAGTTTGTGTTTTGTGATTCATGATAATCCTTGTTGACACGGCCCGCCTTCTCCACCCCGCTCCGACTCGCCCAGCTAGCTCCTGAAGGCGAGACCAGTGCCGAGAGTGGCCCACTTCCAGGATTCAGGGGAACCCGGAATGTGGGTAGGGCTCTGAACCCTCACGGCCGTACACGTGTCCGGGGAGGAGCAAAGGATCGAGACAGAGTCCTTCTGAGGTTCCGGGGAAGCGGGATTTATTGCGGGAGAGAGGACAACCAGGATCGGGGGAAGGGAACCGCAGAAGGCAGGGAACACAGGTGTACAGCAACTTAAATAGGGGCCCTCCCCCAAGGGAGGGTACAATACAGCACCAATGGCTACAGTTTGGGGTGTAACATAAGGCAGGGCTGATTATACATACAACCAACAGGGGGAAACATAGGCGGGGAAATACATGTAACATCAAATCATATGCTAAGAAGGGGATGACTGATACAGAAGATACTAGAAGGATGGGGGGGCTAGGAGGGATTGACAGTCTTCGGGGCAGGGACTAGAGTGAGGGACAGGGAAGGTACTGGAAGGTGGGTTGGGGCTTGGGTTGATTGATCAAGGGTAGGCGGGAATTAGGGCAACTGAATTATAACGGGGGGGTACAAACAATAGAACAAAACATCTAGTAACAATAAAATAACGCAATACAACATCTCCCCCTTTTCTTTTTAAGAAGATTAAGTTGATGGTACCAGTGTAGGGGAGACACCTTTGAAAGTAATCTTAAAAACTGAAATGGTAGGGGAAATAGGAAACAAAACTGACATAATTAACAGAACTGTTCAAAATGTAGAAGTGAACCATCCCAATAAAGTCCTTTAGTGTTTCAGATTTGCTTCTGGTGACTTCGCCTGAGTATCTTGATGTCGGTGATGGTGAAGACGACTTTTGTGCTGCCCACAGATATCCTTAGGGTCCACCGGAGACAGGGTTGCATCCTCCACGGGGTGCTCCAAGTACAGGGAGCATCCCGAGGAGGTCATGGGGATGGGGAAGGGTTTGCAGGGGGAACCCCAAGGGCGCTTAGGGTATTTTGAAGGAAAGGGGAGGTTATCCTTCTAAAAGAAAAGAGGCAACGTAATTCACATAACACTTTAGGGAATTGAGGAAAAAGGGTTTAGGAAAGGATTCTGAAAGGGGGGTGTCTGAGCCAGCCGAGGACTGTTGATGTCAAATGGAGGAGCGTCTTCGACGACGCAAGGAGGCGACCTTTACGTCCTTTAGGATTGGCCCCGGCCGAGACCTGTGTATGCTGTCAGCCAGAGCCAAGCCCAAGGGGGGATGTGGATCCCATTCTTGGATCCTCTGTCGCCTCCAGTAAACGTCCTCCCCCGAGTCCCCCTGGCAGCCTGCCTCATTTTCCTCCTCACACGAGGCAGCACTGAGCTCCGCTCTTTCCTGTTCCTCCCGAGATGACCCTCCTTCAGGATCACAACAGGAGGGTCCTGCTGGGGGCGGAGCTGAATGACATAATTGGGTGGACTCTGAACTGGGGAAAGGACAGAGGGTGGTAACTGGGGAAGGGAATGGACTGGGATAAGGATCAAGGGGAGGATCCGAGGGAGAAGAAAGGGACGGGCCAGGAGGAAGAGCACAAGGGGACGACCACGCCACACGGTCGATGCCCTCTTGTGCTCCAGGGATAGGGGCGCCATTTCGTGGCTCAGGGTAACATGCAAGGGTGGGTCCCGGGGTAGGAGCAGGTGCGAGGATAGGGGTGAAAACCGGAGATGGAACTGGGGTACTAACTGGGGAAACTGGGGAAAAAGGTTTCAGGGCAGAGGGATTTAGGAAAGGATCCCTGGCAGCAGGGCCCTTGCTGCCAGGGCTAGGGAACTGGGGAGCCTGCGGGGGGCCAGGCGAGCAGTGGCTGGTTTCCCTGGCCAGGCTCGCCTGCGATCGTTGCCGGGCTGCCCCGCCCAGATCCCCCGGTATAGGGATTGAGGGGTCGGGAAAAGGGAAAGGAGAGACAGGGTAAACTGGGGAAGTTCGCTTTGGCTTACTGTCCACTCCCTTATTCTCTTTTAGAACAGACCGAATTGTAAAAAACAACACAATGAATTTTCCAACTGAATAGTCCCCCTGGGCCCCTAACTCTGATAACCTCAAGCCCACCGCGTCCCAAAAGGGGACAGTTTTTACACTTTGAGGGGACACTTCAGGAAAATGCAAAGTAAGCCATCTAACGAACTTTTTTAAACTTCCCTTAGAAAAATTTTTCTTCCCTCCCACCAGGGTACCCACAACTTGGTTGTAAATCTCTCTCTGCTGCACCGACAATTTAGCACCCATACTCTGATCTTACTGGTCGGCACAGCAAAATCCACCCCTGCCTGCAGCAAAGAACAACTTAAAAAACTAAAAATAAGGGCTCGGGGAACCACCTAGGGCTAGAGCCCGTTGCCCCCTCCCGGGGCAATGCTCCCTGCCCTCACCATGGGGTGGCCAGCCCCAGTAAGTCCCTTTCACCCCTAAGGTCCCTGGGGGATACTTACTCTGCCGTGGTCCCGAGCGTGGTGCTGCAGACAAGGTCTCCTCCCCCGAGGACAGCCCTCCTGGTGCTGGAAGGTTGTTGTCCTCACCCCCGGTAATGCTGCCGGAATCAGCCTGCTGTCACCGGGGTAGCTAACGGCCAAGACTTCCAGATCCTCGGATCCTTGGAAGTTCTTCGTGGGGTCACTCCGTCGAATGGCCCCGCGTTGGGCGCCAGCTGACACGGCCCGCCTTCTCCACCCCGCTCCGACTCGCCCAGCTAGCTCCTGAAGGCGAGACCAGTGCCGAGAGTGGCCCACTTCCAGGATTCAGGGGAACCCGGAATGTGGGTAGGGCTCTGAACCCTCACAGCCGTACACGCGTCCGGGGAGGAGCAAAGGATCGAGACAGAGTCCTTCTGAGGTTCTGGGGAAGCGGGATTTATTGAGGGAGAGAGGACAACCAGGATCGGGGGAAGGGAACCGCAGAAGGCAGGGAACACAGGTGTACAGCAACTTAAATAGGGGCCCTCCCCCAAGGGAGGGTACAATACAGCACCAATGGCTACAGTTTGGGGTGTAACATAAGGCAGGGCTGATTATACATACAACCAACAGGGGGAAACATAGGCGGGGAAATACATGTAACATCAAATCATATGCTAAGAAGGGGATGACTGATACAGAAGATACTAGAAGGATGGGGGGGGCTAGGAGGGATTGACAGTCTTCGGGGCAGGGACTAGAGTGAGGGACAGGGAAGGTACTGGAAGGTGGGTTGGGGCTTGGGTTGATTGATCAAGGGTAGGCGGGAATTAGGGCAACTGAATTATAACGGGGGGGGGTACAAACAATAGAACAAAACATCTAGTAACAATAAAATAACGCAATACAACACCTTGTCCTGAAAGTGATATGATTTCTATAAGGTTAATGTAGCAGTAGATTGATGAATAATGAAGTAGGATTTGTCTAAAAGCCAATTACATGAAAGATAAGCAGGTTTAACAGCACTTTTTGAGCTAGTTTTTGTGTTAATCCACGCATTATTCAAAGTATACCAGTGATGTGCAGTAAAAACAAAACTATTTCTCTTCAACCCAACTTTTAAAATAAAAAGCAAAGCAACCTGTTCGCAGATATTGGATACATTAGACTTGTTTAGTATGTGTCAAATATACAATATTTATAACTGTATGAGAAATATCACATATACATTTTTGGTTTGTATATTTATAAGAAAAGCAAGATATAGAATAAACATTATTCAAATTGTAATGTGTTAATTAGGAGGATATTAATTATATTTTTTAAAGATATAATGTTTTATGTAATGTTTAATGTTTTGGTAAAGATATGACAGTATTTCTAAAATACTTACATTAAATCTTTTTCAAATCACATGGTTTAATAACATTTCTTGTAGATAAGTTGAGAAAGTTTTACCTATAATGAATATTTTTCTGTATTGATTGACCTCTGATACATCAGCATATGCTCAGTTTGTTCTTAATTTTCATTCCTCAGATACAGGACTAGTGATTAATATCTCTTGTGTTACCTCAGCAGTTAATAAAAAACATTGTGTGTTCCTTTCACTACAGAGTGCAAAGTCATGAAAAAAAAAATCACAGGTGAAATCCTTATGAACACTTCTAATTGCTTAGGCACAGTGTTTGAAAAGCTCAAGTAATTTGCCTTTAAAATAATGAATAGCATAAACTGTAATTTTTCATAGTAATTAACTTGTGTCAGCACCATTATTTTTCATTAATTATAAATGAAAAAGAATGAAAGATCACCTGCAGGAACAGATGTGTGAAATTGTCTCTGAGGTTCTGTTGTAGACTTTTTTATTCTTCCCTCCAACAAATTATACTGAGAATGGGGTCCAGACATACAGGAATGCAGATGGTAGAGACTGTCCAGAAGAAACTGGCCGAAAGGGCTTTTAATAAGGTTGTTGTCTGTGAAGACTGATATTTTAATGAAAAATGCAACTATTAATGACAAAAAAACCCAAAAAAAACCCAAACCAAAACAAAACACTGCAAAATATTTGCAAAATTTTGTCTCTTACAGCTATAAGAAGTCAGGAAGAACATTATGACAGTAAAACTAACTGGGTTCTTATTTTTGTTGTTTTGGGGGGGGGTGGTTGTTGTTTTTTTTTTTAATTGGAAAAGCCTACTTGCACAATTTGGACCTTTATGTCTCAGTTTATTTAAGGACTTTGATAGGAAATATTTATTACCTTTTCAAAGGTTGTGGAGATTTTCTTGTTTCTTTCTGTTTGTTTGATTTTCAAGGAGGTTGATGGGGATGATAAAGGAAAAAGTAATTTTGCCTATCTTTAGATGTTTCTGGTGTTGTTGATGCATTTTCTACACATCTCTTACATTCACAGAATATACAACTGAAAACGTCCACTTTGATTCCTATGAGCTCCTGCTGAATTGTTAATGATGTTTTTTTAAAAGAACATACAAACTTCAGTCCTGTGTGCACCTTCACCTAAACTCCCTCATCTATTATATTACCAAACTGCAAACATCTATTAAGATATAGTATTGATAAAATGTGGACTTTTCTATTTAGGATAGAATGATAAAAATATTTATGTTGTAAGTATCCTGTGTAGGTCATCTGTGTAGGTTCAATTCCCTGCAAAAACTGGAGTTACCTCCAAAGTTGGAGCATTATGCTCTGGACTTCATCCAGCTAAAGTGTGGATTTCTGCAAGAATAAACAAGTATAAAACAAACATAAATAACAGATTTTATATTGTAGAGGACATTTGCTGTACACTATGTATTGTCACTGTTTTAGATACTTTTCTTACTTTAAATGTCATATATTTATTTCATAAACCCTATACATAGGAAGTATAATCGTTCTTTTACATATGTTATCTTTATATTTAGCTCCTGTTCTTTTGTTTTTCCTCCAAGGGTTTGGAATAAAAAGGTCAATCATGTTATTAACTGGAATGCATTAACAATTCTAGAATATATGTCTGAAAATGGAGTCAAGTCATGTCAGCGGATTTTCAGTAAGAAGTTGTATGCAATGTTCAACATAAATTTTCACAAGTTTTGTTTGTATATTTGTTTCTTTCTAGTAGTCCTGAGAAAACAAACATATTTCAGGGTACAAAAAAATAGATGTATATTTCATATTGTTCAATACCAGAATGATGATGTGACTCTTACCTAAATTAAGCAGTTTTGCTGCATACGTCTCCAGTAGTCTGCTGGATAATATATTTTTTTCTTGAAAACAAGCAGTATTATTGTAAACTCACGTATGCATTAAATAAATTTGCTACAAGGAAACCAGGATGGCATAGGGCATCTATTTCTATAACTGCTCAAGCCCCAGATGCAGATGACAGCAGGCAGAATACTCACATTTAAAAGCTGTGAGAGAGGTAAATGAATAAGGACTAAAATCACAAAGAAATACATTGAATGACATTATTATATGTTAAATAAGGATACGTGTTGGAAAATGACAAAAATTAAAATCTCCCTACAGATACTACCTTGAAGTTGTGTATATATATATTTTGAAAGGTACTATTCATAATTTAAATGCTTAATTTAATCTAGTGTTTCAAGTGTGGTAGTTTACATCCATGTACTCAGCTCTTAGTTGCTTGTGTCTGTTTAGAACCAGGATTCTCAATGGCTGCTGTAACATTTGTGCCATAACATTTCAAATGCAATCACAGTATAACAATAATATTTTTATGGTCAACAGATAATTCTTCCACTTGTTATGGAAAATGTAATTGAATGCCACACATATCAAATTTTGTTGTGAAACACAAAATGGTTATAGTACTGCATCTCGAGTTTTGAAAATGGGTCTTGTAAGAATAAGACTGATTCTACTAAGATGGTGTTAAAATTTACGTTGAAGTTCAGTGTTTACAGTGCTGCAGAACGTTCAAAATTTAATACAAAAGTTAAAATTACTGATTTATTTAAAATAGTTTTACTTTTTTTTGGCAAATGTCACTTGTTAATATTCATCATTATAAAGCCCAAAAGAGTCATTATATTGTATTATTTGTAGTACAAATAAGCCCCTCAAAATGAATTTGCCCAGCAAGCCTGCACTACTACTTGAGCTGCAATATTCTAGTTTTACAGTTTTTTAAAACATGTATCTAATAAAAATGACAGCTTCCCACAAACTCCATATTCTTATACAGGAAAGACTCATAGCTTTCCATGCACCTGGTAGATTCACCTACCAGAAGAACCAATGCTAACAGTCCAAACCAAATACTAAATGTAAACACTTTTTCTAATTATCCAAATTCTAGGGCTAAGGAATTAGTGTAATTTCTTTGCCTGAGTAATAGGTCTTTGCATAGAGAACAGAAATACACAATGGTAAAGGGGGATGTATGAAATGTTGAAAAATATTAAAAAGGTACAAGATTGTGATGTGAACCTCTCAAGCTGATTTCCAGGAATAAACTTTTGGGTAAACTATGATAAAATAAATGGGAGTAAGTTTACTCTGTTATCAGAAAACCTACCATCAAAAGAGTCAGTAAACAAATATCAGTATTTAGGAAAACTCCAGAATTATTAAGATCATTCTGAAGGCAAGAAGATTTTGTAAAAGGTCTGATATGATATAGTTAAATAAAAATAACTATTTCAATCTAAAGAATATTCTGAAACCCCCACAATATTAAAAAAAAGTATTTTCAAACACCATAAACTGTTATACAATGTATTTTACACTGGGAAATTAAGATTTAATCCTTGAAAAAATTTCAGTGAGAATAAAATTTGGACTACAACTCCAAGGGGGAGAATTAAGTGTCTGACTCACATCTGACACTATTATGAAACTGCAAAAGGGACAAAAAATTTCCACAAATACTAAAAAAAAAAAAAGAAAAAAAGAAAAAAAAGAAAAAAAAAAGAAATTGAAAAATTACCTGAAAATAAGGAAATGTCTATCTATATACTACGGATATTATGAAAACACTAATAATATTACCACCATAAAGCATACAGAAGGTTGATAAGACATTTGTGGACTTGAAGGTACTACCCAAAAAAACCCCAATCTGTGAAGCGATAACCAGATTGTATAAAGACAATCGTTTATTGGTAACCACAGGCTACTTAGTAGATTTTTAGAAGTTTAGCATTCTTAAAAATTCATTATTAAAATTTCAGTATCACAAGAATATGAAAAATTAAGAGATATGTATCAAGTCCTGTAAAGACAAGCAGTAAATTCAGTGAAATCCCGGTGATCTGCCTTGTAGTTATTTGCAAAAAAATAAGATCCAGAATGTTTTAAATTTCTTTTTTTACAATTTCTATTTTGTTTGAATTAATCTTCCAAACAATTCTTGTAACACAAACAGTACAAGTTCAAAAAAATACTATTCCAGACTTAGTGACAGAAACATTCAAAGAAACAAGAAAGGGAGTCTCATTGAAGGAAAAATATGGAAAAAATAAAAAAGGTGGTCAAACCAATAATTTCCAGTGCTTTTATGTATCTTTTAGGACTGCTTCTCTGCCCTGATTGCCTTATATCATTACTTGATACTCCTTTGCCTATCCACTTATGTTCAATTATTAAGCAACTAATCAAAATCTTGCGTTTTCTTTCCTACATCCTTCTACATCCCCAAATACATATGGGTACAAATACTCATAGGTATTTGTGGTATTTGAGAACTTTTTTCTCAGCTTTTTCTTAATCATTAATGTGGAGATAAGCAGAATGGAAGCATTTTTGCTTTCAGAGAGTCTGTGGTTATTAGTTATTCAGCCTAAAATCTTACCAAAAGATACTGTAAAAGTAATGAAGTAAAACATGATGCACAAGCTCTATGGAACAGGAAATGAAGGAAACACCAGCAAAGAGAAGAGCTCTCATCTGATAGGTCACTAAAAACACCACACACCATAAATATGGTCATAAATATGGTATTCCAGCAGATCCTTGCATCAGGAAAGGAAATGAAACTATTTTGAGTCCCACAGGGGCTTGTGGACTGTGCAAGACTTCTTCCAGTGTGTTATAAGGAAATTGTGAAACTGATCAATACCTATTATAGGATATTTATGGGAAGGGCCACAATTGAAAAAAGGGTGAATCAAGGTTGATTAGGGAGGAAAATGGGATGGGGTGGGTTTAAAAAAGGTGTGTCTTGTGGGTAAACATGCTGCTGGGCAATCTGCTTGTTTGTCCAATCTGTTTGCTATGTCACTGCAGTCCACCCTGACTTCAATTTAACCCCACCACTAACTGCTTTCTATGTGAGTCTGCTCATCTGTAAGTGTGGATTGTTATCGCTTTTTATCTTCTTTTTTCTCCTCACCCAGAGTCCAGATTAAATACACGACAGACAGAATTTCATGTTTAGACTCAGATGTTTATTAATTCTTATCTAAAGTACAGTGAGGGCTACAGCCCTTCTAGCTAACAAGTTAAAAAAAAAAAAAAAAGGTGATGTATCTCATTACAAGGTCTTTTAAAGCTTAAGTGTCCAATTAAAAACTAACACCTAAATTATTTTTACTTTTGACCCAGTGACCAAAACACCCATGACCCGCAGTGCAGCATTTTTTATCCAATTAAAAGGTACTACCTAGACCCAAGAAGAAAAAAAATGAAGAAGAAAACCGCCGCCCTAAAACCTCCATCTTGCCTTTTACCTATTACTGAATTCTATAACCCCGAATTCCAAATTCTTCATGTGATATTACACACTTCAAACTACACACCAGTGATTCTAGTTCTATAATTCAATTTTGGGAGCC
This sequence comes from Acridotheres tristis, assembly GCA_037013685.1. NCBI lineage: Eukaryota > Metazoa > Chordata > Aves > Passeriformes > Sturnidae > Acridotheres > Acridotheres tristis. The sequence continues at coordinate 15,264,864 of CM072919.1, forward strand.
TTCTCTAAGGCCTCAGGTCAAAAGCAATGCTCTTTTGGGGGTCAGTGCCTGATAGCACAGAAAGTTCAAAACTCCCACTTTCCAGGATTCCAACAGTTTGTGAGTGAAATTCATTTGGATCAGTCAGCAAGGAGAGAAGCTACACTTTTCATCTGTCAGGTAATTCTGCATGGTTAATAGACAGAATGAGTTATTGTACACATCTATGTGTGTATGAACAGAGAGAGCAAAGGTGTGCGTGTTTTTCAGTAGGAAAAGGCAGTCCTTACCAGAAAGAGGAGGAGGAACCTGTCCAAACTCATTGTGTTTGGGTTTCCAAAAGTGCTGGTCAAAATGCTGCCCTCCACATGTTTATGTCAGTAACGACACCTTTGGGATAGCTTCTCAACCTCACACACCACAGCAGCACAGAGCACATGGAGGAGAGCTCTCCCTCCATTTTAGCATCCTTTGGAGCTAAGGTCCTTAAACCTTGATTTTTCTCCTTCTCTAAGAAGAAGATTTCTTCTGCTTCACATCTCTGTGCAGATGTCACATTGAGTACCTTACTTCATAACTTTAAATACAACCACAGAGAAATACCTTTTATTTTTATATATTTACCATATATGTTTTAGTACAAAATATGTCCCTTACCTCTCTGTAGAACTTTATCACTTTTTATGCTTGCAATTGTAAGAAGCAGTGGTAAAAAATTTAAAGCAGCACTCTGAGATTATTTCAAGATTCCACTTCCAAAAATTTCGTCAATGGAATTCCCATTAATAATAATTGGTTTTGAGATCAATTAAACTAATTTAAATTCTTTCTAGCACTTCTTCTCTAAATCCTTAAACGTTATATTGTCTTGGTTTAAAAGACAGGTATCTGCCAAAAGAGACAGGGGCCTCTTTTTTTTTGAAAAGGAGAGTATAACCCCCCCCTTTCACTCTACTATGATTTTGAAATTAAAGGGCTCTCAGGAGAAGATATGGGGGTAGGAATAACAGCTCTTTAATGATTAGATTATATAGATATAGATATAGATATAGATATAGATATAGATATAGATATAGATATAGATATAGATATAGATATAGATATAGATGATATAGATGATATAGATGATATAGATGATATAGATGATATAGATGATATAGATGATATAGATGATATAGATGATATAGATATAGATATAGATGATATAGATACAGATGATATAGATATAGATGATATAGATCTAGATCTAGATCTAGATCTAGATAGATCTAGATCTAGATGTAGATATAGATATAGATATAGATATAGATATAGATATAGATATAGATATAGATATAGATATAGATATAGATATAGATATAGATATAGATATAGATATAGATATAGATATAGATATAGATATAGATATAGATAGATATATAACAAGGGAAACAAAATACAACAACAATAACTGCGAGATCAACAGTAACAAACAGAGCAGTAAAACCAGTGAACAGTTCTCCCGGCTGTGGACACCTTTCCTGTGCAGTGCAGTCTCCGTTCTGGCGCTGCCTGCCAGCTCTCGCTGAGCAGGGAGGAGATGCGGTGATCCCACGGGGCTGGAGGGCGCTGCGGTGAATGGCGTCTGTGTCCCTGATGGGAAGGGCGCAGGGGAGACGCTGCTCATGAATCCCGATTCTCCAAAAGGATGTTCTGAGGTCAGCAGGAGATGCAGGAGAGAGAGAGTGTCCGAGCAGGGAGGTTGCGGGATCCCACAGCCAAGGAAGGCAGCTCCCGGCGTTGGGATGGCAGAGCAGAGTTTTTAGCGACCGTCCTCTGAGCCAGATGAGCGAGAGAACCAGAGAGCAGCCCCTGCCTCACCTCTCCTTTTCCAGTATTGTCGCCCTCCCCCCACCTTCGAGAGAAACTGTTAACTTAACTATCTGAGCTTCTGGGTGTAGCTCCAAATACCTAGCACAACAATGGAAAAATTCCACAGAAAGTAAAGGGAACCTCGGGTGTTCACTAACCAGGTGGCCTTTGGCAGATTAATATCCCAGTTCTTGAAAGTTCCCCCACCCACTGCCTTCATGGTGGTTTTAAGCAGGCCATTGCACCGTTCAACTTTCCCTGCAGCTGGTGCATGGTAGGGGATATGGTACACCCACTCAATGCCGTGTTCTCTAGCCCAGGTGTTTATAAGGCTGTTCTTGAAATGAGTCCCATTGTCTGACTCAATCCTCTCAGGGGTACCATGCCTCCAAAGGACTTGTTTTTCCTGTCCCAGGATGGTGTTCTGAGCAGTGGCATGAGGCACAGGGTAGGTCTCCAACCATCCAGTGGTGGCTTCCACCATGGTCAGTACGTAGCTCTTGCCTTGGTGGGTTTGAGGCAGTGTGATGTAGTCAATCTGCCAGGCCTCTCCATACTTATATTTGGCCCATCGCCCCCCATACCAGAGGGGCTTCACCCGCTTGGCCTGTTTGATGGCAGCGCACATCTCACAGTCATGGATAACTTGAGAAATACTGTCCATGGTTAGATCCACCCCTCGGTCTCGTGCCCACTTATAGGTGGCATCTCTGCCCTGATGACCTGAGGCATCATGGGCCCATCGAGCCAGGAACAACTCTCCCTTGTGCTGCCAGTCTAAATCTATCTTCGACACCTCTATCTGTGCCGCCTGATCTACCTGCTCATTGTGTCGGTGTTCCTCATTAGCCCGACTCTTGGGGACATGGGCATCTACATGATGGACTTTCACAGGCAGCTTCTCTATCCTGGGTGGCAATGTCTTTCCATTCATTGGCAGCCCAGATTGGTTTTCCCCTACGTTCCCAGTCAGCCTTTTTCCACCTTTCCAGCCATCCCCACAGAGCATTGGCTACCATCCATGAATCAATGTAAAGGTAGAGTTTTGGCCACTTCTCTCTCTCAGCAATGTCCAGGGCCAGATGAACAGCTTTGAGTTCAGCAAGCTGACTTGATCCACTTTCTCTTTCAGCAGCTTGTGCAACCTGTCGTGTGGGGCTCCATACGGCTGCTTTCCACTTCCGGTTCATTCCCACGATGCGGCAGGAACCATCAGTGAAAAAGAGCACAGCATGTTTCATCTGCTGGCAGTTGGTTATACGGTGGGGCTTCTTCGGCCCGGGTCACTTGTTCCTGTTCCTCTTTGTTGGCGAAACCAAAGTCTTCCCCTTCCAGCTGGTTGGTAATTATCTCCAAAATCCCAGGGCGATTTGGGTTTACAATACAGGCGTGTTGTGTGATGAGGGCAATCCATTTACCCCATGTGGTGGCAGTGGAATGGTGGGTCAAGGGAACCTTTCCTTTAAACATCCACCCCAGCACTGGTAGTTGGGGTGCCAGGGGGAGTTGTTTTTCTGTGCCAACCATCTCTGAGGCAGCTTCAACGCCTTCATAGGCAACCAGGATCTCCTTCTCTGTTAGAGTATAGTTGGCCTCAGACCCTCTGTAGCTTCGACTCCAGAATCCCAGTGGTCGGCCTCGCGTCTCCCCAGGCACCTTCTGCCACAGGCTCCAGGACAGACCATGGTTCCCGGCTGCAGAGTAAAGCACATCCTCACTTCTGGCCCTGTCCTGACTGGGCCAAGGGCTACTGTATGAGCGATCTCCTGCTTGATCTGGGCAAAGGCTTGCTGCTGCTCAGGGCCCCAGTGGAAATTGTTCTTCTTGCGGGTGACCAGGTAAAGAGGCCTCACAATCTGGCTGTACTCAGGAATGTGCATTCTCCAAAAGCCTATGGCACCTAGGAAAGCTTGTGTTTCCTTCTTGCTGATTGGTGGAGACATTGTGGTGATCTTACTGATGACCTCACTGGGGATCTGGTGCCGTCCATCTTGCCACTTTACTCCCAGGAACTGGATCTCTTGGGCAGGCCCTTTGACTTTGCTCTTTTTAATGGCAAAGCCAGCTTGCAGCAGAATCTGGATGATCTTCTCCCCTTTCTGAAATGCCTCCATTGCTGTGTCTCCCCACACAATGATGTCATCAATATACCGCAGATGTTCTGGAGCTCCACCCTTCTCCAGTGCAGCCTGGATCAGTCCATGACAGATGGTGGGGCTGTGTTTCCACCCCTGGGGCAGTCGGTTCCAAGTGTACTGCACACCCCTCCATGTGAAAGCAAACAGAGGCCTGCACTCTACTGCCAGAGGAATGGAGAAAAAGGCATTGTCAATGTCAATGGTGGCATACCACTTTGCTGCCTTGGACTCCAGCTCATACTGCAGTTCCAGCATGTCCGGCACAGCAGCGCTCAGCGGTGGAGTCACCTCATTCAAGGCACGATAGTCCACTGTCAGTCTCCATTCTCCTTCAGATTTACACACAGGCCAGATGGGGCTATTGAAGGGTGAGTGGGTTTTGCTGACCACCCCTTGGCTCTCCAGCTCATAGATCATCTTGTGGATGGGGATCACGGCATCTCGATTCGTCCGGTACTGCCGGCGGTGCACTGTTGAGGTAGCAATTGGCACCTGTTGCTCTTTCACCCTGAGGAGTCCCACTGCAGATGGGTTTTCTGATAGCCCAGGCAGGGTGTTCAACTGCTTAATGCCCTCTGCCACCACAGCAGCTATTCCAAAAGCCCACCTGAGTCCCTTTGGGTCTTTGTAATAGCCGTTCCTGAGGAAGTCTATGCCTAAGATACATGGTGCCTCTGGGCCAGTCACAATTGGATGTTTCTGCCACTCTTTCCCAGTCAGGCTCACCTCAGCCTCCAGCAAAGTCAATTCCTGAGATCCCCCCGGAACCCCGGCAATTGAAACAGGTTCCTTCCCGACATGTCCCCATGGTATTAATGTACACTGTGAACCAGTGTCAACCAATGCTCTGTGTTCCTGTGGCTCTGATGTGCCAGGCCATGGGATCCACACCGTCCAAAAGATCCGGTTTTCCCGTGCCTCTCCCTGGCTAGAGGCAGGGCTCCTCTAGCCCTGGTTATTATTTCTCTCCTGGGCATACATACTGGAGGTTCCTTCAAGGGGATCTGACAGATCATTCTCCCTTCTGTAATACCCTGTGGCTTGGTCATGGGAGGCTGAGGCTACCTTCACTTTAATGGAGCTCCCTCAGTTAGTGTTTCCTTCCCTGAGCTGACACACCTGTGCTTCCAGGACAGAAGTGGGTTTCCCATCCCACCTTCTCATGTCTTCCCCGTGGTCACGTAGAAAAAACCACAGGTCAGCACGTGGGGTGTACCCCCTCGCCCTAGCTGGGGGGCGTTGGGCTCTACTTTTGGGGTCCATGACTCACACTGGTGCTGCACTGATCTTCCTCACCTCTTCCCTTATCTCCTTCATCTCCTCCTTATACTCCTCTTTGAGTTCCTTAACCACAGTAGAGACATGAGCCTGCACTGGGCCAGCCATCATACTCTCAAAATTTCTGAGCCTGTTGGCAACAGAACCCACTGTCACTTGGTTGGTATCAGCATCAATCATTGCAATAAAGGAGGTATATTGAGATGGCTCCAGGTTTGCCAGATTCCACAACATCTGTCCTGTGCACCTGACCTTGTTGGGGTCATTGTCATGCTGTCCATCCCTCCCAAAGAGCACCTCCAGTACTGCCACTTCTCTCAGCTGTTGAATCCCTTCCTCAAGGGTCTTCCAACGCATTCTATGGTGGTGCTTCTGTAGTCTCTCTCTGTGGACAAACCTCTTTCTCACACTCATTAAAAGCCACTCCCAGAGGGAAAGGAGGCCTGGCTCCCTTACAAAAACCTGGTCCACACCTGAGTCCTGGGTCAAGGATCCCTAATTCCTTGCCTCAGTGCCATCCAGTTGTACACCTGTACCCATAAGGTCCCAGACCCGCAGTAACCAGGTTGTAAAAGGCTCACGGCCCCATCGTACAATGCCTTTTGCAGGTTATGGAGACTCTCATACAACAGGGACTCAGTGATGATCACAACCTCTGGTTCCCCTGCTGATTCTGAGGGTCCTTCTTCTTGACCCTTATTATCTATGTGCCTTGTTTTCATCTTAGATTTTTCTAGTTTCCACAGGGGCACCTGCTGCTGGCTGTGAGTGCCCTTGCAGTTCAGCTGGAACCTGGACAGATGTAACGTCTGCGGGTTCCACTGCTGCACCATCAGAGTCTCCCTCTTTAAGGCAGGGGGAGGGTTTCTCACCAGCTGGGGAAAGGTACTCCTTCAGCATCTGGCTCATCTCACTTAACTCCTTTGCTAGAACCCCCATCCACTCTGGGTGGTTCCTTTCCAAGGTGGGCTGTGGGGCAGGGTCAGGCTCTGGGGCAGCATCACTGTTTCCTGAGGTAGGTATCAGGGTTGTTATCCAAGTCAATCTCCCCTTATCTCTGAATGTTAGATAGAACAGGTTTAACAGGGGTATCAGCAACACCAGCCACAGTATAATGTCATTAGCATTTAGAGCGGATTTGAACCCCTTGAAGACCAGTGGGGTGGACTTCAAAACCTGAGTGAATGGGTTGAGAGAAAATTTCGCCTGCTGTCACTTCCTCACAGTAAGTACCATTACTGAAGTAGCCCCAGAAACACACACTTAGAGTGCAATAGCTCTGAATCCATGTGGCCATCTTCCAGAGAAATTTAAAAATCCATGAATTCCTCAACTGATCAACCCACAAAATGAAATGGATAATAGCCACAGCAACCTTGGTTATGAGACTCATGTTTAAAAAAGGGCTTGCAAATGGGAGAGCGGTGACCACATGGAGGCCAAACCAGGGTAAACTGGACAACATAGTTCCACCTAACACAAGCTTAGGAAACTCAAGAACTGCTAAAACTTTTGTCATCCCTCTCTCAATGCCTTCTGGCAATGGCCCACGTTGGGCGCCAAAATCTGTCTTGGTTTGAAAGACAGGTATCTGCCTAAAGAGACAGGGGCCTCTCTTTTTTGGAAAGGAGAGTATAATCCCACCCTCTCTTCACTTTACTATAATTTTGAAATTAAAGAGCTCTCAGGCGAAGTTATGGGGGGAGGAATAACAGTTCATTACTGAGATACACACACACACACATATGTATATATATAGATATATATATAACAAAGGAAACAAAACACAACAACAATAACTGCGAGATCAACAGTAACAGAGCAGAAAACCCAGTGAACAGTTCTCTCAGTTGTGGACACCTTTCCTGTGCGGTGCAGTCTCCGTTCTGGCGCTGCCTGCCAGCTCTCGCTGAGCAGGGAGGAGATGCGGTGATCCCACGGGGCTGGAGGGCGCTGCGGTGAATGGCGTCTGTGTCCCTGATGGGAAGGATGGAGGGGAGACGCTGCTCATGGATCCCAGGGCAGTGTCAGTCCTGATGCTCCAAAAAGATGTGCTGGAGTCGGCAGGAGATGCAGGAGAGAGAGTGTCCGAGCAGGGAGGTTGTGGGATCCCACAGCCAAGGAAGGCAGCTCCTGGCATCGGGATGGCAGAGCGGAGTTTTTAGCGACCGTCCTTCTCTGAGCCAGACGAGCGAGAGAGCCAGAGAGCAGCCCCTGCCCCACCTCTCCTTTTCCAGTATTGCCTCCCTCCTCCCCCCTTCGAGAGAAACTGTTACCCTAGCTATCTGAGCTTTGGGGTGTAGCTCCAAATACTTAGCATAACAATGGAAAAATTCCACAGAAAGGAAAGGAGGAAATTCAACCCTCAACATATATGGAAATTACTGAATTTAAAGTCTTGCTGATTTTAAATTATTCCACTTTAATTATTCCTGTTTGAGAATTTCTCTAGTTCTGATGTAGTAACAAAACTCTATCTCAAAAATATGTGAATCCATATCCTTGGTTTTAAAAAAAAAAAAAAAACAAAAATGGATTTTAATCAGAATCTTATATTCTATTGCATCCTGACTAAACATTCCAGATTATTCAACTATATTATGTCATGTTACTTTCTTCTCAATATGATATACTTCCTTTTGATTCTGATTTGTCAAATTTTTCCTTTAATAGTTCTAAATTTTCATTTTAGCTTCCCTAGTTTTCATATTAAATATTTGTTTACTGCTATCATCATACATAGCAGTCCATTTTTGCTAATTGTATTTTCTCATGTGAATTGAGTGTTCTCAAGCAGAAATAAAAGAAGAATTTTTTACATTACTTTAAACTATATTTTAATTTGCTAAAATATATTTTTAAAATGTTTAAATGAAAATGTAATTCACAGTCTTCAGCCAAGTTCCACCATCTTTCTCCAGAGCCACCACTTTGGACTGCATCAGATTTGTCTGTGTGAGCAACATCATTACGTGCCATTCGTGACAAAGAAAGAAACAATCAAAACTAGGATGCAAGACTTTTTTCAAATTATTTTAAAGATAAATAGTAGAATAAAATTTAGAAATATGGAATAAAAAATCTTTTAGAAGCATTCAATGCTTACCTGTGTGTTCTGAATGATTTTCTCAATAATTGTTGGTTTTATCATCAAAGTTGCCATTTCACCCACGGGTGAGCTGGCCTCTCTATGAGTCGAGATATCAAAATCCCATCTGAAATCCTGACCACTCTGCTGGATCATTTACAATTTATTTAGGGACTACTGTGTAATTAGTTTATCTTAATTTGACCTATTGATTTCCAAATGTAACATTTAAAATTGCGAGACCAACTTTCAGTCAGTTGATTTCCCTAGCAAGATTTTTGCATGTAGCGTATTAATATTTTTAAATGACCAGAGTAAAGAGGACTGTGTTTTAGTCCTCTTTAAATAGAAATAAGGATATCCACATATATCCTGTAAAAATAAGACAAAGAATGTAAAAGTGCCTGTTTAAAAGGAAGAAAACTGATTAAAAGGAGTAATTTCATTATGGGTGTGTGCATATATGTGCGTGTTTGTCTGTGTCTGTATGTTATGTTCATTAAATTAGCTTATTCCTTCCCAGGAAATTTATTTTTCCTAAAGAATAGATCTCCATGACAGCCACATATGGAAATGACAACAAAATCACTTTTAGCAAACCCTGGAATACCCTGGGAAGCTCAACTTCGTGTTAAGAAATTTTCTACTTTTATACAGACCTATAGGAACCTTTAAGATATTACTCTTTAACACCTCAGTAGTCTTCACAAGTTCTGTACTGTAGAAGCAGGACACATTTTAATGAAGTGGTCTTCAAAGCAGATAATGGTCTTCATAGAGAATGCTAATCAATATGTGCATTTTGACCGCAACTATTGCCAAAGGAGTCTTTGTGAGAGCAGCCTTGTCTCTATTAGGAAAAGAGGGATTTTTTAAAAATTGAAATGTCAAATCTGAGTAGGCAGTGTATGTTCATTATCTAGTATTTCAATTTTCCCCTCTAGGGTAGGGAACCAATTTATTTTTACCAAAGTTCAACTCAGAAGTTTTATACCTACATGACTAAGTAACTGATAGAACCAATTAGAGGAAAACTTGCACAGGCCACAACAATCTAAAAATCAGAGAACAGAAAAAATAACTGGATACAAGGAGAAAAGAAAATAGAAGGCAAAAATGAGTAAAATAATGAGCTCATGAAGAACTCAAGGAAGGGGATTCATTCCTATAGAGGGAAACATTTTTATGCAGGCAAAAGGATAGCCTCTATTATCAATTGCCTATAGTTACACTGGCAGAAACATATGGACCACAACTCAGAACGTCCTTCCAGAGCATCTGCTGCAGATGGCCCACTCAGTAGCCTCTCAATGGGTTTTCGTAGATGAGCCAAGACCAGAGTAAAAATCTCCAATATGCAGTTAGTTCCCTACTTCCAGTGAAGCCACACATATATATGCAAGACTTCATTTATACAGCTGTACAGGGCATTCCAAACCAGGATTTTCTTCTGGAAATATTATTAAAAATAGCATTTTTCAAACAATTCAATTGCTAATAAAGGGAAACTATGTTAATAATGATACCTCCCAGATGGAATTTGAATGAAATCATTGATGTGATTTATGAGCCCACATTGAATTTTTCTCACAATCAGGGTAATGAAATTTGATTTGGTGCTTTTTTGAGTAAAAGAAGATAAGTCACATTTTTATTACTTTATTATTTCTTATTTGGAATAATAATACAACTAAAAGATGGAATGGAAAGTCCTGTAAAATATGCTAAACACCAACTTGAACTGCTAATTCAGCATCAAATTTTAATTGGAACATAGATACATAGTGGTTAGCAGCTGAATGAGGTCAGACCTTGCTCTGAAGGAGCTTTAAAGTAACTCCTTTCACTTAATCTAGTTATCAAACAGGAAAATACTAATTCTATTGCCTCTTCTATAAAGCAGGGAAAATTGCAAAAACCTACAAATGAAAAATGGCAAGCAGCTAGGAAAAGAAAAACCAAAAAGAGATAAAAAAATCATAGGAAAATGGGAAAGAAAACACACTATTTTCTTTTTTAAATTTTTTTTTAAAAACAAGAATGGGTTAGTAAAATGCACTTGCTGATACCTTAGTATTTTGTGTTTGAACTTGATTAATCAGCAGATATTTCCATTGCAGAAGTTTCCATTGTTCACTGTGCCAGGTTGACATCAGTATAGTTTCATATTTTCTAGGTATCAAGCATTTTGCCACTACAAAGAGGGGTTTGTAAAAGTCACAATGGAAAAGCACACCAAGTGATAGGCAGATTGTGTTTAATGAATCTGTAGATGCTCAGGTACAAAAATTAACTGTGTCTTTCCTGTCAGCAGTGTGATAATTTTGAAATACCAGGTTTGACAATTATTTCAGTGCTATCCACTTACAAAGAATAAGTCATTCTCAAGCAATCCTTGAAACATACCCAAGTAAAACTCTTTTCTTTTTGTTCTGTATCTATGTAACCTTCAAATTCCCCACAGAAAACTATTCTGCTACTTTAGATAATCAATATGTCATTCAACGGAAATATAAAGCTAGGGGCAATGCATGATGTAATTGAATTAAATACCTCAAGGACACAGCCTCCATTTCCAAAGCCTTTTTTTTCTTTCTTTTTGTAACCATGAGGAACTCCAATCTGCAATACTGGAGTGCTACAGACTTTAGGACTAAACAAAGAATTCGGGTTAGTTGTACTGCTGTGAAAAATATGGGAGCCTTGATTGCAGTGGGCACTGACTTCAACACAAGTAAGTCTTGTTTATGCTCGTGACCAGGATTTCTGTGGAAGAAAAACATTAAGTGGTGTTTGTATCCTTGACACAATATGAAGTGAGATTAAGATAAGCTTCTCTGTGTATGAGTATAACAAGAGAATTAAAATTAAATAGCATTTTATACAACTGGAGATGCAGTAAGCTACCTAAACACTAAAACCACTATCAGTTTGACTTAAGAGGAAAGATAATGCATGCGTTCCCCAGCTGTTATTTGTGTAAGCCTATTTAAAAGCTCTTTTCTTCTCTCTTTCTCTGGTGTCAGTAAGGCACCTTGGAATATAATCCCCTAATTTAGGCAGATGTAATTTAGATAAACATGTCTGTCCTAGTTACCAGATGCACTGCTGCCCTCTGCCAATTAGGGACAAGAATAGTGTTGAGCTACACTGAAAAATTGCAACTCTGTTCAAATTTATAAAATATTCCATTAAGTTGGAAAAGGGTAGAGATTCTAAAGTAGAGGAAATTATGAATGTATAAATGAATAAAGAATTATTTATAGCATAGCAGAATATACCAGATATAATGGCCTTGTCTCCCTGTTCTATGTAGAAGGACTGTGGTGACCCAAAGGAAATTTTCATGCCTGTGGCTGGGCAGAAGTATGCCACAGCATATGTACCCAAGGAAAAGCACACAGTCCAGGCACAGATGCAGGAGACATAGCTGCAGCCACAGGGAATAGGAGTAAAACCTGTGACTCATAGCTCTCCGCAGCTGCCACACCCTGGTGGCACAGGCTTCCCACGCCTGGAGCATGTTGGCAGGCAGTCGGAAAGGAGCAGACTCATCTAGCAAACCACCAATGTGAACAGCTGGAAGACCAGGCCACCAGCTGCATGGGGTACAGAGGTAACTCAAGCGTGCCAAAATCATATCAGGAGCCACTTCCTTCCTGAATCAATAAAATCTGAAGGGGCAGATCACGCATAGTCTGCAAACATTCCCCAGTGTTTCCGTGGGCAATGTCTGGATGGCGCATGGTATCACCCTTGGATCTTAGCTTGTCCCCATCCCCCTGAAGGCTCCTGGTCTCAAGGGAGGAGATTGTCCTGGCTGACCCCAGCTTGCCCTGCTCCCCACCCACTGTGAGATGAGGAGGACTGATCTTGAGGACAGTAAATCACAGTAATCCCACTATTCAGTGATTGTGTAAAAAAAAAAGGAAAAAAGAAAAATGTATCATACTATCCTGATTGTGAAAAGGTAACACTTTACCATGCCCTGAAGCACAAATAATTTTCAAAACGAATGATTTTAAAAGTGCCTTTCATACAGATGGAACACAGGTATTTCACGATCTTCGCACCTTCCGTGGAAGTAACCAAATTTTGAGATTCTCTCTCTTACTTTTGTGGCAGGAACAAATTTTAACAGTGGTGGAAACATGTTTCTTTTTCAGTCACAGCATGAAGTAGGTACCAAAATGAATGCAGCCTAGCGACTTCTCTCCTAAATTTAAAATTCCATAGCTGAGCATAGCATTCAGATTTCTATTGGTGCAACTTCTGCCATGATAATTTTGTTTTAAGAATTGAGATATAATTATTCCCCCATAGGTTTCCCAAATCACTTTTCTAAAGTATAATCTGTGGTTGCTAAAAGCATCAAATGATGTTTTTGAAAAAGCAGAACAGATTTTCTATCAAATATGCTACTAGTCCAGATGTATTACGATGTTTTTTGTGTCCCTGTGTTCAGATATAATTTTTATCAGAGGTTTCATTGTCAAGCAAAATTGAGGGCCACTGTTGAGTCATACAGAACATTAACTGCATCTGTAGAGGAATTAAAGAAGGAATTATTAAAAGACTCAGCCCATAATAAGGAACAAAAAATTTTATTAAGTGTATAGTACTGTATGTACCAAACTGGTAGAGTACTTGTTTGTGGTTAATGGATTTTTAAAGCCATGGACATTTCATGTTTTTTCTATTTGATGAACTTAGCAGATCATTTTGGTTGTTGGAAAATCCATTACTTGTAGGACAAGGGAACAACTGATCTTCCAACACAGCTGCTGCGGCCATGCTACATCTATTGTATACCAAAAGCACACTAGCAACATTATAAATCTTTGTACTAATCTTCCCCAGAATTTTCCAGGCTGCAGTTATCACAAAGCATTATACTAAACACCATGAGATTTGCAGGTTAGGCTGGCTAGCCAGTTTCAATAAACTGGTTACAAGATGCTGGTAATGGCCAACATCTAAAGAATATGTATAGAAAACAGTGATTAGTGTCAGAGTTGTTAAATGCTCATGTGAGACTACATTAAAAAAAAAGTGTTTATGAGGAAGCTTGATGCCAATGGCTATTGTGTTGAAGACACTAATAAATTTAGCTGAGTTTTACAGGGAAAGTTTGGCAGTTATTCAAGGAAGATATGGGTAAGGAGCAATCAATATGGTTAATTACATTGCATGGAAGACAGAATATCAATTATAATCAGAAAAGCTCTGCAATAGTATAAAAGTAGTGTTAATATGGCAAGGAATTACAAATCCGTTTGGTTGCAATGGGACCATTCCGTTTACATACACTGCTTGAGAATGGTTATAGAGACTGTCACTTTTGCTGGAGGAGAGTAACAAAGTGATGCCCATACATGCCATTATCCCTGTGTGCTATTTGCCATTCAGAGTAATCACATGTCCACTCTAAAGATGTTTGAGCTTCATTACACATATGCAGCTTCCATTAAAGGTAATGGGTAATATTTACAGGTAGTACAACCTCTTTCTTTAAGTGAAATAATTCCAGGAAATGAATATAAAATCAACAGGCAACTTTGGGAGGAAAATGGGTTTCTATTCTATTGACGTCATTACTGGTTTTGATGACTAGGTTCACCTTAGTTACAAAGTCATTAAAAATCCTCCACACAAATACGTCTAAAACATAGTTGCAATGAAATCAAAACAAAACCTGTGATTTTAGAAAATTTTACAAGTAATTACATACACTTACTATGGTTCCATTGCTTAAACATAAACAATTAAAGCTATTTCAGATCCCTAACAATGTCTTGGCTGTATGTCAGAATAGACAAAAAGGTGTAACACCATCCACATAGATGTCTGACAATTGAGACTATCTGGCTTCTTATGTTAAGACAGCTGAAGATCACTCAAAGTGTTTTCAGGGAACAGTTTAAAAGTGCAAAGATATGCATTTTCATAACTGGTGTGTTCCAGGATCAGCAGAGATGGACTGGCCTATTGACATTTAAGAATGGTGTGAAAGGAAGCAGGGGCACTAATTGGTAGAGTAGAATTATCCCCAAAGGCCTCTGACCTAAATGCTATTCAACTACATGTGCTGGTTGGCTCCCGAGGAAGGAAAGTGCTCATAGTTTTCTTTTTAACTCTTCAAGAACCATTTAATGATGAAATAGAGCAGCAGCATACACTGGAAAATTATACCTATGATTTTCTACACAAGTTTCTTGTAAGAGTAAGTTGCAAGGTATCAGAAATCTGTTCACATCTCTTGATACTCTGGCAGCTCCTGCTACTTCAGCACAGACATGATTTTTAAAAAAGTTGATTGCAGAAAATGTACTCAACAAAAATGATGGTGAGGGTTATGAATGCATTTGCCCCAAGTCTTATTTTACCCCAAAAATGATCCTATCTAACTCACAGATTTTTAATGATCTTTTTTCCCCAGAAAGAACAAGCTTTTCAAGGCATGCTTTATAAGCTCTACAGCTGCAAATACTAGTAATTCTCAGCTGAGGGACTGCCACAGTAAATAAGTGGACATCTATTAGTATTGAAACATTTATTTTTAGTATTTTTTCCTGCCAACCATATGATTTTGTAAGTTCTCTTCCCTCCTGCACTGAGAATGATGGGTTTGCCAAAATTCATGATCAAACATCTACAGATCAAAGTGCAAATATGCAGTTTGGGATGTGACAAAAAATATAAAAGTTCTTTGCAAAAATTAACTTATAAACGACAGTTAAAGTTAAGACTTCCGATTCATTTACAAAATAAAAATAATCCTAAAACAACAGACCTGTAAGTTGAATCCATATAGGCAAGAAATTTAGATATTATAAATTGACGTGTGTGTACCCTAGGTACTGGAAACACCAGCAGTATTTGGTGGCAGATAAAATAGTGGTGATTTTGCTTGCCAAAGAATATTATTTTTTTCATGGCTTTTTCATACATTATTAAAAAGTTACACTCAAAGCACTAAACCTCAGATTCAATATACTTTTAGAAAATTAATTTCCTAAAAATCAGAATTTAAATGCCTGACATTTAAAACCCAGTAATGTTTATTTGATAGCACAAAATAATTTAAACATTTATATAAAATAGAGGTCTTAGAGAAATCTCACTCTTACTAATTACTTGGAATTTTTTCAAAGATATAAATTCCTTATTGAGATGCCTGGAATATGAATCTTTAGAAAAAGGGCAGATAATTAATCATTAGCTCAGACTTTGTAGACCACTTGAGTAAAGTAGATAATAATTTGCAATAATTGTAATTTAATTTAATTTTTTTTTGGAGATAACTTTAAATTTCCTGGCATTATAAACATTGTTTGAAGTAGTGAATAATGCATGACACAGCTATTTACAATGAAAGAACTGAGGTTACGCTGACATAGATCTTAATAACTATCTAAAACTTTTCATGACATAAAAATACTACATTTTCAATTACATGTTTCTTAAAGCTGGAAAGGTTTTAAGTGTTGTCTTCTCACAACCTTAAATATCATTCATGTGCAGCAGCTAAGACACAAGCATGTACTTATAGAATCAGCAGATAAAAGATCACCTGAGAAGGAGTTATTTTGCCTGAGCAGCCTCAGCAGAGATGATTGTGTGAGTTGGCTATACAAAAACTCATTCTAGTTAGTTACATCATATTTTGGGGAAGAAAGAGGAATATTATCTGATTAACATAAAATATAATAATAATTTAATGCATTTATTTCTTAAGCCATATCAAAATAGAGGGCCTCATTGAATGGTTCATGTTTCCTCTTTGTAAACTCCCACATCAGAAAGGCTAAGAACTCTGAAATGTGACCTTCTTAATCACAATTTTTCTTCTTAGTATAAAAATGCTATTACAATTCTTCAACGGAGTAGTTATCTCTGTTCTTTGCAAGCACATTGGTTAAAATGTACTCCCAGATAAAACAACATTGTTGGACAGTGTCACGGTTTGACACTGGCCAAACACCAGGCACCCACCACAGCCACGCACTCACCCTCCCCTGCTGCAGCTGGGCAGCCGAGAGGGAAATTTAATGAAAGGTTCATGAGGTGAAGATAAGGACTGGGAGAAAATGCTTCAAGGGCAAAACAGGCTCAGCTCAGAAGTACAAAATGAGTTTATTACTAACAAAGTCAGAGGAGGATAATGAGAAGTGAAATAATCCCTAAAAACACCTTTTCCCCCCCAGCCCCTTTGTCCTTCCCACTGACAGCTCAGGGAGACATGGCATGGGGGTTTTGCTCAGTTCATCACCGAGATTTTCTTCTCTGCTCCACAGAGCAGTCCTTCCCCTGTGAGGCCGTGGGTTCACTCCCACAGGAGACAGCTCTCCATGACCTTTCCCGGCGTGGGTCCACTCTCAGGAGCAGCAGCCACGCCACAGCTGCTGCAGCGTGAGCTCCCTGCACGGGCACACAGCCCTCACAAAACTGCTGTGCCGTGGCTCTCTCTTCCCACGGGCTGCAGTCCTCCAAGGACAGGCTGCTCCAGCCTGGAAGCAGGGCTCCTCTGTGCCTTGGCTCTGCCACTGGATCACAGCCTCCTCCAGGCACCCACCCGCTCCGGCAGGGGCACTTCCCCCACGGGCTGGGGTGGATCTCTGCATTCCCTGTGGATCCCATGGGCTGAGGGGCACAGCTGCTTCCCCATGGTCATCACCACGGCCTGCAGAGGAATCTTTGCTCCAGCGCCTGCAGCACCTCCTGGCCCTCCTTCTCCACTGACCCTGGTGTCTCCGTGTTGTTTCCCTCACATCTTCTCACCTCCTCCTCTTCTCTGGCTGGAATTAACACTGTGCCCCACTTTGTTTTGATTTTCTTCTTAAATATGTTATCACAGAGGCGTTACCAGCCTCCCTCATTGGCCCAGATTTGGCCAGCAGCATGTCCATCCTCAGAGCCATCAGGGATTGGCTCTGTTGGACATGGTGGAAGCTTCCAGCAGCTTCTCACAGAAGTCCCTCTCCCCCATCCCCCTCCCCATTTCTGTGCCCCCACTCCCACTACCAAATAACCAGGTCACACAAAGCTAACATAGATGGTATCAGGTTTTACTCTAAACAATGCTTCCTGTGCTCAGATAGTACTACACCATGGTACATTCAAACAGCTGCATGCTCTCAAGTTACTGGAACAAGTGCTGGGAAAAGTTCAGAAGGCTGAGAAGAGTAGCCTGTGAGTTAAATTTCTCTCTTTTTGACCACTTTGTTTCACTTTGCTTTCATGCAAAACAGCTATGAAATTAAAATGAAAATAGCGTATTGTTAAATCAGTCAGTCATTGTGGTAAGCAAGTCTGGGGAAGGCCTGTTAGGAAAGCATTAGGAAAGAGAAACCTGCTGGAATAAGGCATCTCACTGATGGGGACTTGGTGCTGCTTCCTAAGGGACTGCAGCTGACCCCACTGCTCTACAGAGCAGCCTCAGAAGCACAAACCAGAAGAGTGGACAGAGCAATGTAACTGGGAGTGGCCCTACAGCTCACAGGGGAGGGTTATTGTCACTGTACCAGGCCAAAGCATCTGTTCAATTGGTAGTCATCCTCCCAAAAGCAGCTCAGCTATGGTGTCCACATAGGATAGGCAGAGAACACCTGTCCTGGTTTGGAAAGACAGGTGTGTGCTAGGGAAGAGCAGGACCTTCCCTCGAAATGGAGCTAATAAATCCCTCCCTCTGAATTAACAGAATTTTGAAATTAAGAGGCCCTCAGGCAAAGATATGGAGATAGGAATAACAGTTCTTTATCTAATAAGACAAACAAAACAACAGCAGCTGTGAAATGAACAGCAGACAGAGCTGCCTTCTGGCCGCAGGCACCTTCCTTGTTCTGCAGTCGCCGGGGGCAGACAGGGGCAGATCCCTGCACAGCCCCAGGGACATGGGGGGATGGCGGCCGTGTCCCACACGGGAAAGGGATGGAGGAGAGACTCTGCTCACAGCGTCGGTCCCGGTGCTCCAACAGGAGAGGCAGCTCCCGGAGCTGGGATGGTGAGGGGGAGCAGCATCCTCCGACTCCAAAAGCAAGAGAGCGAGCGAGCAACTGCCTGCCAGACTCCTTTACCTGCTTCTCATCTTCTAACCCTCTCTTCCCCTGCCCTCCGAGAGAAACTCCCAAAAAAGCAAGGAGGATGTCTTTCCTCCATCTCAAGGTCTCAAGGACCTAGCCATCAGTGTCCCTTAGCATGTCAATGGGAAAAAATTCCACAGGCAGAGAGGAAAGGAAAAACCAACTCCCAACAACACATTTTCTGCACTCATCAGAATAGGTGTGGCAACCCAGCCAGAGCTTTTCATACCTCCAGGCTGCAGCGTGTGGCAGAGCTTATCACTGGTAACTGATGGCAGGAGTGAGACCAGCTATGTGAGGTGTGGCCTGTGGCTTAATATTTCTTTTCTTGCTTTAGTTGCTTTTTCCAAACATCCATCTCTCTTATTTATGTTAGACATTGTCACATTCTTAATCTTCAACCTTCCTTTTGGAACTTTCCTACCCTTTTATTTAAAAATATAGAAGTCAGTATGAATTTAATGGGTGGAGCAAAACAGCGTGTTGTCTCATCTGAGATCCATGAAGCCTCTACATTTTCCTTGTCCTTCAGCACATTTATTTTCAATTTTCTTTAAAGGCACCATTAGCAATTTTGATTCTTGCTAATCCTAGATATCTCCCATTAGTTTCTCTCTCTTCCCCATGTCTTTCTGTGGGGGCCAGAGAACTGGCCAAGGAAAAGCCTATCATCCTCCCCTGGAGGACCAACCCCTAATCCATAACCCTGTGATTATGGAGAGCAAAAAGATTGCCCCTGGAATCCTTTGCTGCTTTATGTTGATTCCTTGCATCCCATTGTCTTTCCCCTTTGCTCTGCCCCTGTGCCCTCATCCTGTTGGTCTCAGTGTTCTGCCTCACCCTTCACTATTCCTATATAAACCCCCGTTTCCCCTGACTCTTTGGTCTTTCATCCCTGGATCCCTTCGAGGCTGAAGCAATAAAGGCTCTCCTTGAATTCCAACACAAGGACCCCGTCTGCTTCTTCTGCATTGCCCAGATTCACAAAAGAGCCAGTCAGTCTGTGAGAGCCCCCAGGATCCTCCTAAGGACATTTCTCAGGGAAGGTCATGGCACTCATAACAATGCCCGCTGTGACATCTTTCTGTGAAATAGCCCTGCCACAAGTTTACCTCAGAAGCAAAACAGGACAAGTGGACAGAAATGGTTGACATGCTATGAGGGCTGAAAATCTTGAAACAGTTAGAAATCTAGATATTAGACACAGAAAATCAAACAGTTTGTGACAGAGTTTGACTGAAATGGTACTATCAGCATGGAAATTAGGGCTGATTTTGTTCACTTTGTAAATCAGTGGTTTGGAAGAGATTATCTTGTCTGACTGGTGGAATTTACCATACTTGAAAAAATGTAGCCAGTAAAAATACAGGTGGAAACCGACTTCAAAAATACTCAGAAAAGCAGCATCTGAGGCTGATAAAAGGCTTTACAGAGACTATTGTAAAGCAATGATATTGTTGAAAGATATTTCAGAATATTTAGAAATAAATGTACACTGAGAACTGCATTGTGATTTAGTGAAACAGTTGAATAAAATGTAAAAATTCCTGTACAGTGCTTTTTTTCCCCCCTTTTTTCAGTAGTAGGAATTATAATTTGTAAAGTTTATTAGTACAGTAACTATAATTTTAAGGTAAATGTGTATCAAGATTAGCTTCTCAACATATTTGGGATGGCATTGTATACGTCTTCCAGCAGGAGGATACCTGTTTCCTTCATGTCCTTCAGCTGCACAGTGCCATACAGAAAAATTCATCAATCATGTCTCAATCACTGGGGGTAATACTCTGTATTCTTTAGAACAGATGTGAAGAAATCACAAAGGGGGATATCAAGATTCAGAAAGCTCGGAAGAAGGCAAAGTGAACAAATTTGTTGGTGATAAATCTATTAAAAGTTTCATAGGGACACTTTCCTAGTGTATTATTCACCTTAAGTGTAGCTTCATTTCCCTCTGCAAAAATAAGGTGTACGCACAAGTTTCTGGCAGCAATGACAGAATAACTAACTTTTGAAAATTTGAAAATGTGATCGTAACATTTGTTAAAAATCTTCATAAAATTGGTGAATGTGTTCATCAGTGTTCTTTTCTTGAAGCAAAATTGTGTCAATTTTCCATGTTTTTTTCACGAAGGATTACCAAGAGAAAAGTACCATCAAGAAACAAAGTACAGATCTCTAAGACTGCTTGGCTACCCACCATAAAATTCTCACAGAACTTAATGTAACCTGAATATAACAGTGATCCTCAGAGGGCTCACTGACACTTGAGCAATATAATATAAGCACAGCCTCACTATGCCTCTCTACTTCCTTCAGCACAACAGGTCACTCTCACTTTGGAAAGCCATTCCACAGGTACATCTGACCTTAAAAAAAAAGACATCATCACTTATTATACAAACAAGAAATGGATATTTGATATCTATATATAGCAAACGTAACACATAGTAACAGAACTCCTGTAAACCCTTATTGCAAAGCTATTAGTGGTGGATGGGGAAGGGGCCTCATGGTGCTTTTGCTATTGAAGAATGGTGAGATCAGCCTTATTCATCAGTCTCAAAGTTAAACTTTCTGAGGATATGACGAATAGTGTTTCCTGACAGAAACTGGCATTGGTGAGGAGGTGGCAGACAAATTTCCTGATAAAGTAACCAAAAAGCGATAGCAGTGATAAGTTACCAAGAGCTGCTGATCTGATGATGCCAGCCTGAAGACGTCTGATTGTGAATCACTTTATGCTACACTTTTAATATCTAAAGCACCCATTCTAGGTGTGTCTGTGTGAAGATTACTCCCTTGAGTGGGGTGCCCCTCGAGGTTGCTCCTTTAGGCTGAGTGAGAGGGATTTGCCCATGGTCACTGGTATTGAAATGTAACAGCAATGACCTCACTAATAACAATTTTGGTATTAAAAAATACAAAGCAGTGCTCAAAAAAATAGTGCTGTAAACAGGCAATGAATCTTGGTGCTGCTAATCCACATGCCAATGCAGTTTGTGAGGTGCAGTTACCTGCTCTTGAGACTGCTGTTAAAAATAGAACAATGGAAACAATGCAATAGATTTTCTTGAAATTTACAGTTAAAGTGATTCTCTAAGAAAGTAAAAAGTCTATTTAATAGTTTTTTCCTTTTTTCTTTTCTTATTGTTCCTGTTCCTGTTATTATTTCTTAGGTTAAAGTATAAGCAATTCAAAACAAGTGTTGCTTATCTATGTAAAGCTCTGTTAATAGATTATTGACAGATGGCTCAAAATCCAATATTGCCGTTAAAAAATACTGAATTATTTAAAGAAATGAGCACATAAAACTGAATCATGGTAGCAAAAATATTTTGCTGCTAATAATAACCACATTACTCTGTTCATCATTCTAAAGAACAGTTGGATGGTTTCACAATTCTACAATAATAAAGGGTATTAAGACTGCTATATGTCAACAGGTATCTTGAGGGTATTTTCACTTTTTTTTAAATAATTCTGGTTTTAATGTTATTTAAATATATAAAGAGTTTTCTTCTACTCCAGACCAAGACAGTGAGTAACTGATCACTGCATGTATCTTAACTTCTGATCACTTAAATGAAAATTTATGATAATGAGAAAGAGAACAGAAGTAGGAGAAATCCAAAGCATTTTAAAGTATTGCTACTTCATGAAAATAAGCATTTCTACTTATTGTCTCTTATTTAATCAGTGTTCCACAGAAATATTTCAGCATCAGCGTAACGATTTTTAAGTACAAAAATCTTCTTGAATTCTTTTTGGAGAAAGAAAACATGCTGAAACCATTAACTTTAAATCATCATCATCATCATCATCGTTGACCTTTTTTCTCCAGAAAGCGTGTATAGATATGCAAAGCAGTAAAATATTGTGAGGTTGTAGGTGAGGACAGACAAAATAAACAAGATTTGCAGGAATGGATGAAAACCCAGCTCTGTACAGGATGAGAAATATGTAATCCCATACACAAATCACTTCCTAAGGCTTAAGTGGGTGAGCAGAAGCTAGAATTCTTTTTCAGAAGAGTTCATTCAAACACATTGCTGTTCTAATCTTATGAATTTCTACCAGTTTGTGAAATCATTATTTAAATATTCACAAAATATATGCATATATCTATCTATATGCATATGTGTATAGAGCAATTATTTTGGTGGATTTTCATCAGGTTTTTAAAGGAAGGCTTTTAGATAATATCTCTTTTTCAGCCAAAGAGATCATCTGAATCTAGCTTGCTGGATATAGAAGCTGTTAGGAACAATAAATTGTCAGAGATATTAATCCCACTAGCTCCAAGGTTTCAAGTTGTTTTGTTCTAACAGTAGCTTACGTTTCTCAAAGAAAAAGTCATCTTATAAAACATGCAGAAATGGATCATTAGATTTTCATTAGTTATAGGTTCATTGGGTGGGCGGGGAAACCCTGAGCTCATTTCTGTTGAGGTTCCATCTTTCAGATATTCAGTTCAAATATAATGTTTGATTTTAGCCAATACAAATACTACAAAACTTTGGATTATTTAAGTTTAGAATTCTTAGAGAAATTAAATCAGACAAGGAAATGTTATAATGAGCATTTTCCTATCAGAGTTAACTCTTTCTAAAAATATGTCAAAGAATTTCCATCTATTAAGTCACAGAATGCAAATTAGATTTATTTATTCTAACTATTGCCACATGCCCAAACTCTCCTGTGTTAACCAACAAATCTTGAAAATTATAGAACAAAGGTAGAATTTGTTGTTTTCATGTCAAAACTATTTCTGATATTACTTTGTGGCCTGAAATTTTAAAGATATTGAGAAAGTAAAACTGATCTCTTACCATATTATATATGAACATTCATACTGAAGATTTGCCTTTCATCTCAACTTTTTTCTAAATGAAATAATGCAAAAAAACCTATTCTTGGGGGATGGTGCTGCATAAGGCCAGGAGCTGGACTCAATTATCTTTGTAGTTCCCTTCCAATTCAACATATTCTGTAGTTCTTTGATTAAATTAAACAATTATGATGTGAGCTAATTAAAAGAAAAAATCTGGGATTATGTAAATTTTGTCAAGCCATGTTATCTGGTGACCAAGTGTCCTAGTTTGAAAGACAGGTATAAGAAGACAGGAGCCTCTCTTTGAAATGGAGAGTGTAAACACCTCTCCCTCTAAATTATTATAATTTTAGGATTAAAGGGCTCTCAGGCAGAGATACAGGAATAGGAATAACAATTCTTTAGGTTAGAATTTGGATATGAAAGCATTTTCCAGTGCACACATTATTTTTTATCTTATTCTTATTTCATTGAAATAAAAATAAAATTGCTTGGAGCTTACCAAATGTCTTTTTCTGCATTTATTCCATGTGACATGATGACTTCTTAATACCCTGCTGTAAAAAATCTGTGGACTGTAACTTTGAGAAGAAGCCAAAGAAAGTCCCTTTTCAGTTCCAGAATTTTTAATCACCTTTTTTTTAGAATAAATGAACAAGGCTGTTCTGTGAATAATTGAGTATTATTTATACCCTGAGGGTGTTAATATTGTTCCTTCAGTCTTTTCGTTATTAAAATCACTCTCTCGTTGTTTATACCTTGAAAAGATGATGTTCCCTAGAGGTTCACAATAAGCTCAAGCAGTGATTCTAACCTAAACTTTTACATATGCTCTCTTGAAACTAGTATTCCTGAAAAGAAATCCTATTAAGCTTCTGAAACCTAATTTATATCACCTCTGCATTTCTAATGCAGTATATGACTGGGCAATGATTCTGGGTTGGGTTTTTTTGAGGCCCTACTCAGTATGTGATTGGTCATTTATGATGTGGGGGTTTTTTAGGCCCTTCTCACCTTCATATTTTAGGATCCTATAACATAAGATGCTGTCTTCCGTTCAAGAATTGTGTTTTCCTTTCAAGATTTCATTGAAACCATTATTTTATGTGTCTTATGTAAGAATGTTAGTGTGGAGGGAGCAGAAAACATTCCCAAAGCAGAAAACCTCTCTGTGTCCCTGGAACAGGCCCCATGGAAGATGAAACCTTAAAGATAAGAAACTGCTTGCTTAGTGAAGAATACCAAAGGGAATTTAGCCCCCCTTGGTAAACCCCTGTGTTATCTTTCTGTAATATTAGTGGTTCATTTTTCTTTTGTATTAATAGGTTAGTTTTGAATCTAAAGTCCTTGGTGGATTGGTTAGCATTTAGAACTCCCTTGGTAATTGGTTCAAAATGTAAGACCCCCAAAAGATATAAAAACCCCTTAGAAACCCCAACCGTTGAATATGCTAAGACTGAATACCTTCATAGAATAAACTATGGAATTGTGCCTCTCTTCATGTTCTGATCTCTTCACTCTGCTGGCCTGAGGCTCGTTGCAGGTCAGATTCTGTCTGGGCAAGGCTTGAAAGTGTGTCCTGTTGCCAAGGACTGTTGAGGCAGTCTCGGGGTCTCACAGAAACCCCCAAAATAACGGGCTACATGTTAGCATTAAGTAGTATGAGAAATATCTGAAATTTTTTGTATGACAAAGTAATCAATCTGATACTTTCCTTCTCCATAAAAAAATCTGAATCATTTTTAAAAGTGTATGTGTCTTTGTATATTATTCAAGTTTTGGAGAAAATCCTTGTACTCCCACATACAAACATAATTTCAGTTTGTGTTTGATAGTGCTTCTATACATAAGCTATCAAATAATTAAATGAACATCTCATTTAAGCTCAACATTATTTTTGTTCACATGCTTACTAACATTGCTAACATTTCATCTCTATGCTGTTGATCTTCATATTTTAATGTTTTAGTAACGTTTTAGGATTCTATCTCAGTCTACGTTCTCACAGCCTAGATGAACAGACTGTGTTTAAGGCAGCATGTACTGAAACTGAGACGTTTCTTTCCATTAGTTTTTGTTCTATTCTGACACTTGTGAAGTCTGTTCACTTACTCATCATATTTGTATTATGATTGTTATTCATCCTACAAAATTGTAAAAGCAAAATGTTCCAGTAGCCCACTGGAACAGTAGAAACACTACTGTTTCTATCAGGCTAATAAAACTATTATCAGAATCTAGTCCAGCTGCAAAAGAGTGCAATAAAAAATACAGCTTAACATAGTCACTTTGACAGCATGGACAATGGTTTTTGCAGCATCTTATTTTTGACTTTCTGTAGCACCATCAAAATCTACAAACCCATGGAACGTAGGTAAATGCAGTAGCAGCAGTTACAAAGGTTTAAACATCTGAGCTCTAGATTTCCACAGATTTTTCAATCCTCTGTGTGCTCCGCCTTGCGCTGGGAACGCAAATTTTTTCGCTTTTAGCTAGCTTGGTTTTATTAAGTGGGGCAAGAAGTTTTCCTAGGGGTGCTATAGCAATTCTCTGGTGACTTCCCTGGCTTCTCCTGGAGCTGTTCGGTTTGGCTTCAGCCCCAGAACCAGACCATTGTTGGGAGGCGGATGCCGTGGACCAGCGGGGAGGTTGCAGGACACCACATCCCTGCTCTGCACCTCGGGAGAAGCCAAGCCAGCTAAAGAAAGAACTCTAAATCCACCAGCTTATTCTGCACCGAGGAAGTTCAATATTTAACAGCTATCAATTTTTTTCTGTGCCGTGTGGGCATTTTCTTTGTTAAATAAGCAGGTTTTTTCACTTTCATCCAAGAAATTCCCTTTCATATATGTGGGAAGGGAGTGACAGAACCTGCTTTTCTATAGAGAAAAAGTTCATTCCAGAGTGTTTCCTCCAAAAACTGTCTCCAAACTTTAGGCTACTCATATTGCACAAAGAACTTATAGGATTGGCTCTTTTCATTATTTATGCATATATAGCCCATGATAATGTATCATACCATTATTTTAATTTTACATATTCATCTGCTATCTCTATTTGTATTATATTTTAAGGTCATAGTTATAAGTTCCTGTATGTCTATTTCTATTGTTATAATTCTATCTCTATTTTCCCATCATCCAAGAATTCCATGAGCGTATCAAAAATAAAATAAATCAGCTGAAAACAGGGGAATCTGCACCACAATAAATACATGAGCATAGAAACAAAGTCTATGGTTATGGTGGAGGATGAATAAGAGTCTGGAAGCAGAGTAAGAATCACTGAAAATGTATGTAAATTGCATACTAAGTGCAAGCCATATGTGGAATAGTACTGGGTGACTATGTCCTGCCATGGCTGTGTTATTTGTTTGCCAATATATTTTTGCTTTGTTTTACTGAACTGGAAACTGTGAATGATTACAGACCACCTTTACAAAAGTAAGTTGTACTTTGAAAAACAAGTAAGTAACTGGAAAATATTTGGTTGGTTTTGTTGTGTTTTTTTTTGGTTGTTGTGGTTTTGGGTTTTGTTAGATTTTTGTTTTGTTTTGTTTTGTTTTAAGGAGAATATCTTAAAAATTATTGTCTTGTTATTAAGATTTTTACATGGATGACACTTGGGATTTTATAAAAAAAATTAGGGTTTTCTCATTTGAGCCAAAATGCCATCCAGACATAACCATGTTCCTACTTATATGAATGTAACAATTGCCTATTGCTGCTATGAGATAAACCGAAGATGCATTTTTCCTCCATGCCAAATAAACTGTGACTCAGGAATGTTCCAGGCAGGCAATGAATTATTTTTATTTGCAAAACAGTAGCACAAAGCATTTACTAAATCAGATTACATCTGCAAGAGGAAACAACAGAAGATGGAAATATCACCAGAAGATTGATAGGGAAAAACTGTGTGTATGAAAGCCATCCTATGAGCCACCAGCGTTAGTCATCTGCTGGGTACAAAGTTGGAGGGAAAAATGTACAAAGCTTTCAACAAAAAAGAAATTCTAGTTCATGTATATCAAAATGTGAAATTGGAGAACTTGCAAAATCTACTAAAAATTTTTTACACAGACTTTTGGGAAATGTTACTGCAGGCAAAAAAGCCTAGCAGATTCAGAAGTGGCAAGTTCTGATTCAGGTACCAGAAGAATTCAGACCACTCTGAATATAGGTCCATATGAAGTCTAAGTAAAGATGTTTCTAATCCTTAAAAGATCAGAGGATATCCTTCCAATACGCCTTGCCTGGTTAAAGATCTGTCAGCCTCTAAAGTTCTCACTGTTTCGTCATACAACTACAGGTATTTATATTAGTACCATATTCCCTTGTCTGACACACATTTGTAAACAGAAAGCATTTGATGTGTATTATCTTTGGATATTAGTGGGTTGTGATGTTTGGGCAGCTGGAAATATATGCAAAACTTTCTCCTTTTTTTGGGAGCACAAATAATCCCTCAAAGTCTGTTTCAGTCCACATTACCAAAGAATACATGATAATATCATCCCCCACAAAAACAGTAAACACCTATGCAAACTCATGTGCAATCAGCTTCAGCGTTTTAAAATGCTATGGAATCCTTTACTATGCATTACTGTATTAATAATTAATTGTATTAATTCTATTAATAATTAATTAATGATTATTTTCACATGGTAATCATGTTAGGTAATTGAGCTCATTTACTTTAGCCCCTGTAGCTAATAAAATGGTTAAGATAAACACATAATAACTCAGAATCTGGCAACTTGTAAATAACAAGCCCTTGGAAAATGCTCTCAAGTTTGGAAAGAGGAAAGCACGACAAATGATTGCAGCTTTACCTGGTGCAACTTAACCCTTGCAAAATAACACTTGTCATCACCTCAGGCAGAGAGTTTCACCTCAGGAATTTAGAATTTCCTAGCTAAGTTCTTGAATGACACCACAGTCTGAGACTTCACAGTGGTTAGTCCCATCCATCCTAAAGGCATTTTGTTGTCATGGGTTGCTATTCTTTTGCACCAGGGAAAAAAAAAGAAAAAGAGAAAAAAGATAAAAAGAGAAAAAGAAAAAAAGAAAAAAGAAAAAAGAAAAAAAAGAAAAAAAAAAAGAAAAAAGAAAAAAAAGAAGAGACACAAGTAATCCCAGGAAACACCATCCTGATTTGAATATTGCCCTGAAACTTGTGACTAAATAGCTAAATAGTAAGTGGGATGCAGGAGAATATTGAACGATTAATATAATTTCGTGCAACTATGAATAGAATCTGAACGGTATGGGAGAAAAGTAGAAACAATACCTACTGCTCTCCATTGTGTGAAAAATGGGAGGGGAGTTCAAATCAGGGAGAACACAGATAAGTCTGAATAAATAGTCTGCTAAATGTGATACACAGACATGTTTTAATAGTAATACAGCACCCTCCTAAAATGTAAAGTTTCTTAAAGTTTATTCTTCTAAAAGATGTAGACATAGCATTGCAAAGACATAATTGAGCAGGTGACACACTGACATGCTGACTGAGATTATGCAATTTTCTCTGGGGTTGTTTCAAGTTAAAGTTTCTTGTTACTGTTTTAGTTTCCAATTCTCAGGACAGGATTGTGTATTTTTATGAAATCTCAGTGTCTCTGGAGACAAATAATAAACTGGGTCAATTTGACTCTACAAAATGATTAACAAGGAGTTAATAATTTTCTTATTCACTGCTCCTCATTATCACATTGTATTCCACAACAGATTGTAACATACTGAAGTGATGACACTGCTTTCCTATACTAACAGCATGAATTATAAAAACATAGAATATCTGTATCCTGGGAATGGAAATGTGAGGAACAGAATGAGGCTGGGGGTCCAGTTTGAGTGTTGAAGTGCTATGACAAATAGGTTAACAAATCTGAACTAATGAGGTAAGCCTGTCTGCTGGCCAGCATTAATGAAAGAGTTGTTTTATAGTCTAGTTAGTTACTGCAAGGTGAACTACACAGAGAAACAATATTTATCTTGGCAACAACTGTATTACTTCATGGGTACAATGTTGAGACATTACTTACTTTAGATCTCACATTTAATTCATTTTTTCTGTGCAAGGTATATTCAACAGTCCGGATTGTTTAATGGAATATAAACAAGAAACAGTTGTGAACTATAAGAGGCTGCCCACAAGGTGCATTTTTTAAACTTCTGATAGTCATGATCAGCCACAGAGTGCAGTGCAAGTGCTTCATGATGCTAGCAGCATTTCAGTTTAAGTGTTTAACTCTTTTCACCCATTTGCTGATACATTTCCTGTTCTATTACAGGAAAATAGTACACTTGCTTTTAATTTACATACCTAAGAACCTCATCCAGCACAGCTAAGGCAATATCCATACTAAAAGCACTTGTACATATCCAAATTGCATGTATTATGTAGTGCTGATGTTCTGGTTATGGCTTAAACCACCAAAACTTTTCCCATTCTTTTATACATCATTCTTTCGTAAGGCAAAAGACAAAACAGTGATCAAATAAAGTTAAGTTGTTTACTAAGCCTCCATGCTGGGATCTGACCATGTGCATCAGGGCTTGACCTCTAATTAAAACAATGTGTCATGACATTTTTCCTAAAGAGTCATTGTGTATTCATCAGGCTAGAGAAATTTTAATTCTATCTCAATATTTTAATTTTGATGGACTTTATTTTAAAAATGTCTCTATATTAGAAATTTATATTTTCTTAGTGGCTTTTGAATCATGTTCTTCCCAATGTAATTCAATGAAGATCTTTATTGGGTTTTTTAATCGTTTTTTTTGTTTGTTTGTTTTTTGTTGGGTTTTTTTTGTTGTTTGTTTGTTTTTGTGATTTATGTGCTAGATTCTCAGCTAAAACATACTGACCTACAATAAATTTACTTAAAGTAACGGAGAGGCTTTTTAAAAATTAAATTTCATGTAATTTAGAAAGGCGAGATTCACCTTAAAAGACCAAGTCCACTGAAATCAATTTATAATCTGACTTCAGTTTAATATTCAGATCTTAATCCCCGTTCTGCAATTTTCTTAGAATGTTTTTTCTCATGTCATTGTTCACTTCAGCTAGAAATAGAACCTCTGCACATGCTCGTATATTTTGTGTTAGCCAAAACTTTGGTTTTAAAGCAAATTCTAATTGTCAAAATATATCTTTTAAAAAGATGTTTTCCATTGTACTGAGCCAACCATTGTAGTTCATTTCAAATATTTAGTGATTTCTACTCCAGTCTATATTCTGAAAAGGAGAAACTGTGAGCTGCTACTGCACTCTTTCTGAAATGTTAAAATATTTTACAAAACTGGATTAGTATCCCAAAGGTAAGGATGATAAATTTCTAAAATTTATTAAATTATGTTAATGAATGTATTCTACTCATTAGAGTAATTCATGTAGACTGTATATCATTACTTACTACAACCACGGGCACTCTGAAAATTATTTTCCTTCAAATATATTTTTTTTCCTGTTTGCAAGATAAGGCGTACAAGGTCCCTTCCCTGAAATTCAAGGTCCTTTGGAACCTGAGCTTAAATCTGCTTAAGTAAAAATTAATACACAGGAATCATAGATTGTTTTGGATAAGTAGGACTATACTGCCAAAGAAAATGTGATGCAACATGTATAAATGAATTTTTAGTGTAACTAGCTTGGAGGCTAAAAGAAGTACAGTGTTACCAACGTGATTTCAATTACTGGATATTTATCTGCACTCACTGTAACTTTCATGGTGCTGAAACCAAGAATGTGCAAAAGGGATAGGAACAGATCATGCAGCTGCTGCAATAGTTTATATCTGTTACTCTCTCTCTTTGGCTCAAACTGAAATAAATACGTCACCGTGCCTAAGGGCAGCACACATTCTTTTTTATAAAGGTCTTTTCCTCCCTTAATGGTCTTACAGTGTTCTCTGATTTATATTTCTGATGAGCCTGTAAAATCCTTCATTATATGTCCTCTTGTCTTGCACAATCTTCCTTTAATTTTCAATATAGTTACCAATTTTTCAATATACTTACCAATTTTTCAATATTTGAAACTTGAGTTTAATCTACTGGTTTTAATAGCACCAATCTTCTTGATTTATATACCCCACATATCCTCTCCTTTTCCTTGATTTCTCTTTCTTCTTTTAAATATGATGAATTTTAGGATTCAGATTTATTAGGTACCCAGTGATTTACATTTGTCAGCTATTAATTTCCGTTTGCCATTTGTGTGATACCTCTACTACTCTCTGTCTGGATCTCCTTGACCCAATCTATTCACAGGAGCAGACACTAATCCAGACCAAGAAAATTTTCCATTGCAGAAAGCTGTCAAAGCCAGCTACCTGGGCATCCTGGTCAAAACACAGCTGCCAGCTCACCTTTCTAAGCAAAGGCAGTCAAAATAATACAATACAGAATAAAATAAACTGCAGTATTCAAAGAGTACCTTGTTTGGTTGATTGATTGGATGGTTGGTTGTTTTTAAGGCATCACAACCAAAGAAGAAAATAAATTATAAAAATCCCCTCTCTTTGCTTATGAAGAAATTGTTTCCCTCATTCTGATTCACTGGAATGTGTCTGAATACTTTCCATTCTGTGTTCATTTGGAAGAAAATCTTCTGTTTAAATTGAAAATTCCTTCCTGGGGAAAAAGAAAATTATGTTTATGTCACCTCAAGATTTTAGGATTACATAGTTTCAATACAAAATATGAAACTTTGAGGTAGCCCAGTTATCAGAAGAGTTTACAGCATTAACAGAAAATTGTTCCCCGAATTTCTGGCATTGTTAAACCACTCAGATTTTGGGAAATGTAATTAAATTTGCCTTAAAGAAACACTAAAGTATACACTTGATAAAATATGTATTTTAAGTATCAAAACTGTGCAAGCCAATTTCAAATTGAAAGAAAATTTGGTTTGGTTTTCCAGATGAGTGTGGTTGAGATAGAAAACTCACTTTGGCTATTAGAGAGTTAGTGAGACATTCTAAAAAATCAATTAATTGGAGTGTCAATAAAAATCATGTATCCTTCCTTCCTTCCTTCCTTCCTTCCTTCCTTCCTTCCTTCCTTCCTTCCTTCCTTCCTTCCTTCCTTCCTTCCTTCCTTCCTTCCTTCCTTCCTTCCTTCCTTCCTTCCTTCCTTCCTTCCTTCCTTCCTTCCTTCCTTCCTTCCTTCCTTCCTTCCTTCCTTCCTTCCTTCCTTCCTTCCTTCCTTCCTTCCTTCCTTCCTTCCTTCCTTCCTTCCTTCCTTCCTTCCTTCCTTCCTTCCTTCCTTCCTTCCTTCCTTCCTTCCTCTTATTTTGACATATTTAATTGAAACCTAAATAAATAAATAAATAAATAAAATTAAGAGCTGTCAGATCAATTATTTAATCTCTCAGAGTACAGATGTTTAAGATAGGCATTTCCTGCTGTGCTCAAACGGTTTTGTTATACATATATTTCAAAATTATTTTTCCTTAATCTCAGTCATCTTTAAATAAAATTTAATTTATTGGATTTTTAATTTCAATTTTCTTTAAATAGTGCAGTTAAGTGAATACCCTAGAATTTCTCTATGTTTCAAACACATTCTAGTGACTGAATTTTACTTCTGTCCTTGGGACCTTTTCATGAGCTTTGGCCTGTTACATTTTCTACCATCTTATAATTAGTTTGATTAGCATAGATGTGAGATACCTGTGAGTGTCTCTGGTCAAAAATATGTGTGGCACTCTTGCATAAATGAGAGATGCCTGCAAGATGCTGTGTGAAGCTCTTAATATTTCATTATTTTTTCATAAACTTAGTCAAATATTCTGATAAGTCCTTTGGAAAAGAGAAACTGTGTAGTCATGGGGGAAGCATTGCTGAATTACTTTACCCTCAAATTTAGAAAGCTACACATTCTATAAAAAGAAACAAACTTCTCAATGAACTATAGATGGCTCTGAAATAGATGATGAGACGTTGACTTGTAGATTTATCTAAGACAACATCCTTGGTAAGCTTCACAAAATAGGTTCAATTAAAGTGAAAGGGACTTGCAAATTTAACGTTTTTGGTTTTTTTTAAGAAAGAGAATCAAATACATTTTATTTCAAGAGGAAACAAAAGGGTAAAAAGTAAAAAGAGTGAAGGGCAAAATGAGTACATGAATCATTTTGGAAGAGCAAATAGGAAATGGATGTACCTGTAAATACAGTCATAGTTACCTTGACTTCTCTCATGGTATTGTGAATATAATTCCTCTGTTCTTACCTTGATAACTTTTCCCCACAGACTTATCATCATAAATCTTTGTCTAGTTTTTCACAACTTCACAAAAAAAGAATCTGCAAATATCTAATACTTTTCACATATTCATAACTACTTAATATTTATATAGTTTTCCCAATTAAAAACAGGATAACCTATTTCAAAACCAACTGAAGTGTCTCGTGTAACATTTCCTGGATATCTCTGATTTTTCTTTGACAATGAAATTTGATCCAAATTTGATCCAAACTTAAGACTTTTTTTCATGTAAGTATAATTTGCAGATTGTATCCTTAGTGTCATTTCTGTCTCCTTCGTCTTCAATTGTGAAATGCTTCTGCAAGTATAAGGAAGAATGAAATAATTGGGCATTCCACTTCAAAACAGAAGTTCCTGTTGATATCAAATGTCAGGTGCTCCTCTTTCTCTTTATTAATTAATACAACTCTCCACTGTATTTATTGGGCCACATTCCTATGCATGAGCAAGTGTTTTATATGATTTTCAAGCTGAAAAGAGAGTCAAAAACTAAAGTTCAAAGAGAAGAGATGATGACTAACTCTGTTTAGGACTTAGAGATATGAAAATAGAAAGTGTTTACTTGAGAAGGAATTTAGTAAGTACCCAGGACTGAAATGAGATCAAGAAAAGAAGGAAAAAATTTCACTTTAGAAGGACTAGAAAATGTAGAGACTGCTTTTTTCCTGTTCTTATTGTTTCAGTTGTAGCCATAATTTTCGGAAAAATTAATTCATAGTGGTTAATATTAATTTGGAAAATACTCAAAGCCCATAGATCATGACTATAAGTACTTTATCAAAAAGTGTATGCACAAAAGTAACATTTCAGTACAGGAGAATGTAGATCATAAAATTTGGTGTTAAAACATGCTTCAGATATCTAGGGTTTATATAATTGTCTTGTTCTCTCATTCTGCCTCATGATATATGCACAGTGTGCTTGAAAATGCAATAGTTATGATAATGCTGCCCCTTGTAATAGAGTGATATACTAAGTGCATCTTCCATTTTATTAATGTCTTATGTTGAACAAGAAACAGCATACAATTTGATCAAAAATAATTCTTTGTCTTGAAACACCTACAAGAATAGGTAGGTGCATACTCATACATACTTTCTGCATACTCATTTTTTGAAGTGAAGATTATATTGTCATGAAGTTAATTCTAATGGCAAATATTTTTTGTAGTTAGACACAAAAATTTTGTAATGGTCTCAACACATTCTTCACCACTGAAGTGCGTATTATCACTAAAATCATTTAACATACTCAAAACTTTGCAAGCATAGAAGCATAGATTTTAACAATGCAGGTTAGTGGTTTTATTTCAGAATTTGAAGCACCTTGTTTTCATAAATTGGTCTTCAAAATACAAAGATTGAACTTGAAATATATTAATTTTTTCTTCTTTTTATCAAGGATGATTCATGTGTAGTGGGAATCCCTTGAAAAATATGGAACTTTTGACATTGAACTATTCTATTAAGTATTTTAGACTTAGTTCCAGTATATTTTAATGAACTGTTAGCCTTCAGACATTTACCTCTATATATTGCAATAGCAATCCATATAAAATTTATACATTTGTACCTGGAAATTCTTACTGATGTGGCCCTAAGCAGAAAATTGCTTAAAGCAATACTAATAGATTTTGAAAATTATAGATTCCAAAATGGACTGGTTGTATTTGCAAGGAGAGTAAGCACACATAGGTTGTAAACACATGTAGGTTGTGAAGACGTTGGGAAACTGCCTATTGACTACTCTGCTTTTAGAAAAAGATCAACCACTTTGTAACTTTTGATTGTATTTTTAATTATTTGAGTAATTAAAAAAAAATTTCACAATCATACACTTTTAAGATCAAAGTCATCCTTTGAGACTAAGCCTGGTCTCTGTCACTCATAATACCTTTTTCATTTCTCTGATGCTCAAACCCCATTTTCTCTGGAGGGTTGGTGGCTCAATGCAGCAATATTCATCTACACTTAATCAAATGTCTCCAAAGGGGAAACATTAATTCACTCATCAGCTTGAAGTACTGTGTTTGCTAGAGTTTGATTATCCATCAAATGTTTCCCTAAAGCTGTAGGGATAGCCAACATTTTACAACTCATGCTGGAGAAAAACTGCAGCCCAATGAAATCTGGAAATGAGATGTATAGCTTAGCATTTCTTGAGAGACGTGCAATTCTGTCAGGTTTAATTTCTTTGCTTTACTTCCTTGTCATTTTGAGAATAGAAATAGTTTGAGTTGCACAATGAGAAATAAATTCCTTTTTATGTTTAGAATCCTTTGCATTACGTACAGTCTTTTATGTTTGTTCAGTCTGAATGAAGAGTGAAAAGTGTGCCAGAGAGACAGAAATGTAGCATCTACTGAAAGTGGAAAACTATTACCTTGGACAATATAGTAAACTGAGACTTGATTCTAGGTGCAGTAATTTCTAAATTCTAGCAACAAAACTCTCAGCTTTTATAGTGGATAACACTTGTAAGAGCATTCAAGGAGAGTCTTGAATACAACCATGGCTGATATACACTTATGTATTTCCATATTAATGTTTAGAATTGTACTTGGTTAGTCTATTAAAGCACAATAGGAGGAGACATATGAGGAAGATGCTCGTCTACAAAATTGTTTTTTGCAAGAACTAAAGACTACTTACTGCATAAGGCAAGTCTCTGTGGAGAATAATAATGGGAGTGCCTGGAATATAGAGCACATTTTCTCAGGGCCATTTGAAAGCCGAGACTAAAAGAAAATTAACAGCCAACTTGCTAAGTGCCACTTCCCACCATGAGTACACAACGTTAATACTTTGTGATTTTCGTTGCTATCTGTCTTCCAGCTAGAACATAAGGTGTTTTTCAGAAGAAAGGAAAACAGAATAGCCTGAGAGATGTCTATTTGAATGTTCACTATCGTTTCTTGGAAAGATAGTCAAAGCTACTTCATATTTATGGGACTGCAGAAAATTTGCTGCCTTTCTGTTCTTCAAGAAATAAGACTAAATATCCTTTCCATGCAACATGGAATAACATGATTTTTTTTGGTGTAGAGATTGGTGGGGAGGTGAGGCTGAAACAAGAGGGAAGGGAAATTAGTTATTCATAATATTTTGTCTAAGTTTTTTTCATGCTTGCTTCAAATTTATAATTTTCTTTATTTTACTGGATACAAAGTTTCAAAAATTGCCAGAGGCAACTTACAACCTGGGATCTGAGTTTTTCGTTCCCCTAGCCTCTTTTTTAATATGTGAAATCAAAATAAATAAATAAAATTATCTCTGTGTGGATACATGTGGCTCCATGCTTGACAGTATGGACTTTTTATATATACCTTCAAGGCAGAGAGCATGCAAGTCTGAGTGAGAGGAGGATCATTTAATTTCATTTTGTTTTCTTTTTTTATAGCTTTTATCTTTCAGTGTATACAGGTTAAACTTTCTTTGCCTCGGTCACACTCTTGTTTTCCTCTGGTGTTGGATTTGCAACAAATGCTGTATCTGCATTTATTTGATAACCTGTGGCTTAAAGATGTTTTCCTTTCTGGCAGAGGTTTCACTGATTTCTGCCATATGTTGGCCTATATCAGATTATTTCTTTTTTGCCAACAGATTAGTTTTAGCTTCTCAGTTTCTGTAACAGAATTGTTAGATATTATCTTTTATTTTCTTTTTTTGTTTTGTTTAACTTCTTACTATTTGCAAACTTTTTTTCTCCTTTTTTAACCCTTCCTTTTCTGTAATACCAATGTGAACATAACTTAGCATATGTGAAACTCCAATGCACATGATATGCCTGACTGTATATGATCCAATTAACAGTCCAGATGCCTTAAAATGACAGTGAAAATACAGAATGATCTGGCATGAATCATATGGTAAATCTAAGACTAGTGTTTGTTAATACAGACACTAACTTTTCTGTGGTTTGCGGATTACCGCTATTCAACTCATACAACCTTTTTCTTTTGCTTATGTCTGCTTACATTTTTGTGTAACCAAAATCAATGTACTGTTAAAAATATAATATTAAAATGTATAAATAGATATATTTATACATATCATTGGGAAATATATTTCATCAGGCAATGTTGACATTTTATACATGTCTTTGTGTGTAGGTGGACAGTATTCTATTTAATTTCTTTTTCTTTACCTTTTAATAAAAAAAATTTCTTGAGTTTCTTTTCTACAAAGGATGACTATTGCAATATTATCACCTACTTTGTTGCAGTCAGCTATACTATGCAGAAGACAATTTGTAGGGATTTCTTCTGCTGCCTTTTTTTTTAGTAGCTGCCAATAATATTAGAGGTGAAGCAGCTTGATCTTAAGAAAGGCTACTTGACAAGTTGGTCAGTTCTAAAATGATTAATTCTAAAACAAAATCTGTATTACTAGAGGTATGCTGCTCTGTTTAGCCTGTACCTGAGTTGACAGGCTGTTCTCAGATTGTGCATTCACCATCCCACATTGGTTTTTTGATTGCATGTTTAGCTCTTCTCTTTAAAGGCAGTCTTGGCTTTTTCTCCATAAATACTTTATATTTCCCCTACACTCAAAAAACCCTCAAATGAACAATTTTTCATTTTAAATATGTACTTACTCTTTATTTGGTGAGTAATCTATTCACATAAATGTGACAATTTGTAGTAAACACAAATAATTAGTTTAGAACCCATTTTTAAAATTGTAATCCCTACAAGAAACTTCAGTAGTTATGCAGCAAACCCACTTATGCCTTCTACAAAAATGTATTAATATATAAAGCAATAGAATAAATTATATAGTATGAATAATTTGGGAAACTTTAATTCTCACAATATTCATTTAAATTCCTGTCCATGTTGATGCTTCTTATAATCTGTTGCATTTTCATATCTAATGACTTTGTTTGTTGCAGCTACAGGGTTTGCACAATTTTCCCAGCCCACTGAACTATCAATAGATTTCTGTTAAACCTCATGACTAAGATTTGGTTTTAACCTAAATCAATACACAAAAAGGAACCTTTACAAAAGGAGTAATTTCTTACACAGATTACTTCACCTGTAGGCTTGTTTAGAAAACCTCATATTTTACTGAACTCTTCTCTCAGATGATAACATCAATTGCATTTTCCTCAGAAGTGTGCTACCAAGATGTCTTGGTTTAATTTTGACTTCCTGGCCAATGCAGCAAATTAATGTCTATGTTTTGAGTTGCCAATTTAAATAAACTTCTTTTTCCTGTTGTGAGACAGAACCAGGAGCAAAAGAGCAAGGCAATTCAGAATAAGATTTTTCAGATCACTCCTTCCCTCACTCTCCCAATCTTCATAACAACAAAACAAACATATAACAAATACTTCGGTCAGTCCCTAATTTAGTCTTTCTCAGTTCACTCCTGGAGAGAGAAGCCTCTTCTTGTTGAAGCTGCAGGGATTTTTCCCACAAGAAGGAAAAAGACAGTTCTCTTGTGGTTTTATCTTTCACGCTTTGCATCCGCCCGGGAATCTGCAACTGTGACGCTCCTCCCAACTCCACAGCCGTCCCAAAGCTGTAGATGTGGGTCATGTCTGTTCCATGGGGTATTACTTTTAAGAATGAAATGTTCGACAGCAACGATTCTCTCTGTCTCCTTTCTCTCTGCTCAGGCTTCATCTTCAGAAAACTGAAATCCCCTTCTTTTCTCAGGGCAGAAATTCTCAACACAAGTGCTCTTTGGTCAAATCATCTATTAAATGGAACATTTCCATCCCTCCAATGTCTCTTTCCATGGTTTATAGGAATATTCAGTACATCAGTTCATCCCTACAATTTTCCAAAAAGATTTTCAGCCATTTCAGCATCTTCTCATTCTCCTTCCATCTCAAAAACTTAGCTCTTACATCACTGACTTCAGAAATCTTCTTATTCCCTTTTATACTCAAAGGAAAGGCTGGAGGTTTTGCAAATCTTATCTGAACACTAAAGAGTTAAAATTTAACACAACTACAAAAGTTGGGCCAGGCTCAGGCCGTGCCGGGGGTGCAGCTGAGATGTCAATCAGCCTTTCTGGGGCTGGGCTGCAGCCCCACACTGCTCATGGCCACCTCTGCTCCCAGACAGGCCCGGCTGCCTCCCCCAGGCCGCATGGGGGCTGGGCAGGCCCGGCCCGGCCGGCAGCATAAAGAGTCAGCCTGCCCCCCACGCCAGAGCCGCAGGCCCGAGGAGGAAGAAGCCGTGAAGGTTTTATCACACAACTTTTCCTCCCCCCGGCCATCGGGTCCCCCTCGTTGGCAAACGGGGCCCAAGCGGCCTCCGAGCCTCCCCCCCCCCCTGCATGGGGGAGAGGGAGACTCGGGTTGGTGTTACCTGCTCAGCCGCCGGAAAGACAAAGAGACCCAGTTCCGGATTACCTCCTTCAAAATGTGTGTGCACGGAGCGAACTGACTTTCTCCCATTGGCTGTTGCAGGTATCCCAACCCCCACAGAGGAAATTCCCTTAGGAAGAACCTCTCTCGGAGTTTCTTCTTCCTAAATCTACCTATAACACAAGATAATGCCATAGAGCTGCATTTCTTAATCTCAATTTTAGGAACATGACTTTGGTTGTTGTTGAGCAGAAGTCTACAAATATCTGTCCCTAAATTTAAGCAGAACCTAAACCAAAATTCTCTAATGCTTCTGATTTGTTATGTTTTTATTCTTTCTTTGTCTCTACATTTTTCAGACATAAATGGACAAGTTACCAGAAGGAAAGATGTATGGCATACTTTTCAAAACGGAATTTACAATGCAGGGAGAAAAAGGATCCTGATGCTTAAAAATATTGGTTCCAGGGATAAGCACATAAGATCATTGGAAAAAACATTTTGTGATGCTACTCCAGAGAAACTGCATTCAGTTCTTGCTGTAGCTTTAGGACTTCTTTGCTAAGGCAATATTTACTGATGTAGAGACTCATGGCCTACTGGTGGTAAGAGAGCCAATGTAATTTGCCCTAGTGAAAATAAGATTGTACCATTCTAGTTAGTCCATCTTTGTAATGGAGAGTATGATGATCTGACAGATCTCTGTCTCACCAAGAAAAGAATTGTGAAAATAATTTTGAATCACCTATGAAATAATAGAATAGCTTGATGTTGAGTTTCTCATTTTGGATAATGGCATTTGTGAATGTTTATATGCATAAATTTAAAAATCAGTTTACTTATTTTATCTCTTGCTTGAGAACATTCCAGGCCCTGAGTGGAAAGTTGTTTGGGTTCATTGCTCATTCACAATGCAGCACCTCCCCTGTGATAAAAATATAGAAACTTTTATGTGCCACCAGACCTAGACACACACTCTGAGACTCATTGCAGCTCTTCTGTAAAAGACTCACAATATCTCCTGCAGATTTTTTCCTCTCTCTTTTTAGCTGACTTGCAGCCTTGAAGCCTCAAGAGCTCTGTAACTTCCTTGGGTGATGGGTGCATTTCTACGAGCTGACTTTTGCCCTAGGCAGTTGCAAGATGAGAGATTAATAATCTCTGAGACACACTCAGATAATGAGTATGTGCTATGGGAACATGGACAGTGTTGGCCATCCCCACTACAGTGTCATCAGAAGAGCCTGATAAGTACAGAGTTAATAGAATACCAAATTACTGTTGGTTTTAATGCAAATCTGCTCAAGTAATTTCACTTCCTCTACTACCAGCATCATTCCTCAGACTTTCTGTGTAACAGATACATATAAGTACAATTTTCAGAAGATTCTGGTGAAGTCTAGAAACATTTCTTACCGTTAAAGGAGCACTTATTAATAATGTGACCTTTAAAAATACTCTATTACCTCATATATGATTTTATTTTGGAAGGTTTTTCTGATTGGAACCTAAACTGTGTGTAAATTTCACCTGTTGACCCTAAAATGAAGTTCATAAAAGGCACATAGAGATAAAAAAACCACTTAAAGTATTTTTAGTTTGTTTGGGATTTTTTGTTGTTAGTGTTTTGTTTTCACTTTTTTAGTAGTTATTTGTCTTGGTTTTTTGTTTGTTTGTTTTTGGAGTTTTTTTTGGTTTTTGTTTTTTATAGTTTTAAAATAATTAGGAACTATCTGGCAACTATCTATTTGCTAATAATGTTTCTTAATTTCCCTTTTTCCCTTTCCACATAAGATCATATATACACCTTCTTGAAAAAATAAAATTCATTTTAGCCTACATAATATAAAATGATATCTTTTTAGCAAATAGCTTTCCTGTTCATAAATACGCCTAGCATTTATATCTTATTATTTACTTTAAGAAAACAGGCTGTCATATTTTCACAACTTTCAAAAAGAGATCAAGACAATGATCCAATGTCTAGTCATTTTGACATTAAAATAGGTGAGCCATGCACAGAATATTAGCTCTGTTTCTTGAATCATCTTTGTATTGCTAAGGTAAGGTCTCCAAAAGCAACTACCTCTATTCTGTAAACTGAGACGTTGTCTATTTTAGCATTTAAATATAGCTGAAAAACAATGATGGATGATGTTTTCATCCTATTATTTCCCTCATTTTTCTCACAAAACATGTAAATCACTAACCTGCTTGCAAAATTCCACAAACACAAGATTAATTCTACCATTTTGTACATTGTTCAAGAAATGGAAATTGTACATTGCAGGCATAGATACTCTGTATTTAAATGCTGATTCCTCTGTCTATTGAAATAGAATGATATGAAAATTAATACTTTAATGTTGAAGTTTTATACAAGCTCACCATGACTAACATCAGTGTTGCAGATCTACCGTGACACTAATACTCTCTTAGCCTGCTTACTGTGCATAATTGCATCTGTTAGTATAGGGCAGTATTAAGAGAGAAAAAGCATGTCATATTATTGAGTCTTTCAAAAAACCCCCAATCTTTGTCTCTAGCTGCCATTCTAGTTATAATTTGTGAGTGGAAGGACACATGAAGAACTTTATAGCTTTATTTTTCATCATAATGTAGAATTAGACATATACGACTTTTGCCTGCCTTGAATAAATTTTTGTTTCCATAACTTTTTTGGGATGACAGTAGTTTGGTTAGGTTGCTGCAAAAAGATGCTGTGAGACTGTTCCCATGAATGAACTTGCATTTTAAAACTTTAGGGAGTACAATACTGAGGAAGTAAACAATGGATGAGACAAAGTACAGGTTTGAAAGAGCATTGCTGCTTTCTGCCACTTTCCATTCTCAGACTACATTGCCTGAAGGTAACCCATACTTTGCTTGAGAGTTCTCAAATGAATAATCAAGGATTAGGGAGGCCTCCAGGATGCAAAAGTAAGAATAGAGCAGAATAAAAAAATATGGACGATCAAGTCAAATGGAAGATTTTCTGTTAATTTCAAAGTGATCTGATTTCTCTAGGGTTGCATATGCCAGCAAATTCTTTGTAAGTTTTCTTATCTACATATAAATATACAGAAAAAAGTTTTTTATTCATCAGTGTATCTTCATAAAAACAAAAACTATGCCACATATTTACAACATATAAGAACACTTTATCCTTTAAAAATTACATATATATTAATTCTAGTTCTATACTTCTATTTTTGTACCATAATTTACTGAACTTCCATGCTATTCCTTTTATTAGCATTTCTGCATAATTGAATGGCATTTTGCACTTATTTTTTTCTTTTTTCTAGTGTCATGGATGTGAACATAATCCTGTACCAACTCTTCTTTTACAGGTATACTGGCATTGTATATAACCAATATGCTATGTTTGGGTTGAATTTTCACAGTTCTCTTTTTTTTAATATATATTAACAGCCTTTTCCACCCACATCTATTATGCAGATTAAATTTGTAACATACATATCTTCCTTTTGGAAAATTATTATATTGATCAGTTTTTATGCTTTGTGGTTAAATGATTTTTAAAAGCCAAATTAATATTCATAGTATTTGAATATTGAATTCAGCGTGCTTTAGTAAAAATAATTATCTTGTTTTCTTGCTTTAATTTGAATTTCTCAGCCAACGGACCAAATAATGTTATAGTTTTGATTTGCCAATTTAAATATACTCATTTTCTGTTGTGAGACAGAACCAGGAGCAGAAGCAACTCAGGTCTAGAACTTAAAAGGGTATAGAAAGAAATTTATTAACTACACAAAGAAGGAAAAAAAACCAAATTCAGAATAATATCTTCAGACCACTCCTTCTCATTCCTTCTTAACAAGAACATACAAAGACCCTTCAGTCAGTTCCCCACTAAAATAATCTTATTCAGTTCACTTCAGGGAGAGGAGCTTCCTCTTGTTTGCCTATAGGAATCTCTTTCACAAAAGGAGGAAGGAAACATTTTTCTTTTTGCTTCACTTTCACGAATAGCAGACCCTCAGGAACCTGCCATCGTGGCACTCCTCCCATCTTCACACCTTTCCCAAAGCTGTGCTTGTGGGCCATGTCTGTCTCATGTGGTATTACTTTTAAGAATGAACTGTTCTAAAGCAAAAGTTCTCTTCATCTCTTTTCTGTCTGTTCATGCTTATCCTCAGAAAACTGAGATCCCTTTCTTTCCTCAGATTCTCAACACAGGTGCTTTAGTCAAATGATCTATCAAACGGAACATCTCCATCCCCCCATGTCTTTTCTCCATGGCTTACAGGAATATTCAATGTAACATCAGTTCATCCCTACAACGTACAAAAGGATTTTCAGCCATCTTCACAACATCTTCTCATTCTTCTTCCATCTAAAGAAACTTAGCTCTTGCATCACTGACTTTGGAGTATGTCCTTTTTCCCCTCCCACTCCGGGGAGGTGTGTGGATATTGATGTTTTTCATGTCCCCTCAGCAGAGGGTCCCTTTTTGCTGGAGGCAAGTGCAAATCACAGTGCAATGCTCAGCAGGAACACCAAGGAACAGAAGACTGGATATTGCAACATCCAGAGATGGTTTTCTACTGCATAAATAAGATATGAGAGAACTTCATGGTCAAAATTATTTAAAAAAAAGAAAAGAAAGAGAGTTGTTACATTA
Organism: Acridotheres tristis; assembly: GCA_037013685.1. Lineage (NCBI taxonomy): Eukaryota > Metazoa > Chordata > Aves > Passeriformes > Sturnidae > Acridotheres > Acridotheres tristis. The sequence goes on from CM072919.1 coordinate 15,309,368, forward strand.
ATTGCAGGATGATTTCACTGAGACTTGCACTGCATAATAGAAAAAAACGTTCTCCCTCACCCATGCCTAATATTATTGATTACTTTGAAAATATTTAAGAAACATTTTTATTAAGAGAATTTAGAGATTAAAAGAAAAAATAATTTAAGCTGCAAATATTTGAACTTTTGCCATAATTATGTTCTCTTTCCCTGAGAGAGACAAAAATTCCCGGGTTACATTTGTATTCTCCTATGATATATGCTTCTTAGAACACATAGATGTACTCCTGAAAGACTCTGTTTTCTCTGTCTGTCTCTTACTGTCCTATACAAAATTACAATTGTTCTTCTATATATTCTGTTCTTCGTCTTGATTCAGTTGACTTTGAAAAAAGTACTCCAGATGTAAAAAGACAAATTTACTTCATTTTATTCCATAGAGTGGTAATACATTTTAAATTATTTGCATACTATGGCACAACCTAAATTAGTCATTCCAGTTGTTAACAGTTTGATTTTTCCATTAAAAAACTTTTCCTGTGAAGAAAGAGGTAAGAAAAATATCTGTACTGAATTGTGCCATAAACTTTAGCAGAAAGCAGAGACTTATTAACTAAAGGTCTTTGAAACAAAATCTTGAGAGTTTAACGTTTGATAAATTATTCTCCACGCTGCACTCCTGAACTAAATTAATTCACCTTAGAATGCTGATATGGGATATTCCATTAGTGAAAATATTTAAAGTAATAATACCCTTTTTTCCTTTAAGTCCAGATAATGTTTATTCAGTTTTAAAAATAGATTTTGCACAGTCTTGCAGTGAAATGTAGCCAGTTGGTGTCAGGTTTACTTATAATGGTAACCCTATAAAGTTTCCACATCTTTCATCATTTTCAGTTTTGGCTTTATGACAAATAATTTGGTTTACAAAAAAACAGCATCTTGATTTATTCAAGCATTCACATAGATAATAAAACAGATGTTTAAAATGTCTCCATTTATTAGTATAATACTTTATACATTGTCTTTGTCCGGGGTTTATTTTGTGAGCACTTACCCACATGCTAAACTTTACCCCTTTCAATACCTTGAGCTGAACTGTTGGTATGAAGGGAAAGCACACATAATCTCCCATCTAAATAAGCAGGTTAGCCTGCAGGTTTTGTTAGCCTGAAGTCATTCCTGAGGACTGCGAGAAAATCTGAAAATAGAATTCTAAAGATATGGTTGCAAATACTTATATACAACTGCTTTGTGGTAGATATGGTAATTTCGGGTTATAACATATGCTAAGGCTTTAAGACAATTAGCTGCATGACAGTTTTGTAGCGTCTATGCTATTTTCTGACTTTACTATCAATTTTGGATGGACTTGATTTAGTTGTCTACCTAAGCTCCTGAGCTAATGGTTCAATTGTGTATCAGGAGAAGACCATTGTAGTCACTCAACCGTGATATAACTTAGTCTTCCTTAGAAGCACAACAGTGCTAAAATAAAATCTCAGTGATAGTCAAGGCATCTCTGGAGAGGCTAAAAATACTACTTTCACACTTTGCTGATAAAAGGTCAAAATGGCCATCTGCTTCTACATATTTTTAATGGAAGAATAAGCATCACAACATTTATCACCCAAATGTGTTATCAAACTCGGCATGTGATTCCTACAGCATCATCTGCATAGTCCTTTATGGCTCGGCCACCATGTGCAGTACTTAGTTAAATTAGAACAGTACCCTGCAGTATTCTGTTCTGTTGTACTCTTTTCTGATTACTGATTATTAAATAGTGTGGGAGAAAAAGGGTGAAAATGATTTAACCATTTGTACTTGTCTTAATCAAACCAACAATAATTATTTAAAAAGAGGAATATGTGGATTTAAGTAAATAAAACCAATAGCTAATTAGCACATGAGGTGAAATTAAGAATTATGATCTGACAAAACCGTAATTTAAAAAGAAAAAATAAGGATGTAGTTAAAACTAACTAGAATAATACAGTTGTGCATTAATTCAAAGGCATAATTAATTTGTTGTTTCTTAATTGAGAACTTAATTTTCTATTCATTACTTTATTTTAAGTTAATTTAAGACATATTTAAGCTCTCCAACTGGTAGCAATGATATTGAAATAGTGCTGTTTAACCTCTCTACTTTGATATTAAATTTCAAGACTCTCAAAGAGATAGCAGAAAATTGACTTTCCAATAAAACAATTTCACTGTTCTTTTGGTAAGTTTGTGATAGTTTTCAAATATTGAATCCAAATTGCTTTCCTAATTAAAGCAAATTAAAAAAAAATTTGGCATAGTTTTTATTGTGAGCAGTTGCCAAACTGTTAAGCTCAACATATGCTGAATATTTTATTTAAAAGTGATTTATGGGAAAAATTACCAATGATGACAGACAATATTTTGCTTAAGTTTGTTTTCTTAAATGTCAGCAGTTTTAATGATTCAACATCATTGTGTATTCAAATACCAAGAATATGTATGAATTCAAGCTCTACAAACCCCTTAATTATTATACTATATAAGGCTGCCAGTTTATAAAATTTGTTCCAAATGTTTCTGTCCATTTCCTGCAAGTATCTAGTAAGTGATGTTGAAAATGTTAAGTAGGATAATAATTTAACCATTGTTTTCCTTTTCATTTCTTAATCTGGGGAGGAAAATTTTATCTTCCTCATTTGTACCTGAAGACAATACATGTTCTCCTTTCTTTCTCTACCCCACCCCCCCCCCCCCCCCCCCCACCTATCCCCCCCCCCCCCCCCCCATCCCCCACAATTGCAACAGGAAGTGTTATTATTGTGGTTGTTTATGGAACATGTCTGGTCAAGAAGAAAAATATCAAACAATGAAACAAAACCACTACCGAAAGCAAAAGCAATAAAAACAGACAAAAGTTTGACAATAACTCATATTATCTGTCTGGTGATAAAGAAAATAGGTAAAAGACAGAAAGATAAAACATTTATCTTACTGGGTATTACCTTGAGAGGTAAGGAACTAGTGTTGGGTCATGAGCAACATCTGTGTTTCTATCTCCCTAATTAAGCACACTCCAGGGGCGTACAAATAATTAAAAACATAAACAAACAATTAAACAAAACAAAACAAACAGTCAAATACTCCCCAAAACCCCAAAACAACAACAACAAAAAACCAACCCAAACCAAACCAAACAAAAAACCACCCAAAACCAAAAAATGAAATTAAAAAAAAACCCCAAAACCCCAAAATAAACAATAAAAAAATCCCTAAAAAACTGTAATTCTCCCTTACTATTTCATATCCAGCTAACAAATAATGAATTTTCTTTCCTTAGTTCAATGTATGACACTATAATTGTAGACCATTCACAAGTGGACAGTGTTATTTCTTCCAAACTAGAACTTTGAGACTTGTTTTTGCTCAAGTTGCAGTATACGTATACACCAAATATTGCATAATATATCTTGTGTCAAGTCTGAGTGATGACACGCCACACAATGCTCAGGACATGGTTTCACAGAGCAGGTATTTGAATGCTTGTATCTTACCCTCCAACACTGCAGAGAAAGAAGACCTAAGCATTTCTATAGGATAACTTTCTTGATCTTAAAGTACTTTTTACCTGAAAGGATTCAACTTTAATATGTACAGGTGGCAACCCAGTGTAAGAATGAAATTAAAATTTGAGCTATCAAGATCATGAAGTATGACAGGCTTCTGTAAATTTAAACTTCTGCTTCTTCAGCTTTTGCACTTTATATCTTCCATGACTGTGACTTATTCCACGGCCATGTATAGACCCTGAGTTTCCTAGGCCAGATATTCAGCCAGCTTGAAAAAATTGAGATGAGAATATAATTCTGTTAAACGTAGCAGCAACCAAGTTTAAAAAATAAAAAATATATAGCTGCTTCACTTCTGCTAAGTAAGAGAAGTATTGACAAATATCCTGTCTTTAATGGGAAAAGAACAAAACAATATCAAATATGGGGACTAATTAACAGTCTCTATCAGTGTGGGAAGAAATAGAAACAATAGAAATATCTTCTGTTTCTTGGTACATACAAATCAGGAATAAAGAATACCTGTGTAGATTCAAATTACATTGGATATTTATCTGTAGGTGTGGGGGTGTTGCAGTTCAATTTTTTGTGTTATTAACCACGTCAACACTGTTCTCTGCTTTCTCTATTTCTTTTTAAAATTTAGTCTGAGCTTTTTAATACTCACCACTGACCCTCGCCAGGAAAAAACGCAAACAAACATGCAAAAAACCAAACTACTCTCCCCACGAAACAATCAGAAGCATCACTAGGTGTAGAATAATAGAAGGTCTAAAGAATGTTGCACATGACTAAGTAAGCCATACATTTTAAAGACCTAACATTTTTGAAACCTTGTCCTGTCTTCAGTTTTATCAGACCACTCTACTTATCTGAGATTATAAAATAAAAAATTAATATAAAATTTATATAGTTTTTACAATAATTTTTCTAATTTTATTTTTAAATTAGACAAATTCAAGAAGCTGAAAGTCAAAATAATGTTCAGAAATCAACATTAATATATTTCTAGGGTTTGCAATATACATTAGAGATGTGACAAATTAAAAAAAAAAGTAAAACCTTAATAATGAGTTTAAAACCCTATTATTTAATAATTGCTCAATCCTGCAACTTGGATAATCACTTTTCTTACAGAGACTGGCATTTCAGAGAGATGGAAAAGAAAAGTGTATACTACTGAGTGAATGTCACTTGGATCCACTAAACCTAAAATATAATCTCTCATCATCTGGTCAAATATTTTGCAGGTTTCATGTTAAAATGCTATGACATGAAATGGCCAATAATTTAAAGTAAAACATAAAAGGTTTAGGATCTAGAAAAATCCTTCTTTGTCAAAACTTAGTGTTGCAATTCTATGTTATTACTGCTTGAGGTCCCTGTATAGATAATTAAAACGCTATATAATTGCATAACAGACTCCCTGATATTTAACTGAAGGCAAGTTCTTAAATAATTGCACAGAATCATCACTATCATATGAAAAGCCTTCATAATTTGCCAAGCTTACTACAAAGCCTTAGAACTTAATTTCTCTTATATTTAATTGTGTATTTCAAAATGCCTGTGTGACAAAATTTAGTAAAACATAAACATCTCAGGACAACTTCATCATGCCTTTGTAAGCATCTCATGCAATCATATATGCAGGTTGCTAGGTAGGTATACACATATTCTAATACATGTACAAGAGACCCATTTACATGCACAGCAGGATCCCATCTTTTGGAAATGTGTGTTTAATTTCAATATGGTAAAATGCCTTTAGCAAAGAGGATGGTGGATTCTAGCTCTCTGGTTGTACAACACCGGATATTCAAGCAGTAATGCAGGCAGACAAGTCTTTGTGTGTCTTATTCTTTAAATATCACAAGAAAAAATGTATTAGAATGTGAAGATCCTTATCAATGAAACCATAATTTTGATTTTTTTATAGGCTTGGAGACCACAAATTAAGTTTCACAAGAGGTCAATGATTATTTAAAGGAAATTTATCTAAACAGTTATATCTCTCATTTCCACAATGATACATTTTGAAGAGAAAAGCTCAAAAATCTATAAAAAGCAGATGTTTTATGTTTAACAAATCAGCCTCCAAATTCTCTATAGGTTGGAGTCAAACACTTGTTGACATTACTGAGGAGAAGCATGTTGATCTGTCCCATTTGGCACTGCTGATTCTCAGGACTGAAAAAGGGTCTGCATTGTAGACAAAACAATGTCTATTAAATGAATTTTTCCTCAAGTTCAGTCCTATCGGAAAATTGTCCTTTCTTTGATGATAAATTGATTATCTTTACTAATCCTGTTTAAACCCCACAGGCATCAAAATGGCAGAAAAAGTAAGGGAATGTCTAAGTTGCAGGGTACTCAAATATCTGAAAATGCACTGGGTTGTAAATCATCTTTCTAGATACTGTCAGAATAATGTGTTTTTATAAATGTAGCCATGTTTATAGGACAAAAAGTTTAAGAAGACGTGCTACAGACAACACTATTTTAATGACTAGAAAACCACAGTAAAATAATAGTGGAATACTGTGCTGCAAATCAGGTCTTAAATCTTTCAGAAACAATAGGAATTTGCGTATTTTAGTCAGTTCATATTGCCCTGACATAAAGACAGGGTATTTTGTGCATGTGATTAAGTCTATATGTGCTATACTGTGGATTAGCTCAGCAGTTTCATTTTTTGTGTATTAAACAAAACAAAAACAACAAAAGACTAGATATTTATCCCTTTACAACCTGAGTGATTTCTCAAAAGCAGTACAACTACTGGGCATTGAGTCTTAATGACTTCCTCTTTTGGTATTGCATTTTTTGCTAGTTTTGAATTGAGTTCTATCAACTTAACCTAATATCCACCGAAATTCAGTCCTGGACTTTGAAGGTGGATCTGTGATGATTATTTCCTAAACATGATATTCTCCTCAGCCTTTAATGGAGAACATATTGCATATTTGTATTTGCTCTGGTTTATAGATATACAGAATTATTCCTCACAGCCAAGACTAAGTCTGGCTAATTATAGGGTTTATTGTGCAGTAGAAGATGCCATGAAGAGCAAACAATAGTGCACACAGAAAAACCACATACAGCCATTTTAGTGTCACTTGTTTACAATTGCTGAAAAAGGTACTTAAGAATTGTCCTACACTCTAACAGTGACAGTAAAAATATCTTCATCACCGGTAATGTGCGAACATGAAATGAATTTTATGAATTATGTTTATTGCTTAAAACACCTACAAAAACAATTTTTTGTTCATCTGTTACAATTTCTGCTCTGGAAAGAGCATTTTGTACAGTAATGAGACTTATCCTGAGGAGGAAAGCAGATATATTATATTTACCATTTTTTATTAGCTCTTTCTAGTAATGTCTCAAAAATCCATTAGTTATAATTTCCTTTACGAGAATTTGGATACATCATATTTATAGTTTATAAAGTATTTTTATGTAATGGACAATTAAAAGAACTTGTCATTAAGTTTGACCCAGTATCTGTCTCAAATTCAGATGTTCTGATCCATCATGATCCCAGTAAGAAAAACACTTGGACACCATAAAGTAAAATGTAAAATGGTGTTCAACTGGTTTGACAATATAAAATACTGTTTACTGAGCTAACACTAGGATAAAAGAATAGCATTGATAAACTTAATGTCCCTTTGGATGCTGGGAGTTCTGGGTGCAGAAGCATTGAACTGGATAATGCAGATAAATTGAAAACTTCTTGCTGTTCTTGAAGGATAAAGAATAATTTTACCAGGTCTAGCATTCCCTTGATATGTAAGCTATCACTTAGGCAAGTGTGTGGTCATGAAGGATAAATCTGCAGAGCTTGCTTGTGATCACCATTGTTATTCTGAATTCCACCAGAACAGCTCTGGTCTAGTATTTTAGAAACACTACCTTTTTTGAAGTCCTTTTCATCATACTTGATGCCATATTCAATATGATTTTTTAATGATTAGGAGAGAAAGTTCAAGTACAATAGTTCCTTGAATGATTATGTAGGCCTCGTTTTCCTTATAAAAAAAAAAGTTGGTAACACAAGGAGATGTCTGTTTTGAAGTTTTGATGCTATCTGGGTTTTTTTTCACTCTTTCTTTCTGAGCCAAAGTAATGCTATTCACTTGAAATTATTATTGAAATTACCTAAATGAAGCTGGCATGGTTTTTAAGGAATATGTGCACACATACCAAATAGTCATTGCCAGTCATTGCTAGCACTTTGTACCGCTGTTAATTTTTTATTCTAATGTAGATCAGAGGCTTTTTGGACCTGTGCAGATCCCTAGAATTTTAAGAAAAGGCAGAGATGAATTTTCATAAGCCTTAGTTTTCTGTTAAATACAGTAGTAAATTGAGGTGTATGGTCATGTACGTGTGAGCTAGAGCATTCAGGGCCACAACCCTGCCCATTACAGCATTTCTTTCCAAATCACAACCGGGTCTCCAGAAGAAGAAACTTTCACTTAAATCAACACAAGCACCTTAAGGGAGACAGCATCTTCCTTCTGCTTTTTTTGAGGACAGCAAATTTTATATTGACAGGTATTTTGTGTACCTCTCCTTCATACAGGCTTTCCATCTAAAAGAAAATTTAAACCTATTCCTCATCTTTCTTCCAGCCCATGAGAATTTTTAATTTGCCAAATGTGAGTCTGGCCTCTGATTTGAAACTCAATGTCCATGCCTTATCTTCCAGTGCCAAGGCTCCCATTCTCTTGGGCTTTAAAGGACCTGTTCTCAGCCCTGGTACACAAACCTTGCTCTCCCTTAGCTCTTTTCCACAAGCTCTGAGTAGAAAAACTTTATGGCATGCTGTTGAGTGACAATGGTCCGTTTAGCAGTATGTAGTTCAATTTTTTAGATTTTTTTCCCTCCCCTAAACTTTCCCGAATATGTAAACATCAAAATGTATATGCTCTATGAACTAACCACAACCATCTGCTAGAGTATGTGGTTTAATTTAATATCGTCTGTCTGAATTCTTGCATTGCCACAAACAAACATGGTCTCAGTAGACTGTGGAATGCTTGCCAGGCAAGGAAGAGTGAAAGGAAAAGTCCTTTAACTTTTCATTACTGCTCCAGGTTTTATCAATTTGCTACTGTCGCAGAATATATTTGAAATAGGTGCCAGAATTTCAAGGAGAATCTCCTTCAGAATATATATTAAAAAAAAAAAAAAGAAAAAAAGAAAAAAGAAAATGGAATTTAATCATCTTAGTGACCTGCTAAGAGCAGTTAGACTTTTTTAGCCAAAAATTGAGATATCTCTGTGTGTTTAACTTTGGGTCAGTTTTGTTATAAACCATTTTTTCTTGTAATGTCTTTGGACAAAGGTCTTCAGCCTACTAGTGCCTCAACACGGTTTAACAGAAGAAAAGCATGGGAAGCAATTTTGATGTGCCTTCTAATTTTTATTTTAGTCTTCATTAATGCACTCTTTTGAATTTCATGTTCATTGTGTAACAAGTGAGTAATAGAAAAATAGGTTTCTTTAACCTCATCATCTACTTAATCCCATTGAAAAAGTCAACTATGGAGGAATAATACTTAATTTTAGGAAAATTTATATAACTTTGTAACAAACTTAGTCAATATTTCTGACTAATTACAAAGATCATCGGGATTCTGTAAATGTCACTTATCTTTAAATGTTTAGAGTAAAATTTTCTTAAGAAATATCATTTTTAAATAATGGAAGAATAACACTACAGAAGAACATAGGTGGAAGAAATAATTTTCTCTTGACCCATATTAGAACTGGGAGCTGAATTTTTCTGGAATTTTTCTTCCATTTTGCACTGTTTCAGAACCTGATTATCATTTTGGTTTGTTTGCTTTCCATCGTGATGTTGGAGGACAATAAATAGTGTAACTTCATAAACTGACTTATCATTAGATTCATGATACAGGTGTGAGCTTAGTAGATATTAAAATTACAGTTGTTCATTATTGAAGGAGATGCATGCACAGAATGTATCTTTCTTCATGTGGTAGGAAATAAAGTTTTACAGGCTTTTAGTTTGAGTCCCATCATCTGATAGAGACATTTCTCACTACTGTCTGCACTTGAGGCTGCCAGAGAAAGATATCCTTACCTGAAAAACTCCGTGACACTGTGAAACTCTGATTTTTTTTAGTATTATTGGCAGTTTTATCTCAGCAACAAAAATTAGGTTTTCTCAAGATCTGTATTTATTATTGTTTTCTACAGGAAATTGATAACAAACAAAAGAATAGAAGAATCAAAACTCAACTCTTACTACCATACAACGTAGCAAACTTATTCTGCAGTAAATTGTTTTTGAGTACCAGTGAAATGGACCTAGTCTTATAGGTCTAGGAATAAAAACTACAAAAGTTTTGTGGGACCTCAAAGAATATGTAATGAATGCACACACATGCTCATCCCTTATTTATCCATGGATTTCAGGAATCTGTCAGAGTACTGCCTCCTCCCATCACAACAGCTAAATTACTTTTCATAGGCTTTTAAATAATAAAAAAAAAAAATTAAGATTAATGAAGGCTGTACTTCGGTATTTGCATGATTATTTGATCAATCTCCTCCTGGGAATGAATATTACAGAATATTTAAAAAATTATTTTAAAACAAATGAAATGCCAGAAACCATATATTATATTTCGTAAGCTGTACCCTCTAAAATCATAATGCTGATTTACTGCTGTGATCTACTATTTAAAGCATGAATGAGAACTATTAAACTCTCATTCCAGAAGGGAATTTTATATTATTAACAGATGCATTCTAACCAAGGAGTCTCACTCTATCATGAAACATGAATCTTTCTTCATCATGCCTTTATTAATTATGTATCTATTGGGGATTCAAAGGCAGGTCTGCTTTAGGCTGAGACCTTAATTTTTGACTCTTGTTTTCATCTACTCCAAACTTGTTTCTGGACACTTTGTCTTCAATGACCCAGCTACAATTATTACTACCCTTTATCCTGTGTCAATAGAGAACAGTCTTCTTCCCTGGGTGTACATAATCCCTTTCTTCTCCTATCTCTTTTGCTTCAATAAAAAATACATTTTTCAAAAATGGGAGGACACTCTTTTTTCCAGGCTCATTTTTCAACAGCAGAATCATGACATTTCGATTTTTTAAGTAAACAAAAAGTCCTATTTTTCATACTGACAGCAAAGAACAGTGATGTATGAACCTGCAGGTCTTATAATGACTTATCCATGATAATACTTGAAGGAGCTCCTATGTATTTTTAAAGCAAGTCAAAATAATTTGTTTTGGCAATGGACAGAAATCCTCATTTTTCAGACTATAATGTGCTTGGTTTAAATTTTTGTGATGTGGACCCATCCTTATAGATGTTACAATTATTTTGTAAAATCAGTGAGAACTTTTGTAATAGGTGAAGTAGTTTTAAAATATTTACAGCATTATAGTCATTATTTTAGTTTGGGTAAGGATTTTCATCCTAAAGTAGGTCTTTTTACTGCAAGTTGCATGTTTTGAGATAACTTTACAGAGCTGATTTTTTTATCAAGCCTAAGTTGTGATTCGTGTAATTAAGAAAGATTCTCACCTTTATGGTGCATACTGTTGAAAAACTTCCTGGTGTCTGCCTCAAAATTCAGGACAAAATGACTCAATCATAGAAGAAACTTGATTAATTAGATAATGTTCCTCTTGTTTAAGAGTTTATTATTTAAATACTCCACTCTCTTTATCTCTCTTAATGCATCTCAAGAGGACAAGAAGGGGTAAAAATGAATCACTGGTTAAATAAATATAAGAATAAAGCTGAAAAAGGTGCTGGCAGAAACTCTCTCCCATATATCAAGCTTCAGTTTGTCTGTCTGGATCAGTGCTGCCCTATCCATAGTTATATGGATTGGTGGCCTCACTTGCAGTTCAGTCCATGGTGTCATGAACTGGAATTTGATGTTTTTACTCCAGATTACTGCAGATTTACTCCAAGACCTGAATATCAGAATGTTTTAACTCTCACAAGGGAAGCAAAGCCTTCACCTGGAATAAAAGACTCTAGATTTCCCCATGGTCTAAATTAAACTTTTTTTAGGGCCATACAACCGTCTTCAGTCTGTCTAATTTCTAGAAATGAAATAGATATTTCTAAGTGTCAGAAGCTGAAATGGTTCATGCCTTAAGCATTGTTATAAAAGAGTTTTGCCCATTATAGCAAAAACTGTATAAAGAAGCTATGGGAGAGAAACCTACCTATTGTTGAAGATGCTGAGCTGGAACTTTGGACCATGAGTTAAGCCACCCAAATAGGATAAAGGGGACACTAATGTTTGATCGTCTCAGGTCTAGGGAGAAACAAACAAGGCTGAGGGAAAAGAATACATCCACAAGAAAGCCAAATGCAGCAAAAAATCCTCCCCTGTCTGGGTTTGGGGGTAGCAGAGACCACAGTCCACAAAGGCCAGGTTTACACAGACTCCCCCAAAACAATGTGGGCGGGAGGAGAAGGAGGTTTCAGGTGTGTGGCATAACTTCTCGTCCGAGGCACTGAACACCCATCCTCCCTTCTTACACAAACCAGGCCAGCTGTGAAACCCCAACCCCAGGAAAGCCACATCCAAGGGACATTCACATGGGAGGCAGCTGAGGGGGTGTCATAATCCATCAAAGACTCCCGAAGTGCTCCCCAGACTCACTCCTGAGGCACCACAGGACTGCACAGGATGCAAAGCAATGGAGCAGACCCAGAGTCTGCTGCAGGACACCGGGTCAAACTGTACCCGCCCCCTCCAGGGGAGCTACCTGGGCATTCCCACCTGGCCTGAGCCTGTATTAGCCCATTAGATTCTGTGCTCTTGGGGGGACCCTCACCACCAAGAAGACTAGTGAGAGAAGATCATCTGGACACTGGTGGGATTCACAGAATGGGGATATTGTCTGTGTCGCTCTCTTTCTGTCCCCCCACCTCTTGTCTATTTCTTTCTCTTCCTCTTTGTCCCTCTCTCTCTGTCTCTCTCTGTCTCTCTCTCATATTTACTATCAAATAACACCCATACTATTGACTTTGGCACACGCTCTCATTTGCACCTTAATTTGGATAGAGGCATTTCTAATAATTTAATAACTTGACTATACCACTAAGATATGTAGATAATATGTCCAGTCTTTAATGTGCAGTCTTTTGAGCACTGCTGCTGAATACTGTGAATGGGCAGACTGTTATTTTCAGACTCTTGTAAGAGAGAAGGGGAATATAGTGACCTCAGTCAATATAACCTCATGGTCAGGCTGGGAGGCAAGGCAAGCCATTAAGCACCTCCCTTCTCAAGAGTGAATGCTAGCTGATGGACAGGGAAGTTCAAGATCACCAACCAGATATTGATTCCTGAATCTCGCGTGACTATATATATGCTCTCACATAACACAAAGCTAAGCTTAAAAAAATCAGCTAAAAATCATCATAGAGGTAATTTTGAGACAGATATCTTGCAGTCAGTTCCTTCCTCAGACTCATTATTAGTCTCCTAAGTCTCATTATTAAAGGGAAAATTAAAAGACGGAGATTTAATAAAGTTTAAATTTCCTTTATACACTAGTGCTTTCTGAAAAAAAAAAGAAAAGAAAAGAATGCCTCAGTGGGACTGATCAACCTTGCGCAGTGGTCTGAAGGCTGAAACTGAAAAGGGGAAATGGACTGGAAACGAACACAGAATTCACACTACTCATAACTAACAAGAAAAGTATAGGTTAAGGACTACCACAAGGTCTGATTAAAAACTGTCTTATTGGAATAATTATTAGTTGTTAAAGTCACATAGAATATGGGGAGTAAGGACGACATTGAAGTCCCTGCTCAGGATTTAGCTTTGTCTGTGGCATCCTGATTCTTGCCTGCCTTTGATTGTGGATTACGTTGTATGCTTGCTTGATTTTGCAGGTGTGGAGTGATTTGTTGCCATCAAATGTCGTGCCTCAGCTTTGAGGGGGTCAGTTGTTACAAGAAGTTTAAAACGGCATGACATATATTACTTAAAATTTTGCACAGAAAAGGAGACAGGGAGAGAGAGACAGAATGAATAATACCTTGGCTCTCAAAATGTCCAAACAAACAGAAAAAAATAGTTCAGAAATGACTGCTGTGAATTATTACACAGGAAGAAACTAAGATTTCTGAGGCAGACGGTCCTACACAGTTCTATGTCAATGCAGCTGTCATCAATGTTCCTTCTGTATGAAAAGTGTGTCACCTGAGAAAGAAAAATTCATGTCATGGCAGTTTCGAGGTTGTCTTGGTAAAGAAGGATTGCACTTGTCTGAACTAATACAAGTGAGCAGTACATCTGTATTACAGCTTGGACTATGTGGCACCTGGAGAGCAACCAAAAGCCAAGAGCCCTCAGTTATTCAAAAAGCAAAACTTCTTCACACTTAACACTGGTTTTCGTAAATCTGTGGGCAATTTGCCATTATTTTATTAGTAGCTGTGCAGTAAGTGAGTTACACAACAATTAAAGAAAGCAGTATTCATACAAGTATATATAAAATGGCAGGTACTAGTATGGAAATGAGAAAACTCCCATCTGAAATAATGATTATAGAACTGCAGGAAAGCAACCACGCATTTTTAAGGATTATTTTTTTTTTTTTTTAGTACATATAAGCACCTGTTTCATTCTGTATATAAATAGTCCATATGACTAGTAACTTTGTTATTCTTTCATAGCTCAAAGGAAATCTTAGAGACAGGTAGTTTCTGGGGTGGGCTTTGGTAGCCAAGACTTCAATCTACAAAAGGAAGAGACTCTGGAAAGGAAAGTGAAGCTGCCAAGAGAACTACAGTAACATTCATGGAGAGGCAAGAGCTGAAAGCCAGCTGTTTCCTGGCTTCCACCTATGGCAAGTTCACAAGACAAATACATAATTTCCCAGTATACAGAGTTGGAATTTTGGACAGGGAAAGCCCTTCCCTAAAAATCCTGAAACTATGTTGGTGTTCCTTATATTTATTTCGCCATAGACCCTAGAGAATCTAGGAAGGGTAGCAGAGACTAGATGGTTTGTGATAGCCTTTTTTTTTTTAAGACCTGCACCATAATATCTATTGGAAATACCAGATAACCTGTATAAATAATTTTGGCACAATTAAAAGAAATCTATACTACCCCGTGTTTCTTTTTTATACTTTGGAATACATGCACAAAAAGGACAGCTTCATAGATTCACATGAAGAAAGTGTGCTGCATATGCTTAAAGAAATGCAGTAACATTTTTTAAGTGGATTGACAAGGATCAATAGAAAATACAATGAATAGAAATCAACCTTCTTAAAATGAGATTCTTATACTTAAGTAGGGACATTTACATAGCATTTTTCTGCATTTGTAGCCTTTAGTTACTGTCTAACAATGGAGACCTTTATAAACCCCATTGCTATTCCTCGTGCCAAAGAATAGCAAATTTTTATTGAGATAGGAATGAAAAAGCTTTTTAAGGAGGCAAACTACTTACTAATTCTCCCATCCTCCCAAAAAAAGGAAAGATAACCAACAAATAAGTAAAACAAATAAAATTAAATTTAAAAAAATAAAATAAAATAAGAACACCCAGACAAACAAGTAAAATCAAACCAAAACCCTTAGCATTGCAATTATTAGATGCTTACTTGTACACAGGTTTTGCTCAAAAAGCAGAAAAACTGTATATGGCCTCTTCTTTCTCTGTTGCTCTTATACAAACACTTTTCTTTATTCCTGCCATTTTTAATGAAAAAACCAAAAACCTTTTGAATAGATCCTGTCCTATGTTGTACAATGTATAGTTATGCTCCAGTATTAAGGTAACATGATACACATAATGTTCTGAATAATGGATTAAAAAACTGAGAGAACTCTGTTTAGTACAAGTACAGAGAAAATAGTTGAAAAATAATTAAAAACACTATGTGCAAGACATAACTATTTCTATTATCACTATCAAAAGCAGAGAGCAAAATTACATAAATATGTAATGATCCTGAATAGACTAGATTAAACTAGACTAGACTAGACTAGACTAGACTAGACTAGACCAGACTAGACTAGAATACATTGGAAGAGATTTCTCTTATAATAACTACTTTTCCTCATGGTGTATGTTTTTTATAACATATTTCATGTATGGGTGCATTTATGTGAAATCTGATACAAAATATAAGGGAAGCAAAAAGAATTAAAGTAACATTATTTATATGATGTCCACAAAACTTTATGACTAACCCACATAATGAAAAAAGGTATTAGGCGGGAATTTAGTTCAAAGTTCATCTAGAATAATATATCTTAATACACTTAGCAGAATTAAATGATACAGGGTGTTTTAGACAGGAATGACAATTCCTTCCTAAAGTAACATCTTCAGTGTGTTCTTTTGAAGTAGAAAAAACTTACACATTCCTTTCACATTCCATTCCATTCCTTTACCCTTAATTTTATTTTCTTTATTTGTTATGAGAAGGAAAATATTGCTTTCCATAACTAAGCTGGCCTTGAATTGACACATGGGGCAAAGTTCATTGTCAAATCCTTGTGCTCAAATGAATGCCAAACACGGGGAGAAACAGGGGACTTTCCTCAGGGATTCAGCCATTCTTTTTCTTTCTTCCTCCTGGTAGTCTGAAGAATGGAAGCCAATACACATTAGACCTGGGAGAAGGTGGAGAAAAAGAGATAGTTTCTCTACACTGTCCTTAATGTTTTCTATCTTGTTAGACACACTTTAAATTGGTGAAAGTCCCTAGTCCACAAGGGAAGCAAATCACCATCCATCAAATGCAAAGATTACATTCCTAACTGCTACCAGCAGAACCTGCCACCACTCTGTCTTGGTTTGAAAGACAGGTGTCTGCTGAGGAAGGCAGGAGCCTCCCTTGAAATGGAGAATGTAAACCCCCACCCTCCAAATTATTACAATTTTGAAATTAGAGGGATTTTAGGCAAAGAATGGGAATAGGAATAACAGTTCTTTACTAGGAAAATTAAAATAAAAATGCAGTAATACGAAAATCCAAAACACTGATAGAGTCAGAAATACAACCTGACATCCTATCAGTCAGGGTGTTGGTAGCAGTCCCATTAAATGGTCCCATTAAATGTCCTGGATGACAGATGTGGTTCAGTTGAAGCAGTGATCCTGTAGAGGGGTGCAGTTTTCCTCCCATGGTCCAGTGATGATGTAGAAGGGTCTCATAAAGCAGCCTCTTAACCCCAGTCTCAGAGAAATGTTTTCCTAAGACTCTTCTAATTTTGCTGGGTGAAAAAAGCTTCAGATCTTCCTTTTCCTGTCTGCAAGTTCATTCACTTCGAGACTCAGCTGAGATGAAATCTGAAGAGGAATAGGAGACCTTGGGTAAGACCCTATATAAGGTGACATGACAACTTCAAAAAGCAGGATAATTTCATGTTTTCATTGCTTTCTAGAAATGTTCTTATCAATGCCTGAACTGACACCAGCTCAAGGGTGTGCCACCAATTTTTTAAAAAAAATCTATTTCAATGATAGACAGATATGGTTGGTGATCTTTTTAAGTTCTAATTTAAAGAAAAAAGTTCCAGCATTCTCTTTTTTATTATAGAACTTGATAGTATCATACGTTTTTGTGGAGATCTTATCAGTTAAAATCCTAGTGTCACACTCTGTCTTCTCTTTGATAGCATTCTTTCCTACAAATTCATGTGACTTTCTTGTCTTTCCTACAACCTGTTGGAGTTATACTTTATGAATTTAGAAGAAATATTAGCATTTCAGGCTGAAATTAACTGTTAAGGTTATATATCACATTCTCCGACATTAAACCTGTATATTAAACTGAGTATATAGTATCAAGATGATAAATATTTTATCATGTTTAAGAGTATTCACAGAAAAGAAGTCATTGGAAGATGTTCTTGGGAAATATGCTCTTTTTGCATCATTAAAGGAGGAAGGTATGGAAAGACTAAATGATATCTCCTTGATAAGTACATTTGTTGTGAAAACATTCTCGCATTTATGGCTAAGATCAGCAAAAAGTATTCATCATAAAACTAGACAAGTATCTTCATTTCTTAAAGGAAATACAGTATTTTGAATATAGTTTCTACCATATGCTAAAGCTGGTCTAATTCTTCTGTGCAGTTGTACTTAGTCAAAAAAAGATCCTCCAAAAATGTCACCAAATAAAATTAATATAGTCACAAAGGAAAAATAAAATAAATAATGTAAAAAGCCAGAAAATAAAATGAGGAAAAATAGGTTTGTACCCCTCATCTCAGTTGACCTTTCTGAAATGGTAAAGCATAAAATGCTTTAATGACTAAAACAATATCAAGACTTTTTCAAAGGAATCACTATAAACACATTTTAAGGTTAAGTGGAAATGGGCAATCAGCAAGATGGCAGCATGAAGTGCTTTATGTATTTAATTCTGCAAGTTCAGCATGAGGTCTAGGACCCCTGAAAATTCAAAGCCACTTTGATAAGAAGTTGAAAAAGGTTAATTGGTGAAATAGTCTATGGCAAATATATTAAAACCACACAAACAAACTCTGTTTTCAAATTTTAAATTAACTCTGTAATTCAAAATTCAATTTATTTGTTACACTAGCAAAGGAATGATTTATATCTATACATTGTTAACTTATCACCACAAAATAGCCACCTGAAACATATACTTGATATTAAATTGAAGACTGACAGGTGAGGCTGTGATATTGCATGTGTCATCTGCACAGGGGAAAATAAATCCCAGCTGACTTAAACAGCAAAATAAACTCCTGTGATAGTAAATCACTGCAAATTCAGAGCCAAAATTGATTTTCATATCCACATCGAACTCCATGCAGGACTCAATGTTAGAACATGGGAATATTTCCCGAAGGTACTGCAGCCCATGGAAAGCCCGTGCTGGAACAGTTTTATCTTGAAAGACTACTGTCCATACGAAAGATTTATGAAGAAGCAGAGAAATACTGTGAGGAGAAGGAAGAGCAGAGAGGAGCTGCTATGGACTGACCACTCCCCCATTTCCCATGCCCCTGAACTGTTCCTGTGAGGGGCTGGAGGTAGAGGACTTGGGAATAAAGAAATGAAATTGGATGTGGTAGGAAGAAAGTGTTTCAGCTTTGTCTTTTTTTTTTTTTTCTTACAATCCTTCTCTATTTTAATTGGTGATATATTATCTGATTTTCCCTAAGTCTGGTTTGGCTGTGACAATAATTGGTGAATGATCTCACCTTGACCTCATTTCAGCCCACAAGCTTTCCATCTTATTTTCTTCTCCCCTGTTTTGTGGAAGTGGGGAAAGGTGAGTTACAACCCTTTGAAATGAGTTTAAGTTTCAGAAGAAACTCGTGTCATTATTTACTTTAATCTGATGTGGACAAGACTGAAGAATAATACGGGTCTATAGTCTCAGTTTTTTAAATGAAGAGTCTGCTCAAAAATTAGGAACTGGATCTTCTTAACTCCAGACTGTGAAGGGGGAAAAACAGTTCAAAGGTGAAATTTATTATCATGTCTCTGTCAGACTTATCCAGGAAAACTATTCAAAACATATGAACATATTGCCTTTCACTTGTTTATTTTATCTGCAAATTTAGCCCTGCTGAATGCAACAAATGTCTTACTCCACACCTCCACATTACTATGTCTAATCTTTCTTCTTCATTTACCCTTTTCCTCCTTGTATATTACTGGAAAATCAGTTTTAGAACCAAAAGTAACTTAGAGGTTATGCTGTTTTGACAGAACTCAATCTTGCAGTGTGAGGGGGAAAATTGCTGGAATTGAGTCTTAAATGTGAACTTCAACTCTGACGAAAAGAGCAGATCTAGGCTCTGGATAGAGTAACAACACAGAGTGCTTCTGGCAGCTCCCACCTCTCTGCCCCACTCTGTTGATGGGCACTGGACACCCTTCCCTGACTAGTGTGGCTGAATCTAGTAAGTAATTTTGGATTGAATTAGTTTCTGTGACAGACAAAACAGACTTTACAGTAGGCAAATTGAATTTCTCTGGTTCAGTGACCACTATGGCATTGCTGCTCTCAAGAAGATTTTCACATTATTGAGGGCTGGTAGGTTTTCTTGTAAATAGCTACAGGCAGGACGCATTGCAACACAACTGCTCCCATTAAAAAAAAAATCTGCCTACATCTGCCAAGTCACTTACACAGTGTGTGTAAGACAGCCACGCACATACAAGGAAAACAAAAGGCAAACATCTGCATAAAATTTTATTTTTGTTCTATTGAGGCTGTATGCATCTATCCGGAAAATTCGCATAATGACCTTCTTGAGAGACTTAGCCTCAGTATGTATTGTTTCAAAACACAACGTGTTTTTAATGGAGTGAAAAGGCAGGAGCTATTACCTATCTTAAATACAATTATGAATGGGGAAACAGCACCATGTACTTTGATTCAATTGGGATGCAGTAAAACTCAATATAGTGGCAGCCATATCGGGAAAGGAAATACAAGTACTTCCATATTTATATTGTAACTAGTGTGGTATCTAGCCTGGTATCCCAAACTTCCCCCATAGCAGTCACTGAACATAGCCTCTAAGTATTTCCTTTATTTTCTAGACTGATACCTCATATATATGCTATAAAACTGCTATAAAACTAGCATCTGTAGAATGTACAAAATGCAATTTTTTAGGTAGTGCTTATAGAATATATATATAATATATATATAGAATAGCATATACAATAAATAAATTCATGTTTTTCAAGTGCCTCCATTCACATTGCAGATTTTCCAAATTGTTGTTTATTTTGCTAAAGTCTATTTTTATTCTTCTCAAAGACAAGTGTTCTGTCATTTTCATGGTTGTTTGATTTCTTAAAATGGATTCTTATTTCATGGATAATTTTTATTTTCTTTTTGCTCTGGCTTTTCAGAAAGCATCAGCACAAAACAGAGAGATGCAGAACGTGCAAGTGAATAAGGATTTTTATTATTATAAATCATCATGAACAAAATAATTTCAAAATAAAGCAGACACAGAACACCTTCACTGATCTTCTGAGCTGGTCCCAAATCACAATCAGCAATAAGAATGTATGATATAGAAATATTCCATTGTATTATTTAAAGATATTTAAAGGACAGGGTAGGGCTCCAACAAACTATGGGAAAACATGAGTCTAACAGAAAGATGCATTTTTGTTGTTTCTCCTATTAATCCATTCTATAGAGTTCCCTTGTTTCAAGTCATCATTGCAGCAGAAATTCCTCTTGGATGAGGTAGTACACATAGAGTCTTCCAGAGAGCCAGTTATTATGGCAGCCAGCAAAGAGGTACTTTTTCATTATTGTCTGAGGATAAGAGGCTGGTTTATGAGGTGAAATACTTTAAAAGCAAAATGAGACAATTTTTCTAGAAGCAAAGAAAAATAGGAATATTATCCTGGCAAATCTTTCAGCTCCCATTTTTCAGAAATTATCAGTTTTTGAAGAGAAAGTCACTTGAAACAACATAGACACATTTTAAATGTCTTTTAATCACAGAAAAAAATCATTAGTTAGAGAACTACAACTTCTGAGAGAACTGCAACTGAGAGAGAAGTTTTATTATCCTATTTCAGTTGTTTTTCATAAAAATTGACATTGGGTTATTATTCATATAATTTAAAGAATTGTGATTGAAAATATTCATTGACTCAAACCTATTTTTTGCATATCCACCCTTTAAATATTTGATGAGTCTAGTCAAAGATTTTAATCTTTATTTTATGGGGGTTTTGTTTTATTTTTTCAGACATGGGTAGCCTTGTTACTCATTTTCCTTCCTGCTCAGCCCTAACATGCTCCATTGGCACCTGGAAGATTGAAAATATATCTATCAGAGAGATCCTTATGAGGAAGTACATGTAATTCTGTATATATAACAATATTAGATAAACTATAAAAATTAGATTGATGAAATAGAAAACAGTTATTAAGTAAGTAGACTTTGTTCAATTCTAACCAACAGTCTCACTTTCACAGTTGTTATTGCATAGCTTCAAATAATAATGACCTAAGTCACTTCACTTGTTTTTTGCCCAGGTTTATTACCTGTGTATTTATACAAACAAATCCTAAGTAATTGTAAACTTGCATAATTTCCTGTTAATTATTTATCATAGCAATGATAGTATATATTTAGGCATGAAGATTTCATTTCCTACTTTTGGGTTCCCATGGGATGTCATTCCTACCACCACTTCCTCCACCCAAAAATAAAGTGTTTTCAATTTTTTTTATTGCTGTAACACAGAGATTAAAAGGGAATTTCAACTCTTTATTTTTCTACCGTTTCAGTAATTAACTCCATTTTGTGGAGCCATATTTTTTAACAGTTTTCATGTCTTTATTTTTACTTTTGCAATACAGAAATTAAATCAAGAGAGTCTTAAGTTTTACAGAGAAGTTGCTGTTTAACTAACTCTAAATCTGTATCTAGAAATTGGGTTTTTTTGTATTGCAAAACATATACATTATATTTGGATACCAAGGTACTGGTTACTTTTTCTAATGCTTTTAAGGAAAAAAAAAAGGTATGCTTTTAAAAAAAATTAGCTCTCCTAAGACAAATATATATCTGTTTGCTTGCAGTTAATGATGATTGGATATAGTAACTTTACAAGGTATATTTAAGAGAGGACATCCAGTGAAAAGGGATCTAATATTTGAACACCTCCGTTTGAATATAAATGTATTTTTCAGCTTTTGTACATTGCAAGGCCTGTGGATCTGTGAGTTTTAAAACCCCAGTAAACACTGTATAGGGACCATTGAGAGTCTGATTGTCAGTTTAAATTTCTATTTTTCCTATGCCATCACATAGTCTGCAAAATTACTTATTTACTTGTTGCAGTGTGAGAACTCTAGATGAGAGAATTCAAGCTTCCTGTTCCCTCATTTACATCCTCCTTTTTTTGACGTTTTCTTCAGGATTTTTTCTTCAGTGTAAACAGTATTCTGTGAAAAAAATGCTCCTCAGTCTGTTGTCTCTTCACCTAGAAACTCATCTTTTTAGTTCAAGATATCATCTACACCTATAGTCTAGGACACTTCTGTGCTTCTGTCCCTTACCACAGTCTTGTCTCAAGTTCTTAATTTCCACTGACCATATGTGTAATTTCCTGTCCTCAAGAAACCTTTGCATGCGGTTTGTGGTTTGACAGTGCAGTTTCCCACTCATTGGGGAAGCATTCTAAATGCTAAAGAAAATCTTGGATTATGTACGAGGCAGTTCCTTCTATCACAGGAAAAGCAGCCTGTCAGTGACCACATGAACATTTGACCAAAATGAAATAATGGTTGCAATTGTTTTTTAAACTTTATGACTGCATTTCTTTACCAGACTATGCAATTCAGCAGTGTAACTAGAATTAGTAGATGAACTATGCAAGTGTGAATTTTTTATGCTTAATAAATCAACCTAATTAAAAAAAAAAAGAAAAGAAAATAGAACTGTTGAACTGTTGACCTTCATGATGCTCCTGAGCCAGTTATGCATAATCTGGCAGAGCAGATAACTGAGAGATTAAGTAATTGCTCCAAGTCTAGTGAGTTTATACTGAAAGTCTAAACTATTTTTATGACATCCAATAATATTGTTAAGTTACAAATCCTTTGGTCTGACTGAGCCCCTTGTTGAGAAAATACATTCTGATTTTTTTCAGAAATGTCATATGCCTGTTGCACTACTAGTTATAGAATTTTCATTAACATTTTACTTGCCTAGCTTTAACAGAAGCATAAATTAACAGCATTAACGAGTGACTGCAATGGAATATGGGAAACTCATGTCAGGGTGCACAGCACTGTTTGGTAAAGTACACAGAATGTCCTAAGATACAAATCAGACGCAGTTCAGAAATTACTGCATAGCTTTGTTTTTATTCTCCTTTAATGGGTATTATTTTTTTAGATTGCATTATCTTAATGTTACACATGCTGAGGGCATAGATAGGCATATTGATGGAATCCCTGGTGCAGTATGAATTCTTCTGTTATGTGGTTACCATCAGTCTTGATTGCATTTACTGAGGGTGAAATTTGAGGAACAGGTTGCTTTGAGCATTTTTGTTATTGATTTACATTTTCATTCTTAATTTTGCCCTTGCGTCTTTCCTTCTGTTTTTTTCTTTTCATTCTTTTCCTTTTATTTCACCTAAGCAGATTTCTATTCTGTTACATTATCTGTTTTACTTGTCATTGTAATAATCACTTTTATGTTTTCTTAGTGCCAGTTTAACATTCTGCTACTGATTAACATTTTTGTTATATTTACTGGAGCTCGTGTTGTACATATGAGAATACTTCCTTTATTTGTCACTTAAATTTTCTTTTTCCCTTGTTAGTGGTTTTGCTATCTCAGTTTCAATGTTCTGGCTGGTTGCAATTACAAGTTTTCCCAGCTGGGAGCTTATTTCATTTTTCTTGGTCTCTGTGACACACAAATCTAATGGAACCGCAGTTCAAATTGTTTGTCTCTCTGTTTTGCATCTTCTTTCCACACAGTATAAATGATGACTTCATTGATATTTTTCTGTTCAGGATCTTAAAGAAAAGTGGGAGTTACAAAAACTGCTCCTACTCTCGGACCCTTTACTAAACAGTAAAAAGATTCCCAAGTGGAGTCTGAAGGAAAATTTAGATGCCTATGTCTTATGAAAGACCTGAAAGTTTGAGAAAGCTAGTCTAGCTGTTATGGTAAACAAAAAAGCTTGTGATAAGGGCTGGTGATAAATATAGGTCTAAAGCCTCAGAAGTCTCTGCTTAGCTTTTGACTTGTGCCTAAGTCATATTTTTTATGGCATCATATGTGAAAGTTGCTGTGGTGATGGGGGCTTCTTATGGTATAATCTCGAGAGGATACCAACTGCTTTGTTGGAATCTGATAAGCACTGGGCCTTGGTCAATAAAGGGCTGTATAATCAGAGTTTTGTACTCTTGCTTACCAGTGTGTACCTGCTCTATGTTCTATGAACACAGATAGATCTCTGTACCTTGTGATGCCTTAAAGAACCCAGAAATAAAATAACACTCTTTTGAGATAATATTATTATAGAAGGTAATATAAAGGCTGGTCTTTATTGGACACCTTCGAGGGGTAGATGGGGAAAACGCCCAAATGTGCATCCCCACATAGGGTGAATACAGTTTTATAAGTTTTGCAAATAAGCATAACTAACAAAAGTCCTCAGTCTGAGACAATTGTGGTGAGGTTCAATCCCTTTCTAAATCCTGCCCCTCAGATAGGAACTAAACTTTGTGAATATGTGTCTTGAAGAGGTAGTTTCAACCTTGGCTCCCAGGAAGAACCAAGTACGGACAAGGACTTTGTACCCCCCAGGGCCTAGAGCTCTGGAATGTGTTTTGTCTTTCTGCCTAGGGAAAGGGTAGGGAAAAGTACTGGGACTAGCTACAAGTACAGTAATAGGTTACAGAGCAGCAAATATATGTGAAAAGAATATAGAGAATATATGAAAGCAAAAATCATTCTGGCAACAGTTGACAGAAAGATGTACATGAAAGAAAGTGCAGGGGTTTATTTTTACAAGGAATGCGGGCTGAGTGCTCTCAGTCCTTGTTAAGGAGATTTAATGCTCCTTAAAAAGGTGCTATCTGTGACTCATGATTTCAATTCTTCAGACTAATTGCAAATTGCCTTATTTAATTATGGCTGATTAAATCGAATCCTTCCTATTATTTTTGCTGATTGGTTGGATGAAATGACTTTTGTAGATGGATATGAAGTGAAGACTTCTGGGTAAATTGTTTAAGACTCTACTCCCACGAGCGTTCAAAATTCTGATTTTGTGAAACCTGTTTTGGAAAACATTGGATTTTTCCAGAAAATTCAGTGAATTTGGAACAGGGACATAAAACAATTATAGTAAATATATTTATTAATTTGTAATTAACTGATTAATAATTGTAATTAAAATGGTCTTAGAAAGCAGGATAGAAAGAGATATAAATATATGCAAAATAAGCTAATTAAAAGTATGAATTATCAGGTAATTGACTTATTTATGCAGGTCTGGTCCATGTTTCAGAGTTCTGCTAGATACAGGAAAATGCAGGCTTTAGTAATCTGTATCAGACTTTACAGAATACAACTTTTCAATAATAAGAATGGCACCAGAGCAGCTTGTATATGTCCAAATATTTCTGATTTTTTCTTTTTCTCACCTCTTTATCTTGCTGTTGATTTCTGGAAGTTGTGCAATGCAATGCACCCTTTCAATAGTACAGCTGCCCTTCTTTCTAAGAATTGCTTGCCAAACACTTAAGAAATTATGTCTAGATTGAATTTCAGATAGTCATTATCACTGGATTACTCCAACAATTAAAAAAATCAACAAAAAATTTACATTTTTCTAGTTGTTTGAATATTGCAATAGCAGTAATATTTCAGAGTGGTAATCAGTATTAATACAGGAAGTAAAACTAACCTTTTTCTTTGAAGGCCATCCTTTTGTAAGCAAGATTGCATATATGATGAAAGATGATTAGCATTTCATGCTTACCTCTACATTAATGAATTCAGTTGACAATTTATTTATGATTTCCAGAAAAACATAAAATTAAATTCTAAGAAACAGAATTTAGTTGACTGCCTAACTTTAAGTGAAACTTTGAAACTGTCACTAACTCATGAACAGATTGTGTATTGATGTATAAAATCAGAGAATTTAGAGGCAAACAACTGAGAGAAAGTTATTTGGATACTGGATTTAGATTCCTGTTAATGCAGGCAACTAGACAGTGTTTTTCCCCCTTAGCACCATTTTAAAACTAGCTAGACTTTTTTTCTCTATTATTCTAATTGAAAGGCTGGTTCTTAGTCTTAGTCATTTAATGGTTAGAAACTTTAAACTAATTTCTATTCTAAATCTATTCATGACAGTTTTATACCCATGCACTCTTGTGCCAGCATTGTCCTTCAGCTTAATTAGTTTTTGTCTTTCCCCAGTGTTTACCCCCTAGTTTATTTATAGCAAGTAATTATATCCCCACTCTGACTTTGTTTTCCAGTCTTTTGGAGTTGATGTCTTGTCTGTTCTTGGAATACAATCAATGAAAATCACTATCAGATAGGTTATAAGCTTAGGTTCAGAACTTCAACTTTAGAATGTGGGATACAATGTTAGAATGTTGCATAAGGGAATCTGAGCAAGATCATCAGTAGTACTTTTGCATTCAAAAGATCAATAGACAAGCTTGTTAATACGAACCTGTCTGGAGGGCAGTGGAGTGTGAGCAAGTTGGATGGATTGTTACATCAGGGGACTGAGAAAGTCACGAACATATTACAATTTCCTTGTGAAATCTAGAGCTATTACAGAAAAACAGTTGCTCATTATTGTTACTTAAAATATATATTTTAAAAGATTGTACCATCGAAGGCATAGCATTGAGGCACAAATTATGTATGCCAAACTGTGGCATTCGCTACATGGACAGGACCAGAGTTGAAGCCTGGCTATATCTAAGAGAATAATTAAGTAATTTTCCCTTAATTCCTCAAATCCACTGGGAAAATGTGTTATTTCTTGTTGCAGATTATTTATGGAGACAGAGGTAGATATTTATATGCATATGTTTTGCATTCATGTGTGTATTTGTATATCTATATGTTTTCCACAAATCACTTTTGTATTTCATAATTGTAGGGGTGGGGGTGATTTATATAGCAATACCAAGAAAATAGATTCAATAAATAAAAATAATGCCCCCACACCCGATTTCTGCTCTGTCCCTTGAAGGCCAGCTACAGCAAAGACAAGATTCAGGGTTGAATTCAAGTTGATGATGTGACCAAAACACCATATTTATTTCAGACCTTAAAATCACTGTTTGAAATAGATGTTAGAAAGACTAATCCAAAAATAGTTTGAGAAGTCATGTAAGAGGACAATGGAACAGAATAGTGACCTTGGACTGTGAAAAAATGAAAAAATTCCTGAGAATTTTGCCTCAAGCCTTAAGATTTTCCACTAGTAGATTGTTCACACTCTTCCCAGGTGACCTAGTCCAGTGTTTAACTTTCTGGTCATTAGAAATTTTTTCATTATCTCCTTTGCTGCCATTTAAGGTCATAATTGTAATCCCATGAACAACAGAAAAACAAGAAAATATAGTATTCCTTCCTTACTGCAAAAACTTCAATGACAACCTGCTTGAAGACTGTTATTTCAATTCACCTCAATGTATTTCCTACTGAGAAAAAAAAAACAAAAACAAATCACAATAAAATTCAGCCCAGGAAAATTAGATTTGTAAAGTATATACAGTGAATCATATAGGATGTCTTATTAACTAAACATAATCATGGACTTCACAGTATCATCATCACACAAAAAGAAATGCTTCCTTTTTCAGAAATAGACTGGCTGATGTGTCAAGCAGTCAGAATTTTGCTACTGCTTTTGGTAACACTTTACAATTACATGACTTCAACCAGTGCTTTGAAAGCTTATATTTTGGAATTTTTATATTCTGCTTTTATGCAGAATGGTAGAAAGCTAACACCAGTGAACTGAAGTAACAATGGGGAAATGGCCTTTGTAGAAAGTCTAAATTTGTAGTTCTGGAAGGGGCAGGACTGTAAGCTCATTTTTTTGCTAGTCAGTCTTGTATTGGTTGGCTTTTGTAACAGGTTGCATTAAAAAACGCCCAACCAACCAACCAACCAACCAACAAACCAACCAACCAACCAACCAGCCAACCAACCAACTAATTAACAGTCAAAAAATGTATTTATGTATGGATTAATTAATATAATCCAACTGGCTCTCTACTTAAGCTATCAAGTTACTAAAGAATTGCCAGTTCTTGTTTAGATAATTTTTAGTAATTTATGTCTTGCAGTTAAATCCAATGCATTATACTTTCCAACTGCTCCAAGCTTAAAGGAATTCCCAATGAACTGGCCTAGGAATGTGGTACAAGTAACAGAAGAGTATAGCAGAATGTTATTTTGAAATCTCAATAGGACTGATATTCACAAAATCCTGCAGGTAATTTAAGAATACTTCCTTTTATGCAAACAGAACAAAGTTGGGTTTTTTCCCAGTGGAAGAAAACTACTTGAGGATTTGAGATGCAGAAATTTGAGAATCTGAGCTGCATGAAAATACAGCATAACATTTATTTAAAAATTAATCTGTAGTTCCACCAAAATTTATAGTTTTATTTATCATTTGTAGCTTATATTTATTATACTTTATATTTGTACAAAATTTGTGGACTATTAATTAGTCATGTTTAAGAAAAAATTTCATCTTATCATCTTGTATTCCCCCACATGCATCTTGAACTAAAGATGTTTGTGTTTTTGGCTTAAAATCCAACTGTATAGAATCTTTATAAAAAAAATGTAAAATTCTATCTTCTGTCAAATTAATCCTTCGTTTTGTGTTACTTTAGTATAGCTTTTCTTTCTCCTAAATACTGTTAGCAATTCTGAGGGACAAAAATTGCAAATTTTTTCAGATCCTTTTCAGATTATATCAATCACCATGTTTTCAATACTGGAGTCTTCAAAAATCTAGCAGACATTTCTATGACAATGCTGTCTCATATACATATATCAAAAGATTTATTTTGAATTTCAACAATATGCTATCATAATAAAGAAAACAGCAAGAATTAGCAGGATCAAAATATGCATATTCTGTAACAAACTACAGCAATATTCAGAACAGTATGCTGCTGGCTCGGCACAACAGCAAAATTTAAGATGGAGTATACTGAAAGCAATATACATTTTCAGGCTACATAAATCAAAAAATCATTTTTCAGAATGAGTTGCCTTGTAGGGGCTTTGCTGCTTTTTCTGAAACATCTGGCATCTACTGTCATTGAGAGAATATTATTGTCCTGGATAGAACATTTATTTGCTGTGATATGGCATTTCTTATGTTCATATACAGCCCATCCTCATAAATTATTGCTATTTTTTGCTGAGAAAAGAAATGGCAAGACCAATATTACTGTTGCAGGCCCTTTGCCTCTTTCTTTTTGAATTGTGTTCCTTGCTGTGCCCTAAATGAATGATGCAGTTTGTTTTGTGTTCTCAGAAACAAGAACATACAGGCTTTATCATTCATTGCCAAATGCCACAAATTCCCATCTTCCATTGTTCTATTTCTGAAGAATATTAGTAACATTCTTAATTCTTAAAAAGAATAAAGTGGTATATTTCCTAGGAATCATGAAAGCAAGTAATTCAGACATAGAAAGAGTTCTTTAATAGAATTAGCTCTAATTTTTGGAAAATACCTCTCTATTTTATCATAAAAAAATAATACACTTTCATTACAGTCCGTACATTTTTTTTTGGTTTCTAGTTTGCCTTGGACGTGGACTTGAGTGAAGTACTACCGTTTTGATGACTTTAGTTTCCAAGAAAGGAAGGAAAGTGAAATGAAAAGAAAGCATGTGTTCATTGAGAATTACCGCTTAACCCTTAAAGCTTAATAATGAACGACATTGAAAGGGAAAATGATTAGGCGTGCCCACCCGAGCAAGATCAACAATTTAACTTTTTTCTGAATGGAGGAGAGAAAACACTCTTTGCATCTTTTTGGCTTCGAGTGGCAGCAACCTTATTGATTGCCTGAAGTGCTGCTGCTGTGAAGCTGTGCTCTAAGGTTCCATACCATCATCAGGAGGCCAGGGGGATTCATCACTCACTGTGGAGAGAAGAACACCTATTGCTGCACTTCTGGTAGACTTTACAAAAACATGTGATCCTCATCTAGGCCAGCTGAGGTGACAAATCTCCTTGAAAATCCGAGTCAAACAAATTAGCACTTCAGAGTAATAGATTTATTTCAATAAATTAAGAATTAATTCAAAACACACCTCAATTAATTGTCCTCTATATATTGAGCTTTGTCTAGATGGCTCTAGTGAAGCATTTTACCCTAAGGTTCCAGGTATTTTTTGGATTCAGACAGCCAGCAGATAGACAGGTGTTTGTGCAGTTGTCTCTATATGAGTATGTGCAATGTACCAGTGTGTGCCAGGGGTGGGGGCCAGGGCTTAAACCACTAATTAGGCACAGCAATTAGTGGGTCAGCAATGGAAATAGTAGCAGCAGTAACTGTCTTTCCCATGTGTGATAAAGGCTGAGGGTAGCTTTTTGCCAGCCATTTCTCAGAAGCTCTGTTTAAGCAATTAGATATTAATTAAACCACAAAATTTTCCTACTCCAGTCTCCAAGTCTGGGTTCAACTATAAAATCTTTAGTATGTGAAAAGTGTAGAGATCAATATGGGTTGTGACTGAGTGAAGTTTGAAGGATTTCTTTGATTTAAGAAGGGACTTTATGGAAGAGGGGTTGTCATCTGCTGGAGTAAATTCTTGTTCCTGAATGATGAATATGAACAAGCAAAATTAGAATACTTGGGTAAGCATTGGTGTCATGATGTTCAGGATTAGGAACTGTATTTCCCCCCATTTTTGAGTTTGTATGTAGAAGTTTTGTTTTGTTTTCCTGGCAGCATCTAGATTATTTGTCTAGGTGAATTTTTATGTTTGTAATGAAGGAGTTATGTATCCAGAAAATGGTTTGTTTTACACCTCTTGATAAATTAGATTTTGATGAACAGATCCTCAAGTAATCTTTTCATTTTTAGTTCTTGACAGAAAAAAGAAGCAATGCCAATTCCCTTACTGTGCAACTTTTACTAAAGTGGAAGACAAAGTAAAGAAAATAAAAATAGTTGGACAGACAACTGATTGTAATGGATCTTCTAAACCTAAATGAGTGAAACTGGAATTTAATACTGTTACGACTTTACTTTTTGGTCCTCCTATTCTGTGCTTGGGATAGAATGAATTTTTCACACAACAAAATACAATGAAACTTGGAAATTCCTACATGTATAAATAAACAGTAATGTCTTTTATTACTCTACCTGAGGTAGTCAGAAAATACACTTTTGATTCGGCTTCTACACATAGGCAAGGCAAAAAGACATTTAGAAACCAGAAAAAAATGAAAAATATTGATCTGTGAGGAAAGATGCCTGTGAGAAAAGGAAGTAGGATGAAAGACTTTGACAGCACATGTGGAAGAACATTATATTGGCCATAGCAGCAGTGGTGTGAAGCACTAAGAATAAAGGTAAAACTGACATTTGAATTTCTCAAATTTATGATTTTGGACCCCATTCAAATACATACTTCAAATTCAATTTCAGCAACACATGAAAGACAGCTCAATTTTAATTTGTTATTTATTGCATATCAAAATAGTTTTTACCAAAAACTTTGCATAAAAAGGGAGATTTAAGAACCACAACAACAAAACATTTCTATAGTAAATTATAAAAAAACATTGCTTTATGAAGTTTCTCAATAGAGTCAGACAGAAAAAGGGCCAGAAAATACATAACTTCATTTTTAAAATCTTCAGTTATAGTTTAGTCCACTATGTATATAATAATGACATTTCCATTGTGTGAACAGAATTGGATTTTCTTACAAATACAAACTGTCTCATTTCTGTCAATTTGTTGAGATAAGATTTTTATTCATGCATTAAGCATTTTTTTCCTATATAGAACATATTTCTAAATATGACCTTTTTCATGCACATAGATTTTAAAAAATTGTATTATAGAAAATGCATATTTTATAGATGCATCTTTCAAAAACAATATTTGACTTTTCCAAATAAATAAATGCTTTCTTTGCATTTTTTAAAAATGTTCAGATTTAGGTCATATGTTTGCAAAGACAAGATGCAAACAATGAAAACAAGGCCTACAATTTATTGCTGTAGAACTCTATATATTATGAATAACAGTTGCATTTCTTCCTTTGATTTATAATTCAAATGTCTACATTAAACAGCAACAATATCTACTATTGCTATAATCATGCATATCAAATTCCATCCCCCATGCAATTTTACGCAACCATGCTGCTAAAATGGGCCAGACATAAAGTCATTCTGCTTCTTTGTCAGTACCTGATATTCATAAAAGTCCTTCATAGTCCCAAAGACAGATTTTCTGTCTCTATAAAAACATAAATTTAAATAAGAACATTTCAAATTCACCTGTTTAAAATCAATTTTACACTCCAAAACCTGTAAAGACATTGCAAAAAAGAAAAAAATAGTATTAATTCTCATGCTAACTTTTCAAAAACTAATAATGTCCTTACAAAATTTAAAAATACCAATTTTTATTTTATTTTATTTTACTTTATTTTATTTTACTTTATTTTTAATGCTTTACAGTTTGAGTATGGTTTATTCTCTCTTTTCAGTATTTTCGTTTTGTGCACATCTGGCACTAAGACTGCAAGCTGACAAAACAAACAAGATGAAAAGCTCGAAATTGCCTGATAGAAGATTTTTCTTGAACGGGTCATAGTAGACAGTAAGTAGGCCATCAGTCAGAGTAAAAAGTGAGGATTTACACACCAAATTTAGCCTGTAAAGGTGGATGAAAGAACAGAGAAAATTGTTGAGAGAGAAGGATAATGTTGGCTTGAAAATACCTGTAGCTGCACATGGTGTAATGCTTCCAGGAATGGATGCATTTTGGTGGGAAGAGGTGAAATTGGGAAGGAAGCCTCCATGATCAATTGTGTGTGTGAATACACGTCTGATTGGACCATTTGAGGACTAGTTACAAAAAAGTGTGCAGAAATTTTTATACGGTTTGTTACAGTCTAGTGTTGTGGCACACCTGTTTCATGATTGCTATTGATCCTGAATGCATAGTTCAGTTATTGCCATTTAATTGCCTGTCATTAATAAATCAATAAAGACATCTGATCCTGACTTGGTTCAACCTACATGTACTGAGCAGTTTCTTCTAGTGATAACTCTTGGAGGTAGAAAATGAGATTAAAAAAAGTTGTCTTAGAATAACAATGTCAGACAAAACCCAAAGCTCAGCCAAAACAGAAAAAAAAGTTTAAAAATGTAGGTTTTAAATTAGTTGCCTTTGTATAAGAACAACTGTGTATTCACAGTCCTTTCTTAAGGCTTATGATTTCTTGGTCTTTCTGCAAATATAACAAACACAAAACTCCTTTTTATCTTCCCCACGTTAATACAAGAGAAGTGCCTTGATTAAAAGAGCCTTGGTGTCAGATCTTGAGAACTGACAAGGATCTTGCTTATGTTCTCTGCTTTAATAAACTGAGTTTATTTTCTTGTCCAACTAGCCAAGGCAAATTACTTCATTATTATTTTTACTATAAGCCACATCAATCAGGTAATCTCGATAATGTCAAGGGATTTGGAGAGAAAAAAACACCTCTTCTACCCCACCTGATTAGGAAGCAGACGTTTTTGGCAGTAACCAGGAAGAAATAACAGTAAACAAACAAATGAAAACAAAAAGCGAAAAGGAAAGAACTTTTTTCTGTAATGATTCTCATGGGTTAATCGCAGAAACCACCACTCATTACCCTTCACTTTTCCAGTTGTTATGGCCACTACTGAAGATAAAATGTTGCTTCTAATAACTTTCACTTCATGTTTACTGACATGTACATTTGAAAGCATAAAAATTAGTTAGATGTAGTGCCCCCAGCTGTGATTGTGAAAGCCAATATTATTGTTCTTTCACAGCTCCTCATGTGCTAAAGCAAATGACATTTTAGAATGCTTAGTATTTAAAATGAATTTTAGGCAGAAAGAATTTGACAGCTAACAACCAACCTTTAAGATAAACATATTTTCCTTCCTCTGTTACACTGGAAATTGCCTCATTACCATGATTCTGATCACTTTATCTTAGAATCATTTTCAGGCAAGTTATTTTTCTTCAGTTTCTGAAACATCACTTTAATGCACTCTTGCCAATCTTCCTTTGTCAGTAACATATTTATAAAAGTAACAGACTGAAATTACAAATGGATTCACAATGAATCACATCAGGTAGGGGTCACAGAGTAGAAAATGTTAAATATATTAACAGAAAAAAAAAATCTTGTTATGCTACTTTTACTTCTTGATCATCTGCTTATTTGCATACTATTGATTCAATTTTAAAGGTGTGATTAAAAATACTCTCCAAGCTATTTTACATTAAATTTTTATGCTGTTTAGCTTTTTTCAACAATGTAACTATGAAGTTCACATTGCTCTTTTAACAGGTACTTGGAGGATGTGTCATATGACAATGTACAATATTCAAAAGCAATTTATCACAAAATATTTTTTTTAATGCAAATACACCCTCATCTCCACACAGCTCCAAAAAGCTTGATTGCAATTAGCATATAATAATAGCATGATGGGTAAGACTCATTGCTGTATAATAGCTATTAAAAAAAAGCAAAGCAAGAAACAGAAAACATTTTGTAGGCAAAGAAACTGGGTTTTATGATAATGTGCTTAAACAGAACTTCACACTCTAACTACATACACTATAGTGACTTTATCACATATATTTAAATAACATTAAATATTAACCCTTAAGGTTAATTTTCTAATTCATGAAGAAACAGAATTTAACTTTCTTTTAAGTGGGTGAGTAATGTAATGATTTTTAGTGGATTTTTTCACAGTTTTACATTATGACTGGCATATGAGAATAGGTTTCTAGAAAAATCCCGAAGCTTATGTAAAGACTTTTTTTGAACAAAATATGCAGGGCTCTGTGACATAAAAACATAAAAGTAAGCTACAATTCAAACACATTTTTTTAAAAAGAGCCATCATTTATTTGGTTTCTGCGTTAAATTAAGGAATGGTAAAGGAAGAAATCTCAAACTCTGAGTATACTTAGACATCTTAAATTCTGAGTGCCTTTTTAACTCTGAGTTCCTACATCATCTGTCCTGAATTCTCAAAAAAACTTTTGAAAAGAATATTTTAAAATAAGTATTTCATACATGTGTCCTGGGGTGACTTTGTCATGTTGAATTGTATCCCCATTTGTCTGTTTAGCCCAGAAATAAGCTTTGTACCTTTCAGGCTGGATTTGAGAGTGAAGGGGCGGGAGGAGAAGCAGTGCAATGTCTGAGGCGATTGTTTTCAGAGCACAGAGACAGGAGTTCCATCGGCTCGTCCTCCTGGGCTGTGTCACCGTGCTGGACAGAGAGCTCTCCTTTGCTTTTTGTTAGTTTCTGACTAACTGAAGCAGAGAAGTTCCCCGGAAAGTGTTTTTCCTTTTTTTCCCTGGAATTATTTGGTCCTGCTCTGGACTGGGGGCCCGGGGCAGCACCAGGAGCTCGCACCTGCGGCCGCCGGGGCCTGGCCTGGGCAGCGCCATTTTCCAGCGCCGGAGGGACTGAGAACAAACTGAGCCGAGCTACAGCCACAGGAGAGAGACTTCCTGAATTTGTCATCTCTGCAGAGCACTGACAGCTTCTGTTGTTCGGTATTGGGGGTTTTTTTGTACTGGGCTGTGCTGTGCCTGTTAATAAACAGGTTTTTTTCTACTTCTCTCTATGGAAATTTCTTCCCAAATCTGTTGAGGGAGGGGAGCTTGGGTTTGCTTCCTCGGGGGCCCTTTGGAAGTTGTCTCCCAAATTTTCCCTAAACCAGGACAACATGGCAAATAGATTGCTGATTATTTCATTGTCCTGGGGTACAATGCAAAAATGTGTATTCTATCACCATCTGTTCAAATGTAGGAGGGGTGGTGATCCTTATCTCTGTGGGAGATATCCTCTGCTGATGTGCCATCTGATAAGATCGGGGGATGATCATCGTTATCTATTCACAACCCATCCTTCCTCCAGGAGATATATTCTGTTAATGGGCCATTAAGTCCTATTGTGTGACTGATAAGATTACATCATCCCATTGGGAGATGCTCCAGCCAGGGGCAGGAGCCAAGCCTTTCCTACCTAGATAAAAAACTGGGGTTTGGGACGCGAAGGGAGATCTTTCCACTGGATTCCAGAGGAAAGTCGGACCTCTTACACATCATCACTGGAAAACTGCACCTTCTACAGGAGCACTGCTTCAACGGAACCACATCTGTCATCCAGGAGGACTGCAGCCACCATTTATACGGACTGCTACCAACACCCTGACTGACAGGGTGTCAGGTTGTATTTCTGACTGTGTCAGTGGTTGTTTCTTTTATATTATTGCATGTGTTTTATTTTTTCTCTTTTCTCCTATTAAATTGTATTACTGACTTGGAGTCTCGCACTGGTTTTACTTTCAAACCAACACATTCATTTTATAAAACAATATGTAGTTGCATTTAATAATTTAAATTTTTGGGGAATGAGTACACTGCATGGTTACACTGAAATGGAAAAGAAAAAGAAAACAATCTAACACAGAAGCAAACCACATGTTTGTGTGGCAAATTAACACTTTAAGAATATACTTTTTACAGCTTGGCATCAGGATGTACAAATTTTTATTATGGTTTCCTTAAAATGAAAAGAATTTACTACAAAGAAAATAGCATTCTGGAAGGAAGAACATTTTTTTCCTTTTCAACCGAGTCATTAGAAGGAAAAGACAGTGATAAGCTGTTTGTTAAGAAGAGTGACATTCCAGCTTCCCCTCAAAATCAATATCAAAACCCTTCTCTGATTTCATTGGACTCAATTCGATCTACCTTCTACAGTAAAACCGGCTGCCTCTTCATTCAGCACCAATTCCATGGCACAGAAAGATCTTCAGGAGACTTAAAGAGAGTAAAAACCAATTAATCAGATGAGGATGGAGCACCAAGTATTATGGTTTAACCCTGGTAGGCAGCTAAGGCCCACAAAGCTGATTGCTCACTTTGTCCTAGAGGAACTGGGGAAAGGGCCAGAAGAGTGTAAGTGAGAAAAACTGTAGGTTCATAATGACATTTTAATAAGTAATCCAAAACCTGTGTGTGCATTTAAACAAAACAAGGAATTTGTTAAGTCTTCTGATCAACAGTCAGGAGTTAAGCCATCTTCAGTGAAGCAAGGGTCCATGACAAAATCAGGGCATCACAGAATAGATAAATTTGGAAGAAGCCACAATGTGGTCATCTGGTCCAGCCTCCCTGCTCAAGCAGTCATCCCAGAACACATGGCACAGGATTGTGTTTAGGTTCTGGAATAACTCCAGTGAGGGAGACTCCATACCCTCTCTGGGCAATCTGTTCCTGTGCTCAGGCACCTCCACAGTTCTTCCTCGTGTTCAGGTGAAATTTCCTGTGCATTGTTTTCTGCCCATTGCCTCTTGTCCTGTTGTTGGGCACCACTGTGAAGAGCCTGAAAACATCTCCCTCTTCAGAAAATCACGTACATTGATGAGGTTTGGTCTCAGCCTTCTCTTCTCGAGACTGAACAGCCTCAGCTCTTTCATCTTCATGGTCCCCAGGGCATTGCTGGCTCAGGGACAGCCTGTTATCCACCAGGACTCCCAAGTCCTTCTCTGAAGAGCTGCTTTCCAGCAGGTCAATCCCTGGCCTGTGCTGGTACCTGGGGTGGTCCTTCCCCAGGTGCAGGACCACTTGCCTTTATTAAAATTTAGCTAGTTGTTCTCTGGCCATCTCTCCAATCTGTTGAGATCCTTCTGAAGGGCTGCACAGCTCTCGTGAGTATCAGCCACTCCTCCCAGCTTTGTGTCATCAGTGAAGGGACTGAAAATGCACCTGCTCCTTCATCCAAGTTATTGATGCATAAGTTAAACAATACTGGGGCTGGAGTTGATCCTTGGGGAACATCACTACTGACAGGCCTCCAACCAGACCCTGTGCCACTTACTAGAATCTTCTGGAATCTGCCATTCAGTCAGTTCTCAATCCATCTCACTGTTCACTCATCCAGTCATACTTCCTGAGTTTGCCTATGAGGAGATTGTGAGACAGTGTCAAAAGCCTTGCTAAAGATGAGGTAGACAATATCCACTGCTCTCCCTTCATCCATCCAGGTGGTTGTCTCATTTTAGAAGGAAATCAGGTTGGTTGAGCATGATTTACCTTCAGTGGATCCGTGCTGACCACTCCTGATCACCTTCTTGTCATCCACATGGATGAGATGGCCTCCAGAATGAGGCACTCCATCACCTTGCCAGAGATTGAGGTGAGGCTGACTGGCCAGTTGCTCCTTGGGTCTTCCTTGCCCTTTTTGAAGACAGGGATGATATTTGATTTCTTGTAGTCCTCAGGAACCTCTCTCAATGGCCACGACCTTTCAGAGCTGGTCATGAGCAGCTTCATCATGGTGACCACATGGATGCTGAGCACTTGTGGATGCTGAGAATCTAGGCCTATGGACTTGTAGTACCACGTTTCCCTAAGTTTTCTCTAACCCAATCCTTCCTGACCAGGGAAAGTCTTCCTTCCACCATTCTTTTCCCCTTGTCTGACGGGTCAGAGATTTCTGAGTGCTAGTCTTGACAGTGAAAACCAAAACAAAGAAAGCCTTCAAATCTGCCTTCTCTGCAGCCTCTGTTACCAAGGTCCCCCTCCCATTTGGTAATTGTCCCATGTTATCCTTTGTTTACCTCTTGTTATTTATGTATTTGAAGAAGTCCTTCTTTGCTGTCCTTGACATCCTTGGTAAGATTTAATTCCAGGTAAGTCTTAGTCTTCCTCATCTCATTTCTACTTACACTAAGACAGGCACGGTAACTCAACTTACACATTTGTCTCTCATTACCTCAGCTTTTCCCATTGAGTGTGATGCCATATGGTATGAGATATGTCTTTGCACAGTTGGAGTAATTTGTCCCACTTGTTGCCTCTCCCAGTCTTGCCGGTTGGGCAGTCTGAGAAGCAGAAAAGGCCTTTGTGCTATTGTTGGGGGTTGAATTGTTCCCTTTTCTTTCTATGGAATTTTTCCATTGTTATGCTAAGTATTTGTGGCTACACCTTAGTACTAACAGATTTCTCTTGCAGGGGGTAGGGGATAGGGGGAGACTGGAAAAGGAAAGGTGGGACAGGGGCCTGGGCTCTCTCTCTTGCTCGTGGAATTGGAGGAAGATGGCCAGGGCTCCTACCAAACGTCCTCCCCGCCATCCCAACGCTGGGAGCCACATTCCCTGCTGTCAGACATTGCTCTGCTGCCTTCCCACTTCATCCTACTATCTCCAGGCACTCTGCCGAGCCCCACGACCGACACCGTGAGGGGGGAGTCTCTCCTCCATCCCTCTCAGCCCTGGGCCGCCGCCATCACTCCAGCCCTCTGCGACTGCGCGGGCCCTGCCCTGCCCCCAGCACCGGGAACTGAGCGCAGGGAGAGGGAGCCTGCGGCCAAAAGGGACTGGAGCTGAGCTACACTGTTCTGTTCTGTTGTCAGTGTTTATAGCTGCTGTTGTTTATTAGATATAATAATTGTTAGATATATCAGTAAAGAACTGTTATTCCTACCTCCCATATCTTCTGCCTTAAAGCCCCTAATTTCAAACTATAATAATTAGAAGGGAGGGGGTTGCACTCTGCATCTCAGGGAAGGGGTTCTTGCCTTTCCTTAGCAAATACCTCTCTTTCAAACCAAGACAGCCATGTAAGCACTGTTGAGCAGCTCCTAAACCACTATTCTGTTAACACCACTGTTCTCATTACAAATATAAAAAATTAGCACCATAGAAGCTATTATGAAGAAATTTAACTCTGCCCCAGGCAAAATTAGTACACCAGCCTAAATGGAATAAGGAGTAATGGCATTCGTTTATAAATAGGTTACAACTTTCATAACACCAATAGTAAATGTGGTCTTACTAAAGCCATTAGTTATCCTAACACATCCATAAGTTTTTGTTTCTGTCTTGGTTTTGAAAAGGCAGATGTGTACTAGGAAACAGCAGGGCCTTCCCTTGAAATGGAGCCAATAAATCCCTCCCTCTGAATTAGTATAATTTTGGAATTAAGGGGGCTTTCAGGCAAAGATATGGGGATAGAAATAACAGTTCTTTACTAATATATATATATATCTATATATACACACAAAAATACCAGGATAGACAAAACAACAACAACAATGAAATTAACAACAAACAGAACAGGAACCCAGTAACAGTTCTTTTGGTTGTGGACAACCTGTCCCTGTGGTGCAATTACCGTTCTAGCTGGCAGGCAGTGTGGGCCAGCTCCCGGTTATCAGGGGGAGATGGGGTGATCCCACATGGATGGAGGGGCGCTGGGGATGATGGTGGCTGCGTCCCAGATGGGAAGGGTGGAGGAGAGACACTGCGCACGGATCTTGCAGTGTTGGTCCTGGTGCTCCAACAGAATTCTTGGAGATGACAGGCTGAAGCAAGATAGCATCTGAGCAGGGGATGTGGGGTCCCACACCCGAGGAAAGGCAGCTCCCGGTGTTGGGATGGCAGGGCGAAGTTTTCCAGTGGCTGTCCTTCTCCGAGCCAAATGAGAGAGAGAGAAAGTGACTACCTACCCCTCTTTTTTACTTGCCCCTGATTTCGTGGTGTTCCCCTTCTTCCCCCCAACGCTGTGAGAGAAAACCCAAAAAGGGACAGGGAGCCTCACCCACCCCCCCCACCATCACTAGCCATTTTAGCATGTCAATGGGAAAAAATTCCAGACAGAGAGGAGAGGTAAAAAAAAAGAAAAAACAACCCCCAACAGTTTCTTAATGTGTGGGTTGAAGCTTATTGCTCCCACTTGTTGATATTGCACCATTTATTGCATACATTCTGATTTGACATTAAACCATTTGAAGTTAGTTGATTCCCTGGAGTCAAAAATTCTGATTCGTGAAGCATATTAGATACTGAAATCAGTCTTTTCACACCAGAGTCAGAAGACAGAAAAGACAAATTTTTCAGAATCCTATTTGAAAAGACAAACTTACCCCAAAATTTTTTCAGTCTCAGAAAAGAAGTGTGTTTTCATGATTGAAATCTGACACTAACTCAGGACTGGAAAAGCTAGATTTCAGATACCTAATTTGCTTTTGTCTCATGTGATAAATATGATTCATGCTAATTAAATTATAACTATATTAGCAAAATTGTATTTAGATCAATAGAAGATAATTGTTACAGAGTGAGGGGGGAGATGGGTGAGACAGGACAAAGAACATCTTCCAGATGTTGGGAGTCAAAAAAAAAGATATTGGAAGGGAATAGTAGAAGGACAGAGGTCTGACAAGCAGCATCTAGAAATAGAAAGTTTCAACCTTGACATGGGCCAAAACAGGATGATTCCAGGCATGGGACTCAATTCAAGTCTTGTTATGGAAAACATCTGCTCAGTCACATAGTGTGCACTCACTACCTGCAGGTCACACCTCGGTCATTGATGAAGACGATGAGCCTTCATCGGAAATAAGACCCTCAAAAGGATGAGAGACCCCATAACCTATTAGCAGAGCATGTGCTGTACACATAGTGACGTAAATTTTAGGAACAGAAACTAGGAGGAGTTTTCTAGAAACTTCTGCAGCCTACAGTATATAAGTGGGATTGTTAGATTTGATGCTTTGGTACAAGAGGAAGGGCAAGCTCCTCCTCATATCCCTGGTTGAGGGTGGCCTTCCCCAGTCAGTCTTGCTTATGCTTTATATGAACGTCAATTATACTAAATTACTTACTGCCAAATATTGTATATTCTCAAATATCTGTATCTAATACTTTGATTGTATTAATTTTGTTACTATTAAAAATTTACTACTAAATTTAATCTTGCTGTTTGACAAATTGGACAAATAGAACATCACTCATAGCATTTTAGTGCAAAAACCTGGGAACTCCAGTCCAAGTGAAGAGTGGCTAGTTTTGGGAAGGAGCTCCCCACCAGTTGTTAAGGTGGTCCTGAGGCTAGACCAGGCTCTCTTGAAGAAGGATTTACTAATTAAAACAAAGCATAAGCAAAAGAAGCTACTAGCTACAAGGAGGCACGCCAGAAGAAGGATCCCGTGGGAATGTTGGCAGAAAGGAAAAGGTGCCTGTAAAAGGTCTGTGCACAAGAAGCCTGTGTGAAAACGGGCTGTGTGAGTACTACGGTGTGATAGGTTGACTTGGGAGGAAGAAACTCAGAAGTTCTTCCTGGGAGAGAGTTTCCTTTGTGGGGGGGTTTTGGGATACTTGTAACAGCCAATCAGAGAAAGTCAGTTCGCTCCGTGCACACACATTATAAAAAAGGGTAATCCCGGAAGACGAGCCTCTTTGTCTTTCCGGCGGCTGAACAGGTAACACCAAGCCGAGCCGCACTCCCTCTCCCCCATGCGGGGGAGGGGGGGGAACGGCTCGGAGGCCGCTTGGGCCCCGTTTGCCAACGAGGGGGACCCGAAGGCTGAGGGGAGGAAAAGTTGTGTGATAAAAGCTTCACGGATTCTTCCTCCACCAGCTTGTGGCTCTGGCGTGGGAGGATGCTGGCCTTTTATGCTGCCGGCCGGGCTGGGCCTTCCCGGGTGGCCATGAGCCACGCGGGCCGCAGCCCGGCCCCGCAGGGGCTGAGTGGCGCTACTGCCGCCCCCCCCCAGCACGGCCGAGCCTGGCCCAACTTTTGTAGTTAAGTTAAACTTTAACTCTTTAGTGTTCAGATAAGATTTGCAAAGCCTCCAGCCTTCCCTTTGAACATGAAAGGGAATAAGGAAAGTTCTGAAGTCAGTAATGCAAGAGTTAAGTATTTTAAGATGGAAGGAGAGTGAGAAGATGCTGAAATGGCTGAAAATCTTTTTGGGAAATTGTAGGAATGAACTAATGTACTGAATATTCCTTTAAACCATGGAAAGAGACATGGGGGGATGGAAATGTTCCTTCTTAGAAGATAATTTGATTAAAGAACACCTGTGTTGGGAATTTGAATTTCTGCCCTGAGAAACGAAGGGGATTGCAGTTTTTTCTGAAGATGAAGCCTGAGCAGAGGAAAAGGAGACAAATAAAAATTGTTGCTGTTGGACATTTTCAATCCTTAAAAGTAATACCCCAGGAAATAGACATGACCCATATCTACAACTTTGGGACGGCTGTAGATTGGGAGGAACGTCACGGTTGCAGATTTTTTTCCCGGGCGGAGGCAATCGTGAGAGGTAAAACTACAAGAAGACTTTTTTTTTCTTCTTGTGGAACACATCTCCTACAACTTCGACAAGAGGAAACTTCTTTTCTCCAAAAGTAAACAGAAAAAGACTAAATTAGGCACTGACTGAAGTATTTGTTGTATATTTGTTTTGTTGTTGTGAAGACTGGGAGAGGGAGGGACGGAGTGATGTGAAAAATCTTATTCTGAAATTTTTTTCTTTTTTTTTCCCGTTTTTGTTTGTGTAGTTAATAAATTTTCTTCTATACCCTTTCAAAGTTTTAAGCCTGCCTTGCTCTTTAACTCCTGGTTCTGTCTCACAACAAAAAGAAATAAGTTTATTTAAATTGGCAACTCAAACCCTAGACATTAATTTGGTGCATTGGCCGGGAAAG
Organism: Acridotheres tristis; assembly: GCA_037013685.1. Taxonomy (NCBI): domain Eukaryota; kingdom Metazoa; phylum Chordata; class Aves; order Passeriformes; family Sturnidae; genus Acridotheres; species Acridotheres tristis. The sequence goes on from CM072919.1 coordinate 15,353,228, forward strand.
TAAAAATTAAACCATACCTGTCTTTTCAAACAAAGACATTTTTGGTGGAGAATGCGGGCAAATTAATAAGAAAATTAATAAGAGTTGGAGTTGTGAGACTGAATTAATTAAAGGGAGTAGGGGCAAGGCATGTATTAGAGTATAAAGTAAGAATGATAGTAGAAAGTTTATATTATAAGTATGGTGAAGTATCTAGGGGTGGTGGTTAATAGTAAATTTTTTCCTTTTTTTTCCCTTCCCTGTTTAATGTAGTTAATTGAATGTAATTTTGATAATAATTTTTGAAATGTGTGTTCACGTTGCGAGGGGTGGAATGTGATAGGTTGACTTGGGAGGAAGAAACTCAGAAGTTCTTCCTGGGAGAGAGTTTCCTTTGTGGGGGGTTTTTGGGATACTTGTAACAGCCAATCAGAGAAAGTTAGTTCGCTCCGTGCACACACATTATAAAAAGGGTAATCCCGGAAGACGAGCCTCTTTGTCTTTCCGGCGGCTGAACAGGTAACACCAAGCCGAGCCGCACTCCCTCTCCCCCATGCGGGGGAGGGGGGGGAACGGCTCGGAGGCCGCTTGGGCCCCGTTTGCCAACGAGGGGGGACCCGAAGGCTGAGGGGAGGAAAAGTTGTGTGATAAAAGCTTCACGGATTCTTCCTCCACCAGCTTGTGGCTCTGGCGTGGGAGGATGCTGGCCTTTTATGCTGCCGGCCGGGCTGGGCCTTCCCGGGTGGCCATGAGCCACGCGGGCCGCAGCCCGGCCCCGCAGGGGCTGAGTGGCGCTACTGCCGCCCCCCTCCCAGCACGGCCGAGCCTGGCCCAACTTTTGTAGTTAAGTTAAACTTTAACTCTTTAGTGTTCAGATAAGATTTGCAAAGCCTCCAGCCTTCCCTTTGAACATGAAAGGGAATAAGGAAAGTTCTGAAGTCAGTAATGCAAGAGTTAAGTATTTTAAGATGGAAGGAGAGTGAGAAGATGCTGAAATGGCTGAAAATCTTTTTGGGAAATTGTAGGAATGAACTAATGTACTGAATATTCCTTTAAACCATGGAAAGAGACATGGGGGGATGGAAATGTTCCTTTTTAGAAGATAATTTGATTAAAGAACACCTGTGTTGGGAATTTGAATTTCTGCCCTGAGAAACGAAGGGGATTGCAGTTTTTTTCTGAAGATGAAGCCTGAGCAGAGGAAAAGGAGACAAATAAAAATTGTTGCTGTTGGACATTTTCAATCCTTAAAAGTAATACCCCAGGAAATAGACATGACCCATATCTACAACTTTGGGACGGCTGTAGATTGGGAGGAACGTCACGGTTGCAGATTTTTTTTCCCGGGCGGAGGCAATCGTGAGAGGTAAAACTACAAGAAGACTTTTTTTTTCTTCTTGTGGAACACATCTCCTACAACTTCGACAAGAGGAAACTTCTTTTCTCCAAAAGTAAACAGAAAAAGACTAAATTAGGCACTGACTGAAGTATTTGTTGTATATTTGTTTTGTTGTTGTGAAGACTGGGAGAGGGAGGGACGGAGTGATGTGAAAAATCTTATTCTGAAATTTTTTTCTTTTTTTTTCCCGTTTTTGTTTGTGTAGTTAATAAATTTTCTTCTATACCCTTTCAAAGTTTTAAGCCTGCCTTGCTCTTTAACTCCTGGTTCTGTCTCACAACAAAAAGAAATAAGTTTATTTAAATTGGCAACTCAAACCCTAGACATTAATTTGGTGCATTGGTCGGGAAAGTAAAAATTAAACCATACCTGTCTTTTCAAACAAAGACACACGGGGTTGGGTAAAGGGGGCAGCTGTGTTCTTGTGTGTGAGTGAGGAATGTCTGAGACAGATGGATAGCCGAAGTGAGTGGGACCTCCTAGTACCGTGTTTTCAGTTCTCTGCGAGGAGCCCAACCAGAAAAGGAGGGAAGCAAAAGGGGACAGCAAGTGAAGACCCTGAGAGGGACCAGGAGGGAAAGTCCCAGCTTGAGAACTCATGGGAAAAGTCTTTGAGAAGGGAACTGACGCTCAAAGTAGTGATTTAAGAAGGGAGTGAATGAGTCAAGTTCAACTATCTGTTTGGAGGATAATAGATGGAAATCTTAGTACGTGATTAAGAAGGATTGTGGAGAGTAGCCAGAAAGAGAAGTTGAGGAAAGAATAAATGGAAAAGAAGGAATTAGGTGGGAAACAAGTGGTTGGCAAAAGAAGTGAGATAGTGTATATTAAGCGAAGGAGTTGAACCATGAAATGAGTGAGTGAGAGCAAGGGAGCTGTTGCCGCCAGAAATGGGTCAGAGGAAAAGTGAAACATCTGACCCAGGGGTAGAACCCGGTGTGCCTGGGAACCGAGACAGGGTTTCCCAGAAGGGGAGTGATATTCCTCAGGACAGCCCTCTGGGGACCATGTTAAAATACTGGGATACAAGGGAATCCTGAAGAGAAAAAAATAAGCAAAAATTGATACAGTACTGTATGTTTGAGTGGACAAAAGAAAAGAACCGTGCAGACAATTTATACTGGCCAAAGTTTGAATCATTTGAGGATTGAATTTGTCAGGCTTTAAATCCATTGGTTAATTCAAAAGAATCTTTTAACCAGGAGGAAAATGAATATTCTGTCTTGTAGCTTCCAAAAGTGGACGGTGAATCTATAGTTCAAAGGCAGGAAAAAGAAGGTTATTTGTTATACCCTTTGCAAACTAGAGGACAGGCAGCAAGAAGGGACTGGCTAAAGCCATGGGATGCATTAGATCACCTCCCACCCCCATATAGACAGACTGTCCAGCCTGTTCAGTCCCTGGTCCCCAATGCACCCCCTATTCAGGACGAGCTGGTAGCACACAGAACTAGAGGCAGAAGGGGACGGGGGAAGAAAGTGACAAAGAGGATGAAGAAGTAGGAAGGGAAAATAGATTATACCCTCTTAGAGAGGTTCCAATGGCAAATCTGGCCCCAGGACAGGGACCTATTGGTTACATGAGTGTTCCCCTGAACACTGGGGACTTTAGGGAATTTAAGAAAGAAATGGGCAGGATTCTAGAAAATCCTATTGGAGTAGCAGAGAGACTAGATCAGTTTTTAGGGCTGAATATTTACACCTGAGTGATTTTAGGAATCTTGTTTACAGTGGAAGAGAGAGAAATGATTAGACAGTCAGGAATACGGGCTTGAAATAAAAATCATCAAGAGCCAGACCAGGGAGCTCAGAAATGGCCTACGGCAGATCCAAATTGGAATAATCAGGAGGTGGAACATAGGCAGAATATGAAAGATTTCAAGTAGATGATTATCCAAGGAATTCGGGGAGCAGTGCCCAGGGGACAAAATATAGAAAAAGCTCTGAGTGAGCACCAAGGAAAGGACAAGTCCCTGCCAAAATGGTTAGAGAGACTAAGAAAGGATTTGCAAATTTACTCAGGCATAAACCCTGATACAGCAAGGGCAGGTCCTTTTGAAGAATTTTAATGAATCCATGGTGAAGCTAAGGAGGGTACTAGGTGCCAAAAGGCTACAGTCTATATGAAGTTGGCATGGAACCACTGTACTTTGGGACCAAGGGGGGGATGTGGTTTTTGCATGTGTGTTAAAAATCATTATTTTATGGCATTGCTGTTTAAAATGCCAGTTTGAAGTTGTTTTGAGAGGTGCATTAGTGAAATTTAGACATCCTGGATTGGCTGCCGACTGCAACCTCGTTAACCCTGAAGGCAGAACAACACCTATGGGAAAGAATCAGACACCTCGTGGATCAATGGGAACAGCTCAGGCGGACTGGAAATTTTCTCAGGAGCCTCCAGCAGTCAACATTAACTGATTTATCTGAGGAGCTACAACTCCAGAAAAAGAGTTATTGAGAGGGTCCAAAACAATTAACACACTGGGGATATAGTAACCATGGTTTAAAGTGTTGCTCATGGATTTGCGTTATTTGTACCTGTTGTTTTAATTCATGGTGGAAAGTAACTAAGGCAGAAAAAAAATAGAAACAATTGATTTGTTTGGTTTGTTTAGGTTGATGGCTAACTTAAAAAAAAAAAATTGTTAGTGATTTTTTTAGAACACCATTGAGACAAGTCATGTGAAAACAAATCTTGTTGGCATATCTCCGGAGCTTTAATAAATAAGGAAAAATAGCTGATCAGTCTAGAGAGAGATAGGGCAGTGCTGCAGAGCTACAAATACTTTGTGCCATCTTTGGAACAAAAAAGTTAAAATGGCTCATACGAACTTTATAAAGCCAAGGGTACCAAAGAGAAACAAATCCCAGGATAAAAAGTTTACTACCAAGAAGATGGACATCTCAGCCCTTGATTGCAACCCAAGGGGCCTTGAAAAAGGTAAAAAGTTTAAATTCCTGAGGTGTGCTTATTATAATACCCCTGGCAACTGGTCAAAGCCGTAAAACTGAATGAAGCAGAAAATACCAAGCCGTGCATGAGCAAGCTACCATAAGACAAGCAGCAGAAGAGCCAGCAGTAAAGAAACAAACTATTCCTGATCCCTGTGGGTCAAAGATAAGATGGAATAAGTTTTTGTGGCACATCCACATGTTAGTGCTGCCTGTTACGATCACAGCAGTTTCTTATAAATTTGTGTTAAAAATCAAAAAATGTATTAAATAAAGAAAAATTTAGAATTCAATGGGCAAGCTCCTTATCTTAACAGCAATCAACTTTGTCCTAGATATAACAATTTGTTATATTTTGCGAAAGATGAAAATGAAAAGGAGCCCAATAGAAAAATAGATTAAAAACAAAAAAAGAAACAAAAAGGGATAAGGAAAGGATCAAAGGGAACGAGTTAAGGGAGCAGAGTGAGCTGTATAAACAATTAAAACAGCACTATAGTGACTAGGATTTGCCAACTTCAAATAAAAACCTTTTTGTAGATTTGATACAAAAAATTGCCATAGAATTGGGATTATCCAAATGTTGGATTTGTGGATAAAATTTGAGAAAAAGTGAGAAAGGCTGAAAACAGCACAGGAAATGTTAGAAAAATTAGAAGCTGGTATGAGGGAACGTAAAAACCAAAATTATTTGGAATATAGAGAATACCAAGAAAAGCTTTTTAATGCATGAACCAATATGATCAAAAAGAGAAATAAGGGTAATTGTGATAAATATGATTCATGCTAATTAAATTATAACTATATTAGCAAAATTGTATTTAGATCAATAGAAGACAATTGTTACAGAGTGAGAGGGGAGATGGGTGAGACAGGACAAAGGACATCTTCAGACGTTGGGAGTCAAACAAGGAGGTTGGAAGGGAATAGTAGAAGGACAGAGGGCTGACAAGCAGCATCTAGAAATAGAAAGTTTTGACCTTGAAATGGGCCAAAATGGGATGATTCCAGGCATGGGACTCAATTAAAGTCTTGTTATGGAAAACATCTGCTCAGTCACACAGTGCACCTGTGCTACCTGCAGGTCACACCTCGGTCACTGATGAAGACGATGAGCCTTCATCGGAAATAAGACCCTCAAAAGGATGAGAGACCCCATAACCCATTAGTAGAGCATGTGCCGTACACACAGTGATGTAAATTTTAGGAACAGAAACTAGGAGGAGTTTTCTAGAAACTTCTGCAGCCTACAGTATATAAGTGGGATTGTTAGCTTTGATGCTTTGGTACAAGAGGAAGGGCAAGCTCCTCCTCATATCCCTGGTTGAGGGTGGCCTTCCCCAGTCAGTCTTGCTTATACTTTATATGAACCTCAATTATACTAAATTACTTACTGCCAAATATTGTATATTCTCCAATTTATGTATCTAATACTTCGACTGTATTAATTTTGTTACTATTAAAAATTTACTACTAACTTTAATCTTGTTGTTTGATAAATTGGACAAATAGAATGTCATTCATAACATCATATCACAAGGAAAACAGAGCCCTGAATCTATACCTCAGACTAGTAAATTTTATTTAGTTTTGGGAGAGTGATGACAAAAAATCTTTGCCACTGCAAATAGTGTATTTTTTTTATTGCTTAAGGCTTCATTTATATGGAAAATTCTGTATGAAATGTGATGTCCAGAAACTTCCTTCCCTCCTCCAGTTTATTTTTCTTATTTTAATTTTTTTAGATAACCAGTAACACTCATTGTAATTTTTTTGTCTAGCGACAGTTATACAGACTTTTGTAAACATAACAGTTAACATTCCATAATAGATATTATTTCTTATCTCTATTTGCTGGCCAGACACTAAGGTGGTCACTGCTGTTAATGCCCAGACAGCTGTCCCTGGTTTATTCTTGCTTGTACATCATTACACTTCTGATTTGTATCCACCAACAGCAAATAAGTAAAAAATATCAGTTTCCTTTGAATTGTGTTACATTTGGCTCAGGTGATACCATAAATATCATGGACTTTGTTGAGGTTTTACTGATTTTTTGTTTGATTGCTTGTTTTGTTGCTCCTGGGATTTTTACTGTGTGTATGTATGCGTTCCTTTCTTCCCTCCCTCACTGCGTGTCAACTTCCACCCCCCTAGTTATTACTCTGCTATTTTAGGAGTTTCAATACAATTTCTTTGCTTACATGTAGTGAAGGACATTTAGAGTATACTTCAGCTGGTTCTTATTCTTTCTTGCCATCTGAATATCTTTCTGAATTCAATGTTCTGTACTTCACTATTTCCTTTCTATTTCTCTCTTTCTACTGGATAGATTAACTTTAACTTTGTGTCTTGGTTTGAAAGAGAGGTATTTGCTAAGGGAAAGCAAGAACACCTTCCCTGAGATGCAGAGTGCAACCCCCTCCCTTTCTAATTATTATAGTTTGAAATTAGGGGCTTTAAGGCAGAAGATATGGGAGGTAGGAATAACAGTTCTTTACTGATATATCTAACAAGGCAAACAAAATAAACAACAACAGCTATAAACACTGACAACAGAACAGAACAGTGTAGCTCAGCTCCAGTCCCTTTTGGCCACAGGCTCCCTCTCCCTGCGCTCAGTTCCCGGTGCTGGGGGCAGGGCAGGGCCCGCGCAGTCGCAGAGGGCTGGAGTGATGGCGGCGGCCCAGGGCTGAGAGGGATGGAGGAGAGACTCCCCCCTCACGGTGTCGGTCGTGGGGCTCGGCAGAGTGCCCGGAGGTAGCAGGATGAAGTGGGAAGGCAGCAGAGCAATGTCTGACAGCAGGGAACGTGGCTCCTGGTGTTGGGATGGCTGGGAAGACGCTGGGTAGGAGACCTGGCCGTCTTCCTCCGACTCGACGAGCGAGTGAGATTGAGCCCAGACCCCTGTCCCACCTTTCGTTTTCTGGTCTCCCCCTGTCCCCACCCCCCTGCAAGAGAAAACTATTGCTACTAAGGTGTAGCCACAAATACTTAGCATAACTATGCGAAAAATTCCACAGAAAGAGAAGGGAACAATTCAACCCCCAACACTTTGCAGCATTCTTCTAGACTGTCATCTGCTGACTAGTTTGGTATTCTAATGCTACTGTTCTGATTTGTCTGTGATATGAAAAGAGTATGTCCTAATCTTGGAAAAGATGCAATCAGTCATTTCATTGATCCTCCATTTAAATGTTTTTAATCTACATTTGCTCATAAGCCTTCTGCATGTCTTTTATGATATAATTTAGAATGAACAAGAAACATGATTTACAACTATATTTAAGCATAATATCATTTCTTGAAAAACTATGGTTTATTGTCCACCCTTTCCAAAGTTATTTATGGTTTCCTTATGGAAAGACTGTCAATTTATTTATTCACATTAACTATACTATTTTTCACTTAATTCACATACATTTTCTTAATTTAAATGAGTGTATTGTTCAGTTAGCTCACATAAATTGTGGAATGGTGGAAATATCTGTAACTACACTGTCCCTTTTAAGTTGAGACATAATTCTACATTTGCAAAATAACTGAAGTAGTCCATTAACAAGTTAATAATATACATGTTTTTCCTCTTAAATATTTTTTACTCCATAATTTGAAAAGCTTCTTAAGAAATATAAGTACTGGAGGTCAAGGCTCAGATTTCATTAAGGTTCGCATTTGTGTTAAATCCATGTTTGATGACTACAGCAATAATAGCAGTGTCAGTTCCAGGGGAAGAAAACTTAAACAAATATCTTCTGATAAACTCTTATTCTAATCCCAATTGTTGTGGTTTAACCCCAGCCAGTGGCCAGCCCACACGGCCATTCACTCCCTGCCCCACCAGTAGGGATGGGGAGAGAACTGGAAGGGTGAAAATTACAGAACTCCAGGACTGAGATACAGGGAATTTAATAGGGAATGCAAAGGCTATGCCCACAAGAAAAGGAAGACAAGGAATTAATTCCCTTCTTCCCATAGCTGGGCAAGTGTTCAGCCATTTCCAGCAGAGCAGGGCCCCATCACGTGTAAGGGTGACTTGGGAAGACAAACCCCATCACTCCAAATGACCCCCTTTTCTTCCTCCTTCCTTCCACTTTATATACTGAGCATGAGATCAGATAGTCTGGAATATCCATGTGGTCAGCTGGGGTAACCTGTCCCAGCTGTCTCCTCCCAACCTCGCTCACACCCTGAGCTTTCTCACCAGCTTGGCTGTACAAAAACCAGAAAAAGACTTGACTCTGTGCAATTCATGCTCAACAATAGCAAAAACATATCTGAATTATCAACCCTGTGTTCAGCACGAATCCAAAACACAGTCCTGTACCAGCCATTATGAAGAAAATGAAATCAATTTTAAGTGAAACTAGCACACCATCTCTAATTACTAAGAACTGCAGATATTTTTCATGTAATAAGCAATACAAAAAGGTAACTTCTACTTTAAAAATCGTAAACTGCAGAATATTGTGAGATAAATTAATTTCTGAAAATAGATGACAGCTAAGCACAGTGGACTTTCACATGATTCTCCAATCTTATTTATCCAAAAGGATAAATTTTAGAACACAAATTTATCAAAACACATACCTTAAATGCAGTCTGTAAAAAAAAAAAGAAAAAACTCTTCTCAACTTAGAACTTTGTTTGCTATGAATTTAGGTGGTGGTCGTTTTAAGTTATTCTAGTGCTTGATATGTTGTTGGTTACAGTAAAATAAATCAGGTCTGATATGGGGTATCAAAGTATTATGTCTGTGAGGCTATACAGAGAACTAAAAGCCATGAAAACCATTCTGAACACAGATCTTTTGAAATTACAAAAGTCACTGCGTTGCTAGGAAACCAGAGCCACTGAACTAGCGTCTCCATTTAAAATAAGAAGGCTGATTAAAAAACATTCTCAGCAAATAATGAATAAAGGTGTCAGAGGTATCTGTTGTGCCAAAGATCAGACAGAACACTTAATTTGCAAGCCAGAGCAATATACCCAAATCTTTAACAGCTGGCAATTTGCCCTAAGAATTTCAGTACAAGGATAAAAGATAATAAAGCTTCAGATACTGCTTGCATCCAGAGTTACTGTACATCATATTGCAGCTTCACAAATTCTTTATCTGTATACTGATGTTACATCTTTAAATTAAATTAAGAACGCTGTGAAGAACTGTGAGCACTCCTAGTTATGTGATTTAAAGAGCAAAGACAGGGTTGGAAGAACAGAGATGACCCCAATTGTAAAAATACTGCTATGAAAGTTAAAAATGCATGCAACCAATTATATTTTCTTTTAGTGATGAAGGAATGATGTGAGTGGTTCTTTTTTTATCCCAGTAGATCGACTATATATATGAATATATCACAATATATCGAGAAATTCTACACAAACGAATGGAAAACTTCAAAATTTGTGTTTCTGTGGAGAAGAAATCACGCTTCTGAAGAAATGTCATCAGGCACGAGAGAAGAAAAATAGATGCATTTAGTTAGCTCAAATACAATATATTAATCTAGAAAAGTACTATATGGATGGACTAAAGGCATGGTTCTGTGTCTCTGTCTGTTCACTGGTTCAACAGATTGCTTGATGTTTTAACAGGTTTTTCTCAGATTAACACAGAGATTGAAATTACTTCCCCATTTTCAAAGGGATCTTCTTTTGTCTATCAAGTTGCTCTCTAATTGCTTGCTATTCCTTCTCATATGTAGGATTACAACATAGCTCCAGGAATTTGGAAAGTTTTCTATTTTTGGAAGTAAAGTACTTGTTGGGAGATGTTTTCCTAACATGAGAGTCCTTTTAACCCGTTTTTCACTGATTTTTAGCATAAAATGGGAAATGCAGCTACATATTTTTACAGTATTTGTGTGTGTGTGTGTATGTGTACACTGTAGAGTCTGTCAACATAAAATTTTCTTTGAGTTAATAATAGTCTGAATCCCAGATTAGACTAAATGGAAATGATGTGAGGCTATTTCCTTATCACCATAGCATCTTGCAAGAATGTTTCAGTCTTTGCCATTTAAGTTATTAAGTTCCCCTCCATCACGTTCATTTACTTCAGAAAATTTTATTCATTTATCTTTTTTTTTTTTCCATATCACTACCAGTTTTACATGCTAAGGTGATTCCAAGACTTTATAGTAAATCTACAGAATACTTCAGGTAATTGCAATGGTATCCAAGAAATTAGTATATAAATGATATTCTTAGTAGTTTTCTCACTGTATCCCCTTGTTGTTAATTTTTTCTTTAGACTGTGTTCAGCATTAGGAGACATAAAAAAAAACCCCTATTCATCTGGTTCTGGTTCAAAAGGTATAAAATTTCACCTTTTCTTTCTTATTTTTCTTCTTTTACTATGGAGAAAAATAATTTTGAAAATAATTTTAAAGGAATTATACTAATTGCAAAGATAAGTTTAACACCTAAGATACTGGTATTTTTTTGTGCCTAAGAGGGAAGCTGTCATTTAAACTTTATATCCTGGATGCTTTTATAAAATAAGGAAGGGAAAAAAGTGAAAGCACAGACTTTGAATCGGTAATATGTTTTGGGTGACATGGAACATTTCTATAATGTAGGATCTGCAGGACTTGCTTCTGTGAGAAGACATTAGGAGCTGTTTTCACGTCAGAAAGAACCAGTTTCATACAGCTCCAAAATGGATCTGGCACTTCTCAAACTGAGCCATTCAGCGTTGTTTGTGGCACCTCTGTGATAAAATATTTGATAAAGGGTAAAAGAAAGGATGCACACCATCTGTGAGAGAAAAGGATGAGGAAAATGTGAAAGAAACAATATTAAAGTTCGTGAATTAAGAGGGGATGGAGTTGCTCCATCTCCAGAGCAGAAATTTCCTGCAGTTTATGGAAAACCATGTAGGAGCAGATATTCATACTGCAGCCCACGGAGAGTCAATGTCAGAGGAGGAATTGTAGCCCATGGGAGTCCCACACTGCATAACTCTTTTTCTGAAGATTGCAGCCCATAGGAAAGATCCACACTGAACCAGTTCTTGAAGGATTTTGTCCCACAGGAGGGATCCCATGCTGGATCATTCTAGAGCATGTGGAGGGGAAGAAGTGGTAGAGACCAAAATTCCTATTCCACTTTCTCCTGTGCTCCTCAGGGTGTGGAGAATGCAGAAGTTTTAAAAATGAAGATGCACATAGGAAGAAGGAGTGTTGGGGTAAAGAAGTATTTAGTTTTGTTTCATTTCTCACACTCTCTTATTTCTGTCCTACTCTTTTTTCAATTACCAATGAATTAAATTCGTGTTCCCTAGGTTTTTTTGCTCAGGCTGGTACTCATCGATTGATTTTCCTGCACTTGTCCTGACCTAGGAGCTTTTTAGTACATTTTCTCCTTCTGTCCTGCTGAGAAGGGGGAGTAAGAAAGCAGCTTGGTTCATGCCTGGTTCATTTGCCCAGCAAATGTCAACTCACCAAATCATATTGCTGCAAGCCAGTAAAGAATGTAGAAAATAGGTTTGATGCTTTTGTGGGATGCTTGTGCACAGGATCTTAACTATGCACTTATCTCCAGAGAAAGGTTTAAAATGACATTTTGTAAGAACAGCAGCTTTAAAACACAGTAACCAGCTTCAAAAATATGTCTGTGCAGAACTTATAAAACAGTAACAAAGTACACTTACACAATCTAAATTGCAGCATTTGAAATACAAAGAAACAGGGCTACTGCTTTTATTCTAGACACCTAATCCAACAAACAGCTAGGAGTAAACCATACTCCAATGTAATGTGAAATTATAATCTAGAACACTAAAGTTTATTAATAATGTACTTTTAAAAAAGACTAAAGAACAAAAGTAATTAATTACAAGCAGTCTAAACGTGTCCAGACAGAAAACTAGGGCAAATCAAGAACTTGTAAAAATCATCAGAGAACACTTCAAAGGGTTTTTTTTTTTTTTTTAAAGAAAATATTCTCTGTTTTGGAGAGGAGTATGTTCTAGCACTAGTTTATTAACACTTTTGAGATAATATAGACAAGTTCACCTCCGTCTTTTGCTCCTGGATAAGACTGTACACCTCAAAATATCTAAAGTGAATGGAGGTACGTGAATTTCAGCATGTCTGGATATACCAGTATTTTACCATTCTACAGGAAAAATAGTTTAGAATATTCCTTTTGGCTTAATAAATTGTGTCAAAACACTTCATTTAAAATTTGTGCAGTATTCAATTAGCTTTTCTCCATAATCAGCAGCTAACTAATTCACTGTACCCAGACAGGACATGATTCTGATGGGATTGTTCTTGTTCTGTATGTCTTTTTTGATGATATGGCTTCTGGAAGTTGCAGTTCTCAAATATCCTAGCCAATGGAAGGAAAATGGGACCTAAAATATATTTCCTGCAGAAAAAGTAATTAAAGGAAAACTAAATACCTCTTTGGATTGATGATTTATTAAACGAAACATTACAAACCTGTGAGAACTTTAGCATTGTTATTTTTTAGAAACTGATTTTTATACCTGTTGAAATATGATAGAAAGCAAAGGGTAGACTAGGAAATGGTTTCTAAAGACTAAAGAATTAATATTTAATGTCGGAATACTGTCTAACCATTAAAATTAGTTAAAAATCTAGTCTGTGCAATTACTAAAATGAACTAAAAATTCACACTTTTCTGGCATATGCTCTGCATATTTGTTATGAGACTGTGCATTCATGAGCTAAATATTACCTAAGGAAATATCAGAAATATTAAAAGACTATTAGCTAAAATATTATCAAAAGAGTAGCTTATTGAGATGATCAGACAGTTAAAAAAATTACACTACACTAGGTGAGGGGGCCTTTATGTTTTTTTTTTTTTAATTTTGGCAAGCTTTTCCTCAGGAAAGATAATGACAAAAAACCCCAAGCCACAATTACCTGAACTGAATAAATAACAACATGCCATTTCTGTCCCTAAGTTTGACAGCACTTACCACAAATCATTCTGTTCATTGCTGGAAGCAAACAACTATGAAAAAAAGATCAAGTAGAAGTGCATAACAGCATCAGGGAAAAGCAGTCTTCCAATTCAGTACAGTTTATTCAGTATTTTGCTTGAGATTGTCTATGAAATGGGGAATGATTTTTTAAATTCCTGTTTCCTTTTAATTTTCTCCCCCTTCCCCCAACCCTTGACTATGGAAATATTATTTTAATTTAAACTTCTCTTTCTAAAACTGAAATATTTAGCTTGTACATTAATGGAAAAGGGAAAATAGTACCTTGGTTAGAAGACTAAAACTATCGAAGTTAATTGGACATAAAATTCTTAATATTATTTATATTCCTTATCTCCAGTCCCTCAGCAATTCTGGAGTGGCTTTTCTTGTTTAACTAAATAAAACACACTAGATTCAAAGACTTTTGTTGAGCTTTGTCATAATTGTCCCTTACATTATAAGCAAAAGCTTACAAAATAATCTTTAGACCCTCAAAAAATATTTTGAGAAGTATGATCAACAAGACAATAAAAATTTATGATGCCTTAAGAAATATTCTTAGTCTAAGAGCTAGTAAGCTTTCCAGAGAAAGACACATAGAATAAATTAGAAACAAAATCATTCTTGTTGGGTGGGTCAGGCTTATTTTACAACTTTCTACAATAAAAGGAACGAAATTAATGACTAGATTTTTAAGGATTGCTTTCAATGCTCTTGTCCTTTAAACCAAAATAGCCCCAAATAAGTACAGAAGAAGGAGTCAATTAATCAAAATGACATTAACATATCAGTAAGAAGACAGCCTCCAATTCCTTCAGGCTGCTTATCTATCACTGAAAGACACATATTTACAACACCAGCCCCCCATTCTGATGTTGCTATCATATTATTCATTTGAATGTTGAATGTAATAACTTAAATCAATGGGAGAAAAAACAATAAATAATGTATATCTTTTAAGTAGCAGATGTAACAGGTAAATAACTTTTCAGTGGTGCCTCCTAAACCAAAGAAAAAAAAAATAAGATGGTAGAAACTTCCTAAGAAAACAGACACAGAAAAAAAACTGAAACCAAAACCCGAACAAATAACTAACAGTACTCTTAGCAGTACTCCTAATGATTTTTCATAGAAGTTCTCATACCACTCTCATTTTCACTTACTGAAATAAATGGTGGCAACAGTCTAGATAAGAAGTTTCTTCATCTTAATTTGTGTTAAAGTATGGTAAACTGTTTCACTATTATTCCTGTTAGTGTATCTATAATTTACAATATTTTGAAAAAATAGCATCATCTGTGATCAAAAGGAGATTTCTGAAATAATGGTTGAAGCTTAGTGAAGAATCAAATATTGGTAGCAAAAGAATAGACTCGCTGTTTTTATAAACTGAATGTGAACAAATAAAGTTCAAATTAAGACTAACCAGTAGAATTTCAAAAGCTTTAAGGCAGCCTAACAAAAATTAATAAGAAATAATGAGTAGTACAAATGATTCCTTACCACCCTCTAAGGATCAGTATATCTAGACTGGATACTGAAAAACGTAAAATGAACAAACAAACCAAACAAATCCTAAATCAGCAATAGACAGTGTACCGTTATCTATTTGAAAGTTATTCCTAGGATTCAAGAGCAGTGATGGACACACTTTCACTAGGAAGAATAGAAAATAACATTTCCTATTTTTAACCTCACTATTAACAGTTTATACTTTTAATATCGGACCCAGATAATGTTGAACCAAATGTGAAGGGGGAAAAATACTGGGACTAGTGGGGAAAATATTTCTTTGCTCTACATCTGAATTACTAATAGAGCCTTTTTCTCTAGTGGTTTTCTACAACAAAATCCAGAATCAACAGTTTTGAGGATGAAGCTCTTCAGAGATCAAAATTTATTTGCATGTCAATGGTACTCTTCTTAATATTAGAAGAAAAAAATATTTAGTTCTTCAGTATCTGGGGAATAAGGAACAGAAATAAATTCAGAAATTAAAAGAAAGACTTTTAGATGATTATTTTTCATTTTTAGAGGACTATTGAACAAAAGCTCTGCTTTTATTCAATCTCAGAGTTCTTTGGAATGAAAAGACAAGTTTCAGAGAGTGAAGTTTCAAGAGCAAAATTTGTCACAAGATAATAAGTGAAGGAAAAATGCAAAGAATATGTCTAAACAGAATTAGACTTACCACAGAGTAACAATCTGATGGAAAACATCACCTTTCAGAACTAGAAGGAGTATTTTATTATTTTTTGCTTTTATAGGTTTTTTTTTTTGAGAAAACTTGCATCATTTCTTGCATTTTGTTTAGGTGTTTTTCCTTTCTGTCCAGTTACTCCCCCTTTACCAAGATTAACATCAAAAATCATGTAGCTCATTCAGTCAGTGGAATGGAGTGTAAAATAAGCAAAGGAGTATCATTCATTTGTTTTGTGAATCTATCTTTCAGGGTACCACAATTTGTGGTGTGAAATACTTGGAATCAACAACCTCAGAAATCCAGTTGTTTCCATGTTTTCATATAGTGGAGTGTTTGAACATATTTCTTTAGTGTAGAGTAAGATAACCTAAGTCTTCAAAGCTGGTGTTTTGCCTGATCCCCTCAATTTTGTATTTTAGCATTTTAATGACCGGTGTTCTCACATAAGTGTTTTACTAAGCCAGATAAAACCTATTTTTCTAGTGATCTTTTGGTGGAATTTTTTTGGTGGGTTTTTGTGGAGGCTGAAAGCCTCTCAGCAAAAGAACCTCCCTCTCTCCCCTGAGGGGTAGGCCCTTAGGCACTCCCTCCTTGTTATCTGAACTATAGTTTTGCTCCCAGCGTGCTTTATTGTTACATGTTAATTTGTTGGACCCCGTTGGCCCTTCCTCCCTGGTACTGCCCCTGAGCCCTCAGACCATTCGTTGTTGCTCTACCCCGCCCCTCTGGCTATCCTGTATCTGTCCTGCTCAATCCTTCCCAGTCAGCCAGTCCATCCCTGGACCTTGCGAGGAAGAGGAATAAATCTCACCTTGGAACCCCACACGTGGCTCCTGTCTCTTCTCTCCTGTGTCAGCCGAAGTGGAACGCTCACAGAAGAGTGAAATCACTCACTGCCCGGTGTTGTGGTTTATGTTTTGTTTGATGGTTGTTTGGTTGTGATATTTTCCTGTTACAATGGTTTCTCCCGGTTGTACCCCTATGTTGTTGTAAGATGGTTTCTCCCCTTCCCGCGCCTACCCTTGTCACCCCAAACCCCGCCCCTTTATCCAGAACCTTCCGTGTCTTTCACCTTAATCCCTGCCCCTACAGTTGTCAATCCCTCCTGGCCCCTCCCTTTGTTCTAGAGAAATCTGTATCATTCATCCCCTTCTCGGCTTACGATTTGTTACTATATTGAAGTCCCCGCCTATGTTACCCCCTATTGGTTGTGTAAATATGTAACCCTGCCTTGTGTTACACCCCCTGTTGCCCCTAATTGGTTGGTGTGTTGTAGCCTTCCTCAGGGGAGGGCCCTTATTTAAGTTGCTGCAAACCCATTCTCCTCGCATTTTTTGGGTTCCCTTCCCTTTCTTCCAGTTCTCCTCCCCGCCCTTCCAATAAACCCTATCCTGGAATGTAGAAAGGTCTCCCTCTCATCCTTTACATTCCTTTGGACATAGTGAGCGGCCAAAGGGGGCTTGCAGCCCTAGCTACACTCCTGGTTCTGGGAACCTGGGAGGTGGCCCACTCGTGCCATCAGCAGCCAGTGGAGCTAGCTGGGCTTGCCTGGGTTCGGGTGGTCAAGGCTGCCGCGTCAGCCCGGGAGCGAGCCGCAGGATGTGCCAATGTGCCAGACTCGTCCTCCAAGGATGCTTCTCTGGACGGTCCTGGCACTCTACCACTGCCCCAGGGCCCACCGCGACAGGTTTTTTTGGTTGGTTGGTTTGAGAAACAAAAGTAAGTAAAAACAATGTAACCAGAGGAAATCCTGTATTTGTAGTGTAAGTTTACTGTTGTGTGTTTACATAAACATGCCCCTTCTTCTGCCACCCCACCTGTTCTTTTTCAGCTATTAATGCTCAGGAATCAACATTTTTCTGAGGGAAACATGATGCTAAAATTGTGTTAGGACGTTAATAAATGGTAGCACAGAATGAAATTCTCTTTATTCTAAATTCTGGCTAAATTATGCTAATAATTTCAAAAGTTATTCTACTATTATTGTATCTAAGGAAATACTTTCTGCACTTGCATGAGATAATTAAAATACGTTTATAGAGAAAAAAATACAGAGTCATTTTTTAGGTCTCTATCCAGAATTTAATGTTTAGCTTGATATTTCAGCTAAACATTAGTAAAAAAGAAGAAGGATACTTTGGTATTTTTGGACAAATGCACGTGTTTGCTCACAAATTAGCAGATAAAAACTCTGCAAAGGAGCTAGTTGTGTTATTTTAATATAAAATGTAAAGAAGAAATATAGTGCTGATTTTTATGCTTTCCAGAACTTACCTGGTGAGATTTTTGTAACACTTAATCAGGAACATAAGTTTTTTGGATACTAGGAGAGGTACATTTCTTACATGTCTAAGTCAATATGTTGTAGAAACTAGCTGAAGAATAGTGCAGCATCCTCAAGGTACTGTACTTTTCCTCTGATACTGAGAATTTTTATCTCGGTTTAAAGGATTCATCCTTGTTACCTCAACTTTACAGGAAAACATCTTAGGGGTTTTTTTAAATGTTTGTTTACTTTTGTTATTGGTTGGTTTGTTTTAATGTGAATTCTCTTCATATATTTTCCTGACCTCATTATATTGTGTTCTATTTTATTTATCACATTACTTATGTGATGATTTTAAGAGCTTACATGGATTTTTTTTCTTTCTTACTTTGGGGATAATTTTAATGCGTAATTGAAGCATATGACACAGGACTTTGTTAACCTGAACTACTTAAAGCTCCCAAAGCCGCATAGTAAATATGTTCATGGCCTTTGCAATCAGAAAATCAGTGTTTTGCAAAGGACAGAAGATCAAAACTAAACTCCTCTAAAATGTAAAGTATATGGGATTTTTTTGTGGGAAGGTATGCAAATCTGAAGTGTGAATGCACATATGTTCAGACAAAGATTTCACATATATATCAGAATTCTAGGCTCAATTTTAACACAAGTAATTGAATTAGCAAGGAATTTTCATCTGTACATTTTTGAGAAATTATTGTTATGATGGTGTCTGACATGATTAGACTGATCTTTCAGATCAAAGTCACAAGGAAAGAGCCCACAGGATTCCTGAGGTTGATGTATTGATCTCATTATTGCAGATATGGAAAAACTAGTTGCTGCAATTTTTTAGGCAGAGCACTGAATGTGTCTTTTCCAGTTCCAAGACAGGAGTTCTAGGTAGGAAGGAGGCACACTTTCTTTATCCCCTTGCACACAACTTGCAAACAAACTAAAGCTGGGGATTTGGTCTTGGTTTTCTACCCATTTAAAAAAATCCAAACACAAAGTGTGAAATCTCAAACTTTTTTACCCCACACACAAAATAAACAGTGCCAAAGAAGTAAGTATCATGATCAGCCCTGCATACATCTTCATTTGAATGCACTTACAGTCCGACTTAGTTTTGCTTTGCTATTATAGCTTGTAATGTGATTTGATAAGAACAGTTTCCTCTGCTGTTCACCTCTATCAATGCAGTATATGATTAAGTGATTCCTATCAGGTACGATAAGAACATCACCCAACAGGGGTCACATTTATGTGCTCCACTGGAAAAGAACTTTTAGTTGCTAAGTGCTCTAATAGTTCACAACCTGCTGTGAAACATATGTGAAGAGACATTAGCCACCTACATGTGCTAGAAATGTAAGGAAGACTAAAATACTGTTGCACAAACTGGCAAAATAATTGAAACTTAACAAGGAACTTCTCAAGGCAGAAAATGACCTCTTCCTGCAGTGTCACTGAATTTCCACTCTTCATCAGATAAGAACACAAAGAGCAAACCAATCCTACTGAGTAGTATTTCTTACTAAGTATTGATTATCTTTAGGTGTAGGTTATTACATTTTTCAGCGTAAAATATTCAAAGCAGCATTCACTAGCTGACTTGGAATTTTTATTTCCAACAAAGAAGAGATAGAAAATTATTTCCTTTAATAGACAGAATGTCCTTCTAATGAGAAGTAATCCAAGTTAAAAGTAATTCTGCAGTGTTTTGGCAAAATAAGCTGGTGAATTCAAGCTCATTTAGAGGCACACATCTACTTTAGCCTCTGGTCCTTCCACCAGATGAATTTATTTTGACCTTTGACTAGCAGCAAATCCTAACCTAGTTGAAGTCTATACTGTTGTTGGCTAAAATTTTGTTAACAAAAGTAAAGTCAGTAGAATAAACTGTGCCTGTTGTAACTTGCAAGGTTTTTCTCAAAGTCTGGTTAGCAAGTCTTATGCTATTATCTACACATGACCACATTTCTTAAAAAGTGTTGCCCATTTAAATCTGTCATGTTAATAAATTAGACATAAACAGAACTTATAGATCCTATTACTGAGTCATTTAAAATGTAAGATGAAGCATGCATTAAAGTAAGCATAATCTTGGAGCTGTCTATTTGCTTAGTTTTACTATCTATTGTAATGCATTTTAGATGAGACAACTACAATTAATAGTGCATTACATATGTACTATGTAAAATTACTTGCTCAGCTAAATTTTTTGCAAGGAATTTGGAATTTTCATCAAATGTTACTACATTTCAAAGCTCAATTTTCATTCAAGTTTCACCAGTTTATTTTTCCCCCAAAATCCTCTTTGTAAAATTCAATTTGTTAGTTGGTATAGAATGTTTTATTTCTGTCAGCATGATGTAAAAGTTGATGTAAACATCAGAGGTTCAATATCAGACTTAGCATGAGAAAGTGTGCTTTAGGCAAACAGCAATGTCTCCTTCTGTCACAGAACATCTGCTGAAGCAGACCAGAGGACTCAATGCTGTCAGACTCTGAGCAAAACACATGAAAGAAGAATGGGATGTTGCTCTTAAGGAGCAGGGATAGGGTGAAAAACATTTCCAGAAACTAGTAAATGGTGCATATTTGGGGTGTTACAGAATTTATCTCAATAACTGGGACACAACATTTTTTGTCTTCTATTATTGTGCTTATCTTCCTTGTCCCATATTCAGTGGGGGGAGAAAGAGAGAAGATGGAAGATTCAAAGTTGAACGAATTCTCATTCTGTTTCCCTTTGTAATCCATCTGACTTCCTTCTTTTCCCATGGTTTGGGGAAGAATATTATCCTTCACATGAAAGCATATTATTATATTGTGTATGACTATAGTGTTTTTTTCACTCATCAAATCTGTGCAGTCTTTGGAGTCCTTAATTTGGTTTTACAGCTATATATAAATATGTGCAAAAAGCCCTGGTAAAGAGAAATCTTAAAGAGTTTATGAGATACCTATTGCCTTACCCTCTATACTTGGGGTTTTCAGACATTATTTCAGTGGGAAATCTGAATTTTCCAAGATGTATTTTTTGCGTTTTGCTTGTCTTGAGAGACAGGAGGGATTAAAGATTTCAAAGAGGTTATTGCTCCAGAATAATGAATAACTCCTCTGCCTGGTCTTAATAAATAATTAGCAGGGAAGGTATTGTGGTTGATTTGCACATTTATGTAAATTGGTATAAGAAGAGGCTTCACTCAGGATTGTCATATTACAATAACAAAGGAAGAAGAGTTGTACCCACTTGTAGAGTGAAACACTTCTTAAGATGACAGATATAAGCAGATAAACTGTCTATATGTATTCCAAGATGACAGGGCTGAAACTGACCCCTGAAATAAACTAAATATCAATAATCTTGAAAAGAAAGTAAGTCTGGTAAGATTAGAATCTAAATGAAACCTGGAATAAATCCCATGCAGGCTTTAAGTGTAAACAATGGCATTCTTCCCCAGCCAGTTGCTCTCTTTAGTGGTAATAGAGCCGGTATTGAAGAAGAACAAGAAAACTGCACACAGTTAATTTACCTACAGCTTCTCATCTGGATGAATCAGGAAGAGAGAGTGTTCTTCCAGATTTGACACTGGAGTAAACAGAGAAAATTAACTTCCTTCTCTTTTATGTCACCTGTTTTTTTAAAAATCTTTGTAACTTTGGTCGGGAAAGTAATTGTAATTTGCTTTTACTTAAATCTGGCTTCTTGCAAACAATTATAAAATCATTGGTAAACATTAAAGCACTGTATCTCCTTTGGATGATATGCAACTGAAAGCCAGAATACAGGAGCATACAAGAACATCTTAGAGCTCCAAAATACTGTCTCAGGTAAGCTTAAGGGCAGCAGTATATACCTGCAGCTGCTCTGTGTGATTTGGGAGGCAGTAACACAGTCTTCATTTTGGAAGAGGTTCTGATGACTTCTGCTAGCCACTATGATGCTGGCAGTAGGTTATCATCTCCCATTTTACTTTCAGATTCTTGATACTTTCATTTACTTTTAACTGGAAAGACAAGGATTACTTCTGAATAGTTTATTAAAATGGGGAGATAAATGCAAAAGGATCACTAAACAATGGAGACTGCTATTGATGGACAACTGTCACAATGGACTCAAGGTCTTGACATTCTAGCTTGGTTTCTTTCTGGTTTCATGAAAATATGGAGACAAGTGTTCAGTACAGAGAACAATGCAGGAAGAATTTCACGTAAATCTATTGCACTTCTCTTCAAGTTGCTTTTGGAAACATTTTGAGTAGAGAACAGTAGGTATTTGAAACTATATAGAAAATCTGTATCTTTTAAAGTCACAAATATCACATTTGCTGTCTGTGAAGACGTAACAAAAAAGTCCCAAGCAGCAAAAAAATTGTTTCTATTTGGGACTAAATGTCTTGTCTGGTTGGCATCCTATCTCTTCCTACTGTTTCTCCTTAAACAAACAAAAATCCCTTCAAACAAAAAGGCAAGATTACAGTTTGGTACATGTGTAAAATAGTCATTGTACTGAGTAACTTCTTTCATAACTCTAACAATATTTTCACTCTTAAGTCATTCATGTGGGAAATAAACATTTTCTCCTTTCAAAATTATTCTACTATTGGAGTCAGTTGTAAAACACTGAACTAAAACATATCTTACTTTCAGGATCTCACTGCAGTAATATTATTAAAAATTAAGGTCTGTTTTTCTTTTCCAAGATTTGCCTCAGTTAATGACTTTTGCTTCCAACATTTCCACAGGTGAAAAGTTGAATCTGACATTTCTAAGTTGAACAGACCTTAGACACACGTTAAGGATTGCTCTTATTACTTTCTTCTTAATCCTATTCCATAAGCTATTGCAAATGTTTATTTTTCACTTTTCATTCCAGCTATCATGTCCACTGCATTTAACATTTATGTGGTCTCCTAGAAAGATGCAGCAGAATTATATATGTATTACTATGCTTTTAAGTAATATCACTGAGAAATTATGGAAAATAAAAAAGTAGATTATTTTAGTAGTCTAAGCTTACAATGCTTTTGGCATCAAAAAAGAATCTTTCAGAGGCCTAAGGGCTACTAAAACTTGCTAAGATAAATAAATGTCTGCTTTTTACATATATACACATATACATAAACATACATACATTATTGTCACAAGTCCTTCATTTTTTATAAAACCTTGAAGGCCACATGCTGCTTATCCTATTTTGTATTATACATGGACAGCCGCAGATGAAAATTATCTGATGCTTCTGTGCTATGCAGAATCCCTTTCTGGGCAGAGGCACAGGCATTACTGGGTACCAAGGGAAAGGCAGGTCTTTCCTCTTCGTCATCCTGAAAATAAAAAATAAGTCACATCTTCATTAACAGTGCTCTTTTCTCTTCCTTTTCCTTCTGTTCCAAGGAACAGAGAGTTCTATGTAAAATAGGAGGGATTCTCCTTGTAGGGCTGGTGGTAACTCTTCAGCCCTTAGGGCAAACATGAGGAGGTCTAAATGACAGAAAACAAAGCAACAGGGCATTACTGAAACCAAGAAAGAAATGGAGAGAAATGCATTTAAGTCAGCTACCAAAATAGATTTCAAGCAATCTTTGAAAGGGTTCAAAAATCTAGGAATCACTATTTCTAGGCGGCATTTTTTGGTATGGCTATAGCTGACAAACAGCTAGTATGATTTTAGCATTTGGCTTCCTTTCTTTTCATAACTTGATTAATTCATCTTTATTGCATTCACTGCTCATTTTCTGTGACTCTTTTCCTTTTTCTCCTGAAAGACTAATGGGCAATATATTTCCCACCTTCTCTTCCTACAATAATCCCTTTGGCTGGTAAAGATGTATGTGGGAATGCTATTACTGTTAAGATGCCAAGTATATGGTAGAAAGAAAAAAGAGTAATGTGAAAATGCTTTTTTTATCTGAAAGTGAAGGAAACAAAAGAACATATTTTACAGTGAGACAGATGAGGCTTTCTTCTGAATGAGACTGACAGATGTGGCCAATGATTGCAAGCTCAAACATGTACCATGAAAGAAAAGAATTTTACTCTTCCACAAGAAATAGTCACAGAAATAGTGACTCCTGTATCTTTCCCTCCTTGGATGTTAAGATTTAACCCCAACCAAAAACTGAGCACCACACAGCCACTCAGTCAGTACTCCCTACACTGGTGGGATGAGGGGAAGTTTGGAAAGGTAAAAGAGAGAACCCATGAGAAACTCACTGATTGTAGTAAAAACAGTTTATACTTTATTAGGACTCACATACCTCTCCCTAAATCCACCTGAAAATGTATTTTTTTTTCTACTTGTAGTGAATTCTTTTCAGAAGATGAGATGTGATTCTGGCCTGAATTATCGTGATGGAGAAAATGAATGATGCATACTGTACGTCTGTATATAAACTGTTGTCATGGAGCTTGAGAGACTGGACTGTACAGTCAAGTTTGTGTCGACTTATAATCTCTTTGTTGTCTCTGGCATATCCATGACCAAACTATATATAATACAATGCCTAAAAATGAGCTGGACTAAATTTCCAAAGCAAAATAACATTCATTTTAAGAGTTCTTTTATTTTTACTTTCCTGTTTTTATTCAAAATTTTGTTTAGATATAATTAAGTTGTATCTGTTATTTTTCACAATATGTTTCACAGTGAGTTTCCACATGATGCTTACCAGAACGCTTTTTTTTTTTTTTTTACGAACTTTAGCAAGTTCACAGACAGTACAAAACTGGGAAGACCTGCTGACTCCCTTGAAGATAGGGAGACCCTGCAGAGAGACCTCAGCAAATTAGAAAGCTAGGGAATCACCAGCTGTATGAAGTTTAACAAGGGCGAGTGACAGATTCTGCATCTGGGATGCTGCAACCCTGGATGTATAAACAGACTGGAGAATGAGCTCCTGGAGAGCAGTGCCATGGAAAGGGACCTGAGGGTCCTGGCTGATGGCAAGATGGATCTGAGTCAGCAGTGCCCTGGCAGCCAGGAGGGCCAACCATGTCCTGGGAGCCATCAGGCACAGCATTACCAGCTGGGAAAGGGAGGGGATTGTCCTGCTCTGCTCTGGGCTGGGGCAGCCTCACCTCGAGTGCTGGGGAGGTTCTGGGCAATACAATATAAGAAAGATTTAAAGCTATTAGTGTTCAAAGGAGAGTAATGAGGGTGGTGAAGGGCCTGGATATGAGGAGTGGTTGAGGTCACTTAATCTTTTAGCCTGAAGAAGAGAGAACTGAGGGCACACCTCATTGCAACTTCCTTGTGAGATGAACAGGAGGGGCAGACACTGATGTCTTTTCTGTGAAGACCAGTGATATGACCCGAGGGAATGGCCTGTAGTTGTGTCAGAGGAGGTTTATGTTGTGTATCAGGAAAAGGCTTTTGACCCAGAGAGTGTTTGGGCTCTGGAACAGACACTGGAACAGAACCCAGGATGGTTGTCACAGCACTCACCTAACAGAGCTCAAAAGTATTTGGACAACACTCTCAAGCACACTGGGTTCCTGAGGAGGTCCTGCAGGGGTCAAGAGTTCTGCTCAGTGATCCTCATGGATGCCTTCCATCTCAGCACATTCTGTGATTCTGTAATTTTCCTATTCACTTCATTATTTTTCTTTCTTTGAGCAGACAATAACCTGTATGTAAGGCTTTAGACTTTTGGACATGAGAAAAATCTATAAACAGGAATTGCAGAGTAGCCTGCAATACTTCTGTCATTCCAATGCCATCTTCACACAGAGGAGTATGTGCTGTTTGGCCAAAATTTGCTTTAGAATTCTTTTGATGCTTTGTAAAATTTGTAGCAAGACTTGGTAAGCTAGAATTCTGATCAATAAGTAGTATTTCACCAGTTACATAACTTGAAATAGAATTTTAAAAATAAGTTATCATCTTGGTTTTCAGTGTTCCTCCTTAGTTCCTAAGTGGCTTTAAAGATAAACTCTCAGAAAAATTTTTAATACTGATAGCTAAATGAATGAGCTATACAAAAATCATACCTAAAGAATTATTTTAAACTTAATTAAAGGAGTTTCTTTATATTTAATTTAAAGAAACCCCTCAGCCTATATTTCTCAGACTTAAAAATATCAACATTTGATTTTTTTTAAGGTGGACTTGAACAGAGTGAATGGGGAAATCTGAGACATTTCAAGAGATTAAAGTATATTTTATAATTTATAAAGGTCTTCTTGCCACATGTTATAGTGATGTAATAATTCCTTTGGAATAAACTTTGGATTAGTAATCTTTTTTTTCTCTCATACTTTCCTTTCAAATTCCGAGCCACATTACACTTTGAGGCTTTTCGGTAGCTTCAGGAAAAACAATGATGGTAATGATTTTCTTTCTGAAACAGTAGGCCACATCTGACAGAAATAGAACAAAATAGGAAATGTGTTACATACTGTCCCTCACAATGCCAAGAACTCTAACATACTTGACTTTAAATTTTGTGATTCAGAATTCCCTGCATACTTCTTAATCAAAATGTCAGTATTCATAACTGTATCTTTCAGTTTTAGCTTCTTTTTGGCATCTAACGCTATTCATACTTTCAGCATTATTTTATGTAAAATCCCATTACATTAATACTAAGTAAACGCAGTGTAACCATTTGGTATGTTGGCAAGAAGGATTATTAATATTTCTCACTAAATATCAAAGATTTAAATCTAATTATTTTGAAAGCTGACTAGGAAGGTGCGTAAAACACTAGTAATGTCAAATATGAAGAAAGGACAACAAAATACAATCCAAAGCAGTTTTAGAGTTTTATAGCTATTCTTCTTGGTTGACAAATATTAACATTTATGAACTTCTGTTAAAAAGCCAGATTGGTAAAAAGGCCATATTGGTATTACATATGTGTTTCAAACACAAATTTAATTCAGATGGGTATTTAGTATGGTTGAAATAGGTAGTTAGAGAAGAACTTTCTTGTTATAATTGACTGGAATATGATAAAAAGTTACCATTGCTTTTGGGTTTGTTTTTTTTTTTTACTTCACCTTGAAGGGCTCTGAAATCCTCTTCCAAAGCCAGACCTCTATTTCAGAAATCATACAATTTCCATTTTCTCAGGAGTTTCAAGAGGAGTTCCTCCTTCACCAAAGCTCATTTTTTTTGCCCTGCTTGCTTGATTTACAACATGAGGGAGTTGGCTGCTCCTCTACTTTTAAAAAGTGGTTCTTAAAAACTGATCAGTACGTATGGACTCCCAAGCCCTCATAAACAGATTCCCAGAGGACACTGCTATGTAGCTGCCTAAATAGCTTAATGTTTACTCTCTTGAGATCTAGGATAGCAACTCAGCTTACCTTTTTCCCCCCATACAACAAAAAATTTTTAACTCAGCCACCTTTGGTCACTGTGGCCAAGACTGCCAACCTACCAGCACATCTCTCAGGAATCCTTCTCTTTTTGCAAATAACAAGTTGTGGAGAGTATATTTTCTAGTTGTCTCACTGAATATTTGTGATGACAAATTATCTTCAGTGAATTTCAGGGATTTTCCAGACTTGTTTATCACAGCAGTATAGTATTTCCAGCCGATGTCTTGGAAGTTGAAAACTCCCATAAAGGATAAAGTTTACCAGTGCAGAAATTTCTTTTTCTTGCCTATAGAATACCCCTTCAGTGCTGGCCTGGTTATTAGTCACAGACACACACTACAACATCTGCATTTTTTTCCATCCCTTATTCCTCATCCAGAGGTTGAGGCTTTCAACCATATAACCCTTAACTATAGGGACTGTACTGTCAAAACTCTCCTTTGCATATAGTGGAATTCTTTTTTCACCTGTGCTGCCTTGAACAGCTTTCCATCCCATTACTCCAAATCATGGGATTATTCTACCTCAACTCTCACTAACATCACTGAAAAACAGATTTTTTAACAGACCAACACTTCCAGTCCTATTTGTGGGAATCTCGTATTATATAATTTGGTGTATGACTGTTTTAGGTGTTCCCTGGATTCAGTATAAAAGCTCCATTAGCATTGTCACCTTGAGATGTGGCCATACCAAATTTGGCTTGTCTTTAGCTTTCTGATGTTATTCATTTTCCCCATAAATTGTAGGTTGAAGTCCCGTTACTCAAGCCTGCCAGCTTACAAGCAAAGGGACATTCACCCCATTGGAACCAGGGAATCCCACCAGGCCCAGGATACTGCACATGGAAGCCTTTTCTATACAAAAATCAAGGTTCTGGAAGAGGTACCACTCCTGGAGCTGGGTTTTGATGTATGCCTGTATCTTCCAATGTCTCTCTCCATTAATGGGAAGATAAAGGAAAATATCACCTGTGCCCCTGAATTATTTTTCCCAGGGCTCTGGAATCGATTTCTTATTGCAATGTAATTTGTATCCATATAGCAGAGCAAGAGTGTGTCATAATCAGAAGACTGTACTGTGCTTTTCAGTTGCCTGGTGACAACTTTGATTTGGATCCCAGGGAGACAGAAAAGTTCCCTGGAAAGATAGCCCAGTCTCCAGGTGGATGCCTCCATTCTGCTCAGGTAGGAGCCACCTATGACAATAACATGGCCTTTCTTAGTGCTAATCTAACCTTAGTGCAATCTTAATAAAGCTCTTGGCAAAATAGTCTGGCTAATCTGGCCTTAGTAGAAGTACTTACACAGATTCTTCCTTTTCTACAATGTCAGGACTTTCCTTGACCATTCAGAGAGCCTAAAACCTATTCTGTAAAGGGGTAAGAGGATAAGGGTAAGGGATGGAAAGGGTAAGGAGATGTTTCTCTGGCAGCCCCACAAACTAACTACTTCTTTTTCCTTACTAGTATCATCTTCCTCCTGACACAAAACAGATACTGGACGTATCCATGCTGAATTGACCTGTGCATATCAGAAATGTCAGACGTATATTTCCATTGATTTATCTCCTTCTTAGACTGAAATATTCCTCAGTCTGTCCTTCTTTTCCCAAAGCACAGTGACAAAGTAGAACCGTTCATCTACCTGAGTGTACCTCCCAAAGGTGTTCCTATTACCTCCCAAAGGCATTCCTGTTATTATCCATCTCCAGGCACACTCTGGAACCTGAAACCTAGGTGGCTGCTTGCCCTGACAGGTGCTTTGTCTGTATGTCCATATTGGTTCTAGAAACTCTGGAAAAGTAGAGAACGTGATTTTTTTTTTTTTTTTTTTTTTTTTTTTTTTTTTTTTTTGTGATCATCATGTTGCCACATACCTGCCTCTGGGAAAATGTATATGTATGCATTTATTAAAATTAATTGGACTGATTTTTTAAATCTTGTTTAAATTACTTGAATTGATCAGTGCAGGCTGAATCCCTTGCTGACTTGGACAATAACTAAGACTGGTCTGACTAGCTCAGGGAAGAGTGCCTCTTTACCTCTTCATATACTCATGTATTCCTCATACTGCTTTCCACCACTGCCACCACTGTTGCTCCTCACACTCCTCCAGTACAGCATTCCTTGCAGCTCAGTGAAGCACTATGTGAAAAGAACTTTAAAATACATGTTTTAGCGGATAAGAAGACAAATTTTAAGATTCTTCCATGTCTTGAAACATTTGTGATAAAAAGCATTATATAAAATTTTGAAGGTTTTGATATCAATTAAAAAAGGGTGCTGCAATAATTTTCAACGTATACCATTACTTCCTGCTAAGTGAGTAAAAACTTCAAACAAGATTTATTTTCTAGAGTATGTGATAGCCCTTCTCACATGAGAATTGTTTCTGGGATTACTTCTCCTGCTTTTTTTTTTAAAAAAGAGTAAATGCAAAGAAAAGTCTCTTTTTGGCTGCCATCCTGTGTGACAAGATGAGATTGCTCACTATCAGAATGGCAACATGAACCATAAGCACGTTACTTGGCTGCTTTTTTTTCAACTTGGGAAGAAATGATTTGTGGCCAAAGTATAAAAAACATAGTTTTAGGAAAAAAAAGCTGACATCAGGAGGTATAATACATAAATGTGTAAGTTTGGAAATAGTTAATATTCTCCTAACTAAAACAATTATTTGTGCATCTTTAGTGCAGAGGTTTTTATGTCAAATTAAAAAAGGTTTCCTGTTAAAAAAAATTATCTGTACGACAGGCAAGTCCTTATCCACGATTCACATGGACTTTGGAGAGCATTGGGTAGAGCCTACGTTGCTCCTATTAACTTTTTATTTGACACTTTCTGCTGCAGTCTTTTCTTTGAAAAAACTGCACTGCATTTACACTGTGATTTAAGGACCCGAGGAGTAATTTCTGATTGTTGCATAAGAAGAAAGGTGTTATTGTTGCAACTCCTGTACTTGCTGTCTCTCTTACTGTGAAACACAGTCTATTGGAAGTGTGTGAGGATGGGTATTTTAATGGCAATCTAAGTCATGTCTTTATTATCAATGCTGAGCTGCTTGTATTGTCACTGCCCACGAAGCAAAGGAGACAGCTAATCACAGAGTGCTGAATGATGAAGTCATGCAACAATTAACAGAAAACATAACAGAAATGTATTAGCAAGACATATAATTTTGTAATGCAGTCCAACAAGAAAAATTACTACATGATGTGACATTAGTTTCCACTTTTCATAGCACATGGCTTTGCATACATCTCTGGCATCCCCTTTTGCACTGCACTCTTTTGATTAATCATACAGGCAAGGAGATCGATTAGATATGCAAACTGGAGCTGGAGAAAGCAAGCAAGCACAGGAATGGAATATCGACCTGTGTCTACTTGCCAGTAGACTAACAACATGTTCTAATTAATTTTTTTCTAATTCAAACAAGCGCCTGTGGGCAAGCTTCCAAGGCTCATAGGCATTGCAGCTTGTAGCAAGATTTTTGCCACTCAGGATGTTATTCTTGCTGCCCATCAATCTCTTAGATTCTTTCTGTTCTGTTTTCTTCTTAGATTGATCAAAATTGCATTAGACAGAAGAACAGATTGCTGTGCATATAGTTTAAAAACATAGCTGTAAGATAATCTCCAAGGGCATTTTGGATTGAATCAGTAATTTTTTGTGTTAATATTTTCATTATTACAGACTATTCTAATTTAATCTTTCAGGAAAATTGAAACTGAACTCTTTTAAAACACCAATGTATGATAATCCAGTAAGAAACCAATGTATAAATTGAGATTTCTTTCTGAAGAAATAAACTCTCCATTACATAAGTTCTACTGTGCACATTGTACAATTCCCGTGATTTTCTAGGTTCTACAACTGTGAGCTATCAAAAAACAAATGTAAAAAAAACCAACAAAACAAACAAACCAACCACCATAAAACGTATGAGTGCAACTAGCAAGTTAGAATCACAAGTATGGGAAAGATAAAATCTTGTTTTTCTTTATATTGTATCCCTGAATAATAACTTATTTGTTTGGTATTTTTTTTCAGCAATAGTCTCCAAATGATCAAAAGCTATAGCTAGTAGAAGTGTACCAACCTGAAACAGAACACTCCAAGAATCCAGACACCTTTCAGTACTGCCAGCAGAGAAAAAAATTATTGTGCATGAACCTAGTATTGTTGAATTGTGACTTACAGGCTGACTAGCATGATATAAACAATATCGAACAAATGAGTTTGTCTTTCTGCTGTAAAGTACTTGACATCTTAGCCTAATTTATGCAGATCTTTTTACTCAAGAAACAACACAGCCACCGAAGCCTGGGCTAGCTTTTCATGTGCACACCAGGGCTGTGCCAGGTGTCAGGAACTGCCCCAGGATAAGCTTTCCTGGAGGCAGAACCTTAAGAGCCAGTAGCTCTTCAGTGTGGCTTGTGTCCAGGGTTGGGTAAAGGAGGCGAGGGAGGCTCTCTGTTTCTGAGGCTACAAACAATTTACTAAGGTTGGGGCCTCAGAAGCAAAAAGCCCTATGGGCTGCTGTGCTCAGAATTAAATATGGGGGACAGATCAGGGGATGGGTACAAACAACTGACCCATAGGGAATCCTTAGGGAAGGAGTGGAGGGCAGGGTCTTACAGGTTTACAACCAATGTGGAAGCAGGGAGAGAAGAAAAGGTCACATGGGCCAATAGGGCATCGAGAAATACGGGATATCCAAAGGGCTGGAACAACTAGGGATTGGCTCAGGGTAGGATTGACAAGGAAGGTGCTGGAACAAGGGGCGGGGTTACAATGATAGACAGGGAAGGGACTGGAACAAGGGGAAGGATTTACAATGATAGACAAGGGGTGGGGAATGCCAAACAAGGTGGTTTTAGGGCTGGATTCAACTTGGGGACAAACCAACTAGGGAAAGTATAGGGGTACACAGGAACAGACCATTATAACAATAAACTGAATAAAATAAAATAAACATGCACCACAATAATAAAATAAATAACTGGAGAAAGAAGATGAGAAAATTTGATGAGTTTGTCTTAAAATCTCTGGTGGTAACAGCTGAACTTTAAAAATTTACTCTAAGACTAATTATATGGGGTTTTTTTTATTTTGACTTGGTTTTGTTTTGGTGGTGTATTGGTCTTACTGAGGTAAAGTTCACAGCCCTCCCAGTGCTGTGCTTTGCATTGGTAGCTGGATGAGTGTTGGTAACAGACCAGTGTTTTGCCTGCTGCTGAGCAGCGCTGTCCCTCTGACATTCCTCCCCCCATCAAAGGGGATGGGAGTGGGCAAAATTCTGGGAGGGGACACAACGAGGCCAGCTGACCCAAATTAGCCAAAGGGATATTCCATACCATATGATGTCAGCTCATATATATAAGCTAAGGGAGAGAGGAGGCAGGTGGGGCATTTGTAAATTATTCTGTGTTTGTCTTCCATAACAACCATTATGCGTGCTGAAGCCCTGCTTCCCAGGAAGTGTCTGAACATCTCTGCTGACAGGAAGTAGAGACTGACTTTTTTTTCTCTTTAGCTCATATACATGCTTATTTCTTTCTTTTACTGTAATAAAACTGCCTTGTCTCACCCTGATGGCTGTTCTCCATCTTACGCTCTTCCCTGTCCCATTGGGAAAGGGAGTGATAGAGCGACTGAGTGGCATCTGGTGCCCAGCCAGGGTCAACCTGCTACAGTTGGTTTTAATGTTGTCTCCCTACACCCTGTCTTTCAGTGACTACTTACCATTCAGCATTGAATACATCTATTTCTGGTTGACTAAAAGCATTTGACATCAAATTCATATATTTGACTGAAACAAGCAAACCAGTTAAAAAAGCTTTTAAATTCACAATTGCTATTCCTTGTACATGTAATGAAAACAGTCTAAATGTACTCCAGCTATTCTCAGTTTTTTTCCCTCAATATCCTAGTATGTTATCCTATGAAAAAATACTAATGCTAACCTAACCTCCTAAATATTTCATATCTACCTGTGCGTAGGTTATTGAAAGTTTATGAAGAAACATATATTGGGAAGATTATTGCTTTTTCATTCTGTTTCTTTAGCAAATTTAGTTTTAGAGGAAATACAATTCTAAATAAAATATTTTAGCAGGTTTATTGGCTTGTAGGAATAAAAGTGCTTGGCTTTCTTTTGCATATGGTAGAATGTCACTATTCTGGGGAAATGTTGCTTTTTAAAGTCTTATTGGTGAAACATGTCAAATAAATCAGAAAAGAAAGGAATCTTTCACTATGTAGATGAGCTACCAGATTGTACTATCTTTTTTTACCAATATCTCTTAAATAACTTAGTTAAGAGTATACTAGCTGAAAATAAATGTCCAATTTGTTGTTTTGTTTGGGTTTTTTTGTTAAAAGCAAATAATAAATAATCATTATTTGACATTGTCTCTGATTCAAATATCAAATCTGCTGACTATATCAGTAAAACAAGAGAAGGTTGTTGAGAATGGAAGGAGATTGAGTAGAAAAAAAAAAAGCCTTTGGAATCAGGCTTGATTTCGGGAAACTAAAGCAGCATGATAATATGTATAATTTTATAGATCCTACTCATCCATGTACAAATCACACGTTTATGTAAGAACAGCAGTCATATTATTTTAAAACACAGGAAATGCAAATGTGATTAGGAGGTAAGACAGAAGGTTCTTTCCAAAGAATGAGCCAATGTTTCTGTTCAACTGGCAGATGTATCTTTCTGGAATATGGGCCTTACAAGGTAAGCTTTGAGAAAAAAGAGTGTATGGGTGAATAGCAGGGGGAGGAATGTTGATTTGCAAATGCTCAATCAGTCTATGAAAAGAGCTGTTGAAATACTTTTTGCATATATTATTTTTTATCAGCTGAAGTCCCTCAGCAAATGTTTTGTTTCATGTCATTCTACAGACCTTTCAGCCAGTGAAGACTTGATGAAATTTTATGTCATCATAGAAGATATAGTCCATCTGGTAGATCTGTCCCAAACAGAAGTTTGAGCATACAAAGCATTTGCACAGAAAATCCCATGTCTTAGGCTTGTGGACTTCTATAGGAAAATATTTTGTATCATCATGTTTGAAGAGCTCTTTTTTATAGTCAAAATGATGAGATTTTCCACAGGAAGCTGACATTTTTCATACAAACAAGAATTAATCTGCTGAAAACCAGTTTTCTGTCAAAACAATTTTAACTGAAAACTTTGACCCATCTGTTTCCCATCATCACAGTGAGCAGAATTTGGAGGTAGCTTAGTACACTGTACAGGCAATTGTGAGCAAATTTGTTTATACCAGCTGGTACAGACCAACTAACAAATATGGAATGTAAGATGTTCAGTAGCACTAGGTCAAGCTATCATAACTAGCACCATATTTTAAATAAGTTGACTAGCCACAGTAAATTTCATTTTCGTTTCTATCAGCTCTAGGAAGATACTCAGGTGTCTTTTATTCATCTGTCCGCTTGACAGTGTTAATGGAGGAGTGGAAATGGGGGTTATGCTATGTGCAGGGTGCACATCTGTTCCAGTAACTGAATTATGGTCTACATAGTAAATAAGGTGATCTGAACAAGACATACCATCTGTGTTTCTTACAGCTTGTTTCCTTTTTATTTTATTGCACTCTAATGTGTGCCCTAAAAAGTAAGATTTTTTCTCTTTCTGAAATATCTCACTTGCAAATATTGTAAATATAGTAAAGCTCAATGAAAATTTTATCAATTGTATCCCTTTGCATGTTAGGGAAAAATGAAACTTTTCTTCAAAAAACCATTTTGAAGAATTTGAAGAGGAAGAAAATAGTATTGGAAAAGATGCTTGATAATTAAATAGAATAAAGCTGCTTTTCTGTATCAAATGTTAGATCTTCTAATTCTAACAGTGGAATTATTGTCTTGAAAGTATTTTTGATCATTTTTGAGAGTAGGATAAGTATGGATCAATAAACATTTTTAAATGCTTGAATAATTTTTTGTTAGATCACTTCAACAAACTCACTCTATAGCCAGTTGCATTGTTATCTAATTCTTTGCCAGAAAAGTTTATCTAAGTCTTATGGAAAAGATTTTTTATCAAATAAGTTGCCTGCCATGGGAACAAAGGTATATTTTTACTATATATTTGTGCTAACAAGACAAATCCTTCCTGAAATCAAAAAGAAGATAATGTCCATATGAACGACTAACCTAGATGATTTAAAAGAATGAGAAATGACCACACAATGTAGAAAAGGAAAATTAAAGAAAAGGCAAACCAACCAACCAAAAAACTCCAACAGAACCCAAAAAACCAAAAGTGACTTTGCAAATCTTGGTAGAGGGCATTGCTAAAATGACTGTAATGTAAATACCTAAATTTGGATATAATCACAGGGCAAATGAGACAGTGGGATGACAGCAGTAAAGACTAACAGTCTAGGAGAGAAAAGAAAGTGAAAAAGGATATATAAAATGACAAAATTATCTAATCAGTGATCCCTGCTTAGAAGTCATGCACCTGACCAATGCATTTCGAAGGACAAGTCCTTTGTTCAAAGGACTCACACATGACTTCCCTCTTAAATAACAAGAGAATGGGATTTCTTAATTCATTGGCCCTTTGATAACATAGCATAGCATAACTAGAGCTACAATTCCATTTCTTCCCTGTTACCTGTAACCATTACTGTGAGTGCATGTACCTTTAGTGAACAGAAAGAACAATTAATATTTACATTCTTCACATAATAACTTCTAAAAAATAGAAATCCTTTATATTTCTATATAGAACAAATGAGACTCTGCTACCCTTTACAGGCTTTCTTATTTTTTTTCTTATTTTTTTAACTTTTTTTTAAACCTAGTTCAATGTTTTCTCACAGTTATTTACAATGTTCTTTTTGTATGTGTCTCATTTCTTTGGACTTAAGCTTGAGTGACACTAAGTTGAGCTTAAATTGAGTGACACATCTGGTGTCCAAATACTGCAACTCCAGCCATGCTATATTGAATAAGCTAAACAAAAAGAGAAGAGAAAAAGAAAAGAAAGACATGTAAAGGTTTTGTTTACATCCCTTTAAGAGAATAGTGTTCTGTAAGCATTATGTCTTTATTCAGCCTCCTTGGGCTATTGCCTGCTAAACTCTTCTGATCATAAGTTTTGCTTTCTGTTTTTGAGCTGGCTCTGACAATAATCTGAGTTTTGTGGTATATGTACGTTAATGGAACTTGTTTATTTTGCAACACCACCAGAAAAACTACTTCAGTCTTTGATCTATAACTCCTGTTCCTGGCTCTTTAAATACACTTCTTTAGTGCTTTGCTATGCAGCCATTCTATTTTTTGGGCTGTGGATTTGGATTCTCTTCTGACATGTGTTTCGCACTTGTCCTAAATTAACTTCTTCACTTTTAATCTCAGTTCACTTCTGGAGTGGAAAGCAAAGTGCATATTGGTGAAATCCTACGAAATGTCCTTCTTTGTATTCAGCTTTTTAAAATTACTCATTGACTAAATTTTTAATGAATTCCACTATTTCATCATGATCTTTTGTCACATTAATTGGACATTCTCCCCTTGTGACAACCTTACCAGCTTAGCTGGGTAATAGCGTGGCTGTATTAATAAACAGGCGGGTGCGGTGGTTTGCCAGTGATATCCTTTAATCCACGTGGTCTGTGAAGTAGTGTCCAAAAGCAATGGTATCCAAGGATAGGCAGTGACCAAAGACAAGGATCAGGAGATAGAGTTCACAATACATAGGGAATACATAGGGCAAAGGTCCAATCCCAAGGGACTTGACCTTTTATGGCAAAAAGTTTCAGACCAATTGAGAATTAGGGTTAGGAATAAGATTTAGTTTGGAATGTGCTAGTCAACATCTTCACAGTGCCCAGTTTGCCAGGGTGTCAGGTTTATGTCTCCTATTCCAGTTGATTCAATTACCACAATCTTTCCCTGGTCTGTGTAGAAAAACATGTGCTCAGTGTCTTCCTAATTCAAGATATACCAGATCTACCATAGCTGGGTTCATAGTTTAGACGTTAATGGGGTTTATTGCAAGACTTTGTGATACATTGGAAAGGACGTTTCTGTTCTTGAAAATATGCAACGCCGCCTATGAAATGATGTTTTTCCTCTTTGGAGCATATTGAATCCATCTTGGGATATTTTAGTCCTTTTATATTATTGAAGTGAATATTAAAAGAGTCAGTCAGGATGGATCAGTTAGTGGTGATTTAGATGTGCAGACAAGGAGAAAGATGAGTGTTTAGGCTACTCTCTTTCAGTATGCCGCTCATTCTTCAAGACTATTATACAAGGAATTGGTGATCCACATCCTTGGTTTCTTCTTGTGTATACAGGTGCACCATAAACAGCCTGTGTCAACTCACCAGCCAGGTGGGCCAGAGTATCAGGTGTGTTCCTCCATATAATGAGTAGCATATGGCTGCTCTATTGAACAGTGGAATTAAGCAGTGTACACATAAGCAGTGCATAGTTGAGCAATATATATTAATTGGATGTGTACTTGATTGCAAAGCTATAAATTTCGTTTTGCCTGGTTGATATGAAATAAACACCTTCTGGGGAGCTGTAGCTTTATTGTATTGGGGCATATTCTGCAAGGGTATCTTAAAGTCCACATAGATATGTCTGTGATCAGTGAATAATGTTTCTGTGTTGTGAGAAAAACTCCATAGATACACAAGAAATCTTGGAGCTGGTTGATCTCATTATGAATGATAACTGCACAGCATATCAGGTTCTGTGAGGAGGAGCTCATCTGGTATTGCAGCAGTCAGCACTCACAGAAGCATAAGGCATGTGAGATTGCTATTACCTTTCCTGTAACTTCCATTCTAGCTAGTTAGCTAGGTTTGAGTATCTTTGCCTCTCTTACTAAGAAATCAAAATAATTGGCACTGCCTCAGTGCAAAACAGTCGCTCAGAGACTTGTGAAGGAATGTTTTCCTCACAGCACACCTTCCTTGGGTAATAGCCATACCATTCCAGGAGGCTTTCTTAAAATGCATTTACCAAGTTGGATTTAATTAAAATTTGAAATATGTTCCATAGTAAGAAGAATTGCTCATGTACTCTGCAAATTTCAAGACCTCAGTTTAACAACAATTTAACAACAACAATTATGTCATGCTAATGGAAGAGATTATATTTTTCACATCATGCTTTCAGTTCCTCGTGGTCAAAGAATGCTCGTGTTTCCTAGGAATCTGTAACAGCACTTTGATGAGGCAGTGGTGCTGATGCAGCCTGAGAAATATAAATTGAAGCATAGATTTGAAGACCAAGTGAGGTTTTTGTCCTAGGCATTAAAGGTTAGAACATAGAAAAGTGCTAAATAAAGCCAAGAATGCCATAGGTGTTATTTATGGTCTTAACTGCAGTGAAATATTTTTTACAACTAAGCATCATATCTTGGCATTTTAACTATAGCTAGTTCTTAATACGCTGACACAAAACATTGTTGTGGTCCTCTAACATCATTAGATTAAACTGAGCAGAAGATACTACACTTGACTCTTCCCATTCAAAAATGTGGTTTCGTCCGTGCATTCCTCTTTTTGATTAAGAAGTTACAGGCAGGAGAAAACATAACATTATATACCTCAATTCATCCTTAAAATTCTGTGTGTAATAGATTTAAACAGTCTGCAACAAAGGCCCTGCAATTTTTCAACAGAGTTTTAATCTGAACTAAAGAACATGAAAGAAACGACAGGACTGACTGAGTACAATTTGTGAGACACATCTGTGTTTGCTGTTGCAGTTTCAAGTACATTACTTTCCCTAAGAAATAAATTAATATGTGTGCAAGGACAAGCTCAGGGAGGGAAGATCATGATAGTACCAGACATTTTGCAACAAATAAATAACTTGTGGATGAGGAGTGAATTACGAGCTTTCAAGCATCATGTCTAAAGCCTATCTGGTGGTGCCAGTGAATATTAGAAGATTAATATGGAGGAAATGTCTTTTGATGAAATTAGACTGACATGATCTATTAAGGAATTTGAAAATATCAGAAAAATATTAATATTCACATTCATAAAATAAATAATTCCTTAAATTTTAGCTTAAGATGGCTTCTTTGCATATTTGATGGATTGGTTTTTCACAGAAAGACTCAAAGAAATGTTTTTCTGATTTTATTTGCCACCAATGCTACACACAGAACTGGGATACTTATGAACTACTCACCATCTGTCTGCTTCTATCTTAAAGACAGGAACTTTATTTGTGATTTATTTTTTTTTCTCCTTTTCAATTTCCAGGCTCCATCCCAAATAAGGTTGGTATTGTGACCTTTTCAGAACTCTCCCTTTGCCTATAATTAGACTCTGCTGTGCTTCATTTGTGTCTGTTCACCAGATCTTCAATGCTCCATAACCTGATCAGTGCAGAATCCCTCCCTCCCTCCCTTCCTGTAAGAGTCGGTCTGGAATTTTTCCCTCATATGCCTCACGACCATCATAAGGATAGAGGCTAAGATCCTGAGGAACCCTCTCACTTCAGACAGGAGTTCTGGCCTGGTTGAGGTGGATACTTGCCAAGTGACTGCAGGTGCACTATG